>OX359295.1:43574816-45058061 GCA_947179395.2 Pulicaria dysenterica
AGCGTAGAATAAATTTGCAAGTAAAAGAATGCACAAGTTGTATAATGGTAGCATTGTCCACACATCTACTGGATTAGTAATACATAATCATCACATGAAAGCATAAATCATGATACTGTAAGTTTAATATATGTATTACTAACCAAGTGATTTATTTATCGAGTAATATTGCGTCGTATCATATAGTTATACAAGTAGCCGATCAATATACCAGACATATACTAATTTTGTACTATCCGTCAAACCTTTGCGATATCATATTACCACTAACAATATAATATCAACCTAAAGTATTCTATCTCAAATATTACTTAAAGGGAACCGCCGTTATATAGTTAACAAACATGGTCTAATTTAACAGCAGGTATCTAAAAGGGGCTTAATCAGACCCATTTTCAGGTTATAGTCAAACATATACACATGAGGCATAACATCGAACACCTGGTGTGCAGCATAACGTGACTAAGGGTAATAGAGAGGCAGTGTCGATTGATTTTTATTCTACTTATTAAACTCTGTAGGATTCTACAGAGTTTTTGGATCCAAATTTATGCGTTGCAAAATCTCAGTTGTTGAATCTTCTCAAATCACCTGAGTGTTCTAATTTCACACACAAATGACTATTTGACTTTCAAATCAAAAAAGTTTAGGGGGCTCTTTATTCATGATTGTTAGTAAAGCAGTAATGTTATTTGAATATCAACCAATAAATAAATTTAAATTTTAATGTTATCTACAAACCTTCGTTAGAAAATCAAGTTCAGCATAATCCTCAACAGACCTTCTAGTCCTATTTATATAGAATTTCTGAACAATAATTTTGTATCATGATAAAACTAACAAACCTAAGTGAAACCATCAATGACAAAGAAAACAATTAAGGGAAAAAGCAAAAGAGGCTGCTCAACATGTTCTATGAAGAACATAAACAAAGAAAATTGGCCAAATTTTAACTGCTCAAAAGAAAATTTACACAAAAGTCAAATATATCTAGAGAGGGAAACAATAATAATTTACCAGATGTCTAACAAGTCAACTAATACTTGTTTAGCTTGCATCCATCGGGTCTTGTAATAACGAAACAGGCAAAGGTTTATACGATACTAACGGGGTATAGTTGAGCTCATAATTTACATCAATCGAACCAAAGATGCTGATGTTTTTCGCACTACTATGAGCAACTTCTGCATCACTACATCTTTTGAACACCACTCTTGCACGACCGCCCTGCCTATCAACTTCAGTTTCTGATTCCATCAACGGCCCAAATTTTTTAAACATTTTATTTAGATTAATGTCAGAAGGAAAATATACGCCCTCTGGGAACTTCAGTACAATCTCAGTAGCCAAATTCTGCCTCCTTCTCTGAACTGCCTCTGATTCTTCTTCCACTTCTTCTGGTTCTACTTCATGTTTCAAGATAGGGGCTTTCTTTGATCGACGCCTTCTTTTTGCTGGTTTATCTTGTTCATAGACAAGAACCTTGCATTCTGCCTCTCCATTCTGATTATCTTGCAACAATTGTTCTTGAGACTGGTTTTGTACAATCCTATCTGTCCAATAAGAATCGTTTACATCATCAAATACAAATTCAAATTCTTCGGGATCTTGTTCACTTGGTGGAGCTTCTTTTTTCGTAAGATTGACTGGTTTTTCATTAGTTGAATGTTTCTTTAAAGACTTGGTAAAAACAGCTGCGCGACGTTCATAAAAGAACGGGATAATGGTCTGCAAAAAGGTGTGATCTTTCATGGGATCTTGAGCAGTTGAGTGCAGTTGTGATAGCATTTCAGCTACTGATGCTTCCCGTTGGAGGTTTTCTGGTGTCTGCAAAGAAACAGGTGAATCCACAATTTGGTCAACATGTTGACCGTGCTCGACCTTTTTATCACTGTTGGACTTCAGAAGTGTCGGTGGTCCAGTAAGCTGGCTTGCCAGTCTTTGAATTACTTCCCCAACTCTGAAAGATGGCTTAGAAGTTGAGGTTAGAGCAGGGGACACTTCATTGGGCTTAAGAGCTGATATTATAGAAGGGGACACTTTGTTTGGATGTCGATTTTGTCTTTTTACTGAACCATTAGAAATGGAAACACGAGCCTTGCGTTTTCTTAAACCAGATGAAGAAACTGATCTACTGGTGCCAACCCCAGATTCTGGTGCCTCATCTGTTATATCTGATAAACTTATCTCCTTGTTTGGGAATGAACTTTCTACAAGATTATTCTCAGATTTCTCACTATCCTTATGAACTTGTTCAACCCCATCATGTAATGGAGCATCTTCCAACAAATCTCCAGAAAACCAAAACTCGGGGAGCTCTTGATACCCTTTATAACGACTGTATGATGATAACTGAGCCTTAGCCATGGCAAGCTCCAATCTATCACCTTCATTTGGGAACTGTGCAAGTAATCTCACATAATCCACAAGTTTATCAGGCTCAAAAGAACTCACACCCGCAGATTTATCAAAACAAGGTCTTCTACTTGCTTTTTTTCTAACTCCACCATTTTCTATTTCTTGATATTCAATCTTCTTATAAATGTCCTGAGAAACACAAGAGCATGCAAGCCCTAGCTCTACCCGCCTGGTGACCTCTTCCAAAGCACATTGGACTGCGATCTTAAACGATTCCAAATTGGTTTGCTTCTCTGTTTGAGAAAAGTTTTCCCGAAAAGGCTTTAGAACAGATGAATTGTTCCAAGCAAAAGAATGGTCTCCAAAATATGCTACCAAAAAACAATCTTTCTTGTGATACTTCATCGCCTTCTTTGATGCATCAGAAGGATCGATTATCTGCCCGGGCCACCATGGATGGCTCCTTACTTTGCCCCAAACTAAATCAGATACAGTGAACTCACCTACGTTTTCTGGTGGCTTGAAATAACACGATTGATGCAATGAGAGGGAACTTACATTTTCAAGAAGCTCAGGAGACTGTTCGACTACATTCTGCTCATCTTCTTGCACAGATTCATCATCTTCCTCAGAGTCTGTCTCAACCTCTAGAATTTCATCTTCCAATACAGGGGATATATTCTCATCCGGTGCATTATAGAGTGGAACCTCAACATTCACACGACGCCCATACACTATCGGCTTTGGAGACGTGAGGTTTTCCTCTTGATGCTCGATTACAACTGGTTCAGAAGAAGTTTTCGGAAGCCCCTGATCCACATCAGCTTCTAGAGACTTGAGGTTTTCCTCTTGAAGCTCGATCTGGACTGGGTCAGAAGATGATTCCAGTAGCCCCTGTTCCATATCAGCTTCTCTAGACTCAAGATTTTCTTCTTGATGCTCGATTAGGACTTGTTGAGAAGAAGATTCTGGCCACTGTTCCACATCAGCTTCCCGTGACCTGAGATGTTCCTCTGGATGCTTAGTTATGACTCGTTCAGAAGGACATTGAACAACTTCAACATTGTTTTGGACACTGTATTGTTGTGTACCTTCAGGCACTATATCTGTAATGGGCAAACGGGCAGTTTTAAGATACAAACTTTTTCAAAGAAAAGAAATGTAGCAATTTTCTCAAGATAAAGAGTATATTATGACAAGAAATGCTAAGATCAACAATCTTGTCACACGAAGATCATTGCGAGAAATAAGAAAGCATAAACACAAAATTAAAGTGGTTCAGTTATTACATATATCCACAGTGTTAATAATAAAGATTCTTATTATAATTTTGGGTTACGTTAATGTTACATACCTTTGTCTTTGTATGTTTTCTGTTCTTTTCCATTGATGACAAGATTATGCTGAAATCCTTAGGCGTTTACTTGACCAGCCAAATTCGAGTGTTTATGAATTCAAGCTAGTGAAGAAAATGACAAACTTATCCTCCCCTTTTAGTCTAAACCTGTAATCCACAAAATGTGTAGACCTTTTGAGTATAAAGTAAGATTTAAAAAAAGATAAACGTAAACCCAAGCTGATAAACAAAGGAAAATTCCAATTACTACATGATTTTAAATACCAAATTAGCACACCAACTCAAAGTATAATTACCAAAAAGGGACAATAGAAGTTATACTACGTATATATATCAAAGAGTAAAGTGTGTTGCTATATGAGATTAAGCCTAAAATAAATGTGCAAGCCTCACTTTCAAAAGAATGCACAATTTGTATAATGGTAGCATTGTCCACACATCTAGTGGATTAGTAAAACATAATCATCACATGAAAACATAAATGATGATACTGTAAGTTTAATATATGTATTATTAACCAACTGATTTATTTATCGAGTAATATTGCGTCTAGCACTCTAGCATCGTATCATATAGTTATACAGGTAACCAATCAATACCACACATATACTAATATTGTACTAACCGTCTAACCTTTGTAATATAATATCAACCTAAAGTATTCTATCTCAAATAGTACTTAAAGGGAACCGTTACACAGTTAACAAACATGGTCTAATATAACAACAGAATCCTAAAAGGGACTTAATTAGACCCATTTGCAGGTTATAGTCAAACATATACACATGAGGAATAACATCGAACACCTGGTGTGCAGCATAACGTGATTGAATGCACAAAGGTAATAAAGAGGCAGTGGTATTCAATAACAATTTCTGCGTCGCAATTGTTAATTCTTCTCAAATCACCTGAGTGTTCTAATTTCACACACAAATGACTATTTGACTTTCAAATCAAACAAGTTTAGGGGGCTCTTGATTCATGATTGTTAGTGACCTTCTAAGAATAAAGGGCTATGAGTAGCTTTCAAGAGCTGATATGTGCACGTTGTATTTTAAGTCGTAAACCCTAAACATCTCTTCTTGAAACAAATAGATATCGCATTAAAACATATAGGACAAACTGCACCAAAATACAACAAACTTTTACTAAGCTACCAATGTATACAACAAACTTCAAAATTTAAAAAAAAAATACAAGAAACTCTCTTATATGTCCCAATGTATGCAAGCTGTAACCTGCTCTGCAGGTTACAGCAGGTTACAGGTAACTTTACAATTTTCACCTAATTTTTTATTTTTTAATTATAGTATTCATGGTCTTTGTTCTTCAAGTTCAAGAACATTCAAACATTCAACCCATGTGTTCTTCAAGTTCAGGAACATTCAAGCTACATTGCAGATAAAAATTAATATGTTGAACAAGAAAATCATGAAGGAAAACAAGAAAACCATTTAAGAACAAAAAACCCATGAAAGTAGAACATTCCAGTAACCAAATTATACATTCAAGAAACCCTAATACAAGAAACCCTAATCAGTGAAGAACCTAGATCTGTACAAATGTAGAACAAGAAACCCAAATCCATTCAGATCTCTAACAAGAACGTATTCAGGTCTGTACAAATATGAGGTGAATGTCAAAATACAACCTTAAAACCCATTCAAACAAGAACACACAAAGTCATTTGAACAAGAAGAAATCAAACCTGGTAAAGTCCTAATCGCAAGCGGCGGCGGCGATTCTTTGATTTCTACGACAGAAACCCTAATCGCAAGGCGGCGGAAGAACCCTAAATCAAGATCTTGGAGCGACTTCAAACTGCAAGGGGACAGCGGTTGTTTGAACGGCGGTTGTGTTTGAAACCCAGATCTGAACGGCGGTGGTGTTTGAAGACGGAGGTGCACGATGACAGAAACCCTAATCACAAGGCGATGCGGCGGCGATTAGGGTTTGAAGCAGCGGCGGCGGCGGAAGAACTCTAACTCGAGATCTTGGAGGCGACGATGGTGCGGGTTTGAAGCAGCGGCGGCGATTAATCACGGTGGTCGGACTTCGACGGTGGATCTTCACGGCGGCGGGGGCGATTAGGGTTTATCTAGGTGGCGATGGGCCGATGGCAGCCTTGAAGGTTTGAAGGCTTTGAAGTGTTGAAGGTTGAACTTTGAAGGATCTGCAAGTGTTTTTCTTTTTTTTTATTTAATAATTATTAAAAAACAAAAAATAATAATAAAAATTATGGTAACCTGTTGAGAAAAAGAGGAGACCTTAGTCTGTTATACCAAGTCAATTGTATATAATGTAAGAGTTTTTAAAGTTGGTTGTATTTTTTTTTAAATTTTAAAGTTCCTTGTACATATTGGTAGCTTTGTAAAAATTTATTATATTTTGATGCAGTTTGCCCAAACATATATAAACAAAGTAACAATTGTAGAAATTAGAAGATCTAAAAAACATAAACACAAACAGGCCTACAAATATAGATATACAAACCGTAGAAGACACGTAGCATAGCAAAAAGTATACAAGCTAGAAATTACAGTTAGAAAACAAAGAATTAACCATGTTATAACATAGAATGACTAAAACAACCAAACCTAACCGAAACCATATATTGGCCACAGAGCTTTGTGCTCAGACCTTGAACCATAACTTCTCTAACTACAACGTACCTTTAATACAACCTCACGAATCTTTGTGAACCCAGGGGGTCACAACTTCTCGAACTACAACCTTTAAGGCTTTAACAATAACTCACAGACCTCGAACCATGACCCAAACCACAAACCTCTTAATGACAACCTCACAAACAAATTAACCTGTGAACCAGATCGGAAACGAACATGTGCCCAAATGTTACAACCCTTTTCGAGGTGGGTGGCCTCACTGAAATACGAATAGAACAAGTAGAAACAAAAAACAACTTTTTCGAATCGATTACAATTAATAAACAAATCAAAAACAACACTAGCAACTTCCTAACTTAGGGGGAAACAGGGGCATGAAGTTATAACCAACAAAAACAAGCTAGGGAAATTAAATGACGTGCAGTTTCATAATTAAATAACTGCTCCGCTCTTCCCGTTAGTCTTGGTACCTAGCTGGCTGTGACAACTGTCACCAATCATAAAAAGGTAAGTCCCATATACTTTAAGTTTAAAATTCAATAAGTCTTCGATGATTTAGAAATACCTTTCGTAGCGTAAGTATATAAATAAAAGTCCTAGTTCTTGTAAAAAAATATATATATTTACGCCTTACCTAAAAATCTTATTACATGTTTAAATGTCCATTATAATTTTAAATAAGTAGTAAGTACATTTTTAATAAAATGTAATGTAATAATAAACATATTAAAGATGTTTATCTTACATTATATTTATAATAATAGTAATAATAATAATAATAATATTAATAATAATAATAATAAATATAATATTATTATAACCAAAGTCAACCATCATCATTTTACTAACTTACACACTCAACCACCACCATCATCACCCTCACCACCCTACCCCCCCCCCCCCCCCTCTTCTCTTTTGCCTATAAATACCAACCCCAATCTTCTCATTTCAAACACCCCTCTTCTCATTCAAACTCTCTTTCACTCTCACTCTCTCAAGTTCTTTCTTCAAACACTTCAAGAAGATCAAGAAAAGAAGCCATTATCTCTTCAAGTGAAGTACTCTCTTGAAGGTATAATCACCCACTCTTAATACTAGTTCTTGTACATTTGTATTCCCTTGGAAAAATCCACCATATTCATCACCTTCTTCTCTTAACCTCTTCTTGAATACAAGAAGATCAACTTATAAACACATGCATGCAATCCGATTAAAGGACTTTGTACTACCATTTGAAGTATGGAGTTAATCCTACCAAATGTTGTAAGGCATAAGCATGTATGTGGTTAGATCATATAAACACATGCATGCAATCCGATTAAAGGACTTTGTACTACCATTTGAAGTATGGAGTTAATCCTACCAAATGTTGTAAGGCATAAGCGTGTATATGGTTAGATCATATAAACACATGCATGCAATCCGATTAAAGGACTTTGTACTACCATTTGAAGTATGGATTAAATCCTACCAAATGTTGTAAGGCAATAAGCATACATGTGGTTCATCTCATTCTTCTTATTGAAAAAGATTGGTGAAAATGGTGGGTAATAATCAAGGATTGCAAATTTACAAAGACTTACAATGTTTAACCTTGCATGCAAGTATCTACTTATGATAAGTATAAAAGTTCTTAATAATTTCAAAAATCATGTATAAATATATATATATATTTACGATTATGCATGTATGTGTGTATGATTTTAAAAACTATAAAATATGCTATTATGTAGTAATACATAAATAAAAGATGCACTATTATTATGTATATTTATGCGTTCTTATAAAAGAAAATAACTTTGACATGTATTCTTACATCATCAAAGTTAGCCATAAATACATATAATGATATTGCATGTCCTTATTTTCTTTAAAAATTACTATATATATATACGCTTATATCATTAATGTACATATAGCTATATCGTAAGACAACTTTTATATAAATGTTATATATGTATGAATGTTGCATGTTTTTAAAACTTAACTATATATTATATATATATTTTCGCATATATTAGTTATATGTATAAGATAAATATAAAATATAGAGATTAATGATAACTACAAGTGAAGACTAACTAGACTCTAAAATACTTTAAACATTAACCTTATACCTTATAAAGAGTTTTACTCTAAAAAGGACCTTATGGTGGACATTTAACATAATAGGATAAAAGGGTGACGAATACAAAGAACTAGTAGGACTACCTATTTCTTACCAAGCTACACGAAAGGTGAGTGTTCACAACCCCCCTTTTTAAATATATTTACTTAAATATTTGGGGTGAAAGCATGATTATAAATGTTTTATTTATTGCCATCATAAATATTTAAATTACGCGCAATGGTAGTATTATACTTGCTGATGTACTTGGGTTCAATACATTATCCATTAACTACTACAGCAGGGGCCTATGGTACTTGTAGATAGCGCTATTTGGGGACGACATCCCCCCACTTATGGTTGACGAACTATAGGTGTACTCTACCTACTTCCAACGTTATCTAATTCGGGCGTTGGGTTTAAAAATATATATATATATATATATATCAAGAAAGTATGTCGATAGGATTGGAATAATGGCTCAAGCTTAGTAAAACATCCCTTGTATACTCAAAAACCATGCGTATAAATTGGGCAATAAACTGTGGTTGGATTAACGTCTCCATCCTTACAGAAATTAGTTGGGTTCAAAACCCCAACATTTTACTTTATTTCTTTTGCATTAAAATTTCATTTTGTGCATATAAACTTGTGTCCTCACCAACTCTCGTAGTTGACCTCTCTTTTACTCATGCCTTTCAGGTAACTTTCGCTAGGTCTTAGAGCACGTTAGAGCATATCATGTGTGGATTCATGAAACGAATTTCCAATCGGCTACTTTTATTTTATCAAAGACAATATTCATTTGCTGTAATTGTACTGGATGTTTGTAATTTGATTTTACTATCTTAAATTATCTGTTATGGTTGGAAATTTTCTATTACCTTGTGCTATGAGACCTTTTGCTGTGACACCTCGTGTTTCCGCTTTAGCGGGGTGTGACACTGGCATGCCAGGGGGTACGTTCGGGTCGTGATGCATGGGCTGTAGTGTTTGGATGGGGTATAACATTGTCACCCCCATTAATGACAGCGACCTTGTCCGTAAGGTCAGCTACAAGATCCGAATAGTCTTTTTGGAAGGCTATGAAGTCCTCCCAGGTGGCTTCTTCGTTGCCAATCCGACCTATTTGACCAAAATCTGCTTGGAGCACAAAGGGAAGCAAGAACCCGTTCCAGTAGAAGAAGTGGCACATCATTGTAGAGAGTTTTAGGAGTAGAGGCAGGCGTTGAGGTCATTGGGTCACCATAACATTGGCGCAACAGGGAGACACGAACTCCGAGAGTCGATATTGACCCTAGATTAAAATAAATTAATGATAAATAAAAATGACAGCTTATGGACGTATTAATTAAAAAATGTATGGTAGTGACATATATAACTGATTATCATATTTTTCTTTTTTTTTAATCTTTGACGATCTCATAACTAAACAGACATATTCATAATTAATCTCCAAATATTATCATCACTACCATTATTGAAATGACAAACCAAACATGACGAGGCAAACAACGAACACTCCCTGATCGATTACAAGTTGAAAATGAAGAGAGCCATTGTCATATATTGAAATACACAAGGTCTTAATATGCTTAGGTAGATTTCTTTTTTTTTTTTAAAGAAGAAGTATGTCTTAGGTAAATTATGTCACATCTCATGTGAAAACTATAATATGCGTTATTGTAAGACAAACATAATTATTTGCAAACGAATACTCACACCAATTAATGCGAGACATGCTTGATTCATGTTTGTTTGATTGTATCACCCGTCTAACCTTCCAATTCAATGGTCACAATCTTTCATCAATAATTCATAAAAATGACTTACTTTACTGGAAATGCATGAGGACTTACAGTTTCAAGTCTTTCCCTAATTTACATTTATTTTTTTATTTTATCTTATATATATGAAAAGGTTGAGAATCGCTCTTATTGAGAGTAGCGCGAGTACCATTAATTTGTGATCACCATTAATGCTCACTAATAGGTTTATTTTGGTCTTTTATATATTGCTCTACCGTGAATTGAGTCCCGGCGAGCCGTCATGAAAATCGAGTCTTGCTTTTACCAAAATACCTCTCATTAATGAGCCGTCATTTTTATTGGCCTTTGATATATTTTAATCAAGTGCCAAGATTCATTCTCGCGATACTCGTAATGAAAGTGATTCCCAAATGAGCTCTCTCTCTCTCTCTCTCTCTCTCTCACACACACACACACATATATAGGGAAATGTTCAAATGAGAATCAGAAATCAAATAAGAATGAGAGACTCAATGTCAACCGTTTATTTTGTAAGTGGAATTAGGGTGTAATCGAGCCGAGTCAAAACGGCACAGTGCCAAGCTCGAGCTCGAGCTCGAGCTCGATTCCTAAGCTCGAGGCTCGAAACTCGACTCAAGCTCGGTCGAGTTTAAATTTCCAAGCTCGAGCTCGACTCAAATAAGTACTCGACACTCTCGAGCTCAACTCGGCTGAATTTTAGTTTAATAAAATTTTACAACAAAAATGTTAAAACACATATGGAACTCGAGCTCGGCTCGAAATCCTACTAGAGTATGTAATTTATGTATATATAAAAGGGTAAAAGGCCAAATTAGTTGAAGCTCGATTAAGCTCGCGAGCCTGACGAGCTGAGTAATATGGAACTCGAGCTCGGCTCAAAAGCCTACTCGAGTAGCTCGAGCTCGCTCGATTCACTACGAGTCGATTTCGAGTATTTTCAAGTCGGTCTCGAGTAGCTCACGAGCTGTCTCGGCTCGATTACACCCCTAAGTGGAATTCATTGATAAAGAGCGTGGGGGATAGAGTGTGGGAGAGTGCATATGATGAATTCATGGGTGCACAATAACATTGAAAGAGAAAGAATTAAACGAATAAGACTCAATCCTATTTAATTTAAGGTTCTCATTAAACCTTTGGGTCAAATACGGTTTAATCATCAAAGTTTCATTAAGTTTTCGGTTTAACCATCAAAGTTTTTTTTAACGGAATAACCATAAAGTTAATGTTAACTTCATAAAGTTAAAGTTTCATCACTACCCCCTACGTTGCTCTGTTAGAGTTCGTAACCCACCCCCGATGGCAACAAGGAGTTCCCTTTCTTCTTCATCATGTTCCAATCGTTCATCAAGCTCCATTGATGATGAATTCAAAGTTTGTAATTGTAAACATCCATCACCAAAGGTGATATCATGGACCGAAGAAAACCCACGTAGGAGATTTTGGGGCTGCCGTAATTACAAGGTATTTCAGTAATGCCAAACCCTAATTCTAAACAATCTTCAACTCTTTCTGTAATTATTTGATTAATTATTCAATTTCATCAATATTGTTCAGGATCCTCTAAAAAAGTGCAAGTATTTTCGATGGATTGATCCTAAAATCAACTGTGATTGGTACAAGGAACTTGTATACAGGATGCACAATGATTTGTTGGAAGCAAAATGTCAATGTTCAGTGATGTACAAGATCAAAGTTAAAATTCTTGAAGAAGAAGTGGAGAAAAGCAAGAAAACAGTTAAATTTCTTAGTGTATGTTTGTTTGTAATGGTTAGTGCTATGTTGTTTGTAGTAGTTAGTGCTATGTAATGCTTCTTGTAATGGTTTGAACAAACCTGATGTAAGGAATTGAAATTATAAATGAAAATCAAGTTGTGTGCCTTATGTGTTGTATCAGTGAAGTGTGCACATGTCTGCAAGCTTATTTACATCAGTGAAGTGTTCACATGTCCACTCAAAATAAACAATACAATACATAAAAGCAACCCAATTTCCATTCAAAATAAAAAAGTTGACCAAGTACATAGGATACTTAATGTTTGCAGGAAGTAAGTATCTGCACATTAACCAACTATAAAGACAAAAATAATTGTTCAACTGTCCCCCACTCATGTGCTAGATTCCCCCAAAAAGCAACAACACAGCTGGTCTTACTCCAATTCATAAGCCTTATCAACACAGCTTCCTTTTCCATCCTTGCCATACACTGTCATCCTCCTCTTTGCTATGCTCTCGGATGGTTTCCTCCTCCTTAGTGGTTCAACAGCAGGTTCATAAACAGCTTCATCACAAACAGCTTCATCTACAATTTCATTTTCAGGTTCACTATCACTCTCAAACAATGGTTGTGATTGTAGAGTTTGACTCTCATGTTGAACAGCTTCATCTTGAACAACATGAATAGCTTCATCTTGAACAGCATGAATAGCTTCATCTTGAACAACATGAACAACTTCATCTTGAACAACTTGAACAGCTTCATCTTGAACACCTTCATCTTCTTGTTCCTTAGCTCTATCAACAGCAACTTCATGGTTATTCCGTTAAAAAAAACTTTGATGGTTAAACCAAAAACTTAATGAAACTTTGATGATTAAACCGTATTTGACCCTAAACCTTCTAATATATACAGGGTCCCCCTTATTTCTACATATAATTCATTATTTTCTTATTCCGTACAACCGACGACACCCAGGAACTCACGTTGTTCTAAACCATGTAAGTGCATGGTTACAAGGGACACACATCAGCACTGTCAAATTTAAAACTTAGTTGTGCTACCTTTTTTAACTTTAAAGTTATTATTTTTACAAACTAAAATCACATTTTATTTTTTCTTAGAGTTGTGGCTATTATTCTTCTTCTTTTTTTCATTTTTCTTGTATATTAAAAGTTTTGCCAATGTAAATTATCAAACACTTTTTTTTAACGACACCTAATTTTACACTAATTTGTCTATCACGGGACTTGAACCCACAACCTTTGGTCAATGAGCATCACCACATCAAAGCACCTAAGTGCTTACCACTAGGCTAAAACCTAGGTGGCAATTATCAAACACTGTTACTTATATATATCGTCTCTACGTTCGGATTTAACACTGATATGCAAATAGTAAAATAGATACGAAATTTTTAGTTGGATCTTGAACCCATCATATATATATACATGAAAAATGATATATACTAGCATCGTATTCGCGCGATTCAATGTCACGAAAAAGGGACAGAGAGAGTAATAAAAATGGGACAGAGAGAGTAATATGATATCCGCGCGATTCAATGTCACGAAAAAGGTTTAAGCAACATGTCCATTTTTTTACTTTTTCTTATATTTGTATCAACTATTTTATTGATTTTAAAAATAGATTCTAAAAACATTAAAATTAGAAAAAAAGATTTATATTTATGAAATAAGAATAGAGAAGTTAATAAGATTTTGGATATTATGTTGATATGAGTGGATAAGTGTGCTTGTGTGAGAGTGTGTGTTATTGGGAGAGTATATTTTAAATGAATAAAAAATTAAAGTAAATTAAAAGAGTGAAATGGTTAAAGATTGAATGGATGAGATTAATTTTATTAAAAAAACGTGGAGATGTATTGTTGATTGAATTTTAAAAAGTTTTACGAGTAAGATGAAAAAGAGTGTCCCAAAGCACCTACCCCGATTATTATTTTCGTATTACAAAAAGTTATCACAAGAAAGACCTTAAAGAAAAATTTAGACGCATGTGTAAGTTATATACATGATCATATATGTATGTATGTATGTATACTTGTTATATCTACACCACAACACCTCTTTTTGTGTCAGTCAAATCCGTAAAAAACCATGGGAAAAGAGTGTTTCACTCGAATTTCTCACGGTTTCGACCGTGGGTAAAAGCTTTGTGGAAAAACTATTTTTCACACATTTCTCAAGAACTTCCAACTGAATCCGTGGGAAATTGAAAATTTGTTCTTAGACTTAAATTCAGATGTCTGATTTTCTTGTAGTATATATCATAAGTTTCTTGCTAGTTAATTCTTTTTATCAATATTTTCACGTGATAAATCCATGATTAACAAACGATACATGTACTTAACAGAAGAGATTTTAAAAGAAAAACCCAATATTTGTGCCTACATGACACCATCCTTAGATGAGAGACAAGATATTGTGGTGATTGAAGTACCAAAGCTCGGTAAAGAAGCTTCAACACGAGCCATCAAGGAATGGGGCCAGCCCAAATCCAAGATAACCCACCTCGTGTTCTGCACCACGAACGGTGTCGACATGCCCGGAGCCGACTACCAGCTCATTAAGCTTCTGGGCCTTCGGTCTTCGGTTAAATGGTTTATGATGTACCAACAAGTTTGATTTGCCGGTGGCACGGTCCTTCGTTTGGCTAAAGACTTGGCTGAGAACAACAAAGGGGCTCGGGTTTTGGTTGTGTGCTCGGAGATCACCGCGGTAACTTTTCGTGGGCCCGATGAGACCCATCTTGATAGCCTTGTGGGCCAGGCTTTGTTTGGTGATGGTGCGGCCGCCATCATAGTCGGGTCTGACCCGACAGATGTCGAGAAGCCGCTTTTTGAGATTGTTTCGGCTTCTCAGACTATTCTCCCAGATAGCGAGGGTGCAATAGATGGGCACCTTCGCGAGGTGGGGCTCATGTTTCATCTTCTGAAAGATGTTCCGGGCCTCATCTCAAAACATATTGAAAAAAGTTTAGTAGAGGCCTTTCAACCCTTGGGTATTGTCGACTGGAACTCGTTGTTTTGGATCGCGCATCCGGGCGGGCCCGCGATTTTGGACCAAGTTGAGGAAAAACTAGCCCTGGCTCCTAATAAGCTACGGGCCTCGCGATACGTGCTTGGGGAATACGGTAACATGTCGAGTGCTTGTGTTCTCTTTATCCTAAACGAAATGCGACACTCTTCTGCTACAAATGGGTTCAACACCACGGGAGAGGGCCGAGAGTGGGGCGTGTTGTTTGGGTTCGGGCCTGGGCTCACCGTGGAGACGGTGGTCCTCCATAGTGTGTCCATTTAATTGAGCCATCATGTTTCCTTTACGCCTTAATATGGGCTACGTGTGCAAAAAAATATTATCTATTTTTAGGTTAATTTTAATCATTGTAATGGTCTTCGATTCTCCGTTAATATGCCCAAAATAACAGATTCGATTCTCGGCTACAAATGCGTGGTCATTCTCGGCTACAAATGCGTGGTCATTTTTGTTGTATTATTTCTTCGATTTCTTATGTTGAATTTGTTTGCACCTTTGAAAGTTGCTTTGATTTGGTATGTTGATTTCTTTGTAGCTTCGGTATGCTACAATTTTATATGTTACATTTCTAATTACATAGCTCTAATCATTATAAATACTTGATTTCTATTAGCGGCCAGTCGATTTTGTTGTGCTTGAATTAGGTTGAAATTTAGGGTTAGGTTTAATCTGGTTTGGTAACTTTGGTGTGAAAAGAGGTAACTTATTCTAACAAATAAAAATTCTTCATTTTTATGTAAAAATAAATTCTAGTTTATCTATTCTCTCGCAAACTCAAAAATAGTTACTAGACATTTTATCTCTTGAGAAATAAATGACACCTTCAACATCACGCTAAATACTATTCAATCACATCATCACACTGAAATATAAGACTCACTTTTAACCACTTTTTACACATAAAAACCAATGTGACCAGCCTCATGTCTGATCAATCACGTCAATGATCACACTGGCACTGAGCCGATGATTACGAAGTGATTTGTGAATCACATACAATCACACCATTCAAGCATCCACTATGTGTCCTCTAAAAATACGAGAAATCAAGCTTCAGAAAGGAATTTTCCATAAACCAAATTAATTCCTTGGGAAAGTTTTAACGGACTTACAATGGATTTGAGTCAGAAACAATTTTTCAACAGATTTCACAGGGAATCCGTGAAAAGTTCCTCAGAAATCCGAAGGAAATGGATTTGCCACGAAGCTTTTACCCACGATCGATTTCGTGGTAAATCAAAGGGAAACATCCTTTTCTCATGGGTTTTTCACGGATTTTTGCGATACAAAAGTGGGTGTTGTGTTGGTGTAATTAGAGTATACATATTATTAGGTAATCAATTTTGATTAATGTTGGAATATTTTTTTTGAAAGTCACTTATATCCCAATTAGAAGCACTTATTAGTTCAACCTACATTCAAATAGCTCTACTCTTTTAAATAAACTCTAAGAATTGATCTTGAGTCACTAGTTTGTGCTTGAGAAGTCCGGCCAATATCGCTATACCTTCTCTTTCACTGTTTATGCTTGATCGTTGAACAATCAGGAGACATGAGCAGGTAAAGCATTCCTGATTTAATATAACTATGGATTGTGTTGATTACTTGGTTGATTTCTTGTTAAATACTGAAAAGTTTTGATCTGTTATCCTGTTATTGAATTATTAAGTACAAATTATGAATTTTGATGAGTATGATTTTATTTTGATTGTTGTTAATTTTTATACAATATGGGTGGAATTTTTGCGGACATTTGAGTTGGAACCTAGGTTTTTTGCAGAACATTTTCAAGTTCGTTGAACCTTCTATTACTTGTTACAGATTCAAAATTAGTAATGAAGTTCACATTTTCTTGTAGTGGAGGAATCAACATACTTCCTTCTTTACATAATGTTAATTCTTTTGATGTTTAGGGACACTGATTTAGTAGTGAAGTGTTGTGTGTTTATTAGGAAAAAAATTATTCCTTTACTAACGTATGATAAGCAACCTTTTAACTTTGTTCATACAGAGAAATATCATATTATGAAAAGTTCCTAGCTGACTCGCGTATTGATATGGAAATAGTATAGTTTAAACAAACTGTTCAATCAGACCATGTAATACATTGTACATAAATCCTCTCATGTTGATTTAATTTCTTTTCTTGGTCAGATATCTAATGTATAATATGTTGTTGAAATAGGCTAATTGCAAGAAGAAGGCTTGCTTCAAACATCTTTGCGCCACCAGATAGCCATTCTAATAAAGTAACATTTTGTTTTCTCTCTTTTATTTCCTATCCTGTTTGAGATGATGTTGTTTGCTGTCCATATCAATTAGATTGTTTTCTACTTTATAAGCCTGTGCCACCTTACTTTTGATGCCAAGGTGGTGGCTTGTCTTATTTTGTGGCAAATACTTACTTGTAGACCTTATGTCTGTTAACTGATAGGTAAATTATCTAGATGTTAAAAATTTAGGAGGAAAGGAAAGAAAGATGAGATAGGAAACAATAGTAACTTTTACATCTAATTACAAATGTTGGGTGGCTTATATGATATAGCTTTCCACTTATTGGCTATCATTGACTTTGGTCGATATGTTGCCTTTTTTAGGAGGTTGAGGATGATGAAGGCTTTATAAATGACGTTCCTCAGCATGACATTGCTGTAGTTGGGGGTGGGATGGTCGGGATGGCCCTTGCTTGTTCACTAGGTATATCTTTACCTTTTTCTCTCAAATTATTATAAATAATGAGTTCTCTTGTTTCTCTTCAATCCTCAATTCTAATAAATTTGGATTCAAAGATCTTGTATCCAAATCTTGTATATTTTTTGTCTTTATTGTTTGTATATTCTATTCTTCATGCAAGTTTTGTCAATGTACACGTTGCAGCAAGCATGCCATTGACAAAACACTTGTCCATTGCCATCATCGATAGCAATCCTGCTTTGACAAATGGGCTCTTCATCAAGAAAGATGATCCCCCAGATCCGAGGGTCAGTACAGTCACACCTGCAACGATTTCTCTCTTTAAAGGTATTAACTTCAAAAATCTTGTCAATTTCTGTTGTATGCACAGGGGAACTCATTCACATACTTCTTTTTAAGCCTTTCTAGGGATACAGGATTCCATGTCATTACCATTGTAAGGCAATAGAGTCATATTAACAGTGAAAGGAAAAGTGGATAATATATTTAGTTAAAGGCAGGTTATAGGAATTCTGTCATTTTTCATACAATACACTGCAAAATCATATTTACAGTACTACAAAACTGGCACTGCAGCTGTTTTATCTATTTATTTATGTATTTATTTTTATCGTATACATATTCTAGTGTGGCTTAGGGCCCTTAGCCATCAATCATTTAATTGGCATTTGATCAATAGAAGAGTAACAAAATACATATTCTATGTTTATATTTACCCTAGAGTAAAGGATATAGAATTAGAAAAGAGGTTATCAGTTAGGAGCATATATAAATTGTTTCACTATCTAGCCCATAAACTATTATTGTAATTTCTATTCTGTAGATATTGGAGCTTGGCAATATGTTGAACAACATCGGCACGCCTATTTTGATAGAATGCAGGTACCCTTTATTTATAAAATGCACGAGCATGATCTGTCACATCAAGGAAAAATTGATGATCATCAATATTCTTTTTGAAACAATCTCAGAAAAATATTTCTTTCTGATACACCTAGAAGTTGAAGATACATTTATCATGTGATTAGCAATTGATGACTTTTTCTTAGGTGTGGGATACACAAGGTACAATGCAAGAGATGCGGACAAAGATGTTCTTGGGTAAGAATATAGTTCTTTGTTCTTTAACATTATTAAATATTTGTTCAATTGTAATTATTTTTTCATGTGCTTTCAACTCAGTTGTGTTGTGGAAAATAAGGTGCTACATAAATCTTTATTGTCATGTTTACAGGTAAGTAAATTTCATGTCAACCTCATCTTTCATTTTTCTTTTCCCGCTTTATATTCATAGTATTGGAATTCCTTTTGTTATCTCTCAACATAAGATAACTTTTTAAAATAACTGGACATCAACATTTTCTTGGACGGGTCAAGATGGGTCGTGTTGGGTGAATCACAAACATTTTTTCGTCCAATACTTTCTATTTTTAAATAATAATTGATGTGTTGGGAATGATTACAAATATTTTATTATTACAATAATAATGTAAAGATTATAATAATAATAAGCTTTTAAATAACATGATTTAGAAGGTTGTATACATTACAAATATACTTTGAGTGACATCTGACCCATTTGACCTGTTTTCTTTTTCTATTTTAAGGGTTAAAAGTCACAATCATACCAGGAATGATGACATTCTTATTTTTTTATTTATTCAAACTATTTGACCTTTAAGAGATAAAGCATAGAGTTGTGTTCAATATAGTCCATATAAATAATATATTCCTGAAATTTCAATAATCAATCACATGTGATTCGATATACAATCACATATGATTGTAAAATCATCACATGTGAATTACCAAAATGACACTCCGACCAAATTTTTAAAATTCAATCTGGACCATTGATATGGGGCTGATCCAAAGGCTAAAATTAGTCTCTCAGGACTATGCATTAACTATGGACTATATTGAACATTTCTCATAAAGCATAACCCAATTTGAACCAGTTATAAGTAACTCGATTGAAAATGCCACCTATAACTTTACACATATGCTTTCAATACGTTTGACTTATGGAAATCCAAACCGACTCAGAACAAGGATTTCAAGAATACAATCTACCCTACAAGATTGTCATCAATGTCACTTCCAACCCGTTCATCAGTTTCTGCAGCTGGAACCACAGTGTCTAGTACATCATCAAAAAGTCTTGCAAATCTAGCAAAGCTGGAACTGAGTGATGGCACCAGCTTTCATGCTAAGTTGGTAGCAAGTTCTCATAGCTTTAAAAAGATCATCTTGATTGTTACTTTTTAGGTCGGGGCTGATGGTTCCAAGTCACGTGTTAGGGAGTTAGCAGGAATCAAAACCACCGGTTGGAATTACTCACAGAGTGCAGTCATCTGCACAGTCGAACACCCTGAAGAAAACTTCTGTGCATGGCAACGGTTTCTTCCAGCTGGTCCAATTGCACTTTTGCCTATTGGTGACCACTTTAGCAACATTGTTTGGACCATGTCTCCTAAAGATGCATCAAATCATAAGATAATGAATGAGGATGATTTTGTGAAAGCTGTAAATCAGGCTCTCGATCTTGGATTCGGACCTCGTCCTGGATCACGGGTACTTGGTGATGACATGTTTTCTTCCTTCTTCAGACCAGATGTGACATCATCAGTGAATGAGAGATTTGAACCTCCGCCTAAAGTGGTTAAATTAGTTTCGGATAGAATGGCTTTTCCGCTTTCTCTGATGCACGCGAACCAGTATGCGAAGAAACGCGTAGTTTTGATTGGTGATGCAGCTCACACTGTTCATCCGTTGGCTGGTCAAGGAGTCAACATGGGTTATGGAGATGTATCTTCACTTTCAAACGTTATTGCTGATGGCGTAGCAGTGGGATCTGATATTGGCGAGGTAAGTGATAGGTTTCCCCTTCGATTTTGACTTTAAAGGTCAAACCAACCAACTAACATGCAACTTCAGTGGGATCTTTTTTTAATTAAATAGCTTGTGTTAAATATGCTACACAAATTATAATGTCACAATCGATTTAGAAGGTTGTATTATTAAAAGTACACTTAGGATGACTTTCAAACCGTTCCAGTTTCATTTTTTACTTCAATCTTTTACGTTTCAACCATTTTACCCAAGCCGTACCATTTATGCATTCAAGTGAGCCAAGTCAAATGCTGCTTTTTTTATGGCTATTGTTGACTAAGAGACATGACTTGGATCACCTGTGCAGGTAACTTTGCTGAAGAAATACGAAGCAGATAGGAAAACCGCGAATATAGCAATGATGGCTGTCCTGGATGGTTTCCAGAAAGCATACTCTGTTGATTTTGGGCCTCTTAATATTTTAAGAGCTGCTGCATTCAACGGTGCAAATGTTCTTGCACCGTTGAAGAGGAATATAATCTCTTATGCCTCAGGAGAGCTTAGACTGCCTTTTCTGTCATAGTGCCTTCTGGTTTAGTTTTTATTGAAATAAATGTATTGTATACTACAGAAAGTGTCACACACTGTTTATGTTAAGAGAATCTTTTGCAAAATCCCAAAAGCTGTTCAGTACAAAATATATGCAGTGTTGCTCCATTCTTTTGTTTGTAAAAAAGATAGATTATCAGCAAAGTGTTCTAATATTGTAACCAGCACCTGAATGACCAACATATAATGTCTTCCAAGAAACAGAAACCCAGTGTTATGAGTGGGCATGGACTAACATAAATTTTAACCTCTGTAATATTTTTTTGTTTTTTCAATTTTACATCTATCCATATGCCGGGTTGACTGTCCTATACGGCTGAAAGTTCCAACGGTGTCAATTTATATAAGTTTACAAACAATTCCTATGGGTATATGCACAATTGAATGGCTGGTTGCTGCTTTGAATAAATACAGACATTGCCTGATTGGTCGACGTGTGGCTGCTGCCTTATTACAAAAACGTATCCCTAATCAAGCGTGCCATAACTCTAGACGATAGCCGGCTTAGGACTTCAGGTAGCACTTTGGCTGATAGACCTGGCATAACTGGAAGAAGCTCTTGGATGACACGATTCACGTCTAAACCCTGTTTATTAAAGTAAAAAGAATCAGATTTAACAATTAAAGAGTGTTAAAAGCAGAATACATCACCATAAAAATCAATTAAAATTTTAAAAGTAATTTTGTACCTGATCTGGTGATCGTGGTCTTGAATCCTGAGCAGTCAGAAACTCGACAATCTTTTGAACATTGTTAAGTATAACTTTGTCCTCCTCAGTAATGTAAGGTATTAAGCCTGCGGGCCTGATGGTTCCAAAAGAAGGAACCATGCTGAAAACCGGGGTAGGATTTTGGATTCCCAATAGTGCCATAACTTGGACCAACTGTTCTCTAGTAACAGCATCTATGCCTTTCACAATCTGTTTACAAGAAAACTTATATAAGTTCAGGAAAAATATATATACAGTTAAGAACAGACAAAGATGAAAAAAGATTATGTTAGTACCTCGTCTAATAGAAATTCACGGAAGAAATTCCCTTTGTCAGACAGAAGAAATGCCAAGGCTGCTCTTGTTTGAACTGGCGATTCTTGAGATCCACCTGATTGAAACTGTGGGAATGTGAAATTTGTCTGATTTTGCATAATACCTAGTCCAGCCATATCACCATTTAGGTCCTCCCCACCACCACTTTTGGCTGCTGTTATGAAACTCTCAAAAGCTTGCATTACATCTATAAATCTTTCAGCATCGAAAACTCCGGATTTTCCATACACCGTGTAACGCAAAGCACTCCTTAGACGTGGAGATTCGTCAGTAAGTAGTCTCTGACATCGGACAACATAAGAAAACGAAAAATGTCAACTTTATGTATACAAATGTGGAGTTGATTCATTGAGAGGTTTTCATAAATAAAGTGATAATAAAAAAGACTTGCTTAAGAACATATATATACCAGAAAGGAAGATAGAAAATAGTTTCAGACTCTAGAGTGCTAACTTTGTTGCCTATTTAACTACTATTACTTGTGAATGGACCAGCAGATCAAATGCTGAAACCAATAAATTTAACTACAAGCACATGGAGTCAAATGGCAGATTATGTAATTCAAAGATTCACATTATTATTGTATCAATATTCTTTTTTGCAGACATAATTAATGCATTCAATCATTTGCATTTTTAAAAAAAGCAAAGGGGCCAAGAAAGTATTTGCTGGTCCACCCAACCTGCCCGTAGTAAACATGGTACATTTTAACTCGTTACTCAACCTGTCTAATGCACCCATCTTGTGACATCTACTTAATTCATATATCTTTTCATTTACTACTCATCAGAATATCATAACATATTATTGTTCAGTATGTATAATATTAGATCAAATTATAAATTTTGGACAGATTTTGAATATGGCAAAACTTTGTAGTTTAAACATACCTGTGCAATATATGGATATGCTTCATCTACAATAGCGAATTCTGGATCTCCTACTAAAGCTATACCCTCAAGCACTCCAATTGCTCTGATTATAAGAGCAAAATAAGGAGGAATGCGGAATGGATAGTCAAATGTTATTTGTGCTAAATCAGCCGCCAACTCCTGAAAGTTAATATTTTTTGCACCTCCACCTTCAAGAGCCTGATCAAATACTTTGGCTAAAACAGGCAATATTGGATCCAAATTTACTCCTTCGGGAATGAAACCAAGTTTCACAAAATCTTTAACAATAGCATCATAATCTCTATGAATAAGATGAGCAATAGCTTCAATCATCCCATATTTTTGATCATCCGTCAATTTTGTCACTAGACCTGTCAGCAAAAAGTGGAAGTTTAGTTTAATTCTTAAGATCGGATTACAAGTGAGCTGTTGCACTATTCTTTTAGATGTAGTACTAATAAACCAGTGATAAGGAGGATATGAAAAAGTATGCTACATAAAATGATAATATTATTACCGAAATCGAGAATAGCAAGCTTCCCATCTGGAGTGCGAATCATATTTCCAGGATGAGGGTCAGCATGGAAGAAACCTGTATCAAGCAACTACATTCACAAACAATAATTAGTGCCCCAAACTATTCTACAAATATTATCATGTTACATTATTTATTTTAATTAAAGCTAAAGTCATTAACATCTCAAAAAACTATTCTATATATTTACAAAAATTTACCTGCTTTAGGTAGCATATAACTCCAACATTAACCAGCTCCCCAACATCATTTTCTGTACTTTGTGAAAGCTTTTCTCCATCTACCCATTGTGTAGTAAGAACTTTTCTTGATGTGTATTTAGTGTATGTCTTAGGTATGACAACCTGGAACACTAGAACTAATTAACATATGTCAAAGAAAACACAGTTCAACTTGATGGTAACGTTAGTTTGATGTTAAGAAATGTGGATTTGGAAGGGTCTCTAAAGACAATAAAAGACACATCATGTATTGAGATCAAAGAGCAAAATTACTTGTGGCAGGTCTTTCTTCATCATCTCTGCAAAATATGTTCCATTTTCTCCCTCGTTGACATAGTCAAGCTCCTCAAAGAAACGAGCAGCCCATTCATCAACCAACCCAACAACATCCACAGAGATCTAGAAATACAAGGAACATATACCTTAAATCACTTGTTTCCCGCAAAACACATAAGCAATAAATATGAATAAGAAAAATAGAACATGGACCTGCTTTTAACTAATATTACCTGAGGAAAGCGTCGAAGAAACAATCCCAAGTTCCTTATGATGAACAGATCTATAGTTACTGTTTCAAGCACAAAAGGCCTCTGTACTTTGACAGCAACCAAATCCCCATTTTCCTTTAGTCGACCCTTATACACCTGCCCAAGTGAGGCTGCAACATTTTCACAACAGAGATAGACTTTAGGTGCTTCTTTAAAGTTGCAACAAGTCACAAACCAAAGTTACTAACATACATTCCCAATAACATTAATATTAGTCACTTTTGAAGGAAACAGAATGATATCCACCCTCAATGATAAAGAAAAGGAAAAGATGGAGTGGGGTTGCCAACAAAATCAAAATCAATATATCAGGAAAGGAGTAAGAAGCAATGAAGTTACCTGCTGCTATTGGGGAAGTTGTGAGTTCCGAATAGACATTGTACCATGGCTGTCCAAGTTCCTCTTCTATACATGCCATAGCTATGTCATCTGGAAATGATGGAACCTAAAAGATCATAAAACAAAAGTCTACCAATGAGATATTTTGAATCCACATATACTACATAAAGTTTAAAGACATTCTAGTATTACAGATTTGGGAATATGAATGGTTCATGTTTCTATTATCAATGCAAACTGGCTGCATATAAAGATAATTGAGTTAAATCTGGTCGTACCTTATCGCAAAGCTTTTGCAGCTCAGTCATTGCAGCAGGTGACAATATATCTGGCCGAATGCTCAAAGCTTGCCCAAGTTTGATATATGCAGGACCCAAAGATGTTACAATTTCCCTCAACTCAATTGCCCGAGAAACTTCATTCTGGTCAACATAACAGAAGGCAAAACGAAAATAAGAATCTGTTTAGCACTAAGGATGAAGCTTTACATCTAAGAAACACATTATAAGCTTCTAACTAAGAAGTAGCCGGATCAGTGTTAGTGTTCTGTTTCTCAAATCATAAGGTCCTAATAAACGTTACGAGAATCAGATTGTTATGCAACTTTAGGAGCTTTTCAGTCTGTGTTATTAGAGTTATTTTCTGAAGAAAAAAAACTATAAATTTATCCAAAATCTGATAAATGTACTTTGCAATTTGTAAAGAACTCATATAACATTTTATTTAAATGGACCTTCAAACTCCTAGAAATGGGCACCAAATAGTAGAAGACACAAACTTTTGGTAAGGATGTAATGGTTACATTAACAGAACTATACCAGTCATCTTCATATTAATTACTAGATATAGCTACTTAGTCATTTTCGTAAACATTTATGATTTAAAAGAACGCCTTATATAGCAACTTGGCTAGTTATTGGCCTGCTAACTTTTTTTGAGTTCTACATCATCATAAATGTTTCATACTTCCATTACATACTATAGGTAATATAGATTGGCCACTTATGCGAGTGCCAATATGGTCTAAGGATCAAGATGGATGACATTTAGAAGCAAAAAGCAAGGAGCTACTGACCATGGAAACTAACATTACATCAAGAATGTATCTCATGTGAGAATACCAAACAAAATCTGTTTAATAACTTAGCTCAACCTTTTTAAAGTGACCAGTCATGTACTATAAACTTCTAGAAAGATTCAAGCCACAAGACACATGTGCAGATAACATATGAAAGATCACTCACCTCTTTAACCTTTTTATTTATCACGTCCCAAGCAAGACGTGAAAGAAATCCTCCTGCCACGGAGGACAGTTGCATAATACGAGTGGCAACAGATTGTGGTCTTTTACCCCAATATGCAGAGATACTAGCAGGATCATACACCATTGGCAATAACTCGCTACTTTCACCAGTCTGAAAAACGCAAACAACCGCATACCATATTAAAATCCCAAAATTTTCAACAGGAATATAAAAGACTAATAATTCTGGATTGCAAATATTACATCTACGAGACGAAGCTCCACATCGTCGGCAGCAAACTGAGAGTCGTTTAAATTTTGACCTCTGAGCCCCTTCATAAGCGTTGCCAACTGCTCATTCTCCTCCATCTGAGCTCTAACTCTTTTAATCTCTTGTGAAACGGTCTCCATTCTCTGCAAACACAACAATTCCGATCGAAACCTAAATACTAATTGACAGACTGAACACATAGCTCAAATTAAAAATCAAGTCAAAATGTACCGTAGAAGTGCCATTAATCGAAGATCCGTTGACCGTTCTCGCAGGTCTAGCCTCGGTTGACTTAGGCTTGGGCTCAGTCGCCACAGCACGAGTGACTCGATTCCGACGCTTAACCCTAACAATGCTCGGAAAGGAACGGCGAACGGCGGTGAATCCGGAGGTGGTGTCCTTAGAGCGAGAAAGAGAATCGATGCTGCAACAAGAGAGGTGAGAGGCAGCTTCCATGGCGGAATCAATGAGGAAGATTCGATGGAAAGAGGTGAAGTTTGATGGTGTATGTATGTGGCTGTTGTGGGTGATGTGTGTGTGGGTTCACCACTAGTAAATTTTGGTGGATCCAACAAAATGTGGGAATTGTGGCACACGTGGCAATACGAGAAGCAAGGAAATATTGCTTTTTATGGTTTTGGCGGGTACTGCGTACCGGTCTCTTCCCCAAATAAAGAGCACCGCAAGTTATTCTGAAAATAAACAATATATGGGTGTTTAAAAGTATTCGAAACCAAAAACCGAAAAAACATACTGATATTTAAGTTAAACGAGTTTTTTTTACCCGCGCTTTGTGACGGGTTTCTAATAAACCTATAGAGCGGTTTAAAAGTGAATACTTGAAATAAATTAGAAAAAAATCTAACCAATTAGAACCGTATATATAGTGAAATTCCTTAAAAAATTCATTGTGCATTCACATTGTTCGATTCGATATCAATATATATACCGACTGACTTTTTCATATTACGTCAACATAGCATCTAATCTTCACAAAAAAAAGTCTCTTAAGAAAAAATTGTTTAATTAGCAAAGTATTAAAAATAAAAAAATATAAACATATTGAATATTATGTCAAATATAACATTAATTATTTTTAATGGGATATTACAATAAACTTATATCAATATGTTAATAAAAGTAAAACAGTTATAAATATATTTATATTAAAAGAAAATATTATATGATAAAAGTTATATAAACAAATTGGTTAAATAAAAAAAACCATATTTCCATCGGTAATCAGCTAATATGCACGTGAGCATTAATATATTGTACCTTATATAAAAAAAGAATCATTATAGGCGATCGCAAAAAAAAAAGAAAAAAAAGCTATGCCAAGACTTGATCTCGGGCCTTGTTCCTCAAAAATACAACGCCTTACCATTCCATCTATCAGCATTCATTGTTCAATAAACTATTCATCAATCATATAAATATTAAATTTCACTACAGGACAAAATAACACTTTTCATAGTTCCTCTAAAATGTTATATATATATATATATATATATATATATATATATATATATATATATATAATGAATTGAATATTTTATTTTTTCGGATTCATTAACCAAACCTAACAAGATTTCGGTTATTCAGTTAAGTTACAGTTTATAATTTTAAAGATGAACGGTTAACTGAAAAATCGAAAATGAACGTACGAATATTATTTTCTAGGTTTATAAATACCATTCAATTGATCAATATTTACAATATAATGATTATCAACTTATAACAAATTGTTCCCAAAACTAATATGTATATTTTACTTTTCGATATATATATATTATTATTTAGGTTTAACAAGTAAGTTAGGTTTATAGATCTTATTATTTACTACATATTAACTTACTTTCACAATATTTTATTCGCATATTTAAATATGGCGTAATTTCGTTTATGTCCTTACAAACTTAAGTAATTACGTATGTATGTATATATCCTTACAAAACCTACAAAATTACATATATACCCAAACACCTAATTTAATTCTAATTATATTTTTAAAAACTAAAAACCAATATCTTAAATTGATTTATTATTATTAAAAAAGTAATAAATTTGTATATTACACAATTACCCCTCTCCTAAATGAAAACAATCGAGGGTTTCTTCTTGAAAAGTACAGATGCTTTAGATTTCTTACATGTACAGAAGCTTTCATATACAGATGTGATTACGCCTGCACAGATGCTTTTGATATGTTTCTTTCAAAACAATCCACTTCCATGGCTTCCATCGAACAGGAGATTCCATTGATTTTCGATCTCTTTCATGTACATATGCTTTCATGTACACATGCGATTACCCCTTTTTCATGTACAGATTTTCGATCTTTTCTTTCAAAACAATCCACTTCCATGGCTTCCATAGAACAGAAGATTCCATTGATTCAACAAAGGCTTCAATCGATTGAACTAGGTTCATTCCTTACAATCCATCGATTGAACCGAGGCTTCATCGATATTTAACAAGGTTAATTCTCGAAAAGGTTTGAGCCCTAGAACTCGAACATATTATGTCTGTATTAATTGTGAACATATATGGTTCGATTGAACTCAAACATATGTCTGCATTTAACAAGGTTAATTCTCAAAAAGGTTAATCCAATGATTGAACATATTTCTCATGTTTTAATTGCGAATTAATGTCTGAATATGCAAATACGAAAATTCAAAATCGACATTGCAATTTCCCTGTTCCTATTCTTACCTTGAACAAGATAACAATCTCAATCACCAACTCTGATTCTTACGTGAATATGAAGTGTCAGAGGCAAAGAACAACTCACCAAATCTGATCCCTGATCCATCGACTGTAGGAGATGAAATAGGTTATGATTCTGTACTTACAAAATCCGATCCATCGAGAGAATATGAAACAGAGGCAGTTCGTGACTTACCTTGAATCGATGAACAGTTCTTGTATATCGATTACGGGAAAATATATGGGTATTTTAGTAATTTTAGTAATAAATCAATTTAAGATATTGGTTTTTAGTTCTTTAAAATATAAATTAGAATTAAATTAAGTATTTGGGTATATACGTAATTTTATAGGTTTTGTAAGGATATATACATAGTTTCAAAGTTTACAAGGATGTATACGTAATTACTTAAGTTTGTAAGGATATAAACGAAATTACGCCTTTAAATATAATATTTCCTCATATCATAATTAATAAATAAATGAAACAGCTCGTAATGTTTTAAAATTTCTCATTCAAACAGCCTTGACCAATACTTGTATAAATCAAACACTTTCTTCTTTCTTTCAGCTTTGAGACCCCTATATCTCTATTTGTGAGATCTTCCATGACTTCATTTTGCTACATTTACTAGGTTAATAAACAGTAATATGGTAAAGTGTTCGATTCTTGCATCCTACAATTTGTTTGTTTTCTTTCATCCTAACTTATGGCATTGCCAGAAAGTGACACATCATTGTTTTATTATTTATATTTTAATATTATTATTATATTAAAACAACTAATTTGGTACACTTTTTGTTTTTCTTTTATAACTTTTAGCATATAATGCCTAACACAAATATAAATATATATTTATGACGATCTCATTTTTATCTACATATCGATATAAATTTTATTGTGATACAATGTTTATTTAAATATGTACTCTTCGATCAATGTTACATTCTCTGTGATCCGAAAAAGTTAACTTATATAGTTGAATTAAAACAAAATGCTATGAGTATACTATGAACACATTATTAAAAGTATGATACAAAACATGAATCACGTTTACTATATATAACGCAAGAGTTAGTCTTTTTTATAGCAAAAACATATGCTATGTTTCAAATCCTACTACATCACGCGAGGTACTAAGTACCTCGTTTCCTTTAAAGCATGGGCAAATCTCTACCCAAAACATGTTCCTTTTGGATTATGCGTTGGATAAAAAACTCCATATCTAATTTCATACTTATTATTATCAACATTCAAGTCATCATCTTTTTTTAAAGTCTCATTAACATCCTCTGCTTTGATAACAGTTTCATCAATATTAATCACATATTTCTTGTGGTAATGGGCTAATTAAGAACTCAAAATAATCGAACTGTAACATCCTATTTTGGGGTCTAGCCGTTTAATCGAATTAATCAAGTGAAATGATATTTTACGGAGTCTGAAATTTATTTTATGTCTTTTGAAGTCGGATTTAATAATAAATAAGTGATATTATTTGATTTGAAAGAAATTTTACAAAGTTCCATACACTTGATAGCGAAAATTCAGGGGCCAAAAGTAGGAGATGATAAAGTTGCTGGCCATCCACAGAAAACGAAGTGAAGAAATTAAACATCAGGTGTTACCAACACTTATAATAAGGGAGACCTAATCATATCAATGATATTTTCTTTCTTTGTGAACATGATCTTATTAAATAGTGACCAAACAAGAAATTAAAGAATGTATCCGATCAGTGACGATGACAAAATGCACCGATTTATCAAAGCTTTGCTAGACAAGTTTCTAATGACATCAAAGGAGGCTTTCCCTAACCGTAAAAAACAAGCCCTATTCATCAACCATCCAAAACATAAGACATCTGTAGTCCTAAAGGTTGTTGGGTATGAGCAAAAAGGATAGCCAATCTATAAGACATCTTGAATCAAGCCTTGCAGAAATAGAAGATTTTAAAAGCATTTGAATCCTGGGCAGATCGAGAGGATAACGACTAGTATCAATGCAACAATGATGCCAAAAACTATCAGTTTCACCTTCATATTCTGAACCCACATTTTCCTCTTCATTTTGGTTCCTTGTTTTTTGAAATCTTGTGCCTGAGGCATGATTTAAGATCAAATAATCATACGCAGTATTATCAAACTAGCCTAAAACAGTGTTTTCTTTTGCTTTCTAAAGATGGTTAATGGGCTAATTGTTGTTATAGACAGACCTGATTGCGAAGGTTGTCGGTTTTGTCAACCAGTAGTTCAATCTTCTCTCCACGATCAAGAACCTAAACAGAACAAATAATATTCAAACAAATTGTGGAAATTTATAAATACCACAATCGCAAACAACACAATACTTATGATATTAAAGAATATATAACCAAGTGTTACCCTAAGACCATACTTATGATATAAAAGAATGTATAACCAAGTGTTACTCTAAGACCAAAAAAGCTAGTTACCTTCTCAATGTTCTCCATCATCACTCCCTTCACTTCAGAAACCTGAGCCTTAACCTTAGCAATCTTGCTTATCTCTTCAGGATGAGAGATACAGTAGCGCATATGCTCCTTCATTTTGGACCTGAAAATCACCAAAAGTGTAAGAAAGATTCATGAAAAAGATATCTGTACACAGTATTTGTGCGTAAATAAATACCCAAATTCTTTGTTCAGGCTCTTAGCACCAGCAGTTTTGCCTTTGCCTGTCCCATATTTTTTATAAAAATCATCCTTAACACGCTCCAAGAAGGCAATAGGAAGTTCCCTTCCCGCAGATTCGACTGCAACAACACAATAAGCTGCAGCAGTCAATGGAATTCTAGTTAAAACCATATCATAATAGGCAATGAAAAGACTGAAATTTGAGACTCTGTAACAATATCATTTCTCAGGATTTTCATCCATTATTGAGATTTATTAAAATTTGCAAAGTATAGCAGTAGCATCTGTACATTAATAGTTTTATGTGACAGAATTTACACCATTTAATGGAAAGAATATGTCAAAGTGATGAAAACTCTCCTGCTTTCAAATTGCACATATGCACAGGACAATTGATATGCTTTTGAATTCATATTGCAGTATATAAATTCAAGAGAAAAGCTACCAGCAGGCTGTCAAATGGCTGATATACATAGAGATGAAGAATCTAAATCATATTATAAACAATTTTCCCCAAATCTAAATCATGTAAATTATCAAAAATAGTGATTGATTCCAAATGAACATATTACGATACTTGAAAAAAGTATACATTCTATCACAAATCATCGAACAAATTAACAAATCCAAAGAACGATAGTGAAGAAACACAGATAAGATGAAATATAACACAAAAAATCCAAACAACATGGAACTCACTAAATCCTTGCTCAACGAGAAAATTGAAGGTGTGTCCATCACAATTATAGGTAAAACGATTGCTGTTGGTCGGGAGTTTCTGAAGACATTGACCGGCGATGCTCTGAAAGTTTCCGGTAAACTCTGTGTACTCAGCAAGGATCACGGTGCCTCTGGCGACAAAACTATAGATTAGAGATCCTTGAGCAGGCATTTTTTCTTATGCGAAGTGGAACCGGAGAGAAAACGGCCGATGAGTTTCCGGTAGAGTGATCGGAAAAAGCTGATTGAAATGAGAAGGGTTGGCGTTTGTGTGGAAGGACAGAGAAGAAGGCGAGAAACATTTTGTGAGAGAGAGGGAATGTAGGAAAATGTTTCTTTTTGAATCCGAATAAATAGTGTCATTTTACCAAATTTTTATTTTTATATTTCTTTCTTGTAATTTTTGAGAGTGTGTTTGGCCAAATAGTTGTAGCTCGAAGGTTATAGCTAAAAGCTAAAAGCTACAAACTGCTAACTAAAGCTGGAAACTGTATATTTTTGTTATATTTGTGTGTTAGTTTAAGCTAAATAGTGTAAAATAACAGAAAAGATAAACCATAAAAATAAGAGAAATTATAATACAATTAAAGAGGATATTTAGGTAATTTGATATATAAAAAGCTTCCAGCTAATTTTAAAAGTTACTTCAAGAAACTTTTTGTTTTAGAGCATTTTTGTTTGAAAAATGTTTATGGTTTTTATCCGAACATGACTTTTAGTTTTTCTTTCAAAACAAAAGGCTACCAGCTTCAAAAACTGTAATCTCGTAAAAAACCTAACCACTCAGTTTGATCCAAAATCTAATAACCGAATCCGAATATATCACGGGCCGATTCAATTTCTAATTTTTGGTAACTGTGGGTATCCGACACAATACGTACAAATATCTTCCAATATATATAAAAGACTAATTAGAGAAAAATTATTAGATGATTTCAACCATTAATTTAAAAGAAGATTTAATCTTAACCATATATTTATTTAGTTCTAAGAAATCGATTTTGACTTTTTTAGAGTCAAAATAATATTTAACTATTCATGCTATAAAAAAAATATATATTTACGATTTATCTTATTAGAATATTTTAAAGTCAATAAATAAATATATTAATCAATTCATCTATCCTATTCATGTTTTAAATACGCCATTCATTAGAATATATTTAAAATATTAGTTTTAAATCTTAGCCATTGTAAATTTGAGGCATTTGTTATTATTTTAAAAATATTTTATATTTAATTTAAATCTTTTTTATTATAACTAATATATTGTTGACCTTATTGCTTATAATTGTAACAAGTAATGATAGAGGAGTTTCACAAAAAATAAATTTACTTCTCTTTGTATCATAATATCAAGTTCTTGTCATCACATCCTGTCTTCCCCTTCACGTCGATACTTCCACCGATTGTTTGAGTGTTGACGTCCAATGTCATCGTTCTTTTTAAATCTCATTTCTTGCGTGTCTATAACTATTTAATACTTTTTAAACTAATATGTGTATCACACGAGCATTTAACTAGTAAAGTTATATAAGAGCATATATTTTAATACTAATTTAGTGATACTTAATTCAAAAAAAATTAAAATGGAATATCAATAACATATGATGATAGTAGCTCATATTCAAGCCTAGCATCCTTTTCATTACAAGCTAATTTTATTTCAAAAGAAATAAAAGTTCCTGGTTTTGTTGACATGAATACAAACCCTATAAAATACCACTAAACTGGCATAAAAAAATAATGGATTTGCCTTATCTAAGTTTTACACATTTAATACCATATTTCTTATTTTTTTACTTTTATTGTGTTTTTTAGCGAAAAAAAAACTTCTATTCTCTAGTAACTTTTTTATCTACATCAAACTATACGTGTCTCAATTGAAGTAACCATGATCCGGCCATGGATATCCGGACTATTACAGGTTGGTTGATGTATCTTACATTCACTTACAATTTAAGATAGTAAAAAAGGGTGTACTTGACCCGCTCAATATTTTTATTTATGTGATATCATATATGCAAAAAAAAAAAAACATAATTTAACAGTTACTCCTACGGATAATAGTAAAAAAGTTGCTCGGTAAAATTTTGTTCAGTATAATTGAGGTTATGTAATTTTTCTCCTACCTTAAAAGAAATAAATTCAAAATTGATCATTATGAGTTAACTAAGAGAGATTCTATAAAATGTTACTACTTAATACTAATAAGAATAAGACAAATATCCAAATTAATGGAGAAGGCGATAAAAATAAGTTAGTGGATTGCACATATCGTCTTCTTGTGAGTAAATGATACAGTATGAAGAAACAAAATTTTCCATTAACATAACATGTATTTAACCTTCTGAATCCGGATAAGACCACCCGCATTGGCCTTCTACCAGCGCTGGCTAGCTCCCCGACTAGAGCTACACACCATCACGTCTCCACTAGTTGGCGCTGGCTCCAACTCAGGCTAGGTTTCTAAACCAGTTGCTGGTTATCGAGTTTTTTTTGCCTCATTAATATATATTTTATATTTAATAATATATGTGGGTTGGTGTGGATTGGATGTGGAAATTGGCTTCAGATTGTAATATGAGGGTAATGTCCAAATAATAAGGTCCAGTTTGTTTCACCGTACTGTGAAGGAATGTAATGGATTTGAAATCAAATTCCGTTGTATATTGCGTTTGGTAACATTATTTTGAAAGAAATTGAGTTCTTCGAAGTGTTAATATTACTTTAGGTAGAGAAATGTCATTACGTAACTAACAGGGATAGAATTAAAATCATTTCCATTCCTTTGCATTACGGTGAAACAAACAGGACCTAAGACAAATGGAAATATTAGTGTGGCAATTGCATGTAATACAAAATTGACTAAGTTAATAGAATTTGCAAACTGAACCATGAGGGAATTGTTAAATGGGTAATTACTAATTAGTCTCAATCAAAACCCACGATAGATTTATGGCAATGTTGTTGGGCCGTGAGAGTAATTAGGGGTTTGGGATTGGGCCGAAGGAAATTTTATGAGGCTGTTGAATTGATTGATATCTTAATAAGGGTAGGAACTAGGAACTAGGAAGTCGATATGTATATATACATACAGTCACACACTTGCATGGTATCCGTGTAATGTGGTGGTAATAATTAATTTTAACTCGATAAAATGTCTGATTTTAAGATGTATGGTATACACATGATACGGTGACGACGAATGATTTTCGTTCCATAACATATCTATTTTCTTTCTCTTTTTTCCGTCTACGTATACACATGTTCTAATAATTAAATTGAATTATTTATTATATAATAGAATATTTAAAATCAAATCTTTGGTTATGAAGATATTATTTAATAATTAAGTTAATTTGTATAGACTTTATTTTTTTAAATATGAAAGTTTTAGTTATTAAAATGGAACATACCATTCTTTTTAACTCTATTTTATAGTTACTCAATTTGATAGTTTCTATTTTGTTTATATGAGTGTAATTAGTATATTTAAAATACAAGTTTAAGAGTTTAAATAAAAGACTTTTATATGTGTATAAGACCATCAACATCCATCACATAATTCACACAGCCACATCAGCGCCACATCATTCCCTCACCATTCCCTCATCTCATCACACAAACCCTACATCCATCACATGCTTCACATCACAAAAAAAAAAAACAAAAAAAAAAAAAAGCCCCTCTCTCACAGCTGGTCCCTCACGCACGCGATGGCCTTCACCCTCGTGACCTGATGATCTCGTGAAGCTCCCTGTGCGATGGTGCTCACAGGGTGAGCAGCCTTCACATGCCTGCATTCGTGATGGATGCACCAGCCTAATGAGAATGATGTTAAGTTATGCAAGTTTTGCAAACTTGAAAATTGGAATAATTGAATTTCTCAAACTTGCAAGTTGCATGAATATTGTCCTTTTTAACATTAAAAAATTGAAACATATAATGTTTTCTAGCAACAATATAATTAACAATTTCCGCCAATATCTTATGTGATTCAGTTTGATCAAAATAATATAATTAATAATTTCTGCTAATATTTTATGTGATTCAGTTTGATTAGACATTTTCTACTGTTAATATTTCATTTTTACGAGGAATTATAATTTTAATAATTCCTGTCAACATTTTATGCTAACCATATATTTAATTCTTGTTAAACTTTTAAAACGGATGATAGAATTGCTCAGATGAAAACCTTGCAGTGAGTTATCCTTAACCCAAATGTTTTATTAGGTAAATATTAAGTTATTTTATTTTATGTTCTCATCTTAGGTTTATATTAAGTTACATTTGTAGTTCTCAAATGGTTTCTTAGGTCCACCTTGAGTTAGTTTAAGTTCTAATTTGATCATTTTGTGTATTAATTAAGTTGATTCTCACGCATGACATGCCTACTTTTTTTAGTTAATTTGTTTACGTATTAAGTTGACACATTATGTAGATAATTAGTTGTTAATTTTTAAAGTGCATGAAGTGAGATAAACAATTTACATTGAGGATTAGCTATCATATATATGGTATTTATTTGATGGTGGGAAAAAAAAATTCTAAAAGTCCACAAATCTTTTGAAGAGAAGGTTAACCACTAAATCTTTAGATATAGTGTGAGTGTATGTTAATTTTGTGAGCTCGAAAACTATAATATGTGAGAGAGTAGATGTATAGAGTGATTGATTTAACAACACTCGAAGGAAAAAACAAAAGTCAATATTTAATAAAAAATATTTTATATTATTTACCGAGTTGCGTTTAATAAAGTTTATTTAAAAAACATAGTTTTGAAATTTCAATATTTAATCACAGGTGATTCAACATATAATCACATTTGATTGTAAAAATATCACATGTTAATTACGAAAATGCCACTCCACCTCAAATTTTAAAATTCAATCTGAATCATTGATAAAGCTGATTCAAAGGTTAAAATTAGGTCCTTAGGGGGTGTTTGGTTCAAGTATTTTTTTTGGGGGGATTTGCAATTACCGTGAGATTTGCATTTGATGGTATTTGCAAATTGGTGGGATTTTAAATCCATGTTTGTGTTTGGTTCATATTTATTAGGTGGGATTTCCCCCATCATTAAGCCACCACCAGCCACCACCACCAACCAACACCAGATTTGTTCCCATTCCTATGGCACACCATTGAAGAAGGCCACCAACCACCTTCTGCTGGCGACGACGCACCAGAAACGACGATGGGATAGACAACGCACCAGATCTGTTGGAGGGTCGGCGACTGAAGACGAGGGCGAAGGCTAGGTTTTGCGAAGGGGACGACGACGGGAACGACGACGATGGGAACGAATGAAGACGACGGGAACGGCTAGGGTTTGCAACGGGAAAGACTGAAGACGACGGCTAGGGTTTGCGAAGGGAACAAAGCTCGACGACTAAAGACGAAGGCGAAGGCAGACGAACAGGTTTTGTCGGAGGGCGCCGGAGAATTGCCGGAGGGTCGCCGGAGGAAATCCCCATCTACAAGATTTTAAAATACCGGGGGGGGGGGGGGGGGCTAAGGATTGGAGATTCCCTCATTCATGGATTTTAATCCGATCTTAAGAAATTCATGGATTTGAATTCTCTTGTTACTTTGACAACCAAACATGGTATTTGAGGGGATTTGAAATGCAAATCCCATCAAAAGAATGAAACAAACACCCCCTTAGAACTATGAATTAAGTTTGAACTATATTGAACATTTCTTATTATTTACTAGTATAAGTTTTAACGGTACGTTTGACTATTTAATCTCAATATGGTAAAAAGAATATTTAAAGTCCGATTGAAACCATAATTAATCAATGTATTTTCAATACTTCAACCTATATTTGAAATCAATGACATTTATTGCATTACTACCAAAAAACTTATCACCAAATTAATAATGTCATTACTTCTAATCTTCTATTACGTAATATACATGGTTCATTAGAAAACCGCTCCACGAAAATCAATTCATATCGACAATTTATAAAAATAAATTAATTACCAATAAAAATAACGGTAAATTAATGTCTTATTAATAGCCTCCTTTCTCCTTGGTATCATATCTTGTTTTTTTGAACGGCAAGCAAGAGATCAATTAGGGAAGGAGCTTCAGCTCGGCCATCACCCCACCCTAGAGGATCGATAATATTACTAATATTAAAAACATGATCTAGCAAGATGCTAGAAAACAAAGTACATAGCAAAGAACAGAATACAATAAAAAACAAGCCGGAGACATTAACCAAACAGCCCACCTATTTTTAAATGAAACATCTCCTGATCGTTGGTTAATCCAGAAAAAAGAAGTCGCCTGTAGTTTTGTGAATATCATCCCAACTTTGACCTCAACGTTAGAAACAAAAGTTGATTCGTTTCTATACTTCCAGATCAGCCATGTACATGAGTAAATTACACTAAGCAGTCCCAACTTTTTCCTCCCTTTGAAGCCCACCACAGCAGCCCATGTAAATGGATTTGTGTCTATAAGAGAAGAATCCAAAGCCCACCATTTGATTACTTCACTCCATAGACTTTTTGTCAAAATGCAATCAAAGAAAACAACCCGACCATAATATCATATCTTGTTGATCACTATATATCATATTTAGTCAATATATGTATTAATTATAGTAATGTGACAAATATGATATTAAGTCTATTACATTTCATATTGAGTGAATAAATGTATATTTATTGCAATATAACGAAGATACGAATTCAATTGTTGTTATACAAATAAACAAATGTGATGGATATAAATATACTCCTTATTTCAGGTGATAGGGTCAAAGGAAGTATGTTTTTCACAAAGAATCTTTGTTACCTTCACATTGTGTTAGCTTGTTTCATTTGTTTTTGTGTTAGCAATTCTGAAAGTTGTATTACCCCATTTAGGTGGACCATTTATGTGTATAATGGAATCCCAGATTCAAACATCACTCTTCATGTGTGGTCAGGAGATGATGATCTTGGGTATCATAACATCACTTATGAACTTGGGTATAATTTTCGTTTTTGTGAAAATATATTTCACACTACTGTTTTCAAAGGAGATTTCTTCTATGAATCGAAACATGCATATTTTAATGTTTTTGACACTGATATTGCTGGTTATATTAAACCGAAACCTTATCGTATGTCGCGTGCTTATTGGTTACTAAAAAAAGATGGATATTATTTATCAAAAAGATATGTACCATATGATGATCCCGCTTGGATCTTAAGAGGACATTGGTCATAAGTGTCTATGTTCTTTATTTATAAATTTAATAATATTTTAATAATAATATGTCATTGCTATATATGTGTTTGATTCAAAGCTAGATAAAGCTTGATTTATAGCATCAATTACATTTCTTTCATCACATCAATACATCATATTCTAATAGTATTATGTCACATGTTGTCTTGTTTTTTGAAAAACCGTGTGAAACACACACGCACATACTCTGTCTCATAACATAAACTCTGTCTCACTATTGCTAGATCAACCTAACTTTCTCTTACTTCATAAAATTATATAAGAAATTGAAGAGAGCACCCAAACACTCTTTGAGATATATTCTAAATTGTATTGATAACTTTACATATGATTACAACCTCATAATCACACATGACAATGGATTCTTGAATCTACCACACAACTTAAAATAGAATATTTCTAAAAATCTCTTGAAACTATACTAGTGGTTAGGAGCCCGTGTTTCGCATCGGGGCATAAAGTTTTATATATTGTATGAAAATCACTTAAGACGGACTTTAGGTGAAAGAGAATTTTATCTATGCGGTTACATTCAAAAAGTGGTTCAGGCTGTAGCAAACATCTAATTTACAACGCTTTTAACACATGGACGTACCTCATTTGCATCACTCCAAAAAGAACTAACTTATGAAGCACCAGGGCGGATAACTTGAAACATAAGGCTGTATATACATGGTAATAGGAAAGTATAGTTCGGTGGACTACATGCTATGTGGAGCGTATATGTACATGAAACTTATAATAAAAAAGAGAAACAACCTGCAACCTTTGTTGATATTTACGTGGTTGTTAGCATCAGAACGTAATTGGTTTGCATGAGTCTCAAGAAAGTAACTTCTATGCAAAAATAGCTTTTTTTAATGTTATGTAAATATGTATTTGTTGTATGTATAAGTAGTTGTACATGCGTATCACTTTCAATCTAAAGTTTGAAGACAGAGTCCTTTATGATAATTACTGAAGTCATGCTGGCATGCTGCTGACTGAAACAGTTTTTGACCATTTTTTGCTTTCTATCTAGCACAAAACATTATTGTTACGTTCATCTTATTACATCTTATTTTTTTTGCTAAGAAACCATGCAGGTATAGTAATGAATTAAAGCATGTTTTTTAAAGATGATATCGAAGCATAGATTGCGACCAATCATGTACGTATATTTTCTGTGTTTTATTTGTTTCATTTACTTAAATTCACGAAGTCATGCAATACACTAAGTTCTTACCTAAGGTAAGACCAAGGTTTGCAAGTCACTTTCTTCTTACCCATTTATTGCTTGACCATATGACGAAAGCGCAATGTAAAAATAATATGTGGGGAAAGATGGTGAATGTATCATTAGAGGCCCATAGAATAACTAATCATGAAGGAAGTACTGTCGATAAATATCTTCATATGGAACGTCAAATTAAACTACTATGATTATAAATAAATACATTTAGGTGGTCATGAAATCATATATTGAGTTGAAAGGTAACATATTTAATCTCAGTAATCACAATATTTTATGATTTGGGGATGATTTGAGAGGCCACAAATATCCAGGGTTTTAACATTTTTTTGCTACATAAAATAGATTAATCAAACTGATTATAGACAGATGCTATTGATGAGTCTGTTTTCTATTTTTTGATTTAAAATAGGTAGAAGTTCACTTTCAAAGGTAAAGCAAACTATCTTCCTGTTTTTCAATTTTAAGATTTACAAAAAGTAGTCTTTTCGTTAAGCAATTTTGATATCAGTGGTTTGGAAGATTAGATGTTTTAGATGAGGTATATCAACGTCTATGTTGTTAGAAGCAATCACTAACAATATTTCTTTTTCTCTCCACTTTCAACTAATGTTCATTGCATTGTTGTTAATTTATTTGCTCCTTGTAGGTTCTTATACAGTTGGCTTTTAAATATTTGAGGGAAGGTGTTAATCTGAATTTGGATACGATAGATGTAACATGGGTAAATGCTATTTTAGTTGGGGCAAGGTGCCTTCGTTTGAGATTCTTCATTGAGTTGTATGAAATTAGTTTTCTTGCTCCAATATGATTTGACTACTAATTTGTCTGTCATTATTTCTTTAAATTACGTAATGTAAGTCATACTTTTAGTTGTTCGACTTAGGTGTCTGAAAAACTTAACATGCTAAAATTCATGTTTCATTTCAGTGGTTAGAAAAGCAAGATGATGCACATAACTCTTCATGGTAATTTCTCCCTGAAGGAGACCAAGCCCCGCCTCGGTGGAGGGAAAATTTATAAAAAATGGGAACATTTTTAATATGTTTAATTAATTACCAATACAAAGCAATAGAGCATCGAGAAAAATGTTTAGCTTAATTTTCATATATATCAAAACAACTACCCTTAATCTTGACATTACATCAAACAGTTGATGGGTAGCATAGAAATAGAAAATTGTTTCAATCAGGGAAAAAAACTATAAAGCCATCAGAGTTTATATTCATTAATTAGATAGTAAAATAAGGCAGAAGTAAAATATTGAAACAAAAAAAAAAGTAAGAGAATAGCATATGAAACTTACCTATGTAAAAGAAAAATATTGAAAGGGAACCTTTTGCAAAGAGAACATATATTAGAAATATGTTATTAAAAGTATAAGATGCTTAGCAAGGGATGATTATTTTAAAACTATAAGACAATTTGATTAGGTTTAAAAAGTGAGAATTACCAGGTGAAAGAGAGAGATTTATTGAAAAATAACTGGTGCAAAGAAGAAAATAAGAGGATAATGTAAAGTAAAAAAGGGTAGGAAAAGATATAGGTTATCTAATATTAGTAGGTTGTTGACTGCTCATTTATATGTATGAATTAAGATTACAGTTATCTGTTGTGTAGAAATAAGAAAAAGCACGGGATAAAGGCAGTAAAATTTAGCCAAAAAAGAAGAAGGAAAAAAGCAATAAAAAAGGAGCACCCGGGATTCGAACCTGCGCCAAGGCAGGAAGAGCGCCTTACCACTGGGCCATTTGCTTACTTTGTTTATAATTCACAACTTTAGCTATTTAAAACTGCCGCCGGTTTCTTTTTGAAAAAAAGCAATAAATAATGTAGCAACCAGGACTCAAACCCGCGCGAAGGACGCCAAGTGACAACGATTTACCACTGGGCTGTTTGCTTACTATGTTTACATTTCGCAACTCTGGCTATTTAAAACTGCCGCCGGTTTCTTTCCTTCAAATTGTATGGTAATATAATATCCTAGATTGGTCTCTACGGACATAAAATCTTTCGGTCCTTTAAATAGAGAAATATTTAATATAGTCCATACTGGGACTAAAACCCACAACGTCTTGGGAGGGGCACCACCTCAATACCGCTAGGCTACAAACCCTTTTGTAGAAGAAAACTTTTGGTTACGTAAATTAATTGGAATATTATTGTTTACAGTTGAGCTACAATCAGGTGAGTTACACTAACTTACACATCATATTAGTGTGAAATGTGTATATGTTTGACTATTTAACAACACTCACAAGGAAAAAACAAAAATCAATATTTAATGAAAAATATTTCATATTATTTACTAGTGTAAGTTTTAACGGTAAGTTTGACTATCTAAACTCAATATGGTAAAAAGAATATTTAAAGTCCGATTGAAAACCAAAATTAATCAATGTACATTCAATACTACAACCTATATTTGAAATCAATGACATTTATTGCTTTACTATCAAAAAAGATATCACCAAATTAATAAATGTCATTACTTCTAATATTCTATTACGAAAATATACATGGTTAATTAGAAAACCGCTCCACGAAAATCAATATCGACACTTTATAAAAATAAATTAACTACCAATAAAAATAAACGGTTGATTAATAAACCTCATTAATAGCCTCACATGTCCTTGGTATCATATCTTGTTGATCAATATATTATCATATTTAGTCAATATATGTATAAACAATAGTAACGTGACAAATATGATATTAAGTCTATTACGTACATTTCATATTGAGTGAATAAATGTATATTTATTGCAATATAACGAGGATAAGGAATTCAATTGTTGTTATACAAATAAACTAATGTGATGGATATAAATATACTCCTTATTTCAGGTGATAGGGTCAAAGGAAGTATGTTTTTCACAAAGAATCTTTGTTACCTTCACATTGTGTTAGCTTGTTTCATTTGTTTTTGTGTTAGCAATTCTGAAAGTTGTATTACCCCATTTAGGTGGACCATTTATGTGTATAATGGAATCCCAGATTCACAGATCACTCTTCATGTGTGGTCAGGAGATGATGATCTTGGGTATCATAATATCACTTATGAACTTGGGTATAATTTTCGTTTTTGTGAAAACATGTTTCAAACTACTGTTTTCTATGGAGATTTTTTCTATGAATCGAAGCATGCACATTTTAATGTTTTTGACAATGATACTGTTGCTTATATCAACCCAAAACCTTTTCGTATGTCGCGTGCTTATTGGTTACTAAGAAAAGATGGATATTATTTGTCAAAAAGATATGCACCATATGATGATCCCGCTTGGATCTTGAGAGGACATTGGTCATAAGTGTCTATGTTCTTTATTTATAAATGTAATAATATTTTGATAATATTATGTCCTTGCTATGTGTTTGGATTCAAAGCTAGATAAAGCTCGATTTATAGCATCAATTACGTTTCTTCCTTCACATTATATATATTCTAATAATATCATGTGACATGCTGCCATGTTTTTTAGAAAAGTTTTTACACGCATACAAATACATACACACACTCTCTCTCACTATTGCTAGATCAACCTAAATTTCTCTCTAGCTAAATAAGATTATATGAGAAATTGAAGATAGCACTAAAAAGCTATAAAAGATATATTCTCAATTGTATTGAGAACTTGGTTACTTGACACATGATTACAACTTGGTGATCACAAATGGCCATGGATTCTAGAATCACCAACACAACCTAAAAGAGAAAATTTCTAGAAGTCTCTTATACTTTATTATATTGATCCTTACATATATAAAAAAAACATATATACAATCTTTCAGTTCTTGAAGTATCCATTCTTTTCTAAACTTATAGAACCTTCTATAAGTTTTTCGGCCATAATAAACAAATTCAGCTAAAAACATTTTACTTTTATTGAAAAATTATATTTTGTAGTTTATTTCTTATCTATGTATTTAATAGCATAAAAGTTCAAAAAAATTTATTATTATGGTGATTGTCAGAAACAATTTATATGATGCAGCCTCCGGTTTATGAGGATGTTACTCACCCACATCATGTTTGCTTGCTTCGTAAAGCGTTGTATGGGTTTAAGCAAGCACCACGGGATTGGTTTGCCAAGCTCTCTTCTGCATTACTCAGTTTTGGGTTTACGCGGTGCGTTTCTGATACTTCTTTGTTTGTTGTTCATATTGCTACCATAGTTTGCCATGTCTTGGTGTACGTGGACGACATTATTATTAGAGTATGTGACTACTCTTATTGCGCAGCTTGATTCTCGGTTTGCTCTCAAGGATCTTGGACCGCTTATGTAACACTGTAATTTTAAACATATAATATAATCGCATGCGGAAGCTAAATACATATACTTATCTTAATTACATAATAGATACAAAAATTTTAACTTGTTTTATACACCAAAACTTTTACAGTGTTAATACAAAAACAGGCTCTATAAAAAAGTTGACATCAGAGTTCGGTCTGTCCATTTTCCCAGCACAAAGCATTAAGCTCACCACGGAGAATCTGCAAATCAATCTAGTGGGGAATTAGCACAAAGCTAAGTGAGGGAACCAATATCTAATCATAAACAAGGCAAACATGCCTAAACCCAAATAGCTCATGAATCCCAGGAGAACCGGCGGTGTTGCAAGCACCTACAACCAAGGTCGGCCAAAACCAAGGTTTACCAATAGCCTTGCAAAAATGGACAACAGTATCAGCCCCCTTGAGTAACATAAATGTACATCAAGACCAGATAATGTAAATCCCCCAGCAACAGGCCCAGCATAATACTGATCTCCAAATTAACATGTATATACAATCCAAACAAGAGCATTCCAAATAGGATATTAAATCCTGTATATCAAAAGATATAAATCCACTCACCACAGTCTGCACTGTTAGATCCCACTCAGGTGACTAAATTCACTGAGTCTTCTCAGTTCCTGAGATTGAAGTAACACAAGTCAGTATTTAATTCATAATGTTGATCCAAAATAGATATCATATCTAACCATGTTAATCATGTATGTGTACATATACCTATATACATTTATCATACATAAAATCCAATAGATATACAAATTCATGTTTATCTTCAAATCTTCAAATCCGAGTAAATCCCAATTCCGATTGAATTGAATTCCGAGTAAAGGCCAAATACCTATAATATTCAATTCCGATAGAACCATATCCAAATCCGATAATGTCCAAATCCGATAGTACCAATTCCGATAAAATCAAATCCCGAACAAAGGCACAATCCGAGTAAAGTCACAATCCGAGAAAAGGTATATTCCGAGAAAAGGTACATTCCGATAAACTGAATTCCGATATAAGTGTTAGGGCAATTATCAATTCCGAGAAGTAAGCAATTCCGATATGTTATCCCAATTCCGAGTATAGGTAAAATCCGAGTAATTGTTCAATTCTGAAAGAATGGAATTCCGAGAGAAGAGTTAAGGCAATTTCGCAAATAATATGTCGGATTCCTATCAAATTCCGATAAAACTTATCGGATTTCATCAATATCGATCAAATTCATCGGAATTCATCTAATTCCGACAGATTCATCCCCAAATCCGATAAATTCATAAGTTCTTCCCCAATTTCAGTTTCTAACACAAATCACTACTGATTTTAAGCATGCAAGTGTTCTATGTTTTCCAGAATTATTCTAAACATGTAAAGAACATAAAACCATCATAAAATCTATCATGCATGCTTCCTAAGTTCATAATTTATCAAGATCAATCGAAATTCATCATATATACTCAAAACCGAATATCAATAACAATTAACAATTGAATTCAGTATTCTAACCTTAACAATGAAATGAAATCAGTATTCTAATTGTATGCAAGCTTAGAGATTAAATTTGTTGATTCCTTCTTCTTTCTTGATTCTCGGCCGAGAGTGTAAACACACACACACTCTCTTAATTTGATAAATTGCATGTGAATGTGATAATGGTGGTGTTGTTGGTGACTTAGCCCACCAACTTGCCACCTCACAAACCATTAACCAAATAATATAATTAATTTACTTAATCAATTAATCACATAAATCAATTAATTCACATATTTAAATTAAATCTCAAACTAAATTTGATTAATTACCTTAATTAATCTAGGCCGGTTAAGAGGGTGTTACAAATCTTCCCCCCTTAAGAAGATTCCGTCCTCGGAATCTTATCGCTCTCAAACAAGGAAGGATAACGGCTCTTCATGTCGGCTTCGGTTTCCCAAGTTAAATCAGATCCCAAACTGTGTTTCCATTTAACCAAAACCAACGGTATCTGCTTATTTCTCAGCTTTGTAACCTTTCGATCTAACAGTTCAACTGGTTCTTCTACAAGTTTCTGATTAATATCCACACGAAGATCTTGTATTGGTAGAACCTGAGTCTGATCCTCTACGTCACACTTACGCAGATAACTAACATTAAAAGTGTCATGAATTCTCGCTAACTCATCAGGTAGGTCTAAAACAACAGTCTGATCATTAACAACTCTTTGGATTTTGAAAGGACCAATGTAACGGGGAGCCAACTTCCCGCGTTTACCAAATCTGATAACACCCTTCCAAGGTGATACTTTTAAGTAGACCATCTCCCCTTCGACAAACGATACCGGTCGACGACGTGGATCAGCATACATTTTCCGCCTATCCCTTGCAGCTTTTAACTTATCTCTATCAATAGCAACCTTATCAGCTGTCATCTGTACAATGTCAGGTCCTGCAAATTGCTTTTCCCCAGCTTCTAACCAACAAGTCGGAGTTCTACAAGGTCGACCATACAGCATCTCATACGGAGGCATACCGATACTACTATGATAGGAATTGTTATAAGCAAATTCCACTAACGGCAAATGTGAATCCCACGAACCCCCAAACTCCAATACACAAGCCCTGAGCATATCTTCTAAAGTCTGGATGGTTCTCTCTGACTGACCATCTGTTTGCGGGTGATATGCCGTACTCAAATTTACCCTGGATCCCAATTCCTGTTGCAATCTGTTCCAAAAGTTAGATACGAATCTCGAGTCTCTGTCTGCAACAATAGATAGTGGCTCCCCATGTATAGACACTATCTCATTGATATACAATTGAGCCAGTTTGCTTAAAGAAGCAGTTTCAGCTGTAGCAAGGAAATGAGCACTCTTGGTTAATCTATCGACTATAACCCAAATCATATCATGACCTTTTTGTGTTCGTGGAAGTTTCGTTACAAAATCCATCGTTATGTGATCCCATTTCCATTCAGGTATTTCCAACTGTTTCAACAACCCGTAAGGCTTCTGATGTTCAGCTTTAACTTGAGCACAGATGTGACACATCTCAACATACTTAGCTATATCTGTTTTCATTGTAGGCCACCAATACCGAGTCTTTAAATCATGGTACATCTTTGTGCTACCCGGATGTATTGATAATCTGGATTTGTGAGCCTCGTTCAATATTAACTCTCTCAAGTTCACAAATTTCGGTACCCAAACACGTGTATGATAAATCCTCAAACCACGCGAATCGGTATTTAACTCATGCTGTCGTTTGATCATTAGTTCATCCTTTAAGTTCTCATCCTTCAATGCTTCAAGTTGTGCTGCTACAAGTTGATCCACTAAGTCAGATTTAATTTCTAATCTCATAAACTTCACAGTATCAGAAGATCCCTTTCTACTGAGTGCATCTGCAACTACATTGGCCTTACCCGGATGGTACTGAATATCACAATCGTAATCCTTGATTAGTTCTAGCAAACGGTGTTGTCTCATGTTCAATTCCTTTTGAGTAAACACATACTGCAAACTCTTATGATTAGTACAGATAGTACACTTGGTTCCATACAAATAGTGTCTCCACAATTTCAGTGCAAACACCACAGCAGCTAACTCCAAATCATGAGTTGGGTAATTTCGTTCGTTCGGTTTCAACTGTCTCGAAGCATAAGCAATTACCTTACCTCTCTGCATCAGAACACATCCCAAACCGACGTGAGAAACATCGCAATATACAACAAAATCCTCTGAACCCTCAGGCAATGAAAGAATAGGCGCTTGACATAACAATTGTTTCAGAGTCTGAAAAGCATCTTCTTGAGCTGAACCCCATAGAAACGGAACATCCTTTCGAGTTAACTTAGTCAACGGACCAGCCAGCTTAGAGAAGTCTTTGATAAACCTGCGGTAATAACCTGCTAATCCCAGAAAACTCTTTATTTCTGTAGGTGTTTTCGGAGCACTCCAGTTCATCAATAACAATTAACAATTGAATTCAGTATTCTAACCTTAACAATGAAATGAAATCAGTATTCTAATTGTATGCAAGCTTAGAGATTAAATTTGTTGATTCCTTCTTCTTTCTTGATTCTCGACCGAGAGTGTAAACACACACACACACTCTCTTAATTTGATAAATTGCATATGAATGTGATAATGGTGGTGTTGTTGGTGACTTAACCCACCAACTTGCCACCTCACAAACCATTAACCAAATAATATAATTAATTTACTTAATCAATTACTCACATAAATCAATTAATTCACATATTTAAATTAAATCTCAAACTAAATTTGATTAATTACCTTAATTAATCTAGGCCGGTTAAGAGGGTGTTACAGCTTAGTAGCTTCTTAGGTGTTCAGGCTAATTTTACTGAACATCACTTACATTTGAGTTAGGAGCGGTATATTTTGGATTTACTTGAGCGTTCAGGATTACGAGACTGCAAGCCTTTATCTACACCCATTTCTCTTGGCCGACAGTTGTCTCGGGATTTTGGTATTCCACTCACTGATCCGTCATTATACAGGAGTACTGTTGGTTCATTACAGTATTTGGTTTTGACTAGACCAGAGATACCTTATGTTGTAAGCAAAGTTTCTCAGTTTATGCATTGTCCTACAGATCGACATTGGATTGCTGTGAAACGCATCTTGCGTTTTCTACGTGGCACTGTTACACATGGCTTGATTATTCGGAAGTCCTTGGTTTTTGATGTACATGCCTGTTCAAATGCTGATTGGGCAGGTTGTCCAGATGATAGACGGTCTACTACATGCTATGCTGTTTATCTTGGTGTTAATCTTGTTAGTTGGAGTTCTAGAAAGCAACACACTGTTGCTCAGTCTAGTACGGAAGCAGAGTATCGTGCTCTGGCTCAGACTGCAGCTGAGATATCTTGGATACGTTCTCTTCTATGTGAGCTGCACATCACTCTTGAGTCCTCTCCTACGTTATGGTGTGATAACTTGGGTGCTACGTATCTTGCTTCAAACCCTGTTTTTCATCAGAGGACCAAACATATAGAGATTGATCTTCACTTCATACGTGATATGGTGTTATCTAAGACCTTGGAAATTCGTTATGTTTCTACTGTCTTACAGCCTGCAGATGTTTTCACCAAAGGCCTTCCAGCTACTCGCTTTTTCTCCTTGTGGTCCAAGCTGTGTGTCTCTACCCCAGCACAGCTTGAGGGGGGATGATAGTCTAGATAGTGTGCGCCATGTGTGCGCCATGTCATCTTGTTAGTTATGCCATGTCATATTAGTTAGTTCCAGATCTGTTAGGACTCATCTATATATATGTGGTGATGTCCTCATTGTTCATGTAACTCAAAACTTTAAATGAATACAACAAAGAGTCTCTCTCTCTCTCTCTCTCTGATATGCATGCTACTATTACACCATGAATCAATTCAATGGAAACTCACGTTGACAGAGAAACCTAAGAGCACAATTATGGCTTATTATGATTGCTTAAATAAATTATGGTTAATTATATTGTTTGTATACCCAAATAGTATTTACTAAATCTACCCTATATTTTTAGGAAATACAACTAGAAGCAAATTTTAAATAAAATATAAAAAGGACATAATTATGTTCTAACACTATGGCTTGATCTGGCCACTTTAATTTCTCAATCTGCTAAAATCATCAAGATCTGAAATCAAGAAACATCCGAGATAGGGTGATTCACCATATTACAAGAAATCAAGAATTAGTCAAAGATATGTTCGCGAGAATCCAGATTCATCAGTGTTCATCACATTCAGTACAAAGTCAAGATTTGTTCATGAAAATTCAAGATTTGTTCATGTTTCACGACTAAAAATCAATGTATGTCGTTTCTTTTTCAAAATTTCAAGTTAAAATGTCTTGTTCCAATTTCATTATTCTTTCAGATTTTTAGGTTCAATTGTTCTTGAATCTATATACAAACTTCTTTAATTACGTATATATCATTGTAAACTTTAAAATTATATAAATATCCTTGGAAAACTTATAAACTTACATATATACCCAAACTCCTAATTTAATATTAGATTATCAATTTAAAACTAAAACCTTCTTTTTTTAATTGATTTACCATTATTAAAATACTAATCAATTTGTAATATTAAAGTATTAGCCTTCTCCTACATATCCCTAACTAATATATCATGTGAACACAGTATGGTCACAACTTTTTCCAAACCTGAGTAAATTTCTGAGCTAGTCGGCTAACTCTTCTCAAAGTGAAAGATTTGAATACAATATTATGAGTGTATATTTGATGATCGTTATCGAAACTCTATCGGGAATCTGTAGGAGCACCCATTCCTCCACCGTGGACCCCTTGCCGCCGCCACCACCACCAAACTTGAACTTTAAATCAGTGGATTTATGATTGATAGTCATACTCCTACCACTCTTGGACTTCCACCATATATCATTTTCATCGTCTCATCACAACCACCATTTTAATATCGGCCATCACTGGTTGTCAAATATGAAGAAGAATAATTCAAACTCAGTATCCCATGAAGACTTTTTCATATATTCAAGTTCTTTTTAATTTTTAATAAATGTTAACGGTCCTTTGTGTATGACCGAGTCTAGTGGATAGTTGAGTCTTTCACGTGACCTTCACTTCTATTTAAGGTCACCTTAGCTTTTGCTTTCTTCATGTACTTTATGTAATCATTCTCAATAAATATATGAAAAGTCATCGTTCTTCGAAACTGTGTTTGCCAATATTGTGTGTGTTCTTTATTTTAAATACAAATCATACCAACATTGTGGTATCACAACAAAATTCGCCTCCTCTATCTGAACGAAGAACCATGATAGAGTTACTTGTTTCTTTCTCGATCATGGCTTTGAAGAGCTTAAACTTCTCAAAAACTCCCTGCTTATTAATAAGGAAATACACCCAGCACATTCGAGTTAAATCATCGATAAACAAGAGAAAATATAAGCTTTTACCAAGTCTTGCGGTTTGCATGGGACCACATAAATCAGTTTGGATAAGCTCAAGTTTTTGTTTTGCTCTCCATGAAGAGGATTGAAAAGGAAGTCGTGATTGTTTGCCTGCTGATATATGTGTTTTTACACATATATTCTATACCGAAAAGTCCAATTATTAACCCCATTCTGAGGTGAATTGTCTGTTTTATGAACTAATATGTTTTATATTCACCACGCAGACTTAAAAGAACAAAAACTGAGAAACCTGGACAAAACGCGAGAAAAACCGATAAAGTGGTGAAAACACCCCCTTACGGCCGCAAGCCATGTTGCTTGCGGCCGCAAGCCTTAACCCACCAATAATTGGTGCGAATATTCATTTAATGCAGTGTCAGGTCTCGAGACTTTAATCCGGCGAGAATCTTTTGACTTTTGTGGTCCTTGCGGCCGCAAGCAACACCTTATGGCCGCAAGGAATCCTCGTGCTGCAGCCTATTTACACAGCATTCTGCATTCATTTGATGGTGCAGAAAAGGGAGCTTGGAGAACAGTTTTGGCAGACGACTTTGGCAGAGCTTATGCTCGGTTTTTCCACATAAAACTCCTTACTTCCAGTACCATAATCACTATAAATCCATACCTCATCCATATCAAAGGTGAAGACCAAAGATTGGAGGCTTGGAACATCAAGAGGAAGCTAGGGAGTTGCTCAATAGCTTGGTATACTCTTTCCATAATCTTATTTCCATCATGTATTCATGTATTCCAGTTGTTGTTGTGCTCATTGTAATGGATAACTAAGTAATTTCATCTGGGCCAAAATGATTCTTGGCTAGTTATGGCAAAACAATGTTAGTTTGACTTTTATGTTGTCTTGATGTAATCAAGCTTGATTAATTCGTAATCACAGTATATTTAATCATGTTTGTGAGTGTATTATGATCCTTTTCATGTGGTTATATGTTTAGAGTAGCCTCTGCATGTTAAAATCACATGGATATTCAAGAATGCTTTGTTGACTTTTTGATATATCATGTTGAGTTATTACTAGAAATGGTATAATATGCATGATTATGGTTTAGAAGGTATTTTTGCAACATGTTATGGATCACTCCAGGTCTGTTCATGTTGGTCACTTTGCTCACAATATGGTTTTATGAATATCTTAGCATGTTAGATGAAAATCTAGATGCTTTGACTTTGGTTATGGGTCAAACAAGCTATTATTTGCATGAAGAAGTCATAATCTGTTTTTGGGTATGATAAATACAGAAATAAACTCATATAAATGCCATGTAGATTATGTTCTAAGAGTCCATAGTGCACACTCACATGTGTTATGCTTGAAATGTGTTAATTCGACTAGAAATGGTAATTAACATGATTATATGTTTAGAGACACATGTGGCTACATTTTGAATCCTAATGAGTGGTTTGAGTGTTGCTGAGTTCATGTCTTTAGAATACCCATTTACATGCTCTTATGATCTGAGATGAAAATCTAGGTTGTATGTGTTGTTGGATTTCTTTGTACAAAAATGGGACAGACTGTCAGAAAGTGCTTACAGCCGCAAGCCATTTTCTTACAATCTGTACTTGCGGCCGCAAGTAGATATACTTGCGACCGCAAGCACCCCTGATTCTGTCAGCATGCTGTTTTTGATCGTACGCGCTATTTTTAACCATTTTGACACCTTTTTGGGTTCTGATAACTACTGGATATATGGATGTATGTTTATCTAGTTTGATTTTTATGCAACTGGGTGAATTTGTGGTTGATTTATAGTCCTACTTTGCTTCCGACGTGAAAACATGGATGCAATATGCTTACTTTTCGTGTTTGAATGTTTAGATCAGATTCTTGATAACTCAAGTAATGATTTGTTTCATGATGACATGATTAGCTTAGAAGTAGAACAGCATGCTCCGTGCTTAAATTATCTCTATGTCAAGTCTTCATAATTGTTCAACTATTGTAGTTTTTGCCATGACTAGTTAGGATGATTCAAACGCCCGAATGAACCTTTGCCTTATTGCTCTGCCATTCTGTATCTTCATTCCTTAATCTGTAGTTTATTGTTATGCTTAGTCTAATTACCGCCCTTCCCTAGTTATTAATTGATCAAATGTCAATGATGATAGAGTACGAGTAGCTCTCTGTCCTTGTGGTTCGACACTCGGTCTTACCTAGTCTATACTATTTTTTGGCTAGGTTATACTTGCCTGAGTCGTGTGTAGTATCGTCTATGTGATATCGTTTCCTTTATAAATTTAAGACACGGTACACGTACACGCGTACCACTTGCAATGCATGACTCACAAGTAACTGCAGTCTTAAGTCGTGGTAAGCCCAATACCATTTCTTTACTAGCCATTGTCTTCAAACCCTCAAAATAAAGGTGGCAAAATCTACAATGCCATCTTGCCTTTTCTCATGAGTTGACCAACACTAAGTAGGTTATACACAAGTTTGGGGGCATAAGATACATCATCAAGCAGCTTGTATATACTGTCACTAGTGTATATTTTGACAGTACCTATACCTTCTACCTTAATCTTCTTTTTATCACCCAAGCGTACTTCTAGTTTAAACGACTCTTTTAAAGTAACAAAGCTTTCTTTAAAGCGGGTCATATGATTTGAACATCAAGAGTCTAAATACCATAATTTATTGGAGTTATTGCGAGTACCTGTGTTGGTCATGAGGGTGTATTGATCGTCAGTAAAGTGAGCTACTACAAGTAAGTGAGCGTCCTTAGTGTCGACCGGGTCTTCTTGAGCTTCATTCTAAGCTACATTGACTTGGTTTTCTTCGTTCTTACCAACAATCCTTTTTAAGGTAGCCATATTTTTTGCAGACATGGCATTGAGGCCCTTTACTCCGATCAAATCCTCCTTTACCTCGTCCAAGTCCTCGTCCTATGAAGTGACCGCGACCCCGAGGTGGTCGTTCTTGAAAGACTTGCAGGGCCTGATCTTCTTGCCGATCAGATGATCATCGAGCAACATCAAGTGTGATTCTACTATTAATGCGCTCTTCTTGCGACTGTAAGTGACCCATAAGTTTGACAGGAGTGATTTCGGACACATCGAACGCCACTTCGATAGATGGTATAACATAGTCAAACTTAGGAGACAGACTGCGACGGATCTTTTCAACGATTTTCTGATCGGTGAGTTCTTCCCCATAAGATCGTTACTGTCCAACATTGTCCATAACCCTCGAGAAGTAATCTCCAACCGCCTCGTCTTCTTCATTACGATGTTTTCAAACGATCTCCTTAGACCTTGGAGTTTAACGGATTGAACTTGGGAGTCACCTTGGAATTCCACACAAAGAATTTCCCATGTTTCTTTAGCCGTATCTGCAGCAGCAATGCGGGAGAATAAACTATCGTGGACCCCCTGTTGGATTATAGACATCGCGTGTGCATCTCTTCGTTTGAGTTCGCGAGTGTCACTGGATCCTTCACTGATCACTGTTATACCCAGGAACATCTTCATGCGAAGGCTCCAATGTTCATATCCTTCTCCTTTAAAGATAGGAATGATGATAGATGAAGTGCCTGGAGTACTTGACGAGTTAGCCATGGAACTGTCTGTGCTCTGATATTAAAAGAAAACTTACTATTTAAAACGGAGTCACAATGAACCTACCTTCTATGTCAAACGAGAAAGCTCCAGTGATGTCATCTATGTATGTTTGTATGTAGATGACATTATTTGTACTTCTTCTTCTAACTACTTGGTTGACAGTTTTAAGAAAGGAATGAAGCAATGCTTTGAGATGACCGATATGGGTTTGCTAAAGTACTTCTTGGATCTTGAAGTTCACCAGACACAAGATGGAATCTTTCTTAGACAAGAAAAGTATGCAAGAAGCCTTTTAGTGAGATTTTGTCTCTTCGATTGTAAGCAGGAGCATACACCAATGAATAGCAATGAGAAACTTCAACTTGAAGATGGTTCAGACAAAGTTGATGAATGAAACCACATAAACTTGGTTGGGGGTCTCTTATACCTCACTCACTCAAGACCAAATCTAGCTTATGCAGTGAGCTTGGTATCAAGATTTATGCAAAGGCCTTCTAAAGTTCACTATGGAGCTGCTCGACGAATTCTGAAATATGTGGCAAGTACAATTAGGTTTGGTATATGGTATAAGCAGACTAAATCCATTAAACTAGTTGGTCATAGTGATAGTGACTGGGCTAGTTGTATGGATGATAGAAAAAGTCTATCTGCTTATGTTTTCTCTATAGGCAGTGGTGTTATTGCTTGGAGCTCAAAGAAACAACCTACTGTGGCCCTGTCTAGTATGGAAGCAGAGTACATCTCAGCTTCAAGTGTAGCCTGTCAAGCCATATGGCTTAGAAGAACTCTTGAAGATCTTGGATTTGGTCAAAATGAGCCCACAATTATTTACTGTGACAACATGTCAGCAATTAACTTATCAAAGAATCCTGTGATGCATAGCAGGTCCAAACATATTGAGCTGAAATATTATTATATAAGGGAGAAGGTTATGCAAAACTTGGTGAGTTTAGAGTACTGCAGTACCCATGAACAGTTAGTTGACATCTTAACAAAGGCCTCTCTAAAGAAAAATATGTTTACTTTAGATACAGACTTGAAGTGAAGGACTTTGAATTAAGGGAATTAGCTGACATCTTAACAAAGGCCCTCTCTAAAGAAAAGTATGTTTACTTTAGATATAGACTTGAAGTGAAGGAATTTGATTTAAGGGAGGATGAAAAAGAATAATTCAAAGTCAGTATCCCATGAAGACTTTTTCATATATTCATGTTCTTTTTATTTTCTTAATAAATGTTAGCGGTCCTTTGTGTATGACCGAGTCTAGTGTGTAGTTGAGTCTTTCGCGTGACCTTCTCTTCTATTTAAGGTCACCTTAATTAGCTGTTGCTTTGTGCATGTACTTTCAGTAATCATTCTCAATAAATATATGAAAAGTCATCGTTCTCCAAAACTGTGTTTGCCATTATTGTATGTGTTCTTTATTTTAGATACAAATCATACCAACAGGATAACATCTATCCATTTTGTAAAGATCAAAACTTTCAATATGATGAAAACAAAATTTATATGCAGAAGGGGTGTTATAACACCAACAAATATGCAGAAGAGAATAATCTGCAGTCGTTGGTTTGATTCATCGATTGTAGGAGAAAATAAACTCTTTGATTGTGGATTAGGAATAGGAATATGCAATCAAAGTAGCTAATCGATCTCTTGCAAGAATATGAAGCAACAGAGGTCTTGAGTCATGAGTAAGGAGTCTGGGAAGTTGATTTTGGGGAGGAAATTATATGGGTATTTTAGTAATCTAGTTATATTTCAATTCAAAGATAAAAGTTTTTTAGTTTCTAAATAAATTATTTACTATTAAATTAAGTTTTTGGGTATTTATATAAGTTTATAGGTTTTGTAAATATATATTTGTAGTTTCAATGTTTAACAAGAATATATACGTAGTTAAGAAAGTTTGTAAGAATATAAACGAAATTCTCCCTGTTTTTTATCATTCACAACAAGACAGTGCATGTTTGGACTATCAACGAAAAGATAATGAGTTAGTAAAGACATAAAAGTTATAACTGTTATGTACATCAAAAGGTTATCAAACACAAATATATCATCACCAATTAATTAATAGAACAATATGTCTATGAAAAATAAAATTCAGCATCGTAAAAAAATTGAACTAAAGATAATTAATTAGCTATGAAGATGATGATCGAATTTAATTAACCGGACAGATAGCAACTTTAACCGGACATATCAATTTCTGGATTATTGCTCAACGCCGTGCTTCTGCGTTTGTAATATTGATATAATATTATCTGAATCATCCCCAATACGAATCCAAAAACGTTGGGCACCTAAAATACACACATATATATAGAAGATGATGAATACCACACTAATTACTTGAGTTTCTTTAATTATAAAAGAAAACATATTAAAGAAATTAAGGTGATATTATACCGAAATGAATATGTCGACGATTACCAATCCATACGCAAACCACATAATAGAGCTTAATGTGAGGAAACAGGACAATGGAAATGGCATTGATCTGATATTCCTCGTTCTTATAACTCTAATCTGTACGTTATAAATCAACAATCAATCAAAAAGGAGATCAAATTAGTATTATCAAAAAGAGTTGATTCGTATATAACAGAATTTTTCCAAACAGAACACATACACGCAGTTAGTATCATATTGTATTAGTTGATAATGTATACACTTATTATGTATGCACAATTTTGTTATGTAAAGGAATCTCCATATTTTATCAAATAAAGTATGCATGAGGAAAAAGAAAGAAAAATGCTAACCACGTTGGAAAGAGGTGCCGCAAAAACACGCACGGAAACCGCAACACAAATCCAACCCACAACAAGAAGCTGACGTGATGTTGCAACCAAGAATGAAGATACGAGATATATGGCTACACACAGTGTCACTACTGCACTCAGGTTCTTTAATGTTTGCTTCTGTACACGTATCCATATATACAATTAGTATCTAACTAACTAATTAACAGTCTAGTATAGTAGTGCTGGTAATTTCAACCATATACTTATATGTAATAATTCCTGCATGCACAACAAAAAATTGTTTATACATAACACTTTATGTATTATCAACGTGTATCATGTGTTATTAAACGTTGGTAGCTGTTATATATAAACAAATTTTGTTATGTACGAATCCACTTTCTATATTTTTGGATAAGGGGTCAAGTTAGGAATTAATTAATAGAAGTTATAAGAAAATACAAACAGTTTAGGAATGAAATTGAAGTAAAGTACCTTGGCCTGAGACGAAGCATATACAAGGAAAATTATAAGATATACACATTGGATGAACGCAGCAAGACTATTAATACTTAAAATGAAGAAGACGCCTCCTTTCTTCAACAGTGCATAGTAAATCCACAATAATGCACTAAATAGCGAGACTACATAGGGTAGCGATGAGTATTCCATTGTTGATTTTCTTTTGTATATTTTATGAAATATCGTCCTACAAATATTAGTTTTAATGATTAACATGTTAATTATTACTGCTTTAAAACCCAGTAAAGACGGAAGAATTTTAAGTTGAAGGGGACCAATTTATCATTAACGAAAATGGTATCGTTAAGTAACATAATTATGATTACTGGTGAGTGATTAAAAGGGATAAAAGAAAAAATGGATCATCAATTATAAAGTATGGAGAGATTAAAAAGGTAAAACTTGAAATAACAATGTGGTAAAGACTAATTTGAAACTAATAGTTTTATTAATTAGGTGAATCGATTAAAGGGGGAGTACACTCTTTAGCAGGATTGTAAAAATCGGTAGGTGGCATATAGTAAGTCGACTGTCTTCAAGCGATTAATCGGTTTAGGTAATTATTAATTGGTTTCTTGAAAGAGACCCTAAATTATAAAGGAATTTTTTTAAATAAATATTAGTAATACCTAATAAAATAAGTCAATAACCATAAAAAAGTTTAAAAACTCGAATTAATAAAACCATATGCATGTTCACAATTAATAATAACCCTAACAAAATAGGTCGACAAATATTAGAATATTTCAATGTTTTTAAATCAAGTCAAACCCTTTCGCTAATCGCCCAGGATTGCTGAAGACTGGTTTTGACCGACTTAAACCACAACCAGTAAACCTGGCCGATCATATGATTTCTAGGTCGGTAGTCTGCCGAGAATCGTCTAGATACCGATTAACGGCTGCCTAAACCGATTTTTACAACACTGCCCTTCAATCTCGTACTAGCTAGCTCCACCCCTAAGTAAATATAAATCATATATTATTTAACTTACATCGGAGAAAATAAGACTGCCATGGACACCAGGTTTCCTGTAGCATCATCACATACAAAAATCAAACGCCAATAATCAATTTGAAGTGATGAAACAAGCAAATAAAACTTCAATGTTTTCATCTTTCATGTGCATCTAGTTATCTTCGAGTAATTTGATGCATGACAGACCACGTATGTTTTAAATTTGGGAAACAATTGTGCATATTGCATCTAATCAGGTACATATATGTTTTTTCAAAAGCCATTGAATCTGATGGTGTAAATTTGGGAATTAATTGTGGAAAAATAGGCGAAGACCGGTTTCTGAACAAATTAACAAAAATAAATTTATGAATTTAATGGTGTAATTTATTTAGTTTTCTAAATAGGGTTTAGTTTATAAAAGTGTATCAAACTTTACACCTTTTGCTATTGTATGTATCGAACTTTCAAACTTACCGTTTGATGTATCAAACTTTTTGAAAATTTCCATCTAATGGATTTGATTTGCTATAGCAAATTACTTGCTGATTTGGCACAGGTTAAGCTGACATGGCGATTAGGTGGCAGTGATGTGGCTAGTGAAGAGTTTATTCTGCTTTAAATATAATTCAAAATAAAAATATTTAATTAAAATTCTAAAATAAAACCATCGATCCCTGCTTCATATCTTCATCGATGGTCTGCTTCATCTTCAGCGATTTAGGGTTATTGTTCATCGATCCCTGCTTAATCTTCATCTTCTTCTTGTTGTTCGATTTTAGGGTTCTTTTTGTTGTTCGATTTTACGGCTATAGTTGTTTACCAGGGTACTGTTATTGTTAGATTTTAGGGTTTTCGACACCACTGCCACCATCATCAACCTGTTTAGGGTTTTCTCGTTCTTCTTCTGGGTTCTTGCACCATCGCCACTATTGCCTTCATCTGGGTTCTTGCACCATCAGCACCATTGCCTTCATCTGGGTTCGCATTTTAGGGTTTTTCCTCAGGTATGCTTCGATTTTGAGTCGTTGATGTTATTTGGGTCTTCATCATCTCCAGTTCGGGTTGCGCGATTTTGAGTATTCGATTTAGGGTTTTGACCTGGTTGAGTATTCGATTTAGGGTTTGCGAATTCTGATTTCGGGTTTCTTAATCGACAGTTCTAAGTAATTTCCAGATTTCCATTGTGGGTTCTAAGTTAAGGTTTCAAATTTGGGTGTGACTGTTAACATCTTTTCTTTGAATGTTCGTAAATGTGGTTCAGAACCCGAATGAAATGTAGACTTTGGATTTCAGTTGTTAGATTTTTTTGTTATGAGTTTCAAAAACCCACATGAAGATGAAGGTGTATATGATTCTGGGTTTCAATTTTGATTTGTATATTGAGTTTATACCTTATGTGACTTGAAGATTATCTACTTAAGCTTCATTTTCATGATTCAACTTTTCCTTCCCAATCTATAACTTGATGATTTTTGTAACTTTATTGAAGATGAAGGTGTGTATTGAAGATGAAGATGTATTGAAGATGAAGATCTTCTTAAGTGTTCATAGTATAATAATAATAATAATAATAAAGGGTTAATTATGAATTGGCACTAAGTAATGATGTGGCAATTTAGAGATATATAAAAAAAAATAAAAAATGATCAATTACCTGCTACCTGCTAAAGAGGTCATTAGATACATTAAAAAGACAAGTTTGGAAAGTTTGATACATCAAACGGTAAGTTTGAAAGTTCGATACATACAATAACAAAACGTGTAAAGTTGGATACACTTTTATGAACTAAACCCTTCTAAATAAACACTTAATTATGAATAGTTTTCTTTTATTTTCTAACAAATATAATATTTGTCAATTAGATAATCGCTTTATCAAGAATATCTAATATCTAATAATATTAAAATAAGTTCAAACGCTTTTAAAGTAGTGCTATAGTGACAGCTTATGTTTGGTGTTAGCTTATGTCCTAAGGTCATGAATTTGAGTCACGTCATGAAATTAATTTGAGGTAGATTAAAAAAAAATTTGAACTTATAAATTCAGCTATGATTAAAACATACAATCTTAACTAATCCAAGACCAACAATAAAAATTGCCATTGCATGCTTTACTTGTGGTTTATACTAATGAATATATACCTAAATATTAAAATAAGACTATAGAGACAAAATCTTTTAACAAACTGTCAAACTTTCATATATGTTCTATAAATTAACAATCTGAGATGTAAGAAAAAGGTCGGGATAAACAAAAGCTAGATCGAGAAAGTAACTCGTTGAATCGATATACACTTTTCTGTTAAAACATATATAAAAATAAGCTAGCTAGGCGGTTTAGCTCTATATATTATGTATTTTATACATACTGCAACATCGATCTTCATTATTCATGATCATGCTTGATTACACAATTAAGTATGGAGCAATTGTAAACCTTAAATATAGCAAGAATGTGTTGTCTGTTAACCTAATGGTCACAAGTCATCCGTTGTAATTCATGATCGTTATAATCCATAGTTAGATAATAACTAAAATCCTATCAAATCAAATATCCATTGCATAAATATCGATTCTCATTTGAACTTCTCACATTCATTACATACTTTTTAATTATATATAAATTATAAATAAAGTTGTTAAATCTTAAGATAGATAAATAAGAAAATAACATACATATTTAATTTTTATATGTTTAAAATAAATTCTCTATAAATAATATAATATATTAATTTCTTATATATACATACTTTTGTTGATAAATCTACGGAAATTAAATAATGTAGAATTTTCCTATTATTAATTGCTCTATAAATCATTTATTTATATTATTTAATAATTTTAAAATGTCATTTAAAATGACGTATAATACAATTTTGAATATAAAATTTTAATCTTTAATATTTATAAATTCTATTAGACAATCCGTAATAATCAAAGTTTAGTAAATATTTATTATTTTATATTTAGATAATGTAAAAACATGATCAACATATAAAACATGTTAACATATAATTTATAATTTGAAAAAACTAAAAACCTTAAATTTATTGATGATTTCAAATTACTACTTTCAATATCTTCTTCTAATAATCTTTCATAGTATTAATAAAAAAACTAAAATTTATTAATATAATTTGCAGCTATTAAATTCTTTGTATACTAGTTATATATGATGAAAAAAATATTAGATAAAAAAAATAAGAAGATTGGGATCGAGTCGTACCTAGGATGCCAAAAACCATAACCAATGGGTGATTAACATCAAGAAGCCCCATGTTTAGTATAGCTATTTCTATGTGTGTGTAGGTGTGAGTCGGTATGTGTGAGTGTTAGTATGTGTGTGAGTGTTTATATACACATAAAAACGTTGGTAACTATATAAAAAAGTTACCATAAATGATATTATAAAAGATGAGAATGAAAATTTACAGACTCTTCCAATTTTGGTATTGCTTTTAGTTTTGAAATTTTTAAGTTTTTAACCGTTTCTTTTAGGTCACTACAAGAAAGTGATTGAGTGTAAACGATTATTAAGTCATATTTACGCACTTAAACTTGAGAACGTTTGTTCATGATTGTTCATAACCATTACCGTGAAGATTATATAGTTTATGTTTAAAATTATGGCTTCTTGTTACTATACATTTTTTAATTATTAAACATCTAATGAAATTATTCACACCTAAATATGTAGCTAAATTATATAGTTACTCATAACTACAAAATGCGAAACATATATTTCTCAATATTTATATGTGAGAAACGTACATATTTTTCACACTGAAAAACACGATTAATTTATAGCAACTTTACATTTAAACATGTAACAAAGTTTTATGTATTTTTATTCGTGCTTATAAGTTTAATTTTCTGTTAGTTTTTTACATTTTTTTCACAGCTATAAAGATTAAAAAAATTTACATTCAAAATATAAACACCATAAAAATAAGGGCAAAATACGCTAAAATACAACAAACTATGTCAATACCGTCGTTGTATGCAACCAACTTTATTTTCTACGTAAAAATACACACAACGTACAAATTTGGTTCATTGTATACAATGGGTAACCTGATTACCATGTCACCGGTCATTGACTGTATACAATGAACAAAATTTGAAATTTGATTATATAAAATGAACACAATTTCAAAGTTGTTTGTATTCTTAGGTACCAACTTCCTTTTATTTTTAGAGAGGTAACCGGTAATTAAGTTACCTATTTTCATAGGCAACTTGCATACAACGAACCAAATTTATAAGTTGTGTGTATTTAGGTAGAAAATAAAGTTGGTTGCATGTTATGACAATATTCACATAGTATGCATAGTTTGTTTTATTTTCATGCAATTTACCCTTAAAAAATACCATTTCTAAGTTTTTTTATTTCAATAGTTTTAGTTGTAGGCAATGATACGTATACATGAAAGGACGCTATAATGAATCTATCAAGAGAAGGATGAAGGTGGTGTGCTTGGTACTAACGTGCGTTGTTCGATGGTTGCATATTAAAGATTAGAGTTAGAAGCACGCATTAGAGAAATAAGAAGAAATGGAAAAGAAAAATGGAAATAAGAAGAAATGGAAAAGAAAGGTAACGTGAGCTGATGGAGCAGCAACCCTTTTATGTGATAAACGTGTCTACTTCATATGTTGTCAAATTTGATTATGTTTCATATGTTTCCTTGAGAGGTGTGCTGGTACTAGTTATGAAATGTGGGTGTAAGAACTTTGTAGTTTTGATGTGATATTAAATCATGGTGTTAAAAAAAAATAAAAAATGAAAGGGTTTATTTAAACCCACTATAACAATTTTTTTTCATATGAATTTAGTGCAATTTTAGTAATATTTAGGTAAAATTTCAATTATGAACCTACTAATTTTGTTTAGAAATATTATCAATTTTAATTATAAACTCATTGATTCTTTTTAGGAATATTATCAATTCTAGCTCCACCACTTCATAGGTGGGTTGTATTATTTAGGGTCTTCATACATATTGGTTATTAGATACTAGCTAGGATGGAGACCATAGAACTAAATATGATACATGTATCACTACGAATGAGACTACGCTCTTTATTCTATTTTGGGTATACTTTAATATAATTTGGAAAAATATACTCTTGTAAGAATGATATCTTTTTGGTAAATTTAGGATGTCTAGTTAACCATTTCATCTTATTAAATGGTAAATTAGTAATTAATTTTGGGTATATTTGTAAATTCACTTGACGTGTTAAAAAATAACCACATACAAAATTGGCTATGCGGTCTAATTATATTTCCCAAAAGGTACAATATTTACAATGAAATAACCTTTTCTATTATATAAAACAAGAAAAGATACCATTCCTATGATAAACGTATTTAAAAAAGAAAAAAAAAACAAATTTATTGATGAGGAAGGATGACGATGACGATGACGTTAAAGAGAAGATACCATTTCTAAGTTTTTTATTTCAATATATTTAGTTGTAGGATACATAATTACATATACATGAAAGGGTTTATTTAAACCCACTAAAATAAAAAAATTACTAAAATAATTTTAATATGAATTTAACGTAATTTTAGTATAATTTAAGTAAAATATTAATTATGAACCCATTAATTTTGTTTAGAAATATTATCAATTTTAGTTATAAACTCATTGATTCTTTTTACGAATATCATTAATTCTTGCTCCGCCACTTTGTAGGTGGGTTATATTATTGGGCAAAATGCACGAAAATACAACAAAGTATGTCAATATTGTTATTGTATGTAATCAAATTTATTTTCTACTTAAAAATATATACAACTTACAAATTTAGTTCATTGTATACTATGGGTAACCTGATTACCAGGGTAACGGTCATTGATTGCATATAATAAACAAAATTTGAAAACTGATTGTATACAATTAAGGAACACAATTTGAAAGTTGTTTGTATTTTTAGGTACAAACTTTCTTTTATTTTGAAGAGGTGACCGGTTACTTACCTATTATAAATACAGACGAAGCATTATATATATATATATATATATATATATATATATATATATATATATATATATATATATATATTCAAGAGAAATAACATAAAGTTATTACAATCGTTGTAACGGATCTTCAAAAAATGAATCTAAATCAACTTTCATATACTTTATTGGTTTCTTTGCTTTTATTGTCTTTAACAATTGTTTCTTCAACTTTATTGTTTTGAAAATATCGCTTGAACCAGATTCACCAATTTTGTTTAAAAAACCTCAACATTGTACTTTAAATTTAACATAAACATTCGTACATTAGATGGTTAATATAAAGTTAATCAAAATCGATACAACTCAATTATTTAAACACAAAAGTAACTTATATAAATTAAAATGAATAACCGGCAGAGAGTCTCAAACACAAAATGAAAAACCGAAAAAGAAAAGAATTGTAAATTTTAAGAGTACATAATAGAATCTGAAAACTCGTTATTTTTTGTGGGGTTCATTTAGTAATTTCAGTATGGTCCAACAATTATATATATATATATATTATATATATAATCTAGTTCCAATAAAAAAAATGTTAGGGTACTAAATGTAAAAAGAAATTAAGGCTTGACATGTGGCAATCTGATTAAAAGGGTAAACAGGAACATTCAATAAATTCTATCCACGCTACCCCACGTTCCCCCACTCAAAATCCCGTCCCCTTCCCCTTCAGAAAACCCTAAGACGTAACCCCAAGCCCCGCCGGTTTTGTCAATCGCCGCTGTGTATGCCCGGAAACAGGAACATTCTCGTGCGACGCCGTACATCGCAACCTCCGTCCTTATCAGGCGCCGCCGCGTAACCCTAATACTCCACCATCCCTTGCTTTACGTAGTCCTCGCCGATTGAGTGTCGTCGCAGCCGCTGTTATGTGCCTCCCCGTCGCCACAGATTAGGGATTTCACCTTCATCTCTTTGATGCACAGTTTGGGTATTCACCGTCGTTCATCTATGCATCTCGTCGATGCACAATCCATGGTTAATCTATGCATCTCGCCGCCATGCATCGGTCCTCCACTGTGCATCATGATGTTGTACTATGTGTATCAAGAGTATATTTCGTGCATCTGGCCGACGGGAAAAAACCGACCGGAGACTCTGTTTTTTTGGCTGGCGATGTTGATTTGTGTTGTAGTTGTCGCCGGCGGCCCTAGACTTCTAGGGCTTTACGTGCCTTGCCAGTTTCCCCTCTTGTAAATTTGACGATTTTACCCTTTTTTATTTGTTTAATATCCAAAATTTTATGAGTTTGTTGACTTTTTTTCTTGACTTTTGGAGAGATCCTATGGTTGAGATCTCTTCTTACATTTAATACCATAACTTTTTTTGTAGAATATCATATAGTTACAAAAATATAAGATTTCTTAGTGGGGTCCACACACCCCATGAAGTTAGGCATTGAATCACCTCTGCATACAATGAATCAAATTTGTAAGTTGTGTGTATTTTTAGGTAGAAAATAAAGTTGTTTGCATACAATAACAAATTAGTATAGTTTATTGTATTTTTACATAATTTATCCTATAAATAATATACACGCTTCAATAAAGCGTGAAGAAAAAATCATAAAAATTGCTATTTTTTTGTAGTGGGGTTTTGAGCTTCCAACTATGCAGAAATTTACCTTAAAAAGATGAAAATTAAAACCTTACAAACTCGTTTTATCAAAATTTTGTATTTATTTTTCGTTTTTCTCCCCCTTTTTTTCTTTTGGATTATAATGTTTCTTGGTTCAATACTTTATTATAGTACATGAAGTATTTTGTATGCATTTGTCCATTAATGTTCTATAAATATATTTATTTCTTCATCTGTAACTTTTTCAACGGGTTATAAAAATAGGGCAGTCATATATGATTTTTTCCTACATTTTTTATGGTTTTGTCTAATTCTTTTTGTGAATCCTTAAGATAATGTTATTATATTTGAAAAGACACAAGTTCAAGAATGTCGTCAAATGTAGGTTAAGAAAACGCTACTTATAATCGGGTATATACTAAATCGAACCATTCAGCACTCTCATACACTTTTTTGATGATTCGCTTATTTTAAACTCATTTTTAGTCGTTCATTTTTATTAGTTTATAAGCAACCTATCTATAAACTCAAGAATCCTAACTTTTCCTCACATATTCATGGAAAATTTCGAGTCTAAGTGTTCCAAAATTTACTCCTATTTATTGAAAGAGAGCTAGAAAGAAAAAACGAGTTTTTTGCTCATTTTACCTAATTCTTTATTATAGGTTTTTTTAGTTAATCTTTTTATCATTCAAAGTTCATCAAGTTCAAGGATTTCCATCAAGTTTAGACCAAGAAATTACTAATCAAAGTCGGGTGTGTTAATCATAAACCGAACCCTTTTATCACCCTTTACTATTATGTGATGATTTACCTCAGTTTAAGCTTATTTTTAAATGTTCTTATTGCATTAGTTTTAGACAACCTGATTACATTTCCATCAACTCAAGAAATTAATTTGTATTAAGTATTTATAGAGAATTTTGAATTCAAAGTTGTTATAATCAACAAAATGAACATAATAATATTTTCTTTAAGTTTAACGGACATATGTGCTATAAAGAAAAACTTTACATACCATCATGAAACATTAGTGAGATACTATACGTGTTACGCAACTTTAATATTTTCTTTTTATATATGTGATAATCACTAAGGTTACATTTTTTTTAGAGTTAATTACATTTTTGGTCCCTGTGGTTTACACAAAATCACAGATTTAGTCCTTGTGCTTCATTAATTACGAATTTAGTCCTTGTGCATTACCATTTGTTTCAATGTTGGTCCCTGGTCCACTTAAAAAGACTAAAATACCCCTCATCCCTTAATTTATTCTTTTCTTTTTAAGTTTTATTTATTTAAATAATAATTATTATTAAAAAGTGTAATTAATTCAAATAATAATTAAGTTAAAATAAGAAATATATAAACACTCTCTTACACACACTCACAACACATACTCACTCTCTATCTCTCCCTCGTCTCTGCTCCACCGTCGGCTTCTCCACCGCCATCACCACCATCCAACGCCACCGCCACCGCACCGCCACCTACAGCCACCACCCACATACTCCCCCTCCTCTCTCTCTCTATCTGCCACCAAACAAACCCTTGAAATCGAAGAAACCCTCCGTCGACACACAAATCGAACCAGGAAGATGAATCTCTCGAATCGAACCAAAACCGAACCAGGAAGACCATCGAAGAAACCCTGAAATCGAGGAACCCCTCGAATCGAACCAGGTGAGCAGGAAGACAATAGAAGAAACCCTAAAATCGAGGTCCCCACCACCACCGTATGCGAAGAACACCATCAATGGCGGCAGCGGTGGTTCAGATCTATGGCGAGAGCAGAGAGAGAGAAAGACAAAAAATAAATACACCTAACCGAACGATCTCTGTCTCGCATCACCTCGCATCGGAGAGAACCACCACCCACCACTGCCTTGCATCGGAGTTCAGATCTTTGAACTCTACCAGATGTCCTTCAAATTTAGGGTTTTCGACCTTCTTGAACTTGTTTGAAACCGGTGGTGGTCTTACTTGAACGATGTCCTTGTTGACGGGTTTTGTTGAAAACCTTGTTGATGTCCTTGTTGACGGTGGTGGTTGTGCTGCAGGGACGGTGGTGGTTGTGCTGCAGGGGACGGCGGTGGTGATTATGCTGTAGAGGGACGGCGGTGGCGGTTGAGCTGTAGGGGGACGGTGGCGGTGGTTGCTGTACGTCAATGTACAGAGAGAGAGACGGAGACATTTAAGTGTGTATTATTTGATTAATTACACTTTTTAAAAAAAATTATGATTTAAATGAATAAAACTTAAAAACAAAAGGATAAATTAAGGGATGAGGGGTATTTTAGTCTTTTTAAGTGAGCCAGGGACTAACATTGAAACAAATGGTAATGCACAAGGACTAAATCCGTAATTAATGAAGCACAAGGACTAAATCTGTGATTTTGTGTAAACCACAGGGACCAAAAATGTAATTAACTCTTTTTTTAACAGCCAACATATATATTTCATTCATCAAATCCATAAGTTTAGTTACACACCTTAGTGTTCCTTGTACTTCATTAATCTTTCTATATCCTTATATATATAGTATGATACCCGCGCAATATTATGCCAACGGATAATTTATACTACTTAACATATTCATTTTAAAGACGTAAGGAATATGATATTTATGTCATATGTGACGGGGAATAATTTTCGTTTGGTGACATCTATCTTCTTTATCTCTTTTCCATTTCCTTTACTTTTTGTTCTCCATAATTTAAAAAAAGGTATGAAAATACTTTTTAATAATTAAGTTAATTAGTATTCGCTTTGACTTTCAAAAAAATTGTATCTACTTTGATTTTCTTAAATATGTAAAGTTATGTTATTAAAATAGAATATAAGAATCTTATTAATTATATCTAATAGTTGGGGGCTTATGGGGGATTATGTTTTTAATAATCCCGTAAGATTTTAACCCTCAAACGAGGTTAGAGAGCTTGGATTATAAAAACAAAAATCCCAAACTCCTATAATCTCCAATAAAGCAGTTGCCAGACATACCCTATATCAACATCTCCCCCAAATCTCCTTTTATCTCTCTAACAACAGCTAGCCACCCCCAAATCTCCTTTATCTCTAACATCGTATACTATAATGCTCCATCTTAACCTTCATTTTCAAGATCTATCCTATCTTGTGTTAATACTTTTCAAAGATCCAACCTTGATTGTTATCCTTGCTACTCAGCTACTACACAACTGCCATTGTTATATTGAAGACAAATGACTAAATCATCCATCGCAACGCACCCTTTATGTTGATAAGGAAGAAAGAATAGATCGGCTATACTACTTGATGAACAAGAACATGCACATGTCGGCGAAGAGAAAGAATTAATCAAAGCCCTTTTTTGTGTGATTTTCGAGGTCTCTCTGATAGTTTCTTGAACAACGATGCAGTCGATACTCGATCGCCGACTGTCATCGTTTTACGTCGACCACCATCTTCGCCATTGAAGAACAAAAACCCCGACTACACTAATCGCCTTCACCACTATACACAACAACTGCTATACACCTTGTTGCTCTCCTAAAGTTTGTTTATTGTTTGCTTTTTTTGCTTTGTGCCCGATTTGCTTTTTTTCTTTAATTTTTTGCATCAATTTGGGCTCCTCAACTTGATTTTTGGCTTATTAAGTAGTGACCAAGTGCTTTTTTAGTGTTTTTGGTTCAATCAAATATTGATCTCTCCTGTACTTGCGGTTTTGTTATAGTTGTTTGCTGTGAACACTTATGTTGATACCTTTAGCTCCATTCATGATGGGTCTTTTCATATATTTTTTTAGTTTTTAATAATTGTTGGTTTAGAAAATGGAGGATGGAATTTAACCCTGTGCACTTGAGATTTTTTTGGGAGGAATCACAAAGTAATAGTGAAAGAGTCTAGATGAAAATAAGGTGCTGGGTTTTTATTAAAAATTTGACGTCTTCTTTTTTATTTAATTTCACAATAAGCACATAACGAAGTTTTTCTTTTGTTTACATGTTTATCAATAAACACAGTTGTATGTGTAAATAACAAAGGTATTTTCATATACATAAATAGTAACAGAAACACTGGTTAACAAAACTTAATAGCTGAAGAACAAGTAAAATAAATAAAAACATCTTCAGACGGTGAAAAAACAATAGTATTCACTATGTGTTCACTAGTGAATACAGTGTAGTTTCTAGAGATAACAAAATAAAACGAGAAAAATAACAGAGTTCATTTGTAACATCGTAAAATTAATAATTTCTTAGTAAATGATTTCTAATTTATTTTTATTTAGATTTTAGGAGAGAGCAAGCGATAATTATAATTTATCAGTTATTATCTCTAATTTATTTATTTATATTTAAAATTTAGGAGAGAAATAGATTTGAAAGAGAGAAAAATTGTTTTACTATTATGCCATTTTAAAATTAAAAAAAAATTAATCTAAGCTATTTAGATCAAATACAAATAAAAGACTATGATTGTTTCTCGCACTTCTCGCAAAAAAAAAGATCTTCTCGCATCATGAACCTTCCCATATATAACTTTCTAGAAAAAAAAATCAATCTCACATCTAAATCTTAAAATCAAAATTATTTCAAAAATAATAACTATTTAATTGAATAAATTACACCATTAGATTCAGAATTTTATTTCTCTTTAATTAAAAACCAGTCTTTACCTAGTTTTTTAAGAAATATTTGTATACATTGATGTATCACATTATTCATGTAGATAAGCACTTCCATCTATAGGTATTAAAAATGTAAAAAAGGAATAGAAGTAGGAGTAGGAGTAGATGAAGAAAGAATAGAATCGAAAGAGAAGTCAAGGCAGACACCGATTATACATACCTTTATATATGTAATATATGCACAACTATTTATTCAACCCGCTACATGTAGCGATGCATCAAATGTGCCATCATGTAACTTGTAGATGTATCACTCATTTTTTGACAATTTGATAACAGACATGCATATATTGAGAAGTAATACAACAAAGTAGGTTATCTATTTAGGTTACTTTTATCAACTTTTTCAAAAAAGTATGTTATCATTAATTAGTCTTAACCCTTAAAAAAATCAACAAACATATTCAAACTTCAAATTATGTACGTAAAGTAAATGTTACCGAGCCAATGAGGTTTAACCCATTTGGTAAGGCGCCCCCCTTCCTTGCAAGAGGTTGAATGATCAAATCCTGCTGAATGCAGTGGGTTGGGGGTTTTCCCTTAGGAGTTTCCTCAATGGAGTGAATGTGTGATGCTCGAACCTTGGTTAAATCCAAATACGAGGGGCGGTTGAAAACCCGCCACCAAGCAATTCGAACACACACTAGAAAGGCGGGGAAATGTCCCCATTTGCCGGTCAAAAAAAAGGTAATCAATTAAGGTATTTAATGATATTTGTAAGTTTGGAAAACGATTTGTTTTGGAGATACGTTTGAGTTTAATAGAAAACCATGCACGATTAGAAAAACTGAAATTGCATATACAACTCAAGAGCTGTGTTAAAGAAAACATCAAACGCCAATATATTTCTGAAAAAATATATTAAGATCGGTCTCAAATTAAAAAACATAATTTTCTCGTTAATTTGCTATAATTTTTGTAATTTAACACCTTTTTGTTTGATGGATATATTAGTTTTAAACAAGTGGGGTAACGTAAAAATGTTCATACTACCATTTTCTTTTTAAAATAAATAAAAAAGAAATGAAATTAAATGATTGGTCAGAAATAGTTCTTGCAGTTTTCGTACAGAAAACAGTTTTTGTTTGAATTGTTCCCATATTATATATATAGGCAAAAGTTCGTTTGAGAACCATTTTTAGTTCAAATGTATGTTAGAATCCAGATTCATTCCTAAAGATATGTTCGTTAGAATCCAGATTAATGTCATCACTTACCCATAAATTCATCACATTCATCATGCCACACTTGATCCCCCCACCTTTTACATCCATGAATTCCACTTATCAAATCAACGCCCTGAAAAATTGCCTAAAGAACCATTTTTACCTAGCCCTACAATTTCATTCCTAAAGATATGTTCATTAGAATCTAGATTCAGCAATGTTCATCACATTCAATACAAACTCAAGATTTGTTCATGAAAATTCAAGATCTGTTCATGTTTCACAACTAAAAATCAATGTATGTCGTTTTTCTTTCAGATTTTCAAGTTCAAATGTATGTTCCAATTTTATTTTTCTTTCAGATTTTTAGGTTTAATTGTTCTTGAATCATTTTAGTTTCAGAATCATTTTCATTTCAACTTAGCTTAGTTTTTGTTGCAATTCTTCATAAACTAATGGAATCAAAAGATCATCTTTTTCAAACAACAACAAATACAAAAACAGATTGTATCAAACGTTTGATCTTTGGAAAAATGATTACAAAAATAAAAACATATATCTATCCGATTACAGATTAATCTCTTTTTTTTCTCTGTTTTGCAAATATCACGTGCAAATCGAAAAACAAAATCAGACATAAAACGACACAAGGAGCTACCAATTAACAAGTTGATGATTTATGTATAACAATTATTTTTATCATACACAACAAATAGTATGTTTGGACTATTGAAAATATAGATTTTGTAAAACATAAAAGTCATAATTGTTGTATATATCAAAAAGTTATTGAACTCAACTATATCATCACCCAATTAATAAACGATTATATCTATGAAAAATAAATATTCAGCACCGTAAAAAAATTAAACTAAAGTAAATTAATTAGTTTTTTTTAACAGCAGAACACACGCACACACTAATCTATTCCGAAATTTACATCTTTGTCCATAGAAGGATTTGAACCCATGCCCTAGGCCATGGAGAACACCTACCAACATCTTATTCTGCTACAAGCCCTTTAATAGTAAATTAATTAGCTATGAAGATGATCGAATGTCTCCCATATTCCAGTGATTTGCAGCATATATAGCAACTGTAACCAGACATATCAATTTCTAGATTGCTCAACACCGCGCTTCTGTGTTTGTATTATTGATATAATATTATCTGAATCGTCCCCAATACGAATCCAAATACGTTGGGCACCTAACAGGACAATGGAAATGGCATGGATCCGATATTCTTCGTCTTTATAACTCTAATCTGTTATAATCAACAATCAATCAAAAAGGAGATCAAATTAGTAAGAGTTGATTCGTAGATAACAAAAAATTTCCATACGCATATAAATAGTAATTCCATATCTATATATACATATATAGAGGGGGACTTCATGGGTGGGTGCATGTGATGAATTCATGGGTGGGTGATGACATTTTGCAGAGGAAATTTGACGGCTAAAATTGGTTCTCGCAGTTCTCGTACGAAAAATAGTTCTCGTTTGAACCCTCCCCGATATATATATATATATATATATATATATATATATATATATATATATATATATATATATATATATATATATATATATATATATATATATATATATATATATATATATATATAAGTAACTAACTAACTTAAATAAAGTAATCAAAATTAAGATGGAAACTAACTAATTAACAGTCTAGTATAGTAGTGCTGATAATTTCAACCGTATACTTTTATGTAATAATTCCCGCAGAACAAAAAATTGTTCTACACAAAATTTTATGTATTATCAACTTGTATTGTGTGTTGTTAGATATATACAAATTAATTACGAATTAATTAGTAGAAGTTAAAAGAAATACAAACAATTTAGGAATGAAAATTGAAGTGAAGTACCTTGCCCTTAGACGTAGCATATACAAGGAAAATTAGAAGATATATACACATTGGATGAACGCCGCAAGATTATTAATACTTTAAATGAAGAACACGCCTCCTTTCTTCAGCAGCGCATAGTAAATCCACAATAAAGAACTAAATAGCGAGACTACATAAGGCAGCGACGAGTATTCCATTGTAGGTTTTGTTTTGTGTATTTTATAAATATCGGCCTACAAATATTAGTTTTTAGTTATAAACAAGTTAATTATTACTTCTCTGAAAACCAGTCTAGACTCTAGACATATGAAAGTTGAAAGTGACTAATTATCATTAATGAAAAATGTTATCTTTATGGAATATAATTATGATTAGTAGTGAGTGATTAAAAGGGAATAAAAGAAAAAATGGATCAATATTTATAAATTATGGAGGGATTAAAAAGGTAAAACCTTTAAAAATAACAATGAGTAAAAAGACAAATTTGAAACTAATAGTTTTATTAATTTAGGTGAATTGATTGGAAGGGGAAGAACATTCTTTAGTAAGATTGTAAAAATCGCCAGGCAATATATAGAAAGTTGATTGTCTTTAAGCGATTAATCGGTCTAGCTAATGATTAATCGGTTTCTAGGCGGTAGTCCGCCGACAATCGCACCGACTAACGGCTGCCTAGATCGATTATTACAACACTGCCCTTTAGTCCTCCTACTATGTAGCTCCACCCCTAAGTAATGATAAATAATATAAATGTAATTACATCGGAGAAGATAAGAATGCCATATATACGAGGTTTCCTGTAGCATCATCACATACAAAAATCAAACGCCGATAATTAATTTGAAGTGATGAAACAATCAAATAGAAGTCCTATATTTTCATCTTTCATTTTCTGCTTAATTTTAGAACTCCAAGATAATAACACTAGCTGTTTGTTGTCCTATAGCTAGATAGATCACTAACAGCATTTCAAACATCTATCTAGCTAGCTATGAGCCTATGAATCCAAAGCCTATACTTACCAAGACTTTTAGCTTAGCGGTATTTGGGTAGTTTATGTTTGGTATTATTTATGAGATCATGGGTTCGGTCGAGAAAGTAACTCGTTGTATCCATATACACTTTTCTGTTAAAACATATTAAAAATAAGCTAGGTGGTCTACCTATATGTATATATGCATACTGCTGCAAAATCTTCATTATTCATGCTCATGTATGTGTGTTTAGTATGTATGTATATATATATATAGGTAAAAGTACAAACCATAACTGTTTTTCGTACGAGAACTGCGAGAACCAATCTGAGCCGTCCCTCCTTTAATGTCATCCCATGAATTCATCACATGCACTTTGTCACACCTTATCCCCACGCTCTACATCCATAATTCCACTTATCAAATCAACGGCTAAGAAGGGTTCAAATGAGAACTATTTTTCATACGAGAACTGCGAGAACCAATCTTAGCTGTTGATAGTAGATTAAAAGCATAGAATATATAGACATGATAGTTGATTAAAGGCATAGACTTGCTTTAAAGCAAACACACTTAGAACATGTACACACTAATGAATACAAAACCATTAAGAAAGATTGATTATTCTTGTGAATTTTACACATGGAGATCATAAATATTTTATAAAAGTTCAAGAGTATTTCAGTATACTCACTTCAGCATTTTGTCGAATACCTACTGTGCGCTTTTTTAATAGCCGTTGTGAAACACATGAGGACTAAAATTAAACATAACTTTACTTAACAACTAAATGATTGAACATCTGAATCTCTACAAAGAAAAAGGTAGAGCCTTTAAGGCCAATTCAAGAAGTTCAAAGTAAAAAAATAAAATTCATGGATATACTGAAAAGCAAGAAGGTTACCTTTCGTGGTGAATTGATTATAAGAGTTCTTGCAACTGGCAAAAAAAGAAGTCTAGTGAAAATGGAAGATGCGCAAGGGCAGAATCTGAAGCTTGGAGTTATCGTTGATGGTGGGAATTATAGACGGTGGATCGAAGGTGTTAGTTTGGGGTTATCGGTGATGGTTGTTTAGTGGGATCTTGTTTATAGACGGTGGTTTTCTCCTATGGAGTTTGCTGAAATCTCCAGTGATTTTGGCTTTAACACTTTGTTCTCGAGTTAATTTAAGGAGGTGAAGGAAAGGAGGAAAAGGTTTATTTAAGGAAATTGTGTTCTTGAGTTTTTTTTAAGGAGGAGAATGGAAGGGTTAGGAGGGGCACTTTTACCATTTTTATATATAAAAACTTTCCCCCACTTTTGGGATGATTGAGTGGGGGAGTTTTTATCTTTCCCTTTCATTTCCATCCTTCCTTTTTCTTCCCTTTCCCTTCATTTAAAAACTCAAGAACAGGCTGTAAGAGTATGGAGAAGAGATGAAATCAGGGAGAGTGGTTTCTTACCTGGCTTTATCCAAGACCATACGAAAAGGCGAGGTGTCGGAGAAGAAATATAAATTTCTCATTTTGTTATAACGTTTCCTTGGCTCAATACGCTTTTATAATAAAGGAAAATTTCTGTAGGAACAATTTAGTCTTACATATTAAAATTTTTTTTGTAATTGTAACATTATATTAGGTAAAGTTAATATTACAGATATTTTTTCAAAAGGACAGTCATTTACATGATTTTTTTTCCTACTTTTTTTTTATTTTTATATTTGAAAGACACAAGTTCAAGAATTTCATCAAATATATAAAGTCAAGTATATACTAAATTGAACCATTCAACACCCTTTTACACTTTCTTTTTTTTGATAATTTAACTCGTTTTAAACTTGTTTTTAGTTGTTCCTTTTTATTAGTTTATAATTAAACTATCTATAAACTCAAGAATTATAACTTTTCCTCACATATTCATAGAGAATTTTGAGTCCAAAGTGTCACAAAATTTACTCATGTTTTTTTAGAAAGAGGCGGAAAAAAATTTGCTCAGGTTTTTGCTCGTTTTACCTAATTCTTTATTATAGGTTTTTTTTAATTAATCTTTTTACATTTCAAAGTACATCAAGAATTTTCATCAACTTTAGGCCAAGAAATCGCTAAACAAAGTCAGGTTTGTCTATCACAAACCGAACCCTTTTAGCACCCTTACTATTTTTTGATGATCCATCTCGGTTTAAGCTCGTTTTTGGACGTTCTTCTTGCATTAGTTTACAGACAACCCAATTTTTCACGGACTCATAAAAAATAATTTTTATGAAGTACTCATAAAGAATTTTGAATTCAAAATCCCCATTTAACGAGTGTTAAAGATAAAGAAAATAGAAGATAATAAAATGACCTGTTATAAGATGTTAACAAAATAAACATAATATCATGTTTTTTGAAGTTTAATAGACATATACGTAAAATAAAAAAAAGGTTCACATACCGTCATAAAACATTAACAATATATTATAGATTTTGTGTATCGCAACTTTAATCTTTTCTTTTTTTATACATGCTAATCACTATCTATACTACTATATAAATCATTTAACACTCTCTCTCCTCTTTAATTTTAAGACTTCTTAAAATTCAATCAAAACATCATCTTAACCTTCCATTCTATTTAAACTAATCTCATCCACTCAATATATAACCATTCCATACTCTCTTAATTTACTTTAATTTTTTATTTATTTAAAATATATACTCTCACACAAACATAATTATCCACCTATATTAACATAATTTTCAAAATATTATTAACTTATCTCTCCTTATTTCATAAATATAAATATTTTTACTTATTTTAATGTGTATCAGAATTTATTTTTAAAATTATTAAAATAGTTTATGCGGATAATAGAAAAATTAAAAAAAATGGACATGTTGCTGAAGAAAACTTTTTTGTGACATTCGCGAATGATATATCATTACTTATTCAAGAAAGTGACATCTTACAAAACAAAAACTATTCGCTGTCGCAGCATTGCGCGGGTACGATGCTAGTGGTTACATGATATCTGTATGGAATAATTTCTTAATCTGGTAACATGATATACGTATGGAATAATTTCCTTCTTCATAAAAAACTCTTGTCTCGTATCATTTTTAAGTACTCCATATTGTTAAATGTTAACATCGGCCGCTACTGTTTTTCTTTTTAGTTTTTCTTATTTTTTAGTTTTTCCCATAAGAAAAATATAATTAGGATAAACTATATAAAAATACAATAAACTTTATTTTAGTTATCATTGTATTTGGTTTTATTTTTTTTTAGTTAATACAATCAACTTTTATAATCTTTTCATTATGTGCAAGTTAAATATAATGATAATTATAACAAAATTCACTGAATACAAATAAAAAATTATTTGCATACACTGTAAGGATTATGAAAGTTGATTGTATTGTTTAAAAAAAATAAAGTTGATTGTATTGTTTGAAAAAGATAAAGTTAATTGTATACAATGATAACTAAGACAAACTTTATTGTATATTTATAAATTTTGTCCATATATTAATTATCCTAGCTTAGGATCTCATGTATTATCTTGTGATAACAAATATTTGATGTAAAATAATAACAAATAAATGGTAGTGTTCTATTAGTATTAAAATATAAAATATAAGTGATAATATACATTGCACACGTTTTGAATTTATAACTTGTAACTTTTTTTCTTCAACATTATTATCATATCTAACTACTAATTATATTTTATAATCTTTAATTTAATTATTGATTAAGATATGATAATTAACATTATGTAATATGTTATTTACTCTTACTTCATTTCATATATATTAGACTTGAATTTGAACAACCTATTTATTTAAAGTTAAAATTTAATTTTAATTTTGACTAGTGAATAGATAGAGTTATCTAAATTTAAATTTAATTTAAACAACCTCTTACTTTATTTTTTATATATTAGGGCAAACTGCATAGAAATATAAATATTTTACTTAAGCTACCATTATATACAACCATCTTTTTTAAATTAATACAATCACCACATACAACACCCCTTTGTATACAACTTGTAACCTGGTTATCAGGTTACAGGTTACTCTATAACTTTTTAAATTTTTTATTTTTTTATTATTATGTTCTTCAAATCATATATGTTCATCTTCAAATATGGTCAAAACAAAGATGAACACATCTCATAAGAACGAAAGAATCCAATCAATCCATGTTAAACAAAACATCAGAAGATGTAGACGAACGCATCTTAAGCAATAATCACACACTTCAAATCGTATAGATGAAGATGACAGTTGGGATTTAGATGAAAAATGAACACATCGCATAAAAATCAATAGCTAAAGCAAGATTCTGAAATCAAAGAAGCCTTAATCATAAAAAAACCTAACCGTAAAAACTGTTGAAAAAAGTGAGTTACTATCTTTAATTTTGTGTTCAAAATGTAATGACACATAATCTTTTTCTAAATGAGAATATGTATTTTGCTTGCTTATGTTCTTTATAAAACTATAAACCAATAAACATATTTATGGTTAATTTTCATGTTATGAATCACTAAATCAATAATCTTTTTTATGAGGTATTTTTGACTTAGAGTATATGATATCTACAATAGATTAGTGAGGTATGATACCTTCTATGAGATAGTTTATGTTTGTGAATGTTTAAGTTAATTATTTTTTTCATTGACATAATCATACAACGTTAAACTCTCGACCTTTTTTTTATGTCAATGATTTTATAATAAAATATTGATTAAAGTGTGAGGTTTTAATAAACACACTATTTGTAAGTAATTAACCTCCAGAGTTTTGCATGTCAAAAAATAAGATTATGAGTATGACATCCGAATTTTGAGACAATGTTATTATAAGCTAACGAGGTGATTAATGTATTCGTTTTGATTTATTATTTAGATTTTATGTAATAACAATGAGAAATTATGGCTAAATTATATTTTAACATGATCCCTAAGATTTTGAAATTAAGAAGTATTAATTATTTATATTTAGATCTTTGACTCACATTTTTTAAAATATTATGTTTATTTTATAATTATACTTTGATAAAAATAATTATGACTAACTGTGTATCATGCGGACGTCTAACAAATGAAGTGCATTAGCACATAAATGATTACATGATATCAGTGAACATCTTTTTTATCTAAATTATTTTTTTAAGGGATAGTAATTTTGTTATAACAAATGAAGGGGTTCAATACATAAATGATTACATGGTATTAATGTTAAACACTATGGAGGTATTATATCCGGGTTCAAATAATATATGTTAAGGACTTAAGGTGAACTTCCATATCATTTTTAAGAATCATTGTACACACCAAATATACTTAATTTCCTCAAGGTTTCATCTTTGTGACAATGATAGTAACATAACAAATAAAATTTTGAATGTAGTATACAAAGACGTGCTACTAAAAATATGAAAGTCTCGTCTTAATTAAATTTTTAAACGTATGTTGTTTTATTAGTTATTATTTATATGAATATGGTTCTGTTTGTTTAAATTATTTTATTTATGTTTTATTACATGTTAAATGTTTTAGTTTTCGGGTCATTCCACTAGTAACTAATTATTAGACAAGTATATTATGATTAAGATGTAAAAACATCCTCTTTAAATTGGAGATGCATCGTAACACACTAATCAGGTAACACTGAAACAGATCCTACACTGGCAAGGAAGAGAAGGCTATTGAGTTGCCGGTAGGCTATGGAGTCGATGCTAGCAAGGATTTATTTTTTATTTTATTGAACGGCAAGCAAAAATGTATTGATAATATACTAGCAAGTTGTTATACAAAGTACAAGCAGTGTTCGATGTAGAAATATTCAAGAGGATAGCGAATCAAATATGCTCATTTGTTGCTTAAATTACAAGAGGATCTATGTTTAATCTAATAAAAGGAAAATGCCTTTAGTTCACTAATGAGAATGAGTTTGGTTTTGATGGGGCATTGAAATACCTTTCCATTTCTAAGCCTCCAAATCATCCAAAAAAAATACATGTATATAACACAAATAAAGCCTACTTAGCCTTCCTTGAAATTTGTAAAGCATCGCACCATTCGAATAGGGACTGCATTCTTGTGATCGGACCTGCTGGAACATTCCACCATTCACAAATTTCTTGTAGAACGACTTTGGAGACGTGACAGCTTAGGAACAAGTGGTCTTCATTTTCTTCTTTGACATTACACAATGGACACACCAAGGAATTAGATGGCAAAGTTGGAAAGTCGCAAGGTCATCGATTAAGTATGCAGTAAGTGTCTTTTAATACTATTAGATGTTATTTTATAGACTTAATACACGGGGTCGATTAGGTACCGCTAGCTTGGTGGGTACCTTTATTTTTGGGTGTTTCGAGTTATTTAGTTATTTTTTTCTACTTCAGATCGTACATAAATCATTTTTTCTCCTTTATCTTGAATGTAGTCTATCACTTTGAGATCCCTTGTCGTAAAAAAATGAGAATTGATAAAGTTCTCTTGGGGTTTTCGGCAAAAGCAAAGAAGTCAAATCCGAGAGCTTTCATAGAGCTTCTTGCTAAAGAGAAATTGACACAGAGATCCGATCGGTGTTCATAATCTGGAGTAAAAGGATTCGAACCTTTGCATGCCGGGTACCAAAAACTGATGCCTTACCACTTGAGCCCTCTGACTAAGGCCCATTGCTCTGAGTGGTTGGTCGAACACTTAGAATGAAGAGAGGAGGGTATTTCAGGCAATTAGCATATAAGAATTCCTGTCCTAGAAGATCGCATTTCTGACTTGAGCACAAATGCTTATCCGGTGCAAAATATTGTACATTACCAATATAACTTCAGTTTATCTTATACCACATACTTAGGAGACAATTTTTATAACAATACAAAAAGATAAACTCTCTCCCAAAGACTACACAATATAAATATAACCATATCATTATTTATTTATTTTAAAACCAAATAAATAATTAAGAACTCATAGAACAGTTCATTAACATTCCTAGTTTCTTACCCAGGAGCACTTTTTAATCAAGAAATCAATTTCTGCCCCATGGAAAGCAGGTACAACCCTGAGGCATGAAAGAAACACATCACTAAGAAACCATAAACATATATATAGTTTAAAACACAACTTATATTCACCAAATGCTGTAAATAAACAAGATTAAAAGTAAAAATATAACATCATAGATCTGTAACAGAAAAATCCACATACCTTATAATTTTCATCGCGACGACCATAAAAATTAGTGTTGTCGACTCTTATCATAGGCGACTTTCCTCCTGCAGATTGTTTATCATCCCGCACTTTATTGAATACCCCAGTGAAACGTTCACCTGATCTAGGATCGTTATCATTCCAATCACCAAATTTTGGAATCGCAGGGCTATCTTCGGTCTGCAAATAGATAAAAAAATTCATATTAGAACAATACTTCTGATGGACATTTGAAATTTTGCCATACATTATAGCAGCAACAGGATCTTGCTATCAATGGTAATTCTTGTAGATATTTGAAAATTTTTATAAATATTTCATTTTCTTTTATGGTTTTAGCATCTGTTATTCATTTGAATTCCATATTATATACAGTTTTTTTACCTAAACATTCTTTTTTTTAACTTACATTTTCATCAAGAGGAACTTGTCTCAACCGCAATCTTCCAGGAGTCGAAGAAGCTGCACTCCCATGGCTACCTTCGGATAAAACCTTTTTTTCCCACGAAGCAGAACTTGTGGTAACTTTGTTTCTGACTCTTTCCTGCTGACGTGGATGCAGTGGAGTGCTCTCAAAACTCTGATCAGAACCAACACTCTGCCTTGAAATCCTTTTAGTGTGTGCAGGAGATTCAGCTGACTTTTTCAGGTCAACTTCTTCCGACATAGAAGAACCCGTGCTACCCATGTTCCTGACTTTTCCCTGGTGATCAGAAGCAACGGTCCGCTTACTTTTGGGGCGTGAAGGAGAATCGGTCGACTTTCTCAAGTCAACTTCTTCCTGGCTCACATGACTCTCCTGTTTTGTTTCTGGTTCAGACTTGGCTGACTGACCATGCTTGATCTCAGCTTCACCTCGAGCCTGAAATGAAGTTTCATTGTTTGAAAAAGGATCATAAATTTGTGGCGGCTTCTTTGAATGCCGATCTTTCTTCGCTTTCTCAAAGAAGACAGTGTAAGGAACATCTTCTTTGTTTTCCCAGTCCCCGAATTTTGGTACTTGTTGGCGTAGCTGGAACAATATGCACAAAAGAAAGATCATTTGCATCAAAACTCATCATTTTCATTCAAACTTTAGTTATAAAACATAAATTATAACTACAAATGAGGCACTTAGCATAGGTAAATGATCTATATTATATCAAATACTTGTGTGATTAATAAATCTTTCTAATCCAAATAAGCTAAACTGTAAGCCTACTTTGCTCAGCTTTCTCCATCTTACTAATAATAATGAAGGGGCAGGCAATATGTCAAAGGTATCCTCAAGAAGTATCCATTCTTAACACAAAGAAACCGCCGGCTTTTAATTGTGCTACCTCTGAAATTATTCAAGATTTACTAGGTTTTCAAATCATTAATATAACAAGAAACCCTAGATTTAAAGTTAATCTACAATCACAAGCCTAAAAAGCAAAATCAAACACATAATGCTCACAAGAACATGTAAACCAGAACTTATATTTTGAATGTGATATTGGCAATGAATTGTAAAGTTTATGAAGAGAATCCAGCATTATCGTACAAAATCCTCAAGTAATTGCAAAATGTCAATATCGGATCATCAGAAACATCATGACGAACATGTAATTAGCAATAAACATCAAAGAAAAGGCTAAATTTCCCAAATCAGGCCTAAAATTAACCGAAAACATAATCTATTCAAACAATTTGTCAACAAAGTTAGTGAGATAGATGAGATGAAGGAAATTGAACTTACGGCCATGATTCATGTAGCTAGGTTGGAAGTGCAAGGAATGAAGTTGAGTTATATGGTTCATAAATGCCAACCACCAGGTGATGACTGGTTGACCAGCGCCACCGGTCATGGAAGTTATGTATTACAGGTTTGCGAGGCGACGACTAACCGTTGACGAAATGGTAGACAATTGAAGTCGACGGGGTCTACCGACGATTCCGTCAAAAGCGCCGTCACGATCAGCGGTCGTCAACAATCAAACATCATTACGCCGTTCACACTTATTTGTAACGGTGTACGTACGTGATTACGACTCAACTACTACTACAGTGTGTGTACTACTAGTCTCCTTCCCTACAGAAGTCGAAAGTTGAATCTTCTCCTATTTACGTACGCACGCAGATGTGCTTTCATACTTAGGCTGCATGTTATGGGGAACCCGATGGGATCGGGTACCATCGAGTTCGGCCAGGTACACCAAAACGCGAAATCGGGTATGGCCTTCGAGTACCGGCTTCGGGTCCGTGAGCTCGACGTCGAGTCCGCCCCCCCCCCCCCCCCCTCCAACGGCTATTTTTTCGACCGTTTCAATTAAATTTTTTTTTTTTAACTTAATTAATTTACCCCCTCTCCATCTATAAATACTCCCCTTTTTATCATTTTAAAACCACAAAATCTTCTACTCTCTTTCACTCTCAAAGTTTTATCATTTTTACTCTACAAAGAATATGGATCCAAATGAGGGTTCTACTCCACCATCATCCGGGCGTAACCGTTCTCGCGTTACGAGTTCTACACCGACACGTCCGGAAAACCCATTTTATTTAAATGTTCCGCAACAACCGTACCAACCAAATCCATTCTTTGCCCCTCCCCAATTCACGTACACGGGGATGCTTAATCAACAATACCCGCTATCTCATCTAGGATACCCGATGCCTCAACAACCGCCACAACAATACCCTCTTGACACTCAAGAGGTGGATGATTTATTTGATGTGGTGCCCGAAACACAACCAGAAATCGAACCGGAAATCGAGCCGGAATCCGAACCGGAGACGCAAACATCACGTAAGAAGAAAACCGGACAATTTGTCAACCGAGCCAAAGCAATTCCGTGGACTTCTAACGAAGAACTTGCGTTGGTCAAGGCTTGGATCGATACCTCCGAAGATCCAATCGTTGGGAATGCACAAAAACAAGGTATATTATTTTTATTATCATTATTATTATTATTATTATTATTATTATTATTATTATTATTATTATTATTATTATTATTATTATTAGTATTAGTATTATTATTATTATTACGGCTATTATTATTATTATTATTACTAATCTAATATTATTGTCATTTGTAGTTAACTTTTGGTCACGCGTCTTGAAAAATAAAATAAAAGCCTTCGAATTTTTCATGCAACAGACGAGTCATCTTTCGGGAGCGGCATTGGAAAATATGAAGGCAATGAAGGAGGAAATACGACGTGAGTACGGTTGGGCGCCAATGGATTAGATATTATTTTTAATTTTTAAGTTAAAAATTATGTTTTTTTTTAAGAAAGTTTGTTTTTTAAGTTTAAATTATGTAATTTTAATTTTTAGTATTGTTTGAATTTTAATTTTATTAAATTAATGAGTTAAATTATTTATATAATTGGTTATTTGTTAAAATTATAAAAAAAGAATAAAAAATTGAAAAAAGATTGGATAAGAGAAGGTAAGGTATAACTTGAAATTGGGTTAAGGCGAAAGGTAAGGGAGGAAGAATGATGTGGCGCTGATGTGGCTGCAGGTAAGGCTTACCTGCAGGTTACCCATAACGTGTAGACTTACATACGCACTTAAATCTTTTCATTTTGGTGTTTACTCATTAAACGTGACCATATTATCTTTTTGTATAGGGGTATTAATGTCATTTTCTCTACATCATCTTTCTTTTTTGAGCTAGTTATAAAATTTGTCCTGTATACCACCTTTTTCAATTTTAGTTCTTTTTCTAACAAAGTTACGTAATCAGTATTTTAAATGAGTTTTTAGCACATATTTAGTACTTTACGCAAACGAACGTTTACTTACACCGTTAATTGAGCGGTAATTTCGTCTTTGTGTAAGGAAATGACCAATCTTGTAATTAAATAGTTACAATTAATATTTTTTTATCATTTTTCAATTATTAAATTGTTTTATAATTATTAATTGATTTTAAAGTGAATTACAAAATTAATAGTTGCTCTCTCTCACTACAAACACAACACACACACTCTCTCTCTCTCCATCTCTCCCTCTATCACTCTCCCTCACCCTCTCTCTCTCTCGGTCACTTAACATACACCTACCAGCGCCATCCACCGCCACAACCTACCAGCACCGTAAACCGCCATCGTAATGGACGTGTTCCGGAGCTTAAATAAATCCAAAGGGCAGTTGCAGCTTTACAAAGGCGGATAGTGCAAGTATTACTTGTGATCATCATTAGTGCTCATTAATAGAGTATTTTGGTTTTTTATATATTTTTCCAACCGTAAATTACATTATGGTGGATCGTCATTAAAGAGCAAAGTTTATTTTTCCAAAATATTACTCATTAACGCATCATAAGCCATTAATGACTCATTAATGAACCATCATTTTTATTTACCATTAAACATAAGATCTTTGTTCTATAATGCAAAAGCATCTAGGCTTTTTAAAGTAAAGCTTAGTGGATCGAATTTAACATCCGGCATGAATAAATTTGAACTATTAAAAACAAAAAAAATCTTGAAGAACTTGATTAAAGCATTGTTGTTGACAACTCCACTATGTTACAACTTCAGGGTCATAGCACCTTGAGTACAACTGCTAATTATAGACTTTCTTATAGTTTGTCAAAATTACACTTTTTTGTTCTTATAGTTTGGATAAAATTACACATTTGTTCTCATGTAAATTTTTACAGATTTAACCCCTTCCGGTCTGATTTTCTTTCACCATTGCGCTCAGACTAGGGGTGAGCATGGGATCGGGTAGACCGAAAAAAACCGACAAACCGGACCGCACCGCACCGAGACCGGTCTGGACCGGGCCTACTCGGTCCGGTCTTCGGTCCTTGTTTTTAATAGATTTTGGGTTTCGGTCTGGTCTGGTCCGGACCGGTTTTGTTTGATATAATGTATAAAACAACTAACCAAAGGGCCTTTGGCCTAGCGGTATCAAGGTGTGATTGAGGTGTCTCTCCCTCCTAGAGGTTGAAGGTTCAAGTCCTGGCAAGGACATAAGGTGTAAATTAGTTGGGTGTGTGTGTTTGCCGTTCAAAAAAAATGTATAAAACAACTAAAATACCGAAAAAACTAACAAACAAAACCGAACCGGACTGAGACCGTCCCGGACCGGGACTAGTCGGTCCAGTCTTCGGTCCTACATTTCAAGTTTCGATCCGGTCCGGTTTTAGAACCGATCTCACCCCTAATTGGTCTCTAATCCACTTAAAATGACTAGATATCCCCTACTATTCAGTCATCCAGTTTTTTTAATTTCACTTTACTTGAAAATAATAATTAATGATTAGTCGGTATTAATTAGGGTTATTTCATTTAATTTCTTAGTCCTTTCTTCTTCAATCTTTAAAATCCACACCTAAATTAGTCACCGCCACCAACTCAGCCGTCGTCGTCAACCCTAGCCACCTCCAAATTGGAGAAACAAAACCTTAATTACCTTCGAAACATCTTCAAACCAGAAAGGTAGAAATCTCAGAATAACAGAAACCTAAATCAACTGATCAAACCATGAGGACCAACAACGTAATCAACTCTATAAACAGAAAGGTGATCAATGTCTAAAAATGCAATTTTAGAGTACATGGCCTAAGTTGAACCAAAATATGCAAATTCTGGTGTAATAATACATTTCACACTACTATTTATACAAATGACAAAAATGAGCTTGCCGACCCGACCCGTTTCAACTTGTAGAAAACAGAAATAATGCTCTTCTTGAACGAAAACCAAATTGACCCGTTAGGTCTAAGGTGTACGTTCTAAACAAAGGAAATATCAGGTGAAACAGAATATATAAACTAGACAAGGGCATATAGTCAATCACACTTTAAAGAAAGGAGTATAGAAACCTGAAAGTTTGCAGAACAACCCGAATGCAATCTAAATATGACCTGAAAAATCACGAGCACTGGGTTTGATGTGTATGTAGCATGACACGTAAATCTGAGTAGCAAGCATCAACTGTCCAGAGGTTTAATCTTCTTTGCAGAATCAATAATGCTTGTGTTCATCTCAGGGTGTTTGGTTTTTAATAGTTTCTGGAGTTGATTATAAGCTTCAGGTGAAGTATAATCTGTTTGACCCTCTGAGTTAAGGGCAAATATAACTTCATTGACATCCTCTTCAAGCTGAAGGGAGAAGAGTTTACTGAACACCTGAAATGAGGTAGGGTAAACTGGTAAAGCATAAACAACATCAATGAAACAGTTTGTCCAAAATATTTTAGATTTTTGTAAGCAAACACGTCAAATATACAACAATTATATTACTTTGTTCCTTTCCTTAATAAAGTCACTCGCAATTATGCAAAAAAAGTTACAATTTGGACAAATTTAAACCCGTTTGACCTTATTTCTTATAAATTAATTCATTTTTAAATTACCAACTTGCATGGATAAAATATAACTCAAATCGAACAATTTATACAACAATTATATTACTGCATTGCTTTCCTTAATAACGCGACTGGCATTTATGCAAAAAAGGTTACAATTTAAACGACTTTTAACCCGCTTGACCTAATTCCTTATTAGTTAATTCATTTACATATTACCAACTTCCCCGTTAGAGATAAAATATAACTCAAATCGAACGATTTATATAGCAATACAGATCATGAACAGTATAGATGTATGTTTAATGCCACTTTTGGATAATGTTGGAGAAAGGTATTGACCTAAAGTTTAAAGGGGTCATTTTTGACAGGTCATATCTTGCACATAATCGGGTTAACAACGCCTTTCAATTAGTGAAATTTGGTCAGGTGAATTCAACATTTTATGAAAAACGGACTTCGTATTTTCTGAACTATTAATCAAAAAGGTTCTTACCCCTTTCATTCTTGATATAACCATTTCCTTAATGGCTGGCGACCGAGATACCAAGTTAATAACAAAAAGACCTTCATCGGAAAGGGAACTTTTAACAGTTTTGAGAAAAGTTTCTTCAACAAAGTCTGCAGCAGGACAGGTCATTCCAGAGCTGCACAAAAGATCAAAAATTCACTCTTTAGAACATTATTATAACCCAAATTTTTTACCACAGCTGTAAAATGTCAACAAGTAACCTTGAGTCTGGGGAATCCACGTCTACTATGAGTATGTCCAGTTTGTCAATACAACTCCCATTAGCATTAGGTGACTTTTTGGAAGCAGGAATGTGGTTTCCATCAACGGTACAGGTGGCGACATCTGCCACAAACTTGATCCCATCAGTGACATGTACCTGACACGTTAAGATAAAATAAAAAATAAGAATTATAATTGTCTGTAAAACATGGAATTATAATTGTAACGTCGAATAGAGTAAAATAGGTGAAATAATGGGCATTTTACCTTTAAGCGTTCATCTTCTTTAAGACCAAAATAGCCCCTAGAAAGTTCCACGACAACAGGATCTAACTCTACAGCCTGAAGTATCAGAAGTAGTTAAGTTGCTGATCTAAGGGGTGTTTGGGTTTGTGTTCTAGAATTGATTTCAGCTTATGCGATTTGTAAATGCCAGAAGAGTGTTTGGTACTTTGGTATGCAGTTTGAACACGTGATTATGGGTGTTTTTTACCTGCAAACATGGTTTTGGAAAAGCAGGTCCACACATACATTTGTAAAGGACAAACTTCGTGAAAATGTTTTCAACTTTGCATGAATTCCTATTGTGTGTATCAAAATGTAAATCTTCTAATGTGTGCACCAAACTTTTAATTTGTTCTATTGTATGTAATTTGGATACATACAATAGAAAAAAATATATAAGTTTAATGCACACAATGGAAAGTTAATTTCACACAGTAGCAACATATTAGAAGTTTGATACATACAATAGAAGGATTTAAAGTTTGATACATAAAATAGGAATTAATGCAAAGTTGAATACACTTTCATGAAGTTAGTCCTTTTGTAAAACGTAATTATGGAAACGTCATTTTTGAAACATGAAGCAATCCCAAACACCCCCAAGCCATGTATTGCAGAATGTTTGTTCTTCTTTTTCTTTTCTTTCTTTTTTTTTTTGCAAAAAGTAATTTAGTCTAAACCTTGAAATTACCTCAACTTGTAAATATGGAAGGGATCCATGGAGAAACATAGGAAGTAGCCCAGCACCAAGACCAATTACAACTGCCCTAACCTGGAATGTAAGTAATTCCATTTTAGATTTTTAAGAAACCATAATAATCCGCAGTGAGTTGACTACAACTGTAATACAAGATTACAATATTGCGACCAACCCGGCCCAAATAAAACGGCACCTTTCAACCAGAAACTGTTTTGATCATGACCCAACTCAACTGATCTTGCCATCTCTAAGACATGTACTCATGTAGAAACGGAAAAAAATATCTTAATTATGAAAAGGTAAATGCAAAAGTTCTTACTGTTCTACCAGATGATGCCATTCTTCCAAGGTATGAAGAGATCAGCATGAATCCAGATATTATACCAGAATGATAAGAACTTGCTAAATAGCTATGATCAACACTCAGGTCAGAGTCGTTTATTTTCAGGCTTCCTTTTTTCTTTGATTTAGACGAAGAATGGGACTTTTTATTTCCTTTCTCAGAAACAATATTTTTATGTCTTTCACTTGATAGCAAAGCTTCAGACTGTATCAAGCCTTCTGATCTTTCGAAAGTTAGCCTGCGAAATACAAGGTCCTTGGAATGTGATAAGTGGCTAAGTTGACCATCAACCTTCTCGTAAACCACATCATCAACACTAATTTGACCAGTCAATACAGATGTGACCTATTAAAAGAAACAAATCAAACTCTATGGCTCAATGCACAAGGAATAATAATAATAATAATATCATCTTGAAGCAACAACATCATCTAAAGATAATGCAAAACCTGGTGAACAACTTTCCTCTCCTTGATCCCATCACCTGCTGCCATGAATCTATACATGATTCCATCCAGACAAACATATTAGTAGAGAGATTTAAAAAAAATGTGGTGCAATTGATAAAATGCAAAGATATTACTAAAACAACGTACGGTATCTGTGATACATCATCAACTTTAGCAGGTGCTAGTTGTTTAACAAGAGGAGAAAGATCCTTCTGCAAAAGAGAAGGGGGAGAGGGAGGAGAGAGAGAGAAATTCATTACGTTACTTTCCAAGGATAGACAAATGAAAGAAATAAACAAGACAAAAAAAGACATGCCTGTATATCCTCACTGCTGGTACCAGTATGGCTGGCATCTAAGAAAACCTAAAATGAACGCATAAGAGTCAATGCGGGAGTCCCAATATGTGATTTAACAGAAAAACTGAGGCTGTTGCAATTCGCAAAATCGCTACCATAATCAATCGCGCCGACTTTGAACTCTCAACAACCATCCATTGTCCTTCTTCAGAAGAGAAGAGCCATTCATGAGCCCGAGTCTGAAATCTATAAAATAGTTATAAATTCTACAATGAAAACACTATCTGATTGCTGATTTTTTAAGAATAATACAATCACAAATTACATTAAATATATGTTTTGCTTAAGATGTACAAAGTGTTAATGGAAGGCTAACCTTGGGTACAAGAAAAACCCCACAATAATATAAAAACTCGCCAGTGTTTTCCTGAGCATCAAGAAGTACGGTTTTGTAGCAGAAGCGGGACTGCCCAGGTTCACCTAATGTGAGTTCTACCCGACGACCTGGGCTAAACTCTGATAGATCCCCTTTGACTCCTATTTTTAGGTCTTCAAGCGAGTAGAGTATATCATTAGTACTGCAACAGTTTGTTCGGAAATTGTTCTCTGTATCAAGTGCTTCAAACATTCCACGAGCCTAGATATATACATATACATGGGAAATATGTGTGCATAAGAATTCCAATAATTCAAAGACATTTAACAGAATATGAACTATAACCGTAGACGTGGGACGATGTGCGGGTCAGGTAATGGGTTGAGACAGGTTTGGGTATGGGCTGAAACTGGTTCGGTCAGGTTCTTCTGCTAACGATTTTAGTTTAAAACAATTGACAAGGTTGTGTGCATAAAAAGACTTTGCTTTCAACACGTTTACTTAGCTATTTTTTTATCCGTTTGAAATCAAAGACAACCCATTGATAGGTAAACGTGTCAAAATTGCTACCTCCAAAAGAAATATAAAGGCAAAAAGATCAATGTACCTGATCACCACTACCAAGTGTATCACGATCAAAAGAGGCCGATATTTTCTGCAGTGTAGTGGTACCTGTTTTCTCAGCAACCACCATAAACGTTCTTAAACTTGATTTTTTGGATGGTTTTTGAGGCAGTACATGGATGCCAATCTCCCATCCGTACCGAAATTTGGGGAAAAACATTTCTGAGAAGACACATGGAAATCAGGGTCTGTTTAGCAAAACCAAAAGGTGACAAGCAATCTGAATTGTTGCAATATTTTCTACTAACTGAAGAAAGTTTGTGAACTCCAAAAGTTATTGTATCTGAAGCAATACCTAAAACATGAGATTCTCCAAGGGTTAGACAAATAAATTTTCCCCCGTCTTTCAGAACTCTCTTTACCTGGCAATACACAAACCCCAGTGTTCACATTCAGACGATATCAGTTACGCAACATCCATTTTTTAGGGACACACAACAAACAAATAATGTTTAATAGCAAAATGTACTCAAAATTTAACTTGAAGTGACCTCTGATACATATTGATTCCCTAGCATAGGGCCAAGCTTAGGCTCCATTAAAGCATCTAATCCTCCCTTATCAAGAACAGCATCAAATGATTTATCTGCAAACTGGAAAGCAACAGCGATCAGAGAAACTAGATATAAGTAAATCAAAAATGTTTTTTAATAATATTACTGAGCCGAGATACATTAATGAGTGGATTAGCTATTGAAATTGCCTTGTTTTACACAGGAATAATAATAGCTAAACAAAAATATATGTTTAAGGATCCATATTAACGGGCTGCCTAAAAATTTCTTTCTGTTTACAAAAAAAATTTAGTAAGTTTAGTTTCAGTAATATTATTATCATAATATTACTTGCTGCTTGTTCAGATTAATGAATCCCCATTTTCATGTTTCAACTTGTGTCTTGAATCCATATATATATAATATTTTCAATGCTAAACTAGACCCCTAGCAAAATCTGCATGTGATGTACAATATAAAGGCAATCACAGACGAAGAATATATGAACAGTTCACTCAATATAATATTTCAGCTACATGCATTTATTATCGGTCATTTTTAGTCTTTTCTCCCCATATAATTCATTGCTTATATACTTCTCCACAAAGTTGTCAAAAACACACCTGAGGTACATGGCTTTTGGCTTTCTTGCTTTTAAATCGAGGATCATTCAACAAGAGTAAGTTGAGGCACTTATAAGGCACAACTACTTGACTTCATCATGATCGTTCTCTTATTCAAGTTTAGTTCCTAGCCATCAGCTTAGATTGAAAATCAAATACCCTAGATAATATACACTAGACATTGCCTCATTGAGTTTAACTCCATGACTCCATCAATTGACCATCCAGACCTCAGACCAGTTGGGGTTCACGAATGTTCTCAAGCAATCGAATTCAATCAGGTTCTAATGTTATATTTGTATTATCCTTTTCGATTATTACGTCTTTCAATCAGTTTATGAACTTTCTATTTCTTTGATTTTATTAATCAAGTCTCAACTACTCAAGCTTTTGATACTTATTGTTATGTAAAGTGTTATGTTCTGTAAACTGTGCTAATTCCTTCAAGTACGTAATAATGTCTATGACTCTATGTATTTAATTTCAACCCTGAACGGCTATTATGAAGTGTGTGAGCTACATAGAATATTCTTAGTATGCTAAGATTTTTTCTACACTTTTTATAATTTGTATGTTAGAACTTAGAAAAGAATTAGCTATAAACAGATGAGTGATGACCTGCTGTAGTTTGAACTTAGTTTTACAATAGCAAAGGGCGTCGAAAAGGTCTTATAATCAGCATGCTTTCTAAAAAAATTATGAATGGTTTCACATGGAGTGGGCTGATAATCTTATATGTATAGGCTTCATGAATTAGGTGTTTTCATCTGTCATGAGAACAGAATATGCTACTGCTTCAGACTTGCAGGTCAGTTTATGGCTCCCCAAAATCAGAAGGTACAAGAATGCAAGATCCAGCTTTAAAGTATGCTACTTTAAAAAGTAGTGTTACCATAAGATACAATTTTATTTGACATTGTCACATAAGAGGAATATGTAGGGCAAAGAAACGTCTTGTTGGTAGGTGGGTTCAAACTTCAAACTTTTAAAGGATTTCGACCTTGGTTTTAAAAGGCGCAAGGCAGTCCGAGAAACTAAAAGCTAGGCGAGAGGGCTTTACAAAATAATTATATCATAAAGTACTTAACTCGCAAATGATAATTATAGTTCCTAAAATATTAAAAAATACTCATAAATACTTAAAACATCAAAATGTTCACACCAATAATCATATTATCATATTCATACCAATAATCACATGAGTGTTTATGTTACTGTTTTTGCTTTCAGCTTCGCTAGAGAATGGAAGATGATAAGTGTTTGCTTCACTGTTTTTTATTCTACTTCGTTAACCTAAACCCAACGGAATTAAAACTGTCTAGCCCGCTAAAATCCCAAATAAACTAAATACCCAGCGGATCTATAAATCTTTAGCTAATTCACTTTTTAAGTTCAAGATACATATTAACAGAAGTATAGCATTATTTCACACACCCTTCACAGTAGCTAACATTAACATAGTAACATACTAACATACTAATCTAGCATGAGGTCACACACAATTCACAGTAGTAGTTCATGGTTGAAAATAGATGCAAACACGTCCTGCATACTTGAGAAGAATTAGAAAATATTACATAGCATTTATAGTCAAAAGCTTGAGTCTTGATTGAACAGGTAAGAAGTCAAAGACAGAACTAGTTACTATGGTGATTGAAGGCTTGATATTGGAAGGAAAAGAAATATAGAAAACTATGACTTAATTGAAGCGTAATTGAAAAAATCCAAAAAAGCCCAACAGGTGTCTGGTGTGGGCGATGGCTTGATGAGCAGACGTCTAGTGTATTTAGCTATTGTATGCTATTTTCAATCACATCTAATGGCAAGGATTAAACTCGAATAAGAATCGAATACTGGTCCTTATAAAGTCAACTAGTCAACACCTAAGAAAGTTTTTTTTTTTAAAAAGAGCCCACAACACGCACTAGGCGTGCGCCTAATGAGAGCCTCGACTAATACCCAAGCCATAGCGCCTAAAATGCTCTTGGCTCCTGCTGAATGAGCATCGCCTCAATGCTCCCGAGGTTCGCTTTTCACTAGTTTGCTGGTGGGTAATTCCACTAATTAGGCTAAATAAGGCGAGCCTAAAGAGCTATAAGAAAGGAACTCACACACAATGATACACACTGTACAGACTCACAAGTCAACAGCCATCGAAAAGACAACATGCCAAAGAACAACAAACCTCGGTGGCAATGCAGTGGAAATTGAATAGAAAACAGGCGAAAGAAACAACTCCCATGATCCCTAAATAGAAGGTGAACTTATCTTGTACTTTACCGCTTTTCAATATCCAACTCCATTCATATTAGTTATGTATCGAGTAGTTGGAACTTGGAAGCTAGTTGGATTACTAGAGAGCTTAAAATCAGCCAATTGTTTCACCATTATTTAGCATACAAAATTAAGTTACATCCACACAAAAGATAAAATCAGTCTTTGGCCAGGGTCACTGAAACCGAATGAACATATACAGAATGCACAAACTCTTTCATTTCCCAAGATAAATGTAACGCTATGAGCAAGTAAAACAAAGGTGCTTTGATGATAAATGTACAATTCGGTAGAAATAGCAATACCTGCATACTAGTCATATCCATGACCCTCCACCGCATACAAGGACGAGACCGCACATTCCGCTTCAGCATATCCCCAATCACAACTTTAGAGAAATCAATATTGGTGATACTATGAAATCCGGCATCGTATAATTGTTCAGAAAGCCGAGAATTGCCGCAACCAGGTACAAGAACCTGAACCTCCGACGGTGAAGCTTCAGCTGATGATTCTCCATTGATTTGCGGTAGTGCGGAAAGCTGTGACAGGAGAAGGTCACGGAGCTGAGGCCACTCAGCATACCATTCGAAAGAGTCATCGGTGCCTCTGATACTGAAGAATTTGTCCCAGTTTTCTTTGCTGGTGAAGTCATCGAGTGTACTGAGAAGGTCTGCTTCTGCTTGTTGGCCTTTCTTCTGCTTTCCCATGGTTGTCGAGCTGTATGTTCGTTGAACCCTGGTTTCTAGGTCTCTCAAGGGTTTTAGGCCAATTGCTTGACTCCGGTAGTCCGGTATGCCTTTTCTCTTAATTGGAAAAGGAAAGAAGTGGAACAAGTAATTCGTGAATAAATGGGACTAGTTCGACGAAGACCGTCCAGACTCCAGACTGGACCAGTCCAAAACCGATCCAAGACCGTTGTGTCGGTCCATGGTCCGGACTGGTCCGAAGATGAAGACCGTCACGAACCGGTCCGAAAGTCGGTCCGGACCGAGCCGGTCCAAAAATTCAAACGGTTCTAAAAATTACTTCACAACTTCTTCCATTTTTCTTTACATCAAACTTCTTTTTATATATTACTTTTATATTATTCTCTCCACTTTTTATGTCATTGTTTGTCGTGTGATTATTTTTTTCTCTTTTAACTCTATCATCAAATATATATAATTGTGTTATATTTTTCAAATGTCTTCCCTTTAATTCTAATTCCATTATCAGATTGAATTGTTTAAAAAATCTTATAACCAAATTGTGCTCAACCATAAAAACTATTCAAATTTCAATTTTATATCATTGTTATAAACTTTTCTTACATGATTTAATTGAGCGACATAAAACTTGGCTACTACTTCGAACCTTTTTTTTAAGTTAACCTAAAACAACAAGCATCTTTTAAAATAAATGCTAACTAACTAGTAACTACATAATCAAGTTTCATAATTATTTTATTAAGGTCACTCCATAGGGTTATAGCAGGATGTATGGCGTTTGTACGGTTCGATTATTTTCCGAACTAAACCAATCATTAGATTTTTAGTTAACATAGTATCATATTCGGTTAGATTTATGGAAGAAATCAAGCAAACTACATTTATGGAAAAAAAACATGTATATTACCTTCTGTTAGGATTTATACGGTTTTATAATATATATTTAGTAGAGGAAGCTAGTACAACAGTTTTAATATTTTCAAATTATCCATCAAACTCTATATGTATGTATTGAAAAAACTAAAATTTTACACATGGGTTACATTAGTGTGAAAGTGAAAGTGTGGATGTTAAGAACGACAAATGACACAACATAGATTCCCTTTATACACACGCACACTCAAACAAATGTCTCCAACATCAAGAAGTGCTAGCTCAACTAGCCATTTGCAAGTCTTAAACCTTATAGCAAGACAAGAACACGTTTCTTTTTTATACGAGAAACAGAGTCACTAGTAGAAACATATATGTGTTACGGGTATCAAACATCAATCACAACAAGAAAAGCTCAACATGTTTGTGTGTTCTTACTTCAAAGAAAATTACTAAGGGAAGGAGAGTTAGAAGGGTTACATGTGCATGAAAACTACAAGCATTACTCCATGAACAACCAAAATCAAGTAACACACTAAACCATCAAAGGGATTATCCGTTTTGCCCAATATTTGGCTAAAAGTGGCTTAGGGGGAGACCCCTTTGAATGTTGTTACTTCACACCAAGATGTTATAGGTCAATCATTTGTTTTCATGGTCCATCATTTGATTTTCTTATGAATTTTGTTTTCTTTTAAATCATATTTGGAATACTGTACAAGTATTGGTAATTAAGTATAAAATGCATATATATGTATTTCATTTACCAAACATACATATATAAATTGAAAATGACAAGTTTACTTGTGATTTAAATGTTTATATATGTAATATGTATGTGTATGTAAATTGTTGTAACGTGTAAGTAATAATAATACCAGCATGACCCTATAGGTTTGGTTTTATTAACCATCATGTCATACATACGTCCTATGTATATAGCAACACTTCCCACTTAGGTCCTTCCTAAAATATCTCAACTAGTAAGACATGTCAATATAGTATAGTATATATCGTAGCTTTTAAACAACAATGATATCTTTCTCTCTTCAATCTTCATTGCAATTTGCATACATCACGTAACGAGTAGATTTGTTTCAATTTTAAAATCTAAATGAGTAGATTTGTTTCAATTTTAAAATCTAAATCAAATTTACTTAGAAAACTTTATGATGAATCTAATGTTTTGAATAACTTATTAGTAGTTTGAGAATAACGTATTACTATTTATAGATTTACTTAGAAAACAAACCTCTCTCACACACCTCCGCTCACATGCGCGACCACCATCACTACCGTGACCGTGAGGGAGCCATCGCGCAGATCAGCGATGGTCTTCACTTCCGTGAGCGCCTCTCACACACCCCATCTCGCGATGGATGCGGGTGGCCTAATAAATTTCAAAAGCTATTAACTTCTTATAAATATCAATAATTAATGTTAATATTATTTTATAAATCAACAGGAAAAATATTGAACAAGCATTGAATTGAACATATATCCATTGTTGGCTTTTCCAGCGCTCATTTCTTTTTCCGAAATATATTAGTTTTACATGGTTTTTTTAATATCTTAGTGATATGGTTTCATTTTTCTAAGCAATTAATTGTAATAGTTTAGATTTCAGTTATAGAAAGAGGTTTAGTATAGTACATTTGAATGATGATACATGTCATGTGCTTATTTTCCATTTTTAAAAGAGAGTGTAAAACCTTAAAAATTATGTCTCTTTCTTGGATTGAGATCATCTCAATTTTTGGTCAAACATAACTGGTCTTGTTGACTCACATAAACGAGAATGAGATCTACAAAGTAGACCAGTTTTGACTTAAAGAATGGCTTGGCTCTACACGTTTACACAACTAACCCACCGCCCTTCTCACGGAGCCGTACAATTTACACTTATTTTTATAAGATAACATAATTGGTCATGTCTAACAAAACTTAAGAGGATCTTAGTTCATATTATTCCACAATTTTCATGATTTTCAACACAAACTTAAGAGGGACTTAGTCTATAAATACTACAAGATATCACACAAAGATTTATAAATTGTCCAAATAGATTTTACAATACTAAATGATAAGAAAATATATAATTGCATAATATATATACAACCCCCACACCGTGTATGTATGTTGTTCCATACACATTGTTTAAGTAATTGAGTGAAAGAGATATAAGATTGTCAATTTTGAAAACACATATATTCAAGAAAGAATTTTGCTTGGAAATAATATATCATTAGTTTATAAAAAATTAATACATAAATTTAAAAAGGGTATTGGTATAAAACTATTAGGAGGACATTTGTTAACTAAAGAAGGAGGGAGTTGTTTTTATATAAATAGGGAGTTGTTTTTACCATAAAACTCTTTTTATTTGATCCTGATTATATCTATACTATATTATAAAGCATTTACATCTTTTTACTTAAACTCTTAATTTTTAAGTGTTTTAAAATTACTAATCTACCCTCTTTCCTTAACATGGTTGTTTGGAGTGTAAATAAACGTGTGCATTGACAAATTAATGCATTGATGCAATTATGGAAATGGTACAATTAATATCTTTACTAAATAAATAAATATCTCATGAAATTCTAATTATCATATAATGTAACCCACGGTAGATTGTCTAATTACCATAATTGCAATATTTATATCTATCCGTTATCAAATTTTTAGGATTCCCTATGAAATTTCATTTTATTTTAAGAGAAGTAGCGCAAGAGAAGTTTAGGTTTATGTTCAAATAAATAATTTCAAAACTGAGATTATATGGAAAATATTATTTTATCTTTTTTTCTTCACTTCCTTTCTTGAGATTTTTAAAAAGAAAAAGAAAGAAAAGGATAAGAAATGATCAAGTACTGTTTTTGAGTTTGAAAAAGAATGAAAGTAAATAAAGGGAAAGTTGTTTCCTTTCAAGTTATCTAAAATTTGGGAGAATAACTTTTTAATAAAATAACTCATCTCTTTCCCTTCATTTCCTTTCTTTCCTCTTCTTAACATTGTGTTCCCAAGTTTTAAATATCAAGAAACTATGCATAAAAGAAAAAAAAGAAAAAAAGAGAAATAATAAAAGTTTTTATTTATCGTGTTCCTAAGTTTAAAGAAGCGAAAAGAAAGTGTTTTTTTTTTATTTTGTGTTTTCAAGTTGACGAGAAAGGAAAAAACAAGTTATATTACAATAATACCTTTATTTTCTAAAATTATTAGATGTTATTGGGTAATTTAATCAAAAATGAAAAAGTTCTCAAGTTGACGAGAAAGGAAAAAACAAGTTATATTACAATAATACCTTTTTTTTTTTAAATTATTAGATGTTATTGTGTAATTTAGTCAAAAATGAAAAAGTTCTCAAGTTGACAGAAAGGAAAAAAGAAGTTATATTACAATAATACTTTTATTTTCTAAAATTATTAGATGTTATTGGGTAATTTAGTCAAAAATGAAAAATCATTAAACCTTTTCTTTCCTTTCTATCCAAATATTCCAACTTTAGGAAGAAAAATTTAGAAAAGATAGTTAATCAAAATTTTCTTCCGAAATTATTTTCTTCTCTACCTAAAACAACTCAGAAACGCAATGTTTCGTTCTCACTAACTTCCCATCTTTTCTTATATGTCAAAAATAAAACGATGGAATGCATTGTAAGAAAAACTTAAAATCACACAAACTTAATGGTCTTCTCTTCTTTGTCTCTCTGTTTTTTTAAAAAAGTAACTCGAGAACATAGCGTAATGTATAGTTTATTTTCATATTATTAATTTACCGCCGCATAGCGCGGGTACCCTGCTAGTATATATATATATATATATAGGAAAGTTCAAATGATAATGAGAAATTAATTGAGAATGGGAGACTAAATCTTAGCCGTTCATTTTGTAAGTGAAATTCATGGATGGAGAGCGTGGGGGAATCGAGTGTGGCAGGGTATATGTGATGAATTTATAGGTGGGCAATGACATTGAAAGAGGGGAATTGGACGGCTGGGATTGAGTCTCCTATTCTCAATTAATTTAAGGTTCTCATTTGAACCTCCCAATATATATATATATATATATATATATATATATATATATATATATATATATATATATATATATATATATTGGTTCATGCGAGAACTGTTGTTAGTGCGAGAACCACGAGAACCAATCTCAGCCGTTCCTTGGATATGGGAAGTATCATGGATGGAGAGCGTGGAGGGATAGGGTGTGGCATGGTGCATGTGAGGAATTCATGGGTGGGCATGACATTAAAGGAGGGGAAATTGGACGGCTTAGATTGGTTCTCGCGGTTCTCGCGCTAACAACGGTTCTCACATGAACTTTTGTCTCTCTCTCTCTCTCTATATATATATATAGACAAGGGTTCATGCGAAAAGATCCTTATTTGCGAAAAGTGTGAGAAGCGATCTTAACCTTTGAATTATTAGATCAATGGTTATTAATGATGGTGGCATTTTGGTAAATAATTAGACTTTAAATGTTATTAATTAATAATAAAAAGGGTACTTTTGTCATAATACACACCTTTACCCCCTCTCTCTCCCGTGTCTCTCTCCTCTCCTCTAACCAATCATTTTTTATATGTGATATTTTTCTTCACAAACTAGAAAAACCCTAAGATCCCCTTCTGCCCGCCGCCTCCTCCATATGCTGCAACACTACCGGCGGCCGCGCCACCATCGGCTGCTGTGGTTAAGATTTCGCGCAGCACCACCGGTGAAAGACCCAAGCCTCTGTTTCGATTAAGCATGCCCCGCAAACTACCGGTAAGCACCACCGAGCTATCTGCAACCACCGACCGCAACGCCACCTGCAACCACCGCGCATCACTCTTAAAAGCCATGGTAATTAGATCTGGCCACAGCCCTTCCCCCTTCTGCCCCGCCGCCGACTGTGGACCACCGTCAACCCTATGCTTTCAGATCTGGCCGCTGCCCTTCCCCCTTCTGCCACTGTCAACCCTGTGGACCATCGTAAACCCTTCCCCCGCTCTGAGTTTCTACCACATCGTTGTGAGTTATAATGGCCACCGTCGACCCCTCTGCCCGATGCCGCCATCACCGTCGACCACCCCTTCAATATTAAGTAAAAAAAATCTTTTCTCTGTTTAATATATTTAATTTCTGTTTTTTAGATTTTTATTTTTCTTTTCTGATTTTTAGAATCCTCCCCTTTTAGTTATTTAATGTTAATCATTAAATTAGATCGTTCAATAATTGGTTGGGTTTTATTTTCTTTTTGCTATTTACGTGTTGTTTATTATTATTAGAAAAATTGATTCTCTGTTTTGGGTTTGTTATTAGTTCTATTGGTCAACATATGATTAAGTTGTTTTGTATTGTTTAATAGTTGTTCCTTGTAACACCGGTTTTCACGCGCTTAAAATTAGGGAAAATTTAAGCTTTTTAAACGTACACCATAAAAGTCAGCAGCGGAAGTAACCAACGTTTTACAAAAGATAATAATGTTTATCTGACTTGGTAACGTAAAAGTACAACACCATAAACCAAGTCCAAAATATCACCGCGTGTTACCCAACTAACCGACACTACCGACCATCGGATCACATATATATACAAAGAGCAGTGTTCCGCAAAAGGTATGTACAACAACTACCAACAGTCCCGCCTCACCAGGCCTACTACTTCGCATCTGCAAAAAGGGAAAATTCAGGCACCGTTAGCTACAACTAGCTAGTGAGTACAGATTAACACATAAGCATCAATAAGCAGGTTATCCCAACTACGGGACAGCACATAAGGATATCCTAACATATAACGTCGCGCCAACGAGTCAGTAGGAATCATATCTTGCAGGGTGGGAACCCCGCTCAACGATTCAAACTGGGGACCATCAGCAACAACTATCCGCAATGGTAGGGGAGCGAAGAGCAGTCCACCAAACGCGTTATGAAGCTCGAAGCTCAACATCTCGGATCTCAACGAAAGTTAAGATCCCAACTCACGTTAAGGAGCGGCGGTTAGCTAGACCACCCCGGCGTGCTGCACACCGAGTACCGTTGATCCCCGTTATTCCATCAAAGGGATCCAGCCTTCGGGAGGAAAGCTGACCTTAACCATGCCATCAACAGTCCGGACCAACAATAAGCAACAACGACCCGTAGCGGGTCCAACGATACGCATGCGATTCATAACCAACGTGTAAAGCAACTTAGCATGACAACAATATATAACAACATGGCATAACATATCTCATATACGCACGTGTGCGACATCGACAACATATTTCAACAAACAACAGACAACGCTACTTACCGAGACTCATGGGAAAACCGGTACTCACCTCGAGGTTACAGGAGGCAGATATGAATTCGGGAATCCCAAGAGCACACGGAATCATCTGAATCACCTAACACATCATGTGTAGGTTCAGTCAACGGCTAAAAGTACTATCAATGCTTCTACGTAAACGTACAACGAACAACAAGCAACAAGCAACCTGGAACAGCTCCTACGGCCGCAGTAGATGTGTCCTACGGCCGCAGGACACCTTCCAAACACCTCCTACGGCCGTAGGAACAAGCCCTACGCCCGCAAGGGTCCTTTTCCAAGAAATCATACCCTACGACCGTAAGGACCATACCCTATGCCCGCAGGAGTGATTCTTTAGGTACCAACGGTCGTAGGTTATGTACCCACGCCCGTAGGCTTCTTTCCTTTACCCGTAGGTGGTAAATCACATAAAAAACACAAAATACCCTCCTACGGCCGCAGAAACCTTTTCCTACGGCCAAAGAAGGCTTAATCTTAATATTCCTGAAAAACACCTTCCTACAGGGGTAGGAACTTTTCTCTACGGCCGCAGAAATAAATTGCTCCTACGGGGGTAGGAACTTTTCCCTACGGCCGTAGGAAGTGTCTGCGCAGTAAACTTCGCCATGTTCAACTATCAGACCTGCAACTACCCGTTTTTGACCTCTTTTTCTTCCAAAACTTAATTTCGATTGTTCATAGACTTTGTTTAACATCAATAGGAGCCTACTAACACATTTTATACAACAACTAACCATTACAATCCATTTTGAACCATCAAAATGGATCATTTCTTATACATGACTCAAGAACAAGCTTCACACCATAACACTTACAAATTGGAGATGATTACTTGCTGTATGATGATTTTAAACAAGAAATCAATAGCCAAACTCGAAATCAATGCTTCCTCCTTGATTTTCTTTATCAAATCTCCAAGTGTGTGTGTGTATGAAAGCTTGGTACGTACGTGATATAAGTGTGTGTATATTGTGTGTGTTTTTAGTGTGGTCAGGGGATAAGAACCCCAATTTGACCGAACCAATGGATTTAATACCCCGCGTGGGTATTTTGTTCTCCCATTCAACTTAAAACACTACTTAGGTTTACCCGTTTTAACTAACGGAGATATTTTCGGAATCATTATCCGAAACCGTTCAACTATTTACCAACATTTCCTATTTATGAAACATTTATAAATTTAGCCACATAATCACGTGTACCAACAAATAACAACAATTAATCAACAAAATAACTTAAACAACTTGGTTAACGTCAATGTACAACTGAACAAACATAAGGTACAACTATTTACAACTAAGCCCTAAATTAGGGTGTTACATTCCTTGTTTGACACTAAATTTTTTTTTCAAACAAAATTGGCACATACTGTATTGAATGAAGATCATTTGTATTTTGTTTATATATAAACATATATAATAAAATATTAAGAGTAAGTGTTCAGAATGCACAATCCTTAGTATTTTGTTTACTGATGTTACTATATTAGCTAAGGTTTTGGTTTTAATTTGTATTGAGAATAAAGGTTTATTTTTTAATTTTACGATTATTCAATAATGATGAATAGTAATAAGAGGTTTATGATTAGTTTTGTTTTGTTATTTTAGTTTTGGTTGTTCATTACTGATGAACATGTTGGTCGTTTTTAATTTTCTTAACTAAAGGATTGTGCTTTTGTTTATGTGTTCACAGCCGTCGTTCCAGATTTTTGTTCATGATCTGTCGCCATGAACAAAATACGGGTAAATGTCCATTTATTGCATATCTGAAGCCACGAATCATCGATTTTACATGGTCCATCCTCTATACAACAGTGGGTATTTGATAAAGGGACCCCACCGCTGAAGCCGCCTCAATCACCACCGTTGAACACCAATTATTTATTCACTGATGATCACCATTTTTTTTATTATTTATTCTCAGTTTGTGGGTTTTAATTACATGTTGATTGGGGTTGAATCTAAGTTGGAGTTTTGGTATATACTGTTGAGCACTGTTTAGTTTTGTTAGACAAATGGGTTTTTGAATCCAAGCTTGGTGAATAGCCGGAGGAAATTGGTCGCATGCATTATTGAATACTGTTTATTATCAAACTAATGTATTATTCTATCTGTTCAATATTGAATGTTGTGACTTATCTTAAAACCGGTATAACTTAAATCTGTTTATTATCGAACACATAATTTAAACAAGAAGGAGTAAAAATTTTGTAAATCGTGTATTCATTAATAAACACAAACACCTAACAAAGATTTGTAAGTTGTGTTCAGCATTGTACACGTAGCATATTCTATAATAAAGTATTAAATTCTATAAAATTGTGTTCAGCAATGTACATTTTATTTCAATAAGGAGAGATAAGGATGAATATTTAAAAAAAATCCAGGAGAAAATAAGGAGAAAAAATAGGGATTGGTTAATTATAATTAAATTAAAAAACTAAAAAAATAGGTAAAAGACCTTATTACCATTTTGAATTAAAAAATAAATAACAAAAAACTAGTGGCCCAGAACGCTTCTCGCACTTTTCGCAAATAAGGTCTTTTTCGCATGAACCCTCCCCTATGCATATTATATATATATATATATATATATATATATATATATATATATATATATATATTGTATTTCGAGTTCGGTAATATAATAATTTTATGATTTGAAACCAATGTAAGCCTTCAAATCTAGTCCAAAACCGATTTGAAAACAAAATAACCAGTTCAAATAAGATTATTTGAATTCGACTCGGTTCGATTACAATTTTTATAATTATATCCAAATATTAAACACTTCTATTATTTTTTAAACAATAATAAACAATGTAATGCATTTTATTATAGAATGATGATTAGATAAAAAGAAAGTCCCAATCAAAATATACAACTTTCCCCCAAGTGAGTGAGTGATGATAATGTTAGTTAATTTGGCTGCCAAAATTAGGAAAACATCCACAAGATGAATGGTTGCTTTGCTGTTAAGCTTCTTACCGAAACCAACGGATGATTGATGACTACCTGAAAATGTCACTCTGCATATGTTTGTCCGAAACCAGGTTTCTTTTGTTTGCATGCATGGTCTCCATGTGATCTACATAATAATTTAATACAAAATTAATCATTAAACTATATATATATATATATATATATATATATATATATATATATATATACACACATATAGTATAATATTCATTTATAATAAATAATATGAAACGTATATGTGATAAGACTTGAATTACAAGCTTAATCCAAATTACAAGCATAGAATACCTTTGCTTTGATTTGTGTTATGAGGAACTTTCAGCAGAAAAACAATACCAAAGTCGTTATTATATTTTGCAATGCTAAGAAACGGAATAATTAAAGATAAAGAATATGACAGTTATGGGAGGTTACTTTTTACGAAAAAATAACGGCAAGATCCATTTATATATAGATTATGTTTCAGGTTGGGTCGAGAGAGGTATATGACCTCGACTGATGTTAGGTGTAGAGAGAGGTATAATCAACAAACGTCTTTTTAAATATACAAGACATAGTTTCATCCATATCCTTATAAAGGGCACTAGTTACGTATATAATATATATTCTTATAAAGTTTAATATTACTATATTATCTTTTTAAACCTTCAAAATTCTCATATATATCTAAATCATTATTCGAAACAAATTAAATCAATTTGATATTTAAACTAATTATCTCAAAACTAAATGAAAATGTTTGTTACCAAATTACCCTTGGCCTTCTCCGACTAGTCTCGTATATATTTCTTCTGTCATAATACGAGTTGTTATTAAAAAGCAAAATCATGCTCTGTCTTAGTATCATAACATAAGATTATTCCAATAAACAAGAAGTATTGGCAAGGAAAAAGCAAATTAGCAAATTGATGAACATTGACAATTGCTAACATAATAGGAAAAGGAAGTTATACTCGAGGAGGAAGATGTATCTGAGCTTATACCATGATTGTATGACACACCACGAGGATGAAATCAAAGTTCGATTTAGTCATGATTTGAGTAACTAACCGTGACTGACCTGTGTTACAACCTGTATTTGAGGGGGTTTTGGTGCAATACTGATCGTGATGGTGATGTCGTAGAGTTGAATTTGGTAATTTATTGCGAGTGTATTTGATTATGATACAATAAACGGTGAAGAAAATAGAGTTAAAATTAATGTTCAATTGATGCAGTAGAGGTAGAAGAGATTTAAGGTTACGGATTTTTATCTGGTCAATGTCAGATCTTTAAGGGAGGAGTAATTTAGTAACTCAACTTTTATTTATTTATTAAATAATGAGCTTTAAATATAATATTGATTTGATTCATTTTAAATAATGCTTTAGATACATCATACATATGAGAGTTTTGAATGTTTAAGGGATATAAAAGCAATATTAGATTTTATAAGGACGTATATGTAATTAGTAATTTTTATAAGTAAATAAATGAAATTGTGTCAATAAACAACAAAACACCTTTTAAAAAGTTCTAAGTTTTGAATCAAACATATCAACCGTCCTCCACATGGTTAACTAACACATGGTTTCCTTCTCTTCGTGTGTATATATATAATCTCTACAAACACAATCTATACATCTCTCTCTCTTCGTCCCGAGTCTCTCTCCTAAACAAACTCCCCTCCTCACTCCAACTCCAATCTCCATTTTCATTTCAAGAAAACTATCCATTGGAACCGGAATCCAATTCGAATTCATAACCAAATATTGAATTTCAGATGTATATCATCTAATTTAATCAAATTTATGTTTTTCTCCTTCAATAACTTAATCTGGTAATGAAATGGCGGTGAATGAATGGATCAATGGGTACTTAGAGGCGATTTTAGATAGTAAATCGTCGAATATAGACGATAACAAGGTGAATGTGCGAGAACGAGGGCATTTTAATCCGACCAAGTATTTTGTTGAAGAAGTGGTCACTGGTGTCGATGAGACTGATTTGCATCGGACATGGATCAAGGTCGTTGCTACACGAAACACCATAGAAAGGAGCTCTCGACTCGAAAACATGTGTTGGCGTATATGGCATCTCACTCGCAAGAAGAAACAGGTTTAATCGGTTTTATAATTTTGAATTGTATTTGCATCACCGTGATTCAATTAAAATTGTTTGTTGTTTGACATGTGTAATATATCGTTCTATAATTAGTCTTTGTGGGTTTTGTGTATAACAGTTTGCATCTGTATGCACCTAAGAATTGTAGTCGTCATTGTAATTAGTACATGACACTTATAAAGTAGATTACAAAATCACTTTCTGTCCAATGTGAGACATTACTCAATAGCCATCATAATTATTAATCATAAAAAATAATTTCAGTATAATATTCAAATAATCAAAAGTTTGGTCTTTCTTACATCACATATAAGACTCAATGTGTTGTTAGAATATTATACAAATTTGAATTGTTAAAAAATATAATCATCAACTTGTAGCGAAATTAACAACTTAAGAGTACATTTTACTGAGTTGTGTTCAATATAGTCCATATAAAAAACATAATCCTAAATTTTAATATTTAATTACATGTGATTCAATACTAAATCACATGTGATTCACTATACAATCACATGTGATGGTAAAATCATTACATGTTAATTACGAAAATGTCACTCTGCCCAAATTTTTAAAATTCAATCTGGACCATTGATAGGGCTGATCCAAGAGCTAAGATTAGTCCTTCAAGACTATGCAATAAGTATGGACTATATTGAACATTTCTCACAATTTACTATATACTTGAAACAGTTGGAGTGGGAAGATTTCCAACGAATAGCAAAGCGGAAGTTCGAACGAGAACAAGGACGCAATGATTTTAGGGAGGACATGTCAGAAGACATGTCTGAATCAGAGAAAGGAGACATCCTTGGGGATTTAGGCGAGAGCCCAAAAAGAACATACCAACATAATGCTTCTAACTTGGAAGTTTGGTCGGATGATAAAAAAGAGAAGAAGCTTTACATTATCCTCATAAGGTATCACTTTCGTTTTCCTAGCATATGTATTAGGCTACGCGTTATACCTTATCTGCAGGTAAGGCTTACCTGCAGCCACATCAACCCCACATCATTCCCTTTCTCCTTTACCCAATATCAAGTTATACCTTACCTTAAATCTATCCCCATTTTTTTATTAATATATTAAATTAAAAAAATATGTGTTGAAGTGTGATTGGTTGTGAGGGGGTGGGGGGTTGGGAAAGTTTCCATCGGGTTGCAGAACTCGATTCACCTACTCGATCTTCCTTACCCAAAGTCACGTAATGGTGTACCTGCACTTACTCGAGCCTACCCGATGAAATCGGGTTAGGCATAACGTGTAGTCTTAAGGGGTATTTAAACGGTCGTTTGTTTATAATAATGTGACACTGAACACTCGTAACTAAATGATTAGATGTAGCAAAATGGTGGAACAAGACATCGTTGGGATATGTTAAGTCAATCTACAAATTACATTAAAATAAGGGATAAATAGGTCACTTTTACTTATACTTAGAAGCAATATATTATCCAAAGTTTAAAAAACTAATTATTACGACTTCAAATAACAAAAATCAATTTCACAACATAATTCGAACACCCCTTAAAAGCATCCATATGGAAACATATATTAATTAACGCATCTTCTCAAATAGTTTGCATGGTTTGGTTCGTGGAGAAAACATGGAGCTTGGTCGTGACTCTGATACCGGTGGTCAGGTATGAATGAAAATAAGTTTGCTATCGAATAATATAAGTAAATGTGACAACTTTGACACATTTATTAATAAATGATCTGTATAGGGTTATGAATTGTTTTTAGCAAGTCAAATTTAAAGAAAAAGACTATAATTAGAACGGTTTGAATGTGTCAAATGAGTCAAAAGTAGCCCAAAGTGTATACATCATTCATAAAACTTCATTAATCTTTATCATCTTAATGGCTTCCTTTGTTTCATTTGGCCCAGATCAAGTATGTTGTAGAGCTTGCTCGAGCTCTTGCTAAAATGCCGGGAGTATATCGAGTTGATCTTTTCACCCGCCAAGTGTCATCGCCCGAAGTAGATTGGAGCTATGGAGAGCCCACGGAAATGCTGACAGCTGGTTCCGAAGATCCCGATGATGATGTTGGTGAAAGCAGTGGAGCTTATATTATAAGAATACCATTTGGACCTCGTGACAAATACCTTAGAAAAGAACTACTTTGGCCTCATGTCCAAGAATTTGTAGATGGTGCACTTGCTCACATTCTTAATATGTCTACAGTATTAGGCGAACAAATCGGCGGAGGCCATCCGATTTGGCCATATGTAATTCATGGACATTATGCAGATGCAGGAGATAGTGCAGCAATCCTTTCGGGTGCTCTTAATGTCCCCATGGTTTTAACAGGGCACTCACTTGGTAGAAACAAACTAGAACAGCTTCTTAAGCAAGGTAGACAGTCTAAAGAAGATATTAATTCGACTTATAGGATTATGAGGAGGATAGAAGCCGAAGAGCTTTCACTAGATGCGGCTGAACTCGTGATTACAAGCACCAGACAAGAAATCGACGAACAATGGGGTTTGTATGACGGGTTTGATGTCAAGCTTGAAAAAGTTTTACGCGCTCGTTCGAGACGGGGAGTTAATTGTCATGGTCGATATATGCCGAGAATGGCGGTAATTTCTTATACTCCACTTGATAGAAATAGTTCCAACTTAAAAGGGCTAATTGCATATATAATTGTTGTTGGTCGTTTTCTTTTCTTAGTCTAGCTAGATTGATCTTTTGAAATCATTGTAGTAATTGTTATGACCATATATAATTCATTTCCAGGTTATTCCTCCTGGGATGGATTTCAGCAAAGTCATCCAAGAAGCAAATGAGGCTGACGGGGATCTACCATCAACCAACACCGAAGGTTCTTCGCCGAAAGCCATGCCAGCAATATGGTCGGAAGTGAGTATACATGGTTATTCATTTAAAAAGGTCGTTTTCATATATCTTAGTCAAACATTTCATGCAGGTTATGCGGTTTTTGACAAATCCACACAAACCTATGATATTGGCTTTGTCAAGACCAGATCCAAAGAAAAATATTACTACCCTTTTGAAGGCTTTTGGAGAATGTCACTCTTTGAGAGAGCTTGCTAATCTTGTAACTATCTAGTTTTTATGTGTGTGTATATATATATATAAAAGTTCATGCGAGAACTGTTGTTAGCGCGAGAACCAATTTAAGTCGTCCAATTCCTCCTCCTTCAATGTCATTGCCAACCCATGAATTCCTCACATGTACCCTGCCACACCCTATCCCTCCACGCTCTCCATCCATGATACTTCCCATATCCAAGGAACGACTGAGATTGGTTCTCGCGGTTCTCGCACTAACAACGGTTCTCGCATGTACCTTTCCCTATATATATATATATATATATATATATATATATATATAGGGGAGGGTTCATGCGAGAACCGCGAGAACCAATCTCGGTCGTTCCTCGAATATGGGAAGTTCATGGATGGAGAGCGTGGAGGGATAGGGTGTGGCAGGGTGCATGTGAGGAATTCATGGGTGGGCAATGACATTGAAGGAGGGGGAATTGGACGGCTCAGATTGGTTTTCGCGGTTCTCGCACTAAGAATGGTTCTCGCATGAACTTTTTCTATATATATATATATATATGTGTGTGTGTGTGTGTGTGTGTGTGTGTGTTTTTGTGTATGTATGTGTGTATATTTATTGACCCAATGAAACATGCCTCAATATATATAGACACTTATTATGGGGAATAGAGATGATATAGATGAGATGTCTGCTGGGAACGCTAGTGTGCTCACTACTGTGCTGAAGTTGGTGGACAAATACGATCTTTATGGCCAAGTGGCATTCCCCAAACATCATAAGCAAAATGATGTTCCAGAAATCTACCGTCTTGCTGCCAGAACTAAGGTTTTCCATATGTATAAATTTCTACCGTTTGCATACGTTAGTAACTTGTGATTATAATTGCGTTCTTCTTGTGACAGGGGGTTTTTATAAATCCTGCTTTGGTTGAACCTTTCGGGCTTACGTTGATTGAGGTTTGTTTTTATAAATCCTGCTTTGGTTTTTATAAATTTTTACAGTTGTATGTACTGTTTTCTTTTTTAATTCAGGCTGCAGCTCATGGACTTCCAATGGTAGCAACTAAAAATGGCGGACCTGTTGATATTCATAGAGTAAGTTATTTTGTTTCTTTTAAATTCTAAAGTCAATATCATGCAATCAATATCAAATTACACTTCTAAACACACCACCATTATAATAAACTAGAGTTCATATGTATATAATTACAGGCTTTGAACAATGGGTTACTCATAGATCCCCATGATCAACAAGGAATAGCTAACGCTCTCCTTAAACTACTATCAGAGAAGAATTTATGGCAGGAATGCCAGAAAAATGGTTGGAAAAACATACACCTTTTCTCATGGCCCGAACATTGTCGCACGTATCTAACACGAGTGGCATCTTGTCGCATGAGACACCCTGCATGGAAAACCGACACGCCTGCAGATGAAATGCCAAAAGAAGAATCCTTGAACGACTCACTTCGCGATGTACAAGATGCATCATTATTCCTCTCTATAGACGGAGATAGATCTTATTCCATTAACGACTCGTTAGATGGTGGTGCGGGAGATATTCAAGATCAAGTAAAGCGGGTAATGAGCAAGATGAAGAAACCTCAATCATCAGAAAAAGTCGGTGAGATGAACAAGAAAGCGACAGATAATAATAGTAGTAGTTCGTCCAAGTATCCCATGTTAAGGAAAAGACGAAAGCTGATCGTCATTGCGGTTGATTGTTATGATAACAAAGGAGCTCCTGAAAAAACAATGATTAATATGATACAAGAGACATTTAAAGCGATTAAATTAGACTCACAATTGGCAAAAGCAACGGGTGTTGCAATATCCACAGCCATGCCATTATCAGAACTGATGGATTTCTTGAAATCTGGAAAAATTAAGGTGAATGAGTTTGATGCAATTGTTTGTAGTAGTGGAAGTGAAGTTTATTATCCCGGAACTTGTGAAGAAAATGGCGAACTCTATCCGGATCCTGATTACGCATCACATGTCGAATACAGGTGGGGTTCTGATGGTATAAAGAAAACTATTTGGAAGTTGATGAATACACCTGAAGATCAAGAACAAACAGCTGGAAAATCTTCCAAAGTGATAGAAGAAGATGTAAAATCCAGCAATTCTCATTGCATATCTTACCTAATAAAAAATGTCAAAAAGGTAATCTTAAGTCATAATTTAACATTTTTAATAATAATTCATTTAAACTATACAAAATATGTTTTCTATTTGTTGATTTGCAGGCAAAAAAAGTAGACGATTTGAGACAAAAATTTAGAATGAGGGGTTTACGGTGCCATCTCATGTATTGTAGAAACTCTACAAGAATGCAAGTAATTCCTCTCCTAGCCTCTCGAGCACAAGCCCTCAGGTAAAACCAGTCTTATAAATTTTAGGTCCCGTTTTGTTTTACCGTAATGTGAAGGAATTGTAATGAAATTGAAATCAAATTCCGTTGTATATTGTGTTTGGTAACATTATTTGGAAATAAATAAAATTCTTTGAAGTGTTTATATTCTTTTAGGTAGAGGAATGTCATTCCATAACTAACATGGATGGAAGTAAAATTATTTTCATTCATTCGCATTATAGTGAAACAAACAGGACATTAAACTTTTAAACTATATCTGAATATGATCCTTAAAATGTCTTTGTTCTGAGTTCGATCTTTGCTATTGGAGATTAATCATAACCTGAATTAATCCATTCATAAGTAAATAGATTAAAATTGCAACCGCTAACATTAATCTTTTGAATTCTACGCAAGAAGCAAACAAGAAACTTATAGAACTTATAATCAAGCAACTAGAATTTGACATTATTGTTATGGTCGATAGGTACTTCTTCGTCCGTTGGAGATTAAACGTTGCAAATATGTACGTGGTTCTTGGAGAAACCGGTGACACGGATTTTGAAGAACTTATATCAGGCACACACAAGACCCTTATTATAAAAGGAGTGGTGAAGAAGGGTTGTGAAGAGTTGCTTCGAACCAGCGGTAGCTACTTAAAAGAGGACATAGTTCCTGGAGAGAGCTCGCTCGTTGCCTATATGAATGGAACTAAAGCGGAAGAGATTGCAAGTGCCTTAACCAAGCTTTCCAAATGTGATGCTTGAACCTATTAACTATTTTCCAACCAGTTAGAGCTTTTAGCAAATGCCGAACGGGATAATAGTTTAGCAAGATGATCGGACTCCTACCGTTGTGAGTTGCGTTTCGTTGTCGGATATTACATACACAATACAAAATACACGCATGTATTTCTTTTGGGGTCTTATGTATTCACAAGAACAATTTGATTATAATTGAGACAAACAAAATATTGTATAATTTATAGGTTATGCCAAGTACTCAAGTAGGGTGTTATCTCTTGAATTAACCACTATGCTTGAATTGTTTACTTATGTGAGGTGTTATCCTTGCTGTTTATTCACGAGATGTAAGTTTAATAGGAGTCCCGCGGGCATGTTAGTCATGAGACAATTGGACAATTAATCAAGATGGACCCTTTGTGGGTTGGTTTTAAGGTTTTTAACAATACTATGCTACTTTTGTGTGAAACACGATATCAAGTTATTTACTTAACGTGTATTTGATTATTGATATCTATGGATACAATTGTGATAACGTAATTTAAGAGGTTTATTGTATTAAAAAAATGTAGCAAATTTTCATATTTTTATCATCTACTAACCGATGTTCTGAGCAACTTTTGTTACCACTTAAAATAACAACTTTTTGCAGCCATTGCTATTTATTTATTATCATATTCGTTTTTTCTGATTATAAGTTTGAATTGTACCAAAATATATCATAATTTAAATAAGAAATGTTATAAGAGTTGTTCATTACATAACGATATTTTATTTTCGTAATAATAAAATTTATTTTAGTTACAGATTTAATTAATGAACAAGGATTGATGTTATTGATGACACCTAAGTTATGTGCTTCTCCACGCACTAAATACTTTACATAGCATTTAACATTTAATGATATCAAAAGTGAAGCATGTGATCGTTTCCTCATTAATTAAACAAAGGGATTTGTTTCAGTAATTTTGAAGGTTTTCTGTTTGATCCTAACTTCTCTCTTTTTGCTCCATTAATAGTTAATACTTTACCTAACCTAGGAATGCGCCATTAGTTTTTGTTAGAATTATTTTACTATTTAATATTTCTATATTAACTTTTAATTAATAAGTTTTACATGGCAACTTTTATTTTTCTTTCAAACTTCAGTTCTTTTGTATTAGATCAACATGTTAGATTAATTTTATGAAAGTTCTTTTATGTTAAAACACTTATACAATTGTAAAAATTAATAATATTATATGTTAGAAACTTAGAATAGTTTCATATAATTTCTTTTTCTTTGTAAAAAGATTTATTCAATTGTAACCATTAATTATATTATATTGTTATGTTAGACAAAATATGAAAAAAAAACCTTGAATCATTTTGAACACCTAAACCAATCATAACTATTTAATGCCCGATTTATTTACATTAATGTTTAAATGTTAATTTCTATATTTTATATAACTGAAAAGCCATATCGCAACACGCATGTAAAAATCAACTCGTTCAAATTATTTTAGAAGTTAAAACCAGGAAATGATGTGGTAAAAGTAGAAAGTTTTCATAGTTTGGTGTTTATTTTGTTAATAAGTACATGCTTTACCCTAATGTACTGCCACCACTACAACCTTCCCTTCCGGCTGCGTCGCATTACACATCATCAGTAACGCCACTCCTCGTCTTCTCAATCCGAAATCTAAACCCTAATTAATCGGCACAAGAAATGGGAGACGTTCAGGCCGGCGCTGAAGACGATCGGAAAGCGGTGAAGCTTCCGATTCCGGGGAAGCGAAACATCCTTATTACCAGTGCCCTGCCCTACGTCAACAACGTTCCTCACCTTGGGAACATAATTGGATGTAAGTACAGCACGTATACTTCAAATTGATGTGCAAATTGTTAAATTTCAACTTAATTTCTTACTGCATGTAGGTGTGTTGAGTGCCGATGTTTTTGCTCGGTATTGTCGACTCAGGGGATACAACGCGATTTACGTTTGTGGCACTGATGAGTACGGAACAGCCACCGAGACCAAGGCTTTGGAAGAAAATTGCACTCCTAAAGAAATTTGCGACAAGTAAATAAGTGTTTATGCAAGCAATTCTAGTTTATGATTAGTTTATTAAATAATTATGAAGAATTATGGATTTATCAGAAGTTCAGAATTAGGATTCTTGTAAATATGATTCCTGCCCATTTCAATATCATTGTAGGTACCACGCAATTCACAGGGACGTATATAAATGGTTTAATATAAGTTTTGATGAATTTGGACGAACTTCAACTCCACAGCAGACTGAAGTTTGCCAAGCAATTTTCAAAAAGTTGATGGAGAATAATTGGCTTTCCGAGAATACAATGCAGCAGGTGTGTTTGGTGATATTCAATTTGTTTAAAAGTCGAACATTAATATGGATTCTTTGTTTACGACTCTCATTTTCACAATGCAGCTTTACTGTGATACATGCAACAAGTTTTTAGCCGACCGGCTTGTTGAGGGCACCTGCCCAACACCAGGTTGTAATTATGATTCTGCACGAGGAGATCAATGTGAAAAGTGTGGCAAGCTATTAAATCCAACAGAACTTATCAATCCTAGATGCAAGGTAGATTCATCTTCTTTTGTTTTGGTTGATTTGAATCTATTTTGTCAGGCACAATTGAACTTATTGTAATAAATTTTTTTCTTGCTTAATTTTACTTATGATCTTAACTACTCAAGGGTGGCTTAGTGGTTGAAACTTTGAGAAGTCAAAACAGTCAAAAGGAGTTGCCCGCAGTTGCATCCAGCTGGTTAGAAATTCTTGGGGCTGCACCTCCTTAAAAAAAATAAAAGAAAAAACCTATGGTCTTGTTATTACAGTGCACTTTGAGATTGAGGACGTTTTCCTTAGATCATTAAGCAAATCCCAGCATGTTTGGATAATCTCTAAAGAAAACTGAGTTGAAAAGAAGCTACTTCAATTTTTTGCCATAAAATGGATTTTACAATATTAGAATAGGATTCTGGGAATATGTGAGCTTTGTGTGTTAGCAGCATATTGTAAGCTAAAATCAGAGAAGGATTAGAATGGTCCATCACCCATGGTAGTGAAGGAAAGCTGTTAGTTTTGTCTGATGGGATGGAATGGAATAGAGTATTTCTAATAGGGATGAAAACGAGTCGAGCCGAGCCGAGCCGAGCTTTACACTAATCAAGCCAGACTCTTTTAAAAATGCATAAGCTCGAGCTCGTGATTTGAGGCTCGAGGTCGGCGCGTGAAGTGTTTCACTAAGCTCGTGAGAAGCTCGTTTATTTTTTTGTTTTTTAAAAAAAATTTAAATAATAAATAAAAAACAATTTGAACTTTAAATTTTTTATTTTTTTATTTTTTTCTTATTTAATGATATAAAAACAGTTTAAATTTTTAGTTTTGAACTTTTTCATATTTAATGATATAAAAATATATAATACAATTATATAAGTAATAAATAAAAAGTAAAAATAAATATATATCAAAGCTCGTATTTAAGCTCGAGAGCTTAAACGAGCCCAGTATACTAGGCTCGGGCGCGAGCTCGTTTAATAAATGAGCCTTAATCTAGGCTCGAGCTCGTTTAGGCTCGGCTTGTTTCGAGCTTTTAACGATCCGAGCTGAGTAGCTCACGAGTAGCTTGGCTCATTTACATCCCTAATCTCTAAAGCCTAAAGGAATGTGTTTCTTTTCTTTAGCTAATATTTATTCCGTTAATAGTGGGTGTTGTCTTCCCATCTCATCATGGAATGGAATGAAAAATTACAGCATAACTTAGTTTTAGTAATATTATCTTCAATAACATAGCAGTTTTTAGAAATCTCAAAGCCATAGTTAAGTTTCTTTTTTAGTTTCCAATAATAACTATAAAAAAAATATACTCTTTTTACAATCTTGATTGTGATTTTAATGAGCTTTTACTTTGTATTATTTGTACATGAAGTCCTATGACATCTATTATATATTGTATAAACTATAAAGTAGAGATAGTCTTACTCATAATATCTATACGACTATACTACAGCATAAAAAGTTTGATATTAAAATTTATTCCATTTCAACAGGCCAACGAAACATGATAAATTGATAATTGAACAAAATGATCCGTTCCATTACATTTTTGATTTCATTACCTTATCCATCCCATTCCTTTCGTTTCACAAAACACGAAGGAGTTTTTCCTGTTGGGGCTTCTCCTGGGGGGTCAAGCATTTGTTCAGATGTAAGCGGCCTAACCCGTTACCGTGGCTGTTTTCTTACCGCTACTGGCCATCCCTAATTGTATCCCCCATGTGACTAGAACCTTGGACATTCCCTATGGGGATCCAGTGCCTTACCCGGTAGGCCATCAGGTGATGGTTATTCCTTGTTATTTCAATTCATTTCTGCCAACTAAAAACCAGTATCAGGTGCTCTCCAGAAAACTCAGTGTAAACAATTTCTATACTTCTATTTCACACATCTGTCATTTTTGCCATGCTACCTGGGGGTGGACTACTTTCATATGTTTTCTAGATTATATCACATGTCAGACAACATCTTATTGATATTCTAAGCATGAATGAATGATTTTAAATTTATTTCTATTTTATTTTTTTAAATGGCAATATACATTGGCTTTCAACGCTTACATACACATGCAAAGTTGGAGGAAAAACTAGGTGGGTGGGTGGGGGATGCTTTGATTGTTCATGATAAATGCAAATGTGAGACATTTTGTTTTGTACAAATTAGGAAATCTGAACACCGAGAAGTACATTTATCATGTTAGTAACTTCTCTTTCTTTGTTCCTTTGTATAACTCCATTTCATTGTGCTATTAGGTCTGCTCAACCAGCCCTCGAATCCGTGATACAGACCACTTGTTTCTTGAACTCCCTTTGTTGGAAGGTAAGCTGCGTGAATACATCAGCACCATGTCAGTGGCTGGCTCGTGGAGTCAGAATGCCATTCATGCAACAAATGCTTGGCTTAAAGAAGGATTGAGGCAACGTTGTATTACTAGAGATTTGAAGTGGGGTGTTCCTGTCCCTCTTGAGAAATTCAAAGACAAGGTAAGGAAGTTTTCCTGCTTTTTCTTTACCCAATTTATACTTAGTTGGTAACTTCATTCTTCGCTGTCTAAGTAGGAGCCTCAAACCAACCTTTCATATATTGGTTCAGCATTGTATTTATGATGGTCTTTCTAGGTTTTCTATGTATGGTTTGATGCACCTATTGGATACGTCTCGATTACTAAATGCTACACACATGAGTGGGAGAAGTGGTGGAAAAATCCTGAAAATGTGGAGCTATATCAGTTTATGGGCAAGGATAATGTTCCATTTCACACTGTAAGTTTTTTTAGGGTACTCCATTATTTCTAATATTATTATCTGTAGCTGTCTCCAAAGTTATTAAAGGCTCAAGGCGCACCGAAGCGCAAAGGGTCCTGGAGCCTTGAGGCGCGAGGCGCAAAAAAAGCGCGGGCTTCACGAAGGCGAGGCGCATAATATCCACAAAAAATGAAATATAGGTTTATACTATATAGTAATTTAACTACACTCAAATACACTAAAATAACTTTGATATTAACCTTCAATAGAGTTCATTCTCAACAAGCATAATCAAGTAACATAATAAAATTCATCAACAAACATAATTAAATACTAAGTGAATTAAGTGGCAGAATAAACAAAATTGTAAGAATGGGAAATCAAAGTTCAAAACAGTGGAATCAAAATTCAAGGAAGTCAGTGAAATCAAATATTAAGACTATAAATGTCGAACAATATAGGAATCATAGATGAATAGTTGATAGAAGTAAAAAAACGATATTATTAAACCCTTTGCACTGTCAATCGGAAGCAACCAGCCTGTAGGAAGTTGGAATTTCGAATCTTCTTTCTGGGCAGATGGGTGTCGATCAGAAGCAACCAGCAGAAAAATCAAACTTAATTGCAGATAGGTGTCAATTGGAGCAGAGCAAAACGGTGATTGAAGGTGAGGAAGAGAGTTCGATAACTTGATTGAAGCTTCTAGAGGTGTCGCGAAGCATAGAATGAAAGAGCGGTAACATTTTAGGGTTAAATAGTCGTTCAAACGAAAAAAAATGAGTCCACAGCCCAATGTTCACCAGGCGCGCCTCAATTGCGCCTTTGAGCCTTTGCGCTTCACCGCGTCTTGGTGCACCTAAGCAACGTGCCTCGCTTCAACGATGAAAAAGCCCAGACCTGTGAGCCTTAGCGCTTTTGCGCCTTAGGCGCGCTTTTTACAACTTTGGCTGTCTCTGAAAAAATAGAAATTCTAAATTATGATGAAAATGTTTCCAGGTAATGTTTCCTTCTACACTTTTAGGGACTGCAGAGAGCTGGACTATGATGAAGACCATTAGTGTTACAGAGTACTTAAATTATGAGGCAGGTTTGTTCAATGCTAGCACATAACTCTTATGGTTTCAGCTTTACAGTTGTCAATAAGATTTGTTTGTTTGTTTCTCAATTTTATGTTTGATCATGCTGCTCAGCTTGTTATTACTGTTTGTGTTTGGATACTGCTGTAGGAAAATTCTCAAAGAGTAAGGGGGTAGGAGTCTTTGGAAATGATGCTAAGGATACCAACATTCCTGTAGAAGTATGGAGATATTATCTGTTAACCAATAGACCAGAGGTAAGGCCTTTGTTATCATTTAATTGATAACATGATCCTCATTCTCCGTAACTTCTAAAGATCCCTTTTTTTTCTTAATTACTAATTTGTTTGCTTGTCTAGGTATCGGACACATTATTTACTTGGGCAGATTTGCAAGCGAAGCTAAACAGCGAATTGCTAAATAATTTAGGCAATTTCATTAACCGTGTCTTGAGCTTCGTTGCTAAAGATCCAGGTTAGTGATTGGTAACTTCTATTCTAAAGTTATTCAACAATAGCATGATGTCATAACTCCTCAGAAGAATACTCTATTTTCTCTCTTTGTTTGCATCTGAAAAATATGTATAATATATGGACAGACTCGGGATCTGGCAAGGGTTCAGGATACAACTTCATAATTCCTGATGCTCCAGGTGCTGAGTCACATGTCTTAACAAAAGCATTGGGAGACAAAATTGGTAACTATGTTGACCAATATTTGGAGGCGATGGAGAAGGCTAGTGATTATACTGGAATCCATATATTCTGGCATATTATTTTAAACTTTTTTGAAAAAATGTATGTTTGGCAATTTATTGGTGTAGGTCAAGCTAAAGCAAGGATTGAAAATTGCAATGAGTATTTCTGGTGAGGGAAATGCATATCTACAAGTAAGCCCTCTATTTTAATGAATCAACGAATTAAAAAAAAAAGTTATATCACCAAGTGATGTGATTTCGTATAACCGCATGCAGGAAAGTCAGTTCTGGAAGCTTTACAAGGAAGACCTCCCTTCATGTTCTATAGTCATGAAAACTTCAGTAGGAGTAGTTTATCTTCTTGCGTGCCTTTTAGAACCTTTTATGCCTTCGTTCTCTATCGAGGCAAGTACATTTGCATTTCTGTTTTTATGGTAAGTGAAATAAAGTTATGTTTCTGTAAAGATCATGTTTATAAACATTCCTTTTAATTTGTGTTACAGGTGCTCAAGCAGCTAAATCTGCCCTTTCAACTATCACTTTCTGATGAAAAGGGGGATATTGTGAAGGCCAAAACTCCATGGGATATCATACCTGCTGGTCACAGAATTGGGACCCCTGTGCCACTATTTAAAGAATTGGTATAATATGATTTTCTGTTATGTCTTTGTATATGTTTCTCTTTTCTCATTGTATGTGGCAGAGATATGACAATTGCTTTCAACATGTTGTATTTTTGCCTTTTTGGCTTTAACCTTCTTTTTGTGTGCAGAAAGATGAAGAAGTGGAATTTTTTAGGAATAAGTTTGCTGGAAGTCAAGCTGACCGTGCAGACCGGGCAGTGAAGGAAGAAGCTGAAGCAAAGAAAATTACTGAAAAGCTGAAGAACACAAAAATCTCAGGTGATTGTTCTTTCTTCAAGTTTCCTCAACTTGTTCTATGGTTGTTCCCACTTTTGCATCATTTCTCCAGTCTCGCCTGTTTTCTTGAGATGTGTAGCATAATCCCCTAATCTAGCAATTTAATCACTAGTCACAACTCGAGCCAAATCTCTTTTGTTATCCAAGAGTCAATTGTTGTTATTTTAGAATATAAAACTTTGATAAAGTTTGCCCTTGTTTGGCTACAGTGGGAAGGTTAGCGGTTTGTATTGTGGGCATATCAAGATGTACATTATTTTCTTTCATGTTCTATATGGAACTCTTTTAGGCATTTGCATGTTGGTTGCTTATCTGCCAAGTCTGTTTCAGCTTGAACTTCGAAGTGCTGGAAACAGAGAATGTTTATGCTGCTGTTAAGTACATAAAATATTGTTGATAAATCATTATTTTTTTAGATTTCTCTTTTCTGTATTCTTTGTGTTTGCAGATAAAAGTGGAAAGAAAGAACGACCGGCCAAATCTGCAGGTGAAGCCAAAACTAAGGCTGCTGCTGCTGAACAGGAAGTAACAATCAGTAGACTTGATGTCCGTGTTGGGGTTATCAAGGAAGTTCAGAAGCATCCTGATGCTGATTCTTTGTACGTGGAAAAAATTGATGTTGGTGAAGATCAACCTAGGACTGTTGTTAGCGGTCTTGTCAAATTTATTCCTCTTGAGGAGATGCAGGTTCTTTTTAGCACTTATCTGGCACTTAATAGAACATTGATATCAACACTATAAAATTTTCACATATACATGCACAGTATATAATTATGTGCAAGTCTTTGCCTGCATTAGCACAAGCAAGAATGTACAAAGTGTACACACATACAAGCACATGTATGTATGTATGTATACCGACTGTCGTATCAAGGAATTCTGAAGAATCATGTTTAAGGGGGTTGACAATTTTCTTTGTTTTTTCCCTCTCAGAACCGGAAAGTCTGTGTTCTCTGCAACCTAAAGCCAGCAACCATGCGGGGCATTAAATCACAAGCTATGGTTCTTTGCGCTTCCACAAGTGATCACACCAAGGTAAGCAATTCTTAATGCTCTAATGATGGCACCTCAATAACCAGGTGCTGATGATTAATGGTGTGGTTGTAGCCACATTTGATCGATCTGTTGCTTGTTACACGGGGCTATATTCTACCAACAATTTTTAGGAAAAACAAATTCCAAGTTAGAAGTTCAACTTCTCTATAATTTCTTGTACATCAGCAGTAGACTCCAAAATTAATAAAAGCCTCTTTTTACTTGTAATTATACTGAGATTTTCTTGTTATATATATATATAGGGTGCGGTTCAAACGAGAACTGTTTTTCGTACGAGAACTGCGAGAACCATTTCTGGCCAATCATTTAATTTTCTGTCTTTTATATTTAATTTAAATAGGAAATGGTAGTATGGACATTATTACATTACCCCTATTTTTTTTAAACTAATATATCTATCAAACAACAAGGTGTTAAATTACGAAAAATATACCAAATTAACGAGAAAATTATGCTCTTTAATTTAAGACCGATCTTGATATATTTTTTTCGAAGAAAAAAAAGTCATGTTTTGCTGGGTTTTTTTCATTACAGCTCAATTGTGCACAAGTGCAAATTTTGCACATGTGCATATTTACATCTGTCCTGAAAAAACTAAGGGAATTTGTGCATATGCACATGTGCAAATTTTGCACTAGTGCACATGTCGCTGTAGGAAACACAATTTTTTTTTTTGAAAAAATATATCAAGACCGGTCTCATATTAAAGAGCATAATTTTCTCGTTAATTTGGTATAATTTTCGTAATTTAACACATTTCCGTTTGATGTATATAGTAGTTTAAAAAATGTGGGGGTAATGTAAAAATGTCCAAATTACTCTTAGGTGGTGTTTACTTTTGACTTAATTAACTTAATGGGGAAAAAACTTATTCTGGTAAATTATAATCGTATTGTTTGTTTATTACTTAATCCAGAAAGACGACTTAACACAATAAGTTATGAGTAGGATACTTTCTACATTAAGCTCATGATTTTAATCTTTTTCTTATTCAGACAGTTTATTTAAGACATAAAACAAACAACAACACTACTTATTCCATACAGACCTTATTTTTCCAGACAGACACTTAATCCAGACAGCACTTAATAACAAGAAAAAGTAAACAGACCCTTAGTTAATTAAGGTTAAGTTTGATTAGTTTAAGGTTATCCATTAACAAGTCTTTAATCTCAACCCTCCATCTTTTTGATCAATGGTTGTAATTGGTTCTCGTACGAAAAACGGTTCTCGTTTGAACCGTCCACTATATATATACATGCAAAGGTTGAACATTTGTGTGAGCCTAATTGCAAACATATATTTTAGGTTGAATTGGTTGAGCCACCTGAGGGTGCTGCTATTGGAGAAAGAGTTGCATTTTCAGGGTTTGATGGTGAAGCTGATGATGTACTTAACCCTAAAAAGAAGGTTTGGGAGACACTACAGGTGGATTTACATACAGACAAGGATCTTGTAGCTTGCTATAAAGATCTACCATTTACAACTTCTGCAGGTGTTTGCAAGGTTTCATCTATATCTGAAGGAACAATTCGATGAACATTTGCTTGACTATGTTATGTTGTCCCACAGTTTTGTTTCATCAAACGTTCTGTTTGTTTTGTTTACCTTTTGTGACATTTCATATATCCAATGTACCATTTGAATAGCACTGTTTTAGCTAAAGTTGCACTCCTGACAGATCTTGCTTATTATATAAATGTAGTTTTTTAAACTTATTATATATCCAATGTACCAATAAAGATGCTGTTTTTGTGTGGTCCATTTTTCTGTCTGTAAGTTATTTCTTTGGCGGGAGTTGCAATTTTAAACTCGAACACCAAACTGTGGGTGTGATGTGTGTGTGACCCACGCATGGGTTGTGTTGTAAACACAGAAACACAGTAACACCAAGTCACCAACCACCATGTGATAGAGAACATGTGAATATACCAACCAATACCCATGTGTAAAAAATAGACAATCACAGTCATACATTTACTCACGAAGATCAAAACACTTAAAATTCTTGGACATTTTGCATTTTTACACATTACATGTGATTGAAAAAAAAAAAAGTTTTTTTTAGGGTGTTATCAAATATATATATATAAACATTTCAAAAATCTTTTACATAGCATAACATTTAGAGTGGTGGGAGTGGTTACCTCATACCACACCGCCACATCAGCATTTTACTTCCACCACTCAACTCACCACATACCCCGTAGTGATTACATTCTACCACATTAAAATCTGGGACCCACCTAATAATCTATTAAACAATCAAAATAAAAAAATTTAAAAGATTACAACCTTTCATGCATAATGTACAAGTTGTACATATATAAAACCCTCTACAGCACTCCACCGCCTCCATTTACATATAAGACTTTAAATTTCATTCAAAAACCCTCACCGACATTCGAGACTAGCCGAGTAGCCGGTGGCGACCATCGCTGGCATCCTAGCACCGAAAAGGCGTCCATCGCCGGCACCACCGTCGCACTGAAGAGGCGACCATCGTTGACACCAGATTCGAGAAGTAACCGTCGCCGGCAACCAGCAACTTCAACAGCCAACCATCGCCGGCACCACCGTCGGTACATGCGGCGGCGAGAGACAGAGTGGTGGAGGGAAAGAAGAGAGAGACAGCTACACAGGGCCCCATCTTCACCACGCCTTTTCTCCTGCGCGATGGCCACCCCCCAGCGCGATGACCACGGCGCGATGGAGTGGCTCTGGCGATGACCACGGCGCGGCAACTCCCACCCCCTGCCCACCCCCTTTCCCACTCCGTCTACTCTTAGGTTAATGGAGAAAGTTAATTGAAAGAATTCAGTTCTCAATTGAGAAACACTGCATGGTCAGTGTTACTGTTAAGTCAAGTACGCAAGTCCAATTCTCAATTGGTGAACTCGAGATGGTCAGTGTTGAGTCGAGTACACAAGTCGGTCACACAACCCACCAATTCTCAATTGAGAAAGTCAAGGTAGTCAGTGTACCATGGTTCACTGTTGGCAAACCTTAAAAAAGGGATCATGGGTTGCCGATGGGAATGAGAGGTCGTTGTTGGCAACCTCACATTCCAACAGTACCAATAACAGTGCCGATAGCCCGATCCTTCTTTAAGATGCTACATTTTTCTGTATTTGAAGTGTACTTGTTGGTACTAGAACTATAAAAGAGCCCCATATAACGTTAAACCTGTGTTTGAGGTCAACTCTATGGGGCTCCTTGGTATCCTTATGGCATGGATAAGTTAATGATTTGGAAGACTCTTGGTCAAGAAAGTCGACATTTTAATTATGAATCAACATGAAAGTAGCACCTGGTTCATAATTCCAAGGCATAATAATCAAAGCAGTGAAACTATGTTTAAGATTTAAACATATTTGGTTAATCAAGAATCAACTGTGATATGCAAACGAATAATTTTCAGAACATGCCCATAAGTATGGTAACCGATCTTTAATGTACTTATACATGTGCTTAGTACAAGTGAAGGACCTCCCAAAAAATTGAAACACAGTCTCTGGTTTTATTCTGTGAGTTGCACTTGCAGCAACTTGCACTGTAAAATCATGGATTTCTTGGCCTTCCACCAACATACCTCGCATGTCTGCTTCAAGTCTACATTCCAGAGTTCTAAAAGGACTGAATAGAAGAAAAAGACCACAAAAAGAAAAGGAATTCGTAAGCATGACCTAATTTTAGGCCTCGTTCAAAATGAAGGGCTAGAATCAATTATGGCATCTGATATCCTTTTCTCCAGCTCATTTTCATCAATCCATATTGAACTTTGGCGACGAAGTAGCTCATTCTTCTCTTTCTTCTTCTCCATGAATTTCTGCTCTCTCTTTTTGTGATATTCAAGCTTCTCGGCTCTTTCTTTCAACTGCAGGCTCATCAAGATAGCAACAAACCATTATGAGTAGCAAGTAAAAAAAAACTCATGAATTTAATGCGACTGTAACTGACGTAGGGGTGAGCACGGTTCAGTTTGGTTCGGTTTTGGTATAAAACCGAAACCAAACCGAATATTTCGGTTTTTGGAAAACCAAACCGAATATTTCGGTTTTTGGAAAACCAAAACCAAAACAATTTGGTTTTGGGTGGTTTGGTTTTCGGTTTTTCGTTCAGTTTTACAACTTTTCTATTTTAACCATCAGGATTTGAAGTCATTCATTGTAAAGTTATGAAATTAAATAGGAATGAAGTTATATTAAAAACATCGATCAAGATGCGTGCCACCTAATTCAAGCTATATATATATTGCAATTGATACAAGCAAAATGTCTGTCAAATATTTAAACTTTAAAGTCAAAGTTGAAACTGATCAAAACTCAAAGCAAAAATATATTAGCAAAACTGAATATCTAGATGAACAACCAACTTTGGATAAACTGCATGCAACTCATAAAACTAGAACCTAAAAATCGAGATAAACAACCAGAAATGGATTTTTATATTTAGTTGTAAATGGTTAAAATCGAGAAGAAGTGAACGAGTCGACTCGAAATGAAGTGATATTTACAACATTGCTCAGTGGAATGGTTCGGTTTGGTTTTTTCTGTTTTTGCAATTTCAAAAACCAAAATCGAACCAAAAAAGTCGGTTTTTGAAATTTTGAAAACCAAAACCGTCGGTTGCTATACTGGTTCGGTTTTTTCGGTTTCGATTTTTTCTGCTCACTCCTATAACTAAGTGAGTATTTTATCAAAGATGTAGGTGTTAAACATTTCACATTTGGGTCATCTCGATAAGTGAACTTACTTTCTTGGAATATAAAGAACATACCCTAATTTCTGGATACAGAAAGTATGTAAACCCTCAGTTTGAATTCAACTTCAAAACGATGATCTCAATTGTGCATGCCTTTATTTTTTATGAAAGAGAGCATACCAACTGGTGGTTTTATGTATTCGACCATGGTGGAAAAGGGCCTAATGGCATCGAATGCACGCACTATGGAAGCTGCTCAATGTGTGGCATTCAAACTACTGTATATAGAAAGCCAATGAAGAAACGTTCATGTGATGTGCTTGAACCAAACCTTATAACACATACAAGAGCAAATAAAATAATTCCAGTTGATCATTAAACTACATAAAGAGATGTCTTTATGCAAAATTATCAAGAAGTCACCCAGGCGTTAAGGTTTGCTAGGGAAGGGGAACACAATGTCAAGACATCATCTCCATGGATACCTAGGTTTAGGTTACAAGTTATGTGCTTTATAAAATTGAAAAGTGGATTCTTTAGAAACTACCCAATTGATTGTCTACATTCCATCTTGAGCACCATAAATTGCAGAGCCTTGTTTATCACCAGATGTTGAATAAACTCTTTGAAGATTGAGCAACTAAAATGTGTTAACACAATTGGAGGAAGAACTAATGTATGCTACCAATAGAACCTTAAATCCAAATTCTATAAATAGTAATCAGAACTGCTATATGCAGTTTGGTTTGTTTACTTTGATAACTGGATAAATGATGATATGATAATCCAAATAATGAGCAGATAAGAGAGAAATTGTTCCACCAGTAGAAGGAAATCAGAAATGAAAAGATCATTTTCAAGGATTTCTATCCTCAAAGTGATCGAATCAACGTACCAGGGTTTGCCGGAACTCCTCCTCAGCAACTTGCCGTTCGGCGGCTTTGGCCTTTTTCGCTGCAATTTTAGCAGCTCTACGCTCTTCGCTTTCGATCCTCAAAGCTTCCTTTCTGATTTCATCTTTCCTCTGTTTCTCGAGCCTCTGAAGCTCCATTTCATTAATGTACTCCTTGCGAACCGCCTTAACCTTCTTCGCATACTCACGACGGAGCTGATCGAGCTTCGCTTGAGCCTCCTTGGGATCCTTCGGTGGTTTCCAGCTGTTGAGATAATGGTTCGGGGAGAGATATTCCTGGTTGCGTTGGTGGTCATTGTGATGAGACGGCGCGGTGGTGGTGGAGAAAGACCGGCATGGACCGTGATGGTGGGCAGTAAATATGGTTCTCATCGTCTGAGAACGGAGGAGCAACCGTGAGCTCGCCATTGCCGTCGGCGATGCAAGCATCGAGGGTTTTCCAAATCTTCGTTTTGTAAGTTTTTGTATAGACTTTACTTTCCGGCACAGAACTTTAATATATTTTAATTTCGCCCCAGAATTTACAAATCTGTTACTTCCGACACCAATTTCAGTATTTTTCACACACACTATTTCTCTACCCTCTTCCACTGCAATTCTTCTGATTCCCCCCATTTCTTTGTAAAATTTTCCGTCTTTAATCAGATCCACTGCAAAATCTCTCTGTATCTGGACAAAAATCGAAGTTCGATCTGATTAATTCATCAGTATTCATAAATGAAGAGGTAACCAACACAACAAAAAACACACACACACACTGATGTGTTCGTCATTTAGTGTGTGATTTGGTTAATCTGATATTACTGTGTTTTGGATCTTACTGGTGTGTTTACAGGCCTGGAGAAGGAACAGCGTTCAAAAGAGTGCATCATAACCGACAACAGCTGAAGCAAGTTAAGGGACTGTTTGGCAGACTCGCAATTGCAGCTACTTTACTCATTGGTTCGACTGTTTACTTCTTCTGCTTCTACACCACTAATTCATCATTAGACGACTTCCCATCAGAGGTTAACTCTTTGTAATTCCTTTTCTTTCAGCACTTAAAGTCTGTTTTGAATTCTTGTGTTTGCTTAATTGTATGTGTTTATCTTTCAAGTACAAATGTTGAATGTGGCTGTAGGCTTCTGATTCTGAATTTTGAGCTCCATCTGTTCTTGGTAGTTGGTTTCAGTAGATTCAGATGTTCATTTGGTTTCATAGAGTTGTGATTTCGTTTGATTTTCTGCTTTCTTTAACTGCAGACTTAGGAATTCTACAATGTATGATTGAAATTATCAGATGACTAAAACAAGAAGTTGATATTCTCAATGGCGGACCCTGGATTTCTCGGGACCGGTAGCAACATATAATGCGAAAATAAAATTAAATAAAAGTGAGGGTGTGGTTCGGGTTTTTTCTCGGGTTTCCGGTTAATCGGGTTGGATTAACGAGATTTCGACTGTTATTATGGTATTTTAGAGCCAAAATTTAAAACAAAACACAATTTATATGAAGTAATGTTAACTAAAACTTGATTTTAAAGGTATAAATTGAAAGATTAAACTATTTTTTATCATTTTTTTTAGAAAACTTTCATTTTTCCTTTGATTTTGGTGGCATCACGGGTGCACCCTGAAAATTTACTGGTGGCAACGTATCAAAAAGTCGAAAATTAACACTGCAAACCGCCAAAGGACAGGTGGCGCTTGACCCCCCCCCCCCCACCCCCCACAAAGGGTAGGTCCGCCACTGGATATTCTGATTCTCAAAAGTGAAAAAGCTGTTATAGAGCATGGAAAATTTTGTAGTCTCTTCAAATGAATTTGGTTATCAGGCATTTATATCAGTCAATTGTGTATGACAACAAGAGGATTGATAGTCATGCGGAAGATATAGGAGAATAGGTAGCATATAGATTACTCTTTTGAACCTATTGATTCATTTTACTTGATGTCAAATAGATTCATAGAAGTAAAATAAAACTTCTGGAGGCATGATGGTATACCATATTTGATTGAGAGCATGAGAAGATCGATGCACAAGAGACCAGATTTTAACTCATAAAAGACAGATGTAAATTTGACTAGACAAAAGGTCACAGGGGACCAGATTTTATCTATCATACCCTTTACATTTATCATATGCATTCATCATTTTTCATTTCAAGATGCTCTCAGTAGATTCTATAATATGGTTGCTAGAGAGGTAACATATGATGATGGGCGTTATGATTTTTTTTTCTTAAATTCTATTTAGGTGTCATAAAATAACGAGACAGATAACAAGATTGTGTTCTTTTGGATGTAAAAATTTACGCATAGTTTTGCTTCATAAGCTGTAGTCTATTAGCTAATAGAGTTTGATGTCCACTTGTAAACAGATTGATGTGCAGAAACTTTGGGATGCTGCTGATTCTGGTGGTTGGAGACCGTCCTCTGATCCAAGATCTGACTGGCCTCGTATGTAGTTTTGGTGTTTTTGATTGATTTTCTGCTTTGCTACGGTTCTTGTAGCTTGGTGGTTTCTATAAACATATTCACTAATTTTTGTAGCTCCTCCAAGTGAGAGCAATGGGTATCTGCGTGTCCGTTGTAATGGGGGTCTGAATCAGCAGAGGACAGCGGTAAGTTTTTTAATATCTTCAAAGTTTAAACGAAAAACACCACTTTAATTTAAAAGAGGGCTAATTGATAAAAAGGTAACAAAGCATGATCCGGTTTAATTTAAGGTAACCAGCTTTTTTTGCGAATAAAAACATTTTATTTCAAAATTATGATTCAAGATAACCTAGTTTCAATATTTTTGATTTAAGTTAACTTGCAAAAAATCTCTATGTAATGTAAATAAAAATTGACATGGCAACTAACATATTTGTAATTATTGACCATGTTGACTTTTTTGTAACATGCCACCTGTAACCGGGATACCTTAGATAATTACCTTAGATAATTACCTAAAATAAGTTGTTACCCGGAACAGAAATCGGACCAACTTGGTTAGCTTTAATATTCAATCAGCCCTTTAAAGAGATGTTAAACTTTTTGTCTTGTTGATTCCTCCCTGCACTTAAGATGAAGATTGAAATACACCAATAGAACATTAATACTCGAAGGGTTGTTAGTAATGTTGCTAAAAGTTAAGAAATATGAAGTCTACTTTCAAAGATCCATCTGAAAACGTTTGAGGTATTGGGATTTTGTTTCCCCTGGGATTCTAGGTAAAAAAGAAATAGTTTGTTCATATGCTGGTTATGTAACTTCTTTCTGCCACTGCTTATTGTTGTATGCGTAGCTACATTATTATGAATTTTAAGTATTTGATATTATGTAGATCTGTAACGCGGTTCTTGCTGCACGGATTATGAATGCCACCCTTGTGTTGCCTGAGTTGGATGCAAATTCCTACTGGCACGATGACAGGTATCTTGATCTATGTAAAGCTGGAATCTATGCAATCCTAATTGTTATTTCTATCCTTTTTTAGGGTCGTGCTTCAACTTTAACCATGTACATAAACAATTCCATTGCTCATACACAGCGGTTTCCAGGGTCTTTATGATGTTCATCATTTTATCAAGACACTTCACAATGATGTACAAATTGTAGAAAGCATTCCTGATATTAAGAAGAATGGAAAGACAAAAAAGATAAAAGCTTTTCAGGTATGTTTCAGCAGCACGTAAACTTCATCATATACATGAATTTATGGGCAAAAATCAAATGAAAATCAGACTCATGTTCTTTTTTCTATTACTATTCTTTTATGTAGCTTCGCCCACCTAGAGATGCACCTATGAATTGGTATACAACAGTTGCTTTGGAGAAAATGAAGGAACATGGTGCTATTTATCTCACTCCCTTCTCACATAGACTGGCTGAAGAGATAGACAATCCTGAATACCAACGATTAAGGTGCAGGGTCAATTATCATGCCCTTGTATTTAAGCCCCATATCATGGAGTTAAGTCACAAAATAGTCAATAAGCTTCGTGCTCAAGGTCATTTCATGTCAATACATCTTCGGTTTGAAATGGATATGCTCTCTTTTGCTGGGTAAGTTCTGTTACCATATGGTTGCTTATTGTTTTTTCTATTTGGTTTCAAATTTTTTTATCAAAAGGATTCTTTGTTTGAATCAGAGGTGGTGGAATGCGCGGGTCAAAATGGATTTGAGCAAAATCTTATAATTTTTGGTTTGGGGGGCCAATAAACAGTTGAATCACTTGACCGATCTAGTAGAGGCTTTATACACCTGAATACACTTCAGACGGCTTTTGATCACTTTGACCCATATAACTTCATTTAAATCTTTTAGGCTTTTAGCTTAACCCGTTAGTAATAAGTATAGCCCTAATCAACCTATTCGTAGGTAAATGGGTCAAAATTGTGAAAATCAATCTATATGGTTTTGACCATTTGCAGGTGCTTTGATATATTTTCCCCCGAGGAGCAAAAGATATTGAAAAAGTATAGAAAGGAAAACTTTGCTGAGAAGAAACTTATTTATAGTGAAAGAAGAGCGATCGGAAAATGCCCATTAACTCCAGAAGAGGTACCTCTAAGTCTCTAACATCCTCTTTTCCCAATTGTTCCTTACCAATTTACCGCAACAGTATAGCCGACATCCAAGATTTATATATATAACTCAAATCATGCATTTTTTTTGCACTTTAAAGGTGGGTTTGATCTTACGTGCAATGGGATTCAACAATTCCACTCGAATTTACCTAGCAGCCGGTGAATTATTTGGTGGAGAGCGGTTTATGAAACCATTCAGGTCCATGTTTCCCCTGCTTGAAAATCACAGCACTGTGGATTCATCCACTGAGCTAAGAGATAACACACAGGGTTTAATTGGTTCTGCTGTTGATTACATGGTTTGCCTTCTATCAGACATATTCATGCCAACATATGATGGGCCCAGCAACTTTGCCAATAACCTTTTGGGCCACCGGCTTTACTACGGCTTTCGCACAGCAATTCGGCCCGACAGAAAAGGCCTCGCCCCTGTTTTCATTGACAGGGAAAACGGGCGTACTGCTGGCTTTGAGGAGTCTGTTAGGCGTGTGATGCTGAAAACAAACTTTGGCGGGCCCCATAAACGGGTCTCGCCAGAGTCCTTTTATACGAATTCTTGGTCTGAATGCTTTTGTCAAACATCACCATCAAATCCTGCTGATAGATGTCCACATGCCATGGAATAAGATAGTTGATTAAATATTACTCCAACTCACCATTACGAGTCCTTTTCTTCCAAATGGATGAGCCTACATTATATATCTTTTAAAAGGGGTTTAGAATCTGCTTTCGAGTTGTATAATATTCGATTTTTCTAATATATTGTTTTGTGCTCGTTTTACGCTTGGTCCTGTTAGATTTAAGATGTTTATGAAAGTATGGCCTAAAGATTAAACCATTCTCTCATTCTCAAACTTGTTTATATGCAAGTGTTATCACACAAAAACCCAACAAGAACTTTGACAAGAAAGAAAATAAATTGATACTCAAACCTGTTTCAGTGGAGTATGAGAAATGTATGATATAGACAGTCGTATCTTTACTGTGTGAAGAAACTGCTTCGAGAAAGAATTCCGGCTTAAAAAAAGTAATAAAAACAAAATCTGGATGTTAACAGAAAAGGACAGATCCATTATATTGGAAGGAGGGGGAGAGTAATATACTAATAAATTTAAGAAAACATTTGTAAGACTATAACAATGTGTTCAAAACTTCACAATGTACTATGACTTATCTCTGTATGCTACACTTTTCGGATGACATTTTACATTCTGTGAATCACACAAAAACTTGGATGACAAGTGTACAAGAAAACTTGGATATCTCGATGAACAAGTGTACAAGAAGAACTATCCCTGTATGCTACACTTTTCGGATGACATTTTACATTCTGTGAATCACACAAAAAAACTAGTAAAACCAACAAGGAAACCTATAGAGAGAGAGAGTTTTATAATCAAAACATACAAAAAGAAAGAAAAAAACAAAAAACCTACAAAATCAGTGAGTTAAATGCGAATTCAGCTTGTTGGCAACATAGAGCAAATGACTAATATTTGTCGGTGGGTAACTTTGAAGCAGCTTGAGATTTGCTGTGAAATCACCAGCAAGCAGACGCCTCCTCACAAGGATCAGCATTGCACAGCAAACCCGAAGCAGGGTTTCCTGCAAGCAGAAGAGGATATCTTAATCCACCCAAATGCTTAAACTCCTATTATATCTTATTACTCACAAAAAACGAAAAAACAAATATATCATTACTTAATTATATCATTTTCCTTGTTATAGTTACTACACTAATTATGGTAGAATTCATTAAACGAAATTAGCTAGTACTCGCACAATGTTGTAGCGGCAAATAGTTTCTGTTTTACAACACGTTGCTTTTAAGAATGTAATTTGCGCGACTTAGTGTCAGGAAAAAGTTTACTATAGCAATATTTTTCAAAATTAATTTTATTTGCATAAACTATTTTATTAATTTTAAAAGTAAATTCTAAAAGACATTAAAATAAGAAAAAAGATTTATATTTATGAAATAAGGAAAGAAGTTAATACAAATTTGAAAATTATGTTGATGTGGATGAAAATTGTGTTTGTGTGAGAGAGTGTGTTAGTGTGGGAGAGTATATTTTAAATGAATAAAAAGTTAAAGTAAATTATGAGAGAGATGAAATGGTTAAAGACCGAGTGAATGAGATTAATTTAAATATAATGAAAGGTCAAGATTTTGTCTTGATTGAATTTTCAGAACTACTAAAATTAAGAAGCAAGAATGTTAAATGGTTTATATAGTAGTATAGATGTTGGCAGGTCTCGGGGTTAAAGAGTTTGTTGACTTACTTGAGGACCCTCGGGGTTGCTTAAGAGTGTATCCCATATCTGAAGAATGTCGGTAAAGTTGAATTCTTGAGTCAATAACAGTGTAATCCATCTAAAAGCATAAAACTGTGGGTTGACCTGTTTTTACAAGGATATATATCTCAGTCAGACATCGATATCTTCTGACCAATATTGGATTACATGTCGAAAGGATTGCAATTTCCGATTATGTTTAGCTAAAAAGGAATCTTAATAGCATTAAAGATGAAGATAGACATAAAATTCTTACTTTTGTTGTGATCTCGAGATGTCGCCATAGCTCTTCATCATGTTGCTTCAATAGCTGAGACAGCCTTGAAATTGTTGAACGGATGCCGATTATACTATTATCAAGTTGCTGACAGAAATTATCTCGAAAACAACTTAATAACTCAGCAAAACAAAAGAATGTATCTGCTTCTGCATTAATCTGTGCAAGTTCAAATCATAGTCATTTTTTAATAACCCGCCAAGTGATTTCTCATAAAATCATCGGCAATTGATTGTTAACAATAAATGCTATTCACTTACCGCATGATCTTCATTTGGGCCATTTTTGAACACATAGAACAGGGGGGCTAAAATTTCATTCATCCCTTGAACATATCTTATCCCTGGGTTCAACTTTGCATATATGATAAGTATATTTTTCAACGAGCCCTGAAAGTAACACCAAACATTAAACTCAGACCAATATATCTCATGATTGCATCATTTCACATGTGTAATTTTAGTAATTTCAAGAATACGGTACCTGATTAACTTTTGCAGAAGCAGAATCGCCAGAGAAGAACTGGATATCTGGGTGGGTACGCTTCACATCACGGTCTATCTGCTCAATAATCTCAGAGTCCTACAAGTAGTGAGTAGCAAAAACTATAAACATCGAGATCATAGTAACTACTTACCACAAGCATGCATGTATATGAAATTTTAAGATTTTACCTGTTTTGTACAGAAAATATGCAGACAACATGTACATGATAATTGTGTAAAGAACAGTACTTTTTTAATAAATATATTTAAGTAAAAGCTTACAATTAAACTTATCCATTGAGAATCTTCAGGAGAATAACAATAGCATTTCAAAGGGAAAAAGGACCAACTAACAGGCCACTAATGATTAACCACAACTCCCTTCATAATAGAAATCCTAGTTCCTAGAAGCTGTTGGCACAAAAAAAGTAACATGTAGGACTATCTGAATACAGAGAACAGCAAAGGACTTGATTGTTGGAATTAAACCAAATATCATTCTATTTACTTTGAAATTATACCTGAAAGAACTTGTTCCAAACGCTTGTCTTCCCTAGGCTCAAAGGATGCTCCCCATGAGGTATTTTTGACCTTGCCAGTAAACCCTTGCCCGCACTAATCTGATCACCATTTTTAGTAGGTACAGAGTCTTCTAACCTCCTTGTGATTTCTGACTGACTAGCCACAAAAACATTTAGAATCCAGGAATTGGTGCAAACACATTCAAATTTTGAAACATATACAACATTTATAAGTTGTCCCTATCTTGAAGTGTCAGGAAAATCCACCAATCAACCATTATTAGTGCGTATAAAGACACATAAAGATCACACTATGCAGCGCAAATGAACAAAAAACTTACTGGATTCATCAAAAGGTCCTCTTTAAAGTGCCTGTATTGAGACCTCTTCTTAGCCAGTTCTGATGACCAAAGCCCCTTATCGATCGGAAGATATCCCAACAATAACTGAAATTATTATTGAACCACTAATTAATCATCGCATTCCACGATGAACACGCAACCATAAACATAAAGAAAGTGACAGATTTGATACTATGCAATTGCTATTCACGTCTGCATTTAAAGCGATATGAAAACGCATGTATCTCCAGCATTTTGCTTCAACCATGGTTGATATTAACATAAGGCAGCATAGCATATTGTTACACACCTTCCATACAATTGAACGGATGCCAGCCGCATCTGGAATACCTGGCGAAGCAAGCTGACGCAGTTCCCCCATGTTTATAATCTTCCTCGAGAGCTACAGTCAATTTGAAGGGGTGAGTTAAATCAACAACTCATACAATGATTGCGCTTGTCTATCATTTTGAGTACTCAATAAACAAAACACGAATTCATGTTATTATCCCTGGAAACTGTTTTTCACACTATAAACACATCAATTAGCGCTAACCTCTTGTAATAGCTGTGCCTGGCGTGAAACATCTTCAACGGAAGAACTAATTTCGTTATCACTACTGCCTCTACGGGACAACGAATCCCTAACTTCCGACCTCGAAGTCGGTTCAGGTCTAATCAGAGTGGAAGGGGGCAATTGAAAACGCGATTCGTTGTCGGAAGAGGCGACGGAGGAGGATTTGGAAGGGTAAGTACTAACGGTGCGCTCATCGACGGACGGCGGCGGTGGTGATAGAGATCGTGATTTGGTAAGTGTGGGAGTTGGAGAAGACCAGATAGGGCTATTGAGCCAGTCGGGAACTCGTTTCTTCTTCACCATGAGTGATGAATCAAGGTTTCGATACACACAGAGTGTGTGTGAGTTGGATGTTTGTCGCTGGATATTGGAATTGGAAGTCGTTACGGCTGTGGCTCCGGCCGTGTGTCATCGTCTTCGTCGTGGATGCCCCACGTAGCGTGTCGCAATCGTATTCCTTTGGCTTTTTAGTCTCGACCGGCTCGTCATGCCATGATATTTCTTGCATTTATTATTCAAAACATTGTATTTTAGGTTTAGGATAGGGGGTGTTTGTTTTAGCTTATTTTTCTGAGCTTATTTTTTATAAGATAGTTTTTTTCGGTTTATTTTTTGATTTTTGGGTTTATTGTGAGTTAAATAAGAAAATAAGCCGTGCTAGTGAAAAATAAGCCGGAAAAACGAGCTTATGAAAAATAAGCTTCGAAAATAAGCCCATAATAAGCTAAAACAAACACCCCCTTAGCTCATCAAAATGTATATACATTGTCACATTTTGATATTATATGCAGTGGCGGATCCATGGCTTAGCCAGAGGGGTCAACTGCCACCGGTCATTTTTTCTAAGTGTAAATTTCGTAGTGTAAATTTCGATTTTTTTGAGGCGATGCTTTCATTTCGTAGTGTAAATTTCGATTTTTTCGAGCTATTGCTACCACTCATGTCACCGTTGCCACCGGTCATTTGAGATCCTGGGTCCGCCACTGATTATATGTATTGGACTTTAAAAAAATTTATTGTGCGTATCGAACTTATAATTTGTGGCAATTGTGTGTATTAATCTCTCTATTATATGTACTAAACTTGTAAAATTTTTACTTTTTTATGTACGGCAAATACATATAATAGCAACAAATTAAAAGTTTGATACATACAATAATAAAAGATGAAAACTTGAATACATTTTAGTGAACACCCTTATATATTATGCAATAAAAATTTATATTTTAGGTATATAAGATATTCTGCTAGTTAACATGAGCGTATATGATATTTTTGTTTTTTTAATAATTTATGCACAACATGAATTAGCTATACATATCAATTATAATTCTTATGTCCTTATCAATATACTTGTTTGATAATGTGTCGGTTGATTAGTAAATTTAATATGTATTTAAGGTACTAGTTGGATCCAAATAAATTCAAGCTAGCATATAATAGTTTGTACAGGTCTCAATTGAGTATCTTGATCTCGACTTGTTGGGATCCAAATAAACCCGGTGAGTTTATCAGACTTTAGACCAATAAGCTTAATTAGGTGTTCCTATAAGATTATTTTCAAAGCTTTGTCATTCCGCTTGAAGATGGTGATTGATAAGTTGGCTAGAAAGGTTCAAAAAGCGTTTATAAACGGTAGATCTAGTCTAGATGGCATGTTGATAGCGAACAAAATCATATGATTGATTTGGAAACAAATGGATAAATTGGATTGAGGGGTGTCAAAGGTCTACAATAGTTTATGTATAATCAATGGATCTTCGTCATCCTGGATTTATTATGGAAATGGGGCTTAGACCATGTGCATCCAACCCATACTTACCCTCCCAAATCTATTGTCACATCAGCATCCACATCATTCTCACCTCCAACCCTCTCTAACCCTCAAACCCCCACATCCAACCCATACTTACCCTCCTAGTATTTTATTATAAAATAATAAAAGAAAAAAGAAAAAAAGTGTGTGTGTGTGTCAGAGGTACCCTCACGGGTCTGCAAACCAGCGCGTGGATGAAGGGTTGTGGAACCCAAGGCTTGGCGATGGTACCTGCATTTACCCTCCCCTATCAGTTGATTGACCAACGCATAGATGTGCATGGTCTTAGACAAGATGACCCCTTAGGCGCCTTTGCTCTTTTTATTGCAATGGAAGGTCTTAATATAGTTTATATGAATCAAGAAGGAATCTATGTGTAAAAGGAATCAACATGGGATTAAAATAGGAGGTAATTTTGCATCTTCAATACGTTGATGATTCTCTATTCTTCGTAGAATGAAATTCGAGAAATTTTAATAATCTTTTGAAATTGATTTCGTGTTTTCAAGAAGTGTAACGTTGAAAATGTATCCGTTAAAGTATTAAATATCGGTATTGAATATTACTAGTAGGTATCAAAGCAAATAGATACTTATCAGAATAAGTTATATATAAGTTTTTGATATGCAACAAAAACTATATATTATTAAAACTTTCAAAACACAAGATTACAACCAAACCTTGCTTTTGTGAGATACGACACAAAAGCAACCTACTAAACCAAAGCATAACATTAGCTCTAGAAATGTGTTGTTGAAAACCTCAATACCAAGCTTACTCGACCCTTTAATACCTATACCTACTTTAATCGCATTCTTATACATAGCAAACCGAACAAAAAAGCAATGAACCGAGTTTGACATCCAAGATCCCAAATCCCTACTATCCAGACGAGCCATCCATAAAAAAACATTCAAATCACCCACTTTTCTTTTAGATTTCTTGAATGTAAGTTAATTTTTGTGCTTTCAAATTAGATAGATAATTGCTCCCACCATCTCTATACTTGATTCCATATTGTTGCTTTTGTGCACGAGATGAAAGCATGATCTACCGATTCTATTTCCATATCACATTTCAGACATAAAATAGAATGAAGGTCTATCCCTCGATTATCCAACTGATCACAAACTGGCCGGGATTCTTTTGTGATGTACCTTCCTTAAAAATACTCCACCTTTTGACGGTAGAAATTGACTTCATCCTGCATGAAACAATGGAAATCGAACCCTTAACACTCTCTCATCTATAAGTTTCCCCATCTTCTTGATTGATAAACCATGTTGACATCCATCCACCATTTGACCAATCTCTCTAACTGCGTCTCGTAAATTAAGTAAAACGCCCTCCATCTCTACCAATCCTTTGGATTTCTCTTTATTCCCCCTCGCCTTCTATCACCCTTCTTTTACAAACTTTTAGCTTGCTTATTTACTTCTAATCCAAATAGCCTTTGAAGCCTTTCTTTCTATCTAAAAACTCTGGCCCACCTATCCTTCCTAAACCTTATAGTGCTTGAACAATCCAATCTCATCCCATTTGATTCCCTTCCCACCCCAATGATACTTCCCCAAACAATGCTTGAACATCCTCTGCCCCCTCCGATTACTTGCACAATTGAGCTCCATTCAAGAACATATAGAGTGACTTGATAACTCTAATTCACATTGGACCATCCTCATTATGAAAGTGCTACTACAATTTTGTCATTAATCCCAAGTTTGATCCTTTAAAAACCTTATTCGCAACTCATCACCCTTGAATCGGTTATAATAAAGTAGTATCACTAAATATTATAAATTATTATTATTATTATTATTATTATAGATTGGTTTTTCTTATTACAATATAAACTGGACTCGTTTAGATGCCCGTGTGTAAATACACGCATAACTATAAGTAAAATTATAAATTTATTATAGTATAAGAAGATTATAAGACAAGAGATTTTCTCATAAAAATAAATAAAAGATGCATAATTAGCAAAATAAAATAAAAAAATAGTTGAATAGATTGTTTCAACAAAAGTATAAATAAATTTGTGTAATTTGATTTTTGAAAAAAGAAGAAAGAGTCAATTGATCATGTCTCATACGTATAATTATTTGGATTTAAGTTCAATGTTATTTCCTTTAGCTTATCTCATATTAAAATTGAATTTGAATAAATGTTATCAATTTAAAGTCAAAATAGAAATCAAAATTAAGTTGTAAGTTTGACTAATTAAAGTCAAAATTAAATTTCAATTTTAATGAAAATAAACTAGTTTATTGACCCGTGCACGCACGGGTACTTTAAAAGTATATTTGAGATATTAAAATTTAAAATAAAAATAATGCAATTAATGAAATATCACACAAAACTTACCTATGTCATAATTTTTAACAAAAAAAATAATTACATTTTTTGAAGAACTTTGTTGTTTTGTTTGTAACATTACCACTGTTGTCACAAATGAAAACTTTTTTTCCTTTTTTACTTCTAACACGTGAAAGGCAAAATACTAACTAAATAACGATTTACGCGCACATGTTTAAGATAAAGATAATATACATACAAATTTGTACACACGATCATTACATAACTAAACCTGAAATACAACATAATTCAATAGAGAATCGTTTGATAAGTTAACGAATCAAATTAGTTGATAAAGAGGCTCATCTCTATGCTTAAATCCACTACTAATGACTACATGTCTTACCTTTTGAACGAGCTTCATTGCATTTCCACCTCTAAAGCCGAATTTTCGTACACCTTTCAAGTAAAAGAAAAAAAAATTCTCACGTGTTAAATATTAAAAAATCAAGAATGGTTTCATGTTTAGTGTATAAAATATTAACACTTCTACTTTATTGTTACCTTTGGCTAACTACATACACTAATAATATAGTTTCATAACCATAAAAAACAACTATCTTTACATCTCTAAATTTAGATTTTTAAACCAATAAGCTAATCCCCATAATCCCAAAAAAAGTCACTTAGTTAAACAAAAAATTACCTACCCACTATTATTAATAGATAACAAAAAAATTAAGAATATACTAATTTTAATAAAAATTGTCATATTACAATAAAATTTATACCAAAAAGTTGATAAAAATAAGACTATCGTAAATATATAATTATTTTTTCTCTAAACAAATATATCAAAAGTTACTAAACATAATTTATAAACAGCCTATAATTTATTAAATTAATATACAATTTTTATAAAACTCTCCCACATTTTCTTAAAAGCCCTCACATGTTTTATAAAACTCTCTCACAATTTTCAATTAACCCCCTCCCTAATCTTTCTAAAATTGTTTTTTAGAATTGAATAATTTAAAATTGAAGGTTGTGATTGGTTGATTAAGACTCAATTTATAGTTATTTAAAAAAATTGGTAAGCCATATATATATAGGGTAAATCTCAATATAGACCCTATATTAAATATAGTTACCGTAGTCCCTAATCTCCACCGTTAAAAATAGAGCAATCTCATGTTTAAATATAATTTCTAAAATATTAAGAATAATCTGAACGTGGGATCATGTATTTGAAATTTTACAAACTAGTACTTCAATTAAATTAGAAATTAATACATGATTTGGAAATTTTACAAACTGCACCCTTCATTAATTTACAAATTAGAAACTAAACTCATATAAAAATGTAATTTCAGTGAGATCATGGTTCTAAGGCTGGAGATTTCATTAGCAAAAAAGGTAAAATTAGGAAAGTGAAACATACTTCCACGTACTGCTATAAAAAATCAAGTATCCCCACTTTTTTTTTCTTTGAAAAATCAACCAAATCTTCAATTAACCATAGCTTCTTCATATTTATGTCTTTCAACAAAGAATCTATACCTGTGTTTTTAGTATTTTATCCTTTTTAATTTAAAACCAGTCTTAATAAAATTGATCACGCAACTACGAAAATGCATACCACATCCTGAAAATGCATGTACTATCTTATTTAAAGAAAAAGAAGAGACAGAAGTTGTAAAACAAGAATTAATCCAGTTTTAAATATATCAACAATAACAAAAATGCATGACCAAGAATTAACCAACCAAAATGCAAATCAAGATGTTAATCCAGTTTTAAATATATCAAAATGCTTATTCATTTTGACATGAAAATTGGCAGCTATCTCAAAAATGCAACTCTGAAATACGAGACTTGATGTTTTAAAAAACTATTATATATTAATATATTTAACTAAAAATGCATAGATAAAGACATTAAACTAATATCTTAAAAAGCAAATGTTCAATATGTATGTGTAAAAACAGAATTTGAAAAACAATCATTCGACATTCCATTAAAACTAACATGAATTCAACTACAAAAACTCAGTGTTCACTACACAATAAATCCCAAAAAGAAAATTATCAAGAAACCAATTTCTGCATATTGAAGTTCTTGAAATTTAAATATGCAAAAATTAACTACATTCTTTTAACCATTCAAACTACAAGGCATATTTTAGAAACACTTGCATACCTTAAATCACCACACAAGGTTACCCATGCTTAAAACAGAAAAAAAAAAGAAAAAAAAAACATTAGTCAGATGTCTTTGTTATAAGACAAATAAGAAATCGTTTTTTTCAACGGAAAAAGATTTGAACCGAAATCGGCGACCAAATATGACAGTAGTCCTCCATCTAGCAAAAACACAAGAAGCGGTGGTAGTTTCTCGACTGAGAAATCGCGTGCTACTATGGATGCATCTGGTGGTAAGATAGAGATGGCAGCAAATACTCAGACTAGCAAAATCAGATGAGATGGTGGTAGTTTCTCGCCGGAAAAACCATTCGCCGCTAACTAGCATCGGGTTATGACAGAGAATCACTGAAGTGAACCCATATATGGGGGCTTCGCCGTAAAAATATCACCGCGCAACATGGTCGGAGGCGATGGCGACAAGTGTGGAAAGGGAAGGATGCAACGGCGACAGTGGTGTAAGGGGGAAGGATGTTGACGGCGATATTGGCATGAGAGAGAAAGTGGAATTGATAATCATGGATGAAAAATTAGGGGACGTGGGTTTTAATTTTGTGTAGTAATTTACAATTTACTCCCTCTATTTAAATAAGAAAATGGTTAATTTACAAACTGTACCCTTGAAATTTACAAACTGCATCTTTGAACTACAGGTACTACGTTTATAAGAGGGACTATATTGATCCCTTTACTATATATATATATATATATATATATATATATATAGAGAGAGAGAGAGAGAGTAGGGATATATTAAGAGGGGATAAATGGTAAGAGGGGTCAGGGGAATTTTGGACCACACGATCTTCATCCAAAGTCAACATATTTGGTCAAATTTAATAATATGTAACTGACAATTTAAATGATGCTGAAGGGTAAATTAGGTACAACAAAAATATAAAAGCCTATAATTATGGTGATTGATTCAACGTCACCTGATTCATTCCATTAATAAAAAAACAAAAATAAAAAGAGTGATTCAACATGATAATTTAATTAGATAAAATGATGAATCATATATATTCATCTGAAAAACAAAAAAAAAATATTAATATATATATCATCATCTCATCATTCATCAAAATGCTTTCAAATGATGAAATTTCAGAACAAAACACACAAACTATAAACAAAAACATGCCATTTGATTCAATACACGGATCAATATACTGATGAATAATGAATATAACTAAATAAGAAATTGATAGAATACACAAACTACAACCCAGTTCTAAAATTGAACCAAGAATGACGAACTAGAACAAATCTGATGAAAATATGTTTGATTCAAGAATCTAATGAAAAATATATTCATAAAAAAAAATTAGTTCTTGAACAAAATAACTGTTGTTATGATCAGGCAGCAAAGCTTCATCCTTTGCACAAATCTTCTGTGATTGACATGTAATGCTAGAATTAATGAAAAGTCAAAGTAATATATAGTTTATGTGATCAGAAGAAGCTAGCGAACAAGAATCTGATGAAAAATATATTCGGTGTTGTACAAAAAAAAATCTTTTCATCAAAAATTAGTACCGAATGACATAAAAACTTGATGAAACATAAATCTTGATGTTTGAAAACCCTAAATCTCCCTTGATGAATTAAAATCTAGATTTCTAACAGATCAATTCAAAAACCTGATATGGAAAACCTTCGATCGAATGATGATCCGAAAACCCTATTCCCTTCTTGTTCATATCGGAAAAAGAGGGTCGGTGGTGGTGAGGCGTACAGGGTCGCTGGTGTTGAGCGTACAGAGGGGCGGCCGTGGTGAGCGTATAGGCTCGGTGGTGGTCGCAACAGCAGATGATATGGTCGCAGGATGATGAGGTCGCAGCAGATGAAGGTCGGTCAAGGTAGAGCGGCGGCGGTGGTCGCAGCAGAGGTGACCATTTCCGGCGACATTCAAGGCGGTGATGATGGTCAGTCAAGCCAGGATGGACTTTGAAGGGCGGCGATGAGCTTTCCGTCAAACAATGGAGGAGCGGCGGTAGGGTTGCTTTGAGATTCACGATGGATGTCACGAAAAAAAGGCAGGAGCGTATATATTGGGACAGGAGAGAGAAGGTGTTTGGGAAAAGTCTATATTACCCTTTTATTAACCAAGCCACGTGTCGACACCAGCTTTCCTCTTATCCCTCTTACTAATATATCCCTCTTAATTGATCTTGATTATATATATATATATATATATATATATATATATATATATATATATATATACACTAGCTAAATTGCCCGTGTATTAAATACACGGGTTATGAAAAATATTTACTATTAAATAACAAATAATTTTAAGAAATATTAGTATCTACAATAAAATTAAAATCATCAGTTATTAAAATAGAATTATTGAAATCATCAATAAAGTTGAAAAATAATTACTATTAAATAACACTTAATTTAAAAAAAATATTAGTACGTATAATAATTTTTTTATTGATCATCAAATTATTAATCATCTTTTACGATTTCGAAATAGTTCATAGTATATTGAATTTTTTTGACATTTGGATATAATTTGATATTTATTATTGATTAGATTAAGGGTTATTTTTATCTAATTCATATTAGTTTGCTCTAAAAAGTCAAAATCAAAATTTTAGAATTAAAAAAATTAACGGCTAAGATTAAATCTATTATTAAATGAAGGGTTCAGATTATAAAATAATTATTTTCTACTTAGTCTTTTATATATATTAGAAGATATATATATATATATATATATATATATATATATATATATATATTTATTTATTTATTTATTTTAAATATACGAATGGCTAGAATTTTGTAATTAATTAATAAAGATTAATCGTTTATATATATTAAAAGATAAGAATTTAACAATACACACATAGACATGTGTACATATAATATAATTTAACTTCACAAGCAACTTTTTTTTGTATTGTAAAATGTAGTGGATTAAATTTTGTAAGGATTCTTTAAAAATATAAACTTAGACAACTCTATTTAATTTTAATACTACATGATCAATCTTTTTCATAGAATTTATCGACTTTTAAGCATCTATTTAGGCTCCATGATAGTGGCATCGAAAATGGTTTTGAGGAAAGTAAAAGAGACTAGTCTCTATATTTAATAAACATAATATCTTGCATATAATATCATAATTTTTAATAAACATAAAATTTTTAAATAATAAAAATACTTATTAAAAATATCATATTCTGCTGTAAAAAAGGTTAACTTTATTAACTAAAAAGTATATAAATTTTGATTCCAAATCCAAATAAACCCAAATATCACAAGCCTTGACGCCCGCCCAAAGACAGAAAGAAGTCGTTTCTTTGCTTCTTGGTCGGATCAGTTCGGAGCAAGCTCACCGGATCCGTACTCTCGAAATTAGGGTGAAATTTTATATCACTTAAACAGCAGGTCCCGAAAATGATGAAAATGACGAAATTTATCATTTTCGACTGCCCCTTCTATATAACTTAACAGCAGGTGACGAAAATGATAAATTTCGTCATTTTCGTGTCCCCTTATATATCACAGGTCCCGAAAATGATAAAAATTTCGTCATTTTAATCATTTTCATGTCCCCCCTTATATATCACTTAAAGAGCAGATCCCGAAAATGATGAAAATGACGAAATTTATCATTTTCGGTGACGAAAATGATAAATTTCATCATTTTCGTGTCCCCTTATATATCACAGGTCCCGAAAATAATAAAAATTTTGTCATTTTAATCATTTTCGTGTCCCCTTATATATCATGTAACAGCAGGTGACGAAAATGATGAAAATGACAAAATTTATCATTTTCGGGACCTGCAATTATGTGATATAACAGCAGGTGACGAAAATGATGAATTTCGTCATTTTAATCTTTTTCGTCATTTTCGTCGAATTTTTTTTCTAGAAATATAGGAAGAGTGGTCTCGTTTGAAAGAGGATTAAAAATGAGAAGATTGGTATAATTTTTTTTGCTCAAACTCAAAAAATTGAAATAGTTATGGTCATTTAAAGATCTAAGGGTAAAAAAATTAAAAAAAAGGGGGGCTTTGACCATAATACTCTTCCTTCTCTAATTAAATCTTATAATTGTTTACTTAATTACAATAATGTCATTATAGATCTTGACCATTGATTTGATTGATCTAATGGCTGAGATTGGGACTTTGGGGACTTTGTTTAAGAGGAGGTCTTTGTTGATCAAATTTCTATATATATATATATATATATATATATATATATATATATATATATATATATATATATATATATATATATATATATATATATATATATATATGCTGCGGTTCAAACGAGAACCGTTCTTCGTAAGAGAACTGCAAGAACTAATATGGACCAATCAAATTAATTGTTGTCTTTACAGTTTTTCTTAAATTAAAAAGGGTATATAAGTCCATTAAAAATTGTTGCAGACATTAAAACCCATTTCACATCCCCATCTTCAACCTATCCACTCCTTCTCAAGCCACCGTCCACCAACCTTCTTCACCGGCAGATTCACTACCACCGCAACCTCCTCCGATTTTGGTTTCGTCACTGTTGAAGCTCCGATTTGTAGATTTTGCTACCATCGTAACCTCCTGCTCCATTTCGTTTCATCACTGTTGAAGCTCCGCTTTGTCGGCCTACACCACACCGGATCACTGTAACCCCGTCGCCATCTACCTTCTACTGTTCTCCGACACCATATGCTACTGCAACTCTGTTTTTTGCCTCACATATGATGATTCTATATTCTAGATCTATACAGAGATTTATCAAAAAGATTTAATGATTCTATATTCATTACAATATATAGAGATTTATCAAAGAGATTTAATGATTTCATATGCTGCTGCAACGATTTATCAAAGAGATTTAATGATTCTATAAAATCCAACCAGATTTGTTGATTGAGGATTGAAGACGTACGAGGCCGGAATTATGGACTAAGTTGCAGTGGTTGTGTAACTACGAGCATGAATATGTTCATGGTGATGATCGTGAGAATGAACTCATTGCATTCTGCTGGTGATTGAATCAACGAGGTCATAGTGGATGGTTAGTATGAAGAAAGAAAAGAGATAGCAGGTTATTAATTGAGGGCTGTCCAAAAAAGAGGTATGCTCTCTGCAAATTCTTGTGGACCTCTTTCAAAGTAAAATGATGAGTAGGTGTGTATGAAGATGTAATCTATGCTTTAAAAGTTGTACTTGTTGGTGAAGTAGTTTTGAGATAACTTGTACAATCCATAAGGGTATTAATAATAGTAACTTTGAGCTGTTAAAAAAACAGCTAATGACTCACATATGATGATAAACCAACTAATTAATGATTCTATATTCTAGATCTATATACATATGATGCAACTCTTTAAGATAATGCCTATTCTCTGTTTTTCGCCTCACACAAAATCAAAGGCCCTAACTCCTGTTGATATATTTTATATAAAATTTCAATCTAGAGTTAACATACATTTATATGCAAAAATATTTATTGATTCGTATTTTTGTGTGTGATTATATGTGTGGTGGGAGTGAGACATGAAAGGAACTAAAAAACAGTATATGCAAAAATATTTTGCACTTGTGCGTGCAAAAATATTTGCACTTGTGCAAATATTTATATAAATATTTATTCGTAGACCTTTTTCTATCCACCGTTGATGAAGAAAACCTATCTAAATCCTCCGATGATGATCCGCCGCCATCTTGTCGTGACCAGCTATATCCTTCAGCCATATAGATCTCTTTTGCTAAAGTGATTTTGGTACCTACGGTCGATTTACTTACAAAATTTGCAACCAGCATTTTTTTCCTCTGGATTTTATTACTATGGAAGCGACGTCATTGCGGCGGAGTAACAACAACCATTAAATTTGTAGTCAATAGACAGTTGCGAGTTGCAACCATAATCGCTTATAGATCGATGGATGATTGTTCTTCGCGCTCCATGGAGTATAAAAGGTACTCATCAATGTGATTCATATTTAAGTTTATGTGGGTTTTTTTGACTTCTCGTGGATTTGTAGTGCAAATGAGTTGATGTTTGGGTGCCATATAATCTGTTCCAGATTTCTGTTTTTATAGGTTCTTAATTTCATGAATTTGTATTTTTCAAATGAGTTGATGTTTGTGAGGTTTATAATCCTACCAATATTTGTTATCTTGATAAGAAGTTTCTGCAGCTTTAACTGATTGCACAGACTTCATTTTGAACCTTTAACTGATTGTACAGACTTCATTTTGGATATTCTGTAGCTTTAAAGCTGATCGGATCTTCTATGCTTTGATATCATGAAATGATTCATGGTATTGTAAAGTATAACAAAGAAATGAGCATCAGAAGGTATCTTTGTCAAAATTAAGACCGATCTTGCTATATTTTGTTGGAAAAAAAATTCATGTTTGTTGGGTTTTTTTTTTCCAGTACAGCTCGGAATTTGCACTAGTGCAAAATTTGCACAAGTGCATATCTACATCTGTGCTGAAAAAATCAGGTAAATATGTGCAAAATTTGCACTAGTGCAAATTCCAAGCTATACAGAAAAAAAAACCCAGTAAAATTTGCACTAGTGCAAATTTTGCACAAGTGCATATCTACATCTGTGCTGAAAAAACCAAGTAAATATGTGCAAAATTTGCACTAGTGCAAATTCCAAGCTGTACAGAAAAAAAAACCCAGCAAAATTTGCACTTGTGCAAAATTTGCACTAGTGAAAATTTCGAGCTGTACAGAAAAAAAACCCAGCAAACACAAAAAAAAACTTTTGAAAAAATATATCAAGACCGGTCTCAAATTAAAGAGCATAATTTTCTCGTTAATTTGGTATAATTTTCATAATTTAACACTTCTCCGTTTGATGTATATATTAGTTTAAAAAATGCGGGGGTAATGTAAAAATGTTCAAAATACCCTTAATTAATTAAGGATAAGTTTGATTTGTTTAAGGTTATCCATTAACAACTCTTTAATCTCTACCCTCCATCTCTTTGATCAATAGTTGTAATTGGTTCTCGCAGTTCTCGTACGAAAAACAGTTCTCGTTTGAACTTTTCTCTCTCTCTCTCTCTCTCTCTCTCTCTATATATATATATATATATATATATATATATATATATATATATATATATATATATATATATATATATATATATATATATATATATATATATATATATATATATATATAAATCTGTGTGTGTGTACACATGTGTGTCATAATGGTGATCAAGGTCATTAATAAATATAAAGTATTTTGTAGTTTTATTATATATTTGTGAGAGGGTTTCGAAATTACATTATTGTATATGAAATCGTACCTATTTTTTAGATTGAAAAGATGAGTAAAAAGGTCATCAAATTTAAAACATGTTATCGGTGAATAAAATGGTACATACGAGCTTGAAAAAAATAAAAAACTTACATATTAAAAAATGGTATGTAAATAAATTAATGCTAGAAATACAAAATGTTCTTTATCTAAAAACATAAAAATGACATTACTACTTAAAACTTATAATAAATACTAAGCTTTAATTTTAAGTTGTAGATAATGCTTACCACCAAATATAAAAATTTATTGCGAAGTCAATAAAAATTTAGTTGTCACAAACCCCTAAATAAGCCCATGATATAAATAATGTGTGTTTGCGTGTGTTATTATTGGTGGTCAATGACATTAGTAAATCTAAAGTATTTAATACACAAAGCTCACTTTTTACCCTACCAAAATTCATATAATTCACCTTCCAGTTAATTCCAATACTTATAAACACCCTCCAAACACTTAATTAGTCATATATAACACTGTATAACACATTCTTTAGATCACAAATCATCCTTTACTCTTGTTAAGTCAATTAACACTTCAAGATACAAATATAAAGGATACTTACACTTTGAATCTGATTTCTTCAATGAATATACATATACTAATCTTTCCTTGCTAATCTTCAATCTAGTTCCAAGATTTCTTCCAATTTAAGAGGGGTACAAGTGGTTGTGTTTGCAAACAAGAAGAACTAAAAGATGAAACAAAAGAAGAAAAGAAGGCAGAGGATAAGGGCTGCCGCCTCTTGGTGGGGGTGCTCTTCTTAGTGGTTATTCCGTTTACCTTCTTGACTTACAACTCGTCTATACTTTATCTAAAAATTTCAACAGACATATTTGAAATAATTAAATTAAACCATTTAATAATACGTAACTTCTACTCGTTTTTTTTAACTTTTATATATTCATCTTCATACACCATGCAGGAGGCGGTGTAGACCCCTTATGTCCTTCATATCCATCTTCATCTTTAACATAATTGACCATTTACTTCTTTATTTTTTACTTAATTTGATTAGCAAGCATAAGTTCTATTGAAAAATTATATATCGTAATAAAAATAATTATTACAGATAGATAAACATAAGTATATTCTAACTAAACCATGATCTATTTACGAAAAGAATTTATAAACCAATCAAGTGCTGTTTATTTTAATTTAAGTCTTTAGAAAGACAAATATATAAAAATAACATGTTTCTTTTCTTTCCTTGAAGAACATAATTTTCATCTTATCTATTCTTTTTCTATTAACTTAATAACACAAAAAAGTGTATTTTCCATCCCATTCCCTTCCCTCTCCTTTCCAACCGAAAACAAGTCATTTTTTTTTTTCAAACAAAAATCGAACCGAAAACCGGAAAATTTTAAACCGAAACTAAAAAAAACCCGGAAATGTCTAAACCGAACCGGAAAATATCCGAACGAAAAACGGACCGGTCCAGGACCGAAGTCGGACTGGTCCGGACTTGGACCGGTCCGGAAGTGGTCTAGGACCGCCCGAAGACCGAATTTATCGAAATGGTCTTACGCGAAGACCGGTCCGCCGAGGACCGGACCGGCCCGGGACCGACTAGGTCCGGACTGGACCGGACCGGCTGTGGTCCAGGACCGGTTTTGCCCATCTCTAGTGCACATGCAATGGGGTGATGGGTCTTCACTGGAATTTGATTCATAGGCCCAAAAATCCCAGACCAGGCCCAGCTAGCCCACTAAACAAAACCTTGATTCCCATTTCCCCGATCACCGCCGGCCCGCCTCCGGTCGTCTGTCTGTCGACCGTCGTTCACCTTGACTCTCCACGCCCATTGCAATTCGCACCCCACAGGCCATACTACATATCCACCATGGTCTCTGCCTCCGACAAACAACAACAGCAAGTCGCAACTTTATTCCATCGTCGTTGACAGAACAGCAAGTCACAACCCCTGTAACTTATTCCATCCTTATGGTCAGATCAGCAACGGACATACAGAAACCTTCGTCTATCTACTCTACTTGATTCTCACCTTCAGTATTTCAAAGTTTTGAGGTAAGTTTATAACCCTAAGACCTAATTTGGTTAAAGTTACAAATAGTATACGATATTATGATTAATTGATTATTACTTGTTATTGTAAGAATTTTTCATTGATTATTTGGTTGAGAACTTGAGATTGCGTGAAAACCTGAAACTATTGTTTAATGCCTTATGAATTGTAATCGGATGAAACTTTTGTTTACTAACTTACTCACATTGTCATATCCAGTATGAGATGCACACACGAAGTTTGTTCACCCAAATCATGGAATACACCCAGCAAAAAAACCTCGCCAAGGGCAGAACGCTCCATGCTCATATCATCAAAAGTGGTTCCACCCATTGCTCTTACATCGCCAATAGCCTCGTTAACTTCTACGCCAAGTGCCATCTTTTACCTGAAGCTCATCTTGCTTTTGACAGGATAGAAAACAAGGATGTTGTCTCATGGAACTCTTTAATCAATGGATACTCTCAACTAGGCGGTCGCCAGAACTATATCCTTGTCATGCAGCTTTTCAAGAAAATGATGAGCCAGGAGCATATGGTGCTACCCGATGCGCGTACTTTTGCGGGTGCTTTTACCGCCGCATCAGCTTTAATGGATCCGGTTGGAGGGAGACAAGCTCATACAGTTGCATTTAAGTTGGGAAAGTGCGAGGACATTTTTGTTGGTAGTTCTTTGTTGAACATGTATTGCAAGGCTGGTTTGGTTGACGATGCTAGGAAGGTGTTTGATGAAATGCCTGAAAGAAATTCTATTTCATGGGCTACCATGATCTCTGGATATTCGATGCAGAGGATTTGTGGTGATGCTATGGAGCTTTTCAAGGTGTTGGTAGCTCAGCAAGAGGAGCATGTTAACGAGTTTGTCGTCACTAGCATTTTAAGTGCGTTTACTTTGCCCGAGTTTATTCACATTGGGTCACAAATTCATTGTCTTGGACTCAAATATGGGTTGCTGTCTCATGTATCCGTTGGTAATGCAATCGTCACAATGTATTCAAAATGCGGAAGCTTGGATGAGGCTGTCAAGGCATTTGACTTGTCGGCCAATAAGAACTCTATCACATGGTCCGCAATGATCACGGGTTATGCACAGGGTGGGGATTGTAAAAAGGCCTTGAAATTGTTCTCGAAAATGCATTCTAATGGACTGGTTGCTAGTGAATTTACACTTGTTGGCATACTTAATGCTTGTAGTGATGGTTCGGCTATTGGAGAGGGAAAGGAGGCACATGCATACTCTATTAAATTAGGATATCAATATCAAATTTACATAATGACGGCTTTAGTTGATATGTATGCCAAATGTGGTTCCTTAGATGATGCTAGAAAGGGGTTTGATCATTTACAAGAACCAGATATCGTGTTGTGGACGTCAATGATCGGAGGGTATGTTCAAAATGGAGAAAACGAGAGTGCTTTGGACTTGTTTTGTAGGATGCAAGCAGAAGGTGTCTTACCAAATGAACTAACCATGGCAAGCGTCCTAAAAGCATGCTCAATTCTTGCTGCTTTAGAGCAAGGAAAACAGATCCATGCCACTACTATCAAACATGGATTTGGGCTTGAGGTTCCAATTGGCAGTGCACTCTCAACCATGTATGCCAAGTGTGGAAGCCTTAAAGATGTAGATCTTGTATTTACAAAAATGCCATCAAGGGATGTCGTTTCTTGGAACTCAATGATTTCTGGTCTTTCCCAAAACGGGCAAGGCAGTGAAGCACTTGAATTATTCAAGAAAATGCAGATTGAAGGAACAAAACCAGACTATGTTACTTTTGTAAATATTCTCACTGCTTGTAGCCACATGGGACTTGTAGTAAAGGGTTGGGAATATTTCAAAATGATGTCAGATGAATATGGTATCACCCCAAGAATAGACCATTATGCATGCATGGTTGATCTTTTGAGTCGTGGTGGAAAGCTTAATGAAGCTAAAGACTTTATTCAAACTGCACCCATTGATCATGGTCTTTGTTTATGGCGTATACTATTAAGTGCTTGTAGGAATTATCATAACTATGAATTAGGAGCTTATGCTGGAGAGAAATTAATGGAATTGGGGTCACAAGAATCTTCTGCGTATGTGTTATTATCCGGTATTTATAAGGCTCTTGGAAGATCAAAAGATGTCGAACGAGTTAGACAAATGATGAACTTTCGTGGCGTGAGTAAGGAGCCGGGGTGTAGCTGGATTGAATTTAAGAGTCATTTTCATGTTTTTGTTGTTGGAGACCAGTTGCATCCACAAATTAAAGAAATACGTTTGGAGGTACATAGGTTGAGCAAGCTAATGAAAGATGATGGTTATCATCCTGACTCTGATTCAATTTTTGCCGAATTGGAACTATGAGGTTCCTAAATATGATTTTTGCTATATGATTCAGATTTTGTTATTCAAAGCATTAGAACTGAGTAAAAAGATTCTCACATGAAGACGGTGCTGATGGCCAGGATTTCTATGTAAATATATGACTACTTAAGTAATTTTGATATCAAATCTGCATGAAATATACCTTGTTATTAGAAGATTGTCAATATGAAATCAAGAATAATATTTTCTGTGATTTCTTGATCATAAGCTCCTCGATCAGCCTAAAAGCAGAGATAAACCAAGGTCAGCTTTTCATTTTTTTACACTAGTGGAAATGCACTTTTACTTTAGAACTTTAGTTGGCTTGAAAAATCAGATTATTTATTAGAAAACAAAAGAAGTAGAATCTAGAGGTGCTGAAATTAAAGTATTTAGCTTATTCAGACATAAAAGTTCATCTTTAGTTGGGATAAGATTGATACGATGAAGGCTTCAGTTTGAAGTGGTTCTTCCTGTTTTTTCTTCGAGGCGAGGCTGTATAAGTTTTGGGTTCCTGGATGATTAATTTTCAATAAATTAAGGTTCTAGGATGTTTGTTGCTTCTTCCAGGCCGATTCAATTCTTTCATTGTTAGGACTTCTTCTGCCGGTTGCAGACGTGTCACTTCCTGCTTTCTTGCCGAATCCTCGATTGTAAGTGTATCTTTTAAGCTGGTAGTAATTGGGTGATACAAAAGTGCATCTTTTTATTAAATTTACCATGGTCATGTCTGTGTGTTCCATTTCATTAGTGACTGATGTTTACTTGTAAGGCTAAAAGGAAGACTTTAGAATCTTGACTTTGCCACCAGCCAGGATACTGCATTGAATTGAGTTTAAACTTCTGGACCATTGTCCACAACATGTCTTTTGTTAGACTTGTAACATTGAATAGAGCTATACAATCTAGAGCTCTGTTAAGGTATATTAAACACTGTTTCAGACAGTGTCTAATCTAAAATGGAAGAATTTGATGTCTTAGTTTTGATTGATGAATCATTGTGTTAATCATTTTTCTTAATTTGTACTCTGTTTAATGATTGATATCTTGTTTAATTTATGTTGTAATTTTTGTTCATTTCTATAACATGACGTTTTCTTTGTTTACACTTGCTGGTTTGAAGTAAATGCGAATGTACTGTTGCTTCATATTTGGCTTACTAGAATTCCTACAACAAGCCACAACCCTAGGACTGATTTCTTCAAACCTAGCTACATGAAAGATTAATCAAAACTATGAGTTACTTTCGACCGGTAGAGTTAGTTTATGAAATAACTGTGAGTGAAAATTAAAATTAAATACCCTTCCTTATAAAGGTAAGGTTAGCTCCAACTATCAATGTCATTGCTGGAACTGATGCTTCACTATTAATTAATTAGTTTGATCAAAGATTGAAGAAATAATGAACACTAAACCATATATAATTTGATTTGATGATGTAAGAATAATTAAGTGATTTTAATTATGAGAAGACTTGCAGAACTATCAATAACACGAAGATCATTAGCTTTCTAATCGGAGAGATCACTCCTATCAGAAGCCTGAGTGCCCAACCCAATGATCTAACAAAACAACATCCAAATTAAACCCGTTATTGTTTCTTAATTATGGTTTCGTTTCTTTTTGTTTTTTTACTTGTTGCTCTATTCACAGTTGCTCATCAACAGTTGCAAGATCGTAACGTGGCAATGGTGGAAGGCGTAAACTACATCTTGAGATTGATTGAATATGTCAAAAATGGTATCGTATCGATATGCTGTTTAATATTCGTTAAAATAGTCACCTGTTTGATAAAATTCATCATATCATAAGAACAGAACATCATGTAAAACCATAATCTTGATGCTTTCTATTTATTTGTTAATAAAGAATCAACCTTTTTCGCCTTCCAAACTGGTATTATATTCTTCCACTTGGGTATAATTTTCATTCCAAAGTTTTACCCGACCCATCAATGCTAATAGTCGATAATATCTTTGCCACTTATGTTCCCGTATAATGTTGTAAACATATGTCCAAATGTAAAACCTAAAACCACACCTTGAAATCAAAGATAGTTGAGCAAGTTAATTTGTCCCCAAATGGACTGTTACTCTCCCTACAAACAGTGGGAATGATGATCAGAAGCAAGTTCCCGAGCGTAGAATTAACGTCAAACCTTAAACCCTAAACCCTTAAAAAGATATATCAGTTTTATAATTGAATAAAATAGAACTGAATAAAGAAAGGCTGCACATGAACCAATTACTAGAACATGCAAATCTTCTGGTGATTTTAACAAGCATCCATCCATCCAAGTACTGATCCGATTACAAATGTAAGAAGAATGTTCACCGGCATGAACCATCTACATTGAAATGGTGTTTGGACATTATCAAAAGTGATTATTTAAGCGTAAATAATACGAAATTACAATACCATTGTATAAAAAATAAACATTTTATTTTAAAAAACAATATAATGTAATTCTCACATTATGTATGCAAATTGTTATATGCAATAAGAATTAGTAAAGTTCGTTGTATACGATGGTAACTAATAATGATATACAGAAAAAGTTATTTGTATCCAATGGAAATATTGCGAAAGTTGCTTATTTTGTTTTTAAGAGAATCAGTTAATCATATTATTCATATACAATAGTATCTAACGCAAAAATTTATATCTTTATGCAATTTTCCCATTGTATATCTCCTCAAACCCAAATCCAAACAGAGCCCCCAGGGGCAGACCTATGTGTTCTCAAATGGGTACGGGACACCGGTCAATTTTGTAGAAGCAATGGAAATTTTTAACGTTTTCGAGCCGGTGCCACTAGTCAACTTTTAGGGTGCCACTAGTGATTTTTTGATGCCACCAAAACCAAAGGAAAAATGAATTTTTGTTTTACAAAAATAATAAAATATAGTTCAATCTTCGATTTATACATTTAAAACACTTTAGTTTACCCTAAAAATAGCAATTTAATTAACATGGCTTCAAATAAATTGTGTTTTGTTTTTAGTTTTGGCCCTAAAATACCGGAACAACAACTAAAACCTCGTTAATCTGATCCGATTATCTGAAAACCCGAAAAATAACCCGAACAACACCCTCAATTTTAAGTAATTTTATTTTCGATATTATATTATGCCACCGGTCAAAAAATCCTGGGTCTACATGTTTTTCATGAAACAAATAACAGGGGGTGGGGTGTTTGGTCCAATGGAGTCTTTGGGTGTCAATTTGGACTAACAGAGAAACTATGCTCGACAAGTGACGGCGTAAAGACATAAAAGTAACGCAACCTGTTTAAGAAACAGCTAGCAGCGATTAGTAATAAATAATTAGTGGTATTCAGGTAAATTTTGTATGTCGACTCTGACTAACGTTGTTGAGGTGGTGGATATTAACACGGGGTACGGCGAGGAGTAAGCCGACAAATGCCATCTATTAATCTCCCACCGGTTGGCTTTGTGTTTTAGGTTTTAAAAAATGATGAATTTTTAAATGAAATAATATAATATGGTAAAGAGATATTCTGGTTTTGAAACCTGGTACTTGTCAGACAAAAGAATTTGGAAAGGTGAGTGAGAAGAAAGGGAAAAGATGAAAACAAACAGGAGAATTGTTTGGATTGCAAATAACTAAATAAGCATGTGTGTGTTGTGCAAGTAATAGTATGAATCAATTAGCATGCATTTAAAGCCACAAATTTGGAAGTGAGGGTGTATGTAACTATGTATACAAATGCTAGAATAAGAAAAAAAATAACATGGTGAATTAACATCTATCTCATGTTTTAATAACAAATTAATTGTCATTGTAAAAATTGACCTATTTATTATATTTACTTTTTCAGAAAATAGAGTTAATTACATTTTAATAGAATAAAGAGAGAAAAGTACGAGAATTTATGATGGGCAAGTTTTAAAACTTCAATAGATGAGATCCAAAATATGTGAGAGAAAGCATACTAAGTTTAGTACAAGAGGAAGCCCTTCTTGTACTTGAGAATTCAATATATGAGAATATGCGAGAGAAAGGATGGTGTATGTTAAAATATATCACGTCACATTCAATATCTCATGAGATGAAAACATACTAAGTTTTATCGCTAAATGTCAATAATACCCTTTAGAATATCATGAGATTTTCCACTTCATCGCAAGTTTGTTTTAGGCTTTCTGACTTCAACTTATGGAGACTTTGATTTAGGGCTTTGTTAAGAGGGTTCGTTCGATTTAGGGATTCATATTACTTGATTGTAGATTTGATTGCGTCGGGGTGGTGACGGTACTCTGGTTGAATTGGAGTTTCATTTTGTCATCTTATCATATTCCATTTCCTTACTCGGTAACCAAACATGCTATTTAAATTTATTTTTAATAAAAAAAACATACACATGTCTTAATCTACGTCTTTAACCATCTCCTAATGGCCTAGTGGGTAAGGCACTTGCTCCCATAGGGGAGGTCAAGGGTTCAAGTCCCACTAGGTTTCAATTAGGGATGACCACAGGGATGCTTCGGAAATGGTCACGGGTAAAACCGGTTAGACCGCGTAAATCTGAGTCAAAAGGCTCGGCGCCCCGCGAGGAGCCCTAACTGGGAAAACTCCTTTGTCTTAATCTACGTCTATAAAATGACTTAAACGCTAAACCTTAAAAAAAACCGCAAATCTTTAATACAAGGAATTTCATTTCAATTCCTTAATCTATATTATATTATAAAGCATTTATACCTTTTGCTTAAACTCTTAAATTTTAAGTATTTTGAAATTACTAAATTGCCCTTATATAAACTAAATTGAGTAACTATTATATATAATTAATAAGATTCTTATATTCCATTTTAATAACATAACTTTACATATTTAAGAAAATCAAAGTCAATACAATTTTTTTAAAAATCAAAGCCAATACTAATTAACTTAATTATTATAAAATATTTTTATAAATTTATTTTTCATATTATGAGGAATAGAAAAGTAATAAAAAAAGATTAAAAAAAATAGACATGTAACTAAACGAAAATTATTCATCATTACTATATTACATAAAGTAGCTTAATACCCCGTGTATAAACACGGGGAATGATTAAAGTCAGTTTTAAATTTTTTAGGTTTTTAAGAGTACTAACATGTATATAAAATAGAATTGCAAAACATACATTGTAATATATAACGTATACTGAACATAACTGTTTTCTCTAGAATTTCTTAATCGTATTTTTTTCCTAAGTCTTGAATATTGTTCCAATAAATGTCTCTTTGAAAATGATGAAGATGATTGTTAATTCTCCGTAATTGATAACTATCAAAATGAAGAAGAATCATAACAACATGTGTGATGTCGAAATGAAGTAATGTTTATAGATTTAAGATATAAATGCTTACAATAGTTACGATCCTCCCATTAATAAACATCTATATTTGAAAAGTTATTAAAAAATGAAATAATGGGCTGCTAATATTTTAATTTATATTGTGTTGAATTTAAATATGTTTAATTGTTTTTAAAATAAACATGAATTTAACTAATAGATAATTGTATTAGAAAGTTTCTAACTTAATGTTACTATTTACACATATCTTGTAGAATAATTAACATATATTGCTTTTATATATTATATGTTTACCAAAACTTATCACCTAGAAATATGAAAAGTTTGAAAATTTAAAACACTTTAGTATCTAAAATCATTTTCGATTTTTAACTAATCACCCTTGATATAAGAAAAGTAAATATATTGAATATAGGAGTTTGTTATCGGTAATTATACGGGGATATTAAGAAAATTTGTGAAATAGAAGGTTGTAATTGATAATTGCTATAATTAAGGGGTAATTATTAGGGGGTTATTAAAAAATTTGTAAAATATAAGGTTGTAATTAATAAAAGTTTCCTATAATTAAAGATGATGATGTCATCATTTTTTATTTTAATAACGATGACGATGTCATCATTCTTTTCTTTTAATAATACTAGTAAGGCACCCGCGAAATGCGGTGGCAACGATCAAGGAACAATGATAGTGAATACTTGATGTGGCGAGTACGGAGGAGGCAATGGTGCTTACGAATGAAGTCTGAATGTTACAATAAATTTGAAATTATTAAATTGTATTATTTATCGAATTTATGTTATATGAAACTTTTATTTAATAATGGGGTAATATTGTTTATACACTTTGACTTAAAAATTATATGAGACAGTTAAATAATACTAACGTTATATGTTGAACTTGTAGATTATAAGTATTATTTAAAAAAATTGAAAGGTATGTTTTTAGAGAAAAATAAACTATAATTAGTTGTAATTAAAATATTTATTTGTTAAAGGAGAGAATATGGAATGTTTAATGAATTGATGAAAGAGATTAATGTAAATAAAATTAAAGGTGGAGATTGGGTTTTGATTGAAAAATTAAGAACTCTAATTTTTAAAGGAGAGAGAATGTTGTATGTTTAATATACTAATCTTATATACTTATTAAAAGAAAAGGGTGATGACATCATCATTCTATTTAAAATAAAAGGTGATCACATCATCATTCTATTTTTGAATCTTTTTTTAACAAATCAACCCCTTTAATTTATTAACACTTCTATTTTTGAAATAATTTTAACAAATCAACATCATTAATTTGTTAAGACTATGAAATAGGTTTAAAAACTTTTAAATTTAAAATATTATCTTAACTAATTTGAAGATTAGTTTGTTAAAATATTCAATTTAAAACCTATATTTTCAAATTTAACCCTTAGAAATATGAGATCAACAACAAAATCGTGTATTCTAACTAATCATTAGGTGTATCTAAACTAAAATGATATTTCATACAATTCACATAGAAGTTTCGAAATTTTAAATTTCAAAACATAATTGGAAGATTAAATAATATAATCTTAACTAATTAAAATATTATCCTAATTAATTTGAAGATTAGTTTGTTAAAAGATTCAATTAAGAACCTCTATTTTTAAATTTAACCTTTATAAATAAGAGTTTAACAACAAAATCGTGTATCCTAACTAATCATTAGGTGTATCTAAACTATAATGGTGTTCCATATAATTCGCAAAATTTTTCGAAATTTTAAATTTCAAAATACAATTCGAAGATTAAAATAATATAATCTTAACTGATTAAGATATTATCCTAACTAATTTGAAGATTAGTTTGTTAAAAGATAAACTTCTTTTTTCAAATTTAACCTTTATAAATAGGAGATTAACAACAAAATCGTGTATCATAACTATTCATTAGGTGTATCTACACAACAATGATGTTCCATACAATGCGCATAGAAGTTTCAAAGTTTTAAATTTCAAATAATAATTCAAAGATTAAAAATATAATCCTAACTGATCAAGATATTACCTAATTTGAAGATTAGTTTGTTCAAAGACTCAATATAAAACCTCTATTTTCAAATTTAACCCTTATAAATAATAGATTAAAAACAAAACCGTGTATCTTAACTAATTATTAGGTATATCTAAATACAATGGTGTTCCATACAATTCGCATAGAAGTTTCAAACTTTTAAATTTCAAATCATAATTCAAAGATTAAATAATATAATCTTAACTAATTAAAATAGTTTACTGACTAATTTGAAGATTAGTTTGTTAAAATATTCAATTTAAAACCTCTATTGTCAAATTTAACCCTTAGAAATAAAGATTACCAACAATATTGCGTATCCTAATAATCATTAGCTGTATTTAAACTAGAATGGTTCTCCATACAATTCGCATAGAAGTTTCGAAATTTGAAATTTTAAAACATAATTCGAAGATTAAATAATATAATCTTAACTAATTACAATATTATCCTAACTAATTTGAAGATCAGTTTGTTAAAAGATTCAATTTAAAACCTTTATTTTCGAATTTAACCCTTGAAAATAGGAGATTAACAACAAAATCGTGTATCATAACTAATCATTAAGTGTATCCTAACAAAATCAGTCTTAATAATATATATTTATATAAAATACGATATGACATATTTTAATTATTTAGATTTACTAATTTTTAAATAAATTATATATTTTAAATATTTTTTAATAATTTTATTTTTAATACATCATAGTAATATAAAAAAAAATTTTAAAAATATATTTAATAATACGATGTGTTTATACACGGGATACTTAGCTAGTATAGATTATAAGATACTTTACTCTTTATGTATTGAAAATGAACATGGAGTGTTCAGTACCGTGGTATCAGCTTATATTCGACCGATGGTCTACGACTCTACGTCCCTTGGAAAACATTTTCCTCTGTGGTTCAAAAGACCAGGTTGGAAGGGCATTTCGTTGATTTTCTCCGAAGCGATGATCAATTCCTCTGGAATTGAATCGAATCAAGTGGTGACGATGATGTTTATATTCCCTAATTTCTTCTTCAGGACGATGGTGAGGTCGGTTCCCAATGATTTCTTACTTTTGATCAATTGTCCCACGCACTCTCAAATCTCATCATCATATTCAATTACTTCAGTTAAATCAGTTCTAGATGGATTCGAAGAAGAAGCCACTAGAAGAAAGAAACACCATTCACGACAAGAAACTGAAGATTGTTCCATGGGACGATTTTCAACAAGAGCTCGCTCGTCTTTCCAGTCTTTCATCCGCCCTTCATGAAGCTAATCAGACCAAGTTTTCGATCCAAGAGAAGCTTAACTCCCTGTTACAGGTAGTATCAAGCTACATTTGTTTTTTTTTATTCAATATCGAATAGATAGTCCCAGGTTCATATATTACTGATTTTAAAAACTTGAGATTAGCGTAGGTTGTTCTGTAATGTCAATATGTTAATGGACTCGATGGATTAGGGTTTCAATGATTGATTTCAAACGAAATATCTTCCATAGTTAATTAGTTGTTGCAGTGTGGTTAAAAATACCATGCTATTGCTGGATGATGTGATCTTGCTATAATGTCTTCAAGTCTGTTTATGTAAAACTTGACTTTTTAAGTAGTTCTGGTATATTGCTCTTTCAAGTTGATTGGAACTGCTTCTGGGAGATGCTTAACATTGTAGCATTAACTGTGAGAAAATGGAAGTAAAAATTATCTGTTTCCTAGTTGTTGCACCATGCTTGAATTTCTCTTTAGATATTGGCTTCGTTTTGGCATTTTAGATTTCTCATTTTCTCGTTCTTGAAGTTTCATTTGGGATGAAAAGTGCAATTAGGGCATGTTTGGGTGCAGATAAATCCAGGACTAGATATGAAACATGCTAGTTCTGTTTTTCGGAACATCATGCATATAAATTCAATAGTGTTAAACTCTGTATCACGTTGACCTCATTACATTAGCATTACTGTTTTCCTGCTTGCTGGTTTCTGCATAAAGCCACTAAATACCCTTTAGAAAAACTTGATAACATTTCTGTCAAATATTGGGCAGTTAGAAGCAGAATCATTAGAATGGTCAAATCAGCTAGATGAGATGCGAGAGAAATTAGAAGCTCGAAAACTGATGATGGGGAACATGTCGATGCATTCAAAAGTTGTTCTGAAGAAAGCCAAGAAGCAGCAAGAGCAACTTAACACTGAGATCAGGTCTCTTCTTCTGGCTGGTTCTGCTCTCTCTGTTGCTGGTAGGCGATTGAAGGTAATTAGCATCTCAATTTCCTATTTTTCTTGCTTTAGGAGAGCAAATATGAATCTGGTGTTTGATGCAGGAAGTGAACAAGTCATTGGGTGGAGAGAGATGGTATGTTCACCTAAGAAATTCGCAGAAAAAATTGCGAGCGAGACAACAGTTTATGGTGGCACAGATTTCGCTGCTCTATCCTGTGATGAAGGTTGTGACTAGACGTACTCGTGAGCAAGAACTTGAATTATATACCAGCAGTAGTATGTCAGGTGATAATTTCCGTTACTATATCTTTTGAAAATTAAGTGAAACTATTTTGTTGTTAGTGTTTCATTATATTTCTAGATGGATCATGAATATCAGAATATGTTTGTTTCTTGGAATCTATGATTTTGTGGTATTAATTTTTATGTTCTTTCTATTGATTTGGTAGGGAATCTTAATGGAGTGAAACTGATAGACGCAGCATCCTTCACTATTTCAGGACTGCATCTGAGTGTGAACCCTTTTACAAAGATGAATTTTTTCACTGATAAAAAGGAGGTGTCGACGTCAGCAACTGCTCTTGGTTATGTTGCACATGTCTGTCTGTTCTTTCTCTCTGTTTTAGTTGCTCTCAATTACTCTCGAGTCTCGGACATTCCAAAATAATTCTAAACTTAAACTACTTACTTGATTCACTGCAAGTACTTAAATACAGTCGAATGCCTTGCATCTTGTTGCTGTCTTAACAATGACTAATTGTGGGCTATGTTGTAAATTCATTATCACTGAGTTTTCAGCTTAAAATTTCATGTGGTCAAATTTTTTATGTTGATCTTTGGCATCCCAAAAATGGAATCACTGGGATTATTTTGGACACAGAGAGTAATAGAATCTTTTCTTGCTACTAATAAAATCTTATGTAATGATGATTCAAGACTACCCTTGAACCTGTAATGACTGTCAATTCCCATTTGTGGTTTCTTTTTTCTTTTTGCAGGCTGTTTCGTTAATCGCTTTATATATAGAAATTCCTTTGCGATACCCATTACGGTTGGGTGCTTCTAGAACATATATATGTGACTTTGCTCCTTCTATGTCTGATCCGACATCAAAGCCAACCCAATTTCCACTGTTCTTGGAAAGTCAAGACGCAACAAGATCAGCTTATGCAGTATTCCTACTTTACAAGGTCTGTCTGTTCTCTCTTAATAACATGTTTTTTGTTCCTTAAAAATTACAGTAATGCAATACATATATAATGATTGAAATGGGTCGATAAAGAATGGTTCAAAAATATGAGTCCAGAGCTGACAATAGCACCTGAATGAGTTTGAAATTGTGTGCAGGACATCGAGCAGCTCCTGAACAGTATAGGCATCGAGAGTTTGGGGCCACGTCACGTGCTGGCAAATTTCAAAGAGCTCTTAAATAACATTCTATCCCGGCAATATATTCATAATTGATACATTCCCACTGTCTGTAAGTCTTGTACATTTGTACATAGCTTCTTTGTGTTATTTGAGGGTGCGGGTTTTATTTGTAAATGGGTCACCCGTGTTCCTCGATGGTCTATTTTTATGTTTTTGAGTCGTCAAAACAGGGAAAAACATGTTCCTGTTTCTTCCTTAACATTACATAATATTAGTGAGATGCCGAAGGCTTTAACATGTATAAAAAATTCGTTACATACAACATTCTTTCGGGTTTCTTCTCTCTCTCTCCATAATTAGTTTTGATGATAATTTTTGAAAAAATTAAAATGTCAAGATACAAATTTTAATGATAGTGATTACCTAGGGCTTAATTCAAAAGACTTTCACTGTGTTCTTGAGGTTTTGTAACATGGAACTATGGAAGGTTAGTTATAAGAATGAAACTCTCGGTGATCATACAATTACATTGTTTTTTTATTAACTAAAACAAGTTTCCATATTAAATTCTCATGATCTTTTGTTTAAATTGCGAGTAAATTATTTTTCGTGTGAATTGATTTAAACTCTGCCATAACTTGGTGAAAATAAAATTTCAGAAATACATAGGTATATACACTATTAGAGTGGTAGGAGTAGTAACATTCTATCACACTATCATATCAGTTTTTTTCTTCCAACATTCGACATATTATTCAACTCTATAGTGGTCACTCTCTATTACATCAAATTCTGGGATCCACCTAATGTTTACTAACCAATCAAAATTTACAAAACGAAAATTAAATATTGATTAGACCCACCATCAGACCACTACATTGCTTCTTTGATGTGGTGATTACTACATATTTTCTATCACCACTTGATGTTGTAGTGGGAAATCCTTCTCAATCACATAGTTGTGACTTCATCACATACTTATCCCATTATCCGCTCCTTATACTTTTACTAGTTGTAATGCACCTATGGAAATCACAATGATCATTTTATCAACCAGGGTGAGCAATTTTGGTCCAAGCCTGAAAGCCTATTTGTCTAATAATTGAATAAAAAATGGACCAGAAGTTTTTGTCTGGTTCCGTTTTCAGACTCTTGATCTAGCAAAGTTTGGACGCTAATCCAAAACCCGTAGAATTGTAGAACCCAATCAATATCAGACCGAACCGAATGTGTTAAAGATAAAAGATAATAAGAAAAATTCTACTACATTTTCACCAAACAAATGTGACAAAAGATCGATTCATTATGTAGATATTTCAATTAATTTTTACAATATGTTAGATACTATTATCTCGCATTACTTGTGTAATTAGATTTGTTGTTTAACTATCTTGTTTTGGATCTTTCATTATTAAATTCAAATGTAGCATCTCAGTAATTTTTGTAAAATATTATTTTAATACAAAGTTTTAGAAAGAGTTAATTATAAAAGTGGTTCATGTGGTTGTCACTGATTTTCAGTTTTAGTCTTTTAACTTTAAAAATTACGAAAATAGTCACTATGGTTATCATTTTGTATCACTTTAGGTCCTTTACACTAACTTCAGTTAAGTGTCACCGTTAGATAGGGGGTATTTTGGTCAATTTAATCACTATCCATGTTACCAAACATAACAAAATGTATTTTCTATATTTAAATAAATAAATAAGAAGAAACAATAAATATTATCCCCAGCTCCCACAAAACTATATATATATATATATATATATAACCAGTCTCTTGGTACACATTCTCTCTCTCTCTCTCTAGCCTTCTCTCTACCACCGCACACCACCACACCACCGCCGTCTAACCACAAACACCGCCGAAAACCACTAGTCATCACCATCTAAACCACCATCACCTCCAAAAACCACCATCACCACCATCTAATAGAAGTTAGTGTAAAGGACTTAAAGTGAAACAAAATGACAAGCAAAGTGATTATTTTTGTAATTTTTAAACTTAAAGAAACTAAAATTGAAAATCATTAACAAACACATGGACCATTTTTGTAATTAACTCTTTAAAAAAGAATGTTCAAATTTAGGTTTTTGGTTGAGTCGCACTTGCTTTCTTAGTAACGGTTTGTCTACGATTTTAGTTTTGTTGATTCTTGGGCTTTTATCCGGTTCAAATTTAAATGGGTTTCGGTCAGAATTTCATCCATGCTTAATGTGTTTGTGCATGTAAAATTTGTACAAGGACTATAAAGCAACTTGGTCTAAAACACATGATAAAAACGAAATCATATTAAGGGGGTGTTCGGCTAAGACTACTGTGTGTTTATTTTTAATAAGCTTTATTTTTTGATGTATTTTCTCACTTATGGACTTTTAATAAATTTCTTATTTATCGTTGTATATATATGATATCATCAACTTCAAATTTAGATAATATTATCCGTATATACCACTTAAATTATTGAAATATTTAATTTAATACATATTTTATTTAATAAGTATGTATGTATAATAACACCTAATTTGGATAGTGTTAAACAACAGATGTAATTTTCCTATATACACACACAACTCATTCCAACAAACTCAACCACTATCTTCATCTTAAAACATAAAGATATTAGAATGTCAACTCTCAATACTTAGGTCCCGTTTGTTTCACCGTAATGCAAAGGAATAAAATGATTTTAAATACATCTAGTTATGAAATGTCATTTATCTACCTAAGGGAATATATACTTTAACGAATTTAATTTCTTTCCAAATAATGTTACCAAACGCAATATACAACGGAATTTGATTTTAAATCAATTACATTCTTTCACATTACGATAAAACAAATTGGACCAGAGTCTAAAAACACTGTCTCAAAATCTAACCAAAATTCAATTATGGACCAAGATGACTTGATTCACAATCTTCCTACCTACAAAGCTGCAATCACCGGCGACTGGGATGTGAAGCACACGTTTGATGTTCATCCCGATAAACGTGATGGCAAAATTAGGGGTGGAGCATGGTTCGGTTTTGACATAAAACCAAAACCGAATAGAAAATTTCGGTTTTGAAAACTAAAACTAAAAAGTTCGGTTTTTGAGTGGTTAAGTTTTCAGTTTTGAAGTCAGTTTTCGGCTTTTGCCGTTTTACATCTTTTCCGCTTTAACCATCAAGATTTGAAGTCATGCAACCAACATTAGATAGCTATAAAATTAAACACGATTGAAGCTATATAAAAAACATCAATTTGTGTACCACCTAATTTAAGCTATATATATTACAATTGATACAAACAAAATGTTTGTCAAATGCTTAAACTTTAAAGCCTAAGTTGAACAAATCAAAACTCAAAGCAAATTGATAGATAATAGATTAGCATACGAAGCTGCGACTTCGAAGGAGATCTATAAGTGTGAGGCCTCTTTGGTGGAACCCTCATGTAAATGGGGGCGGCCATGTAAATAAGAAAGTTATAGGGTATTTGATTTTTTGGATATGTATATTTACAATATTGCCCCTTAAAAAGGTTCGGTTCGGTTTTTCAACCGCCGATTTTGCGGTTAACCTTGACTGAAATCTATTTACTTGCAACATATGGCAATTTCGACCAACCACTATGTTAATTTAGCTTTCGTTTTACGTATACAAGTAAATTGAGTTGAAACGAAAGTTAGCCAGAAGGGGAACGGGTTGACATGTTGAAAGTCATCCACAAGATGTCTCTAATACATACAACTTTTTAACTTTTACTTATAGATTCAGATTATTGTTGTGAATAAAATAAATTTATTCAGACCTATAATATTTATAAGAGTTCGAAAAATAGACAAAAAAGTGTATGAGTGGTGTAAATTTGTTTTGACCTGTCGGTCATAAAACTTGATACTAACATTGTACTGTATGCCTATGTCCTTGTGCTACAGATGTAGCACTCTATCTGGTAAAAAAAGTACCTGAATTTGGTTATCCAGAAAGACAGGGAAGGCCATACTCTCTATTTGTCTTGCAAGTCTTAGAGTGCACGGAGTGGAATGAGTTTGTGGCGTGGATAGTGGTTTACCGCGCGGTGGTAAAAAAAATTCCACTACATGGCGCCGTTGTTCCCTACATGCGTGGATTCCTCTACATCGCCATATGTGGCGTGGTCCTCTAATTTGGTGTGGTAGGAAGTGACCACTACGGGTCTGTGTGATGAGTTAAGTGATGAGAGTGAAAAGCTGATGTGGCGATGTGATGGGTGTGGTGGGAGGTAACCACTCCCACCACTCTTAGCCACAAAACCACACTTTTTTCCTAGCAGCAGCCAGCTAGGGGCCTTCCAGCTTCTCATTAACTCCTGTCTTCCTGTCTGGGTCTCTCTATATTTACATGTACTTTCTTTAAATATACCTCCATTACTCTTAAGTTGTTATTTTCCGACTTTTTGAATCTTGTGCTTGAAGAGATCCCTGCGAATCTTGAAGGTGCATCAGACTACCACGTCGTTTGTTTCAAGGTGATCCTGCTCATAGCCTCATGCACTAAAGAAATCTAGGATATGAAACTAGAGCATGCTCAGACACTAAAACTTGTGGAACAGATGTGATCTATTGTTATATAATTAGAAAGCTATGCTATGGCCTAGGATATATAGGAATTGCAGTATCTAGAGCTGTAAAAAATGGGATTTATGAACTTGCAAAAGTTTGAGTTGAGAGCCACCCAAACTTAATTTGGTATGAAGATGAAGTTTTTTTTTTCTTTTTTTGCAGTCATAAGAATATCGTCAAGAAAAAGTGTTCAAAGAATGGCAAGGAATAATGTATTTGCAACAGCTATGAATCCTAATGGAGACAGCCCATTGAGTATAGCTGAGAGATTGTCATCTATCACATGCCTACCAAAGGGTTTAAGTCCCGTTGTGGACAATGGAGTCGATTTAGGATAGGTTTAGCGGGTGTGTGTGGGTTCAAGTCTAATGCCTCTACACCTGCGCAGCTTTGTAAATGCAACGGGAGCTCCAGTGGTTCAAGATGATCATGATTTTGACAGTAAACCTAACAGCTTGCAGGGTGATGTGATGTGCTTTTTTTTTTCTTTTTTTGTTTGGTTTTAAAGTTGTAACAACAGTTGGATAAAGGGGTGTTTGTACATTTCCTATATGCAGGGGTGGTATCTCAAAACCAGAATCCAAATACCCCCTTACGGTGGTATCATATCCAAGAAAGCAAAGACTTCTCCAGACATGAGTTCTGAAGAAAGATCTTAATGTTCTTGCAGGGAAGTGGAAAAGCATATGGACCCTTTAATTAAAGAAAGATAACAAGACACCAAGAACGGTATTTACAGAAGAACAAAAGGATTTACTTGAAGGAGAAGCATGGATTGTGGGTACATCTGTGAGAACCATGGCGTTTGCTGCAGCCTGTACAGTGCAGGTGGCAACAACAGTAACAGGTTATGACTCTTCCTAAATGATCCAGCCTTTCTCCTACTAATATTATCATATGCCATTGCATTATTCACTGCAATAACTTCCCTGTTGATGTTTTTAGCAATACTCCCTGCTATGCAGAAGAGGAATTTTTTTCTATGCTTTCCTAAAATAATGATGATTGCACTCACTCGTGTCGCGTCTCTATTTTTCACTTGCTGCCATTGTGGCAGCAGCCACAGCATTTAGAGCAACACTTGCATTAGTACACAGAGATGATATATCACGATTGCTAAACCCGTTTCATTATTTGCTATGCTTCAGTTCACCTGTTGCTTGTTTAACTAATATATTCAACATACAGCCTGTAAAACTAATAGCTTCAGTAGATTTTTATGTTAATGTGATTAGATCCAAATTACTTTGTATCCAAGTTATAACATAATCTCCACTATTATAGAAAAAAAGAAATAGGGATTGTTTGGGGGGGGGGGGGGGGGGGTTCTAGTCTGATTATAGAAAGTTGAGAACAAGAAGTGTAATTAAACACAAGAAAAGAAGAAAAAATGACATAAACCCCTGTAATCGAACGTATGTAATGAAGTATGATTCTTAGAACTCTATCACCTGCCTCTATCATTATCATAAGATAAGAATCAAGCTGGTAATTGGAGCTTTACATTGTTCTTCCAACTGTATCCAGAAGAAGAAAAAAAGAAAAACAATTATTTCAGATTTTATCGTAAGAAGAGCTTTGATTTAAATGGCTAAAAAGCTGTTTTACCTTTCAAAGTAGTAGTAGAAGAAATCAGCATAAAGCAGAGTTTGGACTAGGCCTGCTACCCAAGCTGCAAACCAATACGTTATATGTTATAAGACTGTCTTTTATTTTCATGACTTGTTTGGAAATATGCTTAAACTTTTTATGACATTTATGATATTAGGTCATATATTGTAGAATACTAGAATGTATACAATTGAGGAAGAGACATACTGATCCAATGGACATAATGAGGCTCAGTGAAGTAACGGTAGATCCAGTTCAAAATGTACAACCCACGGTATGCTCTACACAAAGAAAATCGATGACAATAAATCTTCTACATCAAATCAAATATATTTATTTATTAATAAAAGTTTACATCAGGTGCATTACCCTAAGAGAAATACATATTGGCCAGTCAAGTTGTCAATGTTTCTAGTTCTTTGCAGCAAGACCAGCTGAGGAAGTATAGCAACAGCTTCCAAGAATATGGAGAATGTCCACATTATCTGCTCAAATACAGTTGCAACAGCTTTCAAGTTTGAAATATGGATAAAAAAAAGATGAGGAAATAAGTAATCTTATTAGATAAAACAAATTATGTGACCCTAACGAATCATATACTCAGAATTGGAGCCAGAGTACCAGACCTCCAAAAGCTAAATTTTTTTATCGTGTGATGCCTTTTAAAAAAATAATTATGACTTGGAAGTCACAATAATCATATATATAATGCACATCCAAACACGGTTCAATGTCGCTCTATTTGTATAACTGCTTGAAGTTGGTCAAGAGAATATCAATGCAACTCATTTATCTCATTATCTGAAGTTTTAATGGATAATACCTCTTTCAAAGTAAACTTCTCATGAATGAGTAGAGCTAAAAGCAGACAAGGAAGCACGAGAAAATAATGTCGAAAGGTATCTTGATCTTTATCATAGGACCTACGAACAATCTTGTGGCGTCTTATATACCACACAATAGAGAAAGAACTTCCAAGAAATATGAACTTCATAACAGTATTATATACTGATACGAAGTTTGTGAATACATCCAAGTAGCGAGTAGCAAAAACCAGTGCATAGAGCTCCTGCGTTTTTAGTGACACCCCTGCATGCAACATTGGATGAAAGACATCAAACAGCAAGTTGGATAACATGTTACAGTCAAGAATCAAATAGATACAACACGGTAAAACTTACAAAAAGACTACCTTTATGTCAATGTAAAACCAATGAACCTACTTCACTAGCATTCTTGCTTATTATAAAGGCCCCATAATATGTCTACAGTTTTGGTAACCAACCTTACTATAAAAAGCTTCTACATTAGATCGGCATATGCAGTTCTACAAATAGAGAAACTACAGACTGGTAAACAAGATATAAGGTAGTCAATATCTCTCCAATTTAAAGAAATTAAATAGTTAAACAATGGGTAAGAAGAAATAGGTCTCCTAAGTCCATGTAAACAGCTACACAGTCTAAGATTATGCGAATGGTGATTAGAGTCCAACAAAATTGACCCAGAAAGGTAAACATAGGCACTTTATGGTATCACAAATGAAGCAATGATTTTTATGGATAAGAACTTGCTTGATATTTCACTAGTAATGACCAATTATATTCTAAGAATCATCTTCCGAAATCTATAAGGTTTCTCCAACACACCAAACTGCAAATTTCATATATAATCAACCCTAGATTCTAATCACAAGGGAACCTACATTACACACAAAATTAGATGAGAATTACTACATTTAGACCTAACATCAAACTCAAGGATACAATTACAAGCAATATTATGGAAAAAAGTTCACTTTCTAATTTCGGAAATCAAATTCACATGAACAGATAACATAAAACCAGCTGAGAACACACTAATGAGAAATTCAAAAAACATCCTAACGACATCACGAATTCCCTCCACATTACCACATTTTGGGGAAATCAGAATCCCTGAAATTATGTTGAAGATTATAAATCTGTAACATGAAATCTTGGGGGAAAAGGGTACCTCCGCAGGATTTGATCGTATGTATCTTCAGAAGTAACACGAGGACACTGGCGAGATGTGTCATGTCTCCTGCAAGTCTGAATATATTCATCCTTCCTTATTTGTGTGTGAGATTTTGCTGGATGATCTATGAAGTGTTAATTGGTGAAGAACTGAAACAGATCTGCTTGGAAAATAAACAGATCTCTTCGACTGATCCAAGCAGACGAGATGAAATGAGATCTTTCTTCTTCTTCTTCCCTAACCCTTTCTCTCTTTCCTCAAATGTAAAACCTCCCTGGTGGAAAGTGGAAACGAAGCCAGAGAATGATAGAACGGGTCGGGTTTGTTTCTCACGGTCTCGGATTTCAATTTGGAGTTCTTACCACGTAAAATTGGTCGGTATTCGTGACATCATTCATTATCCTATTCTTTTGTCTTTTTTTTTTTCACTCATATAGTTAACAAGGAGTTATACGTCTGCGCGTTGCGACATGTGTTATTTACCTAATTTAATAGGTTTTGATAATAAGAGATGAAATATATAATATATGTGTATTTACTACTACTACTAATAATAATGATATTAATATTAATATTAATAATAGTTATAATACTAATACTAATACTAATACTAATACTAATACTAATACTAGTAATAATAATAATTATTATTATAATGATAATAATACAGCAACACTTTTTTATATTACTATTCAAAAAGGTTATTATTGAAGTGATCATTAGTAAGCAATAATAATAATAATAATAATAATAATAATAATAATATTATTATTATTATTATTATTAACGAGGTATTTAGTACCCCGCGCGTTGCAGCGTGGTATGAAACATATGCAGTATGTGTAGTAAAATCTATACTTTTAACTTGTATAAGTAACGTGACGGGAAACAAAAGATAAGAATGAACAAAATCTAAAAACATAAACATAAACATAAACATGAATGTTTAAAACTTAAGTGGAAAAGAGTTATGAGGGAAATAAATGATATTTATATAATACTTTAGATAAAAATGAGACGATTACAAATATAAATTTATATTTGCATCAAATCATATATATCGAAAGTTAATAAAGAAAAAAACATATAAAAATAATTATTTATCTATAATAAGTAACAAATTCAAATACGGGCTGCTTTTGTAAATGGAAATAAAGTAAAATGGAGAAATGAGCTCAATCGGAAAAAAAAAAAGAAATGAGCTAAAATGGTAAAAGAAAAAACAGCTATTGGGCTTCGAAACCAGGACATATGATTTGCATTCAAAACCTGTTTTGCCATCAGGCTAGAAGCATAGATGATAAATTAATGCCAATTTTAAGTATATAATATTTACCAGGAAAGTTACTATTCACTTCCAATAAATGTTATATATTACAATAATAATAATAATAATAATAATAATAATAATAATAATAATTATTATTATTATTATTATTATTATTATTAATAAGTATGGTGCGTCACTCTAAATAAAGAAAAACAATAAATTTTAAAAAAAGAAAGAGAGAAGGTAACCTGTACATTAATGGAGCAATGAGAAACTTGACAAAGAAAAAAAAATGAAGCAGCCATGATTTAAAGGTCACGAGGTGTTAAAAATTAATATATGTAACTGAAGGGATTTGAACTCTGGTGGATCTTGCTATCTGAAATAAGCACAGCCAACCAAGCTGGCTTGTTATATGCATTTTTCTCCTTCTATAAAATTTATAAACACATCGAATTTTTGGCAGAAAAGGACAAAAAATTTTCCTGCCTTTTTTATATAATTACTTGTTCTTTTGGTATACGAATTTATAGATTTTAATTTTTATACATTAAAAATTATAATATTGATCTTTATACACCTTTTTTGTTTCCATATTGTTTTCTAGTATATTTTAAAATACAAAACTATTTTTATATATTTAATTTATTCTTTTATTTAAGTTTTCTACTTCACATAATATATAATAAATACGTATTTATCATAGGTAATTATTGTTTTAAAAATAAAACAAAACAAAACAAAACAACCTCACCTTCTCATTTCACTCACCCATAAGCCATCGAAGATCGCCCTCCCTATCATCATCGCCGCCATCTCCCCATATATGTTTGGGGCTTGTCCGCGATAGATGTTTGGTTTATGTTTTGGGGCGGTGGTTATGGTGGAAGTGGTTGTGTTTCAATGAAGATGGAAAAAGATGAGTGTTCTAAATTTTTTAATCACAAAATAATAATGAATAAATAATAATAAAGATTAAAAAATAGAATAAAATAATAAAAACTTAAAGGTGACCAGGTACCTTCGTTTGAATGACATATTACATTATACATTAAAATCATCAACTTAAATACATGGACAAATTGCCAAGAAAGTTGACTTAAATATTAAAATTTGTCAATAAAGGTAAAATCCAATTTTTTAGACCGAGAAAGAATTATGAATTTCAATTTCTATCAAAAAAGAGAACCGGTAACGGATGAGCAGGTTATCGGTTAAAACTCATTGAGGTGACATCTAATTATCTTATGCAGTATTTTTTTTCAAAAAAAAATTACACACAGCTTTAACAGATGGAGGCGGCACCTAATTTCCAACAAACACACACGTCAACAAACACACGCACATATCTCCAATGAACCACCACTGTGTAACCACCGCCGTGACCAACAAACACACACTCTATTTCTTTCTTTCTTTCTCTTTCTCTTTCACATTCAACTCTCCTTACTCTCTCATTTATTTCTCTCTCTTAAGGCTCTTCCTTCACCACCGTAACCACCACCACCATCACCATTGTAACCACCACCACCACCATCGTAAGATCCATCAGCACTCAGCTCCTACGACCACGATGAGATCCTCGGACACCCAAGGGAGCTCTAGATTTGTAGTTTTTTATGTCCCTTCGATAAAAATATATGTGCAGAGGCGGTGGTTAATGACTTAGGGTTTTCAGATCTGTGTTCGTATATTGTCTACCTCCAACGCCACCGTTTCTTTATCTCCTCAGATCTATGCGTGACTTTAGTGGGCTTTCGTGCCTAAAGATGATCACAAAAACGGTTTTTCACAAAGATTTAGGGTTTCTTGACTTTAGAGTTTTCGGATCTTTGTTAGTGACTTTAAATTTGTGTGTGTTTCTGAACTTTAAATCGTGGTTTTCAAATCTATTTTCAGATTTGTGTTCACTTTAAATCGTGAATTTAGGGTGTTTCAGATATGTGTTTCTTGACTTTGCTGGTGTTTGAGGGCTCAAGAACACAAATATGTGTACGGCGGTGGTGGCTCAGAGGAGAGGATGGTGGTCAATAAAGGATCTTCATATCTTCAAGAACATGAACATAACTTTGTAAATAACTCATCTGAATAATCACGTCAGTATAAAACATAATCTGACATTGACTAGACTGTCACGTGTGTTGACACGTCACTAGTAATCTGCTGACTAGGTAGTCAGCAGGTTTAAGAGGTCATAATTCCTTTTTTTGTCAATAATTAAAATTTATGATTATTTCTTAACCAAAAAATAGACATTACCTTTATTAGCAAATTTAAATATTTACCCTTAATACATTAATCCTAAAAAATTTAATTTAATACAAGTGACATCAAAGTAACCATAGTTCATTATTAGAAAACAATACTTCAAATTTACCATCTGTTTTTAAAAAAGGAAAACTTAAAAACACAATCCTTTTTCTTTTCCTATGTTCCCTTCTGTTGCTACATAAACTCAAGAAATTAGTGGTAAATAGTCGTAGACAACTTTTAAGCAACTTGAAACTCACTTCATCAGCCTTTCTCACAAGCTTTGACAACACTTTTTTGCACAAAACTTAAGCATCTAATATGACATCCATAACTAACTAGATTCACAAACTCCACTAAATTCCATCACAAAACTGTACTAATCATCTACTTCTCAGTTCAGCAAGGTCAATTTGTGACAAAGATGGGACCGATCGGTTAGATTAACAACAAAGACATACACATTATCCCAACAGACGCCAATACAGAGATCGAAAACCTCGTTATGGCTCGAGAAGTTATGTTGTCTGATGTCGGTACCATGCCTGTCGGGGTCAATGCTCCTGCTCCCAAACTCCCATTCAGTGGTGTAACATACACGTCTGGGGTTAATACTCCGTCGCTCCCGGTTAGTGGTGGAGACGATGCGTTGTTGGGCGTTGTGCCTAAAGGCGGAGTTAGGATGGGTGCTCCTGTTAGTGGTGGAGACGGTGCGGTGCTTAAAGGCGGAGTTCTCACCCCTCTGGCGTTGCTGCAAATTATAATCCATACATTAGTTCAGTGGAAATGATTTGTAATATTAACATCACAGAACTTAAGTAATGTTAAACTCACAAACTACTTTAATAATGAGTAGTTTAATCATTTTTATATTTACTTATTAAACTAGTTTATGAGCATAACATCACCTACGTTAAAACATATTTTTTTTCCTAATTTGTACATAACAGATAATAATAATAATAGATAAATAATAAATACAATATATAAGATAAATACGGACATAACAAATAAGAGTATGTGTATAACGGACAGATAAATACAGAGGTAGGACCGGTCAAAGAATATGTGGGGCCCAGCGCAACAATCGAGGGGTTGGGAGGGGATGCAAAAACGACAACCTTATAAGATCAGGACACGTGTGCGTGGACTCACAGAACAAAAATTACACTCTTTCTCACACCAAAACCCAACGAGGACCTCTCACTGTCTCACAGTGGAAGCACAGTAGCTCACAACAATAATAATCTCAACATTTTAATATATTTTCTGTTTATTCTTCAAATAACTATAAAATATTTAGCAAAATTAATAAACCCAGCCAAAACATAACATCATTTTTTATAAATAACTTACCAGAATTTATATGCTTCTTTTTATTATTTTCTAATATAACATATTTAATAGATTCTTGATTTTTAAAACATTAAACATAATGTACGTCATATCTTAGATGTTTTCATACCGTTTTCATACGATAAACATTTTAAACGGGAGTACCTCAGGCATTCGTCATCCATAATTTAAATGTGCGGAGTTAAATGCATCTATCATAAGTGTTTACAGCTGCATACATTCTCGAACAATTATATATATAATGGGCAAATAATATATGCTACTAGCAGCAATTAAATTAAGTATTACACATTCACATAAATCTTAAATAAAGGATAATTTTATCATTTTAGTAATTTTTTATTAAAATAGTATGCGAGTGTGATACACATATCCTTTACACGTATAATATATACTATAATAATATTCAAAAGGGATGTAATTTTTTCACTAAGAAATGACATTCCTTTTAAGAAACCCTAAAAATGAAGCTGAGGTGGAAAAGGAAGCAGGACAAACCTCGAAGCCGGATAAACACAAGATCCATAACCTGGAACAACAAAAATACCCAAAAATATATTATTTAATGACTTATGACACCGATAATGGCGTTTTGTGTGTGTGCCCGTGTGTATGTGTGTGTACAGAGGCGCTAAAAACGGTGATTTGATTTGTACTAAACTGGGATCGGTTTTGGCGATGGTGGCGGTGCCGGCGAAGTCGCAAGCGGAAGGAGCCATGGAAGAGCGCATGTAAAAGCTGTTGAATGCGAAGGAGGCGTGCGCCTGAAGAGTGTTGGGAAGGAAACAGTCACCGGAATCTTGTATCGGCTCACAGTCGGCTCCGAAGCCGCATGCGTAGTCCAAGGCTTTCTGTAACGCGTCAGCTGCGGCGTCGTTTCTGGCGACGCACCATGTCGCCGCCGTGAGCTGGTGGTAGAATAGGAAGTGGAGCAGGATGACGAGTGCTACATTGGGGAACGTTGCCATTTGAAGAGTGCTTGTGGGTTTTGAAATGCACATACTAAACACACGCTTGTGTGCGAATATCTAGTTATTTGCCTTATATTCTTCACACCATTCGACTATTTTCGAAATATTATCCTTTAGTCCTTTACCTTCCATATGATTTTTAGGCAACAAATTTGTGACAAACATATTAATTATAAAATTTATGACACACATAATAATTATAAATTGATTTTATATTATCTTTTATTCTATTTACATGTTTAAGAGTATAATGATTCAAACAATAACTAATAATTGTATATGACTAAAATCAGTTATGTATATATCATTTCTCATAAATTATACAGTATGTAATTATTACTCAAATAAAAATTATAACTAATCTTTTAACAAGAATACACACAAGTTTAAATCTATTTATAAATCTAAACCATATGTTTATGACGTGACAAGATACCATAATCATGAAAAACATCCTTCGATAGGGCGGATCTATCTACAAGTTGATGGTGGTATTATACACCAGTCAATTTTGCGTGTGTAGTGAAAAATTTTAAATTTTTCGAGGTGGTGTTACCGGTCAAATTTCGGATGTTAACCGTCAATTAAAGATGTTACCACAACCCAACAAAAACTGGAAAAAGATTATATTTTAATAAATTGTAATCGACTAATCGTGTATTTAAATTTATACCTTTAAAATATTTTATTTACTTCAATATTATAATTAATTGGGCTGGATTTAGTTAATTCTTAAAAATTTAGTTGGGCTGATTAGAAGGCATAACTTAAAAAACAAATGGTCTTAAGGTATTATGATAAAAGGAATGGGCCTTTTGCCTTAGGCCAGGCCATCGAGGCATCGACTAACGTCTCCATTACGCCTTGTTCTCGAGTTTTTTTTAGGAGAAAAAGGGAAAGATTTGAAAGGAAAGCTTTAAAAAATGTGTTCTTGAGTTTCACTTAAGGAAGTTAAAGGAAAGAATTTGGAGAGGTTTGGAGAGGTTTGGAGGGGGAGTATAGGCTTAATTAGATGTCAAAATTATCCTCCCCAAGTTGGGATGATTTGGAGGGGGAGGATATCCTTTCCTTTCTTTTGCAACTTAAACTCGAGAACAGGGCGTTAGTGTCGACGAGTGCCAGACTACAAAATCTCAAAGTTTTCAATCTATCGCCTCGCTGTTTGCCGTTGCTTACCCCCTGCCGCTGTCACATAACCAACGAGATAAAATAAGGTGGCTATATTTGCAAAGAGGACATTGTCAACCACGTGGGTATGTATTTCCGTAAAAAACAATTAGGAGTAAAGTTAGATGCATAGTTGTAACTTGGTTTAAGGATTATCCATGGTTAAAATATAGTGTAAAAGCGGATAAAACTTACTGTAATCAAAGTGGGAATGATGCATTTGTTACAAAAAGTTTTAATAGTTGGGTTAAAAAAGATAGACTTCATGTTCATATTGGTGAAGTTAATAGTTTTCACAATAAAGCATATCAAAAGTGTGAAAACCTAAAGAGAGATCTAGCTCCTTCTATAAGCAAAGTGAAACTTGTAGAGGGGGGTGGGGGTAAAGACATATCGAGCATATCATCTCAATACAAGCAGAGAAGCAAACATTTACAGCATGTTCTTAAATTTTTTTTTAATCAAGGGAAGGGAATGAGTGGGAAGGGAGGAGAGCAAAGGAAGTAGAAGGATGAAAAAACTTACTCTCTCAATCAACCCAAAAATGGGAGGAAAGATTTTACTCACAGAACTAGTAAAATTTCCAATTGAAGTAACTTGAGTTTAGCAAACTTAATTTAATTAGTTAGTTAGTTAACACTGATTAGATTCTGTTACTTCTTTCATTGCTTATATATAGTTGTACTATCTGTTGTAATACTCAACTATTCTTTTCAATCAATAATACAATCGACCACTTTGATTGTATCACCAATTACCTCAAGTACAGAAACTATATATGTGTTTTATGTTGAAAATAGGTTTCAGATTAACTAAGAGAGATTAATTAAATAATGTTCCCAAACAATATGATCAAATGATATGAACAAACAATATATAAAGATTAAACCTTATTTGTTCTTATCACTTCAACAAAGCATAAATAATCCGACTTTATTAATATTACCAAGTTGTTTGCCAACCCTGATGATCCTCCTCGATCAATCAGAAAGAAAGGTAGAAGGAGAGTGTCCCGTTATCGGACTATTTAAATACAGTACTCAAATATAAACACCAACCTGAAATCGTTGATCACAAAGAAGCAGAAATCGATGAACTGCACGGATTAACTCCTGCCCTTAAAGGTGTTTACGTTGCTCTATTCGATGTAAGCTTCAAATGTAACGACCCAGGATTTGATGCAGCCTCAGAAACAATTTCTAACAGCACTAGAAATCGTTTACTGGAAGATTGATGCAGAAAAAACGAAAAAAAACAGCCGCAGGAGAGGAAGAATGCAGAAAAATGTAGCAGCAGAGAGAGGAGAGAGCAGTCTGTTTTCGGAAGCACATAAAGAGAGAGCTGCTGGAGTCGGTATTTAAAGCCGAACCCCCACCCCCACCTGTTCCGAGATACGGGGGCTCCTTAGCTCCTAGCGACGATGCGTACGTGCAAAGTGCAAAGTGCAAAGTGCAAATACACGCGGGCACGTGGCTCCGGCTCGGCGCGCGTGTGGGGTTATCCCTACTAGACCCCCACCATTTGGTTTGAATACTAAGGGAGTGAAATCCCTTATAAACCCACCAAAACTTGTTCTCCCCTCCTATGTGGGACACAAAACTTGACAACATTCAAGTTGTGTTTTACACATAAATTCCAACATTTTAATACTAAAATTACATCATATTATATGTTTGGGTGGATATTTTATTTACAAAAATCAAGATTTAGGATCCCTGCGCACAAGTAGAAGGTGGAATAATATCATACAAAAAAGCTTATCAAGCTACTTTATCCATAGTTATAAACTCATCTCAAGTTCCATACCCACTCCTGTGTGGGGATCAAGTTTTTTCAGTTTTCAATTTCCATTCCAACCACTCCACTTCAAGATTTGATATCTCATTCGTCTCAGCTCTGTTTTGAACCGTCTTTAGTTTGTTACGAAGCTCTCTTAAATGGGTACGTAAACCAGTCAAACACCAATGGAATACATTACATATATTTATTATATTTATACAAAAGCAAGAAAAATACCATAATTTCCAACATTTTACACCAGATAACATGGACCAAAATAGATATTTCGGACCTAGAAACTCGAATTGCTATATATAAATAATTACTATGGTCAAAACATTATTGTTTGATAAAAAATTTAGATTTTAAATTAAAAAAATATATAAATCTGTAGTGAAGCGCGGATTTCTACCCTAGTGACCTAGCCGTATGTACTTGTAATGTTGACCTCCAAATGAATTGTGTCCTATTTATGTAACAAGGTTGAAAGTTGTTAATTACACTAAATCTCAATCAGACTTGTATAGTTGTATTCATAGCCACACTTGGTTAAATTGAGAAAATAATAGTCAAACATGGTCATTCACAATCATAGTCGGTCGTTTACGATCATATTTGGTTGAATAAAATGAATCACACGCCATCTGACAAACTTCGGATGGAAGAGAGAGAGAGAATATCTTTATAACTGTTTAATAACTATCATAAATAAATTATTATTTGTATTCGTTTAGTTACACTGTTAGAAAACTTAAATTTTTTTGCATCCATCGGGAAATCTGTCAAAAAATTCTTAAGGGAGTTCCTATGAATCTACATAAACTTAATACGGAAAACACATGTAAAATCCGTTAAAAAGTTTTATATTTTTCAACGAAATTCCAACGGTCAGTTTTCAGAAATAAAGAATAACGAGCGTGATAGTCCGTGCTAGGCTGCGGATTAAATATGTTAAATTTTATAAAATACAAATTTAACACCAAAATGATTTCATAATTTTATTTGATAATAATGATAGTCATAATAACTTTAGTAAATAGAAAATATGAGATATATCTATTGTCTCTAGAATGTAGGAGTTATTATAATAAAACATTTCTTTCACTTCAAAAGTATTAGATTTAATGATATCGTATGAAATTAATTTATACATATATATTATTTATGATCATTTTATTTTATTTTATCCAAGAATTATAACATTAGGAAAATAAAGAAATTATATTAATAATAGACTTTAGCTTTTGAAAAATTACTTTTCTTGTAAAGAAATAATGAAATAGAAAATTAAGTTAATAAACAAACTAACGTTTTATATAACAATAGCAAAATAAAGAAATTATATTAGAATAGGCTTAGCTTTTGTTCTATAATGTAAATGTTCTTCACATTTATGAAATGGAATGCTTTGCCAAATAAAAAAAAAGCTTTTGTAAAACTAATCTTCTTTTAAAGAAAAAATGAAATAGAAAAAAGAATTTAAAAGCAAACTAAAAATTTACAATAAGTAAATGTAAATACTTAAAAAGAGGGGAGGGCAGAATGCTTGAACTAAGGACCTTCATCTAATGAAAGAAGTCAGCGCTCCAGCAGCTGGACTATGGCTGTTTAATCTTTCAATTATATGAAACAATATATATATATATATATATATATATATATATATATATATATATATATATATATATATATATATATATATATATATTAAACGGACAGCGTAGAATAGCAAAACTCAGTTGTGAATAGTAACCTGGCGCAAGTTTACTTTTGCCAATTGTATATATATATGTAATTCACCTAGCAGGGTGTGGCAACCCGAGGAAGAAGGATCTCACAGCTCGAGACATTATTAGTGAACGACTAAAGACGAGGGTTTGATCCTTAAACAACATCGTCAAAGATGCGTCTATTTGCGCTAGCTGCTTAATTGATCAATCCATAGCCATATTTTATGTTTGTTACTACTACTACTACTACTACTATGGAGTTGTTATTTCTGAACTTTTAGTAGCAGTTAAGTTGGACCTTGTTACTTAATTTGTAGGAAACAGTTAATATTTTTGCTTGAATTACTAGTAGGTATCATATAATGATATAAAAGGCAGATGAATATATCAAACATTGATTCAATATATCAAACATTGATTCAAATTCTTTCTGAAAGAATTTGGCATTGATTCTTGAGTCTCAGGCTACTAATTTCCAAAATCAAGCTGAACTAGTTACAATATCAAGATGACACGACAACATTTATTTGCAAAATCAGTAAGGTAATTTAGGAGTTTCAATAAAAATATGATCCGTTTCCAAGTCGATACGAGTGTTACTTTTATTCAAACAGGCCCAAATGAGCGGCCTTTAAATTTTGCAATCACTGCTATGGGCCAAACTAGCTAACACCCACCACCGTTAGAGGTGCACAAAAAATCCGAATATCCGATTTTGTGCAAAAACTATCCGAACCGGTTTTTTTCAAACCGGAGCGGATTTAACCGGTTTTATCCGATCCGATCCGGTTTTAATCCAATCCGAAACCGGTTACACTTTTGTCCGAGAAAATCCGGTTTTAATCCGTACGAAACCGGTGATACTTTTGTCCGAGAAAATCCGGTTACAATCCGAAAATCCGGTCCCAAAAAAACCGAAAAAATCCGGTCCGGATTTTATCCGATCCGGATAGGATTAAAATCCGAAGATGTGCACCTCTAACCACCGCCCGTGCCACTAGCACCTCTACATTCATCGTGCCGCAACCACCATAGCCACCCGCCGTAAAAATTTACAATATATACACTGTAACATTATTGTTACTTTATATTTTCAAAGCTCAAAACATATTATAATCTCAAGATTGGGGAACACTTTCTCCAAACTTCAATACCACTAGACAAAGACTCTTTGATTACCGGGTTTAAATGTTAAGTACATGTGTAGGAGTGGTAACACATGTAAATATATTTCGTAATGATTTTTAGTATTTATAATTGGATAATGCTGATAACAAGGAATTTTAACCACCATTATGGTGAGAATTAACAAAAAACATGTATTTGATAATTTGTATATAACATTCTTTTGCTATAAATAACAAAAAGTGTATGCTTTAATCGTAAATATCCTTGGACACGTGGTTAAAAAATAGTGGGTAAGTAGGGGTTAAAAAGCCATAATTATTACGTGTGACAAAATATATGTGATATACAAATCATTTCCCTTTTTAAATAAATAATCGAAATGCATTTTTTTTTTGAAGAATAAATACCATTACCAACCAAAACCAAAATTACATCAAGATTTTAAGAATGGCAACTAAGCCATACACCAAGATAAAAGAGAGCGAACAGCTCACCAACCTAAATCAAGAAAAAACAGAAACAAACTAAAGGTGTAAAAATCTACACCCTAAATATAACTCAAAAAATAGAAACAAAACCCAGCGGCTGCATCGAAATGCATTGATCTTTTACCTTTTATTTAATATCAATTTAGTTGATTAGAACATATAAATATAAGACATCTTTAATTTAGTTGTTTGTATAATTAATTACATAAAACTATAATGTTTCGGAATTTAGATATCTACAACTATATTATTTATCTTAAAGTTTTTAAAAGCAATTTACTTTATAAAAGCACTCTAATTGTATCATAGTAAAAGAATACATTTTATTCAAAATATCAAGAAATTGAAATTCAAAATAAATAAAACCTTTATAAACGAGTTTATTTGCAAAACAATCGTAATTTTGTTATTTAAAATAGGTATGAATTAACTAGACAAATGAAATGCGTAGTTGGGGATTCTTTTAAGGATTTTAATATTGATCTAAGTTTTCTGTTCATTAACAGACTAGTTAATAATCTTAGTGGTTCAAATCAGGTGTTGTCATGGAAGCTTCATTCCTCAAGCTGTTATACAGTTAGTTCTTTAGGGTTGTTGATTGAGGACTTGACCCCTTCAAGTCTCTCTCTTTTTCGGAGACTTGTTTGGGCTAATTGGCGATATAATTCTCGTTGTGTGTCTTCTTTGTAATTTCTTTTTTGTTGTCTTGTTTCATCTAGCTCCTTGCTAGTGTTTTTAGTATTAATAAAATTCTCTTTTGCCGTTAAAAAAAGGCATGTAGCTTTGGGGAATGAGAGGGCTCAGAGGAGATCGAAAACATAAAGGGTGTTAAGTTATAGGTCTCGAACCAATAACCAGAACACGGAACCACTTTATTTTAAAGGTAGTGTGCTATATAAAAGGGGTTTTAAATATAAAATTAAGATAGATACGTTTTACATACAAGGAACGACACAATAATTCTCATGACTACAAGATATGTATAATATTGTAACATCTTCAAATTTAGTCATCTTAATCATTCAATACGAGCTTAGTGTGAGTGTTACACACACCAATTGTTTAATTTGTACTTTTTGATCATACCAAATTGAAGCTTGTGTGCAAATGCATCTAAACCATTTCTAATCTTCTTTTTTTGTAAGTTGTGTGGTCCTCTACTCATTAATTAATTAATTAAAAAGTCTAATAAACGAGCTAATTTACTTTTAAATAACAGAAATTAATTTAATAATTAAAGTCAATGACAAAATTAAGTGATAAAGTTGTCCCTTTTGGTGGAGTTGTTAAAGCTGTCCAATCTGCTGGACCAAAACTAACTAGCAAAGCCCTTTGAAGATAGCCATAGGCTGCTTGGCTAGTGGTTCGTTTATACGAGCCCATATGCATCAACATTCCATATAAGCAATCAAGCTAGGGGTGAGCAAGAAAAACCGAAACCGAACCAAATATCAAAAAAACAAACAAAACTAAATCGAAAAAACCGAACCAAAACCAAAACCGACGGTTTTGGTTTTTTAATTTATAAAAACCGATTTTTTCGGTTTGGTTCGGTTTTAGGTTTCAAAACCAACCATAAAAACCGAATCGAACCAAATTGAAGAAACCAAACCGTTTAAAACCTAACCGAACCGTTAAGGTTAAAGGCATACTTGTACATTTACATATCAATTCAACATAACTCAAATCCTTTACCTTCCCTTTGTTTTTACTTTTTCCCCAAAAATTCCAAATCGGCACACACTATCCAACATTCGACAAACCAAATCGACTCTTAAATCTTGATTCTTCAAAGTTTGAAGCTAGAAGATCTCGATGGAAGTTTGAAGCAAGAAATGTTGACATACCATACGATGGTGTTCGCTCTCCCTTCGTCGAGTGTTGTGACCAAAAGTTTGAAAAACCAAAAACCGAACCAAACCGAATGGTTTTGGTTTTGGTTTTTCAAAAACTGAAATTTTCAGTTTGGTTTCGGTTTTACGCCAAAACCGAACCAAACCAAACCGTACACACCCCTAAATCAAGCTAGGTGGCTATGTGAGCTGTGAAAAAACACACTTTGTGTTGAATATTGGGAAGTGGGGTCAAGTCTATGTTTGGTGGAGGGCATGATGAGTAGATACACACATGATCAAGTACAACATTGTTTTCATTGACACTAGATAATATTTTCTATTCTATCTTCACAGGTCATAGACTCATAGGCCTCTTCTCTAAGACTCTAGTATGTATGTAACTCCATCCATCCATCCATACATAACACATATATACATCTCATGGAGTCATGGTTGATCACATTGATGATGGATATAGAGCTTTTTTGAATGATAACAAATCAAAATGAGCGAATAGTTTAAAAGAATGGAAATAATACCATTTATTCCTTTAAATGAGAAAATTCATTTTGAATTAACAAATGTACATGATTAATTAACGAATATACATGATTAACTTTAATAATTTCATTAATAATGTATTTGTTGCTGTTAAAAATAAATTTATAATTCTAACTTGAGGTTTACTAATTTACTAACAACTAACTTTGTCGTTAAAAAAAAAGTTTATAATGTATTTGTCACATTAATTTGTAGACGAACATTATGAGCATATTATTAGATGGTCATGCATGCATGATAACATGAATCCTATGCATGGATCATGTGTATACATGATTGCATATGGCATGGGATGCGTCTTTGATTACTTTAGGGCTCCACATGGAGATGCAGTTTCGCTTATATATTTTTTGGGGTTATTTCTTGTCTTAATTAAAGTGGGTCCCAATTAAAAAGAATATATATTAATATTAATGGCTTTGTTACCTGTGTGATCTCGGGTTCAGCCATTTGTCCCTATGCCAAACCATCATTTGGACCCGCATGTGGACGTACCACTTTTATTGCTTAATGTACAAACCATGAAAAGTAAGATAGATATGCATATGCCTTGGACTCTTCGAGTGACATAGATGACTCCAACTGAGGCTTATAAATTCTTTATGATAATGTTTATCACGAATAATTTATACTTATATTTATCTTAATGCATATGCTGGTTAACAAATTCTGTAGAGCGTTTTATAAAGATCGAGACATCATTCAAGCGTTAAAATAATACGGATAACAAAGACTTATTTATTAACTCTTCGAGTGACACGATCTATTTCTACAGACAGGAACAAAGACTTATTTATTAACTCAGAGTGTTAGATGTACATATCTTGATATTTATAACTAAACAAGAAACCCTAATAAACATAATTAAATATCAGTCGCCGCAACACAAGAACAGAAACGTCTTTGGGCTGAAGAACCTTGCTCCACGTTGTGGAGCAGAAGCCCATGCCGAGCAACATCGGAGGCCCCACACACTGAGCACTCCTACTGCATGCCGAACACCTTGTTTTTTCAGTTTCAAATATCTTTCATGTCATTTCAAGTCATATTCCAACACATTTTTATAGGAAATAATTTGTATACAACAACAATTTATTATATATAATAAAAAGGTTTCATTAAATCATTATACTCTTAAATATATGAATAAAAATTAATATTAAGTTTAAAATAATATAAATATTTATTGTAATTGGTATGTACGACAAACAATTTTTATATGCAAATAAGAGGGAGTTTGAGAGTTTGGATAGTCCAAATTTGAAAGAAGGAAAAGAGTGAATAATGGGAGAATAAAGTAAAGGGGATATAAATGGGAATGTTGATGTCCAAAGACACCATGATCACATACTTGTCATGAAAATTTTATTCTTTTACGTCACACGGAAAACAAATATTTGTGACGAGAAAGTAAAGTTCATGGCGTTATCCTTTTCTATTTTTTTATTTTGCTTCACATGATTATTTCTAAGAAAGGATATTACTAAAAAGAAAAAAAAGTTATAAAAAATAAGGAGGATTATTAGTTATTAGATTTCTTAGACAAGATCCTAAAAAAAGTGAGTTTTTTTTTCTTTTCCTTCTAAGTATAAATCTGAATAAATATAACTCTCCTTTTGGTTTAGGACTCAAATTCAAAAGTAAGTAAATCACAATTATTACTTTTTTGGAAAATGATGCACAAGGGATGCCATAAAACATATGCATAATCATTTTGATTCACAAAGTAATTGATGCACAAATGATGATGAATCAACTGGTATTCAAAAAATTCAAGTGGTATGTAAGAAAGTGATGCACAAACGCTCATAACATAAGAAAATGAGTGAATTAGATTCATAAAAAAATTGATGAAAAAAGAATTGCTACAAAAATGTTATAGGTAAAAAGAAAAGGGAAGAACAAGCAACGAGCGATGCACATGTGCGAAACCAGTCGAAGAAGGGTCAAAATCGGACCCCGAACCATCATTCTTTGTAGAAACTGACTCACTAATGCCATTCCCCATTCCAAGGCAAGTGTTTTGAACCTGATTATGGCCCCTAACATCATCCATGATTGTCTAATTTGAAAGCCCCATTTCCCGACTTCGAGACTACATGCACAGCCAGGGTGTTTTGACCGCCAAAATATTTTTTTGAGCCATCATCTATGAAATCTAAGACCATATTTGAGTTCCTCATGTCAAACCCCATCGACCCATGACCCATGTATCCACCCCCAACCACGCCAAAATCCGGATAATCGGCTCTGAGAGGGTGTCGGTTTGAAGAGAGAGAAATGAGAGAGACGTATGTGGGGGAGGTTAAGAAAAAGAGAAATAAAAACCTATCTTACCTAAAATACTCTTAGATATAAAATAAAATTTGGCACAATCTTCTTCCTCCCTATATTTTTTAGCCAAAAATTCTTTTTATTTGAACCAATCTCTCTCTTTCTATATATATAGGGGAAGGTCATGCGAGAACCGTTGTTAGTGCGAGAACCGCGAGAACCAATCTCGGCCGTTCCTTGGATATGGGAAGTTTCATGGATTGGTGAGCGTGGAGGGGATCAAGTGTGGCAGGGTGCATGTGAGGAATTCATGGGTGGACAATGACATTGAAAGAGGGGAAATTGTACGACTCAGATTGGTTCTCGCGGTTCTCGCACTAAGAATGGTTCTCGCATGAACTTTTTCATATATATATATATATATATATATATATATATATATATATATATATATATATATATATATATATATATATATATATATAAGAATTGTTTTCCGAATAAAAATTGTGAGAATCAATATTAGCCTTTGATTATATAAATCAATGGTTATTAATGTAGTGGCTCATTAATAAGTTTCATTACATTAATGAGTGATATTTTGAAAATTTAAACTAGTAAATAAATGATTAATGATGACTCACCCGGACTCAATTCACGATCACATAAATAAATATATATAATAAGTCATTAATTATACTACAAACATTTTTCATATAAAAAAAAATTCTAAATTTAACTTTTAATATCTATACTATATTATAAAACATTTAACTTTCTCTCTCTTAAACATTTTAAGACTACTTAATTTTAAGTAGTACAAATTTTTATGCTTAAGATACAAACACTTAAAACAATAGCCTAACCAATCATTCCCTTAATGATCTCAACTAATTTAAGTGAACTATTACTTTAATAAATCATTAAACATCATAACAACTATTTAATTAATCTAATTTTGACTTAATTAGTTACATCAATACAATTTTAAGGCTATAACATTTTTTTCTATAATTATTTAATAATAATATTTTTTAACTGGTTTTCAAAAAGTATTTTAACAACTAATAAAATAGTTTATTGTAAAAAAAGTAAAGAAATAAAAAAAAAAGAGAAAGAACATGAGTAGGTTGACTAACATCTTATTTCACACATACAATACCCTACTTTTTAAATCAACCATGTTGTCAAGCGCAAATAATTGTCGTCGCCCCGCATTGCGCGGGTGCAATGCTAGTGTGTGTGTGTGTGTATATATATATATATATACGTTCATTCGAGAACCGTTGTTAGTGCGAGAACTACGAGAACCAATCTGGGCCGTCTAATTTTCCCTCTTTCAATGTCATTGCCCACCCATGAATTCCTTACATGCACCCTACCACACTATTTCCTTTCACGCTCTCCATCCATGAACTTCCCATTTCCAAGGAACGGTTGAGATTGGTTCTCGCAGTTCTCGCACTAACAACGGTTCTCGAATGAACATTCCCCTAGTATATATACACACACTAGTATTGTTTTTGTGTAAAACAAAGACATCAAATACTGACATCTTTATCTTGGATGGCTAAATTGATTTTAAACAAATGAAGTCATGATTAAAATTAACTTTAGTAGGTCTTAAATAGAAATTATAAAAAAAATAAGTGTTATTAAATGCAGTATATAGTAGCTAGGGTGTGATGATATAAATAACTTATGAAAAAGGGGAAAAAGACTTCTTGTTAAAACATGGCCTCATGTAGCTTTGTCCTCTTTGATCCAACGATAACAATGTCCTTTTATGTGTGTATGTATGAAAACACAGAATCTCATGAAATTTTCTCACACCAAAAATGTTTTTTAAATAGACATTTTTAAATAAGTAATTATATACAATTTTATTTTGCCCTTCAAGAAAATAAATTTTTTATTAACTTTTCTTCAAAAAAAATGTATAGAAGAAAGAGCATGTGTGTGTTTTAAGATGGTTGTGATTATTGGTTGTCAATTTCGAGTTTTTAACATTGATTCCAAACATCATCGGAACGAAAGGACAGTCAAAGATCTTTCAGAAGACGAGTTTGAGGAGTGCACTTGAACAATCAAGTTAGAGCATGAGATCACATACTTTCAGGATTCTAAGTGCAAAGATGCCACGATCTCTTGCAAGGTTCTAAGTACAATGTGCCCTATTGCTTATCCTGCAGAAAAAGTATTATAGTGCGAGTTTTATTTTCTTTTTTTCTATTTTTTTAATATAAATTTTGTTAAGCGGATTATGTGAGTCTAATAATTTGGCACAATGGCATGTGACATGTGACCAATGTACGTGTTGTTTGGTAGTAATATGATTTCGTGATTTTAACATATCTATCTGATAGTGTGATTTATTACGACCATTAAAGATGTTTTTACGGTTTAAATTATAGAACACAATCCCAAATCTCGGATCATTAAAGATGTTTTAGCAATGACTTGGTCATTCTTGAGGTTTTCTTTCCAAAAGTAGAATCATAACAAGGAACAGCAATAACTTGGTCATTCTTGAGGGTTTTTTTTTCCAAAAGTAGAATCATAATAAGGTTGGAATTCAGTGTTGGCATCTAATTTGCCTGTAAACATGTGCCAATCATGATATGCTTCTTTTTTCTTTGATGCTAAAACACAGCCATCAGCCAGTTTACTACACCTGCAGCCTTCAATATCTTATATTATCTCTTAAACTTGTTTAACATATTCTTAATCAACAGATGGAATACCAATCAGCAACTCTAATCATTATCAAAAGAGCAAAATGACAGAAAAGGACATTAGGCCTCACATGTTCACTACTAATCAACTTCTAAACCTGTGGTTTCTAAAGCCTCACCATCTGTGAACAAGAATATACAACAATACTCAAGGATGAGGTGTCAAGATTTCATTGGTCAGTCGAAGAATATCGATGAATGGTGGGCACGAAAGCTTGAAATTGTTTTAATCTTGATGAGTCTTTTAAACTCTAGATCTGACTTTGAGATTATAATATATTATGCCAGTGACATCTGGTAGACCAAGGCTTAAAATATATAAAGTCATACTGCCTTCCACATTTCTATATCATTTAAAGCCTCTCTTTTGTGTCTTTCTAATTCACCAATGGAGAATCAAAGGTTTCCTAAGATGGAAAGTTTCATACAGAAGAAATTAACCCCTTCTTGTTTTCAAGAAACCGCAAAAGCAACCCAAATTGTTGGAAGTTCCACCATCTGCAACGGATTTAACAGAGATGGTGGCAGTTCATCATCATCATCATCATCAACATCGTCTTTCTTATCACCCTTAAACGGGTTGCCTTCTTATTTTCTTCAAGCTTTCACACAACCCACTGAACCATCTTCACCTCCTTCACTAACCAACACCTCAAGATTCCCAAACTTAAGCCTGCTTTTGGGTGAGCCCACTGTGCAGCCAGGGACTGTTTGGTTCAGAACCAATGAAAACATGGAAAACCACCATTTTAAAGGTTCTGGTGATTACTGGTTAGGGGCTATGAAAACTCAGCCAATGAAGTATACAGGGAGACGAATTCTCGATAATACCCTCAGAAAGACTTCTGTTTGTTCATCAGGGAAGCTGTTTAGAGGGGTAAGACAGAGACATTGGGGAAAATGGGTAGCAGAAATTCGGTTACCAAGAAACCGAACACGGGTTTGGCTTGGGACATTTGAAACAGCTGAAGAAGCTGCTTTTGCATATGATACAGCTGCTTATTTGTTAAGGGGTGATTATGCACACTTAAATTTTCCAAATATGAAGAACCAGTTAAAGGCTAATTCAGTAAATGGCCACACTGCAGCTCTTCTTGAAGCAAAGTTGCAGGCTTTATCATCTAACAAGAAGGGTAATGATATATCAGTATCACCACCATCCCAGGAAATTAAGAATACAGATTATGAATCGAATAATGAAAAAAGCAAGAAACCGATAGAAGCAGGGGAATCAGATGGTGTAGAAGGGGTTCAGTTGAGTCGAATGCCATCTTTAGACATGGATATGATCTGGGATGCTATTCTTGTTACTGATTCCTAACTAGATATGTTCTTAGAAGGTGCATCAGTATTCATCTTCTGTTTCATAATTATTGCAGTTTTGATTCTTTTTTTTTAACAAAAATTAAACTTTTTTGTTTTAAAATTGTTGATTCCAAGTTTTGGTTTTGGTATTGGTAGGTTTCATATGTTGATGGAAACAATTCTTATTTAAAGGGTTTGACTTTTTATTGAGCTATTATATGGGATTCTTAATTGTGGTAGTCACTTTCAGTTTTAGGATTTTATCTCTGGACCCTCATAACTTTAAGCATCTTCTTGAGCAGGTATTTGGGCCCACATTATAAGTGGGAAGCAAGAGTTATAGCTTTCAATATTTGCTTCTATTTCACATTTTACAGGTATTTAGAGTGGGTTCAATTATGTCCAGTTTGTTTCACAGAATTCGAAGGAACTGAATGGAATTAAAATTCAATTTCGTGTTGTATTGCGTTTGGTAAACTTGTTTTTGAATAAAATTTAATTGTTTGGGATGTTTACATCCCTCAAGTAATGGAAAATCAATTCCATAGATGAGCTCCATTAATTTGAATTCCACAAAGCAAACTGGACCTTATTTTTTTAGCTTAAACTTATTAGTTTATTAGATTATTAGCGTGTAAGTGCTTGAATTTTGGATTTTCATATACCTCATTAACTTAGTTTATTTTGATAAGGTGGTCGAAAAAGGAAACATAAGTATGAGAAAGAGGTAAATTAGTTGAAAATCTTGGTCCCATTAAACACTGAATCTTTAACATGAATCACACATGCAAAACTCACAAATTCTCATCTTTATTAATATGAAATCATAGTACACAAATCCGGCACCACAAAGGGCACCGGGAACCACACACACCACTTAGAACTATACATATCATCGTCTATTTATAAGCCTCCGGCGAGGCGGTTGTCTAGCGGTTACAAGCAGTTCTCCGTCAAGTGACGGCGGTGGACGGCGGCAGTTGGCCGTCGGCCGGGTCAGTGGTGGTGGCTTAGTTTATACAATATGTCACATATAAATTACAAATACAATAATAAAACTTATGCTTATTTCCTTTTTGACAATTACTCTAACAGTGTTGTCTCTCCGGTTCTGGCTTTCGCCCGTTGAAATCGAGTACCCCTCGATTTCCTTTTGCCGCTATCGAGTAACATCCTCGATGTTCTCCTTTGGCGGCGGCGGTGGTGGTGGTTCTCTGTGGTTGCCCCTTTCTCCGGTCATCTTCTCCGGTTGTCTTCTCCGAACAGGTAACTTCCTTTTCGGTTTGGTGCCAGACGGTGGTAGATTTCTCGGCCGCCTCTCGGCATCTTGGAATTTCCGGCGGGTTTCCGGTCACCGGTAAATGATGAGAACCGTGGTGTATACCTCGGCTCTGATACCAATTCTTGGTCCCATTAAACACTGAATCTTTAACATGAATCACACATGCAAAACTCACAAATTCTCATCTTTATTAATATGAAATCATAGTACACAAATCCGGCACCACAAAGGGCACCGGGAACCACACACACCACTTAGAACTATACATATCATCGTCTATTTATAAGCCTCCGGCGAGGCGGTTGTCTAGCGGTTACAAGCAGTTCTCCGTCAAGTGACGGCGGTGGACGGCGGCAGTTGGCCGTCGGCCGGGTCAGCGGTGGTGGCTTAGTTTATACAATATGTCACATATAAATTACAAATACAATAATAAAACTTATGCTTATTTCCTTTTTGACAATTACTCTAACAGAAAAGAAGGGAATTTGAGTAACAAAGCGGTACCAAGTATGTAAACGAGCCAAGCTGTTCGCAAACTATCTGAGTTTGGATCGTTAAAAGCTTGAAAGAACCCGAGCTCGAGTCTAGTCTAAAGATTATTTAGTAAACAAGTCTAAGCTCGAGCATCCAAAAGTAGGATCGTTTACATTCACAAGTCTAAAAACGCATAATATATAACGTGTTATTTATACTATTTATTTCATACATCACGCACTTGGCTTAATGCATACACCTCGGAATATACCGCTTCATGCACGAATGGGGATAGAAAGAAGAAATTACTCTGCCTTTCAAAAAAAAAAAAAAAAAAATTACTCTGAATGGAAGAAAGAACCCAAATTTGCCAAATCAAGATTCATATTTGAAGCGAAAGATTATCTCTGAATGAAGAAACATTACTTCTACCAGCATATTCAAAACATTGGTCATACTAAAAATACTAATAAGCAACAGTTTCGAGGAACATTACGTGCTATAGAAATCTTGAACCCCTATTTGTCACATGTCAAAAATGGAGTCTTGATCAAAAAAAGGATCTGTTACCTTGTTTGCTGCTATTCATTTCCATTCGGTGAGTGCTCGTTTTTTGTATTTTGACCAATCTTTCCTTCACTCATAGTAACTATTCCATCCAATTTTACTGAATCTTGCACTTGTTTGGATGATTTTGACTTGTTTTCAACATCAATATCAGGAATCATTGGATCAACATCGGGACTCTTTCCATCTTCCTTTTCAATGATTAATCGTTCAACATCTTGAATAGAAATCGTCTTTTGCTCAACAAGTTCATTAGGAAACAGTGACTGATTGTCTTCATCATTAAACGACTTTTTCTGCTCACCATATAACAAATCTTTTTCACCAGCTACTGTTTCCATGTCAACATTTTCAGCTCCCATCTCAAGATTTGAGTCGTTACCTATCGTCTTTTCTTCACCTTCAAAACTGCTGCTGCTGCTTCTATCATCATCATCATCATCACAACACCCAGAATTCAGCTCGTTTTCATGAACTTGATGGGAATTTCCACCATTGTTTTCCATATTCGTGTCCATCATAAAATGCTGCTGCTGTAAAGGCATTGAAGTCGTTAAAATTTGAGCTCTTTTGAACCCCTCTCTATAATGCTCCATTTCACTTCTGTATCTTTCCTTATCTTTCACCGCCTTTTCCTGGTAAACCTGAATCAGCAAACAATCAACAACATAAAAATGCAAGAAAAGAAAAGATATCTTCTTATTTAAAGATTTTAAAACAACTGAACTAATAATATTTTGTAATCATATCTCTTTATTTGTAGAAAGGTCAAAGTTTTTTGGATAAAATTTAATCTTGGATCAACCCACATAAAAAAATGTTTGATTTGACCCGTTAACCGACCCGTCAGACCCGCCCATTTCCAACTCACCGCCTTTTCAGACTCGGTTAGTTTGTTCCACTCTTCACCAATCATCCTGCTGATGGCTCTATCCTTGCCCGTGTGAAGTAACTTGAGTCTGGCATGATGTTCAGCAAAAAAGAAATTATACCCACTACGGTTAGGTTTAGGATGAGCCGGGTCCCGCTTTCTCATCTCAGATTTCTTCCTACGTCTACGCCTACGCCTAACCATGGTTAGCCCTTGAGTTCCATCCATGGTTACTACACCCTCTTGTTGTATATCAACCAGAGTTTGATAAAGCACACCTTGTAGCTGCTCTCCACCTATTCTAACAGTACATAGATATCCGCTTTCAAATTTTCCATCAATTACACCTGTCACTGGTAAACCTATTGATGATTCTGGAGAACCTGTAATCAACTTTTACTCCTCATAAGCATTCAACTAAAGATTGATGTTTTATAATTATAACTATGATGTATATATTAGAGATGATATCGACCTTTAGGCAATGAATCTTCTTCTGTAATCATCCTCTGCCTCTTCAATGAAGTGACTTGAATATCGGGCGATTGATTCATTTGAATTTCGGGTAATGGAAGCAAAGCTTTATTCATTTCAGATGTTGAAGTGAGTGTGCTTTTTGTACTCTGCCAAGTATCTAAAGAAATAACTTGTTTAGAAAACATGTTTTAGGTGTGTTATAAGTTATAAAATTAATAATAATAATAATAATAGTAGTAGAATAATAAAAATAAATTAGTGTAAAAAGTTAAGAGGTCTGCACACACCAGTAGGAACAGGAGTCCAAGCTTTGGCCTTAAAATAATAAACTTGTTCAAAGTGGTGAACCAAAGACATGTAATACTTGCGCAAGATAAAAGAAGCATTTGTAGCAGAAGGCGGAAAGGAGAAACAATTAGTCACCTCCCTCCATTTCTTCTCTTCAAGAACCTGATTTTAACAGGTAATTAAACTAAAAAGAAGTATTTAGCTATAAAAATGAAGAGTAGTGTGTGTTTTCAAGTGATTATGTTATATTCAATAATCAAATTCACATATTCATCTGTAGTAAAATGGACAGTAGGAAAACAGTGCTTGTTGCTGCTTGTGCTGATTAAAGTTGTACCGATCGTATCCTCATATATTTGGAAAAAATCTGATTATTTGAACAACGAGTAATACTTTTTTTATAATTTTAATCATTAGCAATATTAACAAGTTCAAAATTTTAATGTTACATAAGTACATTCATCCAGCATACAAGTTTAAAATATCTAAATTTTATAATAAGCTAAATCAAATAAATACATAAAAATAAATGAAATATTCTAAATCTTCATTCTCTATTCACACACATTAGTAGTTCCAGTCTTCCAGAAGTTGAAGAACTTTCAAAGTGTATTTTCTACAATTGTAAAAATAAATTAACAAAGAAAATCTATTATTAAAATTAATAACTAAAAGATACATATGACTAATTTTAAAGTTTCTAAAGTCATATATATTACTTCATTGCCAACATCTTACAGATAGGCACATAGCCAACTTAATAATTGTAAACAATATGAAATAAAACTTTAAAATCATAATAATATGTTAGTAATAGAACTATTTATTAAAAAAATATAAATGGTTGCACGGATTTTTTTTAAAAAAATCCCATACGCGGTCGTAATCATTTACCCATCCCAATCCCGTCCCAAAATTGGATTTTGCCATCCCTAAGCAGAAGCAGAATCTGTTTATCCACTTATTAAAATCTTGATAATTGGTTTCAAAACACGAATATAAAAAGTAACAGTAAGAAAGATCAACGGTACCCTTTTAATGCCTCCACGAGAAGTAACTTCCATAAATAGCCGATGCAAGTCTAGATCCCTGCCACCAACAATTGGAATCCTACAACGAATAACGTATTAGAATAACATCATGGACCTCACAAAACTCATAATCAAGAGGACCCTTAAACATCATAAATACAATTCTCAACACAATGAAAAGAAATAAAAAGATATGTTAATAATCAGGATATAACCATGACTATATTGAGCATAAACATTAAGATTATAAGAAAAGTTTATAAATGTAAAAGCTTACTTGAATTTGGTCCCCATAGAAGCATGAAATTTCCCAAGAATATCCATGAATAATTTGGGACTAGCAATAACATCTTCATATTGAGCAATTGGAGGTGGATATAGATAATACTGCATACTTTTTTCTTTAACTGGAACTGAGCTTTTGTTTTCTGTAGAAGATGATGCTGCCATTGCCAGTTGCCCACCACCACTTCCACCAGCTGAGCCACCCTGCTCCACCACCTCTTTTACTTCTCACCAACTGTTTCCTTACTGAACAAAAATAAAAAACTGGAATCAAACAGAAAGATACACTAATCTTTTAACAGAACAAAAGGGGCCCACAATCACATCTTCATTTCTCTTCCTACCAAGAACAAAGATTGGCAAGCAAGACCAAGAACAAAATGGGAATTAAGCTGCCTCAAACTACATACAAAACTGCCATTAATTCTTACCCACTCTTTTGCAGAAGATAATAGATATCATCATAGCCATTGATTTCTTTTGAGTCTCAAGTATGTATCAGAAAAGTCCCTTTCACTTCAGTCCTAGAACACTTTAGACTCTGATTATAAATTAACCAAATTCTCTCTCTCAGAACTGGGCTTGCAGGTCTAGGCCAACTACAATATCTTTTTTCTGACATTCTAAACATATTAAATCTACTTGGGTAAAAGAGATCATATAACACTACACACTTTTTTTCAATAATAAACAATAGTAATCATTAATTTTCCAAAAAAAAAATTTATTTATCAATAAATCAATCAAAACTGACAATGTCAAAAGTGTTTGAAAGTTATTAGGGATTTGGGATTGGATTATTGTTGAGGAAGAACAGAGGGAAACATGAATCTTAGTGGCAAAACTGAAAAATGGAAAACGAAAACGAAACCCAGAAGGCAAAAAGACGATCGAATAAAGATCTGTCGTTTAGGGTGAAGTAGAGTGAAGTATCATTAATCATTGATTGAAAACCTAAAACAAAAAAGAACCCTACTTTTATCAAGAAAAATTACACACATTTGCTAAAGAACAGTGAAGGGTTTCAGTTAATTTCTTGTGGGTCATCCAAAAGCATAAATCTTGATTAAAGTAATGATAAAAATACACGCATAGAGTAGAGAAAAATACAGAGATGAAAAAATGCGAATAAAAACTTACCAAAGACAGTGACATGGCAGAATTTGCAGAAATTGGGATATGAAATAAGCTTTTTGAGGGCTTGGTGAAATTTGTATCGTGTAATTTAACCTTGCGATTATGATGTAGAAATGAATGTGTGATTTTATATTTAGTTGAGAATGATGAGGTTGAATGATTTTACTCTTGATGAAATTACCTTTTAACCCTTTAAATCATTGGTTAAAAATTCTCACATTGTATATTTGAAGAGAATATTTCGGCATTTTGGTAAATTTGGGAACTGATTTCTCTCCTTTTATCGGTGGGTTAATTTTCTTGTTTCTATCACCATTAAATTTAATTTAATTCAAATTTAATGATGAAATTTTAAGGCAAAAATAGGTGCTTATGTTATGGCCTATAATTTATCGTCGATATGAATGTTGTATGTCAATCATTTTATTTTCAGATCTGCATTTTTAATTTTTGAAATGTCACGTTTTGCGTTGTATGCTTGAAATAAAGAGATTAATCAAGCCTGCAGTCTTACACTTTAATATACATTAGCAATAAAATGACAATTTAAATAATATTTTTACCAAAACAATGAAGATATAAACTATAAAGGAAATGAAAAAAAAGGTATAGTTAACAACACTTAAAGTAAATATTGTTACAAACACATATCATTTAAATAGTTAAAACACTCAAACAATCAAAGTATTTTCCATCTAAGTGGTATATAAATACAAGAGTATTCCATTATATGCTTTTAACTGTATCTGTTATCTCTCTGGAGAAATATGATGTTTTAGAAAGTTTTATAGCAAAATGTTGAACTCTATGCGTGATATGACATTTTTAAACCACTTATATCATACGAGCATGTAAATTATACTTGTGTTTTTATCATGAGTAAAATAAGTCATATTAATTACATTAGTCATGAGATGAACAAAGTGTGACCGACGGTTGTAGCTATTGTGCTGATGTTTTTAAAGAACAAAGGAGATATGTTTTTTAGGGCAATATGGTGTAATGTCCAGTGTTGTATGTTGGTGAATCAAAAAGGAAATGGCTTTTCTAATCAGGAAGATGTGACTTGTGTGAAGATTTTCATACAAGTCATGAGTTACTTTGCTACTATTCTTTGAATTCTTACCGAAGTGCTAATGCCACATGATTACATATCCTAGTTGCTTCATACCTCTAATTTAGTGAAGTTCACATGTGCTTGTTGTTGTTTCAATCAAACTATAAACTAGACGATGAGGGGTTTAGATCGAGTAAGTTTGATACTATGAGTTAGCTATGCAAGTAGCAGCACAAAGTGAATCGATTTTTTTTGTCAATTTGATGTACTAGTAATCGTAGGTTGCTTATATTTATGTGTCACTCATGATTTGTATCTATTCAAGTGGACACTATAAACGCTATGTTTTGATTTTTTAATATGAATGTAATCCTTGCAGTGGAAAATTTTAGGAGATAGAACATATCAAGTATATCAACAGTCGTGTCTATCAACTATTATTAATGCATACACTAATTTCTTATGGTATAATCTATCTATTATTATTATGTAAGATCACTAGATTATATAAACGTGTGATAAACATTTTGATTTAAAAATAAAAAATATTAAATAATTATAAAACGTGAATGTAAAGAAAAATGGCAACAGATGTCGTCAACACGCAGATAAACGTGAAAACATCGACACAAGGGGTGTATAAACATGACAGCAAAAACGTGGTATCATAATAATGAGATGCATTATATTTCTTGTAAAAGTCATCGATCATTAGTGTTATAATTAGATGCAATAAAGTTAAAAGTTTATTGGTTACAATTAAAAAAGTATTTAAAAATGATTATATAATATTATAGATTTATAAAACTAAGGATTTAGTTAACTATGATATTTGAAATATTATAAAGAGTAAATATGATATTTATAAATTAAGATGGTTAAATACGATGTTTTACGATTTAGAAAGACATGTATGAATTTATCTCTAATGATTTTGATATAAATTAAATTCAAAATTAAAAGTAATTTTAACTAAGAAAAATCAAATTTTATCAAAATTTATAATTAAGATTTGTTAATTAATTTTTTTATCTAAATTCGTAATTATCTAATAAAATCTGTTGAGGTTAGTCTTTAATTTATATTAGAAAATTAGTATTAAATTATAGGATAATTAAACCAATCTTCGTGAAAAGTTCAATTAGATTGTTCTGTCAAAGTTATTAAGCTTCGTAAAAAAAAATAACAAAAGGAAAAGCCATAATTTTAACAAAAGTGTGATATTTGTTTAAAAAACATAAAATCATTTATTTCTTTTTTCACAACTTTTTTTATAACAAGTTATTATGAATTTTTTTTAGTTATTATTGTATACAATTATTTTTTTTGTAATGCAATCAACTTTCATATTACTTCATTGTATTCAAACAATTATAGTCTGTCTCATTTTTTGTTACTATTATATATAATAAATTTTGTGATAATTCTTATTGTATAAAACAACTTGTATGAATGTCAGTTATATTGCTTTTTAAAGGGCAAATTGCAATATAACAATATAACTTTGTCTTAATTACCATAATATACAATCATCTTTATTTTCCTAGAATTAATACAAACAATTTTTATAATCCTCACATTGTATGTAACTTGATGTATACTATGAAAGTTATGATAAAGTTCATTGTTTACAATGGTAACTAAATAACAAACACATAAAAAAATTGTTGCATACAATGAGAGGATTACAAAAATTAATTGAATTATTTTTATAATTTTAAAGTTAATTGTATAAAATAGTAGCTAAGACAAATTTTATTGCATTTTCATGGAATCTGCCTCTTTACAAAATTAAAAGTTGGTTATATACAATAATAACTAAGGTACTGTTCATTGTATTTTATTACAATTTACTCTTGTAATAGCAGATAACATTGTATGTTTTTTACTTCTTTCTTCACCTCAACAACATTCGGTTTGTGGTATCTCATCTTTGGAAAGAACGGAAATCGGAACTTCAGCTGCCCTCGAAATCTCATCGACCATTGTCGGGCGTAAGATAAATAGCCCTCGATGACAACGGTGGTCACCAACGACGTTGCCCCATGAAGATTGACCATGAGATGCAAAATAATGAATACCAAAATTACGTAAAGTTGTTTTAGTTTTAAATCTTTTATTGTTTATTTATATTTATATTTTAACTTTTGTGTTGGACTTTTATTTGTCGAGCTTACTGCCTAAGACGTCATTTCTTCATTTAGATTAAAATTAGCCTTTTTGAAATTTAAATTTTAAGTATTAATTTTTTATAATTTTACCCTTAAACGGGTCGATTCGGGTTGTCAGGTTGACCCTAACTGACCCATTCATTTTCATGTCAACTTTGTTTCGACCAACTTTTGACCCATTTCGGGTTCATGACGTCTTTTTGGTATTGGGTTCGGGTTGTGTTTTGTGTCGGGTCAATATTCCGACCTTGCCGGATTTATCTTATAAATACAGATCATCCGCATATAAGTGAACAGATACAAACACATACGAAGTAGCAGAAGTGAAAACTAATTACAAAATAAACACAAATTTAGTTGAAATAACATATACATAAATCATAACCCTAAATAAACCAAGTATTTGTATATATGCAAAAACATGCACATGCATACCCGAACATGCTAATCAGTTTCCGTTATTAAAATTTCAGGCGTGTAAAAAAGTATATATAAAAAGTATTAAATATAAAAATTTTATTTACATACCCGAACACCGCACTGATATAACACTAGTTAGGAATGGTTGTAGGTTTGAGATCGACTTGAAGGAATACACACATACGAAAACCAAAACTTCATTTTAGTCCCAAACCAAACACATTCAAACCACCTGAATTCAAATGCACTCGCGTTACTGAAGTTGATCAAGAGGACATTCATGGTTGGGTTGAATTTACTCATTTAGTTTGAGACCGCTTCACATTTGAAAAAAGTTGACTTTTTTTATCTGTCACTAAGCGATCGTGAGCTGAGCTTGATGTATATAATACTCAAATGTCTTTATATCCTGATTTTGTTTGATCGTGATGTAGTTGGATTGGCAAACTTATGGACAATTATTGTATTTCTTTTTTGATGTGTTTCGATCATAAACTTGTGGACATCAATATCCATCATCCATGATGTTGTTACATTCTTTATATTTGAAAAATAACATTTCCAAGTTCAACATGGACTTTTTCCAGGTTCATGTGTGTGTAAGTAGGGAAATGTTACATTTACAACTAGTTTTATTACGAGAACTGAACAATAGAGTCAAGTTCCTCCACATATTTATTATATTCGTAATTATACATCTTAATTAGTGTTTTGTGAGTTTTCAGAATATTTGGGTCAAAGAATGATAGCGAAATCAATGACAACATAAAAATGCATCAAATCTGACACGTTTAGAAGCATTTTTATATATCCTCGGTTTTCTTCACATTCTTCGACCCAAATGTTTTGAAAACTCACAGGACACTTCAATAATATGCACAATCACAGATATAATTCGTTTGTAAATGAATTTGACCCGATTATTTAGTTCTCGCGATAATAATGGTTATTAATAGAACTTCTCACCTATATCGGTATACAAAAAATGTTGAAGAATCCGAAAAACAAGATTGACCCGGCGGTTGAACTGGTTGACATGTGAGGTTGTGACCCGGCCGCCACACGGGGTCAGCTAAAACCACTTTTTAAAACATTGGTCTATTGAGAAAGATTCCTAGTATAACTTCTGAGTCATTCCATCAAGACTGAGTTTGACTTTTGAAATTTAAAGAAGATAGCAATGAAATTTTAACACTGAACAAAAAGATGGAATAAAAGAAATATCTACCATTTTTATCGCCAAAGCTGTGCCCTTTCACAGGTTTATTCAACACATGCTACTGCAACTGAATCTAATATTCACATCTCACAAGATCATATGAAAAAGCCAAAAGTAAATCAAGACCACAAATGTGTTCAAAACCTTCTCAAGAGCTTCTTGCATGTCCTGAAGATACACTTCGACATCTCCTTTTCTTTGTCGAACCCTGCAAAAGTATTATCGTTCTTCATCAGATTCTTGTAAAGGTCTCTTCAAATTGTAAAGCAGTAAAGGAAATTTTTACTTCTAATGCAAAACATTTACTATGATGATTTTCAAGATTGTCAATTTGAAATTCAAACATCATACTGGCTAATAGTCACTCTACCAGATGATTACTTGGAATATAACAGAAATAAAGATTGGATAAGAGACAAATATTATTCCAAACAGACGCATTTAATAGTCTACGAGACAAAGATTTCATCCTAAATCGACTTGCAGCATATGATTTACTACTGGATTAAGAAGACTGTTGCTTGTGGATAGATTTCCTAATTTACTACACAAGGGAACAACTAAGCTGATTTTCAAGACAATATAAAGTTTCATAAGGAAAGCTAGGTCAAATACAAGATACTCAAAACGTCATATACATAGACATCAGGTTCAAGATTTGCACCTTAGAGGAAGGAAGGGGGAGAGAAGCTTGGCGGACGGTTCGGGGTGCAGTCAGCATTCGAATCTCCTGAAGCTGGCGGGCAATATCCTCCAAAAGCTGCAACTGCAAGCTTTCCTTTTCACGATTATCAATAGAAAAGTTAAGTTTTTCTCTTCCTTCTTGCACGATTCTTAACCTTTCTCTGAGCCACTCGACTTCAGTATCAAGTCTGGTTCGTTCATTATCCACTGCTGACATGGAATTCCTTCTTAAACTACTTTTTGAGCTCAGAGGTGGTAGCCCGCCACTCGTCTCTGAACTACTCTGTTTTTGGTCTGTTTGCTTTCTGTTTCTGTTTGACTTTTCACTTGACTTCGGCTCGTTCTCAATCACATGAACATCATACACACGTGAATCACCACAAGATGCGTCACCAGGGCTGATTTCTGATCCTTTTTCTTCCCCCACAATGGCTATAGTTTTCTCCTGCTCCTCTTGCTTTGAAAAGTCAACATCTTCAAACAATCTTGAATTTTTCCTCTTGGAAATGTTCATGCTAAGCTGATGTAACATCAAATCAGGATCTTCAGTAGAATCTTGATTACTTCCGTCATTAAATTGATCACCTTCAACACGAATCATCTGCCTGTATGCCTCGACTTCTTTTTCCAAGAAATGCTTTTCCAATTGATCATCTTCAACACGAATCATCTGCCTGTATGACTCGACTTCTTTTTCCAAGAAATGCTTCTCCCTTTCTCTCCTTAAAACTATTTCTTTCAAAATATTCATTTCTTCTTCATCATAAGCCGACTTTTCTTCTATCATTCTTTGATACTGATGTGACTCCATCTGTATTGATGCTTTCTCTTCTTGTAAACGGAGAATCATTGACATTGCTTCATCAGCAGCAGTTGCAGCAGCGTTTCTTTCCTTGTCGAGTTCAACATACAGTGCTGCCCGAGCAGCTTGTGATTCTTGTAATTCTTGTGTCAATGAAACTATCATCTTGTCTTTATCAGCTTCATTAACTGGTATCCTTTTCTGGATATCATTTGGATCACCAAATACAATATCTTGGTCATACCCACTATCTGATTTCACCATCACAGCAGTCTCCACTTCATCTAAAACCAACCACACAACAGTTATAAAAGTAACTATATAACCAAAATCAGATAATCTATGGTAATAACACAGACTGCAGGATATATTGTTTGTATATTCATATTAACCGTTGTTTGAGGGGCTCTTTGTTAAAAAAAATGATTAAGCACTGAATGATTGTGGTCTGAATGAACCTGCCTATAAAGATTCTGAATGAATAATCTAAATAATGCAAATTATTATTTTAAATTTAATAGTAATATGTTATATTATAAGATATGATTGTTTAAGAGCAAAATGTGTGAAAGAAGGAGTATTAGGGTAAAATATTTGGTGCTTAATGATTCAGAATACACTTGAAATTAGAATGATTCAGCATAAGAATTATGCTGAATCATTCCGCACAGTCTTCATTCAGAGGCAACAATCAAACACGCAGAATGCTGAAATGATTTAGTATTCCGAGCTGAATGGTTCCATTAAGGAGCAAACAAACATCCCTGAGTGTTTGGCAAATTGCGATTATATAACAATAATAAACAGATAATCATATTCAGTTTTGATGCTAATGCGAATCCAATTCAGTAAATCCAAACACAATAACAAGATAGTGCATACACTAATACTTACAGTTACAGTTGTTTGCACCAGAAAGAATAGAGCTGCCTTGAGGTCCGCCATTAAATTCGTTATCTTTATTGCTTTGCTGATCAACACATGTAACCCAATTTGGGGAAGATGATACAGAAGAGTGTTTACCACTGTCATAACTAGCCCTTCTTCTTCTTCTAAAACCACCTCTTGGTCTGTAATTAAAAGCCCCTTTTCCTTTCATATCAAATCCTCTTTCCTTTTCAATCCTAATTCCAGAATCATTAGTTTCATTTTTAAGTTTTCTAGCATCTGATTTTGAGCTACAAGATGCCTCACCTTCTAATTCCCTAAACCCATCACCATTACCCACACCTCTGTCCAGATTTAAACCATGGTTTGCATTCCAATTCTGAACCCTAAAGAAAATCGAATCAAACGGGAACTTTCTAGTTACAGAAAACTGAACAGCGGAGACCGTATCAGTTGGGTAATCAACCATTAAACTTGTGAAATCGGAATTAGGGATTCCGAAGGCTCCATTGTGATGAGTTGGCAAGCTCAACCCGAAAAAACCCAGAAATTTAACAGCAAAGAAAGCAATGGTTGATCCACAGAGTAAGAAATAGGCAATGAAAAGATCAAGAAAAGCAGCCACCAGTGTATTAAACGTCCAAAAACGCGTAGCTTGCCTATTCATCTTCTAGGGCTTTCATGAAAGTTGTGTGAGGATCATAAATTTGATTTTGTTGAGCAAAACCGATGCTTGATTGTGAAATCAACCCAGTTAAAATTTGAAAAACGAAATCAAGAAGAGATTTATTCGAGACGTTTGAATCAAATGTGATTAGTAGATTTGAAAAGATAAATGTAAAAAAACCGACGTGATGATTTTGTAGGCGAGTGAGACACGCAGCTTTGTTATGAAGGAGGCACGTGCGATTCGTTTCCTGGGAGTATGAACATGATTGGTCGATTAAAATATTGATTAATATAATTTACTTACATTTAATGTGACGCTATCATTAAAATTAAGGTTATAATAATAATAATAAACAACTTAATTATTAATTACTCCATAGATAGAAGATAGAAGATAATAGATAAGTTCAACTTAGGGGTCTTCGATGTACATATCAAAGTATTAGTATCTATCTCGATATTTCTGGTAGTTATTCTATCATATTCTACATTTATATCATATCACCATCTCATCTTTATATTTTTTATACAACTATTATTAATTAAAATAATTTAATTGTTACAAATATTTTGTAAGTTAATATAAAATAAATATTATATTTCAAAATTTAACTACAATACTAATCTTACATAACGAAATTAAAGAGAAAAAAGAGGAAAAAGAAACGTGATTAGAAACTTGTGTATATAAGAGATGTGCGAATATGTGATGCCGACATATCAACTAAAACGAACTCCTTTTTGAGTGATCAATGCATGAGACATATAGTTTATGCGGATAGTTTTGTTTTAACAGCGAACACATAAATCCACCTAATTTACATCTTATGTTTTTAACAGGACTTGAACTCTTAACATTTAAGAGGGAAGGATACCCTTGGTACCGCTAGACCAAAATCCCTTTAATAGTCTATTTGAATAGTTAACCTATGTCATTTCATTGTATAAGTCATCTAAATATTTATTAATATTATCTTTAATAAAAAAATTTATTTACTTTTGATTTGTACTAAATATTTTGTACGATGAATATAACTTGTATTAAATTTTTTATTAAGATTTGTCTTTCAAGCTTAACCATGTTGTTACATCGCACCTCACATTATTTAAAGCTAAAACTTGAATAAAGTAGATAGGTAAAGTTAGAGACAATATAATTTTTCTAGCATGAATATATAATAGGTCGCACTAGTAGTCAAAGTTTGTGTCCTATTATGTTTTTAAACTCGATTAATTTTATACTCACATTGATACGCCGTTTGGTTTGTTATTTGATAAATTAAGCAAACTGAACGCTCACTGTTTTGAGTTTTTAACGAGCGAAAAGTGAAAAGAAAGGAGATGGAAAAGTTAGTTTTCTAGTGTTGTTGAGTTAGAATAAAAAGAAATAAAATGAAAGGAAAGTAATGTTTTTAATCTAGAAGTTAATTTCCATGGGTGAATAACCATGCATGTTATAGTAAATTCGATTATTATTTTTCCAAATTATCCCAAATCTAGGGATGATTTTGAAGGGGGAAAATTGGGAACTATCATTCCTAATTCCTTTTATTCCTTTACTTTTTTTTTTTTTTTAAACTCGAAACACAACTTTTTTTAGCTTTTCTTAACAATTTTTTCCTTTTACTTCTTTAAAATAACTCGAAAATAAGGTGCTAAAGTTTAGGTTTTAATTTAGGAATCTTGCTTAAACTTAAACATTTACTAAATAAAACAACTTTTACTTTTATTAAAAATCCAATTTTTATTATCTATTCACATAAACTATGACTTTAAATATGTAGAAATTAATGATATCAGGTTTGTAATTTGTAATAAGTTTACAATTCGAATCCTTTTTTTATTAGGTTTGTAATTTGTAATTTGTTTACAATTCGACTCCAAATTTATTATCTATTCACGAATCGCATTACGGCAATTTGACCTAAGTATTAGCCGAATATTTGTATTTATTATAATATTTCCTTTGTGATTATCCTTGATTCTCTTCCCTTAATTGTTGGGAAGTTTGTTGTGTAATCCATGTATATATATTTGATATTGTAAATGGAAAAGGAGAGGATTGACACCCAATTTCATGGTATCAGAGCCGAATATTGGCTCTTTCTCTTTTCTCTCAATTACCAAATTTCTTTGTTTATTCTTTTCCTAGCCTAGCCGGCCCTACACCTTCTACTTTTTCCTGTTTTTTCTTCTTCTCTGCTTTTCCATTATGGCAGGAGATGATAATACTCAAACCAAACCCCCATTTCATCCTGCGTTTGGAGTGAATAACATCAAGAACTCTATACCTCTTGTTCTTAATCATACTGATGAACATTATGCTTCGTGGGTGGAGTTATTCCACATTCACGCATGTGCTTACGATGTGCTCGATCACATCTCTCCCGATGCCCCTAGACCCGATGGCATCAATCAAGCAACCTGGAACCGCCTTGATGCCATTATTAAACAATGGATCCTTGCGACGATATCCACCGATCTCCTTGAAACTATCATGAAACCCGGTGCCTCCGCTCAAGAACTTTGGAATAGCCTTGCCGAAATTTTTCAGGACAACAAAGCTACTAGAGCCGTCTATCTTGAAGAACAGTTCAACTCAACCCGTTTGGATGCTTTTCCAAACGTTACCGACTATTGTGCTCGTCTCAAGAACCTGGCCGATCAACTCGCTAATGTGGGTCACCCGGTTTCGGAAGAAAAGATGGTGCTTCAACTTGTTGCTGGCCTCCCTAAAGGTGATTATGACACTATTGCCACATTTATTCAACAGCAAGACCCTTTGCCAAGCTTCACAAAAGCTAGATCTCAACTGTGTCTTGAAGAAACCCGTCGCTCCAAGCAAGAAGCACATACCCCTCAGGTCTTGGTCACGCAGAAACCCGACAGCCCTGCTGCTGTCGCCGGTCCGCCGCCTACTGCAGCCGCTCGCGATCAGCAGAACAGCGCCACCCGTGGTGGTGGTCGTGGGGGGTATCGTGGTGGGGGCCGTGGTCGTGGTAAGGGCCGCGGTTGTGGTGGTTATTCTTATTCCGGCAATCAATGGAATCCGTCACCCTGGTATTCCGGCAATCAATGGACACCACCACCGTGCCCGTACCCGACTGCCCAACCGAATCATCAAACGGGTCTTCTTGGTCCAGGCCCGCGCCCTCAACTACCGCAACAAGCTCTTTATTCTGCAGCTCCTTATCCTATGTACGGTACACCCATGACCCCCACCGAGTTGGAAAGCTCTTTCAATACCATGCATCTTCAGCCACCGGACAACAATTGGTACATGGATTCGGGTTCTACATCTCATGTCTCCAGCAACGCGGGTAACCTTTCTCAACTATTTTCTTTAAGCAAACCACAATATATTCTAGTAGGTGATGGCAAGGGACTTCCAGTTACGGGTCTAGGCTCCACCACCCTTTCAAATAACAACCACTCATATTCCTTAAATAATGTATATCATGTTCCCACATTAATTAAAAATCTTATATCGGTTCGGAAATTTACTCATGACAATAATGTTTCGCTCGAATTTGACCCTTTCGGTTTCTCTGTGAAGGATCTTACAACGGGGACCCTCATCATGAGATGCAACAGTAAAGGTGACCTTTACCTTTTCACTAATGACTCAAGTGTTCCTCCCATAGCTCTCCACACCGTTTCACCAACAACTTGGCACAACCGCCTTGGCCATCCCGGCTCATCCGTCTTTGGTTTACTTAGAAATAGCATTTGTTTAAATAATAAACTTTGTGACATTTGTTCATGTAACGCTTGCTCTTTGGGCAAGCATTGTCGTTTAAGTTTTTCATCTTCTCAAACTATTACTTATTGTCCCTTTGATTTTATTCATGCTGATTTATGGACTTCTCCTGTTGCATCTATATTAGGTCATAAATATTACCTTGTTCTACTTGATGATTTCTCACATTTTGCATGGACCTTTCCCCTAAAATCTAAATCACAAGTCTTCTCTATCTTCCTCATCTTCTATACATATATTAATACTCAATTCGAAAAGAAAATTAAAACCTTCCAATGTGACAATGGCCGCGAGTTTAATAACTCCCAATTTACTCAATTTTCTGCCAATCATGGAATGCATTTACGTTTTTCTTGCCCATACACTTCCCCACAAAACGGCAAAGCCGAAAGGATTATCCGAACTCTCAATAATGTTATCCGCACCAATCTCATTCACGCTTCCGTCCCACCATCGTATTGGCACTACGCTCTTCATTTTGCCACTTACTTACACAACATCATTCCTTCCACCGCCATCAAAAATCATATTCCTACAACCATTCTCTATCACCGACAACCAACCTATTCTCACCTTCGTACTTTTGGCTGCCTGTGTTATCCTAATCTATCCTCCGTTACCCCTCACAAACTCACCCCTCGATCTACTCCATGTGTCTTCCTAGGTTATCCACCTAACCATCGCGGTTATTTGTGTCACGACCTCACCACAAAAAGATTTCTCATCTCTCGTCATGTAACATTCGAGGAACATATCTTCCCTTTTGCTAACCTTTCCAAATTCCAACAATCCTCTTATGATTTCTTAAATGACATTCCTCCATCTCCCTACATCATCCATCATTCAACGCCAACCCCCCCACTTTCACCTCCTACCACCACAACCCATATCAATCCCATGCCTCCTCCACCTTCGCCACCCGCTAACCCGTCGCCACCTCCTCTCAACGCCACCGCACCTACTCCACCATCGCCACCCGCCAACCCGTCACCACCCTCACAACACCATATGCAAACCCGATCTAAAAGTGGGATCTTCAAACCTACTCGTCACTTCACTCTCCATACTCAATCTATTTCCCCTATTCCCTATAATCCTAAACTTGCCCTTCTAGATCCTTACTGGAGCTCTGCCATGACTGCTAGACCAAAATCCCTTTAATAGTCTATTTGAATAGTTAACCTATGTCATTTCATTGTATAAGTCATCTAAATATTTATTAATATTATCTTTAATAAAAAAATTTATTAACTTTTGATTTGTACTAAATATTTTGTACGATGAATATAACTTGTATTAAATTTTTATTAAGATTTGTCTTTCAAGCTTAACCATGTTGTCACATCGCACCTCACATTATTAAAAGCTAAAACTTGAATAAAGTAGATAGGTAAAGTTAGAGACAATATAATTTTTCTAGCATGAATATATAATAGTATATTTGAATAGTTAATCTCATTTCATTGTATAAGTCCGCTAGACCAAAATCCCTTTAATAGTCTATTTGAATAGTTAACCTATGTCATTTTATTGTATAAGTCATCTAAATATTTATTAATATTATCTTTAATAAAAAAATTTATTAATATTATCTTCAAACCTACTCGTCACTTCACTCTCCATACTCAATCTATTTCCCCTATTCCCTCAAATCCTAAACTTGCCCTTCTAGATCCTTACTGGAGCTCTGCCATGACTGCTGAATATAATGCATTGCTTAAACAAAATACTTGGGACTTGGTTCCCCGTCCTCTAGACGCTAATATTATTCAGTGTCACTGGATATTTCGTCATAAATTTAATTCAGATGGTACTCTTGAGCGTTACAAAGCAAGACTTGTGGTTAATGGCAAATCTCAGGAGGTGGGAGTTGACTGTGATGAGACCTTCAGCCCGGTTGTCAAACCGGCTACCATCCGTACCGTTTTATCTCTGGCGTTAGGGAGAAAGTGGCATATTCATCAGCTAGACGTTAAAAACGCCTTTTGCATGGTGAACTTCATGAAACAGTTTATATGCACCAACCACTGGGAACTCTCATCCTTCTTTCCTGGGCCATGTTTGCAAGCTACGTAAATCTTTATACGGCCTGAAACAAGCACCGCGAGCGTAGTATCAACGGTTTGCCCATCACCTACTTAAAATGGGGTTTGTTTGCAACAAAAGTGATAATTCCCTGTTTGTTAATCAAAAGAAATGATCTTGCATATCTGCTTCTTTACGTGGACGACATTGTTCTCACTGCTTCCTCATCTCAGCTACAGGATACGATTATTACTGCTCTCAAACAGGAATTTGAGATGACTGATCTTGGTACTCTTACTTATTTCTTGGGCATCTCAGTCACTCTCACATCTCAGGGAATGTTCTTATCTCAGCAAAAGTATGCAGAATCAATTCTCAAGAGGGCTAATATGGACAACTGCAACCCTGCTGTAACTCCAGTTGACACAAATTCAAAATTAGGTGCTAATGATGGGACGCTATTATCCGATTCCACCACTTACCGTAGTCTTGCCGGAGCTCTACAATACCTCACCTTTACTCGTCCAGATATCGCATATGTTGTTCAAAAAATGTCTGTTCATGCACGCTCCGAGGGAACCTCATTTCAATGCCTTGAAACTCATTTTACGGTATCTCAAGGGGACCATTCATCTTGGACTGCAATTGTATCCTTCTTTGCCCTGTCAGCTTATTGCTTATACCGATGCCGACTGGGGTGGTTGTCCTGACACTCGGCGTTCTACATCGGGATACTGTGTATTTTTGGGCGACAATCTCATCTCCTGGTCTGCTAAGCGGCAACCAACTTTGTCCAGATCTAGTGTCGAAGCTGAATATCGCGGGGTCGCTAATGTCGTAGCCGAGACATGTTGGTTACGAAACTTGCTTCTTGAGCTCCATATCCCTCTTCGACAGTCAACTCTGGTTTATTGCGACAATGTATCAGCCATCTATCTTTCTGGAAATCCGGTACAACATCAACGGACGAAACACATTGAGATGGATATTCACTTCGTTCGTGAAAAGGTGGCTTTGGGACATGTCTGGGTCTTGCATATTCCATCCAGCTTCCAATATGCTGATATCTTTACAAAGGGGCTTCCACGACAACTTTTTCTTGATTTTAGAGACAGTTTGAGCATCCGTCCTCCTCCTGCTCCAACTGAGGGGGGCTATTAGCCGAATATTTGTATTTATTATAATATTTCCTTTGTGATTATCCTTGATTATCTTCCCTTAATTGTTGGGAAGTTTGTTGTGTAATCCATGTATATATATTTGATATTGTAAATGGAAAAGGAGAGGATTGACACCCAATTTCACTAAGGAATAAAATTATAAAGCCTACCAGCGGTCTGTGTTGATCAAAATGTGATGATGCGTAGCGGACATGGGATCGTAGGTATGATACCATGTATGATATGTGGCATACCCGTTAAGCAAAACCATTATTTAATCTCAATTTTATTCGATGAACATACAAAACATCAATCATAAAAAGAATGAATACATTACATTACATAACTCGATCATATGAAACTCAATCCTCGTCCAATGTGAATGATGCAAAATAAAGAAAATCAAAAAGCAGAAATTGTAGCGGATAACAAGCTATCATCTTAGAAAAACTTAAAACTTGATAGCATATGATGCCACAAGTAAAGAAAATAAAAGAGGAACAACTTGTAATTTTTCAGAAATCGCATCAGATGAACCGTTATCGGTTGATGGGACGGTATTTGATCCACGACCCGGACCTGAAGGGGTGTTTGGAGAAGACGATGATGGTGGAGAACCTCCAGGAGATGAAGCTGTTTGATTTAAAAAATATGCAAAAGTTAGTACAGCATATACTTATAAACTCCAAATATTTTAAGATAGAAAAAAAATATTATATGTAAAACTAAGAAACCACCATTAGCTTTTAAGTCAACCAATTTAAAGAGTTAACTCTTAAAATAATTTCATGATACTATTAAACTAAATATTACCATTGCATTGACTCGTTGGGGGTGTTTGGACATTGCAGGCCTTAGGCAACTCAAGAGCCTGAGTTTGGTTAATATTAAGGCCCAAAGATGATCCACCGCCGTTCAAGACCTCACAAAGACACTGTGGCTGTGACTTGACCACGCTAGACAATTGGGTACAACACCCTGAAGAAGGGGTCGATGAGTTGCCGCTAATGTAGTTAAGACATGGAGATAGGCTAACAATCACGTTTGTGCAAGATTGGGCCATCCCATAACCACATAACATGGCAATTGTGATCGCTAAGATCATCGGTTTCAAAACACCGTTGTTAAGTGCTTGGTTTTGTGCCATTTGGAGATATTGTTTTGTAAAAGAGTGCTTGAAACTATTTGTGATTTGATTGAGGGAGAGTGTGTGTTTTGGTTTAATTTATAGCAAGAAATTGGAGGGGGAAAAGTCAATGTCAACTGTTGAGGTAAGAGAGGTTGGACTTAGGTAACCAACTACACTCATAACACATGGTACAAACCCCACATTGGTATCTATTGTTTTTAAATTTATTATATTTATTGTGAATTTTGTATTTAATATTGTGTTTTTTTCTTATTGGTCTTTAAGTTATACCGACATCTATCAATCTTGTTAGTTATATAATTGTTACGGTTTTTTTAACTACAATCTTGATTATAATATTATAAAGTAATTTTCGTTGGTAGTTTCGTGGTCAGATACATCAAACTAAAATAGCCACATAAACACTAGCATGTGTATTTTAAACGTGGGCTATATTTTTTTACTTTCTTTAAGTTGACTGTAAGACTGGTTGTAAATGAATATTTTCATATTTGCTTTTTTACAAGTAGATAAGTTTACTTTCACGACATCGGAATAAGATGCAGGGTTGGTCCATTTATTTTAAACTTGTGCGAAATAAAAAAAACAGGCTACTTAATACAATTTTTTACATATACGCAAAATTCATTGATATTGCTATAATTGTTGTACCAATAACCAATTTGACAATCTATCAAATGCAAGAGAGATAAAGATTGAAGGCTAACGTGAAATATCGATTCTATTTTGTGTTTTATTGTCTTAGGCAACGACCAATTGGCTTCTTTTCTTTGCTAATAGGTAATAGCCATGATGCATTATGGGTGAGTTTTTCTTATAGTATGAGCATGAAGGTAACTTCAAAGAAGTTTGATGTTGTTGAATGTTACAATTCATATTTCTAGGTTATTCTTGTAAGATGAGTTTCACTTATTCATATCTCTGGGATTTTCAGACCTGCAAGATATTTATATCTATTAGGAATTTGTTCAATGGTTTGTAGCTTTTTTTTCTTCTAAAGATTTGGGACTGTCTATTTTGTTTAAGATTTTTCAGATTCAAAGTTTTTTCTTTGGGGATTATTGACTTTATCTAAAGAAGGATAGTCATATATATTGTAATCAAAATATTAACAAAATTAAAATAATTAAAAAAGGTAAAACGTGTTGTTGACAAATGTGAGTTATATAGAATGGATAAATTTTATAGTTGGTCATATTTTCAGGTATAAAATGAAGTCATTTGTATATAATGACAATTTAGGTATAGTTTTTTTTTTTCCACGTCTTTTGCTCTAGAAAAAGATAATCACATTCCTAATTGTTGTGAATAAGAGTAATATATGACAAATCAACTGGGCAATGTAAGAGGATAATATAGATAGCTAAAATTGGATAAAATATAATTTTTTAACACAAATATATCTATAAAGTTTGTTAGTCATAGATTTTTCTAAATATTGGGGATAACATTAAAACATTGAATAATGGGTTACGTTTAGTTAACGAATCTTGCTATAAAGTTATACATTTACTAAAGAAAACAAGTTTTAGCTTAAAAAAAATAATCTTTATTATCTATTCATAAGCTTTAGAAGAGAATTCGACTCTAAATTTAAATATGTATAAATGATATTAATTTTCGTGTGTAACTTTTTAACAATTCGACTCCAAATTCATAATCTATCCCCGAACGGCAATTTGACCTAAGGAATGAATCTTAGGTATGATACTATGTTTATTATGTGGAATACTCGTTAAGCAAAACCATAATTGGATACATATAAAATCTTAATTTTATCCGGAGAACATACAAAACATCAATCATAAAAAGAATGAATACATTACATTATCAACTCGATCATATGAAACTCAATCCCTGTCCAATCTGGATGATGAAAATAATGATAATCAAAAGAAGAAAATTGTAGTTGATAACAAGCTATAATATAGGAAAACTTAAAACTTGATAGCATATGATGCCACAAGTAAAGTAAATAAAAGAGGAACAACTTGTAATTTTGTAGAAATTGCATTTGATGAACCGTTATTGGTTGATGGGACGGTATTTGATCCACGACCCGGACCTGAAGGGGTGCTTGGAGAAGTTGACGATGGTGGAGAACCTGCTGGAGATGAAGCTGTTTGATTTAAAGAATGTGCCAGAGTTAGTACAAGAACATATACTTATATACTCTAGTTGTTTTAAAATAGAAACAATATTATATGTAAAACCACCATTGCTTTTAAGTCAACAAATTTAAAGATGTTAAAACCTAAAATAATTTAATCATACTATCTATCAAACTAAATATTACCATTGCATTGACTCGTTGGGGGTGTTTGGACATTGCAGGCCTTAGGTAACTCAAGAGCCTGAGTTTGGTTAATATTAAGGCCCAATGATGATCCACCACCGTTCAAGACCTCACAAAGACACTGTGGTTGTGACTTGACCACGCTAGACAATTGGGTACAACACCCTGAAGAAGGGGTCGATGAGTTGCCGCTAATGTAGTTAAGACATGGAGAGAGGCTAACAATCACGTTTGTGCAAGATTGCGCCATCCCATATCCACATAACATGACAATTGTGATCGCTAAGATCATCGGTTTCAAAACACCATTGTTAAGTGCTTGGTTTTGTGCCATTTGGAGATATTGTTTTGTAAAAGAGTGCTTGAAACTACTTGTAATTTGATTGAGGGAGAGTGTGTTTTGGTTTAATTTATAGCAAGAAATTGGAGGGGAAAAAGTCAATTTCAACTGATGAGGTAAGAGAGGTTGCACTTAGGTAACCAACTATACTCCTAATACATGGTACAAACCCCACATTGGCATCTATTGTTTTTAAATTTATTATATTTATTGTTAATTTTGTATTTAATACTGTGTTTTTTTTTTCTTATTGGTCTTGAAGTTCTACCCACATCCATCAATCTTGTTAGTTGTTAGTTATACAAATGTATGTGTTGTTTTTTATTTCTGAATGAAAGAAATGTAGTTAATTGTTAAGGTTATATTAATTATTTAATTATAATCATGATTATAATTTGATAAAGTAATTTTCGTGACATTAGTTTGGTTGTCGGATACATCAAACTAAATAGCGACATAATCACTAGCATATGTACTTTAAATGTATGTTACGTATTTTACTTTTTTTGTTTAAATTGACAGTAAAACAGGTTAACGAGTAAAGTTAATAAATACTTCTATATATGCTCTTTTACAACTAGATAAGTTCACTTTTACGACATTAGAATAAGATGCAATTTTGGTCCATTAATTTTAAATGCTTTGTGCAAAATTAAAAATAGGCCCCTGAATACAATTTTTTAATATAAGCGAAATAATCTTCTAATTGGTCTTTAAGTTCGACAATCTAGAGGTTGAAGACGATGTGAAATGTTGATTTTTTTTTTGGGGTTTATTGCTGCAGGCAGCAGGCAACGACCAATTAAACTTTTTTTTTTTGGTAATAGGTAATAGCCATGATGAGTTATGTTTTAAACACTACAAAAAAAAGACCAAAAGTCGCCGCTAAAACTCATAATTACGCCGCTAAAAAGGTATTGCGGCGACATGTCGTCGCAAAAGGGTCGCCGCAAATACTTCGTCCCAAAAACGTTTTTGCGACGTCAGTTTTTACTTTTTGCGACGACACTCAACGGAACCATCTTCTGCCACGTGGATGTTTTTTTGCGGCGACTGGTGTACTATTTGCGGCGACACGTTTAATTTAAAAATAAATTAAAATAAAAACTTTTTGCGGCGACAGTATAGGTTTTTGCGGCGACACATAATATTAATTATTAAATATATTATTTCTTTTTTCGGACTTTTTGCGACGAAAAGTACCCTTTTTGCGACGCCAAATGTCGCCGCAATAAGTCGTCCAAAAAAAATTTAGCAGCATTTTGCTGCAATTTGCGTTTTCCACCCATTTTTAACCGGGCAATATTCAGAAAACCTGTTGTTCGGAACTCAACAACAAATATAACAATACGATTCAACAAACAATTATCTAATCGTAATAACAAACGAAGTAGAACAAACGATAGTTTGAAAGTTAACAAAAACGTTTTTAAACAATCACAAGTACTCGCCTAACAAACATATAATTTAATCCTCATCACTAGACTTTTCAATATCAGCCAAGTCGGTGGTTGGTTGACGTCCGGATATTGAGGAAATATTAGTATTTATACCTGCCGCCTGTAATATATCATAGAGATCGGATGTACGTTGAGATTGAGACTGTAGCTGCTGCAGTTGTTCGCTTTGAGACTGTAGCTGCTGCAGGACATCCCCTAACATGTTATCTACCTCGGCCTGTGAATATAATCTCTCCGTAGGCCGGGATTGAGCGGTAGATTGTGCAGCAGATACAGATGTAGAACTTAATGTTCTTCCAACCCCACGAACGTGTCCTCGACGTTCACCCAACACCGCCCTCAAAATATCTTCTTCGCTCCGGGGGTTCTCACTCCCGACTTGATTGTCTCTCATGAAAACCATACGGCGCTGTGTATGAATAAGATAAAAATAATTAAAATCAGATTTTATAAATAATTTTAATGAAGTATAAATAATTACTTACATGGTTTTCTTCAAGATCCGAGGATGTAAAGACACCATTGCGTGAATGGTTTGACATATATTGATCGATCAAGCTTGGGGGTTTTTGTGTTTCCGGATCACGCTATAAACAAATGAAACGGGTCAATCATTATATACTTAATAACGATTAATATGTCACACAAGCCTCGGGTCAATCATTATATCAATTAAACGGCTCGACCATTATATACTAAATAAAGATTAATATATCACACAAATGGATCGGATCAATCATTATATCAATGAAACGGGTCAACCATTATATACTTAATAAAGATTAATATATCACACAAACGGGTCGGGTCAATCATTATACCAATGAAACGGGTCAACCATTATATACTTAATAACGATTAATATATCACGCAAATGGGTCGGGTCAATCATTATATCAATGAAACGGGTCAACCATTATATACTTAATAACGATTAATATATCACACAAACGGGTCGGGTCAATCATTATATCAATGAAACGGGTCAACCATTATATACTTAATAACGATTAATATATCATACAAACGGGTCGGGTCAATCATTATACCAATGAAACGGGTCAACCATTATATACTTAATAACGATTAATATATCACACAAATGGGTTGGGTCAATTATTATATCAATAAAATGGCTCGACCATTATATACTAAATAAGTAATATAACACACAAACGGGTCGGGTCAATCATTATATCAATCAAACGGCTCGACCATTATATACTAAATAAAGATTAATATATCACACTAACAGGTCGGGTCAATCATTATATCAATCAAAATTAAGAATTAGAGATAAATAGACTTACGTTCTCGAAGCGATACTGACAGTATGATCTCCGACCATGCAAGCTTTGATTTACTTGCTGCGCCCTAACTTGCGTGTTCGCAATAGAGCGTTGAATGGTTTTCTCCCCAGTATAATAGTCGACGTACACATCCCAATCCTTTTGATCCATGTTGGGAGGATCTCGACGCAGTTGGTGTGCCTGCGAGACCCCCCCTCTTTTCTTAAACCATTGTTTTTTGAACTTGAATTTTTGGTCTCTATACATTGACCCAGCCATTTTGTCGATTCCCGCCGAAATCGACCCACCGTTTATATTATCTTCTATATGGGGCCGCAAGTCAAAGTACGTCTGTAAATTATAAGATAAAGTTAGTTTATTGTACAATTTTTACAAATATACAATATATAAAAAAAACTTAAGTGGAACCTGAAGAGACGGAATGATCGGTTATTTAAGTTCTTTGGGGACTTTATCCCATGACTGGAAGTAATATGGGATAGAATCTCTCACTAAGGTCCCCAGGTAGCTGGTAAAGTAATCAGCATTGTCCCCGATTGGTCTCCACGTTTTATTAAATCTTACATCGTCAAAGTCAATTGGCAAAGGCCTTTTGCCATTCTTCTTCCATAACTTTCTCAGCTCAACGTTCCGGGCTACTCCACGCCCTTTTTTTCCACCTACGATTTCAAACAAACAAGTTAAGAATACACGTAATTAAATTAACCTATAAAAACATTTCAATGTTATATAATACCATCACCGCCACAACCACCGGAAGGTGGTTGCCTATTAGGATTAGGTGGATCATCTCCACAGTCTCCACCGTGGCCACGAGCTACACAAGCCATCTGGAAAAAAATACAAATATACGAACAAGCCACAAGTATTAATGTTAGTTTACAAATAACAATTATATAAACCAAACAACCCGGTAACAATTATAACAATTATATAAATAAAAGTAGTATGTTTCTACAAATAACAATTACAATTTTAGACCAATCAGATTCATCACTACTACAAGGATGTGGTTCACATTCGTGTTCAGAATCGGAATCTTAATTATCATAGTCATCAATGTCATCAGCATTATCATCAGCATTATTAGTATGTTCTGGTAAATGAACATGTTCAACTTCTGTTGGTTGACCTATACTCAAACTCGTATAAGTCAAATGATCTAAATCAGCACACAATGATAGATCTGATGAATTGCTGTCATATATAACATCTCCGTCGTCTTCAGCAATGATATCCCGGTCCCAGATCTTCCTATGATTTACCTCATGAACCACCTTCCAATAATTTTGGCTTGATTCACCTCTTTGACGGCCTTTTGACGGGTCATCAAGGTAAAACACTTGATGTGCTTGGGTTGCAAGAATATTGGTCTTCTACAAACCATTCAGTCTGAGTAGAAATACTGGTTATGTTATTCTTAGTGACACAATGTTGTTGATTTTCAGTTTTAAACCATTTACATCGAAACAACACAACTCTGTAATCACTAATGTATGTTAGCTCCAGAATTTCTTCCAGCAGACCATAATACTTTGTTTCATCTGGTCCGGTTGTTGAAACACCACTATGTTGAGTTGTACGGCCTAAATCTCGACTATTAACCACAAACCTCACACCATTTATAATGCACGCGGTGTAGGTGTTTGCACTCAACGGTCCGTTTGCAAGAGCAAATAACTCATCACTACATTGAGATTTATTCGCAGCTCGTACAGAATTGATCTATGAAAAACAAAAAGTTATAAGTGATTGAGTAATAATTATTATTTATTCAAGGTAATATACAATGAGCTTACCTTGCTCTTAAACCAACGAGGAAACTTTGTTTGTAAATTACTTCCGATCGGCATGTCAGCAGCAAATTGACTATAAATGTTCTTAATATTAGTAGAATTATTGAAAATAGAACTTATGAAAATACAAACCGAAAGAAACACTTACGTCTTGTATGTGTCGATCTCGGGACTATTGTTGAGTACAAACCAATCTACTTTCGTCTGAAGTATGTGATCTAATTTTATATCTACACCTTTACTAATTGGTGTACAAATGGATTGGAACACATACAACTCACGTGTAGGAATTGGAGCATCCTCATTTCTATCCGGACGATTAAATCTCGTCGATACACCCTCGAGATACCTTGAACAGAATGTCAAGGCTTCGTCTGCAACATAACCCTCCACTATAGATCCCTCCGGCCTTGCTTTATTTCTAACATAATTTTTTAGCTTTTTCATGTATCTTTCAAATGGATACATCCACCTCATGTAAACAGGGCCACTTTGAATAGCCTCTTCGAGTAAATGCATAACCAAATGAATCATTATGTCAAAAAATGCCGGTGGGAATATTTGCTCAAAACTACACAAAATATTGATCAATTGCTTTTCAGCTTTTTTCATATCTTGCGTCATCAAGTTTCGAGCACAAAGTTATTTGAAGAAAAAACATAGCTCAATTATTGGTGTTGAAATAGTTGGGTCTAAGTACGTTTTCACTCCAAGTGGCAACAACCGTTGTATCATTATGTGATGATCATGAGATTTTAACCCGGTTATGTTGCTATCATTGTCGTAGACTTTCTTTTTAAAATTTGAGCCAAATCCATCAGGTAGTTTAACTCCTTTAATGAATTTACAAAAAAGTTTTATGTTCTCGGTTGAGAAAGAATACTTAGGATGAGGCTTTAAGACCTTATTGCGACCATTAGTTGTGAGCCACAATTCAGGTCGAATATTCATATTTTCCAGGTCTTTTCTTGCCTTTAAAGTGTCTTTAGACTTCTCATTCATTAACAGTGTATTTAACAAACTCTCACACACATTTTTTTCAATATGCATAACATCCAAATTGTGTTTTAATTGAAGAGAAGACCAGTATTCGAGCTCGAAGAAAATAGAGCGTTTACTCCAATTCAAGTCAACCGTTGTATCACGTTTTCTCTTCTTGCCCCCATAAAGAGCATGTTTCCCGGGAATACGGGGCGTCAACTTATTGAGTTGACTTAGTATAATACTCTTCGTTAATTTTCTAGGAGCAAGTCTAGTCTCGTCTTTACCGTTAAATGACTTGCTCTTCATCCAATGATGTTTTGGAGCTAAAAATCTTCTATGACCAACATAAACGGTTTTACCTTGAACATGAATGGATGGAGTGTCGACATTACATGTAGGGTACGCTAAGTAGCCTTGACCGCTCCAACCTGACAAACTACTACGAGCAGGAAAATCATTGATGGTCCATAAAAGCACCGCGCGCATTGTGAACCAATTGCCTGTATCTGCATCTTTCGTTCGGACTCCGTTAGACCATAGACTCTTCAATTCATCAACCAACGGCCTCAGGAAAACATCAATATCCTTACCAGGTGATTTAGGGCCAGGAATTAACAAGGTCAGCATGAATGAAGACTCTTTCATACATAACCATGGAGGCATGTTGTATGTTGTCAATATGACCGGCCACATGCTGTAAGAAGTACTCATGTTGCCAAACGGATTGAAACCATCAGCAGCCAACCCTAATCTGACATTTCTAGGTTCTGCAGCAAAATCAGGATATTGTGCATCGAAATGTTTCCATGCAGTACCATCCACCGGGTGACGCATCTTACCATCTTCACTACACTGACCGGTAGCATGCCAAGTCATAGACTTTACAGTGTGTCTTGATCTATAAATACGCTTTAGCCTTGGCGTCAAAGGAAAGTAACACAGTATCTTGTTAGCAACTTTCTTTCCCTTGGTGTTTTTGTCTTTCCATCTACTCTCAGAACATATCAGACAACTTTGCAAATCTTTGTATTCATCCCAAAATAAACAGCAGTCGTTGATACAAGCATGGATAGGTACGTATCCTAACCCAACCGTTCTCATTATCTTCCTAGCTTCGTAGTGTGATAACGGGATTTTAGATGTCGGATATGCAACCCTAAGCAATTCTAATAATTGGTCAAATGAAGTATCGATACATTTATTGATAACTTTCATGTGCCTCAGCTTTGCTAAAAAGTCGAGCGAAGACATCCAGTCACAACCAGGGTATAGCTCCGTGCCGGCTAACTTAAATAATTCACCAAGTTCGTCATTTGTATCACTTGGGCCTTCATGTGGATCATCACTTGGGCCTTCAGCTGGCTCATCACTTTCCGTGTTGTGTTCGTTGACAGTATTCTCCTGGCGAACGTCATTGAGGTAATCATGCAACTCGTTATTCGTTTGACCAAGACCGTCGCGTGGTGCTCGAGGAACAAATGGTTCTCCGTGAAAGATCCAATTCATGTAGCCCTCGCTAAAACCATTTTCATATATGTGAATCCTAAGTGCCCTAAGCAGGAGAAAACGGCTGTTATCACAATGATCACACGGGCAACGAATATTACCATAGCTATTTACGTAGTCTTTACACCTATCTAGAAATGCTTCAAGACCAGTACGAAATTCAGGACAATTACGGTTTGATAAAGTAGTCCAACTCTTATCAATCGTCATAACTGCGTTCAAAGCATATCATAATTATTAAGAATACAATTCATGTATTAAATTTTTATACTAAGAAATTGTGAGTGGTTTGTAGCAGGGTGGCCGTCCTAACCCACTTTTTGAATACCTTACCTCATATGTGAATACATATTACATGATCGGTTGTTTAAGAAAAATTCGGCAGCATTTACCCTTAGCTCCCAAGTATATAAAGAAATATATACCCGGGAAGCATAGAGTAAATGACAACCGAATCTTTCTTAAACACACAACCATACAACAAGCATTCATATCCTAAATGAGATAAGGTATTCAAATAGCAGTCCCAACATGGGAGCAACCCGAAATTAATTTCTAAATCAATTTCGAGCGGGTATTTTAAGCTCACACACGCAAATTTAACAACTAGCATGATTACTAACACTAAATGAACATTTACTATAACAAATTTATTAAACATAATTAAACATCATATAAATTAAAGCTAACACTAATCTAATTTCTACCATTATTATTACACTAACAATGATTGTATATTGATATTTAGTAACAATAATCTAACATTATTAACGCTAACTAATTAATAATCTAACATCACAAATTAAAGATTAATAATAGTTAAATATTAAAGATTAAGGATTAACACTAACATTGAAGATTAACACAAAATAAAGATTAAAGATTAACACTAACATTGAATATTAACACTAATTATATAGATTAACAATTATTAACAATAAGCTAACATCATTAACACTAAATAATAATCTAAGATTGATCTAATTTCTAACATTTTTAGTATACTAAACAATGATTAAAGATTAAAAGTATGTAGCACTAATCTATCATTATTGACAATAGATAATAATAAAACGTCATCATATAAACTATTTAACATCATCATATAAACTATTTAACACATTATTAGTATACTAACAATACTTAAACATTAATACTAATTAACAATAATTTAAAATTATAACACTAAACATAATCTGACATAATGAATTTAAATTAACAACTAAATTAATCAATTATTAACACTAGTCTAACACTAATTAATAATTAAATAACTAAAACTATTATCATAAAATAATTTTAATCAAACACTAATTAACAATAATCTTAAATTAATCAATTATTATCACTAACACACACTTAAATAACTTAAATTACTAACAAAAAAATATAACAATCTAACATAAACAAATAATAACCTAAACTAATTAACATTAATATACAATTAAAAAAAATACCTTAATTAGGAGGATGGGTCGTCGGAGGCAAGGAGGAAGGAGGAAGAATCCGACCGGCGGCGGCAGGGAGGTCTACGGCGGCAGGGTGGTTTTTTCTTGTAACAAAAAAAAGTAAAAATTCAAGATCTATAACTACTAAAACCCTAGATCAAAGAAAATGGAGATGTTTACCTCGAAAACCAACTCGCCGGCGACGGAGATGACGGCGACCGGCGATGAGAAAGAGAGCAGAGAGTGACGGTGATGAGAAGGAGAGCAGAGAGCGACGGCGAGAGCGAGGCCACCGGCGGAGGCGAGCGACGACGATGAGAAGGTGAGCAGAGAGCGAGGCGACGGCCGGCGGAGGCGAGAGAGATCGAGAGGGGGCTGTGTGTGTATACGAAAAATGAAAAGAAAGCAGGAAACAAATCCCTATATCTCGTAACATCTTTTGCGGCGATGCTTTTTGCGACGACACTCGTTTTTTTGCGGCGACGGGCGTAATTAAATAAATAAAGAAATTATAAATTATTTTTTAGTAAATAAAGAAAATATAAAATACCTTTTGCGGCGACATACAATCTTTTGCGGCGACATCCAATATTTTAGGTGGGAAAATATCCCGCCATGGTTTTCGGTGGGAAAAAATGGTGGGAATAGCCTTTAGCGGCGACATATGTCGCCGCAAAAACTCTTTAGCAGCGACAACTGCTTTTCACATGGTTGTGGGCCCATTTTTTGTCGTTTAGCGTAGTATTAGCGGCGACATTTGTCGCCGCAAAAAGTGTATGTCGCAAAAAATGTTTTTTCTTGTAGTGAAAAACAAGGTTTCTTACTTGGTAAATTTTTTTTGTAAATCCTTAGATAAGGATTCAGAATTTTATAATGATACAATTTTATATAAGTGTATAATTATGCCCCTTTATAGACATGTGTCATGTATAGTCACACACCCCATACCTTTTTAGGGTCAACCTCGACAAGATACATGTATTTGCATCTTCTCTTAATCCAATCCATTAGATTATCTAACCTTGTATTCCCCTCAAACCTATCCAGCTCCCCTAACAAGGTTCTCACACCATTAACATTTGTCTTCCCAATCTATAGATTCTTGTCCTTTTAAGTTTCTCTTACCGATCTATACCCGCTTAAGAAATAATATGTTGTTGAACAGACATACTATCATCTAAAAATATTCGAATGTTGCTATACACGATCGATCATGCTAGTTATACAAGTATCGTTCTCTCTTATATAATTGACATGTAAATTTTAATGACCAAATACAAAGAAAATATCACAAACGACGCCCTGCAATACTTCGGTTTGTTTATTTATTTATATGTTTAATAAATAGAAATGAAAGAATAATAGTTAGTTATTTTGGTGAGCTAACAACCTAACCTTTTTTTTATACTTTTTTTTTGTATATTAAATATTAATGCTTTCTTTTTCCTGGAAATACGTGTTCATTCTGGTTAGCACTCTTAAATGTTTTTAGGAGTTTTATGTGCTAAAAAATAAACCTCTTTAAAAGCATGTGGATGGAACGATGGGAATGTGGTCGTGTGTAACGAGGTTAACTCTATAATAAAAGAAGATGATTGGTGCATAATAAAAACTAGTAATACGTAATTAAACTATGTTTAGACTATAATACCATTAAACATGTAGATGAGAAACGTAATTAATAAGTTTGCGAGAGTAAAAATTTCATAATTATTATGCATAACTAATTTTTATTGCGTTTAAATAATCTTCCTTTAAACATGTGAGTGGCCACTAATATGCATTATAAAGGAGCTTGTAACGGTGTTTTAGAGTCATTTTATATAAAAACTAAATTACATACTTATGTGATGTATAAGTTAATTTAAAAATAATAATATAAACATTCATAAAAAATATATTAAAACCCTATATTCCCGTCTTTTTTTTACTTATCAGTAGTTAGTACCTTACCCGTACAGCTTAAAATGCCACATTGCCACTTCAATTTCTTAAAACTTATCCATGCTTTGTCTTAGGCAAAACCAATCTGTTCGATGTGGGAATACAACCGGATGTTACATCGTGGTAGCCTAAGGCCTTGTTTGTTTCACCGTAATACGAATGAATGGAAATGATTTTAATTTCATCCATGTTAGTTACATAATGACATTCCTCTACCTAAAGTAATATTAACACTTCGAAGAACTTAATTCCTTTCAAAATAATGTTAACAAACGCAATATACAACGAGATTTGATTTCAATTCCATTACATTCCTTCACATTACGGTGAAACAAACTGGACCTTAGGGATCTAGACAAAAGTTGGTGGAATCTCCAAGCTGATCTACAGACTTCTCTTAAAGAGCTAATCAAATCGGGATCAATTTTGAATGAGGTTGGAGTTTTTTTCTGCCATGATCTTCACCTTCTATATATTGGATTATTTGGTCCAATCAGTGGCGGATCCAGGATTTTCGTGTATTGGGGGCCTACTTTTTTTTTAATAGTAAAAAAAAAACTTAAAACAAATGAAAGAAAATGATAAGAGATGGCAAACTAGATTTCATTGAGTACGATAAGCATTATAATTACATTCTAAATTTGCCCTTTACGTGTATTCATCTTTTGGAAGCGTTCGATTATATCTTCATTTGAAACTTTACCAAGGATCTCCTTTTCTATGGCACATGTTAGACAGGAGCTCAAAAAACTATCACCAATTCGATTACGCAAATCCGTCTTCACAAGCTTCATCGCAGAAAAACATCTCTCAACTGTTGCGGTTGCAACGGGCAAAACTAGAGTCAACTTTAATAACCGATAAACCAAAGGATATGAAAGGTGCTTCCTTGTTTCAACCATCACTCTAGAAAGATCGGCAATACCATTCAAGTTGGCAAAAGCTTTATCATTTCGCACATTGTGATGGTACATGTCAAGTTGATGTTCAAGGGTGATTCTTTCTACATCATCAAAATCATAGGGATACAACTCACTCAATCTCATTAACTTTAATGCGTCAAACTTTGAGAACGAATCACATGGATTCAAAGCCGCCATATTTTTTAGTAGTTCGGTATTTACCTCATTAAAGCGATCACCAAATTCTTGAATTTGCATATCTAGTACCGTGTTGAAACAATCAAACTCATAATAATGTTGATTGGTGATATTGGTCCTTCGTCTCTTGTTTCTTAGATTAACATAATGTTCCTCCATCTTCAAAGTTGGAATATCATGCTTTTCACAAAAATAAAGGACTTTCTTCAAAAGTGCATCAAAACCCTCACTTCTAAATTCTTGTAATTTTTCTTTTGTTAAATCCACCAATTTCACCGCTTCTAAGATATCTTGATCTTTTCTTTGGAGAGCTCGTGACAATATATCTGTTATACCTAGAATATGCAACATCAAATGCAAATAAAACACGAAGTCAAATGATTCAAGATAATTTAAAAGACCAGTTGCTTGATTTTGATTAGAACCACTAGTGCCTTCCGCTTCAACATACTCAAGCACCTTAATGACAGATGAAAATAAAGTAACCAAACGCAAGATAGTATTGTAGTGAGAATTCCATCGTGTGTCCCCGGCTCGTTTAAGAGAAAGCTCTTGGTTTAATCCACTTCCGGTTATAAGTTCATCATTACCAATTTCTTTTTCAACTCTCTCTTTCTCAAGTTCTCGAAGAATATCTTTCCTTTTGCAAGAAGCACACACCACATTCATTAAAGTAGCTAACATGTCAAAAAAATCCACAACTCCCAAATGTTTTCTTGCAACCGCTACAACTACTAATTGAAGTTGATGAGCAAAACAATGTACATAATACGCCGAACTATTTTCTTCCAAAATTTTTGCTTTTAAACCATTAAATTCACCACGCATATTGCTTGCACCGTCATAACCTTGACCTCTTACTCGATTCCAACTCAATTTATGTTTAGCAAAAAAAGAGTCAATTGAAGCTTTTAGAGACGAAGAAGATGTATCCATCACATGAATAAGACCAACAAATCTCTCTTTAACAAGTCCACATGTATCAACAAATCGAAAAACAATTGCCAATTGTTCCTTTTTTGACACATCACTTGACTCATCGACTAACAAAGCAAAAACATCACTACCAATTTCTTTAAAGATGAAATTAAGTACCTCTTCTTCAAAACAAGTAGCAACATCTTTTTGAATACAAGGAGCCACCATTTGATTATTGCCCGGAGCATTTCGTAAAGTAACCTTACGGACATCCTCATTTTGACTAATAATCACGTCTAATGTTTCCAAGAAGTTCCCTTTGAAAATAGAATCATCATTTTCACGATGTCCACGAAATGGTAAAGCACATTTCAACAAAAATCTACAAGCAACAATTGTAGCATTTAATCGAATCTGGTACTCCTTTTTGACAATATCACTTTGCTTATCAAGAGCAACGGTAATAGATTGTTTTTGTCTCATTAGATCTTCACAATTCTTTAATGCTCTATTGTGATAACTTTTAACATCACCTACATGACTAACAAGTCTCTCTGTTTTATTCCAACTATTAAAACCTTCCGTCACAAATGCATCATTTCCACCTTGATGTCCAACATCATCTCTAAATAAGTAGCAACACAAGCAAAAAGCTTTATCTGCCTTTACACTATATTCTAACCAATTATGATATTTTGCAAACCAAGCTTCAATAAAACGTCTTGGCTTCTTTCCTATGATTGTTTTTGGGAAGTCATGACTAAGTGGTTGACAAGGACCTCGAAGCCAATATGCACGTCTTATTTCATCTCTTTGATTAGGATTATAATGCAAAATTCTTGGTCTATCAGAGGGGTCCCAAGGAAGATCATTCATGTCTACTACATTAACAGGCATTGAAAAAGTAGAGCTACGTTTAGTAGTATTTATATTTGAAGGTTCTCCATTAGTACCATCTGATGTTGGCAAAAACGGTGATTTTCTTGGATAGAATTTTTCCATATTCCTGTACAAATAGCATAACAAATACAAGAAGATAAATTACTAACCTAAATACCTTAAATTAGTTAACATAGAAGATAAATTATATAAGGATTGAGGCTTACAGGGGCTGCCAAATATATGCATCACAATTCACAAATTACAAATAAAAAATATCTATTTACTTAATCTCACAAATTAATAACAATCGTGGGGTAGCAATTAGCAAAGAAAGAAGACAATCGTGGGGTAGCAATTAGCAAAGAAAGAAGAAGAAGAAGATAGAGAATCGAGACTTACAGGGGCTGAAGGCTGCCACAAGGGTGAGAAGAGTGCCGACGTGCGGTTTTGCTTCTGCGTTTTGCTTCTGCGTTCGACACTTACAGGGGCTGAAGCTGAACCGCTGAAGGGCAGTTCGCTTTGCTTCTACGTCTGCTTCTGCCGTTCTGCTTCTGCGTTTGCTTTTGCTGCGTTCAAGGAATCAAGGGTTTTAATTCAAACTTCAGATTTAGTTTTGGGTCATGGGGCCTTGAAATTATATTGTAGGGGGCTATAATTTTAAGCCCATATAATTACTATTAAAAACTTTTGGGCCATTGGGGGCCTCTCCCCCCCCCCCTTCTCTTCACTTGGATCCGCCGGTGGGTCCAATGGAAATGATAACATCTTTGACGAAAAGGAGACTCCAGATATGATACTAGCGGGTCATTTTGCAAAAAAACCTCTTTTTTGGTTAATGAGCTTAAGAAAAGCTACCTAAAAAGCTCTTCTAGTTGAAAATTGAAATGGTGTGCAAATCCGTCACTAGAAATTTCTTTTATATATATAATTAATTTCTTTTTCATCATCTTTTTACTTTTTGTCATTTTTTCATTTTACCTAAAAATATACCACGTTTTATCTTCTATTATTTTTCACCGCTTACAACTTATCTACTCAGAGACATATAAGTAAAAATTAGTGTTAATGTTGTATTCAAGCAGCCTATAATAAAAGCTTCTTCTTTCTTGAATCCATAACATGTAAACAAAAGAATTCTATATGTTGTATAAACCAAATTTTATACCTAATTATTAAAACTCGATCACAATAAGCAAATTTGAATCTCTTTTTTCCTTTCCTAGTGCACCAAATAAAATATAATTGTTTTTTATTTTGAAAAATAGTTTTATATTTTTGAATTTAAAAATTAGAATAGTTGGGTTTTTTTTCATCTTATGTTTTAAAAAATCCTAATTTTTTGAATGTATTAGTTTATAGTTTGGTTTTTATGTTTTTAGATAAAAAAAATCACAATAGTTTGATCTATCAAAGATTTCTCTCTTTACAATCGTTCTTAAGTTGTGAAGAATAATAACAATAAATGTTATGTTAGATGTAATACTAAAAAAAATTAAATGCTTATGAATACACAAGTATTTTTTTTAGAAATCTCATCACATTTTCAATCAAAATGTTTAAATTCTTTTTCTCATTCTATTTTAAACATCTGTGAATTTTTTTTTATATTGCTATATGTATTTTTGTTTCTTGTCGCGACACGCGCGGGTAATGGTACCACGATAATTTTATAAGTAAGGACTTAAAGTGGTTAACGCTCAAATCTTAAAATTCTACTCCCGTCTGTTACACTGTGTTCCAGAGTTATACGAGGAAAGAAAATTAACGAGAGAAAAGAAAAGAAGAGAAAAGAATATGTTTTTGTCATTTAGTGTTCCCGAGTTCGAAGAAAAATGAGAGGAGATGTGACACTTGAAGTGTTTTTTGGTTTCCTTCCAAAATCTTCCCTACTTTGGGAGGAAAATCAGGAAAGAAAATATGTGATAATTTTCCTCCCAAAATCTTTTCTTCTCTCCTAAAAAACTTGGAAACACAGCTAAAGATTATTTTCTTTCCTAAATCATTTCTTTTCTCCCTTATTTTTAACTCGGGAACACAACGTAACTCACAAGCCAACCATTAATTAACGACACCCGACATAAGCCCAATTGCCAACCATTGGAGCATATTTTGTCGGCTCTCCCTTTCTTCATGGTATTGCAGGAGGTAAAATATTGCCCACCATCAAACCACCCTTTCAAACCGTCGGAGTCTGAGTTGCTTTCTCTCTCAAGTCTCAGTCGGTCACTATCGGTCATCTTTAAAGCCAAAAAATCCTAATTAAATATAAAGTTAATTGCATCAATGGTCTTTTAACTATCCCATAATTGTAGGCTTAGTTCGTTTTTTCAAAAAGTTGCAAGGATAGTTCTTTAAGTGCCCAAAAGTTGCACCCATGCTCATTTTTAACGTATTCTGTTACTTAGGTCAATTAATTTTTTGTAAATTGACCATTCTACCCTTACCCTTATTTTTTATTTAATTTCCTAATAATTATATAATAATAATAATATTTAAAGTTAATTGCACAAGCAACCTAACACAATTAAACCCTACCATCGCAAACACTCCCCCTTTCTTTCTCTCAAAGACACCGCCGCCACCCACCAAGCGAAGTACGGCTAGTCATCGGTACCACCTCCGCCTCCGCCTGAGCTATTCGTTTGGATCTTTGATCTCGTTTGGATCTTCATCAAAAGATATGGATCTCCGCAGCAAGTGCAATCATGTGCTCGTTTGGATCTTCGTTCTCGTTTGGATCTCCGTCGAAAGATATGGACCTATTACCGAGATTCCGTCGGCGTTACTTTACAAATTCCACCATCGTTTTTTGCTTATTAGGCTCTGAATGGGATGGTGGTGAGTTAGTGGTTTTGAGTTTCGATTTCTAGGTGTTCTTTAAGACGATTTTAGGCCGCGGCGGTGGTCGGTGTTTTTGAATTGGTGGTTTAGGGTTTTGATTACAGGCGGCGGCGGTCGGTGTTTAGATCTAAGATTTAGGGTGGCAGTGGGATTCTGGTGGTTTAGCTGTATTATGGTGATGATTCGACGGCTGGTGGTGGTTGTATATGGTGATGGTGGTTTAGGTTTTGGTGGTTTAGATGTTGGTGGTTTAGGTGCTAGAGAGAGACGGTGGTGTGTGCATATGTGTTTGTGTTTCTTGGTGGCGGTGGCAGAGAGTGGAGTTCAGGTGGTGATGGGCGAAGAGGGTGGGGGAGGCGGTGGCAAAAAGTGAGTGAGAAAGAGAAAAGTGTGTGTGCGCGTGAGAGAGAGAGAGAGAGAGTGAGAGAGTTGACTGAGGGATTAAGTGAAAATAATTAATATTTATTTAATAAAATTAAAATATTATTTTAAATTAACTAAAATGTTAAAAAATGGTAAAAGACATAAATACCCTTGACTTAACGGACGTCACAAACTGAAAATGCTAAAAAGGACTATGATTGCAACTTTTGGTCACTTAAAGGACTATCTTTGCAACTTTTTTAAAAAAAGGACTAAACCTGTAATTATGAGATAGTTAAAGGACAATCGGTACAATTAACTCTTAAATATACATTCTTCAATTTGAAACCGTAGTTGTAGTTTACTAGTTTCCTTTTGAGTTTTGATTCCTTGTCTTATGTATCTCAGACTTTCATTATCTGATTGATTTATGTTGTTGCTTAACCGATGTGTCTGTTAGTTTTGAAGTTTTAATCTCGATCATGATTTCTGAACTTTGATCAGGAATTCTAAACCTTTTAGACAGGTATGTTGGTACCTCTAATTTCTTCTGGATTTGGAAAGATGCAAAAGTTTATGTTTTGGTAAGATCAATTTCAGACCATTGTCCCATTAAACTGAAGACAAGTGAAGTGAATTTTGGGCGAAAGCCATTTAGAGTATTTGACTCGTGGTTATTAGATAAATCTTTTTGAAGAAAGCTCTCTGGATCATTCAAAGGCTCACCTGAAATTATTTTAGAAAACAATATAAAAAAAACTAAGGGATGACTTTAAGGCTTGGTTCTCTAAAAACTAAATTGATAATCATAAACAAAAGAATGATATTCTGGAGTTGTTGGCAGATTGGTGTAACAAAGCTGAAAGGGGCGAATTGGATTCAATAGACAATATCAAGAAGGAAGAAGCACTATATGACGTGTCACATATAGAATACAAGAAAATGCTAGACGTGAAACAAAAACCAAGGATCAAATGGGCAGTGGAAGAGGACGAGAACAAGGCCTTTTTTCACACTGTTGTCAATCAAAAGTGGCAACCTCGTAACCTTAAAGGGTTAACTTATGAAGGGGTTTGGAGCGAGGATCCTAAAAAATCATGAAGATATCTCTGGAGCATTTCGCTACTAGATTTCGTGAGGCTTGTCTGAAAAGACCTGGCGTCAATAGAATTTTTTTTTTTTGAAAAGCGACCTGGCGTCAATAGTATGTTCTTCAGCAAGCTGTCCCCGAAGACTCGTCAATGCTGGAAGCCTCTTTCACAATGGAGGAAATTAAAGTAGTTGTGTGGTCTTGTGCAGGTTCTAAAGCCCTGGGCTAGATGAGTTAAACTTTAAATTTGTGAAAAGATTTTGAGAGACCCTTAAAATCGATTTTTTCAATTGTTTAAATTTTTTTTAAACATTTGGGAAATTGGCAAAAGGTTGTAACCCATCATTTATTGCTTTGGTCGAAAAAAAACGGCCCCCTTGAAACGACTTTAGGCCAATTAGCCTTAATGGGCGTGTTTGCAAAATAATAGCAAAATTTATTGCAATTAGACTTTCTCGAGACATGGGTAAAGTTATAAGTCTTGAACGCTAAGAAGAAAAGGTCTTATTACTTCTTATTTGCTCTTGGTTGTATATAAACGTTTTGGTATTCTTATCTCTGAGAAATTTTCAATATAGTGCATAGTTAATCCATAGTCGTGAGAGAATAATTTTAGTCTTTGGATCAGCCCTATCAATGGTCACGATTGAATTTTAAAATTTTGAGCGGAGTGACATTTTCGTAATTCACACGTGATTGTATACTGAATCACATGTTATTATATATTAAAATTTCAGGACTATGTATTTTATATGGACTATATTGAACACAACCCTATAATCTCTACCTTTTAGACTTTTAATATAATTTTTTGCCTTAAAAAAAACGTACAGATATATTATTAGCTAGTGATGGACTAGTGTAAGTGCTCAAGGCATGAAATCACATTCATTTAGCCCGTCACTCCCATTGAACCAAAAAAAAAAAAAAACCAATTGCCTTGTTTTCGGATGGACCAACGAAAGAGGTTCGGAAATAATTTCGATAAAGGATCAAACATGTCTTCTTCATGTAACAATGATAAGAAGATGGAGCAATGTTTTGTGATTGTGGTGATATAGTATACTGCAATTAAATTTCACAACCAACACTAGTTTTGAGAACAGATTTGTTATTTGTAAGTTGTCCTAATTATACGAGTGATCAATAATTTTGTCCTACTTTCACAAAACTTTGCAAGTGTTTTGGCTTTCTTCATGTAGAGCATCAAAACCACACATACCAACACATGATGTAGACGATAAAGACATGTATTTGCGATAGGAGAACGATGTATCCAGTTGCAACACTATTCCCCATGGAGTCAGAAAGTTTGGGAGTCGGTGATCAAAGTAGCTGCATACTTCATTTTGAAAAACCAGAATATGTTTGCGATTAATGATTCTAAGATACCGGTTGACAATGTCGCTTTCAAGACTCAGCAGATGCTATTACAATGTCTAGGTTAGCTGTTAGTAGCCTCAAAAACCATTCCTAACTGGTGTTATACCCGAGCGGGTACGTAAATAAAAAATTTATATTTAATATTTTGTAGAAATAAAAAATATAATATTACATTCCACTTCTAAAAGTTTTTGTGTAATATTTGTTAATAAAATCAATATTTATGTAATGGATAAATGAAAAACTATGTTTATCACGTGCAAATGAGAAATATTATGATTGTGGAATGTGGCATGAACTTGGGAAACCGTCAAATTCAATTCAATTTTAAATTATTTGGGAGGAGGCTGGATGAAAATTCCAAGGGTTTTTATGAAACATTTGAGAGGTTTTATGAAAATTGTATTTTAATATAATTAATTATAGGTTGTTTATAATTTATGTTTAATAAGTTGTGATATATTTTGTTTAGAAAAATATAATTATAAATTTGCAACCGTCTCATTTTTATCTACGTTTTGGTATAAATTTTATCGTATTATGACATTTTTTTAAAATTAGTATATTTTTAGTTTTTGTTCCATCAATAGCTGTGAATTGAGACCGTATGGACCGTCATTAATGAACCATTAATGACTAATTAATGCATCATTAAACAGTTATTATATCAATTATGATACGTAGAGGGAATGAATATAAAAACATATAAAAAAGTACATACCCAAATATTAACTATGTTATACCAAAACGAAGATAAATATGAGACGGTCGTAAATATATAATTATTTTTTTCTTACACAAAATATATTACAAGTTATTAAACATAATTTATAAACAATCTATAATTAATTGTATTAATATACAATGTTTATAAAAACCTTCTCGCATTTTCATAAGAACCCCTTGAAATGTTTCATAAAACACCTTCAAATTTTAAAACCCCCTCCCAATTTATATAAATTTGAATGGTTTCTCCACTACTTTTAACACATTCTACCAATCAAAATACATTATTTGTCCATGTGCACATAATCTACGCAAATAAAACTTTTATATTTAATACTTTTTATAAATACTTTTTTAAATTATAAAATGATATTACACATCTGAAATTTTTAGTATAATATTGATATGTTTCTCGCGATGGAGTCATGTTCTGATATTATAAAGACATAACCATAACATTATTGTTGATATTATAATATCAAGTGCTTAAAAAATATTTTTATTAGCTAACATCGCAGTTTTTTCACTATTCAGTAATTATGCAGAGTTATAGTTTCTATACGTTTATTTACTCACACACTAACAATCAATTTTAAAGAGCCTAAAGTAGTAGTGATAGTTTTTTAAACAGATTAATGTCACTAACCAACGGTTTTAAAAGACTCACTAAGTGGTTACCAAACATATAATATTATCATAATACGACAAAATTTTAAAAATAGTATATTTTCAATTCATTGTATCAAAAGACCAAAAAATCAGTGATTATATCAACTATGTTATGTAGAAGGAATGTATATAATATACGAATAAAATGTCTAATAATTACCTACCCGTTGCTCTCAATGGATAATACGATAAAAAGATGCTAATTTTGAAAAAAATCATATTAAGATAAGATTTATATCAAAACGTAGATAAAAATGAGACGGTCCCAAATATATAATTATTTTTTCTTTAAACAAAATATATCACAAATTATTAAACAAAATTTTCAAACAACCTATAAATAATTACATTAATATATAATTTTCTCAAAACCCCCTCACATGTTTAATACTACCCCCTTATAATTTACATCCAAACTCTCTCACTTAATTTGAATTTAATTTAAATATTATGATTTTCCCATTATCAACCAATCAAATCATTCTATTTGTCCACGTCACAATTACACGTGATCAGTGACATCATCATTTTCTTTACCACATCATACTTTCTCTCTGCTCCGTGAACAATATATATATATATATATATATATATATATATATATATATATATATATATATATTAAATTCTCCTTAATCTCAAAATTGACAACCCAAGAAACATGAATTATGTTGTTACCTTCTTCTCCTATTAAAGATAATCTTTGTCCATGGCAAATTGCTTTGAGAAAAGACCCATCTAGCCCAATCACCCTTCTCATGCTCCCTAACTTATCCTTATTCTCCCGCAATGTATTAATGTATGAATGATGTTTATAATTGTGTTTAATGTGATCAATTGTGATTGATGTTTTGTAATCGTATTTAATGTGATTGATGGTGATTAGTATCATGTGTTAGTGTCGTGATATGTAAGTAACCAATCATGCCTTCGTGGCCGATCGGAGCAGATGACTTCATCGAATGGTGAGACCTGTGATGAGTCATAGCGGGCGAGATCCGGTTTAGGCATCAAACAGGTGGGACCTGTTGTTTTATATTTCAGGTTCTTCAAGATGTGACAAGGCAAAGCTCCAGTGTAGGAACAGCGGCAGCCGCGTTCGAGATTTTGATTAACCTCAACTTACAGACATTTTATGTTTTAAACGCTTCCATACTTTGATACACTTTTTAGTATTCTATAACTTTCGTCCGTAATTGAATATTGAACTCATGGTTGATATTCTAAATACAAAAAAAAAAAAAAATTTTTTTGGGTTAACCCATATAAACATCAGGATTTGTTTTCAATATCTCATTATCATACGACCACAAATCCATAAGGTATTTTCATACACAATCATAGCCCAATGCCTAACCCTAGAACATTGACATTTGACTTGTATTTAATTGGCAGAGTATATTTTCACACAAAAAGAATATTGATGGGCTATGTCTGGACTGTTTAAAGTGGGCTGGAATCTTGTACATGGGCCCAGAACAGACAGCACATACAATAATACAAAGAAGGAAAAAGAAGTGAACAAGACAAGTAAAGAATGTTGAGCTAAAAGTAGAGTTTATTTTAAAGGGATGGACTTTTGTTTTTGAGTGAAGTCCACATGGAATGGAATTGTACTAACCGAGAGGAGTCCAATAATTAGTTACAAAATTATGTACTTTATTTTCTAAAACGTATAACCAACGAAAAGTTTCATACATCGGATGTCTTAAATAGTGAATTTTGAATTGGGTGCTGATTTTAAGTATAACCGAGTTATTCATATTCTTAATCGGATCCCATGTTATTTAAAAGCATTCTTCAATAAAACCCTAACCCCCGATTCAACTATTATCATAAATCTATAAAAAAATTTCACCAAGTACCAGATCTCATGTCAATTCATAATTCTTAATTCAACTGACAACTATTGACACAAATATGTGAGTATATCAATTTTCTTTTTTCATCTTCCGATTTTCATGAATGTTTCTTGATTTGTTATCGATAAATGGTCCCATTATATGTTTGAGGTTCCACACTATACATGTTTGAAATTTACATTAACAAACCTCTGTGTTTATACACGAGATATTAAGCTGATATTACTAATTAAAAAAAGAGTTTTACACTTAAGTTCGTTTTTGTGGCTTAGCATGGTGGGACAAAAAGAACTTTTTTTAATGTTATTATCCATATCTCTCGCATACCAGATATATTACATCAATCAATTATATTTTTTAATACAAGACACTTATATATATATATATATATATATATATATATATATATATATATATATATATATATATATATATATATATATATCACATTAAATAGAGTCGATTTAGATTTACAAAGACTTTAAAGTGGCTATAATTGAGTTTAGAAAACCCAAAGGATTCTAATTGGGAAAAAGAAAAAGTCCAGAGAGGTTGGCGTCCATATGAATTGAAGTCTTTGAATGCCATAGAATTCTTTTCGGCCAGTAGTTTTTTCATGTGACAGGAGACTTTTTCTTTGTGCGGCAGAATTTTACTATGCGACCTATAGGAGATTGAGTGAAAGTAATCTAAGAAAAAAAATACGATATACGTAATAAACTAATCATCGTGTATAATGATTTATAAACCTTTGGTGTCTTTGATTTGATATTTAGTTGATACTAGCTTCACGTTTATTTAATAAATTTCGAATTTTCTGGTCTTAAATCGTCATCTTGTGTTATTTGATTCATGTCAAGTTTTGACTTCAAAAGAAATACGATATACGTAAAAAATATTGCTTAGAATACCGCCGCAACGTGCGGATTGAAATACTTGTCGTTAAATTAATATGTTATGTAATAATACTATTCATATGATCACTTGTAAAAACTCTTGCTATCTACTCATATTTCACCAACCCTTAGTACACTTGATTCCAAAACTTGATCCATATTCTATCAGGGTGGTTCCCTTCCTCAACCAAAATGGAGACAAAATGTTGAAATTGTTGGCCAACTTGACACCACAAAATTCAAACATACAACCCATCCCTGGTTGAATAAAATCACTTAAAACTTGTTTATAATATATAATATGATTAAACTCATCTATCATGACCTAATTTTCAAGATTTACTACCAATCAATGTCATTTTCTTTCAATCTCTTCATGTATACCACTCTCCTAACACACAATAAATAAATCATTCTTCTTTTGACAAATATTTTTCCATTTAACATTTCCTTTATAAATTGAGAATAGTTTGGCTAACTCATGTTAAACACTTGTCAAATCTGTTACCAATCCATGTGATTTTGACAACTTATGTGACTCATCCTTCTATACTTGTTGAAATAATTGCAACCTATCTATCTATCAATTACAAAAATTCTATGGTAACATATGGAAAATATCAACTTACAATATCCAAGTTAGTGTATTATTATAGTGCAACCATTACTATCAAATTCATCTTTGTAGAATGATTTTCATACACACCATTTCCAAAAGTTTAAATTTCATATTTAGTGCTTTAAGTTTTATAATATGATATTTATCTACTTCGAAAATACTCAAATTGTCATACTTATTCATGCAATAGTAAATGAAAGAAAATAAGTTAGGCTATCGGTATGTCACCTTATCTTCTTTCTCGTATCCAAATGTCACATATGAACTATATCATTTTTTCTCTTATTCCTCTCTAGAATACCTAATATAGCTTAACCTAAACTAACTCTTCTTCTCTTTCTCCCGAATAACTATAATATTAAAAAACAGATTGATCAGGTCGACCAATACTCATGGTCTTATAGCAACATCTTGGTTTAAAAAAATAATATTTAACTAATATAATTACAATAGACTGCACCAAAATATATTCAACTAATGTAATTGCTTGTATTTTACTCGATGTTTTAAGACTCGGATTGACCAACCAGTTGAACTGGTTGACTTGTAAATTGGTCAGGAGAGCTATTCAATAATGACCATGTTGATGCCCTTTTTGATCTGCATTGAACCGGGTGGCCAGTCCCGTTCAACCCAGTATTGACACAGTTTTTAAGGAGTTTTTTTTAAGTTTATTTTTAATGATAATGTGAACAAAGGTATCAGACAATACGAGATATCAACATAAAATCGACAAAACTCTCAAAAGCTCTTTTTTAAAAAGCAAATTAATTTTAGTAGAAAAACTTAAAAAAACTCTGACTTGGAAACACACATGTGTTTGTATAGAAAACCAGGTGACCAAGTGGTTCAACGATTGACCCGTGACCCGCTTTTTACACCGGATCAACTAAACATCCGAGTTTCAAAACATTGATTTTACTTGCTCAAAAGGAATACAATTCAACTATCTCTAACAGGAGTACCAGAAAACTTGTCAAGTCATTTTCATTTTTATGAAACCGACCATCGTCTTTAAAGATGTGGCTTTCACATACCAACACTTAAAGGTCGAAAACCGGCATTCTATTTCTATGGATGCTAAGTAACGCCTTTGTGTATTTATTATATATTTATTTATTATTTATAGTAGATATAATAATAGATATATCCTACATGCCATACAAACCATATATCCAAATATATATACGTCATACACATTAACGTATACCAGATTACTTCCCACCTCATTAATAAAACTTATCGGTGTATTTTATCAATCCGTATTCTTGATCATATCAAAAAAATCTGGTTTTAATGTGTATGCGGGTTGACCCGATCCATGGTTACTATACTTAGTAATCACACGTATACAAGTATAGTAGTAGTTTGTTTTTTAATTATATAAAATTGGATATTATTGATTGAATTATTATTATTATTATTGTATGTATATGCATGTATCATGTATGTATAGACCACCAGCAAATTAACTTCCTAATAAGGACTTTGGCCCAAACTGCATCAAAAGTCAATGCGAGCAAGTGACTGCTCCACCTGTATTTTTTTCTTGTTTGGGTTTATGCCAATAGTAGGTGAAGAAAGCAGCCTCTTTTTGTAAGCCTATTTATCCATTTCATTTCAATCTTCTCACCACCTTCCACCACCATGCACCTCCACCACCTCTGTTTTGTATTACCATCTGACAGCGATGACATACACCCATTTGATCCAAACAACCACCACCCATCTCCACCTCCACCACCATCACCACCACCACCACCACCCAAGGAAAGATCACGTGGAATTCACCTCCGTAAAACGCTTCATAGATTCTTGAATTCTAAAAGAGACTTTCAGATTTGCGGTTTCTGTGTAAAACCACCACCGGCTGTCTTCCATGACACTGACGGAGTACATTTTTTGAAGGAGGCTAGTGTCGGTGCCCACAGTCCCAAGACTTTCACATACTCCGAGCTCTACATAGCCACCAAAGGGTTTAGTCATGATGAAATTCTCGGCCGTGGTGGGTTCGGGAGAGTCTTTCGAGCTGTCTTGCCAAGTGATGGAACTGTGGTCGCGGTCAAGTGTTTGACGGAGACTGGGGAGAGGTTTGAGAAAAGTTTCGCGGCGGAACTGGTGGCTGTGGCCCATCTCCGCCACCGTAACCTTGTCCCTCTCCGTGGATGGTGTGTTCATGATGATAAGCTCCTCCTTGTTTATGACTACATGCCAAACCGCAGCCTTGACCGGTTCCTTTTCCGGCGAGTGGAAAACGACGGAACTGCGGTAGCGCCGCCACTAAGTTGGGAGAGAAGAATGAAAATAGTAAAGGGTCTAGCAGCGGCTCTGTTTTACCTCCATGAACAGCTGGAAGCTCAGATCATACACCGTGATGTGAAAACAAGCAATGTGATGCTGGATTCTCATTTCAATGCGAGGCTTGGGGATTTCGGGTTGGCTAGGTGGATGGAACATGAACTCGGGTATCAAACAAGCACGTCGTCCTTGAGCCGCCAGCCATGCAGGCTGGCCGACACAACAAGAATTGGCGGCACGATCGGATATTTACCGCCGGAGAGCTTCCAGAAAAAGGCGGTGGCCACCGCGAAATCCGACGTCTTCAGTTTTGGTATTGTTTTGCTGGAGATTGCTTCGGGAAGAAGATCGGTGGATCTTACACTTCCTGATGATCAGATTATTCTTGTTGATAGGATAAGAAGATTTGCAGATGAAAAGATGGTTTTGAAAGCAGCTGATAGCCGGTTGCCAGATGGGTCTTACAACCTTCATGAAATGGAGCAGTTGATTCATATCGGGTTGCTATGCACGCTCCACAACCCGCAATCCCGACCCAACATGAGATGGATCATAGAAACACTATCAGGTGGTATTTGTGCTACTCTCCCTGATCTTCCTTCATTCAAATCTCACCCACGGTACATATCGGTATCCAATAGCACCACTACCACCACTGCAACCACCACCATCCCCACCACCACCGCCACCACTACCACCACTTCTTTTGCAGTTGCTTCCGGTAGCTCAACCACCTTCGCCACTGCCTATGAAGAAAGCTTGTACATAACCGCCGAACAGGAACATGAAAACACCACCATGGCACAACTGAGCCACCGCCAATTTAACCCGTTCCTGATGGTTGAACCACCAAGGGAGATAACCTACAAGGAAATCATTTCTGCCACCGATGATTTCTCGGATTCTAACCGCTTATCAGAGGTTGATTTCGGGACCGCTTACTATGGAGTTCTTGACAACCATGATGTCATCATAAAGAGACTCGGGATGAAAACATGCCCCGCTCTACGGGTGCGGTTTGCAACCGAGCTCTCGAATTTAGGTAGACTTCGCCACAGGAACCTAATACAGCTTCGTGGATGGTGCACTGAACAAGGGGAAATGCTGGTGGTCTATGACTACTCGGCTAACCGTCTCTTGGGTCAACTCCTTTCACATCACAGCCATCAAAGATCACAAGTAATTCTACAATGGAACCATCGATACAACATTGTGAAATCACTTGCGTGTGCAATTCGATACCTTCATGAGGAATGGGAGGAACAGGTTATCCATAGAAACATCACATCTTCTGCCATATATATTGACCCCGACATGAACCCTAGGCTGGGTTCATTTGCTTTAGCAGAATTTTTAACAAGAAACGAACACGGGCATCATGTAGTGATAGATAAAAAGGTTTGTGTACGTGGGATTTTTGGGTATATGGCACCAGAGTATATGGAATTGGGGGAAGCCACACCAATGGCTGACGTCTACAGTTTTGGCGTGGTGGTTCTTGAGGTGGTGACTGGGCAGATGGCGGTGGATTTCAGGCGGCCTGAGGTGTTATTAGTACAACGGGTTCACCGAATCGAGTGTCAAAAAGGAAACTATGAAGAACTGGTTGATCCAAAATTAGATGGAGAGTATAATCGCAAAGAATTGGGAAGGTTGGTGAAGTTAGCAATGGCATGCACACAGTCTAACCCGGATTTAAGACCAACAATGACAACAGTTGTGAGTATACTCGATGGTCATGATAAACGTCTCACAGAAGATATGCAAAAAGAGAGCATGGATGAATGGAAAGAAAGAAATATGTTATCACGGTCACTTATTCGGCGAATTCAAGCTTTAGGAATACAATGAAAATGGAAAATGCAGTAGCAGTGCATATACATGGAGAAATCAAGATTCGAACTTTTTTTCCTACTTTTGTTGCTATCTTGAGTTTATATATGTAAAATTCACTTCAAGTTATATTAGTATAAATCAAGATATGTAGATTGATATTGCTATGTCACATTATTACCTCAGATCTTCTTACCTTTCTTATAGCTTTTCTGAAGTTCCATTCTTTTTGAGCATATGGTTAGCTTCTTGTAATCAATAGTTTAATACTTTAATTTAAATCTTTATCTGCATAGGAAAGAAAAGAACAGGTAATATAAGTCAAGATCAACAATCAGATGTACGACAATAGTTGCAAGAAATGAAAAATCAAACACAATACTTGATCAAAAAATTTACCAACATCCATGATCGTTGTTACATTCTTATTATATAGTATTTCACAATGAGATTTATATATATCTACAGATAATGCTACTCTAGAAATTTATTGTATTTCACGAATTTTAGTATAGATTCATATAAATCTACATATTATATTGCTCTACAGACTTATTATTTCTCCTAGAAAACTCAATAAACCAACTCCCACTGGGCAATATACAAGTGTGGCAACTTACAGTCATCCTAACAAGTTCAAACCGTAAAAGCTATGATTAAAATTAGCAGTGGTTTGCGTGGGAAAGCAGGACAAATGCTTTCTGAACAAAAATGATGGAAGCAATGACTTTAATATGAACGATGACCTCAACATGCATATTTTAAACTACAAGCATAGAGAATTCACAACCTACAATAAAAATAGGAAATATCAAAGCTGGAATTTCCGACTCTGAGAATTCAAATAAAGTTTGCTAGTTCACATTGTAAAAGATGGTAGATCTTTAAACTACCCCTAAAAACATCATCGGTGGTGCAATCAATAAATCTTGAAACTTTGTCATCATGACTCTGCTTAGAACCTACTACAGCACCAGAAATGATGTCCTAGAACCATATATGCAGTATCAAAGATGGCTTTCCAGAAATACAACATATAGATTAATAATAAGATGGTAAATTCAGACTTTTTCATATATGCTCCTAGCAACACCTATCATAGGTGCTTCCACACTCGCAAAAACTTTAAATGAGAGGTATGTTAATCATTTTATCATTTACCCATTTAAGCGTTTGTGAGTAACTGAGTATGAAAACACCTATAATAGGTATTTCTAGCTGCACACATCAATTCCTCTTTTGATTATTATATGTGCCGGCTAGTCTTTTAAATCACCCTCCCGGCTCCCCCTAGTCTACACCAACACACACAACATGACTTGAACCCTCAACCTAAAGAAGGGATGAACAGCTTAATTACACCTTGATACCGCTAGGCTAAATGCCCTTTGGTATATGTATTGGCTAGTTAATACTCGTTTGTTGGTATGCTAATTTAAAAACCAAAATGGTTCATGATTTTCAATATGCAAAATGATTGGGAACTCCATGAATTACATAATTCTTGTAGATAAGTGACATCTAACTGGCAATGATGATGCCTCAGAGGAAAATAACATCGATGCATCCATTAAGTCACGCTTCGGTAAGTATCAAGCTATCAACTGGGTCCAAATTCACAACCAAAGATATAGAATCCATCACTTTTCATCAACAAATCATAAGCCTAGACGCTGTATAACATGTTTATAATACATTGAATAACTACAGGCTCAAACTAGATAAGTAAATCCTCCCAATGAAAATGACAACATGTTTAGCTTAATTAAGGCATATAAGTCCGACTTATGTTCTATAATGCAAGCTTACTACGACTTAAAAAGTAAGAAATAAGTTGAGCTTATAAACTAAAACAAAAGGTTTCAATAGATGGAACATTTTTAATAAGTGGAACTAATGAACTACAGAAAATAAGCTATAGTTTTGAATTTTGATTTCAAAACTAGTTTAAATCAATTTTGATCAGCAGAAAGAACTCAAATTGGTCCTCTAGTCTATAGTAATACATAATTGTCAAAATAAATCAATCTAAACAGCTTTAAAGTACGAGATCAAGAACCAAACTGTACGTATACAGTCAGATAACTCCAAAATCAGAAACTAATTTAGTAAAACGATATCAATCAATAGATCGAAGGTAAAGAGAAAAAACGGACTGATTGTCGGGGCTGCGAATCTAGATGATAGCAGAAATGAAAAGAACGCTCACGGAGCTGGCGGTTTACCGGATTAGGTTTTCGGCCCCAACCACGGATCGCCGATAAAGTTAGCAGCTTAACTGATGCCGGGACTCCCATTGTCCCATAATACTGCAGTCTGGACAAATCGAGTAAATCTGAGAACACATTTTGGTCCAGCGGGGCGGATTGACAATGAAGAAACCGACGGTGGGAAGACGGTTAAATCAGCGCCGGATTTCAAAGGTCCTGGGTAGAGTAAGAGAACGAAAGCCGATCGCTCGAGAATTTTGCGTGATTACGCGTGATCATACGTTCACATTTGATTTTGACCGGCAAGCTATGAGCTAGTTTGATTCGAGCAATTTGGATTTCAATCACTTAAAATATTATATTCGATAGAGTATATACGGATTTAGATTTCAATCCTTGAAGAATGATGGTATTTCTAAATTGTTTGATTTAAGTATAATCTTTTGTTTGGTTCAAATTTCTTAGGTGGGATTTCCACTACCACTAAACTCTATCAATACCTACAAACTCTATTGCCACCACCAACCACTATATCTGCTGCCACCATCGAATGTGAGGGTTTTTGTCAACGGCGAACGGTTGACCACGAGCGGCGATGGCGAAGGCGAGCGGCGATGGCGAAGGCGAGCGGCGAATGTCGAAGGCGAGGGTTTCTATAAAGACTAGGGTTTGTGTCGACGTTGAAGGCGAAGGCGAAGGCGAAGGCTAGGGTTTCTCTCAACGTCAAAGGTGAGGGTTTCTGTCGACGATTAGGGTTTCTGTCAACGTCGAAGGCGACGGCGACTAGGGTATGAGGCGACTAACGGCGAACGTCGAATGACTAGTGTTTGTAGCGAAGGCTTTGGAATTGGATTTTGAAGGATTTGGAATTTGAATCTAAATCCTTCCTTCTTGTGTTTGGTAGTTTCAGGAAATGGAATTCACTTCCACACCACAAACCACCATCGCCACCTTCACCACCACCTCACTGTCGTCGCCGCTGCCCCCACTGCCGCCACCACCACCTCACTGCCATCGCCACCATCACCCCCTCACAGCCGTCGCCACCTTCACCACCACCATTGAAAAGAAGAATGAAGAAGAGAAGAAGAGGTTACCTCGTCGGAACCCTAGATCGCCACCACCTCAATGCCGGAACCCTAGATCGCCACCACCTCTGGTCGAAACCCTAGATCACCACCACCTCTGGTCGAAACCCTAGATCGCCGTTAGCCCTTGGTCGCCCTTTGGTCACCGTCGAACGCCGTCGCCCTTGTCGCCGTCGAACACCGTTAGCCCTTGGTCGCCGTCGAACGCCGTCGCCCTTTGGTCGGCCACCGTCGAAGCCCGTCGCCCTTTGGTCGATGGTGTACGAGTTGAGGTCGGGATTTTAGAATCCTTGGGGTATGGAAAGGATTTTAAAATCCATCAGCCATGGGAATCTATTCCATCTTTCAAAATCATTTTCCCTTCTTATTTTTGAACCAAACACATGATTTGGTTGGAATTGGATTCCAATTCCCAAGGAATCCATCAAACCAAACACTACCTAAGGATTTTCTTACGCCGATGGCGACGGCCTTGAGACGAAGGTGATGGTCGACGGGGACAGCGAAGTGACGGGAAAGCGGTGATGGTTCACCGCAACAGTCGCCGGAGAAAATACCTCATTCGAGGGTTTTCAAAATGTCGGGAGGTGGAAGGATTTAGAAATCCCTATTTAAAGGTATTTTATAAATTCCTAGGATTTGAAATTGTCAATCCTATTTTTGCAACCAAACATCACATTTGGAGGGATTTGAAATCTCAATTCCATGAAAGTCTCCCAAATGACACCAACAAAACACCCCTTGAATTTCTTATTTGTAGGATTTAAAAATAACGAACCATTGAACCAACAATTTATTATCGTCTTCACCATGTCAACCGGCACTTCGCTCTCGCTATTGTCGCTAGGGGTGAGCAAATAAAACCGAAACCGAACCAAAAACCGAAAAAACCGAACCGAAAAAACCGAACCATTGTAGAAACCGATGGTTTTGGTTTTCAATTTTCCAAAAACCGAAATTTTCGGTTTGGTTCGGTTCCTGCTTCAAAAACCGCCCACAAAAACCGAACCGAACCGAACTTAAAAAACCGAACATAAAAAACCGAACCGAACCGAACCATTACACTTACTTAAATTTATTTTTAACTTTTAAGGCAACTAAGCATCAAACTTTGTTATTTATGTTTTCAACTCTTCATGTGTTCAACACATTTCTATGATGGGTTAAATGTGTTTCATGTTGGACACTTTATTAATTAGTTTGTTTCAATGTTTTCGGATAAAAAATTGTATATATCATTCTATATTGTGTTTTGTAGCAGCCCAAACAGGAGACTATGAGCAGCCTAAGTTAATGATTTGCAGCAGCCTATTTCAAAAAAAAAAAAAAAAAAACTAAAAACCGAGCCAAAAACCGAAAACCGAACCAAAAACCGAACATAAAACCGAAAACCGAAAACCGAAAAACCGAATGGTTTTGGTTTTGGTTTTTCCAAAAACCGAAATTTTCGGTTTGGTTTCGGTTTTACCCCAAAACCGAACCAAACCGAACCGTGCACACCCCTAATTGTCGCTGTCCTAATTGGCCGCCGCCATAACCGTCACCGACATCACCATCATCGGCCTCCACCACACCGTAACCTTCACCCTTTCCCGTCTCCGTCGTCGCCCTTCGTCGTCTTTGCATATGCCGCCGTCACCCTTCACCGCCTCCGCCTCTGTCGCCGTCACCCTTCACCGTCTCCCCTTTCCCATCTCCGAGGCAGTCAAGTTGTGAAGGTGGGTCGACTCCTTCACCATCTTTGATTTAAAAATCTCAATTGTTTTTTACATTAACCAAACAATAGATGTGATTTGACGTGAAATCCCATAAATTTTAGAATCTTAATAATTTCAAATTCATGAGCCAAACAATTAAGAAACTGTTTGGGGCTGAGGCTGGAGTTGGGGCTGGGGCTGGGGCTGAGGTTGATTAATTGATAATCCCAAGTAGAAGCCATGAGCTACTTGAATTTTTTTTTATTTTTGGGGCTTATGGGGGATTATGTTTTTAATTATCCCCTCACCCAAACGAGGCTAGAGGGTTAATGATTATAAAACTAGAATCTCAAGCCCCTATAATCCCCTACAAGTCCGTCGCCAAACACACCCAAAGTCAAAATTAACTAAATTTAAAATTAGGTCTCATTTTTTATTCAAATGAATGATCAAGATTTAAATTTAACTAAATAAGGGTTAGAATTCTTTAATTAAATTGTTTAAAGTTAGTCTTTAATATATATTAATTAATTAAAGATTTGACATTATTTTAAATTCTAGTTTAAAATTTACAATTTTATATATATGTCTAACGAGCTTATGATACACCTATAAGTCAAATCACCTTTTAAAATGACTCACACTATAAAACAATTTTTTATTTTTTAAATAATCGTAAAACTTTTACTTATTGTGTCTACCTTTAAAATAATTTTAATCTTTAATTATCATATTATCTAGGTTGAAATTGTGTGAGGCAAATGAAAAAGGAGATGATAATTTAAAAAATAGACGTCGTATAAAATCTGATAGAAGAAAATCTTATTAGGAAAATAACCATCGAAATTTTGTCTCATATATTATTATCTTCTTTTTTTATTAAAAAAAAGAAAAAAAGTCAACCTTGGATGAAGATGGTCCAAATATAAGAAGTCAACCATTGATTGTTGCCAGTTGCATGCCTCTTATCATGGAGATGGAGTTATAATTTTTTTCAAGCTAGGAGGTATTGTATGTATGTATAGTAGAAACAATAATTTATGTAGCTCAGGACACATTTGTGGATCAAGAGACTACCGATCAAAGCATCCGCAAAAATCACTCTATATTTTAATCCATGATTATCATATTTTAAGAATCTTTGTTTTTTATATTTTATTTAGTTTTTAATTAAATCACATAAAATAAGAAATAACAAAAATTTATGCATTTGTGGTAGGAATTACTTTAACTATTTACATTATAATGTCTATGCCTTTTATAAAATAACATCCCAGAGAGGTTGGAGTGGGCCGATGAAAGCCTTGTGGTAAGGCCTACCGAGCTGTGGAAGGGGGCCTTTCCATGCTAGGAATGACTCGATTTATTCGTACGATTGGAATTAGAATCTAATAAATGGGAGAGTATGGAGGTGAATTGTTGCACATGGAGGATCTATGGAGAAAAATTGAAGAACCATGTTGTGTAGCTTCGGGAATATTCTCGGTGCATGCACGACGTGCACTTCTGACGTATTCTTGTCAAAGTTTCAAGTACAATCATTACAAGTGCTGATTAATCCTTATATTCCACGGTTGTTGATGAAAAGCCTGGACGGTAGATACCATGAACAAAAGACAGTTTGGTTAATTGGTTCCATAGGCACGGGGACTGGGACCATATCTCTTCCTCTCTCTTTTTCTTTTTTTTTTAATTTTTAATTAGTAGTAAGTATTAGATGAGTTTAAGAATTTATTATGGTGAAAAGTAACAACTACCGGAGTGAGTGATAAGTTAAGTTATGAAGAAAAAAACTGATATGATAGAGAACAATCACTAATATTACTCTTTATATAACTTGACCATTTTAAAACTTATAGTAGGTTTTTTCTTATTTCACTTTTTATCTATCATTTTTTTTATAACTTATCTAACATATCGTTTATGTCTTGCATGATGGTTGTCAGAACTATCCCCCCAAATCACATATGAAATTATGAGTGATATATATAGGACGGCTCAAACGAGAACTATTTATCGTACGAGAATTGTGAGAACCAATCTTAGCCGTTGATTTGATGAAGTGGAACTCATGGATGTAGAGCGTGGGGGATCAAGTGTGGCAGGGTGCATGTGATGAATTCATGAGTGGGCAATGACATTGAAGAAGGAGGAATTGGACGGCTCAGATTGGTTCTCACGGTTCTCGTACGAAAAACAATTATCGTTTGAACTTTTACCTATAGCATATATAATTGTTAATAATTAAGATATTTATATGTGTAAATTTGCATGTAGAGGGACAAGGCATATGGGTGGGTTCCGTAATATGCAAATGAAATAGATAATACCTCCAAATTCATTAATTCTGACAAGTCAAACCTCTTCCATGTCAAACTTGTACCTTAGCTTAGAACCAAACAACCCCGTTGACATTTTTCCATACATAATAATTATATTTTTGCAACAACCACATCATCCTTGTGGTGACCAAGTGACAAGATAACCGGTTATCATCACTCTCTTTGTCATTTTTAAATTTGTAAAATTTTTCTTATTGATAGCATTGCCGGCTATAAAGGAGTTCAAGAGATTTCTTCAAATAGTGTCATTAAAAGTTTAATAGAGTATATAATTATTATTTGATACTTAATTAAATGAATAGCAATGTTGTTCTTTATTCTTTTGGCACAAAGTTATTATTTAGTACTGAAAAATCGTTATGTTCTTTTTGTTACAATTTGTACTTTTAGGATCTGTTTTTACTAGATTAAGTAAGGCTTTCAAAAATCTTAGATTAAACCTAACTGATAGCATTTGAAGAAAAGTTTAGAGGTATAAGATAATACTTTAAACTTGTGCCTACAAATATCTTGGCAGGAAGAGGAAAAATAATGTTATGGGGATAAAATATCTAAGTTTGAAGTAGGCACAAGTTTATTTTTTAATTCAAACTTAGATATTTTATCCCATAACATGTTTATTTTTCCTCTTCCTGCCAAGATATTTGTAGGCACAAGTTTGAAAAAATAAACATGAAATTCATATTGCTATATTTTTTTTAACAAAACATGTGAGGAATATAGCAATATGGATTTCATATTAAAAAGCATATTTTTGTCGTTAATTTGGTATAATTTTCATAATTTAATATCTTGGCGTTTGTTAGATATTTTAGTTTTAAAAAAATGGGGATCGGTTCTCGCAGTTCTCGCATTTTTTTTTGTTCTCGATGGAACCCTCCCCTATATATATATATATATATATATATATAGGGGAGGGTTCATGCGAGAACCATTGTTAGTGCGAGAAAACCAATCTCGGCCGTTCTTTGGATATGAGAAGTTTCATGGATGGTGAGCGTGGAGGGATAGAGTGTGGCAGGGTGCATGTGAGGAATTCATGGGTGGGCAATGACATTGAAGTAAGATGAATTGGACGGCTCAGATTGGTTCTCGCGGTTCTTGCACTAAGAATGGTTCTCGCATGAATTTTTTCATATATATATATATAAACCAGGACATTTAAATAGTATTTTGTGATCCCGATTTGATACAATTCTAATTTTATGACACTACAACAAACAATGTATATTATTATGATTTCGATATTGAAAACCTTAGTTGTAAGCGTTAATATAACCTAAATAAATGATCATTTGATCATTTTTTTTGCATGTTTGTAATTAACAAAAGGGAATTAAAGTTACATAAGAGAACAATTATCTTTACATCAATTTCCAGTTTGAGTAACTTTTTTTATAATTTTTCTAATAAATCAGTTTACTATATACATTTTCCAATTAATGTTAAAGAGTTTCACAAAATGGAAAGTAGTGCATTAAAATAGTTGAACAAATCATGCGGCAAATCACTTTAATTAGTTAAAAGGAAATACATATATAGTATACTTGCATGATTACAAAAGTTAATTATAAGAGGATTGCATAATTAATTTGTCCAAGTGTTCTACATATATAGATATGTAAAACATATATCCATAACGGTTTAGGGAGTATAATTTGAAGATGTGGTTCGTGTGTCAGTTTGTGGTGAAGGCCACTTTAGTGACACCACTCAACCACTGTGTGGTCATCACATCAAGTGAAAAGCAACACAACACGTTAAGACTATCCGTTATACTCTCTCTCTCTCTCTTCTCTTTCCTTAGCCACTGCTATATTAGCGTCACATCATTTTTCCTCCCCTTCCTTTTTCTTTACCCACTACACCCGTTATACATTCCCTTTTCTCTTTCCCTTTCCTTTTTATTTTTTTAAGAAAGATAAAAAATATATTAAAATTTTGATTGGTTGAAATATGTCCGTTGGGGGGGTGGGGGGGGGGGGGGGGAGGGGTATCGACGAGTAAGGCAGCGAATAATGGAACCCGGATACCCCCGTACCCAAGCGAGTTCATACCACCCGAGGTGGTGTTCCTCGCGAGCTCGCGCCACACTCGCCACTCACTCGCCCTCTCCGAGCTATGTACAACGGATAGCCTAAGAGATGTGGTGGTTTAATGGTCGGGCATCTCATTTTCTACTTTTGTTTTGCATTTTTAAAATTTTTATTTGTTAATGAGTTTCATATAAACTCAAAATCTGGTGTGGTATGACTCTACCTCTATATATGGGGCTGTGTGACGGTTTGTATAATAGAAATGGAAATCTGACATCACTACAACATGTATCGGTTTCTTCACACTTTATTAAAAGCGTGTAGAATTTTACAAAAATTTCACACATAAAAGGGAATAGAATAGTTTAAACAAAATGTAACAAAAAAGCTCACACTTATAAATGTATAACATTGATTTTAAAAAGTTCACACTTTTAAATGTGTAGAAATAGTAATTAATAGAAATTAAGAAGATTTACACTTAAAAACTTGAACTTTTTATAACATATAGATGTTTTTAATATTTTCACACTTAGAAATGTGGAAACTTTTCCGCTCTAAATTCGCTTCATTTTCAAATTGCGTTAGCGAATTTGCCTCTTCCTGGTAATTATTTGTTCACATTAATAAATGTGATACTTTAACTATATATATATATATATCACATTTTTACATATGAACTTTACGAAAAAAGTTGTCACACTATTTTTTCACATTTGTTTATAATTTTTTATATTTTAAAGTGTGAAAATATTATAAAAAAGTATAAAAAATCAACATATTTGTTGTAGGACATGAAGATATAATGAGGTATAAGGACGTACTCCTCTCACTCTAAAGGCAACAAACATAAAATGTACTTATATAGTAGGTTTTTTACTCATCATGGAATATTCTTTCGTAGAAATTAACTTGTTACATCTAAAAATTTCACACTTCTCTAGTATTTTATTAACCGCTCTGAAATCTACTAAATTTGTCTATAACGAAACTCAAACATATAATCTTAAGTAATGAACAACATCAAACCTAGACTACCTCAATACCATTAGGCTTTGTACGTAACTGATAATTTTTTATAACATAGACAATTTACTTAGAAAAACTATTGTATGCATGCATGCAAATCGCTACTTGTTAATTATATGTTTTTATATAAGTAATAAGTTAATTATGTTGAACAATTGCCAGCAAATCCTTAACTACGTACATCCTATATATATGCTTTAGCATGTAATATAAAGACCTTATACATAAACTAGACTATAAATATTGTAAAGTAAAGGATCTGCAGCATAACAAGATAGTGCTAATTAATAAAAATGATCTATAGTTGCTCGCCGGAATTACATGCATCGGTCTGCAGGTATATTTAATTAAGTAGGTGTTCCTTCATGATCAAGTACTGGAATTTGCATTCACAAAACTAATTATTTCTTGTACCGAATTCGCGATATCTTCAGCTGAAAAACTCGCTTCGCTAGCAACCTACAAAAAGATCGGTTCCAAAACGTTTTCAGAGACTGAAATGGTAAAAGTCACAGTGAAATATAAGATTGAGATCCTCTTGAATTGAATAGAACATGATCGGTCATGTTTATTCGCACTTGTTTAAAGTAAATTAGAATCCTTTATAGCACGATTAGTTTTTGTTGTGAGGGAATTGAAAGAATTTAAAGATCTCAATCTGTGAAAACTAATTAAGCATGAATTAATATGATGATATATGATACCTTGACATTGAATGAATATAGCACAGTTTGTTCAATGGTGGTAATGTTTGTATGCAGGATATTAAACTGCAAATCTTCAAGTGCAGCGATAGTTTTTATGAGCTGACCAGGTCTTCTTCTACACAAAATCTTGATCATAGCGTCAAACCCTAATAATCTCACTTCAACATCGGCCAAACACGACTTGCTCTCCGCCGTCTCCTCCTTTAACCCACCGTCGTATTCAACCACCTTCAATGGATCATCTGGCGGTGGAGGGTAAAACACCGCCGGCTGACCTTGCTGCAAGATTGGAAGAGAAGACGAATCTCCGACCACACGTGGAGTGTCGCCGTAGAGTCTTCGTCGTTTTTGTGACTCTAGGCATTGCAAAAGTTGCTCTAACTCCCTCACAAACTCAATTGCTCCACCAATAATTGATGCTTGATCACCCTATAGAAATCATAAAATCATCAAAACAGTTTATTTTTTAGATTTAATGTAGTAAAGGGTATCGGTTTTATATAAAACGAATAATTAAATCTTGATAAAATTTAACAATAAATCGATGAATTCTTACCCTTTGAACATAAGAGCCAGGCATGAGGGATCTGAGAACACGTAAATGTTCGTTCATTTGCTTCCTTCGGTTTCTTTCAACTGCAATATGGGTCATTCTTTGGCTCTCAACTTCTTCACTGGTTTTGATAGTTCTTGGTCTTTTTCGCTTGTTTTTCCCTTCTGCGACTAGGGTTTTATGAACATCTTGATCTCCCATGAATTGAAGACGAACAGAAGTGCCTTCTGCAACATCTTCATCTCTTTCACCTTCTTCGATCACAACTCGATGATCATTTTCTTCGTCTTCAAGTGGAGCGAATAGAGACTGATGATCTTCTTGAAGTACCCTCTCGTTTAGCACCGGGAACTTCAAGAAGTAAACCGGATCTATACCGTTATTTCCTTGATCTTCATCATGATTGTTATCATGGGAAGTAGTTTTGTTTTGATTTAAAGCTAACTTTGGTCCAAGATCAGCAAACTGCATAACATCTGCAAAGCTTAACTTATCTAAGGAATTCGAGCTACTAAAACCACCACCAGAAGAAGGTAGGTGTTGTATAGGATTGTTGAGCAAGTAATCCACAACTTGATTATTCCCATTGTCGTATGTGTTTTTAACCATTAACTGCTGCTGCTGCTGATCAAGATTATGATGGCCGTGTTCATGCTCATGCTCGGCATTAAAATCAACATGACCGAGAAAACCTCCCTGCAAGAGTTGGAATTCGCTATAAAGCAACATGGTGATTAAAAAAGATCAGGATATATAACTAGTAAGGGTTTGTATATATGTTGGATCGATCATGCATACCGAGTAGTTGTTATCATCTTTCTGATCCATGGATGTGTATGTATTGTGTATATATATATACAAAACAAGAAAGACTTTGACTAAATGAAATAGAGACCTAAAAGACAAAGGATGATGTAATTTACAGAAAATGGGTCCAAAATTCAGTAATCAATTCGAAAATCATAGAGAAAGGGGAGTGGGGATACACCATGAACATATGGACAAAGAAGAGAGGCAGCTAGCAGAGCTATATATATCGTCTACTATATATATGCATCATGATTAAGGTTGAGGCAAAGTTTATCTCTATGTAACATGCCCTAGATGTCTTCTACTTTACATATATACACATACACATGTGCACATACAGACACACTAGCATATTACCCACAAAGTAATAGCGACGAATAATCTTTACTATTTTACCGATTTTACTAAATTGACAAAATATCTTTGTTTATAAGAAAAATGAAATATTCTATTTATTACATAAGCTATATATAAAATTTATTTTGAAACATATATGTAATATACTATCGGGTAAAACTACACTAAAGTGTATCTAAATAGCTATAGACATGTTTTACAATTGTTTGTATTAAGCTATTAACTAAACATACTTTTTTGTGTAATATAAAACATGAGAAATGTTTAATATAGTCAATATTTAATGCATAGTTCTGAGAGACTAATTTTAGTCATTGGATCAGCCACATCAATAGTTCAGATTGAACTTTAAAAATTTAGGCGAAGTGACATTTTCGTAATTCACATGTGATATGATGCTTTTACAAGTCACATATGATTGTATACTAAATCACATGTGACTGAATATTAAAATTTCAGGACTATGTTTTTTATATGAACTATATTGAACACAACACTATAAAACATATTGTTAAATATAATTTGGTGCAGTTTAGTCGTAAGCTACCTATCTTTATCGATCTTGTTTGCTATTAAAGAGAATTATATATATATATATATATCCAAGAATTTAAGGATCATATGTTATTTTTCTAGCAGCTTGCTAGAAAGTTATATTAATATTGTATTTTGGAAAAAAATTAATATTTAATATATATTAGTGTTCGATCAATATATAAAATTATACATATATAGTATATATGAAGGTATATATATATATTTATGTATGTGTGTGTGTGTGGGAGCCTGTGGATTGGTTAATTAAGAAGCACGTAGGTGCTCACAGGATCACCTCTCAATTTATACATGACCACCTTTAATTAATGAGAATCACAAGCACACAACGCTCGTAGCCACCCATCACCCTCTCTTTTCATGACACGCTTAATTCATTAAGACGCTCGATCAATGGCTATTGGCTTTGCATCCCCGGCCTGCCTTTTAATTTTCAACATTTGAATTTTGAAATCAATCTCCGTTGAACTACAAATTTATCAATTCGACCCATATTTCTCATGTTATACTTATACGTACCGTACATACTTGTAATATTATCGATCTTATAAAATCCGTGTTACAGAATAATATTTATAAAAGAATAATATTTATAAAACTATTGTTAAGTATAAAATCTAAAAAAATTTAATATACCTTCTTTAATATATTAAACCCAAACATATATTATATATATAAATAAAAATAGTTAAATTCTATTAAAAAAACACTGGTCAAACGACAATACTTAGACCATGTGCATCGGGACTTCAGCAAGCGCTGGTTGAAGCCTTCTAGCGTACCACACCATCGTTCAGGTACTGGTTTGGGCTGGTCGAACCAGCGGATCGTTCACCAACCAGTAGAGGGTCTTTGACTTTTGTTTTATTCTTCTTTTTTTTTTTTTTGCTTTATTAATACATATTTTATAATAAATAATTAGTGGGTTGAAGAGGGTTGGATGTGGAGGTTTGAGAGTTAGAGAGGGTTGGAGGTGTGGGATAATATGAATACTGATGTGGCAGTGATTTTAAGAGGGTAAGTGTGAATTAGATGTGTATGGTCTTATGATCTAGTAGGTGATATGTTAAACAAGACTTTATAATTTCAAATCATTAATGATAACTGAAGCTTATTAATTAAGAATATTAACATTTCATTAAGAAAAAGTGACTTTTATTCTTGGGCTAGCTAATCGACATCATAAAATCCGTGGCTAATAGTAGCGACATAATAAATCTGAATGATTAATCATGAGTCATATTTATTTGTAACATGTTATAGTTACTTGAAAAACTCGTATTAGTTGTTTTGATTTTAGTTGATTAATAATTAATGACTTATATATATTCTGTAGCCGGATATTGAAGCTATTCTAAGTAACTTGGAGTTTACAAAGCGAAAATATTCTGATCGTTAGGGCCCAAAGTGATAACAGGTTGGAGAATGCGGGAAACGAGGATGCCGATAACGATGATGATGCGTAGTTTATGGTAGATATTAGACTATGTTTTGTGTAAAACTACTTAAAACAAGTATTATCTTTTGGATTTTGTATTAGGAATTTGTGGGTTATTATATAATATATGCAGATAAATTATATATTTCTGGATATAGCAGCATTATTATTTCATATTATAAAGAGGATTTATCTGCATTTAAGTGGGAAGAAGGTCGTTTGTTTAAAATGTAAAAGCAAAGATAGAGGGTATTAGAGGCGAGAATCAACGAAGGCGGTATTAATAGTAGTGACAAGAGTAATAGAGGCGACGGGAATTATGGGTGACAATCAATAGGGGCGACAATAATATGGGCACATTTTAGGAAACAGTGACGAAGCAATACGGCGACTCAATAGGGGGTGACATGTCGCCTCTAAAGACAATAGAGGCGACTTTCTTGAGCTGTAGGGGCGACTTTTGTCTTCTTAATTAAACTCTCTCATATTTGTTGTTTTATATTGAAAAGCTTACAATTATTGATCGGACATGAAAGCGTTCCAAAAAAGTGAGATGAACTTAAACTGGGTCAAAAGCAGAGTCCACAAAAAAATTTGGTTGAGTTAGGGAAAACCCGAAAGTGACACATTTATCGGTGTAAGGGTATAACTGTAAAATTATTTAAAAAATTATATAATACTTAAATTTTAAAAGGGGTTGTTATTGTATATATACTTTAAGGGTATAAAACCCAATAAACAAAAGTAAATATTTCAAAACTTAATATAACAATAAAAGATTAAATGTTAAAACAATATTAAGTTATTCTAGTATTTGTTATTTTGACTATATGGTTAATACTTATACATTTAACTACTTAATATATGGTAATTAGTAGAACTGTAGAAGTGTAGTACATCACATTGTTTATTATATTTAGTTATATAAGTAAATCAAAAAATAAAATTAAAGTTCAAATAAAATTGAAAAGAACATGGAATTTGAGGTTCAAATCTAATTAATCCAAACGAATATTGAATATTGAAGTTCAAATTTAAACAAATATCATATATGATATTTGTATTGAAACAAACGAAGAATTAGAAAAGTGAAAATGAAAACCACATTTGAAAATTGAAAAAAATACTCGTTGAACACATTTTGGTAGAAATAGGTGGACATGAAACACGACCCTACCAGACACGAAAAAAAGATACAACTTGAACTCGACTCGAAAATAAATGATTCAACATAAAACTGACACAAATACAATAACCCGAACGCAATAACCCCAACTTCCAACCTTATTATATTAAAAAATTACCAACAAATCAGTGACAATAGTGAAGATAGACAGAAACTTTGATAAATCATCGAAAACTATTTATTGATTTTGTATTTGTTCTTTTAGGAATAGCTAGGGGTGACGAAAAACAAAACTAAACAAAAGGCCAAAAAAACAGAAAAACTGATTTTTCCCAGTTTGTTCGGTTTTGTGTGGAAAACCGAACCATAAAAACATTATGAACAACTGTATAAGGTGGTGACACTATCGATGGTGGTCGAGGGTGGTGGCATTGGTAATTGTGGTGGTAGGGGTCGATTGCATGCAATCATAATAGTAGATGGCGAGGGGTGATGGTTGTGAAACGGTGGTAGTGATAGGCTAGGTTGGGGGTGATAATCGTGTTATGCTCAGGTTGACGGGTCATGACATGAAAATGACCTGTTTAATTATTCATGTCAGGATACTTGACATGAACCCATATACGTGAAAAGACAACACAACACACCAAAGCCGTTTAGATATATGAGTTTGCAGGTTGTAAACATGTTAGCGGGTTTAGTTCTACTATATTATTTCTTGTTTGTCAAAATACATTATCTAAATGTAAAATATGAAGTAGTTCATCTTTACCTAGATAGTTAAATCCAAACACAAAAGCAGATGTGAAATATGAAGTAGTTCATCTTTACCTAGATAGTTAAATCCAATTACATACAAGTAATAATACAACTGATAATTAGATGTTCTTACTCTTGATAGTCTCAAATGGCAAAGAAACAAAAGGGAAACAGTAAATTTTGTAGAAACTAGAATGTGGGAGTTGAATAGTTTTTATGTCTAATTTTTAAATCTTTTAAATAATTTTACCCATTTCTAAAAATTATATTTATCTTTTTATAAAATAAACTCTTTTAAATATTCTAGCACACAACGGAAGCAATAATCAAATATTAAATGGCAATAATATATAACACGAGTATGTAAAGAGTTTACGGGTTGAGAAAGATAACACCGGGATTTATTGTGGTTCGGTTGAACTCTAACCTATATCCACTCTTTGACCTCTGTCAAGAGTTCCACTATCACAATGTGCAAATGTCTCCTTAGAATGGAAGAGACCACCGGTTACAATCACTTTGATCCGAGGAGTGACCACCTCACAATGCTCTAATCCAAGAGCACCAAAGAGTTCTTCACTAAGAACCCGGAATACCTCCAACGAGGACTTCTTTGCCTACCCCGTAGGACTTCTTTGCCTCTACGAGGACTTCAAACAAATGCTTTCAACAAGGACTTATACAATGTGTTCTTCGCCAAGAACACAACCCCAAAAACAATGTATGGAATAATCAAATCCACATGTATCAAAATTCTACAACTAGAATTCTCTTTCAAAGTAACGATTTACAATTTAGCTCACTACAGCAACAATGGTGTTTACAAAATAATCACCCACTTTAAACAAATCAAGAGGCAAATAGATTTGGAATTGAAGCTCTCTTGTTTTCTTTCTCTTGCTCACTTGTTTTCTCTCTCTTGATCTCGTTGAGTTGTTGAAGAAGAAAATGCATTCATCTTTGAAGATTAAACAGCTCAAAAATCACACATATGAAATATAAAGATAAAGGATCAGAAGGTGTGATTAATTTTACAACAGATATTCTGTGCAAGAGGTGTATATAAAATGAGAGACAAAGCCTCCATTTTATAGAGAAGTGAGAGAAAATATCTAAGCTGTCTGGACTCCGTACGGCCGCAGCTTACGGTCGACCGTGGGTCACCCACACAACTTGTTGGCTAGTTTAAATTGTTAACATTGGACACTGATAAATATTTAAAATTCTGTCATGAAGACAGTACAATGCCATTAAAATGATATTCTATTGTATACTTCTTGTTGGTATCCAATGAGACGACTCTTACAACTATTGACACAAAGATCAAGAAATATCTCTTGAATCCAATGGTGTGGATGAGTATGTGACATCACAAAAGTAACATGTACTTTTATGGGCACAATAAAAAAGAAATATACTTGTTTTGATCTTTTCTATTCCATACAATCATAATACCCAAGATAATAATACCTCTTAAAATTTCTCACTTATACACATTATGTGCATTTTCATTTTTGTAGAATTTGCAACCTAAAATTTATTTCGTTTTTGTTCGTGGCAATTTACTTTATAAAATCACAATTCTTAAAATATATACTTTTTAAGCACATGGAATTGATTTATAAAATATGAAAATGCATTATTGTAAAAATCGATTCTTATATATTTGTTAGTGTTCGTTCAAAAAGTGTCTTTAACTAAATGGGCATTGTATATGTTTGACGTTTGTAAAATTTGGATACTCGAATCTTTTAATCCTCTCGTAATATCATTATGATTAATGCAAATTTATATATAATGATTTATTTCGCTAAACTTATTATTTTAATATTAACTTGGATTCTTTATAAAATATTTAATATTAAATCCACATTAAAATTGTGTTATCAAAATTTTTAAATAAATGTTTATTCTTTGATTACAATAACAAATTTGTCTTATTAGGGTTACGAGGACTAATGCATAAAGGAAAAACCTAATAGCCAAATAGGAAAAATGAAAAATAAAGGGGTAAATCAAAAAACAAAAAAAATAAACAGAATTAAACGAGTTGAGGGTCAACCCGCTAACCAAACTGAACACATTGCTTTAATTATACGGGTTGGCATGTCATCTAAATATGATCAAACACGTATATGCTCCACCCAAACACGTTTATTTGTGTGTAGGTCGTATCATATCGATATTTGCCATCCCTAAGGCTAGGTATGATGGGGTAGGTGGGTGGCCAGTGGCTACAATTATGGCGGTGGACGTGGTGACAGTGGTGGTAGAGGCACCAAGTGGTTGAGGTGTCGGCGGTGATGGTGACGAAAAGCAGATGGTGGTGGCGACAATGATAGGTGTAGTGGAGGCATAAGCAAGTGATGGTGTGGGTAACGGAAACAAGGTACCATGTTAGTTGAAGATTAGTGAGACAATTAGATAAAGAAACATCATAGTGATTGTCACTTGTGAATGACACACCATTTCATGTTATATATTTTCTTCATTATGCTGGTCTTCTTACAACCATTACACTATACACACACACTCCATCATACCATCACATTACACAATCTTCTTTTTATACCCACAAATAACCGGTGTTAGCGGGCTCATAGCAGTGACATCATGTGATAACTATCGATTGCACCTCATATATGGTTGTCCTCAGCCTCTGTAAAGTGTTCAGTCTCTATAAATTGGGAGTACGAGTTCCTGTATATGAGATGGACATAAGCTCATTAACTATAATGTTTTTGTAAATAAGTTTATAAAGTTGAATCCATATTATTTTATATACAAAAATAAAATCTACTAGTAATCCTAATATTATTGGAATTCTGGAGAATGACTTCAACAAACTGACGTTTAAATAATTGAACTAACGATTCTTGAGGTGTAACAGTACCATTTTATTTGTTTTAACTTATAACTTATTCATTTAGTTTTTGTGATACAATTAACCAAAATGAAAAATAGAGGGTTGGTGTAAGAGGTAAAGTGGTTGGAAAGAATTATATTGCAGTAGAAATACATTAACAAGCTCAAGAACAAAAGCTTCTTCCAAATGGCTTATTAAAACTAGTTTATTTTTTAAAAATTAAACTTATAAATTTATCTTTATAAGCTAAATTAAACATTTGTTTCTAAAAAATAATAAGATATAAGGTAATAAATAAACTAACCAAAACCAAAACATTTCCTAATCTATGTTGCAGATTGGACCATGGATAAAGTGTACAGATTTAGCCCAAAAGTGATGTATTTACCTTGGCCCATTTGCTATAATGAAGAAAAGGAGACTGCTGCCTGCTGGTATGGTTTTCCCAATGGAGACTCTTTGTTATTGGTATCATACCGATTGTATTGGGAGATTTGCAAATTTATGGAAGATGCTATCAAGCTGAATTATGGTCAAATTGATGTTATTAAGCTGTGTAGTATAAGGAATTAAGGATGGAGTTCTATAAATTGAATTGTGTTTTACACATTAATACAACGCTTGTTTTAGGTGTCTTGATCCTAACATAAAAAACAAGAACATGATAATATTTCAGAACCATACTAATGCGATATCATCTCTTCGTGTTCTGAGAAGGCTCAAATACTCATCGAAAAAGAAAAAGAAGCGATAACTGGGACTGTCTTATTAATATTTAATAGCTTGAAATAGTCAATAGATATAATCGGTTCAACAATTGAAAAATCAACAAAAAACTTCATATCAGTATTAGGAATCGAGAAGGATAGACAGAAGCTATTTAATGCGCTTTACACATAGATGAAAAAAGTTGATGTTTGACTACACAGAATGTAACAAGGCTATGCATATGTTTTCACAATTTCATAATAAGGACCTAATAGTGAACTTTTTTACAGTTGAGGATGAAGACAAATTAACATGGTTTTTTATGTATGCTTGACATTGAATTTATAAAACACTTGACTCATGTTTTTCACGTAGTGTTAGTCATAATGAGAATAGTTATTTCCATCGTGTTTTTTTTGTTTTTTTGATTGATGTGGTACTTTTGTATAAAACAATTTTATATGGTTTTGCTATTATTTGATTGACATTATTTATTAATAATAATATCATATTTTGAAATTTATCAATTTATTTAATATGTGTAAAATGTATTTAAAATAAATTTTTATATATGAAATTATCTAAGTATAAGTTATATCTATTTTTTTAATATAGTGTCATTTTGGTCGTTGTTGGTTTATTTCATTATATCTCAATGTCTATTTCTTTTGTTATTTCTTTCTGTTCAAACAAACAGACCCTTAAAAGAATGATTATAATGTCATCCAACCCACCCATGGAATATATTTTTCATTACCTAACATAATGTAAACAATTCTAAAGAATTAGATTACATTTAAAACAAGTTAACCAAGCACAACATATAATAAAATTTAATTTCAATTTCATTATATTTCTTTGAATTTTCTGAAACCAATGACACCTTATACTTTATAGGGTTACATGCTCAATCCTACTCATAATTTGTCAGAAAATGAGAAAAACAACTTCTATTAAAAATAATTTATTTTCATATAATATCTACCACATGCTATGTACACTAAGGATATGAATAAGTAACCGGAACGACGCAAATTATCATTTTAATTTTAATAGTGATATATTATATTTATAAGATATGATTGTTTAACAAGGTAACGTGTGGAAGAAGAAAAATTATGGTAAAAATACTTGGTGCTTAGTGATTCATTTGTTTCATTTAGCACAGCCTTCATTCAGAGGCAACAATCAAACACGCTGAATGTTGAACGATTTAACATTCAACGCTGAATGGTTCTATTAAGCAACAAACAAACAGCCTCTAAGTCTAGTTCATTCATAGCTCAACTTGGCACTGCAACAAGCCAACAATTTAGGTATGTAAGTATGCCATTTTGGATTTTGATTCTAGTAATAATTTGGTTTGTGCTAACCAACGAGTGACGGACTCACAACTTTTCGTCACAGACTCAAAGATGACACTATATAATAATAGAAACATAAATAAAGAAAATAACAATAAATTTCTACTATAAATCCTCGATTGACTGGTTACTTATATCATCATGCATAACTTTATATATAACATATTCAAATTTATTGCAATACTAGTAATATATTCGAATCCATAACTACCAAAAACTAAACATTATCACATGATCACTGAATAATTCAACTTGAGAAAGTTAGATACGATGGTTACGTAGTTGAATGATCCCAACCAACCACAAAACTTTACAAACAAACCAAACAATCACCTATCACTATTACTATTTGCTTTATAAATTTGACTAGTCAATCTGAAAAAACAAAGCTAGCTACTAGATGTTTTAATTTCCGTGATAAAAAACAAATCAAAGAAGACTGAAATTGACAGAATGGGAAAATATATGTGAATGAATAAGAATTGTACTCCTAATGCCCCTTTCAAAAAAAAAATAATAATAAAAAAGAATTGTACTCCTAATGGTGATAAACCATCACATTGAAATCAACACATCTTCACTTACATTACTCAATCCTGTAAAAACATAAGTATTGAAAGGTAAAACATAGACAGTCAGATCTCTATCTATAAGATGGATATAATGTTTTCCGAAACCTCCAGGTTAAAAGTTAAAACAAAAGAAAACACCCGCCGAGCTTTATCATTCATTATATAAAATGAAGTTCAATTAATTTGAACGATAATCAACGTATTTACTATTTAGTAGATATTAGATTTAAAATGAATGTAAGGAATTGTGTTCTTGTTATTAGATTATATACCCATATAAAACGTGAGTTTGGTTTAAAAGAGGATAAATATTATATATTAAATATTAAATATTAATAAAGGTATTTAAGTAATTATAAAAAGTAAAATAAATCAGAATTTAAAAAGATTATTATTATTATTATTATTATTATTATTTTAATTGTCTAATAAATTTTATAGATATTAGCCTTTATTTATATTATATTAAAATGTTATTATTATTATTTTAATTGACATTATATACACTAAGTAATTCAAGTTATATACTTTTATTAATTTTTAATACATATTAAAAGAATTAGATTATAATGTCATTATTCTATTGTTAGAATTTTTATTTCAGTCATATCTCTTTATTTTCTCAAATACCTTTAGAATTAATTGTTTCTACGTCAAAAACCTCAAGCCTTACATATTGTTTAAGATTTTTATTTTTAGCTGTTAGGACTCAAATACTTTAACAAAAAATATATATATTCAAATAATTTAATAGATACATTTTTCGTGGTTATTTATGTAAACACGTAGAACAATTGGATTAAATTAATGCACTGAATTTTCATTATTCGATTTATGATACTATTTTATTTTGAAAATAATTTCGAAAATGACATTATAATATATCACTTTAAGTACCTTCTTGTTGGGAGAGTTAATAATTTCAACCCAATAATCAACCGACTATTCAATTAAAATATGATTTGATGATAACAAAACCGGAATTTTAGTTAGACTAAGAATTTATCTTTCCGTGTGGTGTTAAGATTTTGACTTGTAGTTTTCTAGATATAGAAGTAACAGATAAGATAAGCTAAGTACTGGATGGATCAGCTAAAGCCTTCTTTTGAGATCAACTGAGGAAAAGACCAAGTAAAAGGCTGTCAGTTGATGCTGTCTTGCCCTATCAGTTGTGAAAATAACTATCAGCTGAGTGACCAAGACTATCATCTGAGGAACAAGAAGATCAGCTAAATATATCTTTCAACCCTTAGTTTTTTTTAAGCTCATCACTCTAAACGATCAGTTGAACTCTTTGGTCAGCTGATTAAAGATGTTAATAAGTTTGTTTTTGTCTAAGGCTGAGCACAGTTTGATCATCCGAGCATCTTTTGATCGAGTGAGTAATCTGTTATCCGCTGAGCACTTCCTTGATCTGATGGGTATCAAAGACGTAGGCTTTGAATTTCATTTTTGTGATCCTAGTGCATTCGATTAGCTGAATCACGATTATGACTTGCATTGTTTTTCAGTTATTCTATTTCTTATGTAAAAGTTTTTAAGTTAAAAGTTGAACATGTGTTGCTCATTATGTTAAAAAAAGGATAAAAATATGTTGAAAATGTTAAAGTTACCTTCGAAAGAATATCTAATTAAGTATTAAAGCATAGTAGACAACAACATGTTTAGTAAAGTCAAATCTGAAAAAGTATGACAGTTGATATAAGTACAAAACATGGAAAGTGAATTCTCTTTTTACAAGACAAATATGTACTGTGAATAATATTATTATATTGTTATTAAGATGTACTATTCAAAAGATAATATTATCTTCTTTCATTGTTATTTTTTGTTTTCTATCGTGATTTGTTACTTTAATTGTGATTCTATTTATATACAGGGTATTTGTTTTTTGTATATGTATTCATACACGGAGTATTATTTGTTTAAATATTCGTTTATACTTTTTGTGTGTACTTTACAATTTTTTTATTGTATAAAAACATTTAAAATTAGCTTTAATCATTATCGTGTATATACATACACAAAGAGTTAAACTAGTTTACTTTATACAGATATGTGATCTAATTTTTTTCATATGTAATAGGATGTGAACAATGAACGGAATCTAAACAAAAGCTATAAAAACCCTCATTCAAGTTATGATACAAACCACCTATTATTTTAACCTTCTACCCTCATTCAAGTTATGATACAAACCACCTATTATTACAACAAATCTTTAAGGAAAGAACTAAAACTTGGAATTTGTTTATATGTTAAGGAATCAAGAGTATAAATATTCTTACTATAATGATAGTAAAGTTACAACTTAAATGGTTAGCCTCTAATCAAATTAAAGTACAATCATTATATTGACTTAATCACATCATCCTTCTCTTCACCGTCTTCTTTAATACATATAGCGTGACTAGCCTCGCGCTAGAGGGACCATGTCGTGCATTAGTACATCACGCCACTATGGTAGTGTACCTAGTCAACCACATTTTCAAGAAAAGGCAAAACTCACTCTGTACCGTCTTAGGAAAATGTATTGCATTCACTGTTTTCCCAAGAACATCTTCAAGAAACAAATTACAAAGACCAACAATATGATGATCAAACTCACAGAACTTTCATGTATAAACACTACAATACATATTAGTAACTCTAGATTTTCTAAAGAAAATGGCAACTAGTTTGATGACAACTTTATGTGAATATGATTGTGATACTCAAACCATCATTGTTGACAGTAGGACCAGCAGCTATATGGACAAAAATGGGAGCAGCAAACCACATGTTACATGTTGCACTTGCACCTATGCTTACTACTCTTCATGATGGGTTGCTTTCTCTATCTGATTTCAAGATTCACTCACAACTATCACTCCCCTTCACCATTTTCTCTTTTCACAGACTTGGCTTAGCTAGCTGCTGTACAAAAACCCAATCTAAATAGGGACCCACATGTCTCCCCATTGTCAAATGACCATTATGCCCTTATGTAGATTATAGTGTGGCTTCTGGGTAATCATCCTCATTCCTTAATGAAATGGAAAGCAGGAGGCAATTCATACTTGGCTGTATTAAGTCTTCCATTAGTGTGTAAAAGGTCAAAAACAATCAACCACCCACTCAAAGAATCTAATAATTTATATAGATTAGTTAAGATGTTAAGATACCACCATCAAGGTGGCCTAGTGATAAAGCGTCTCGTACTCAAATAGGTTACGGGTTCAAACCTCACTAGGTAAACATATTGAGGGTGGTCAGGGAAGGTAAGGAAAAGGTCACGGGAATACCCCGGTTAAGTCGCGTACATTTGAGTTAAAGACTCGCCCTCCCCAGGTAACCTTAACAGGAAAAACCTCTCCGTTTGGATAAGATGTTAAGAAATGGATGGTAAAAACAATGGAGATGACTCGTATATAACATCTTTTTGTTATTTATAAAATTAATACACTTAAGCATATTAATAAACATAGTTACTACTTTATAAAGATAAAAATGTCATAATCGTTATGTATAACAAAAAATGTTATATACAAATCATTTTTTTACATGTAACATGTAAACATTAAATTGTTTTCAACTGTAATGATGGCCTCTAAGAACAGAAGAAAACCCAGATAAAACCACCTTACTTTAATGATTTTCAGCTCCCCCACTAAACTCGACTGTCAAATTCAATGTGCGCCACAAGACAAAGGGAGAATTTCCATATCTTATACATGAAATGACTGTTTTTACTGCTTGTGCCCCAAGTTATTGTGGATAAATTTCAAGATTTACCTCAGCAAAGCTTGAATTTGAACCTTGTATTACCAATTCATGCTTTTGGATGATAAAAGTAGTCAAGACCTTAAAGTAATTATTTTCTGCTATCAAAAGATAAACCCTTTCTTCATTAGAAAAATAACTATTTTTACAAAAAAAGAAAAGAAATTGCTAAAGTATTAACAAGGTTCAGTAGATAAGATGAAGGATACAGACTGACACAAATGCTGGGAAGCCAAGATTCTTCCCAACTCTATACAACCAAAAAAAGCTGCCCCACCACATCATCACACACCAACAATTTCCACAAGGATCTAAAAGAACACTGTAAAGTATCAGCATTTAAAACATCAAGATCCATTGTATTTTGTATCTACATAAATGCTAAAATATACAACAAAATCTAATGATGAATTAAGCAGAAGAAGATGATAAAAAAAAGAGAATATTGTCATATATTAATTTATTTAGGGGAGGGGGGTGTTTTCAAACTTTCCATCAGTACACAAGTATAGACAATGAAGGTCAATAAGGAAAACTAAACTAGAGTCATTTGAACCACCACCATCTTCTTCCCCTGTTAGTAGATGATCTGTTAGAAACCTGTTTGTTTTTCTTATGTTACAGATCATTAGTCTACACACTAAACTAGGTCTTTCATGGGTCCTTCCTACTTCTTTCTTTACAAATCAAACAAAGGTTTAGGTCATTTCTACCCATATCTTCAACTAGGTTAAACTTGAGATTAACTGAAAATTGAAAAACTAAAACAAAAGACAACCCGGCAGCTGATTGCTTAATTCACGTTTTTGGTATCGGCGATTTTCACCCATTCATAACGCCCAGGCAGAGGTTTGTCATTCACCGGGTCAAAGTTGTACCTGCATATTTGAAAGAAAAGAAATAAAGAACCGAGCCAGAATCATGTAAAGGTAGCGCTTTTTGGCCATTCATGAGGGGGTCGGATTGAATGTGTTTTATCTCAAACGGGTCAAACAGGTTGCCAATCTATTTTAATGTATACATCATCCTCAATTGTTTTTATAATAATATTGCTTCCATAATCATAACTAACACACTAGTTATATATAAATGATTCAAAAAATTGGACCCAAAAGTTTTTGCTAATCAACTGAAATTTGCTAAAAGTAACTGGTTTCAACCCGAACCCATATTGACCATTCACCCAAGCCTCCCAACCCGCAACCTGAAGGATCATGTCATCATTTGCAAAAGAAAAAACAAATACTTTTCAATAAACAGTTGTTGTTGCTCCTTTTCTGGCTCGGTGAAGAGCTCATCCATCTCAACAGTTACAGGGATGTGCCTCGTTGGTGAAGTTTGGACTCGGTAATTGACATTTGTAGAATAAGTCCGTTTTGTAGAAGAGCCAGGCGGGCTGATAGTGTCAGGATCCCTAATCAAATTGCATGGTGTAGTCTCTCGGGTGCTCCTGTCACAACAAAAATTAGCACTTTTTTAAAGAAAGAAACCCAATTATATATTAAATTCCAAAGAGACGTTGCAACCACTACATATAATTACATAAAGTAAAAGTGTTATTATAAGATAACCCAAAATAAGATTCTTGCTTGAGACCCCTTGGGCCCCAAGGTGTCCGACAAGCATCAAATATTATTTAATAACATATCCTGATCCTAATAAAGAATTATGAACCATAATCATGCATGATTGAACACAAAGGTATCCAATGAAATGATATCACAAAGCAGTTCCTTTTGTGATTGATTCAAAGGCTCTAAGATCATACGAGCCAAACACTAAAGCCAAAAGTGCATTCCAACACCATGATCAACTTTGGACTGACTGTGTGAATTCTACAATGAACACAGTTGGCAAAAGTTCTCTACCAGTTGATCAATGCTCAATAATTTTCAAAACACCCCTTTCAAGAACGCACGTATATGAACAAGGGTTAATTTAATGAATAAAAAAAGCTAAAGATTTACTATATACTGCATTCTTGCAAAAGAGAAATCAAATATAACAATTTCAGAAATCAGAAATTGAAATCCATTATGAAATCAGAAACAGAGGGGTCTGTGACCATTTAGAGAGTAACTGATGAACTTTATAACAGAAATAAAACATGTTTCTTACTTAAAAGCACAAATGCCTTGTTCAATATTCGGGGATAAAAGAATATAAAGAAAAGATATTTTTATTTACTTTCTTTTGATTGCAGTCTGATACAACCGAAGAATGACAGAGAGCAGAAAGCCCTTTTGGAAGACACTTTTCAGAGAAAGAAAAATATACTGAATAGGTAGAAGCCCCAAAACCCCACATTTATTAATGCAATCTTCAATCATTTTGAAACACAAATTTAATCGAAACAAAGTGACAGATTCAAGTTATATGCACTTTTAACCAAAAGTGTCAAAATTAATAAATATACTAGAAAATTAAATTTAATTCACCAATTTTATTCCAGAAAAGGACCAAAAGAAAATCTTTTAGGTTAAGGAATTCACGGAAAAAGAAAACCCCCAAAAAATCCGCTTTGAAGAAAATCAAGCAAAAGGAAACGAAAAAGAAGAAATGCAAGAAACCCAACCGTTCATAAATTAAGATTTGAACAGGGAAAAACCCTGATTCATAATCTTGATTGAACCAAAAAGATAAAAAAAATTGCGAAATCCCAGAAAACCTAAAATCATTTGGGAAGAACACAGAAAAACCCTAATTCTTAAATCCTGATCAAGCGAAGGAGTTGTTAAAAGAAAAAGAGAATTAAGACACTCACCTTCCTCTACCGTCAATTTCCAACATATTCTCCCCAAATGAAGCCTCATCATCGATTTCCAAATCATCAGCATTCCTAATCGCAGTCTCCTGACGAATCTCCTCTTTCCCCTCAACCAATTTCTTAGCAGACACAGAAGAATTAGCAGAATTAACCTTCATCTCACCCGAACTAGCTCCCTTGTGACAATTCTTATTCGGTTTCGGAGGACCACGATTCTCCTTCTGCCTCTTCGGGGGAGTCGGCTTAACAAGACGGCGACTACGGAGTTGAATGTAGGAGGAACCAGCACCGGAGGAAACAGCAGCTTTCTGAAGAGCTAGGGTTTTTGCACGGGTACAAACGCCGCCGTGAGAATTAATATCCATCAACGAAACCTCACCGGTAGCCTTTGAGTTCCTCCCTATGTACTTACCCATCTGCTTTGGTCTGTTTTTGCTGATCTCCGACGTACTTTATGCTCTGAAACACATCAACGGCGGAGGTTTCAGAGCGAGAGAACGGTGGTTGTGGGTTGTTGGTCAGAAGAAGACGGAAGAAGGCGTTTGTCGTTGAGAGAAGGAAATGGAATTCTAAAAGTAGAAGAATTTGGGAAAAGAGATGATTCGAGGGTTTTAACCATTTCAGGAGTAATTTATGGGGAATGGGCCCACATGCCATGAAAAAATATACCCTTCAATTTAATGTTCAAAAAATAAATATAAAAATAAATTAATGCATATTTTAATTTTGAATTATCTAAATATTTCGTGAGAGTGATGTAACAAATATTTAATTGTATTTTTCTCAAAGTTTTGTTGATTATTATTTTGGTGTAAGTTAATGTGATGGTCAACAAGAATCTTTCTTTGAATATCAGCAATAATATAAGATGCTAAAATGAAAACTAAACATTAATTTTTGAATCAAGAAAGAAGAGAAATACTAGAAAAATATAGGGTTAATCACGTTTTAATCCTCAAAGTTTCATTCTTTTTCCGGTTTAATCCTTAAAGTTTTTTTAACATAATAACCATCAAGTTTGATTTAAATTTTGTTTTAATCCTCAATTAAGTATTTGTTTTTTAAAAACGGGATTAGGGTAACCTTTTACCGGTTGAGAAGGATACGTGATTTAAAAAACGACTAGAACAGGCGGGAGGCAGTTTATACGTCACAAAGAAAGAACAGGTCGGCAGTTCGATCAAGAGCAGTGTGCAAAACCCTACGTACGTCGCAAGTACTGGTCGGCCAGTTGTCGTGAAGAACAGGTCGGCACTAGTCGTGAAGAACTCTATTTCGATTGTAAGTATTCGAAAACCTAACTATTGAGTGTAATGGCTTCGAGTTCAATGGCTGGAAATTTTCAATTGTCTGATGAAAGTGAATATTTAGCATATGAAATAAGTGATGAAGACTCTAATAATGATAGTGACTTATTTGACTATGTTGATCATGAAATAGAAGAAACATTATTGGTTAAAAATAAACATGATGACCCCTTTTTTGTATGTATTGTGTAAACCTCATTTGATGATCAGTAAGATTAATGATAATGAAGATGATCATGAAGCTATTGATGTAGATGATATAGTTGCAAATGTTGATGACAATAATGATGTTCAAAATGCTTATCATACACATGATCCAAAACAAAAATGGAATTTGATGATGCCTTCCTTAGGTGAAAACTGAAAAGTATGAAAATCCTGCCCAACTTAAGTTTTGTGTAATTGAGGTTTGCCAAATATGACTCAAAAAGAGTTGTGGTTAGATGTGGTTCAAAAAGTGATGTTGAGAATCGATGTCCTTTTAGGTTGTATGCATCATGGATGAACAAAGAAAGAACTTTTCAAGTTAAAATGTTAGATGATAATCACACTTGTTCTAGAAACTATGCACATAACTCTTTGGCAAAGCCTAATTGGATAGCACAAGTTTTATTGCCAAAATTCATTAAGAATCAAGATATTTCTTTAAGAGAAATGAAGCAGCACATATTTGACAAGTATTTGTGTAATGTTAGCATGAGATAGTGTCATAGAGGAAAGGCTAGGGCAATACATCAAATAGAAGGTTCATTGGTTGAACATTATGGCAGGGTATGGGATTACGGTGGGGAATTAATTAGAAGCAATCCTAGTAGCACAGTTAAGATAATTGTTCAGGAGTCTGACAATGGTAACTATTTCAAAGGTTTTTATGTTTGTTTCAAGGCATTGAAAGATGGTTGGAAGTTAGGTTGTAGGCCTGTGATAGGATTAGATAGTTGTTTCCTGAAATCAATATGCAACGGAGATTTACTTACTGCCATAAAAAGAGATGCTAATAACCAAGTATATCCAATAGCATGGGCAATTTATGATATTGAGAACATCAAACTAACACAAACAGCAAACCAACACAAACAGCAAATTGAATTCAATATTGCTTATCTCATGAAAACCAATAACAAACAGACAGCAAACACAATTCAATATAAAACTTCAATTGATATTCATACTTTGAATCCATTACAAGCTTATATCTGATCAAGTCATTAGAATTAAAATACAAAGCTGAAGGTATCTGTTGTCGATTAACTATTTTCTTTCTTCACTTAGAACTCCCTGTTCGATTACAAAGCTGTGAGCTCCCTGTTCGATTACAATGATGAAGGTATCTGTTGTTGATTACAGCAAACACTATTTTCTTCCTTCATGCTGTTCAAATTTAAGGTATCTGATGTCGATTACAAACCTGTGACCTCACTGTTCATGCTTGGCTTCCTGCTGTTCGAGGGCTTCGAAATCGTAAAGGTATCTGTTGTTCGTGATTGGTATCTGCTGTTCGAAATCGTAAAGGAAATCGTGCAGGCTTCCTACTGTCGACGGCTATGGCTTCGACTTCGAGAATGGTTTTCTGCGTGGACTTCTTTGCTTCGTGGGTTTAAGCCTTAGTTTGAAGGGAACCGGCAATAGTAAGTTAATATATGAGATGAGGGTTAAAGTAACAGGTTAAAGAAACTTGATGGTTATTATGTTTATAAAAAAAACTTTAAGGATTAAACCGGAAAAAGAATGAAACTTTGAGGATTAAAACGTGATTAACCCAAAAATATAATCCTAGAATTATATAGACAAACTCTTAGTAGAAGTGGAACACCAACTTATCTAGTTGATTCTCCACTTCAGATCCAAGCCAAAGGAGGTTCTATTTTGTGCAAAACCGATGAGACTTGTAATTATCAATGAAGATTAAAGAGAAAGTTTTTTCATTTCTTAACTTCCATACGACCCAATAAAAGAAAAAGAGAGAACCGAAAATTTTAGGCCAATAGTACTTCCGCAATTCAAGAAATTAACAACAGAAATAAAATTGGGTATGTCTCTGCTCCACTAGAACAGACTCATCTAAAACAGCTGAAATTACATAGCAAGAACAAAAAAGATGAAACTCACATAACAAGAATATACTATTGAAAGTTAATTTTTTTAACATTACCAATGGTTATTACTATCACCTAGAGGTGCACAAAAAATCCGAATATCCGATTTTGTGCAAAAAATATCCGAACCGATTTTTTTAAAACCGGATTTTTTCAAACCGGAGCGGATTAACCGGTTTTATCCGATCCGATCCGGTTTTAATCCGATCCGAAACCGGTTACACTCTTGTCCGAGAAAATCCGGTTTTAATCCGTACGAAACCGGTTACACTTTTGTCCGAGAAAAATCCGGTTACAATCCGAAAATCCGGTCCCAATAAAACCGAAAAAATCCGGTCCAGATTTTATCCGATCCGGATAGGATTAAAATCCGAAAATGTGCACCTCTACTAGTATCACCTAATAACTTACCCACTAAGACAATGCTCCTTATATGAAAGTTAATAAATAAGATATAGCCAAGGCCTAGGAGTAAAGAAATGTTCATGATAATGGTTAAGTTGTATACAACTAAAAATACGCTATCCCTAAAAAGAACTCTAATTGAAAAAAAATTGTTTAAAAATATATTAATATCATATTTGGATGCTTAAATCGAATTTGATATTATGCAAATTATTTCCCAAGTTAAAATAGCGTAAGATTGTGGGTGTTAACTAGATTTATTTTATATTCACAAGATTTATTTGTATTCCATAAAATAAGAGTTGTATGTAAATATAATGCGTTTTTCCTCTTTTTCTAGTTAAGTACAAATAATAATTTTTTATCTAATATGTAACATTGTATATTAAATGATAACAACTATTTTAATTTGTATGTCTTTTTTATTTTGTTTAAATGACAAAGACGGTTTTAGTAAACATACAATAGTAGTATTCACCGACTCAATTCCAAATGATACCACTCACTCTTGGATTGATGGTACAACACCCTATATCTAGCTCAAAGGATCGATCAGACCTCTCATGCAAACACATCTCATTTCTTTGATGGAAAAGTAAGTACTGTTAGGATCGAGACACCTAATACAAACGTTAGAATGATGTGGAAAACAGAAAATAAACGAACACAAGATATAACGTGGTTCGGTCCAAACACGACCTACGTCCACGGGCAGAAACAGAGACTTCTTTATTATGACTCCAGAGATATTTCGATGTACATATGACTTAACCTCTAACATTAGTATTTATAGGCAACAAACTAGAATCCTAATATAATTGGTAACTCAAATAATGATAAACACCAATTAATCTACTAGTGCCGTACATATCCAAACTTGACTTATCCAATTTTTGAATTTCAAAAATCACCATGTCGTGCATTAATCTTCATCCACATGTGCCAACATGAATTAATTCCATATAACAACTAATTCAAATCCCATGCAAGATTAATTCCATAAGCATGTTCCACGTCGTCGTGACTTATCCTTCATGCCATGCAACAATTAATTCACAAAGAATTAATTCCGACAAATTATGCTCACGTCAAGCTTCGATTAATTCTAGTTTCAAATACCAAACCGCTAATCAAGTCACACCCAACAAGTACCGCTAACTAGAGACCATTGGAGACCTCCACCTTTGCTCACCCTACACTTGACATCTTTTAGGACTGTAACTAGAGATGAGACCTTTGATGGTTGTAGATCGAAACCCCACATCTCTCTCAAGTCAATTAAAAAAAAAAACCCACACCCACCTCTCGTCTTCATGGAATCCATGGATGCTCTTATCAAATGATTCCTTAATACGAGCTATGATGTTAGCTTATGTCGGTTTCCTCCATCACCATTCAAGACCTTAATAAAGCCTCCAATTGATTTTAGAGGCAACTAATTTCTATAAGTTCCATGTAGAGCTAGGTTTTTTTTTTTTTTTTTTTTTTTTTTTTACTTTTGTGGGTTTTTTTACTCTTGTTTTGTATGATTTCATTGAACCTCATAATATATGTTATAGCTGGAAAATAAATCCACATGATGGTTTTTGGTTTCAAATATTTCTATTTTTTGTTGCAAATATTTGCTATTTTGCTATTATTTGGTTGCTTTTTAGCCACCAAACCAACAATGATATATCTAGTGGTTTTTATATATCTTTTCCCATCGTTTTTTATGCTGTGAGCCTTTTTTAGTAAATCTTATTTTAAATTATTATAGTCTCTTAAATCTACAAAAATATTGTTCATGACTTAAGCCCTTAAAATAAAAATCATAGTAATTTTGAACTAGTATTTATTACATACTTGGTTCTCGTTATACAAATTTTTATTGTTTAGATATCTAGTCCTACGAATCTTTATAACTTATTTAAGAAGTAGACTTAACTTACTCAAATGGGTTTTGTTCAATTGTTTATTTTTTATTGAATTTAGCATTGACTTTATTCATATTTGACTAGTAGCTACGAACTAGACATGTTCCTTTGGTTTCTAGGTGTGATGTTTCTATTTAGATACTGATTGGATAAAGTACACATGTGTATCTAGGTGTCTATGATGCATATGTGCACCTAGAGATTGCAACAGGGTCGAGAGTATCGGAGATCATTCTTTCCATCTCCATCCACATTCCCCACCCCAGTCCCTATCCCTATCGGGGAATTGACTTGCATCCAATCCCCATCTCCTCGGTATCGGGGATCCCCACGGAAATATGGAATTTTCTTCATCTACAAAATCGATTTCTTTCTCTCTCTCTCTCTCTCTCTCTCTCTCTATATATATATATATATATATATATATATATATATATAGGGGAGGTTTCATGCGAGAACCGTTGTTAGTACGAGAACCGCGAGAACCAATCTCAGCCGTTCCTTGGATAAGGGAAGTATCATGGATGGAGAGCGTGGAGGGATAGGGTGTGGAAGGGTGCATGTGAGGAATTCATGGGTAGACAATGACATTGAAGGAGGGGGAATTGGACGGCTTAGATTGGTTCTCGCGGTTCTCGCGCTAACAACGGTTATCGCATGAACTTTTGTCTATATATATATATATATGAAAATTTTCATACATAACTAGAATTACACATAATTTAACTCTCTAACCGATTCACATCACAATGTGATAAATCAACTATTTTAATAGTTTCGTAAGATAGGTAATATTATTGATAAAAGACATAATAGATTTACTAAATTGTTTATGTATATGAAAGATGCTTATAATACTTTCATATATGATTCTACAAAGAATATATTTCTCATTTAGTCGTATTAGCTTTTCTTCATTTTCTTTGTTTAATAAAATCGTATGAGACGATCACGTATGTCTAAACAAAAAACAATCTTATTGATATGAATATTAATGTAAGAAAGTTAAACTTGATAAAAGTGCATATTTATAAGAGAAATTTGACTATAAATGTATATATACATACATACATACATATATATATATATATATATATATATATATATATATATATATATATATATATATATATATATATATAGGGGAGGGTTCATGCGAGAACCGTTGTTAGTGCGAGAACCGCGAGAACCAATCTCAACCGTTTCTTAGATATGGGAAGTATCATGGATGGAGAGCGTGGAGGGATAGGGTGTGGCAGGGTGCATGTGAGGAATTCATGGGTGAGTAATGACATTTGAAGGAGGAGGAATTGGACGGCTCAGATTGGTTCTCGCGGTTCTCGCGCTAACAACGGTTCTCGCATGAACTTTTGTCTATATATATATATATATATATATATATATATATATATATATATACACACACACACACACACACACATACACACACATATATGTGCGGGTTCGGGGTCGGGGTCGGGTACGGGTTCGGGGAACTTAGAGGTATCCCCATCGCTGTCTCTAAGTTCGGGGAATCTCCGTCTTGTCCCATCCCCGGTCAATTCGGGGATTCTCCCGTCAAATCAGGATCGGAGATCGGGTTCCCCATCAGATATGGGGTTTTTTGTCATCCCTATGTGCACCTATGTTGGAACAAAAGCCTTTATAACATGCACATGTGCACCTATGCACATATCTGACCCGTGCTGGAAAAGACCCCAGCAAAAATGATTTTTTTTTTCTTTGAAAATATATAGCAACGTCGGTGTCGAATTTAAAAAAAGCATAATTTTTTCTTTTTTGTAATAATTTTCATATTAAAAAACACTCGCGTTCGGTAGATAGATTATTTTTAAAGAACTAGGGTAAATGTTAGAATGTCCAAATCACCTATTTTCCATTTACAAATAGTACTTTCGACTTATGTTTTGTTCAAATAGATCCTACCATCTTGAACTGTTGATATTCAAAATCAATAGCCGTGATTGGTTCTCGCCCCAAAATTAGTTCTCATTTGAACCTTCCATATATGGAAAAAATCTAGAGAACACCTCTTAAGTAGAGAATAATAAGAACAATTTTCAACCACTCATTTATCAAGTTTAAAAAGGTATGATAGGTATTTTATCTTTTGGTGTTGTTTGTTTTTTTTTAAACGTCTTAATACATCTTAATCTGATTCGTTAAGAGTTATTAAGATGTAGAGAATGTTTGTTAATTTTTTTTATTAAGATCTAAACCCATCTTAAAACCTCTAAACAAATCAGATGTATAATTTCATCTTAATACATCTGATTTAAAAAGTACACGCCTGACGCCTCACATCCCTACCAACCCCTCACATTCTATGAATTTAATATCCAGGCTATCAGATTTCCATTTCTCCCCTGCCATCCACAACTATCGCCGGCATCCTCATAACCACCGTCTCCGTTCTCCCTACCGTCTCCTTTCTCGGCGTCCTCCTTGCCGTGGATACTCGTCATCACCGTCACTGCGTCACATACATCTTCTTCCTCGACGGGCCGATGCGTCTGTCATCTCCAGCACCGACGCCCTCCTTATCGCCATCTCCGGCACCGACGTACTCCCAATCACCATTTCCGTCGCCGACGTCCTCCCAATCGTCATCTCCGGCACCGATGTACTTCCAATCACCATCTCTATCGCCGACGTCCTCCCAATCGTCATCTCCGGCACCGACGTACTTCCAGTCACCATCTCCGTCACCGATTTCCTCCCCATCGCATCTCCGATACCGACTTTCTCCCGCTTAGCATCTGCGTCGTTTACATCATCCCCGTCCCCGTCTACGCTGCCGACTCCCGATATTCCACCATCGATCGTTCAATTTCTTCTCCACAGTCGATGAACGTTCTTGGTAAATACATTGGTCTTTGTTCTTGTTGCAGCTATAGTTAGGATTTTTATTTGATTAATTGTTCTCCATCTCACTAGTGATAAGAAATCTTTACTGTGCATAATGTATATTAAGATTGAGATGTTCATGAATATTGAACACTGAGATACCAATGTTGAAAACTTGAAATGAGAAGAATCTTCATAGTTTATATGACCAAATCAGTACTTAGACGAGTTTTAGAAACATTCAGATTTTGAAAAACAAACAGTTAAATATCACTTATATTCAGACGTTAGAACCACGTCTTAATGTTCAGACATGGTATTCAGATTCAGACATAAAACCTCTTAAAAAACAAACGAGGCCTTAGTCTCCTCTCACATACCTCTTTATATAGACTTCCCAATACAAAATTTTGCATCTTGATTCTTAAAAATTATATATCTTTTAGATTATTGAGTTTTATATAAAAAAATATGCCATTAGATCTAAAATTTTGTCTCTTTAATCTAAGATAATTTTTCATATATTATAATTAAAAAAAACACTAGATGCAGATACATTCAATAGATGTAGAAGCCTTTACTGGATGCATAAATCGAAAATAGATACAAAACAAAGCTAAACGAGTAAAGCAACTTAACGTGACATAGCACATGGCAACATAGGATATCGTACCTCATATACGTACGTGAACAACGTTAACAACATATCATACCTCATATACGCACGTGTGCAACATCAACGACATATTTCAACTAACCACAGACAACTCTACTTACTGAGCCTCATGGAAAAACCGGTACTCACCTCGATATTACAGGAGGCAGAAATGAAATCGGAAATCCCAAGAACACACAGAGTCGTCCGAATCACCTAACACAGTAGGTTCAGGCTTGGTTATTACATACACATAGCACACATGGGTTAAAACACAAGTTACACAAGTTGTCAATTTAGACCCCCCTGCTTGCGATAGCAAGAACAAGCCTTGCGGTTGCAAGGGACCTTCCAGAACAGCCCTTACGATCGCAAGGGTATTCCTTGCGGTCGCAAGAGGTCTTTTCCCCTATACCAATGCTTCCGATCGCAAGAGATGCCACTTTTGATCGCAAACATGATTCTAGGGTTGGTTACGATCGCAAGTTACGTACCTACGGTCGTAAACCTTATTTCCTTCGCTCGTAAGCGGTAAACATTACAAAACAGACCCATACGATCGCATGGACCTACCATACGATCGCAAAGACCAAACACAAGGCTTACGATCGCAAAGGTTTACCATGCGATCGCAAGGTCTTTACATACCCCATGCGATCGCAAGTAAGCCCCATGCGATCGCATGACACCCCAACACAGTGTTCTTCCTACTCTGTTACGCATAGCATCTGTAAATCATGATTTTAACACCAAAGACCAACTTGAATCCATATTCAAGCGTTTATACATCTTTAGCATACATACAAACTTACTAACATGTTTCTTGACTCAAAACAACAAGTATCATGAATTATTATCACTAAAATCCACTTATCTCCATCACTACTTTAAGAACCAAGTTCATATGAAGAATACTTACAAAATCAGTTGAACCACCACAAGATAAACAGATTTAGAGCTTGATTCTACTGCTTGGATTCACTATAATTAGCTTCCCTTTGATTTCTCCTTGAAATCTCACAAGAACAAGTGTGTAGATATGTTTGCAACTCACGTATGTGTTTGTATGTGTATTTAGTGTGTGTAATATGTGTTCCCAGGGATAAGAACCCATATAAACCGACCTTTGTTTGTTTAATACCCCGCGTGGGTATTTTTTTCTTCTATTCAATTTAAAACATAACTTACGTTTATCCGTTTCAACTAACGGAGATATTTTTGGAACCATTATCTAAAACCGTTCAACTATTTATCGACCTGGTCAACTTACGACACTTTTCACATTACCACATTTTTATCCATAATTAACACCACTTTACACATAAAACACCATTTAGCAACAAGACAGCAATGAAGTCAACGTACAAGTCAACAAACACGAGGTATAACTACTTACTACTAGGCCCTATTTTAGGATGTTACAAGACTGTTTCGAGATAATCAATCTCCCAAAGTCCCAAGATAAATGCCGATTCGAGATGACTATTATCCTATAAACCCATTAAACATTTTAGAGAAATTACAGAAAAAAATTGTAAGTGTATATGACTACGAAGCATGAAACAAAAGAAACTGAACTAAACTAAGATATATTATTCCATCATGCAAGGAAATTAGTTAATGCCCATATGCATGTAATGACCAGGGATCATATCAATGCAAATGATACAAAAAGAATTGAGAGGGCTAATTTCCAATAAACACAAGAACTATCGGGACAATTTTCTTCGTATCTTGCATAAACAACAACACAATATCTAAAGAAGAACTTAAAAATACTTATTAAACATTTCAGAGAAATTAAAGGAAACATGGTAAGTATATGTTCACACTAAACAAGTAACAAAAGAAACTAAACTAAACCAATATTTTATTCTTCCATCGTGCAAGGAAGTTGGCTGCTTCTCATATGCATATAAATGACCAAGGTTCGTATCATCGGCGATCAAGAAGCGCAGGTGGTGATCGAGATGCGGATGTGATGATCGAGATGCAGTGCTAGGAGATATATGCAACGGGAAGAGTTTCATCGGTGATGTGTGAACTAATGGGAGCGACCATCGTGGGAAGATTTAGGCAAGATGTGAAGGAGATAGGTAAAATGGATGAATGTGTGTATGTTAATGGGATCAAGGAGAGAGATATATTTTATTAGGATTGTATTACTTTTTTATCTAGTTTTTTAATTTAGGAAACAGAATCGATAAATAAAAGACTACCATTGATTAGGAATATTTAATAGTCAGGATGTGTTCTTAGAGTTCTAGCTAGTTGTTTTTATTTGATCATACATACATGTGTGTATAGGATATAATAAGAAGAACTGAAGAATATGTGCAGAAAGGAATGAGGTGTGTCGTATGTCCCCTCCAAAGGGTATAATGTTAATTTTCATATTGGTCTTCCTTCTCTAATTGGGAAAAGCGATGGAACATTATCAAAGGTGTTCCGAAGGGACTTCTTTTCCTTCATGAGGATTTTTTTCTAAGGACAATTCATCGTGATTTAAAAGCTAGTAATGTTTTCTTAGATGATCATATGAACACTAAAATTTCAGATTTTGTGATGACAAGGTTGTTTAAGCACGAGAAAACTCAACAAGATACAAGTCGAATTGTTGGTACCTAGTAAGTATATAATCTTGGGAAATTTATATAATGTTAGGAATTTTATTGGCCATGCATGAGGGTGCAGCGTCCTGTGTCAGCACTCCAGTAGGAGATAGTGAGTACTTTAAGGTTTTACGCGGGCTTCACCAAGGGTCTGCACTTAGTCCTTTCATCTTTGCAATCATTCTCGACCAGCTAACGAGAGGGATTCAAGGAAGCATCCCATGTGTATGATTTTCGCAGATGACATTGTCTTGGTTTCAGATACGAAAGAGGAGTTAAACAGAAGATTAGAACAGTGGAGGGTTGCGTTAGAAGACTCAGGACTAAGGATAAGTAGAGGTAAGACCGAGTTTCTTTTTTGCCATTTTAGCAAGACCGATATCGAGGGGAGCCAAGATATCTACATAAGAGAGCACGCGTTGAGACCCCAGGAGTCTTTCAGGTATTTAGAATCCATTTTACACAGAACGGGGATGATAGATGAGGATGTTTCCAACCGTATTCAGGCAGGGTGAATGAAGTGGAGAGCGGCGTCAGGAGTACTTTGTCACAAGAAGGTACCGGTTAGGCTTAAAGGAAAATTCTACAGACTAGCTATCAGACCTGCCATGTTATATGGATTAGAGTGTTGGCCACTGAAAAAGGCACAGGCGGAGAAGTTAGAAGTGGCAGAGATGAGGATGCTTAGATGGATGTACGGAAAAACGTTGTTAGATAAAATTCCGGTGGGTGTTTTTAGAAACGAATTAAGAGTGTCTTCTATCGTCTACAAGTTGAGAGAAGGGAGACTGAGGTGGTTCGGCCACGTTAAAAGGAGACTTCCAACAGCACCAGTTAGGAGAGCAGAATCACTTACAGTGGATGACACTAGGAGGTGTGGTCGCCCTTTTCTGAGGTGGGAAGATAGAGTTAAAGCGGATTTGCAGGAGCTATCTCTCTATGTGGACATGATCTCAGATAGGTCCTCATGGAGAAGGAAGATTAAGATCCAGGATTAGGTAGAAGAAGTTTAGCACTTTGCGGCTTAGGGTTTATGGTCTCTATATATTTTTTTATTTCATTTCTTTTGTGTTTTTCTTTTATTTATTTATTTATTTTTATTTTTATTTTATTTTATTTTATTTTATTATTTTTTATTTTTTTTGCCCGTGTTTTCCTTGTTTCTCCTTTATTCGTTTTTGTTTTCTGTCCCTTCGATGCCGGAGGTCTTTTCAGGAAGCAATCTCTCTACCTACGGGCAGATGTATGGTTGTCTACATCTCACCTCCCCCATACCCCGGTTTAACGGGATTGGATATTGTTGTTGTTGTTGTCTTCCTCCTCTAATTACCTTTCACTTCCTTTCTTCCCTGTTTTTCATGCTTATGGTCCCAAAATTTGTTTTATCTCTTGTTTTGTCTCCTAATATTATAATAAATAACAATTGTTGTCATCTTAACTGACACCGTTTACTGTTTATTGAAGGGGTTCCCTAATTGTTTTACTTCATATACATGATGTGTTACAAATATAACAATACATATTATAGTTCACATGGTAATTAAACACCCTTACATTTATATAGAAGGTAATAGATTCGATTCCTTATAATAGTTTTTTTCTCTTATCAGCTGTCAGGTTTGATATCGAGCATTCTCTTTCCTCTTCTTTTGTCTCCCTTCTCCCCCCAACAACCACAATTCTAAATATATAGAAAATAAATAATAATGTTCTAAAAATTACATACTCGTTGCTCTCAATGGATAAAATAATTAAAATATATTAATTTTTAAAAAACGTCATATTACGATAAAATTTATATCGAAACGAAGATAAAAATAAGACGACCACAAATATATAATAATTTTTTCTCTAAATGAAACGTAGCACAAGTTATTACACATAATTTACAAATAACCTATAATTAATTACATTAATATACAATTTTCATAAAAGGCTCTCGCATATTTAATACAACCCCTTAAAAGTTACATCCAAACCCTTTAGTTAAATTGAATAGAAATGTAATATTATAATTTATCTTATTATTGACCAATCAAAACATATTATTTGTCCATGTTACAATTACACTGTGATATATAATAAATTCTTATGTTGCATTTGTCTAAAACTATATATAATATCGTTCATTGTTTTCTTTTATATTTTAAAAACTTTTATTATTATTTGTGTAATTCCTTTTTTTAAAACGTAACTTATAATTTAGCATACTTATTAAATATTTGTTCTATATAATTTTTATTTGACTTTTTTGTAATTATATCCTAATCAATATTAATAAATTTATCTAACATCAAGTCGTTATGTGGTTTTGTTTTTTGCTTTTTGTTTTTTACTTCTTTTTTTCTCCAAAAATCATATTTAACCAATTAATAACAATAATAATTTGAAATAATTGATAAAGTTTTAATAAAAAACAATTCCATAACTCTTCGAAGTAGACGTTAAGACAAATTTGAGTTAATTAATATAATTTAGATGAACAAATATGGTTCTATAAAAAGAGCAATTAAGTCTAGAACTATGTAAATATACGCAATGTTAGTAAAAGTATTATAATACTTTGGCAGTGTATACATGTATTATGTTTAAATATTAGGTATTTTATAAGTTCTTAAAGGTAGATTTATCAAGCAAAACCAATAACAAATAAGATTGAACGATAATAGAATAAAAATTATTACTTTCTTAGTTAGTAGTTTAATACTTATAAATGCATATTACTTTCGAATAAATACTTACAAATTTTTTTCGAATAAATACTATAAATGCATATTACTTAAGATTTTGATACCTACGTTTCCTTTTCGATCAAATGTCTAATATATAGTATACAAAGTTTAAATAAATAAAAAACTTACCATTTTGCCTATAATATATGAAAAAATAGAAACACTTGATAAATTTACATTCTTATCTTTCAAGGAAACAATGAAAAGAGAAAAAACTTTGTAACTTTTCAGAAATGTTATGCTAGCTATAGACATGGATCAGAATTTGATAAATCAAATAAGATGTCTATAACTAAAAGAGTCATGTTGGTGATAATTTTTTCTAATAATGTACTAATATTACATGTTTTAAATATCTATATTTTTAAAGATTAAGACACATGTCATAATATGTTATCATAGTTATTATTGCTACTATATTATAATTGTTATCTACGAGGATCTATATAATAGTTATTTATGTTTTTAAAAATCAATTCACTTATATATCCGCGAAATGCAGACCATATAACCTCATCATATAATATATACATTTTGGAGCAAAGATATTTGTTTTTTTTGTAAATTTTGTTTTTTAGTGTAAAATATTATTATTATTATTATTATTATTATTATTATTATTATTATTATTATTATTATTATTATTAATACTATTACTATTATTAATACTATTATTATTATTATTATTATTATTATTATTATTATTATTATTATTATTATTATTATTATTATTATTATTATTATTGTTATTAGAAGTAGTAGTTGCAATAGTACTAATAGTAGTAAATAGACATATATTTTATATTTTATCTCTTATTATCAAAATCTATTATTAATATTAAATTTTATTATTTACATTTAAACATAATAATAATAATAATAATAATAATAATAATAATAATAATAATAATAATAATTATTATTATTATTATTATTATTATTATTATTATTATTATTAGAAGTAGTCATTGCAATAGTAGTGGTAGTAACTACACATATATTTTATATTTCATTTCTTATTATCAAAATCTATTATTATTATTATTATTATTATTATTATTATTATTATTATTATTATTATTATTATTATTATTATTATTATTATTATTATTATTATATTTTATTGTTTAAATTTAAAACAATTTAGTTTAATTCAATAGTTATTTATATTAATATTAGTGACCGAAGTCAAGACTAAAATTCGAAGATTTTTAAATTATCTTTTATAGAGTCGTTTAGACGAATTTCATAAAAATTTAAGTAACAATATAATTTTACAGTAGACGAGATACTATTTTTACCCCGTCGCGAAGCACGGGTAATAATTACTTGTTAAATAAAAATTCGTTTATTAAACTTGATTCAGATTGTTTCTAGGTTTCAAGTTCATCTTGTTTAAGGACATTTATATATATATATATATATATATATATATATATATATATATATATATATATATATATATATATATATATACAGACACACACACACACACATTGCACAATCCTTATTATGCGCCAATAGTACTGTTCACTAAAGGGTTTTTTAAAATGCGCCCATAATTAACATATATATTGATAGTCTTCTAATCTGACTAACATGTGATAGCCCAATTAGATGGTAAGCATTTTCATTTTTATCCTTGAAGTCAAGAGTTCTATTCTTTTCACGCCTATATTTTTTTCATTTAATAGCTAAACTTATCTCTCCACATCTAGACTAGGGATGTTCCCACTAGGGATGACAATTGTCATCCGATCCAGTGATCATCCACCCGATCCCGATCCTTCTCTGATGGATATGGATGAAGTTAAATGGGTGAATTTCAGATATGGGGCGGATATGGATAACGATTTTCCATCCATGGATGAATCCATAAACCCGAATTAAATTTGATATAATTATAAATTTATATACTTAAGTATGATTTAATATATGTATTTAACTTTACAACTTATATATAATTATATTAATAAAGATATATATAATTATGTAGGTTAATTCACACTTTCTTCTATAGTATTTTTGTATAGTTACATCGATTATATACATGTAAGTGTCAAAGTGAAAGAAACTATGATTCTTATATTTTTTTGCAAGAAAATATGTATTAATATCAATAAAGATAATTTATTATATATTAAAATGTGGTATTTTCCTTGGGGAAAACGTTCTTTTGACATCTAGTGGATATCCATTTACCTGTTTAATCCGATGGATATGGACACGGGCGGACAAAATTATTTTAAATGGATATGGATATTGATATTGATGTGGATATAGCGTCATCCAATCCATATCCGATCCATTGCCATCCCTAGTCCCCACCATTTAATTTTTCACTTTTCACTTTTTTTATTAAGGGTTATTTTCTTTTTTCTCTTACTGTATTCATTCTCAAGATATGTAGTGTATATTAGATTTATATTTTTCATTATTTGTTTTGTTTTTGTCTTTAATTATATCATCTATTTATACTTTTATTTTCTTTGTCTTTATTAGTGTATTACTAATTTTATAAGATTTTCAAGCTTCACTATGGACGTAGATGTATATTATAAAGTATGTATATGTATTTGTCGTTTTTAAAAAGTATTAATATTTTGAGGTGCTTGATAGTTTTTATTTTAAATGGCCTATAATTTACTGTTTTTGATGAAGTAAAAGAAAATCTTTAGAATGTTTTTATCTTAATATTTTGTTTTTGACTTCTGTAAAATATTTTCGGTTTTCAAAATCATGAAATGATTTTGGTTTATGTTTACTGATATAGAGCAATAACTATAGTGTTTCTTTTTGTTTAAACATATTCAATAACTCATTACACTAGGTTTATTAAGCTATAAATACATATATAACAAATTAGGAATTTTTTTATAATTTAGCATAATCATTTTGAACGATTCAGATAAGTTTTGATAATGTGTTTTGTACTTATTGTAACAATCCCGCATCAAAGCGCGGATTGTGAACACTCATTTACAAACAATTATTCTTTTGTTGGACAACACGTCCTTCGGTCCAAAGTTCGCATCTTGATATTAGAATTGAGTGATATTTATTATTATGTCAAAATATTCATTTTATGTGTTATTTGTTTTTCTTGTATAACTTTTTAACACAAATCTTAAGTTCAAATGTGCGTTTATATATTTATACTCGTCTTCTTTTTATTTACATTTTAAAATAAATTTTTATTGGATACCAAACTTTCATCAATATATTGATTTTTTTAACCGGCAAATGGTCGTTCCGGGTTTGAATTGCTTGGTGACGGGTTTTTAACCTCCCCTCATTATTTGACTTTAACAATTAAACCTCTTCACCATGATTTATCCACAAACTTTCCTTGTCTTATTTAAAATAGAAAAAATGGCGGACTGAATTAGTAAATATTCTCTTAATATTCTTGTATTAAGGTTATTTTTATATTGTAAAACAACCACCAAAATTTCACCAAATGAGTTAACCACTAAACTTTTATCACCATAACTTTATCACTAAATTATTTTTGTTTTATTGAAAGGTGTAAATAAAAGATAATACTTTATCAGTGCTTTTCTTATCTTGTGTATTTTCTAAAGAGTTGACCCGACAAAAAATTCTTTAAAATGTCGAGTTTTCCATCTAGATCTTCTATTTTGCTGTTAAGATAGTTTTAAATTTAGGTGAGAGTGGTTTGATTTTGGGCGAGTTGTTGAATATTCTTTTAAGCATTCTGCAATTGAACGTTGTTTATCTGGTACATTATGCTATGATAGGCACCTCTTTAAATTATTAGATGTGTGAGTAATCTTTCTAAAATAAGAGAGAGAGAGAGAGAGATATACACCGTGTTATAGAGTTATTTTTCTGTAACAAAATGAATGAAAGGAAATGATATAATTAAGTTGATGTTTCATGAGTGTTTTTAAGGAGATAGAAAGATAGGGAAGAAGTGGTTATTTTATCTAAAATTTATCCTATCGAAAGTAAGATGATAAAGAAGAAAACATTGTTTTCCTCTAATCCGTCATTTTCTTTTTTTTCCTTCCAACTCATAAACACAAATTTTTTTCCCTTCACTTTCCGTGTTTAAAAGACTCGAGAACAGAGTGCTAAAGAGAGTCAACGAGATTGGAACAAATATATTGCTTTTCTTTGTTTCTTCCTTCTTTTCTAAATAGTTAGAATACCCGATGTGAATAGCGGATCTAGTATGGACACAACGTTAATATTTAACCGAATTTCTTTATATATAGATACAACTTCTACTCAAATATCAATACTTATAATTACCGCTCTCTATTCCTCAGTCCTCACCATAATTATAAAAGCAAAAACCCAACATAACTAAGCAATAAAAAGAAAAAAAAAACTAAGCAAAAAAATCTTCAAGAAGCTTGGGCTTTGGTGTACTTGGTAACCTATGTTATGCAGCTACTTGGGCTTTTTTTCTTCCTTTTTTGGGTGCTGTTTGTTTCTCTCGCTTCTTTTTTTAATTTCTTCACGTTGCCTAAATCTATGGTTTTTTTAACTTTTCTTTTTACCCCTCCTATACTATAATTTACCTTTTTTCTTTTATTCCCTCCATTTTTTTTTCTCCTAAATAACAAGTAGTCATTTTTCATAACCAACTACGTCGGTGGTTATTTTTTTTCTTTCAAAAGTTTCATTTCTTTTATTATTCTCTTCTTCCTCTTCTTTCTTATATTTTCTATAATTTTTTTTCAGTATTTAGTACTGCTTTATTTACTAAATTATCATTTTAAGTATTTTTATAAACTATTAAAACACTTATAGCTCAGTACCCGGTATATTGAGTAATTTTTAAAATTACGGATTTAAGTTTTGTATTAAACATAAGGTGCAAAATGTAGATTTAAGAATGGAATTAGTTGAGTGCGTATGTGTGTTTTCCTTATTTAAAAAATTGATATTTTCTTTATTATATATGTGTTGAATGTAGATTCAAGTTTTTAAGTATTGATATTACACATTATTAGTAGACAAAATAATTAGTTACTAGATTAATCGAGAATGCAAACCTGCAGCTATGAGCGGATTTGCTACACTCGTAAATTTACATTCATCCAGTAAAAGCAATATATGTGGCCTACTAAAATCCACAAGATTTTTTTCTTTTATAACTGTAAACACACATATTCTTTTAATTTAAACCAATATTTATAATGGAACTTGAATCCTCAATCCCATAGAGAAAGAAACAGTTTAACATTTCTTGATAACATTAGACAATGACCTTTGGTGACGTCCACAAGATTTTAGCTATCAAATAATTATATATATATATGTATATATATATACACACATTATCTTACTCCTATATAATACATTTACAACCTCAAAAACTCTTACTTTTTAAGTAAATTGAATTTACTTAACTACCCCTCACTATTAACTTTTAATATTTCATCTTAATCATTATTAATAAATTCAGAAACAACATGAACGGTTATGAATAAATTCATAAACAACAGGAACGGAAATTTGACGAAGGAATTCAGAAATCATTCCTTGATTTAAGCTGTGTCAAATAATGGCTGTAAAAAATATTGATTAATAATTTCTGCTTTCTGCTTCTTTTAAATGAAAACAAAGACTGATATTTCCTTCTAATCATTACAAAATAAATTCACAAAAAAAAGACTGTAATATTTCCTTCTAATCATTACAAAATAAATTCACACAAACTATATAAACAGGAACGGAAGATTTGAGGAAAATAACTGCTGTAAAAATAAAGAAAATATATCCCTACCTCTCAAATAAGGAAAATATAGAAGGTAGCAATCACAGAAACTATACCCCTAATTTCAGCAAGGCAACCATTAAAAATATATTAAAATACAACATTACAACTCACCCCTAATTTCAGCAACTTCTAAAATAAAGACCTGACTTCTAAAACCTATATATACCAAACAAATGTTTTAACTCTTTTGTACTAAAATCCAGAATTCTAGAATCATTTAAGCTTGATACCAACACAATGAGTGCTTCAAAGATTGCTGAAAGTTCAATGGAGATGAACCAAAATGAGGTAATGTTGAATTCTGTCACTACATCTGCAATGTACTACAAAACTCATCTTTGACTTGCTAACCTATTTCTGTTACTACAGTTGCTACAATCAGATGTTACATACCTTGATGCTTCAGCCATTGCAGCTGCAACAACAGATATCGTAGAGGTAAGCAAGAAGATCACATACAAAAAAAAACAAAAATGATTGTAGATAAACCACATTATACAAACTAATGCAACAACATTATATAATATCCAGACCACCCTGAATAAGTCCACATCATTCTGAAATTACATGTCTTGTATATCTCTAAAATATTCTCATCTTCTTTTAACTAAGAATTTATAAAGTTCATGAAATATTCAAGTTAATATATGTAATCATCAATTTAATGAATATAAACACTGTATACACACATGTAGTGTTTTGATAAATAAATTTTTGACTTTGGCTGCTAACCTTATACTTGATTTTTGTCACTACAGCTTCAATCCGACGTTACATGCCTCAATGCTCCAGCCATTACAGCTGCAACCACATATACCATAGAGGTAAGCAGCATAATTACATTCAAAAAATAGAATATGTAGCACAATTTAACATGTCCTTGCAAATATTTGTTAGGCTTTGTACTATTTTGATAATAGTTGGATAATTATGATTGAAGTAAAGCCATTTATAAAGGGTACAAATGTCATTTTAATACAATGTTGAAAAAAGTCCAACTAGAAATTTCATAAAACTTAAATCTAACCGCACTCATATTAAACAAATCAAAAAGAATACCTAACAAATCATAATAATTCTATAACTTTTATACAATAATATGCCACAAATAATTTCAAGTTTCACCATTTTTAGTATTTCAACAATTTTGTGGATTTATATTACAGTAGAAACACACATTTCACTTTTGTATGATATGTAGATAAAAACATAAACTAACATCAGCCATTCAGCCCAAATTATTAACTATGTAGCCTATAAGAAATCTAATATCATCATCAAGTTTTTTTTAACATAAACACTTAAAAGAATATATAACTATGCAGCCAGAATTCCAAAATATAACCAGAATTCCAAAATAAAATCAGACTTGCAAAATAACTAATATTTAATATATTGTTGTGAACAGATTTCAAAAAAACGAACAAGGGAAGAAAATTTGACCAATTGGAAATGGGATGCAGTAATCGACATCGACACCTCAGATGATGAAGCTTTATCGATGGAAAACGTGAAAAGAAAGAAATCAAATCAGATTTCGATTTTTAGCCGCAATAAAGTTTACCGTCTTTTTTATGAAACCGATGAAGATTAGCAAGATTTGTGTTTTTAGTTTATCTCCTTTTTAAATAAGCTTTTAAGTTTTCCACTTGTATTACTTTTAAAACAATGATTTGATTATTGCGAATAAATTAAATCTATTTAGTGATGTTCTACATTCATCTTTAACTTCGTACATTTCCGCTTATAATACATTTACACTATCAAAACTCTTAATTTTTACACTTTCAAAACTCATAACTTTGTTAAAACGCGCTTGCGCCTTAAAATGCATACACCTTGTATAGTGGTCGCCAAAAGTATATCTTTATAAATAAAATTATAAAAACGTTTTAATCATTCTATTAAAAAACCTAACTCATTAGTCATTACATGGAATACTTTAATCTTTGTATTAATAAAGGACATAATAATAATTCATAAAAAAATTAAACGTTTAGGCAAAATGTGTGTACCTAACTCAGCCAGACACGTACAAAGAATTACCGGTTTTTTGAATGTACTCAACTCAGCCATACCAGCCCATTTTTTATATTTAAATGATCGAATTATGAATCTATTTCTAACCTTCATGATGAGTGTCAAGTAGAAACAGCAACCAGTGTCAACAATCCAACCAAACCGTAGTTCACAATACTATCAACATCTTTGATACTTTGAACCTTCTGAACTACAACATTCCACAAATCAGCATGAGGACACCTCCCACGTTCCAAAGCCTGCAGTATACATTCATTAAGTCCTTCACAGAACAAGGTAGAAGATAATATAATTATTAGATTTCTTTGGAGTTGTCAATCCCCCTCTCAAATTCATACCGCTTCTATAAAATCTATTAGATGGCAATGACCATATTCATAAATCCACACTCTGTAATAATAAAAATATAAAATACAACAGAGCTTATTTGTTTCAAAAACTCAGCTCTCATCACCCTTCAAAATTCCGACCCGAAACACGTTTGATTAACTTTCTACCTCTTTCTCCCAAATACCACCAACGTATATTAAGCTCAAAGGAAAATATAAAATAAATAATAACATACAAGTTGGTAAATAGCATACATCAATTAGTTACTCTAGGCACATATAGTATTCATAATTTATCCTTGATGTTAGTTCAGCAAACTTTCTCTTTAATTGGTTTAAAAGATTGCGAGTCATTGATTGGGGTTGAAATACATTTAACAATTAACCCTATTTCATTGAATCGTAAAAAAAACACATACATTCCCTTTAACGGAAAGAATCTATAATAACAATTAAATCTATTATAAGTAGAGCATTAATTATTTCAAACAACAGCTCATCAATAAGATTTTCAAAGGTGGGTGACTTACTACTATCCTTATTAATTATAAACCTCCCAAACACCTTTACCTTTCATAACACTAAATATAGTGACCCGATAATCTACTCTCTATGTGTGTTGTTATCTGTTTATCAATTCAAGTAATTAACCCGTTGCTATAGATAAATAAATAATTCTGCTAAATTATAACAAAAGAACTTCAAGAATCTATTGTCTGCTAATTTTAGTCAGCAAACATCAGGCACCTATGAGCAAAAAATGTAAACCAAGCATAAGATAATAACATGAAATGTAAACCAAGCATCAGATAATAACTCATGTTTACCTTGATAGTCTCATAGTGATTCCATCCAACCTCACATGATAATAGCCCCAATAAGCAGTTCTTGTGTCCAACTTTAAGCCTCAAAACTCTGCATTTTTTATTACAAAAATGAATGCAATCGTACATCAATTCAACAAATGAAACTAAAATCTGCTTTCATAACAAATTTACTATTCAACAAACAACGACGCTTAGTTTTAATAAAGGTACTACAAATACAACAGGAACAATACAGATGCTTTTCTGAAAGAGTTTCACACAAGAACATTTCTTTACAAAATATAAAAATATCACAACTTACATAAAATTTTCTTAAAGATTAGTTTATAACAACTACATGATAAGCCTCTCAATACAGACACTAACAGTGATACTTATAAAACGATACTTGAAGCTACTAAACACACAAAAATGATATAACTAAAGAAGGAAGAAAGAGGCAAGGGGAGGGGATATGCTGAAATCGATGACTCACCAGAAATCGATGTCTCACCAGAACCACGCACCGATGTCGAAACCCAGATCTGAAATTGTTGACGATGATCAGAAACCCAAATCTGAAATCTATGACTCACCATAAACGAAGAAAACAAATGAAACCCTAACATGGTGAACAAAGCCAAATCGCTACTGAAGAACCAAATCGAAACCCTAATCGCAACCCAGATAACAACCCAAATCGTAACCCTAACCGGGTAAGGGTGGCCATATGCGGCGGTAGTCATGGTGCACGCACTCACATACACTGCTGTGGTGCTTCTCCAGCGAGGTTGTTGCTGGCGATTGCAGAGAGAGAAAGAAAGAGACGGTGGATCGAGGGAGAGGTGAAGCGAGGGAGAGGTGATGGGTGACGGTGGTAGGGTCCTGCAAAGGTCCACGGCGGCGGTGGCAGCGGCGGCGACGGTAGGGTTCCGGTGTGTGAAGGTGAGGCGGCAGGTAGGAAATATAATCGATGAAGTCTTCTGGATCGGCAAACGAAATGTAACCAAAGGGAGGAAGAAAGAGGCGTAAATAAGCCATTAGGGTTTCTTGACTTCAATTGATATATTATATATTATTTTTAATTATTTATTTATTTATATGTTTAATAAAATAATACCTTTGTAATAGAATTATAATATATATATCTTTAATTATTTATTTATGTTTAATAAAATAATACTTATCAATTAAGAATTATCAATTATTAATATTTAAAACTATAATATCATCTTAATAAGTATCATTTCTTCTTACATGTATTGAAAATTTATTTTGTTATTTCTTTTAATTGCTACTGTCATGTTGATTCAAATTCTAAAAGTATTTCTTTTATTTAACATTTTTTGTAGATTAAGAATCCAAACATCTATGAAGTTATTTCTGAATTCGAACCACATTATGGGTTATTCACGATAAATGTTGTGAGAGTTTATTCCGTCTACAAGGACACGCTAGAAAACAAATTATATTTGTTTCTACTTGATAGAAATGTAAGTGACTATAAAGTATTCAAATTTATCAATAAGCTAATATATTAATTCTGAATTATTAAATAACTTGCGTGTGTTAGAGAGATAGAGTTGTGGCTGTTGTTTGTCCTGAACTCATTGAACAGTACGAAGCACTTGATCTAGAAGGGTTTGTGTTTGCGATCGAGCGTTTTGAGTTCAACGGACGTGGTTACGATGATTTCCCAAGACACAATGCGTTTTCAATACATCGTGCTGAATGGACGCTATTGGTTAATAGAAAAACCAAGTTCTCTCGGTTGGGTATTACAGATGTTACACCTGAGCTTCCAACAACAATTATCTTGCTTGCGATGGATTGTATTCCCTAATGGTAGTAAACGTACATTTTTAGTTTTTCAGTAATAACAGTCTCTATTATTTAACTGTTGGTTACAATCACAACGATGTATTAAATTATATTTATTCCAAGTTAAAGTGTATTATTGTTTGTATTGTCTTCTCCCTCTTGATTCATACCACAACAAAAACTCATCACAACCCCATTTTTATTCGCCGCCGCCGCATTGCGCGGGTACCCCACTAGTATATATATAATAGATCAACAAAGAACCTAATCTTAAACAAAGAACCTAAAGAACCAATCTGGACTATTGGATCATCAAAATCAATGGATGAGATTGAACGATGGAAAAACTGTAATTATTATGTATTAATTTAGGAATAAAAGGGCAAACATGGAAAATCACTCCCCCAACAACCTACGAATTTAAAAAAAAAACCAAAAACTTTAAATTGTCATAACTTTTTAAGTTATTTGAATTTAAACAAAAAAATTATACCAATCTTTTAGTTTTTTAATCATCTTTCAAACAAGATCACTCTTCCCATATTTTTCTAAATTTTTTTTTGAACATGAAAATTTTGTTTGTATTTGGACAGCAGTTAGTGTTTCTATCGGATTTTGAATTTTGGGTTTGAATGTGTAATTTTGCATTTTGGGCTGCATTTTTCATTGAATCATATTGGATTTGCATTGTGCATTTACATAATTTTTGCATTTTGGAAGCACTTAGATGACCTGCATGTTTATATTTTGCGTTTTTCATTTTTTTGCATTTTGCATTTTACGTTCTACGGATTTTGCATTTTGGTTTTGAATATGTAATTTTGCATTTTGGCCTGCATTTTTCATTGAATCAGTTTTGGGTTTGCATTTTGCATTTCATAATTTTGTATTTTGGAAGCATCTGGATGACCTGCATGATGATATTTTGTATTTTTTGATTTTTTGCATTTTGCATTTAGTATGAACACAACTCAAAATGCAAAATTTGCATTAAAAAAAAAAGTTTCTGAAATATATCAAGCCCGGTCTTGTTTGAAAGAGGACGAAAAACTGAATCTAACGGTATAATTTTTTTGTTAAAATTTATAAAAACGAACGAGTTATGATCATTTAAAGTAAATGGGTTTTTTTTAAATGTACAGGTCGCAACGTGAATTTTCTTTTTTTTTCAATTTTCCATTTTTGCCCCTAAACAATGTGTCACGTGTCATCACCAAGGGGGTTATTTAGGTTCTATGTTTAAGAGAGATTATTTATATAATCTTACCCTATATATATATATATATATATATATATATACTAGTTTAAATGTCTGTGTAAATACACGGATCAGATATAATTATCTATACTACATTATAAAGTATTTAACTTTCTCTCTCTTAAAATTTTTAAGACTACTTAATTTTAAATAGTACAAATTTTTTTGCTTAAGATACAAACACTTAAAGCAATAGTCTAACCAATCATTTCCTTGATTATCTCAACTAATTTAAGACAATTATTACTTTAATAAATCATTAAATATCACAAAAATTATTTAATTTATCTCATTATGGCTAAATTACTTACATCAATACAATTTTAAAGCTATAATATCTTTTTCTCTAATTATTCAAAAATAATATTTTTTAGTTGTTTTTCAAAAACTAATTTAACAACTAATAAAATGGTTGATTGTAAATAAATAAGTAAAGAAATCAGAAAAGGTGGAAAATACATGGATAGGTTGACTAACATCGCATTTCACATATCATACCTTACTTTTTAAATCAAACATGTTATCGAGCACAAACTATTGTCATCGCCGCCGCATTGCGCGGGTGCAATGCTAGTTTATGTAAAAATCATTTAATTAAATATATGATTGTTTTAAACGAACAAAAGAATAAATTGATTTTAGACTTTCTTTATGTTAAAAAAAGTTTATATTAATTTCATTTGATATAGAAAACTTAATGATAACAACTTTAAAAGAATGTAAAATTTATTTACAGTAAGATTTTGTAATAAAAACAATCTATTCTTTTGTAGTTTCGGTTATATTAATTTAGACTTTCTTTATTTTAAGGCTTCTAGTTTCGGTTATAAATATTGTAGATATGGTTTTATTATATCTATTTTTTCATTTTTGGGTGACATCTGTAAACGCTTTCGGTTAATAAAGTAGTCTATGTTCCTCTTTGTGAACGTATGTCATTTGTTGGCTAAACCATGTTAATTGTTGATGTATGTTTATCTTATAATTATCCGTGTCATTTAGTTTGTACTTGTTAAGATTTGAAATTTAAGATATCTAAAAATTAGTGGTATCAATCCTTACATTAACTCATTTACACCCTTCACATAGCCTACATCGAGATGATGGTTCAAACATTCCTTAATATTCCTTTATAAGATACTAGCTAAGCGACCCGTGTATTAATACGGGATGATATAAGTCAATTTTAAATTTATATAGTTTTAAAGAGTATTAGGACGTATAGCAAAAATAATTACAAAACATAGATATGAATATAAAATCTCGTAAGAAATAAATAATCATTACAGAATTTTGAAATTCATACATAAGATTATCATTAGATTTTCTTTAAAACCTCTTTATAAACAACATTCATAGTTTTATTAGTAGGGTTTCCTTAATCATCGCAAATTAAAACTTTTAACCTCTCTTTTCTCTTCACTCAAGAAACTGTCACATATAACTTACTACAAGAAATCCTGGCAATTGTGACGACATGTAGTTGGGCGGGCCACATGTCACCACTAAAGCCCCGTGTCGTCACAATTGGTGTCGTCACAATTGCCACTAGAAAAAACGCGCGTTGATTTCCCCCCTAAATTTTCGCCATCGTCACAATTAGGGCTTGTCGTCACAATTAACGTCGTCACAGTTGCATTTAAAATAAAAACCCCAAATCTATCTGCTACCCACTGTCGAAACCCTTTTCCCCCAAAAACCAAGCTGCCGCTCCATCGTTGCTCCTCCCCACGCTGTACAATATATCGATCGATCTCCCCACGTCGCCGCCGCCGCCGGTCGTCGAACCCTGCTGCCGTACTCCGCCGCCGCCGCCGCTGCACCCCTAAACCCTACATTTCTCTATTGACGATCGAAAGTATGTACTTTTTAATTTTTGTTTCGGTGGTTGTGTTTGTGGGTGTTCCGATGAGTGTGTGCGTGTGTTCTGTGCGTGTGTGTGAGAGAGTTGGTGTGTGTGTTTGTTCCAGTATGTGTGTGCGTGTGAGTCAGTGTGTGATTTGTGCGTGTGTGTGAGTCAGTGTGTGTTTGTTCCACTGTGTGTGTGTGTGTGTGTGTGTGTTCAAGTGTTTGTGTGTATTTCAGTGTGTGTGTTCAAATGTGTGTTTCAGATTGTGTGTGTTAATGTGTGTTTCAGTTTGTGTTACAGTGTGTGTGTATGTGTGTGTTACGCTGTGTGTGTGTGTTGTTTTAATTATTTTTTGTTGGTATCGTTAATATTGTTGTTAATTGTTTAGATATATGTTGTAAATTGTTAATTGTTGTTAATTATTTAGATAATTGTTAATATCATATATAATTCTTTAGTGGCAACAAATTAAAATTGTCTTCTAGTTTCTGTTTTTATCCTGGAAACCATAAGATTTATGGCATTTCACTTTCCTTTTGCTGTTTCAGAATATCACCTCTGAAATCAAGATGTATTGATGTGATATGGATATGAGTTTGTGTCTTGATTTTTTACCTGCAGGACTTCAAGTAGACTTAATGAATTCATTTGAAATTCTTTCTGTTCATTGTCTTTTTAAAGTACAGTGGGCGCGGCTGATTTGGGATGAAAGGACTCTTTTTTCTCTTCTTGTCTTTCTAAAACATACAATGCAATGTAAGTGTTTGATAGTACTGTTCGATCAAACTCGAAATTAACTTTGAGCTGAGTAGTTGGGAGTTCTAGAATTATTACAACTGTCTATTTTTATGTGATGCCTTTCTAAGTAACTAATGGGCTTTAAAGTTTAAATGGTTTACAGAAAGTATCGACTTCAGATCATGATCATCCGTTTCCTTATGTTTACAGGAATAAATGTAGAAATCAAGTAAAGATCTTGTGGAACAAATAGATATTAGTTCATATCATCTTCTGACTATGAAATTTCGTCTCTATTTTGTATTTTTCTGCTTCTTTTTTTTTGTGTGTGTGCAGCATGTGGATAAAGATTGATGTAGCCAGTAGCTACAAGATGATCTCAATTAGGTATGTTTTATGTTGTTGTTGGAGAACTTGATGTAGTGGCTTTATATTTTTACTAACACATAGTTGTGATCATGTAGTGGCTTTATATTCTAAATTGCGTGTGTGTGGAATGTAATTGCTGGAACAACTTAAGGCCCGTCACCATTGTGGTAAGCATAGTAAGTAGCAGGTCAAGAGAGATGTGTATACAAACATAATAAGCATAGTAAGTTATAAGACGAGCCAGTTATTCTAATACCATGACCATATTCTCCATTTTATTATTTGCAAATGAGTTTATATATGCCATATTAGTATGAATTGATCATACTCGGTATAAATTGGTCATTTTGACTTGTAATTGAGCTTATATATGTCATATTAGTATAAATGGGTCATATTGTGTATGTATTGGTCACATTGGGTATGAATTAGTCATTTTGACTTGTAAATGAGTTAATAAAGGTCATATGAGTATGAATTGGTTATATTGAGTATGAATTGGTCATATTAGGTATGAATATGTCATTTTGACTTGTGAATTCGTTTATATATGTTATATGAGTATGAATTGGTCATAATGAGTCATTTTTACTTATAAATGAGCTTATGTGTGGCATAGTGATATGAATGGGTTATATTTGGTATTAATGAGTCATTTTTACTTGTTATAAGTGTATATATGTTTATTTTGTAGCCGGACTCACTTCAAGCAATTTTCAGCAACCCGAACTTTAGACAACAATTGCTTGCAATGGTTCAATCCGTTACAACCCAAAATAGTAGCACCGAGAACAAGAACGAGAAGGACGAGAACGATAACAATGAAGAGTAGTTTGTATCTTTATTAATTAGTAGACGTGTTTGTACGTCTTAACAATGTATTAAAAATATTTGTACACATATTTGGATTTAGTACGTATTAATGGTATTTAGTAGTTGTGGATTTATGTAAATTCCGATTTTTTTTATTTTTTGGTTGAAATATTAAATATACAGGTTTAATATAAATAAGATAAAAAAAATAGAAAATTTAAATTTAATAAGTATTAGTGACGACACAGGGTAATAGTGACGACAGTAATAGTGACGACAAATAAGCAATTGCGGCGAGGCAGTAGTGACGACGCAATAGTGACGACGCGTCGTCACAAAAGGCTTTAGTGACGACATTTGGGGGTATTAGTGACGACGCCCGTCGTCACTAAAGCCCTGTTTTCTTGTAGTGACTGTCCATGAGTGAAAACGTGTCTTTTTAGTACTTCTTATAAATACTATTTTTAAGAAATATAAAGTTACATTACACGTATAAAAGTTTTAATATAATATTAATGTGTTTCTCGTGATGGAGCTTTATCCCGATATTGTAAAACCATAACTATAATATTATTGTTGATGTTATAATATCAAGTGCTGTAAAAACATTTTTATTACCCGATTATATTTTTAAAATTTTGAAATTGTAAGCTAAATTCATTAAAAGTTAAATAATGATGACATCCATTTAAGTATACGCAAATCAGATCACATAAAAATACGATTTTAACATAGAATAGATTATGTCTATACATATGTAAATCGTTTAAGTGTAATTTATTTTTCAATTAAATATAATTGAAAACACAAGATACCACTAAATCTCATATATCCATGTAATAACTTTTATTTTATGTAGCAAGTTATTATTTAAAAATAAGATAACTTAGACAATTAAATTTTTTATATATAATTTCAAGTTGTATGTGTAGTTACAAAACACATTAACATGTTCGTTGTTTCACTACCCAATGATTATGTAGAAGTATAGTTTCCGTATGGTTATTTAGTCACAGCTAACAATCAATTTTAAAAAGCTCTAAGTGGTAGTTTTATAAACAACTTTATGATATAAATTTTCTACAGGAAAGAGCAATTTTGGCTCCAAAAAATGAAGATGTCGAGTGTATTAATGACTTCATGGTTTCAATGATTGATAAAAGAATGTCGTCACATAAATATTGAAAATTGAAAATTCCAAAAAAAGGGTTAATATTTGTTCTCACGGTTTTCGCACTAACAATAGTTCTCAAATAAACCCTCCAATATATATATATATATATATATATATATATATATATATATATATATATATATATATATATATATATATATATATATATATATATATATTAGTTGAATATTTTATATTGATTGATGCAACTTTTTCTGTTTTAAATGTTATCTATTTTTATAAAAATTTATCTTAAATAAAACAAAATTTTAGAAAAAATAATTTTAATACTTTATCGAAAAACCGAGGAATCAATTATTATATTGACTATGATACGTAGATAGAATAAATATAAAAAAATATAAATTGTTTTATGAATAACCTACCCACTACTATTAATAGATAACAAACAACTAAAAATATACTATTTAAAAAAAAGTGTCATATTACAATAAAATTTATACAAAACGTAGATAAAAATGAGACGGTCGCAAATATATAATTATTATTTCTCTAAACAAATTATACAATAAGTTATTAAACATATTTTATAAACAATATATAATTAATTATATTAATATACAATTTTTATAAAACCCCCTCACATTTTTATAAAAGCCCCTAACAAATTTTATAAAACCCCCTAAGAATTTTCACAATGCCCCCCAAAGGCTTAAGGAAATTTGACATTTTTAACGTAATCATTAGCATTTTTCGATTTTTTTTAATTTTTTTTAAATCAAGTGTTGTTATTGGTGGAGAATTTTTAGGAAGAGAGAGAAACCATTTTCTTTTAATTAGAATATAAGATTATTATAACTCATAGCATACTTGTTACACTATATTTATGTCAATTTTATCACCATTAACATATACTTTAAATATTCAATATCGAAAAGCAGGCAATAAATTTGTATAATTAAAATTTAAAAGTGACAGAAGATCAATTTGTATTCATGTGGAATATAATAAATAGAAATTTAACCATGAATAGTGTTTTGCTTTTTTAGAGGAAATTATTGCAGTCATTTAGAAAGTTTGGGGCCTTGAAGAAAAAAAATACTTGAAGTTCATATATGGGGTGCCAAACCAATTACTACTGCTGTGTACTGCTAAAGGGGAAATCATGTAAAATAGTAATGCAGTCATGTTCTTGGTTCTGCAAAAAAGGACTAGAGGCAGTTGAAAATTTTTAATTTGCTGGCTGAGCTCAAGGCAGCATTCAATGTGAATAATAGTAATTGGAGTTTTACATTTGGTCCACCATGTGATTTGCTTCTCTCACTCACACTCACTCTCTGTATATATACAGTATCTAATTGGGTAATTGAATGCATGCTCCAATTTTTCTTGAGCATTTTCTTGTGAAGCATGCAGGAGGGTAGAACAATGGGTTTGCATGTTGTAAGTGGGTCAATTGTGGTGCTTGTGGTTTTGGTTGTGTTTGATGGTAATTATGGTATAGTTTCAGGAAATGTGGTTAAGGGAGTAAACGATGAGAAAGGTTTGTTGGGGAAACTTAAACATGGTTTCAAAGGGGGTTTAGGAGGATTAGGTGGTGGTGGGGGTGGACTTGGTGGTGGTTTTGGCCACCATGGAGGGGTGGGAGGTGGTTTTGGAGGTGGATTTGGTGGTGGTGGCGGACTAGGTCACAATGTTGGAGGATTAGGTGGGCTAGGAGGTGGAGGATTTGGGGGTGGTAGTGGGCTAGGTAACCATGGAGGCCTAGGGGGTGGTGGAGGTCTTGGAGGAGGTGGAGGGCTTGGGGGTGGTGGTGGACTAGGTAACCATGGAGGCCTAGGGGGTGGTAGTGGGCTAGGTAACCATGGAGGTCTAAGGGGTGGTGGAGGTCTTGGAGGAGGTGGTGGGCTAGGTAACCATGGAGGCCTTGGAGGAGGTGGAGGGCTTGGAGGTGGTAGTGGGCTAGGTAACCATGGAGGCCTAGGAGGTGGTAATGGGCTTGGAGGTGGTAGTGGGCTTGGTAATGAAGGAGGTCTAGGAGGTAGTGGTGGACTTGGAGGAGGTGGTGGGCTTGGAGATGGTAATGAGGTAGGAGGTTTAGGAGGACTTGGAGGTGGAGCGGGTGGTGTTGGAGGGCTTGGTGGTGGGATTGGTCACCATGGAGGTCTAGGAGGTGGTGGCAAGATTGGTGGTGGGGGGCTTGGTGTTGGTGTTGGTGTTGGTATTGGTGTCGGGGTTGGAGTTGGAGGAGGAGGTGGCGGTGGTGCGGGTGGAGGGTTTGGAGGAGGTGGTGGCGGCCATTAGGATCCTACATCACCTCATCAAAAGTTGTTCCTGCACTTGCCGATCACTCCGTTGTTGAAACTTTGGTCAATTTCGCTTGTCATATTCCTTTGTAACATATGATTGCTTCCTAGGCATGTTAAATTATTTCATGTATTTTGTACCTTAATCTAATCCATAAGAAATATATTAATACTAGCATATTACCCGCGCAATGCGGCGGCGTCAACTAATTTTTACTCAGTAACCTGCTTGTTTTCGGTATTCATCAATACAGTGATAACAAATAATTTTGCTTTGGCAAGTGGCAACATGTCTATTTTCTTTATCTTTTTTCCATTTTCTTTATTATTATTCTATTCTCTATCAACTCTTTTATTATTTTAAAATAAAATTTGAGAACAATTAAATAAGAAAAACGATTTCTACTTATAAAGTAGGTTAAATTACATGACAATACAGAGCGTATGTTAGTAATTTGAAACTATTAAAAATTAAGAGATTAAGATTATAGAATAAATTAATTTGAAACTATTTATTTTATATATGAGCTATTTTAAAAAAATTAAAATATATGTTTATAAATTATAATTATATGTTATTCACGTTTATAAGCTCTACTTTATTATACACATTTTTTTGATAAATAAGTTAAAATGTTTATAACATAATTGAATATTTATTATTTGATTTTTTTAGGTATGTAATGTTTAGTTATTAAAATGGAATATAAGAATCTTATTAAATGTATATAGTAGTTAGTTTATATAATAGTTTCCATTTATATATATGAAGGGTAATTTAGTATATTCAACTTACTTAAAAATTAAGAGTTTTTACGTTGTAAATGTTTTATATAGGAGAAGATATGTTATGCTATGTTATTTTGCAATTCATTCATTCCATGATTTCCACAAACTCTCGTAAAGATGGTCATTAATTGAACTTTTATAAACATTTATTTTTCTAGAAAAAAAAGGATTTAAATTCTACATGCACAAATGTAAAGATTTTGACTTACTAATAACTAAAATTAAAAGATATAATACTTATGATATTCGGATGAGTTTTGTAATCCTATTCTCGTTGAGACTCGCATGAACACTTGTACAAATCCATTCCAACATTCATTATGGACTCTTGAATCTTTCTACAACGACTTCACCAAAACTACTCGCCGTTTAAAGAAAATATCAAAAAAAAAATATAAAAGTTATGTGAATTCAACCAAACCAACCAAATTTATCAATATTGTTAGTTGAAAGTTTTAGTATCACACATGGGGTACATATATGTACAATAAAAATCAACAAGAAAGAGAGAGATAGTAATTTGGTGCCAAGAGGTGAGCAAGGACAAAAGCTAAAATCCATGAGACTTACTCATCAATTATTTATGAATCATGACACTAAAAAGGAGGAGTCACACTTGATAAAAGATTTCTGACTATGCCATGTCCACATTACCTTATTTCCATCAGGCTAACCCCACCCATGCACCCAGTTTTTGCTACTTTTGTATTTATACTTTTGCTTTTAAATTTATATATACATTTGATTGATTTATATATCAACCCTAGCTAGCAATTAATTAAATTATGTCTAAGATCTTAATTACTGGCCTTTTTACAAGTGATTAAATCAGATAATCATATATATAAGCTATTAATCATTTGAAACGGTTTAGCTATGGATTCAAATGATATCCCATGAAGAACACATTTTTACATCTTGATAGATATCGCTAGTTTATACGTCTTTTAGCAACTAATCTATTTGATAATTCGCATCATATTTGGCTTCTATATATAACTAACTAGCTAGTTTAAGTGTTTAAGTTGTTCTAATAAAAGTAAAGTTACATCTTAATTAAAAATAGCTTCTTAACCAACCATTGATTAAATAAAGGTAAACCTTGCTAGGTGCACCTCTTATTTTCATTATTTATCAATTATTAGGTAATATTTATAGACGAGTAGTTAAATAAGTTAACATTAGTCATGCTTTTTACATGTAAGATCGACTTCTAAAAATCAATATAATAATAACTTAAGAAAATTTTTTTTAAAAACATGTAGCTTTATTTTTATTTTTTTTAAATGACCAATTATACTGAAAAAATTAGAATAGTATAGCAATTTTGTAAAGATTGCCTAGTCGTATCTAAAATCTCAAAACTCACGATCGATCGATATTCTTGAGCAAACAGTCTTAATGTAATTCTGGTAAAACATTAGGAATTGACGCTTATGAAAACAACTAGAATGTGTAAATTAATAGAACATAACAAACTTGTACCTCATGTAACTAGTGCTTTAAAACACAGGTTGATTCGGCTGGTTGAACCGCTAACCGCTCTAAGAGTTGTTTAACAATGACCTTATGTATATCTTCTTTTGAACTGTATTGAACCAACTAGGTTTATGGTTGAATAAGTTGAGCCGGCCCTATCAACCAGTTTTAGACACCCTATGTTTTTTTTAAAATTTTTTATTTTTTTATGATGATTAATTAAGAAAATGCATAAGACGGATACGAGATACCAATATTAGATCGAAAAAAATTCACAAAAAACGGTAATTTGAAAACATAAGTTTAGTATATATACACCAACACGTATGTACGCACAAAAATATATACGTACATATATATATTGAAAATCTGGTTGACCCGATTCTTAAATGGATTAAACCCATTGATCCGTGACCCGCTCGACAGACCGGATCAATTAAAACCTGGTTTTAAAACATTAATTGTGACGGGAAAAACACTTTTCTTTTAAAAAAGAATATATAGAGCATTTAACTAGTACAATTATTCAAAATGACTACATGAACGGATGAACCTTTATCTAGAACTTAAATAATTAAGAAGTTTTGAGCAATTGTATCCAAGGGTATTTCGAGTGTGCTGTATTTCACCACGTACTCTAAACATAATTACCAAAATAAATAACATAATTAACATGCTTTTTACTTCCCTGAAATTCATTAATAACGTCAAAGTCAGATTCAATTATCACCACACAATTAACCAACAACAAAATCAAATAATTAAACACCATTAAATTAATCCCACATTATTTACCAAGCAAAAGCATAGTACAATATATATGATTTCCTTCATTACATTACCTGTAATTAATTCGATTCTGGGTTCGGACCACTTGGAACTTCATGAGCAGCTGCATGAAACTCTTCATGAGTACTAGCGGCTCCAGTGGCGGCGTTCATAGTGGTTTTAGGCGGCAGAGAATGCTTCGACAACCGCCTTACTGACATCAAGCGGTTTGTTTCGAGAGGACGAACAAATAAAGGAAAAACAAGAAGTAAACCAACAAAGAGAAGAAGCTTTGTCTTAGCTACATCTGCCATGAAAACTTGCATATATTGAAACAAGAATTACGGCTATTATAAACCTGCAGCAGCAACACCCCCCAAGAAGTATGCAAACTATCAATATCCATGAACCAACTGAGCAAACCCTAGTTTTGATATCAAGAAACTAACTTAAGTGGGGTTTCTGGTTAGGGTTTTTCATATTTGAATCAACAAAAGAGTTTCTTCAAGTCTGATACAGAAAAGAAGGTTTCTTTGATGAAAACAAAGCTTCATGTGCAGAATGCTTTGGTAGATGACTTTTTGAAGTTTGGTTGTTTATATGAACTGATGAAGGGCTCATGAAACACCAAGTAAATGACTATTATACCCCCTGAATTGTCTTTGCTGTGCTACTATGAACAAAGTCCTCACTTTTCTGAACTTTGATGAGACTAAACACCTATATATGGCTCATATGCTGGGACCAGGGCTATTATACTATAGACTATCAAAATAACTCAAATAGGTCTACTTCAATATCTAATTTTCAGATATTAAGAAGGGCATAAACAAAAGGTTATTAAACTCTGCTAAAAAAGGGTCAAACAGTACTGAAGGAAAAAAAAACCAATTGTAATTTTAGTCACAAGAAAACTTTTCTAAGTGATGCAATATATATCTATATATAAAAGTCATGCAAATTTTCTAAAAATAATCATAAATTGATTCACAATTAACCAATCACAACCTTCAATTTCAAAATCATTTAATTTTCATAAACAATTTTGGAAATATGTGGATAATCGAATTAAATTCAATTTTTTCAAATTTAATTCAATTTTAAATTAATTGGGAGGGGGCTAAATGAAAATTAGAGGGGGTTTTATAAAAGATGTAAAGGGCTTTTAAGAAAATATGAGGGGTTTTTAAAAAAAATTGTATATTAATGTAATTAATTATAAACTATTTATAAATAATGTTTAGTAACTTGTGATATATTTTGTTTATAGAAAATATAATTATATATTTACGACCGTCTCATTTTTATCTACGTTTTGGCATAAATTTTATTGTAATATGACACTTTTTTGAAATTAGTATATTCTCATTACAAAGGTGATATTTTATTTACTGCATTATTTTTATTTGAAATTTTTAATAACGCAAATACACTTTCGAAATACCCGTGCGTGCACGGGTCAATAAACTAGTTCTCTAAAATCCTTTTACTAACTCAGATACTTCAAGACAAATATTTAAATCAAAATTGTAATAGATTAAACAAAAGAAAAACTAAAAATTAATAACATCAGCATATAATTATTTACCTAATAATATGATGAAATAGAAATATTTAGTAGAAACAATTCAATATAATTTTTCAAACCATTTTACTAGTCATTAAATTTTCTTGGTTTTGTTCAAATATATCTATTTTCCTTGAATTTGAAACAAATTAGTCTCTGATGTTTGTTTTTAATTTGTTTCATAATCTCATTTATTATACTTAGAGTTCCTACTATTTACACTTTATTATACCGATTATTCTTGTTCACTGAAAAAGACGATATATAGTACACTTTTCTATTTATATTATTTTCTTCTTTTTTAACTTATATTATTTTAAAAGTTAATTATTAATAAAATATGATTAGTAAAGAATTAAATAAATATAAAAAGTTATAATTTTATATAAGTATTAATTACATCGGCTCGAGTTCTTATCGAGCTTTCTATAATATATCAAAGTGTATATAAATATACATAATAAAGTAATAGTTAAAAGTGTTATAATTGATTAATTTTATTGGGGGTATATTAATGTAAAATCAAATTTTAACTTGTTATAGTGTTTATACAAATTTTAACTTGTTTTGGATATTTTACATACACGTACCTAGTTTTTATTTTTCGGTCAAAAAATGATTTTGCATGCTCAAAGTAGTAAAACACCCCGCTATGCGCCATTGTACATCTCATATCTTTATCATATTCAACTAACCACACACACCTATCATCGTGAAATCTCACCTTCTTTGGCATATTATGTAGCATATATTACCTCATAGTCGGTTCAGTAGATTTATGATATCATAGATCAAATGGTTCAATCCTAAACGTAACAACTAATTAAGAAGTGAGCTAATTTCATAAACATAACAATTATAGAAGTTACGAAAATCCATAAACACACCACCTCGACGAGAACCATATGTTAGAAGATCTCTAGAATCTTTTTTTTAACTATTTGATTTAGCTAGACTAGAACGTATAAATTTAAAGTCAAAGGCATTCTTTTTAAACATTAATTTCTTGTCTCTCGCTTTTCATTGTTTAATTTAGGTTTAGAAGATATGAATATAGAGTCAAAGAGTATATATTTTTCTTCTAGTAACTTGGTTACCCATATCGTACGTCTTGCCATCTTTTAATGAATGGCTCTTCCCGTGAAAAAAGTTTTCTAGAGCTAAATATATGGTTACATACATACGTAGCAAAATGTGTAATTTTATATACACCTTAAAGATGTTTACCATTTAAAATTATATAGATATTTTAGTTGAAAGAATATTTGTTATAAATCACCTACAACCGGATGTCATAAACCAGGGGTGAACCCAGCTTATAGCTGGTGGTAGCTCGTCCACTGGTCAATATTGCAGACGGAGTGGAAAATTTCAAACTTTTTCTAGCTTTTCTATTAGTGAAAAGTTAAAGTGTCACAAGTGATTTTTTGATAGCACCAAAATTTAATTAAAAATGATTTTTTTAATGATAAGATATAGTTCAATATTTGATTTATACCTTTAAAATAATTTAGTTCTCTTAAAAATAACAATTTAATTAATAGGGCTTCATATAAAATTGTATATTGTTTCAAATTTTGGATCTAAACTACCAGAACAACAACTAAAACCTCGTTAACCTGATTCGATTAACTGGAAACCTAAAAAAATCTCTAACAACACCCTTAATTTTAATTAGTTTTACTTTTATTATTATATGATGCCATCAGTTAACAAAAATCCTGAATTTGCCTCAGATAAACCATATATTAATGTACGTAATCTTTTTCTTTATATTTTATAGCGTCTTGTTAGTTTTTAATTAAGACTGTATTGTCGTTAAAAAAATCATGTATGGTTCTGTTTAAAGATGTCCATAATTGTACACTGCATTCAATGAAGTCGTTTTCGCAATGGTATCCGCGCCGGACTATGTGAACGTACATGCCTTTTTCCATGAATTGAGACAAGAGTAACGCTCTCAAGTTGTGCGTTATTAGAAAGATGGTGTAGAAAAATATGTTCTACTTTTAAAATCTTTGTCATCTTTTGCATGTCACCTTTTGAATTCGATGAACCTTACAAAACTATAAAATTATTATAATATAAAATTTTTTGGTAGTATATGTTGGTGATGAATTTATGTTATTATATCTTATAAGAAACATATATATAGCTAACTTTCTGTAACGGTAAAAAAAAATACATATCATACCCTTTGTAATCCAAACATATATATGTTTATTAAACTCCAATCTCAAGAAAGAAGAAACACGGTCTACAAGTTTTATAAAATATTATAATATAGCAAAAGTTTCTTAAAATAAATGTCAATATATTTTTTTAAAATTGTCCTTATTAATATATTGACTAATTGAGTAATTAAAAAATGGTGTGTGTTATAATTGTGTCATCGTGTAATCATGTCCGATGATTACATAAAACTGATAACCTCTAAAGTTGTTTGCTAGAGTTTAGTGGTTATATATGTTTTGGGAAACATAGGAAGTACTCCCCATGCATGCTCAATGCTCTAAGGATTGGGGCATGGTTGGGTTATGGGATCAGTACCCTCACGTGGATTGGTTAAAAAAATAACAGCTATATAACGGCTCTATTTGAACAGGTCACCGGATCGGATATTATCCGGTTTTTTTGAAACCGGTTCTTTATCCGGTAAAAAAAGGGACACCCCAAAAATTAATATCTGGTTATAATATCCGGTTTTTAAATAACCGGCCCGGATAAAAAAACCGGTTTGGCCCATAACTGGTTTCGGATAGTTTTTCGTGTAAATCGGATATTCGGTTTTTTTGTACACCTCTACTTTGAAGTATGCTTGAAGCATAATATGTAGATGGTGCAAGAGAGAGAAAGAGGGAATGGAAGCAATGAGATAATTGTATATAGCATAATATGTGATAGACATATATGGGTCTATGAGATAGAATGAGATGATAGGAACAAGTGATGCGGTGTTGATATAACAATGTTTTTTTTTGTGAGTATTCCCGGTTAGGGCTTCTCCCGGATGCCGAGCCTTTGATTTAGATGTACGCGGTCTAACCGGTTTTACTCGTGATCGTTTTCGAAGCATCAAGCATAAAAAATGTGGGATAGATGTCGATTATTTAAATGTATAAAAAATGAGTTGCCCTTCAACTCGGTATGCCCTATAAATTGAATGTTCAAAAAGTAAAGTTTGAAATTTGAATTCTATTGTACCTCTTTGAAAAATATTGTTCATCCTATTCTTCCTAGAATACACATATACTTGAAGTTTACAATTCAAAATTCCCGAGTTAACTTTAATTGATTTAACATGTTTGAGTTGACAAATAATCTAAAGCAGGTAGTTTTTAAAATTGATTTGTCGACATTATTACTTTTTTTGTGATATATACTTAAAAGCTAATAGTGTTTTTAACTTCTATAAATGAGTAATACTATAGTTTTAATCATGTCAAATCTCAATCAAGATCATAGTGTTGCTAAAAAGAAAACGCATGAATATCAACCTAAAATTTCTTTGTCTCTCTACTCTAAAATTCAAAGCCTATAAGAGTGGAGTCATGTAGATAAAGTGATGTTATGTGGGGCAGGGTGCAAAGCCTAATAGAAAATTAGAAACGACTCAAAACAGTTTGCTGTTTGCTAGACAATGAGCCAATGACTAGGCCCGTGAAATTTATAAAAACTAGCATATTAAAATGTAGCCTTTATTTAGCAGAAGCAGCTGGTAGTTTGAGTGAAAGCTGGTAGTCGAGGTAGTAAGCTGGACCTTTTTCTGTAAAATATGTTTGGTAGAATAGCTAGTAGCTGGAGCTCACTAGTGTAAAATGACGAAAAAATGACAAAGCTAAAAAACACAGAAGCATAACAATACGAAGACATTAACATTTAAAAAGAGTTCCAAGCAAACCAATTATTCAAAAACAACCTAATAAAAATGGAATCATAATGTTCTCTTAATGAATTATCAACTACGTAAATACGATATTTACGTAACAATACCAAATTTACCAACTTCTTTCGACTTTGAAAAATCCAACTCTAACATTAGTAAAACACATTGTTGATTATCATTATTTTGACTTATAATTTCCTTAAACATTGCAGCTTCCATTGACTCTCTCCTTTTACGCTTCATATAAATGAGTTTAGCATTTGTTCTTATTTTAGTAGATATGTTTGAAACCCCACTTTTGTTTGGCGTTGATATATCTTTATGTTGTACTTCATTAAGGAAACTAGGAAAAAAAGGTTTCTTGTTAAGTTTCTAGGTCTTCTAAACGAGTAGAGTATGGAGAATATACTGAATACGCTTCGACACATCATCCTCATCATCCTTAGTCTCATGATACGCCTCTTTTAAAGTGTTTGGACCCATAGATGATACCATATAATCTACACCAGTAGCAATTGCATCCCCGTATAACTGATCCCATGCTTCTTTACCCCGAACCGCTAGAACCGAACCGGTTTGGAACCATAACCAAATTAGGCCATTTTAAAGAACCGATAAGCGGTCCGCTTAATGTTAATCGGTCCGGATTCAACACCGATCCCGATTCGGTTCAATCCAACCGGGCCAAATGCTCGCCTTTAAGACTAGGGACCAACATTGAAAAGAAATATAAATTATAAGGATCAATGTCGTAATGTTTGAAGGACAAAGTCTAAATATAAAATTTCATATAAACCACAGAGGCAAAAAAATGTAAGCAACTTTATAACTTATCATTATAAATGTGCGGGGTAATGGGTTTTCAATCTAAATGCATTGACTTCTTGACATATATGATTAGTTCCGTATCAAAACATATGTGGGAAGTAGTCACTCCTCACTATTCCTTATCATGGTGTCATGTTAGTTTTTTATTCCCATCACATAACCTATAACTCAACCATGGTGTGATCATTTTCCACCACACCAAACTCTAGGACCTACTAACTAACTAACCAAACAAAAATTAAAATAAATAAATAAATGGTCAACATGCTAAACTTATATGGCATGTCTAAATCCGAGTCTAAGGTCCATGATTGACAGACCAAAGAGTAATTCAGTCATGTATATGTGATACGTATTTTAGATATCAAATGTGAGCATGCATGTATCACATGTGTTTGCTTTCACCGTGTACGGCACTAAGCAAAGTCTTTAAGTAGAAAAATGAGTTAGGGCCATCCACAAATGGTCTGCCATGTGACATGGCATGGTGATGAGATCAAACATCAAGTTTTAGGAACCCTGGTAAATACATGATGCTTCTTAAGACGTGAATTAAGGCAGTAATTTTGTATACATTTTATAATTATATCTATGCAATATATATTAATAATATACAAATTACATAAAGTTGCACAAATGAGGAGCAAAGTAACTTATACAAGTTACAAAATACAAATTTATAGAAGTTAAATATACACGTTTGTAAAACGGATACAAACGAAATCCATTTTTATAAAAATGATTTTCAGTACGTAACGCCTAGCACTTTCGCATAGTGTCATTTCGCAATGACTAGTCACGCCCTGTCGGCGTCATGGCATCAACATGGACCATATCACAAAGCTAACACAAGCGTGTGTTGGATCCAACACATAATATTAATGGAGGGGTTTATGCATATGTTTATATATGGTAATATTCGAACACACATGGTTTCCGGAGATATGGTAAAGGGTTGGTCACTCAACATACTATCCTCATTCTAGAGATATATGTTATATACCGTTGCTCGTCCAAAGTGTGCCTCCAAGTGATGCTAGTGTTTGAGGACATCCCTACCTTGAGCTTGATTTGACCGTCATTCTCTTATGCAAGATGTGCATAGTCGTTATAGATTTACTAGATAAACAATTACTTTTAATGACTTTTCATACCTACATTCTTGGATTCTTTTCTAAAAGCTTTGCAAAAAGAGACTGCTGACACCCGATGCCTACTTACATTTAAGGCTAAGACGCGATAAATAGTGTTATATTGTATTATGATATCATAATAAACCTAAAAAACCAAAGTGCTTATTTAAAATCCATAAATAAAATAATTAAGTTCCTTAGTAACAATCAAATACTTTTTTAAATTAATTTATTATTATTTAATAAAATAGTAAACTTAAATATCTAAACATCTCAAGCATGGACTCCACGGATAGAAGAACCCATAGGAGAAAGCCCAAAAGACCCATCAAGGAAAATACACTTATACACAATCATGAAGCACATGTAGAATACGACATCGTTTTGCTAAGATTTCTTCCCAACCTCACCTTCCTGAATCCTGAATTCAATACGATTAACAAAAACATCACGTTCCTGTTCTAAATCGTGGATCAGAGACAGGTTTTGTCTTTCTCGATGGATTCGAAAAGACCTTCAATTTGTTCTTTGATTTTGTTAATCACTTCATCAATTCTGTGCTTACAATCTAGGGTTTGTAATTACATGATCGTTCTTCTCTTTCTAGTTAATCGAAATTTGAATTGGATCGGTGAATTTTGTCTGTTTGATTTCTATGTAGGCTGATGGAACTGGCTCAGTTTATTTCCTTGATAGTTCATCTCACTACTATTTTCAATCTCGCTCATCCGAGGTAATGATGTTTGTGATTTTCTACTTTGACTTTGATGCTCGCTTTAGTTCTAATTGCTATTATTCACTGAAATTTCCTTTATTTTACTGTATCTGTGTTGTTTTCGATTTATATTGTGGAAGCTATTCAAATTATTGTACCTGATTTCATAAAATTTGGATTTGGATAGTTGCTAGATGGGTCTCTCCGTCATTTAGCTATCTGTACGAAGTCACTTCCCAAGAATGTTTTAAATTTTGTATCTATCAAGAAACTATCAACCAGGCAATATGATTTATCCACGGTTACACAGAGAAGTAGGAATAGACTAACAATTCGTTGAAGCTCTTAGATCAATGTGTAAAGCGTAAGAATGAACTACCTATAATATTATCAACAATCCTCAAGTATTTAGGCTTCACTGCTTGAAAGACGGCGTTTTTAGCCTTCCAGATCCACCAGACCGCGTTAATAACCCAACCTATTGCATGTTTGTATGTGCATAGAGAATATCGGCTTCGAGTGCTGGTTCCCTAGGAGATAAAGAGATGGAACTTGACTAGAATGCTAGATACCACATTAATATTAGAAGTTTGCTGTTCGTAACTGGTTCAAGAAGTTACTTTCAGATGTTTATATCATACTACAATGCAACAAGTAAGAATTTTGATATTTGTTCTTATCATAAATGTTATTGACAAGTTAATACCCATGCTTTTGTAGTAACTTATTAGTATTCTAGGATATTAGTAATTTTATTCCAAGAAAAAGTTATGTTTGGGACCGGCGTTATCATCTAGAATACAATATGTAAACATTCAAAAGGTAATCTCTGCACTTAAACTAAGGTTTAGCTACCTTTTAGATGATTGTAAGAACTACACCCATAGTTTACGTGATTGTATGCAGGATTTCTGTAAACTGAACTTAATTGTCTTAATGATAAGAAAGGAACGATAAATTGTGGCTAGACACGTACATTATTTTCTTCAAGTGAGTAGATTATTCACAGTTTAAACATAGTGACAACTGCATGAAAAAGTTAAAGACTTTGTCATAGTCTTGTAAAACTGAGTACAAAACTTATAGAATATACAAGGAGAAACTTTTCACTAAAAACACAAGTTATTACATGTTGCTGTAACATTAAGGGGCGGATAAATATACAGTAGCCAGGTAATAGAGTTAGGCGATTGAATTTCATGCCAAGAGTTTTTGTCATAAAGTTCGTGATTGAACTTGTGAATTTATCTTATATGTTATGTATTTATTTGGAGTAAAAGAGATCATGTTCAACAACATAGAAATCTTATTTGTGTATAGTTGGATCCGAAAATGTATAATTTCAGTACATTTTAATGCATACATTAAATGCAACTGTTGCACTGTTCCAAATGGCTGTTCCATTGTTGGTTCAAGTCTTCAAGATAAATTTTTTGACATTTTTTATGTCAAGTCTAATATATTGAGCAATTGCACTGAATGTGGGTTCATTGGCTGATAAATGAAGATACATAGCTCTCTTGTAAATATTTGAATATCACTATGACAATAATAGTAAATGTTTTAATGGGGTCCCTTGATCACACAACTCACTTGTCGACCAGCGATATCTTAATTCTTCAGTTACAACAACGTTACTGATCCTCTATCCAAGATATTTGTGGTAGGCTAAGTATGACACAAAAAGGAACTATATAATGACACAAACTGCAAAGAAAGAATGTCTTTGTATTTTTTTCCCCATTAAGGCTATATAATGACAGCCAGCTTTCTTTTTGCTTCTGCAGTCCAATTCACTGTCACTTACAGAAGTAACTGCTGCTATTTCAGTCTTGCTTGGTTTTGCACCTCCTCCATTGTCCTCCTCGAGCTCTGAAAAGGCAATTATATTTTCATCTTATTCAAGTTTTTTGTCTCCGCTGTTATTTTTATTGTTTAATGGTGATATGGTTCCTAATTGATATTGCAGTTAAATGAGGTCCTTGTGCCCAACCCCTTTATCAGACCTCATGCTGTTTTCTTGTTAGAGGTCAATGGAATTAAAGGTGAGAAAATTCGAGAAAATCCATGTCTTATCATATCATAACTTATTTATCTTTTTGAACCTGTTATGCTGTGTGCAGATAAGCAGCCCGAGGTTGGTTCAGATGTCTTTAGTAGGGCTCTTAAGAGTGAAGTTGCTATAAGAGATGCTGAAATTCAACTGCCTGGTATTACAACTTTGTCTTATTGTGTAATAAACGAAGTCGTTTATATTAATTTTTATATTCATATTTGCAGAGGAGGATGAGTTGTCTCTGGTCTCTTTGAATGAACCCATGCCTGCCAATATGGATTTCACCGACCAAGATTTAACCAACTTTGTTAGTTTCAACTTGCTGTACCACAACTGTAATATATCTTCACGTGTGTTTTCTTACATATGTATTTCACCCCCTTAATTATTGATTTAGGCTTCTTGGTTGGGTGGATCATATGTTAATACTGCATTGGAGCCATTGACTGGAGAGTTAACTTTCCCCTTGGCAAATGATGTCCAATTAAAGCTTCATATGTCAAAGGTTGTTCTTTGAATTTTTCATTTTATTATTTTTTCTCGTTGGTCGTTTATAGTTTCGATCTATTTCTAGGTTTGTGTCCATAATAACTTGATACCATTCATTTATTCGTGCAGAAAGCAGACAGAGAATATACAGGAAGCCTCATCTCTCTTATCCACAATGTCCAGAGGGCAATACAAATGCACGAAGATTTAGCAGGAAGTAATCCTACTCCAGCAGAATTGATCAAAGGAAGATTCGATGGTTTCAAGGTTATAAATACGTCTCTTTTTATAATCAGAATCAGGACTAGGGGAACAAGTTAAATGTCTTACATTTTCAGTTGTGATTGTGATATGTTATAGGCCTTTGAAGAGCACTATGGAACAGATGATATTGTTCAGGAAGGTGCTGAATTGTTAGTGACATTATTATCCAAGATATATGATTCCTTGCAAACAACATACAAAGGTCAGTCTTTTTCTTTCTTCTGTTAGTCCTTTCCTATGTAAAACATATTACTTGTATCATTACAAGGTTCTTAAAAAGGCTGCTTCGGTGACATTATTCTACAGGTCAACTTGTTGGAGTTATCGTTTTCAATGGATCACCCACTGAAGATTCACATACTTTGCTAACCTTAAAGTTCACAAATCGACCAACTCCTCGCTTGTTAGAGGAGAAAGAAGGTTCCCATGATGCCGTTTTGATTGCAGAAGTGCTTCTTGTAAGACGAACCCTTGCTTGGATCACTGGCATTATTCTAATTATCGCCACTCTCATGGGGGTAAGCTTTTATATTTGTTTCTTCACTGTGTAATGACCCAATAAACTTAAGCAACAAAACATAAATTTATCTACTGTTTGCTTGATTACAGATATGGTTCCTCATGTATATGCCACTCACAAGGGACACCCTTCTGTATTCTAATGTCAAGCTCGACTAATGGGGAATCATGGCATTCGTAAGATTATTGTCCGTGTTTGTTCATCTTATATATTCTTACATCTTACGTTCAGTTTCCATCATGTTTTGGAATTAATGAGATTTGTAGGTTAGTAGTGAATACCGACATTTGTTATTTCTGTACTCGGATGATATCGTCTTGTATTCCATAAGTTTTGATATATGAATAATGAAGATGACAAATCTCATAAACCAGTTTTTATTTGTAATTACAGTTCTAATATTACACTTTCCAAAAAATACATACTTATTTATGACAGGTTCCAAAGAAGAAAGGTACATTTGGAGTGGAAAAAAGCTCAACAGAATTACAGAAGTAAGTGAAAAAATGAATAATATGAGCTCACCATTGAGAAATTTCTAGTAGACAGTAAAAGACTTAGCATGTACAATGAAATACAGCATTGCTAAAGCACTTGGCTTTGTGAGCAATCTTTTTAACCCTCCTATCGTTAAAAGACGTTCGTGAGCTAAGCGGCGGCGTGTTGATTCTATCCATTATGTTCAAACCAGGTGCCATCAGTACCACCTTGGGTGCCGCCAGTGCCCGCTGCATCCCCCAAATCGCTAGCGGCCTCATGTATACTAACGACCTGAAACTCCCGTCCATTGTCCATCCCTCTGGAGTCTGAAATGCATATCTGGATAAATACAACACAATTTGATTCGGGTTATGTTCTATTCATAACAGCTCAAACAGCAAATGTAAAAAAGATTTGATGCAAATGAAACGGGTCAAACGAGCTTACCCGAAGCCTTCCTCAGACCAGCCAGCAGTATATATCCCTTCAGCTGCTGTAAACGCCTCTTCTTCCATGCCAGCATGAATCATAGTGGCGGCAACACCATACGTGACCCCGGTCCAGACTTCACGGGACTGCATACAGGTTTCATCCACCTTCCCATTAGGATGCATTCCATTTACAGCACCCATTCGACCTCCTTTCACTTTCATAACATTGAAATCGAATATCTTCTGTAAGCTACTTAAAATCTTATTCTCATCAAAAAGATTCGGTAATCCTGCAGCTGCTGTATACCACTGACCCGCTAACTGATCTGCTTGGATCGACTTACTATTACTGCTTGACCCGCTATCATAATTGAAATATGACCCGTTCCACAGTTTTGATTCAAATGCAGTTTTCGCCTTTAAGAATTTCTTTTTGTACTTTTGGGCTGAAGCCTTATCGTCTAGCTGGAGGGCCATGGCGGCTGTAGCTTGAAGTGCCGCGAGCCATAAGCAACCACAGTAAGCACTAATCCCGTGAACCGTCCACGCATCATATGTTTGATCCGGGAACCCATCGTTTTCAATTAGACAGTCTCCGTCTCGGTCAAACTGGTCCATATAATCCATGGCTGCACAAACCGCAGGCCATACATCGGTTCCAAACGATAAGTTTCCCGTTGCTGCAAAATCTCGATATACTTGAAGTACAAATTTCGGGTTTAGATCCTTCCATTTGCTTGTATCGTGTATGTTGTATGCATTCATCTCATGCCATGGATCATGGGTTCCAAGATCATGAGGAACCGCACCTTTAACCTTACGGATTCCCGAGTTTCCTTCAGCAAGAAACTTGACCTTTCTCGTGTCCTCACTCAACACAGCTTTTGCAAAATCCCTTTGGATACCGAGCTCGATCTTTGGAAACAGTTCAAGAAGTGCAAATGAAGCATAAAAATGAACATCATAAGTACACCACATGATATACTCCACACCCTCAAGATAAAGAAATCGGCCCACATCCTCATCATCATCATCATCATCATCATTTGATTTTGAATAAAGATTTGCAGAACTCCTTTTCTCATCTCTTTTGGGAAGCTCAGTTTCATCTTCTTCACTAGAATTTGTAGCAGAACTTCTGTTCTCATGTGTTTCACCACTGCCATTCTCATCACTTATTCTTGGTAGATGATGATCACTTCCAGAGTCTTCTCCTGGCTGTGGAGTGTCTGAATAATAATCATAAACGACATTAAAATTTTAACTTTTAATCAATTAGAAGAATATATATATAAATTAGCCGAGATTTATACCAATCCAAACAGTGCCACCGGCAACCAAAAAGTAGAGCTCGTTGAATAATGTAAATTTGTACCTGAACAATGAAACGAGTTAGCACCAGCTCGTTGAACAAAGTAAATTGTACATAAAAGATAATCAACTTAACTTTAAATCAATTAAAGTTTGAATATTTATCAAAGATTTTAAAAACGGATAAAATAGGGGTTTGCGGGTCAACCCAACCCGACCCATTTAGACTTGTGATAGTATCAATCCTTAGAACTTTTGAATGTAAACACAAAGACAAGAAGTTACCAATCTGGTAGACCGTCATTTTTCAAGATTGGATTCTGCCATTTCTCGATATCTTCTTCCCACCTCTTATAATCTAATAAACACAAAATGTTCTCAGCATCAATATCCTATAAACAGATACAAATAATTTTATGTTTTGAGTTAAGAATGCCTACTTGTTAAAGCATCATGAACCAAATCCTCAGCCGCCCTCTCCGAAGTACCATAGTATTTGGTGTACCTCCTGAAAAAGAAGACAGTCTAGAAGATCAAGATCAAACTCGAGTGCAGTTTCACATACTAGTAAGTTTGAAATTTCGATAAGAAACCTGTGATATGATTTTCCCTTCATGAATTTGACTTTTGGGGAAGACCATGCTAGAGCAAATGCAACCGTGCACTTCCCGTTTGGTTCAACCCATGTAGAAGCCGAAACTGCAGCACAATTAGCCTCACCTGCTGATGATGGAAAACTTGCTCCATTGTTGAAATTCTCCCGATCAAATTGTCCATCCTTAATGCAACAAGATCCAAAATTCATATAACACGATTCAATACAAGGTTAAACAATCCCAAAATTTATAGGTATGTTTGGCGGAAATAGCTGGTAGCTATAGCTGGAAGCTGTTTATTTTATTTATATATATGTTTGGCAAATTAGGTGGTAGCTGAAGCTTAATGATGCAAAATGACATAAAAGGAAAAATTATAAAAAATAGGAGATATTATAAAATAATTAAAGAGGGTATTTAGGTAATTTGGTATATAAAAAAGCTTCTAGCTAGTTTTAAAAGCTACTTCAAGAAGCTTTTTATTTTAGAACTTTTTTGTTTAAAAAAAAGTTTCCAGCTTTTTCATCCGAACATGACTTGTTGATTTTTCTTTCAAAACAAAAAGCTACCAGCTCCAATAAGCTTCAAAATGCTCCATACCGAACATACCCATAAGCTAGATTACTAGAAAAAGGATGATATTATTAATACCTGTGCCATTTTACCCCACATATCTTTTGCAGTAACACAGCTTTCATCCGACAACCCAAAACTAGGTAAAACAGTCACATTTACATTTTGGGTTTCGCAGGCAGCTACAGCAAAAGTTACAGGTGGGTTCTCTTTGGCTGTCCTGCATATTATAATCTCTATTATAACCTTCCACTTGCAGTTCATAATTTTAACTCTAATCACAACTTTATTATACTTGAATTTTAATGTTATTTATAATATGAAAGAATTGAACTTACTTGTGATGTAGAAGCACACCCGAGACTCCATCTTCACCTCTGTTAATAAAAGAGTTAGATGTAAAATAATATTTACATATATGATTATGATAAGTTAATCAAACTTACATGAAAGGCTCGTTCACATGATCTCCTGAAAAGTGGGAGGTTCCTCCAATCGAGTTCTGCATAATACAAATAACATATTGAATCCTCTAATTGTTTAAATAATTATGGTTTACTAGTAGCAGAATTTGACATACCGCCCATGTGAAAAGAAGGCTGACTTGTGCCCTTTCCTTCCCGGTATTCACCAACTAACAAAAACAAAGCAAAAACCTTATAAACTCATTCATATGACCTATAATTAATATAAAGTTTAGATTTTTATACCGTGTAGACAAAAACTGTGGTGGGAAGACTACTGTCACGGTAATTATGAGGTAAAAATGGAGAAATTTGGCGACATGATACTTTCAGATCAGGGTCAGGTTCACCATCATAAACTGTCCATGCTCGTGGGAATAACGCGTGGTATGTGGAATGCTGACCACTTAAATTCCATCCCCATGATGATAAACCTTGATCTCTTCTGAATTATATAGATATACATACATTTATTACCTTAAACTTTAAAATATTAAAGATTTAAAATCTTGTATATATTTGTGTTATATTCTTACCCTGTTCCATCATGTTGGCCCGGGGATAAAACTGATGCGTATTTTTTACTCCCACCATCTCGCGATATAAAAATCTGCATTCGAGTATAATGCTTTGATAAAACTTATACATAAATCATTATATGATAACATAAAAGAACACAAATAGATTATCAGTTAAAAAGAAGATCTTTACAGAGAACTGATTGGCCATCATAGGAGAAGGCTCACATGCACCAGGAATGATTTGAAATTGCCTAAACTCTCCTCTAAAACCTCTAGTTATGCTACCACTTCTGAAAAAATGACCACATAATCAAACATATTATGCTTCATATAATCATATAACTGTAAAATTAACACCAAAGCTTGTTGTTTAGTGACAACTTACCCCATCCCACCAAGCGGGACTCCTTGCGTTGCTGCTGGTTTTCCTTCTCGATTAAAAGGATCAATAGGTGCTTTCTGTAAAAACAAACAATCGAATACTTGAAGACCATAAACAGCATGATTCACAAAGTCAATTGTGTTAGTAAGAGTTAATAAAGAATTACCCTTCCATGAGAGGCCTCTTCTCTTACATAAGACCATAAACGTATGCCAAGCCGTATCTGCAATCAATATTTTGGTTTTTAATCAAGGTTGTACAAGATTAATATGCTATTTATGTTGATTTAAGGTTACAAGATTACCATTTTCAATGCTTCCATGAAGGTAACACTGAATTCTTTGAGAATACCAGCATGGCTGTTTAGTTTTCTTCTCCATGCGTGTTCAGGAGGAGCTCCACTATCAAAGTCAAGCTGTATACAAGAATCTTGAAGCTTAAACTACTGTTCAATAATCTAGCCCACTAATCATTAAGTTGCAAGAACAATTAAGAACAAAAATCCAGGTCCAAAATTCTTGGAAATTGATTGAAAAATCAATCAGGAGAACTCACCAGTTGCAGAGTATTCCGATTCACAATTTCTTCAGGAGCCCATGAGTTCTTTCTATAATGAAAAATGGTGCTTTTAACCATTATGCCTAAATTATTTTCTTATGATATATATTCACAGAATCACCCTTTTCAACCATGGAAGAGAAACTCAGCTCCTATATTGTAGAGGAAGATAAAGGGTCAAACGTCAAACAACAATTTTGACCAAAACGAGAGTCGTACAGAATTTGGACAATCATGAGAATCATATTCCCTCAAATGAGGATTAGGTTTTGCCGGAGTTAGGTCCTTTAACAGAAACGACGATCCAAAGAGCGAACAATTCTGAAGTAATCAGTAGTCAAACCGACTTGATCGAATTCAGTTCAATAATCCTTCAAATCGAAAGCGCTGATGAGTAACACCCACATAGAAGATCGAGTATTCGAGTTCAAAGGCGTGAGATTTGAGCAATATAGCGTTATAGTTACACCTGTAGAGCAGGATTCTACAAGTTGCAGCAAGAATTCTGCGGAATTGGTGGTGAAAAATGGGGAAAAAAAAAGGCTCAGGTGGCAATATGATGATGAATATGGTCGATCTCTTTTGAATCTATAATGATTCTGTATATTTTAATCAATCTATGTGCGATTTTGAATAGAAAATTAGGGGTCAGAGGTTGCTGTGAATATGTGAAATCAAGAAAAAAGATAGAGAGGGAAGAAAGTATGTATAATTGCATTGCAGTTATTAATAAAAAATTGAAAAAGGGAAGGCCGTTTGGCCGGGTCTGATCCGTATTATGTACGGATCTCCACATTTGGGTCGGATCTCACCATACCATCTATGACGTTTTATCCCGTCACATAATTAATTTTTTTTTTAACGGTAAACATATTCACCCACTTAATTTACATCTTATATCGTTAAGAGAACTTGAACCCTCAACTTCTAAGAGAGAAAAACACATTAGTCACATCTTGATATCGTTAAGCTAAAGACCCTTTGATTTATCCTATTACATAATTAATATCATGTTTTTAAGAGTTTCTAGAGTGTTTTAAAGTAGTAACACTAACATTCATCATATTGTTTTTTCTTAAGAATAAGCACATTCATCTGTTATGTTTACTTTTAAATCTACTTATTTATTTATCATTTTAACTAACTATTAGCCTTTTAATGAGAGAGATCTTTTTACAATGTCTTGTATTGCTGACTCCAAATTATAGGCCTTTTGGAATGTATCGAATTATTGTGTTCTCATGTTAAAAAGGAAATCAAAATGAAGTTTTAATATTTTTCACTGTTCTTGAAATATATAACAATAATTACAAGAGGCCATAAGAGAAAATGAAGGGTTTGATTCCTGAAACTGAATTCAACTTGTCATTTTTTGTTATTGTATGTACTCAACTTTAAAAGTTATTATTTAATATGCAGAAGTTACAAAGCTTACCATTCAATGTACTCCACATGTTATAGGAGGTTGCCTGGTGATGTGACATTGATTACGCTGACGTGCTGAGTGACATTATATCTTTTTCTAAATATAATTCAAAATAAGAAAATAATAATAATTTCTAGATTTGTGTTTATATCTAGATTTCCAGATTTGTGTTTATACCCAGGACAAGATATGTGATTCAGGTGGGAAATCGATTTTTGTTGGTTAAAATTGATTACAAAGGGCTTTTGCGTGATCGTTTGGATTCTGGACTTGTTCTTGAAGGTTTTTACACCTAGAGTTGGTTAAAATCAATTAGGGTTTTATATCTAGATTTGGTTAATATCAGTTTTGTTAATTAAGGTTTCGATTGGCGGCGGTTTAGTGCTTCGATTTATCGGCGGCGGTTCAGGGCTTCGATTTATTAGCGATTTAGGGTTCATAATCGATCAGCAATTTGTCTCCAGCGATCGACATGGGTTTGCACTTTTATCTATTTGTTCATACACTTTTCATCGATTTGAGTTTGCAATTCTAGGCATGCAATTGTCAAATTTGATCATGTATCGACTTGTTAAGGTCTAGAACTGGTTATGGTTCCTTCGTGTCTCGATTTTATCCGGATCTTGTATTGATTTGTTGAGGTCTAGATCTTGTATCGATTATTTATAATTGACCTACGATTTAGGTTTGTAAGTTTTGAATTACGGTTTCATAGTTGTGATTTTAGTTCATGGGTTTTGATTCCTTGACGTGAGTTTTGATTTAGAGTTCTTGATTGTTGAAATATAGGTTTCTTAAAATCTTAGGGTTATGTTTGAATGTCTCATTCTTGAGAATGATGATAAACAATGTTCTTTGGAAAAAAAATTAAAAATAAATGAGGTGACAATAATATGTTGCATGAATTGTTAGACATGAAATCATATGTGGCATTTTAGAGATATAAAAAATAATTTTAAAAAATAAATTTACCGGTAACCTGATTAGCATGTCAACCGACACATTAAGTGGTAACTTTAGAAAGTTTAATACATTATATAATAACTTTTAAAGTTAAGTACACACAATAAGAAAAGAAGTTGGATATATTTTCGAAAATTAATCCGAAAATCGAGTTTCCTTATAAATAATAAACTAATACAATAATTAACCAACTTTAATAATTAGTAATAGAATTATAAAATGATCATAATTGTATATTTCATTGATATTTTATAACTTCTCACTTCTTTTATATTTATATTTTGAAAGACATTTCTAACTTTTTAGCAAATTTTTTGGGAGAAGTCAAGATATGTTCTAATAATTTAATATATACAATCTAATCGTTTTTGTGATTGTTTTTCTTATACTCTTATTGAAGTAAGATGTATACCTAACAAAAAATTGAAAAGCTGATGTGTCATTTATGCATGTTATGATTAGGACTGTTTAATTACGACTATGTTATAGATTGAAAAACTGATATAACAATCAATCATACATGTCATAACTATGAGTAATCTTATTACTTCTTTTATAAGTTTCAAAATGACTATAATTTGTATTTACAATGTACAACCAAGAACTTTTACTCTTTCACAAGTTTATTTTAGTTTTGTGCTATAATCAAGTGCTTTTATTACGACCTTATTCTTGCATTTATTTCAAAATACAATCAAATTTCACTTTCACATGTATTCTTCTTAGTTAAATTGTCATTAATGTTGTAAATATAAACCATGTAGAATTCATTTTCATTAAGAATATAATTAAATACAAAACATACTCTCTAATCCATTTCTAAATTTATATATTTTTATTACAAGACTTAAAAACAATAACCTAAATAACCAGTTAATACATTTGATATATGTCTATTACAAGAATTAAAACTATAACCTAAAATACCATTTAATACATTTGATATATGTCTATTACAAGACTCAAAATTATAACCTCAATAATCATTTAATACATTTGATATATGTCTATTACAAGACTTAAAACTATAACATAAATCACCATTTAATACATTAGATATTTGTCTATTACAAGACTTCAAACTATAACCTAAATAACCACTTAATACATCTAATATTTATCTATTATATATAAGAGTTAATTAAAACTATAATCTTAATAAACACTTAATATATCTCATACCGTTAAGAGTATATACCTTAAGAGTTAATTATTTATATTGCAAATTCAAAGTGAGATGGGGCGGCTTAATAGTCCTATAATTAACATTTCAAGATTCCACGGCCATCCATTTTGGACCAGACCCACAAGGTTCCTAAAATAACATTATATCTTAGTTATAATCTTCTAATTATATAAATAAAAGACTAACTTAAAAAAATTATTAAATAATCTAGATCATTCATTTAATAAAAGATTTAATCTTAACCGTTAATTCTATTAATTCTAAAATTTTAATTTTGACTTTTTAGAGTCAAAATAATATGAATTAGATAATTAATGAAAATTCTAATGAAGTAATATTTGTTTTATTATTTTTAAATAATTTATATTTAATCTTATCCTTCACTTAATATTTTGATTTTAGGATCTTCCAATTAAATTATTTAAAATTAGTTTGAAGATTATAATATTTAAAAGTATCGTCAGCTTTATATATAGTAGTTGTCAATTCTATTTTCTCTAATTTGGTTTTTATTTCAGATAACCTTCCACCTTTTTAGAAGAATTATTGATTATTTTGTATTCTTCTTTTCTCTAACTTATTTTTTATTTTAAGATTTGAAATTATTTTTCTAATATTTGTTATCTTCTAAAATATTCAAAAATATCAAATTACATCTATAAAATTATGTATGAGATCTATTTTAAAAAAATTGGTTATATCTTTCACTTTTATTTAAAAATTTTAAGAGGCACCAAATTGGCATTCTTACAATTTTGGCATTTTGCATTATATCCACCTAAAATAAAACTTTATTCAACATATACTGATTATTATTTTATATAAACCAATATTTAATTTTTATCTTTAATATATTTAAAAAAAAATACGCTTATGACTTTGTCATATTATTTTTGTAATATTTTTTACCAATTAAAATCCTCTATTTAAAAATGGCTTTATATTATCTTGGAATTTTTATTCTTTTTATTTTCTAAACTGGCTAACAAATATCAGCTCAAATTTGTGAGTTTGTCAATTTTCTTTCTTCATCTTCTAATTTTCATGAATGTTGATTTGTTATCGATATATAGATTTATTATATATTTAAGATTAAGATTTCACACCATAAATATCTAAAATTCACATCAACAATCCCCGTGTTTATACACGGGGTATTAAACTAGTAATATTATAATGAGAATTTACATTTATTTCAATATATATTTTTTAAACGGTAAAATAACTTTAATCGAAAACTAACAAAATGCTAGAAAATCAAAGTGTTTCAACGTATTCTTTTATTTCATAATTTTACTCATTAAATTCTGATATGCAAAATATATTGGTTCTCTTTTCTTAGTTTACATCTTGATTCTAACATTTATTTAGACTTAATGAGCATTATAAATAATAAAAGAATTTTAATAAGATTTATTTATATTAACTTTAGTCCATGTCGTCTTTTGTAAGTCTTTTATATGGTTTTAATGGTTTATTATATTTTTAATACAAATAATTGATGATTTGAACTGTATCATATTTTACAACAAAAGTAAAATAAGGTATGTTCAAGTGTTTTTGACTTTTAGTAACTTTAATTTTACACCTTTTTCTTTATTTAAAAATGATATTTATTTATGTTGGATACTTTTTATAAATGTATTGATCTGCAAGCTGTTTAAAAACCTCCAACAAGAAAAAGACTATAAGTAAGAATGTATGTCACGTCAACATAACCACCTTAACTTAAAATGGTTTAGTAATCGGAATTTTGGAAAAAGATCTGGGTTTAATATATGTTAGTTGGGTAAACATTTTGTTGTGTGATTAATATAAACATAAAAAACAGTTAAGAAAATAGTTAGATCACGTATATTAGCGTACTAGTAAGGTACCCGCGCAATGCGGCGGCGGCGGCGATTAAAGAATAATGATAATGAATATTCGTGGTGGCGAGTATAGAAGAGACAATGATGCTTAGGAATGAAGTCTGAACGTTACAATATAATTGAAATAGTTAAATAATATTATTCATCGAATTTATGTTATATGAAACTTTTATTTAATAGTGGGGTATTATTATATATACACTTTTTTATATGTTGAACTTGAAGATTATAAATATTATTAAAATAAATTGAAATGTACGTTTTTAGAGAAAGATAAACTATAATTGGTTGTAATTAAACCATTATTTGTTAAAGGAGAGAAGAAAGAATGTTAATGAATTGATGAATGAAATTAATGTAAATAAAATTAAGGGTTGAGATTGAGTTTTGATTGAAAATTAAGAACTCTTAATTTTTAGAGGAGAGAGAATGTTGTATGCTTAATATAGTAGTATAGATAGTCAGATTGTCTTTAAAAAATCTGCTAAAGCCGGAAATCTATCTTAATAGTAAAATAATAAAAATACTCTAATTATCTACGATCAAATGACAAATGTTTTTCTTATTTATAATTAGCTTGGATTAGGATGGTCAAACTAAATGCATGTTTTTAATTAAGAATTAACGATTATGAAATATTGGAATCACGAGTTTCATGATTGAAAAATATATGTTTATTAAACACCTTTTTTTAAGAGTTATGATATATTTTATCGAATAAATGGAAACGTGTACACGTTTTTTTTTTAAAACATTGTAACGTAACTCAAATGTCCCTACTTTGATTAATAAACGTTTTTTTTTTCATTTAAATTCAGTTATATGTTATTTCAAAAGTGATTTTTCCATATTAATAGTTTCTTCGCAAAAGTCAATCTATGGTCTGATATGATGACCTAACGTTTTAAGGCTTTCTAGATCACCTACTATTTTATTATTTGTAGAGTAGTTGTAAGTTTCAAAGTGTGATGCGAAAATTATATTATTCCCAATAATATCAACTTATTATAAAATCATGTCTTATCTCATCAGGTATTTTATTACTAAATAACCATCAGGTACTTTATCACGTATCTTATTTATATTCTTAGTCAATTAAAAATTTTATAAATAAATTTTGTTTCCTATAACTTAATGAGAATCACGTCAAACAATAAGTTGTATTTTTTAAGCAATCATTTTTTAGTAACATCAGCATTCAACAAATTTTACGTTTAATAAAATGTAATACGATCATCATACAAAGTTTAAACTATCCGAATTTTATGATAATCTTATTTAAATCGTTACATGGAAATAAAACGACGCTCTTCACCGAAGTGCCAAAGTGAAGTGACAACTGTTAATCTTCTAATTTAAGTTATTTTATATATTAATAAAATTATAATACATATTATTTAATAATAAAATTATAAAAAATATAAATGATTCGTGATCGAGTATATGGGATCGGGTAATTTCACGGGAATTTATTAAAACCATAACCATTCCAAACCCGCGACTTTTTTTAAAAGAAATCTCATACCCGGTCTCATAACCATTTACTCGTCCCAAATCCCGTACCAATAGATTCAAGTTCAGGTATTCTCGTCGAAATTAAATATTTTTGCCATCCCTATCCAGAATATATAATCAATAAAATAAATCCAGAAACTTGTTACATAATAACCAATCTCATTAATATTATGCAAAATATAGCAATAAATATGTCTACACGGTTTATCCTAAAAAAAGTTGCCATGAACAATGAAATTACATTAAATAATAAATATGTAAATTTGTGTTTCGATTAGCTTATTTTCAATTTTACAAATTTTTTAGAATTTTAAATAAGTTCTTAAGCCTACTTTTTTTTGCTTATAAATTTATATCTTGAAACTATTAATTTAAACTGATAACCTTAAAAGCCTGAAAAAATTGGCTTATGTTATTATCAAAATTATAATAAGCTCGTAAATTGAAAATAAATTAATCTAAACAAACGGTAAAACTTATAATAAATCTTACCAAGGTGGGTTACTGGGTTTAGATGCATAATCTTCTAATCTAATATATATACAAGATTAATTAGATATATTTTATTAAACGATCACTACTAGAAAAATCAGGATTTGCGACGGCCAAATCCGTCGCTAATCCGTCGCTAATCGCGATTTGCGACGGAGTTGCGACGGAATGCATCCGTCGGTAATACGTTCCTCGCTAACGATTAGCGTCGATTTTTTGCGACGGATTCCATCAGCTTGCGACGGAATAAAGGCGCCGCTAAAAGGTCGGAGATTAACGACGGATTAGCGACGGAACTTCAGCGACGGATTACCGACGGTTTTCAACAAACGCTTGAAATCAACTTACCGACGGTTTAGCGACGAAATTTATAGCGACGGATTAGTGACGGACTTCTTACCGACGGATTAGCGACGGAATTTGTCACGGTAGAGGCAGGATATAGCGACGGATTAGCGATGCTTTAGCGACGGATTTTGAAAAATCACTGCTGTGTTTTTTTATTTATTTTTATTCTCGTTTTCAATTCAAACATAAACATAACATGACATTTGATACCAAAATTATAATTACAATCATATTCGATAAAGTTATAATAGTGTTTCGAGTCTAAAAAGTTATAAAATGTTTGGAAATTAGGTAATCATAAATATACAACTAAATAATTAACTAGGAAAGGGAGGGGGAGGGTTAACACGGAAATGAGAAAGTAACATCTCTTGTAGCTGATTAAACCGATCATCTGTAGCCTTTCATGTCTCTTTCTCTCTTGCGACTTTCCAACTCACGCTTGCGAGACTCTTCCATTTCATTGTGCGACTCTTCCATTTCCTTTAAAAAAAATTGTTCTCGTTTACGCAACTCTTGTACTTGTTTTAGCTCGAGTACCTAAATATAATAAGTAAATATTACAACCCATATTTGACATATAACAGTCACTATATAACCTATTAAAAGAGTTTAATATGACCTATTAAGATGTATCATGACCATTTACACCAATATTGCTTTTAAGAACTCAATTTAACCAATTTAAATGGACATATATATGAAGTTATAAACATAACAATTTATGAAACTAGACCAAAATATAAAAGAGAATTGCCACTCCATGCACCATTATTCTTTCTTTGTGTTTTACTTGACTTAACCTATTGATCTTATCCTAACCCAATTGAACTACATAAAATAGAGACTAAGTTAATTGACTTTATAATAACAGTGATCAAAGACTTTATGATAACAGTGATCAAATTATGTGGGGTCATAATGCTCTCAAGGTTTGCACACATCTTTTACTGCTATAGACTTATATAGAGTGAAGCCACAACAATCAAATTTGATGGTTCTAGATTCAATTATAAGTGCTTAGAAACATTCAATATCATATGGTTTTCATAAAATAAAAAATAGAAACAAAAAGTAGGTTCCATAAAATCTTAAAAAGTAATAAGAGATAATCTTTCCCCTCGCCATAAAACCACAATTACGTATCAGCCATATAACCAGAAGTAGCAATTATGAAATGCAAACTCCTTGCATCAGTAACATGTCATCACACAATCAAAAAACCATAAGGCATACCCTACGAGATGTACATATGAACTATAACAATCTACTTAACTTTTTGTTCCCATATATCAATGAAAAACCAGAATTGAAACTTTACAAGACTACTAATTCATTATCCATTGATATATGATAACAATAAGAAATATAAATAGAACCTAAATTAAGAACTTCAAAAGCTAGTACCTGAACTCCCCACGTGTAGGGGTGAGCCTGCAGTCTTAATGCCAAGAACCCTAATTAGCGATGAAATTCCAACAACGTGTTTCCGTCGCTATCTCTCGCAAATCCCTCGCTAATTAGCGAGGGAATAGCGACGATATACCTTAATTTGGAATCCGTCGCTAATCTGTCACAAATCGGTTGCTAATTAGCTACGAATTAGAGATGGCTTTGTTCCTCGCTAATTTGCGACGTATTTGCGACGGAATCCAGATCCGTCGCTAATCCGTCACAAATTAGCGAGGGAACAGCGACGGCTTGCCCTTGATATCAGGTAACTCAATTTAGTCGCAGATCCGTCGCTAATCCGTCACTAATTAGCGACGGTTTTTGTCCGTCGCAAAATTCCGTCGGAAATATCAGTTTTTCTAGTAGTGGATCTAGATCTTCAATTTAATAAAATATTTAATCTTAACCATTCATTTACTTAAAATCAAAAAATCAAATTTAAATTTTTAGAGTCAAACTATCAATGAAATTTTCAAATCTTTCTTTAATCTTTTCTTCCTTTAATTTATCTTTTCTTTTCTTTAGACAAGATAAAAGTACGACCAATATTAAAACTTAATATATATAGGGTTTAGTATCAAAAAGTGTATCGAACTTGTCACTTTTTGCTATTGTGTATACCCAATTTTGAAAACTACCATTTAGTGTATCTAACTTGCCAAAACTACCATTTTATATATCCGAAAACCTTCTAAACAAGTTGCAGGTAATTTTTTGAATTTTGATTTATTTCTAAATTCCATTTCACATTTACACTTGCCATGTCATTAAAACTTTATTTATCAAATGCCATGTCATTTTTAATCTATTTTTATCAATAAGATGAAGAACACTATGAACATAAGAACACAAGAACATCAAGAAAGAACTCAGATCTGAACAATAAATCCATAAAGAACATCATCGAACTGATTTGAACAAGCATTGAGCATAACAAAATCTAAAACAGGTCTGGAAAAACAGAAAACATGATCTAGAATCCTAAGAACAACAACGATTGATGTGGAAATTTAAACAGAAAACAAGACCTGGAATCCTCAGCAAAAATGTAACGAGAATGATTGATGAAGATGAAGCAAATACAGATCTAGAATCCTTAGATCTGGGAAGCAAATACAAATCGATGAAGATGAAGCAAATACAGATCGATTAACATATCTGAAACGAAGAACTTACCAAGTCGAACTAACAGAAACCCTAAATCGAACCAACAGAACCCTAAATCGCGTTCATGAAGTTCTTGGCTGAGGTCGATGGTGACGCCTCAAATCGGACCCAAGGCGGAGACGGATGAGGGTGGCGAAGATCTCATAATCCCAAATCGGACCCTAAACCCAAACGGATGATGGTGTCATGAATCAAATCTCAAGCGACAGATCTGTGACAACCCGAAATCGAAAGAAGAAACAGAACGATCTTTGAAAACCCCTAACAACGATGCACAGATTCATGGTGGTTGCTTAATGAACCCACGATGATGGTGTCTTCGAAACCAGATCTGTCAAAACCCCAGATGATCAATGGAAGCCTGATGATCGATGGTTCCTGGTGATGATCAATGGAGAATCGATGGTGATGGTGATGGAGAATCGATGGAAGCCTGATGAGCGATGGAGAACCTGTGTTCCTGATGATGAATCGATAGAAACCATGAAGCATCTGGGTTTTTGTTTTTATTATTATTATTATTATTATTATTATTATTATTATTATTATTATTATTATTTAATGTAATAGAGAAAGCCATGTCACACATAATCTTTGCCACATCACCTATTACATTTGCCACGTCACAGGTAACCTTCTATCACAGGTTATGATGTATTAAATGGTAGATTTTAATACTTGGATATACTAAATGGTAGTTTTGAAAATTGGGTATACACAATAGCAAAAAGTGACAAGTTCGATACACTTTTTGAAACTAAACCCATATATATATATATATATATATATATATATATATATATATATATTATTTTTGCTTTTAGAATATTTATATTTTAAACAAGATTAAAATTTAAATCAAAGGATAACATTTCAAATAACAAATACGTCCAATTAAATAATTAAATTTAATATTAATTTATCTTTATTTTTTAATTTTTATTAAAGGAGTAGGATTATAATGTCATCATATTTTAAAAATATTTTTCACTAATTATGTCCATTCTTTTTGTTAAATGTCTTTGAATTTGTTGTTTTTACTTCAAAAACCTTAAGACTTGCATATTGTTCAAGAGTTACATTTTTAAAAACTATATCGTGACGTTCATTATTACGATACTTTTTGTATAATTTACAATTATTTTACTATATATGTTAGTATTGTTTAATACAAAAAACATTCAAAATTTATTTTAACTATCCCTGACTTTATACACGGGGTATTAAACTAGTAATGTAATATTACTCTATATATCAATTGGCAAAACAAGGAAGCAAATTATCATGAGATTTTTAAGGGTAATTTGGTAATTTTGTTAAAAATACATGAGAATTTGATAAGTGATGAAAAATTAAATACTCATGAGATTTTACCTAAAGCTTATGTCATCATATTTTAGTGGTATAGATATATTATTTTTACATAAATGTGGCATACATTTTTATTAATCTCTTTTTATAGTTTTTCTCCTTTTCTTATACTTTGAATAACTTATGTCTAATATACTTGAATATATTGTTCTACTAAAATATATATATATATATATATATATATATATATATATATATATATATATATATATATATATATCTTATTATAGTAATTAACATCCATTTTTATATTGAACTGTACTTTTGTATATTATTAATAAATATATCTTCTCTTTTTTTTTCTATAATTTAAAATATTATAATACATGTTGAATTATACACACTATTAATAATTTTTTAACTCTTTTATTATACTTTAAGGCCAAGACATAACTCATGTGTTTTATTTTTAACGTGATCGTTATGTTACATACAAAAGTTAAGATACTATTGAAATTTATAGTTGAAAGAAATTATAGGTTCACAAATCGATTTATAAGAAATCTTATCATCATTTTTAACTGTCAAATGTCAAAAGAGTTAGCTCCCGGAGCCAAATATAAAAAATCAAAACAATTTATCGAGGCCATTCTTTTATTAAAATTGTAAATTTTTATAACAAAACGACATCTTTTATAGAGAAAAGAAGAGAATTTGTATGTCATTTATAGTTGCCACATACGTTATAAAGGTAGGACAATCAATTTTTTTTGGTAATATAAAATATAATGAAAAGATTTTAAAGATAATGTAGGCTATATACAACTTTTAAAACACTCATTCATACATCGTCTATATGAAGTACATCTTTTGCTCCTATATTAGGAAAAAATTGAAAACTACACATATGTAAGTAAAGTAAAAAATCATGTATAACGTCCTTTTATCTTTTTGAAAGGTGCATAAAAATAATAGCTTCTACCCAACGCAACGCGCGGACAAAATCTATCGCTTGTTACTATCAAATCTAAAACATTCATTTTAATAAAGACTAAAATCCATTTTTTAACTTACCTTAGTTAAAATTAATAATTACAAAAATGCGTACTCCACAATGTTATCAGAATTTTGGTAAATAATTATTATCTAATATTTAGACAAAGAAAAAACATGGTGATGTCAAAATTTATAATTAAAAAACTCAAAATCTAAATTTATTAATAAATTCAATTCTCTTTTTTAATATCTTCTTTTAATAGTTTTTTAATTTTAATAAGACTAACATTCATCAATGTAATTAGACAATTCTACCCTTCATTTAGTTAAGATTAAAATCATTCCTTAGTTTAGACAACCCTAGTCATTTATTTGATCAAAATTAAAACTCAATTTTAAATCTAAAACAAAAGATTATGAGATTATTCAAATTCAGTTTTAACATTAAATAAGATAGGAGGTAAATAAAATATTTTACATAAATTAAAAGATTAGCGTAATTATATTACATAATGTCTACTTATCTTGACATCTATAATCAAACTATAAATTATATAATAAAATTAATAGTTAAATATAATAACACAATTAAAAAATAAAAAATTACACATTATAATATTTAAAACAACATGATTGTTAATCTACATAAATTATCATAATCTATAAAGATTATCTCTTATATATGACACCTTAATAATCTTCTAATCTTCTAATATATATAAAAGACTAATTTGAAAAAAATTATTAGATGATTTGTAACCTTCATTTAATAAAAGATTTAATCTTAGCCGTTAATTATTTTAATTCTAAAATTTTGATTTTGACTTTTTAGAGTCAAACTAATAGAATTAGATAAAGATAACTTCTAATTAAATTAATGATTAAATTAATATTAATATTTGTAATATATTATTACAATTATGCCACACCCCCACGTGAGATACTATATATCTAGATAAATATTAATTTTTGTTATAAATTATTCAAGTTTTACCTAATTAAACGTATATATTTATTTTATTTTTCAAAATTTTTATATTTTTAGTTAAGTATATTTGTTATATTATATATAAAAATAACTTTTCAATCTTGTCTTTATTTTTATAATTTAGTTTTAAAATAGGTAGATAATCATATATATATTACCTACGATTACATGTTTAAACCTTATTTTTGTTGTTTCTTTACTTTGATATTAAAGATCATACCGTTCTCATTTTTTCATTCTCTTATATATCAATTATGGAGAATAAACTACATTCTTCATCACTCTAAAGAGACCTTTGTTCGGAACCTTCAACAAAAAGGAAGAAAAAACGGGTGATAAACACTCATATGTACGTTTTACAGTTATTTTATTATATCTCTAACAATTTCACACCATCGAAATTTATACTAAATTTCAGGCATCTCATGTGTTTATACACGTGGTGATAAACTTATTTATTAAAAGAATAAGCTTATAATATCATTAAACTATTTTTAGAATATCATTTATTAGTTAAAATCCTATATTTCAAGATATATTTCAATTATTATTAGAATTTTTCTCACTAATCATTCTTATTTATTTTCTAAAATGGCTAACAACTATCAGCGCAAAATAGTAATATCTTATATGTTTCATATTTTATAATCGTGTTTCATTAGACCTAATTAAAAATATTTATCGTTTATTCATATCCAATATATAATAAACAATATTGGTAAAGCATACAAATAATGCTCATGACATTCATTGTTGTGATACATTTTGTATGATTTACAATGTTTACTATACATGTTAGTACCCTTTAATACTAGAAAACGTTTAAAATCTATTTTAATCATCCACGTGTTTACACGGGGTATTAAGCTAGTATATATATATATATATATATATATATATATATATATATATATATATATATATATATATATATATATATATATATATATATATAAGACTAATTTGATATAATTTTTTAGACGACCTGAGTCATTTATTTAAATAAATATTTAATCTTGACCATTAATTCATTTAAAATCAAAAAATCAATTTTGACTTTTTAGAGTCAAATTATTAAAGATATTTTCATAAATGCCCTTATTAAATTATATAGATCACATTTGCCCACCTTAATTTACAAATATCATATTTACCCTTTATAATATTTTAAAATATCATATTTAACCAAATTCTTAGTTTTATCATTCTATAATATTTCATAATCATTTTAATTCCCTTTTAATTATATCAAATAACGTCTAACTTTATTACCCTTAATTGTAAAAAATATAATAATTAATGATTTATATAAGAAATACAATCACGTCTCTTCGTATCATGCTACCATGTTTCTGTCGTCAAGTCTGCCCTCCCGCTCGCATCAATGATTTCACCGCTGGTTAGAGTGTTGATGTTGTACGTCATCATTTTTTTTAATTTGTGTTTTAATATTATTTATTACGTTTGTATTAATGTTTAATATGTATTATCTTTTAAACCAACCTGTGTATAACACTGTCATTTAGTCTAGTAATATTTATAAAAGAATAACATTCATTCATTATTATTTTACATAAAATATTTGTTGTTATTCATGTAGTACACATTATGCTTAATTTAATTTGATTACTAATGAAAACATTTGAACTAGAGTTGTATTAAACATCTTCAGAGCCAGGGGCTAAAAAGACCCTAAAAATACTATAATGATATTAAAATAAGTTAAAACATATAAAAACGCCGGGTAACATACTAAGTATAAACAAATTACAAAACTAAAAACTAAAACAAAATAAAAAATTATAAGAATCGATTATCACGGCTACTCATACATGAAAAAGATTCAGAATTTAAACCGTAATTATAAAAAAAAAGTATAACAATTTTTAAACCGTATATTATAAGATATGTTTGAGTGTTTGACAATTAGTTGAAAGTGAAGTTTTTATTAAAAGTTAGAACACTTATATCAAAGTTGAAGCTTCGATGTCTATCGAGGTGTTTTGTAGAAATTAAATGACATTAGTTTTAAAAAAAAAAAAACTCTAGATTGAAAACAACATTCAATCGAGTGATATTTAAGTAATTTTGTTTATCAAAGTATCAATTATCAAATCTTGATAAAAATAATTCGAAAGCTTTTTAAGTGCTTCTATAAATTTGTTGTTTCACAATAAGATCCAAAACTTTAACATAGTCAAAAAGTTATTTTAAAAGGGCATGTTTTCTAAAAATTAAAATCTCCTACTAAAAACTTACAATTAAAAAATCACAAAACACACGCCCATAGTTTAATATTCAAATGAGGTTGCTGAATGCCATAAGTCCATGACCTAATTAAGCAACTCCCACCTTCTTTTTATACTTTAAATGGTCTTTAATCTATAGCCACATGCCCACATGTGTCATTATGTGTATAAGGCCATTAGTATAGCCATACTCAATTTTTTTTTAACCGCAAGCATTATTACTACTTCACAAATATATGAGTTGACCATACAAATACACGAGTAAATCCACAGCCAAACATGTACATAATCGATCATACTATGGATGAAACACCTATGAGGTCTTAGGAACCTCGCATGAAAGGCATCTGGTCGCACACTGCCTTGATGCAGCAACATTACATCAACTAAACAGCATCATAACCGTCTCAAACACACTCCAGGCCAGCAGCATATCAGCAGCCCGAAGCAGCGAAAACTATCAAAAGACCATCTCACAGTAGTAAAACATAATTAGAAACTTGACACCTTTACCAAAAACTGACCAATCTATAGAACAATCAATAGCCACACTCAATTTAAACCAACTCAAATGCTATCTTAGCTGCCACATCAGTTTTTTTTATTTTTCCTTTCCCAACACAAATTCAACCCAAAACACTAGTAGTACCCAACCTTCAAACCCAAATCAATTCAAAATATTTTTTCTTTTCTTACTCACTAATAAAACAAACCTAAACAAAAAATTAAAAATAAAAGAAAAAGAAAAAACTGACACTTTGCCATACTTCTCTCTCCCTCCTTCTCGGTTTCGTGAACCCAAAACACTAGTATAGGTGTTCCCTTAACCCAAAGTCAACCCAAAGCCCCTCCCGAATGCCATACGGATGGCCTAAGATGTTTCCCTCTTTTTAGGTTGAAGGTTCAGATTTCATTATCGATATAGATGTAGATTACGATTTATTTGTGTATGTCGTTTCAACAGAATAGATGATTAATATTATCAAAATAGTTTATTGTATCAAGATACAACAAATTTTGTATAAGTTGCTATTGTATAATGTTTATAACGAAGTTTTTTTTATCAATAAATATAATTAACTTTCATAATTCTCATATTATATGTAAAAAAATTATACATTTATAAGTTAATAACTTGTGCAAACTTTCAATTATATAATTGTAACTTAAATATAAGACACAAACAATTGCATACAATGAAAAAACTATCAAATTTGATTGTATTTATTAATAAGTTTCACATAAAATAAATTAGTATATAAAATTTGTTATATTTTAATACAATAAACCGGTATCAAACATAGCTAATGAACCAAGTGACAAGCTATAAGTTGGATAACACAACCAAACAAAACCAAAACAGACAAAATTTGCAAAGTGCACACAACCACTTACTCCACAACAAGAAACCTTTATGTGTAACAACTATAGAAATATATAGTTTGTTAAACATTGTTACATGCTTGACATGTGATGGGTAATTTTTTATCTTTTGATCTTAAGATAGCTTTTGTGGGTTGTTTCTTTTGATAAATTAGTTAATAATTTTATATAGGGTTTAGTTCATAAAAGTGTATCCAACTATACATCTTTTGCTATTGTATGTACTGAACTTTCAAACTTACCATTTGATGTATCAAACTTTTTGAAAATTACCAATTAATGTATTTAACCTGATACAACAGGTCACCTGATGATGTGATGCAGGTTTGGCTTATGTGGATGGTGACTTGGCAAATGACATGTATTTTTCTTAGTTTAAAATAAAGAAAAAAGAAAATAATTATTCATGAATATATTAATAATAATAATAAAGAAAAAGAATCTTAATTCATAAGATATGTGGGTTTCACGAGATTGAAGATGGGTTTTCAGAGGACAAACTTCATCTTCATCTTCATCTGAGAATGAAGTTTGGCTTAGGGTTTCTCTATTGGGTATTCGAACGTTCAGCCTCGTGAATGGGTTTCTATGGTTTCATCTGATTTAGGGTTTTTCGAATGAAGGGTCGATGTAGATCTCACAAGAACGAAGAAGATACAGGTCTTGTGAATGAAGATGATACAGTGTCATTCATGAAGGGTCGATGTAGATCTTGTGAATGAAGATGATACAGGTCTCGTGAATGAAGATGATACAGGTCTCATGAATGAAGGGTCGATGTAGATCTCACAAGAACGAAGTAGATTAGGGTTCTTCGTAAGGTTGGGTTTTCGATGCTCAGATCTGCCATTCATCTACTAGAAGCATCTCAGTTCGAAAACCTCAAACCAAACCCTCAAACCTCAAACCAAACCCTTCAAGATTTTCATTTTAGGGCTTTTTTAGGGTTTTGTTTCAGATTTGGGTTTTTGATTTGGGTTTCCACTGGGTTTTTTATTCAAAGCAGATTCCAACTTTGTGGACCAAAGGCGGTAACAAGTCAACCATCTTCCACTGGGTTTTTGTTTCAGATTTGGGTTCTCGAAACGCCAGAAACAATACGCCTACCACCAACAGTCATCATCTTTGATGGTTTCTACTGGGTTTTTTATTCAAAGCAGATTCAAAGCATTCGATTAGGACTCATACGATTTAGGTTCAAAGGTATGATGGTTTTTAGTTCTTAGATTTAATTACTTGATTTAGATACAAAGCATTTGTTTTCAGTTCTTAATTTGTTCGATGTGGGTTTTCGTTTTCAATTCAAATATGTATGTTTTGTTTGATTTTCTGCTTGTGGTAAGAAATTATGATTTTCAGCTTGTTGATTTGTTTCCTAGTTCTTGTGTTGTTCTTGTGTTTATCTGTATGATATTCAATATGTTCATCTTTTTCTAAGAAATTACCTATAGAATTATTGATGTGGCTATTAAATAGTGACATGGCATTAAAAAAAAAAGAGATTACCGGTTACCTGAAAAATAGGTAACCGGATACATAAAATTACAACTTTTTGAAACTTAGATACATCAAATAGTAAGTTTGAAAGTTCAGTACATACAATAGCAAAATGTGTATAGTTGGATACACTTTTATGAACTAAACCCTTTTATATATGTTGCTTTGTTAATAAATTTAACTAAACACCTTTGTATTTTATATTTAGTAATTTTTTAATCATTATTTAATTAATGAGTTTGTCATTTCTATATAATAAATTTGTAAAATTTCTTGGTTTTAATTTAAATTATAGTTTTTATATTTAATCATATTAATTAATTTAACTAATAAACCACTATCCACATCAATCCGTACAACTCCACTTCTCCGATACCAACATTGAGTTCATCAAAGCCTTGTTAAGATATATAGAACCAAGAACATATATTCATCATCACCAAACAAACCTTAGAACCCAAATATTACATCTTCATCACAACTATGATCTTCATTTTGTCCTAGGCGTAAGAATTTATTCTTGATGATAATGTGAGGAATACTTGGGGGTCACTTATCTTTATACCGCTCTTGTTCAACAACCGTGGAGCTTTCATAAAATTGTACGTGTTTATTGCTTCAAAATAGGTCACGATTGTTAAAGTAGCGCAATTTATTTAACCAAGTATCCAACATCTCTTTGTTAAAGAAGGTGATTCTTTCACTAAAGAAATTAATTATTTACACAAAATACAACACTCTTGTAGCCATGTACAAGTTAATGAAGCATACATATTCTATAGATGAATCATTTTTTTCGTGAAAAAAAATTGTTCATTATAGCCATTTACAAGTTAATGAAGCATACCTATTCTATAGATGAATTATTTTTTTTTTTGTGAAAAAAAAATTGTTAATGTGGTCTATCCCCCACCCCACCCCACCCCACCCCACTGATACATCATCCTTAACGAGTACTATCAAACATCCCAAATGTGATTCTGATACGAAAATGTAGGTTAGGATAATATTGCATAAATAGCTAATTATAATGACACAATTAACGTCATACATATGAGTTTCTAATAAAGGGGGAAATTCATAAATGATAAAACAGTTGTCAAGTTTAGACACTGTTTCACTGAGACTACTCACCTATTTATTTCACATGTGAAATTTCCCATGGATAATCATAGAATAAATTTCAAACATGATTATTATTATATGAATTTTCACGTCTAATAAAGTAAGAATAGAATCTTAATATGGACATAGATTAACTGAATTTTGTTACAAAACAGGTTAAAAGGTTACATTGAATGTTATTATTATAAAAGAATTATTTAATGAATGGATGTTTAAATATAAAAAACTAACTTAGACAGTTTTTATAGGATAATCTTAACTGTCTGTTTTGATAAAATTAAATCTCAGTTACTATTTTAAATTGAAAATTTAATTTAATTTTGATTTTTACAGATCAAAGTTTTTTAATTTAAATTAAAATTGTTATAAATAATTTCATATATATCCTTCTTAAACCTTAAAATAATAAATTTTTCCACCCTAATCTATAAATATCATATTTACTCCTTATAACATTTCAAAATAACATATTTAACCAAATTATTAATTCTATCTTTTTAAAATTCTATTATCATTTTAAACTTTTTAAAATATAACCAATAAATATTTAAATTTATTCTTTATAATTGTAAGAATGACGAACGATGACTTATATAAGAGATACTATCACGTCTCTTCGTATATGATATATACCATAATTTTGTAGAGACATCTGCCCTTAATCACGTAGGTTAAGATAAGTCAAATAATTTCTTAATTCGAAAACTTGTTTAATAATAGGAGTTTACTCGTGAACAAAAAGAATTAGATATTTATAATAATTATGACATTTTTATCGTTTCATTATGGTATGAGAAAGCTATAATGTTTCTCCAATATCCAGTACAGTTAAGATAAACCCGAATTTTAACAGAAAAAGTTTTACATAACATAAAGAACATTCTTTAATCCTAGATTATGAAATTCTATTTATTTTATTTTGTAATTGAGAATTAATGACTGTATTTCTTTTCAAATGAAAAGTATAATTCTATTACTTATTAACCAAAAGTTTTACATCCCATTTCATTCTAGAAGTGATAGAATGAGACTGGTATTTGATTTTAACTTAATGAACTTAATAAGAAAAAAATTTATTTAGTAAGTTATAATCATATTGTATATTTTTTACTTAATTTAGAAAGATACCTTAACATAATAAATGATGAGTGATATTTTCCACATTAAGCTAGTGATTTTATTATTTTTCTTATTCAGACAGTCCTTTAACACATAAAACAAACAATAGTACGTACAGCTTATCCTAGACAGAACTCGTTTATCCACACAAACACTTTATTTAGACATCACTTAATAAGAAAGAAAAACAAACAAGCTCATCTAATAATAGAAGTTTGTGTCGAAAAGTGATACCATAACACTTCTTTTTTTTCTTTAAACATTATTTTGTTTCTGTCTCCAGATGTTGTATGCCAATTTCCTTACAGCGACCTCCCACACCCTTTGTTGTATAGTTGACATAGCCGTTGGTCTTGCATAGGATGGAGTGCATGTTGATTTCCATATCTACTAGTTACCAATGGTAGTCTATTTTGATATGCTCTCCACGAGAAGATGTTAATCTTCTTAGGCTAGGCGTATAGAGGAGCCCGAAGGTTTCGGGTAGGATTTGGGTTCTTCGGGAATACCATTACCAACTTTTCGGGTTTCCTTCCTTTTTTCTCTCTTCGGATTTCTACACCCGAGCATATCCGAACCTTTCCTTTTTTGTTTTATTTTGTTTTGTAGATAGAGTAAAGAGAAATAAAATATTTGAGTTGAGTTAGGTGCTACTTGAGTTTCGGGTAATAGAGAGAAAAGGAAGAAAAAGTAATTTAAAAAATAATGTGACAACATTTTAGCTGATTTGAGTTTGGGAAGACCACTACTTATGGTCTTAAGAACTATTGCAGACCAGAATTTTTCACCAATTAAAGGAAATGTGTTAATAAATCAAATAATAAATATTTATTTAAAATTTTAAAAACGCAATTTTAATATTTATTTAATATTAAATATATTATAAAATTTTAAATTAATATAAAAATAATAAATTGGACAAAACAAATTATTAAATATAATTTTTTTGTTGTTGTGGTTTTCACCCTAAATAAACCCACCACATGGTGGTGGTATGGAAACCACATGTAACATCCTCAAATGGGCCTAGTTGTTTATACTATCGGTACGTTCCAAATCTTGAGTTTATTAATGAATATTAGAATTATTATTAAAATAATTAAGAAATCATGATATTAAATATTATAACGAAAATAGGTAAGTTTAATAAAAAATATTAAACGGTTTTGGATAAGGATTCCGGAAACATCCCCGTTAGTTGAAACGGGTAAACGGGTATTAACTTGTAAGTTGAGAAGGGGAACAAAATACCCCTTATGGATAAATGAGAAACCAAAGTCGGTTTCTATTATTTCTCAAACACAAACATACGTACATACACACATACTTCACACTCTCTTTTGTTGTTCTTGCACTTTGAGCTGAATCAAGAAGAAAACTATCAAGCTACTGATTTGCAGCAGTAATTACAAGCTCAAATCTGATATTGTTCTAACATCTTCATCATCCTATCTCCTTTGTGAGTTGTCTTCTTCCTTGTTCCATACTCTTGAATTCTAGGTCAAAATGACCAACTCTAAAATAGCTACAAATAGATGGAGTTTGTTGTTGTAATTTGTTCTTTTATCGTTTCTAAGTTATTAAGAATCATTTTCATGAATTAAAATGATGGATTGGATCATGTTTCATAATAATCATCAAATGGGTCAAAGAATGAAGAATTTGATCCCAAATCTTAAATCCTTGGTCAGAGCTTGTTATTTGTATGTTTCTAGACTGATTATGATGCCTAAAATGATATGGAATCACTGGAAATTGATTTGGGAATGCTGGATTTAAGTTTGGTGTGCATAAGGACTGAACAGCGGCTGTAAAAATCGACACTGCACTGTTCTGCAGTGCTTTGCGATCGCATGGCGTTCCCTTGCGATCGCATAGGGTGCCTTGCGATCGCATGACCCTCCCTTGCGATCGTATGGGGGCCATCCAGCCACAGTGCGTTGTTCGTTTGATGTTTTTCAACGTTTCGTTGTACGATATGCTCGTTTAGGGTTCTAAATAGTCTAATGGCATCATTAGGGGATTCATATTAGTTATATTAGTTATTGTACTTATGTGAAGTGACTAAACATGAGTATTCTCTTATAGGTAAGCCGAACGACCCCGACGACCGAGACGATCATTATATCTGTTTACTGTAGCCTCTAGTCTCTCTGATGAGTATATGATAACATAAGAATTAATATAACCATATTACATGTTATCAGTTATGTGTTAGTAATTCCATGAAATGTAATAAATCTTGATGTATGCTATGTTTATGCATGACACACATAACAATTGAATCATGATTTATGATAAGATTATGAATATGCAAGAAGCATATATGAATTGAACCATGGATATTATATGGTTATGATATGCGCGTTATGAGGCCCAGATTGGGTCAGATTTGTGTTTGTGATCGGATCCGAGATATGGGGGCTGGATGTAGTCCTTGATCGGGGCCAGCATTTGGGCTAGGGCATTTTGAGACCTGCGGGTCGATGATACCGTCAACTGCTTGGGGTTGCAAACCCAACGTTCCTCGTGCGATTTGGGGATCAGTTACCCGCTGTATCCCATGGAGTCGATGACTTCATAACGCAACGGTGGACCGCTACCCGCTCACCCACCCGCGCGGTTGATGTGTCTGGTTTCCCTAATTAGGAGTGTTGAGCCGGGTTCGTTACCCTGCAAGATTATACTTTCTTCTGGCTGTGCCAGCTCATCGCGAGATGCTAGGATAGCACTGTTTGATACTATTGTTGATATGTGATATGTTTGTAATACTGATTATGCTATCTTATGCTCACTAGCTTTAAATAGCTAACAAATACTCTCCCCATGATTGCAGGTGGTACTTAGGCGCGTGAGCTTGGGTACTTGATGGTTTTACATATGCTTTTGGAGGAACACTTGTCTTTGCTTTATGTTGTATATATATGTTTATAGTGGTCGGTAGAAAATTTTGGTAACACCAACAGTACTTTTGTTTATCGTGGCGAATTTTGTTTGTAATTATAGCCACTTTAAATGTTTTCCGCTGCTTATGATATTTTGAAAAACAGGTTTGGTTTAATTTGAGTTTATAGACGGATCCATGCAGTTTGGATTCTTGAATTACTAATTTAAAAAGAAAAATTTGGTTTTCAAAAGCGCGGTGTTACACCACGTTATACTCTCAATCAAGCAAACTATCAAAATCAAAAGTAAATATAAAGAAACATAGCTAATAGATTATATATGTTTTTATTTAGTAAACATAAGAATTTAATAAGAGAGATAATATTTTCTTTGAAAGACCGGTGTTTATTTAATTAATAAAAATTAGAAAAAAGAAATAGCTAGAAAAAGGTAGAATTATCCATTCTCTTACCGGAAATAAACAACAAAAAAGCATTTTGGATTAATTAATTAAATGAATAGTGGGTTTGAATTTGGCACATGGAATGGAATGGAATGGAGAGACTTCCAGATGATGACATTTTCCTCCCTTTCAACTTTATAAAAAGTGCGCAATTTTTGACCATGATGGCCACTTCTTTTAGTCGGTCATTCCGTTTGTCTTAAGAATGAAATTAATAAAAATCCGTTTAGTCCGAACCGAACCGATCTTATATCGGTTCATGTTACATATTTTTCAGTTAGTTTTCAGATTCTATATATCTCTTATTACGGTTTTTCGTTCTATTGATTTCTGTTTTTGTCTGGATCGATTGGAATTTGAACCAAAAACCGAAAACTATTAGTATTTTCTGGTTTTATTTTTAGTTCTAACTTCTGACTTCTGATTTTTTTCTTTTAGACTGGTTTCGGAACCAAACTTACCTAATTTCTCTTTATTTACTAAAAGCTTATAGTTTAACAGTACCGATATGAAAAAAGTGTTTTTCATGGTCATGTGTTTTAATCCCTCTACAAAGAAAATATGTAGATTAAATAGGTTTAAAGTATGTATGTATTCTGTTGTTCAAATAAAAATATTCTATTATATCCAACTACTTACAAATAAAATATGTAGATTTAAATAGGTTTAAAATATAATGACACATGAGATCCACTAATTATATTTCCTTATCTTCACTTTTGATTATAAAAAACGTATTAATCTATTGAGTAGGTGGATAAGTATAATATTTAGTAGAAGGATACCGAACATCTCTCCTTTAATTCTAATTTAAGATTATAATGTTAAATATTTAGGGTGTTATTAATAAAACTCTCCTCTATATCTCTACTTACTCACAAAGAATGAGCTAGTACACATGTGAATAACAAAGAATTAGAAGGCGGCGGTGGGGTGGGGGTGTGCATGTGAATCCAAACCTAAACCAGCGTCATTCCCCTGGTTTCAGAGAAGACGGCGCGTGGTCAGCTATGAAGGCCGGCTGTGTTGGTCTCTATTATGAAGGTAACGGTTGTTGGGGTTCAATTTCGATGACAGTTATGAATGAACATGTAACATCCCGAAATTTATAAAGTTATTAAAAATAATTGTGAATTAAAAGTTGAGAAAAATGTGTAGAAGTTATAAATTATTTTGGTTTTAAATAATGGTTCCAAATATATCCTCGTTGAGATTTACGGACATCGTATGGATGAGTTGTATATCAAAAAGGGGAGCGGGATACCCGCTAGAAGATGACCGGCGACTCAAAAAGTCGGCAGCCACCTCCTCCCCATTTCCTGTACCTTCTTTTCTTCTTTATCTTAGTTCTTTCTTATTTTCGTTCTTAACGCACATACATAAACCTTGATTTCAAGAAAGAGATTTAGAGTGTTTCTTGGAGAATTGAGAAGAAGGATTAACATATACCAAATGAGGGAATAAAGCTTAAGATTGTAAGTATTTCTATTAATTTTATTCTTAATGTAATAATGGGTTAAAATTTTGGTTTAAATGATGTTGGATGATCAAATAGTCTCACCTTGATGTTAATTGAAGTTAAAGGATGTTATGTAATAGTTGTTAAGCTCTAGAAATGTTGTGGTATCAATTTAAAGTTTTTTTTGTAAGAAAACAGTGAGTTTTGCCCGTCTCTATTGCTTAAAGTAGAAGGGCACGGACATACCCCTTAAGAACAAGTTGTGTCTTAGGTCGTATTTGAGGTGGCACGAGCGTACCTCTAAAGGAAAATGTGTTCCTAACCCTAGACGGTATGGGGTGTGCCTATTGATCCTGCACGTACCTAAGAGTAGGGGTATGGGCGTGCCTATGGAGCCATGAGTGTGCCTTTTCTGTGTGCATTGTTTAGAAGCTGTGTTTCGAATTGGTATAGGAATATTAATTAGTATATGTAATCTTAGTTATTTGAGGACCTATTAAAAGAATAAGAAAACACACCGAAGGTGCTGGACTACAGATGAGTACGTCAACTTGATACTTAGATATATTAGTTATTGATTAATGAAGATATAGAGGAATACATTAGTAACGGGATAGACTTTAAATAAATACGAAATACGTAACTGAGATATATGTTATGTTAAAGTTGAGTGTCTTGGTTTACATTGAACCCTGAGAATGTGTATAAATGAATAAATGATGAATAGTCACCATTAGACTAAATAAAGAGAAAGAGGCGTAAGTAATAATCAACAACTAGTCTTATATATTGTATGTTTATGAGCACTAATATGTGAGTTATATAATTAAATAACAGTTGCTGGTCTAATACATACTGCAGACATGTGATATTGCATGATTAAAAAGTATGTATTTCCTACAAGGATGTATGTATTGATTGCATACTTATACATATGTGTTTACTAAACTTTGATTCATATGTGAAATATATGTTATACCTTGAATTGTGTGTGCTCGACGTGATCGAACGAGGTCACAAATACGGGGAATCACGACTAAGGTGACCGGAAGGGGTCACCAATGTGGGGGGTAGTGTACTGCTTCGTGCGACATTAGGCTACCTACGACAATTAGCCTTATGCGACATTGCCAAGATTGTGCAGTACTGTATCTATGGATGATGATGCCTATGTGACAATAGTGTGATGCCTACGTGGCATGCATGATACGCGGCGGCAAATATGGTAAATTATGTGATATCTTGTCTGAGTGTGCCTGCCCGAGAGGGCCTTAAGTGACATATACATGATGCATAGTGTCTAAGTACATTTATTTGTAAATATTATCATTTGAATATTTTGTGGAGTTACTCGCTACGCTTCTAGCTCTACTCTCGTTGTTTAACCTTTTATAGGTTTTCTGGCAGACGAGACTTCCACGTGGACATGCTTAGTGTTTTGTGCAACATCAATGGAAAACTATTTTAATTTCACCTGTACCGGTTGTTGCTTCGATTTTTATAAATTTTGTTAATTCTTTGTTGCACACTTAAAAAACGGGTGTTACAGCAGTCTTTAAAGATGATAGTGAATGACTATGAAGGCAGCGGTGGTGGAAAGCTAAGAAGCGGACGACAGTTGTGAAAGGCTAAGTAGGGGACAACGGTGGGGGAAGGTCCTGAAGGCTATGAAGATGGATTACTTTTTGACCAAAGGTGCTTATGTTCATGTCATCATATGTCTAAGACCCTTTTTGTTAATTAAAATTATTAAAAACATAAATTATAATAATAAAGAAGAAGAAACCGGTTAATACAAATAAGTGACCCGTGTAACATGACATCTTTTTATAATATAATAAATAATTATAAAAATTTCTTATATTATTTTAAAAAATAGATAATTACATACAATGATAGATTAAACAAATTTCATTTTATATTCCTCATTCACGTAATTTGAACTTTCTTAGTATAAAAAGGTTCAATATCAAAAGCTTTAGAGCATTTATATGGATTACTTATGCTTCTCGTACACAACAAACGTTACTTTTATATGATGATGGTAGTAAGGCAAAATCAACATCGAGAGGCAAGCTGAGATCGAAGGGTTGATCGCCACGTCATACTAAAGTTAAGATATTATAAATTGAAATTAAAAGTTAAGATATAGTTGTTTGATATTTGATGATGACCTAAGCCTTTGTCACTTAAAAGTTAAAACCATTTAAACATTTATTAATACCGTCCACTCCAGTTGGCAGTTGCAACAAAGGTGTGGGCCAAAAGCCCAAAACTAATTATTTTAAGAGTATGTCATATCGTTGTTCCTCTTGTTTGGTTTAAATTATGGATATGGTTTATACTTTATGGATTAATTTTTAATATAGTCTATAATTAATTTATAGTTTTAGTCTTTGAATCAGCTTTATTAATAGTTTAGATTGAATTTTAAAATTTTAGGTAAAGTTATATTTTTGTAATTAACATGTGATATTTTTACAATCATATGTGATTGTATACTGAATCACATTTGATTGGATATTAAAATTTCAAAATATATAGAGTTTATCTAATACAATTCATGATTTATAGTTTATCTATTTCTACATGTTTGGTTTCTTTGATTCTGGCCATGAAGAAAGAGATATGACGGAATGATATTTTGTTTTAATATTAAAAATTTAAAATACTGAGAAAAAAGATATTAAAATTTAAAGAAAATGAATTAAATTCCTAAAAAGTATATTAAATAAGTGGATAGGGGTATTTTTTTATTTCAATTTCATCAGTGATTCAAGGTGCAATGGATATGGGTTAATAGTGACTAAACTCCTGAAATTAGAATTATATAGACCATATTCGAAATCTGAACTAAACCACAGTATCCAAAAATTTAATTTACTAATATGAATCTAAATTAACTTAAAATCATAATAAAAATTTATTTAAAGTTACAACTTTAGACATTAAAAATTCTCATAACTATGTGTAATTTGTCGGAATGCTGCGATGAAAACTTAAAACACATATTTTTTACATTAGATTTAGGGTGAGGTTTAAATTATTGTATTTTCGTCTACGTAATAAGGCATAATTATATAGTTAATTTGCAATATCTACGAAAATCATATACGTCACGCTTCTTAGTAAAAGTTACGATGATGCTAATAATAATGATATATAAATTATAATAAGCACCCAATATCTAATGTCCAAATTCATAAATTAGGATGTATGGTTAAACACCCTTATAATAATAGTAAATAACTAATTTGGTTTTCGTGGTTAATTTAATCATTTATTTAAAAAAATTATTGAGAGAGAGGGGGTTTGGTGGAGAGGAGTGTAAAGGACTAAAGACTGTATAAAAAAAGTTTTTTAGGCGAAAAGACAAAAATACCCTATATTAAAACAAAAGTAATGACAATTTAAATGGCAAGTTAGTTAACGGACTAACATTGTGAAAATTTGGTAAATTTAAGAATAATATCAGTAATTTTTCAAAATAAATGACTAAATCGGTGATTTTTAGCAAACTACGAGGACCTAATCAGTTATTTACTCGTATAATAATAAAAAGAAAAATCCAAAAAATCAAACGAAGTAAATAAAAGCCAAAAAAAAGAGAAATATAGTATTGAAAAAATAATAAAAAATTTACTAGAGGAAAAAAAGTCCAAATTAAGAGAAGACTTAGGGGGCGTTTGTTTCGTGGTATTTCGTGGGATTTAAAGGAAATGGGATTTTAAATCCCTTGAAATGAGGTGTTTGGTTTGTAAATTTGAAGGAGGATTTCAATTACTGGGAATCCTTCAAATCCCATGAATGAGGGATTTAGAAATCCTCTCACTCCCATGGTATTTTGAAATCCCATACCTAAGTCATTTGCTCCGGCGAATTACCGGCTAAATTTCCGGCGAACCATCGCCGTCGCGGTCATCCCCTACGATTTCAAGCAAAACCCTAACCTTCGATTTCCCCTACGTCTTCCCCTTCGTTGTCGCCGTCACTGTCAAACCCTAACCACAGCGTCGCCGTCGCCGTCAAACCCTAACCTTCGAACAGACAAGGGCGGTGAAACGGAAACCCCGTCGTTAGCTTTCGCTTTCGTTTTCGTCTTCGAACGGAAACCCTAACCTTCGTAGGGTACGAACAGACAAGGGCGGTGAAACCCTAGGAAGATCTGGTTCTCGTGGTTCGCCGATCTGGTTCTTGTGTGACGGAAACCTTTCGCAGATCTGGTTCTCGGGTGACGGAAACCCTAGCTGTCTTTGTCATCGTCAAATCTTCCAGCTCGTGGTTCTCGTGGTTTGCCGAAGTTCACAGCTCGTGGTTCTCGTCTTCGTCATCGTGACCGTAGTTCTCGGGTGACGGAAACCCTAGCCGTCGTTTTGAAACCCTAGTTCGTGGTTCTCGTGGTTCGCCGGCTTTCACAGCTCGTCGTTTTGAAACCTTGGTCGACTGAAACACGCAAGAAAACCCTAGTCTTTGGCGGCGGAGAGGTGGTAGCTGGCGGTGAGGTGCTGGCCGGCGGTGAAGTGGCTGTGGTTGGTGTCTTGATGAACCAAACAGAGGATTGGGATTTAAATCCCACCAAATGCATTCCTACCAATTCCCAATCCCATGTGTAAATCTCATTCCCCTCAAAATCAATACTTTAAACCAAACGCCCCCTTTGAAATTGAAAGTTAATGACATTATCGCGACGTTAACCTTTATCATATATTATTATTAAAAAGACTATTTAAATATATACAGTGAGAAATAAGTGTTTATGTTCATCTATTAGTTATTTATTTATATAACTAGTTTTTCATTTTATGTATAAATACGGAAGATGTTTAAATAAAATATAAAATTTAATGGTGTGAAATTATAAGGGATATAGTAAAATAACTGTAAAAATGTACATAGGAAATATTTAAGACCCGTCTTTTTTTCTTTTTTGTTGAAGGTTATCCAGACGAATGTCTCTTTAGAGATAATGAAAAATATTGTTTATTCTCCATAATTGATATCTAGGAGATGAAAAAGATGAGAATTGTAGGATCTTTGATGTCAAAGTGAAGAAATATCAAAAATAGGTTTAAACATGTAATCGTAAGTAATATATATAAGTGATTATCTACCTATTTTAAAATTAAACCATACAAATAAAGATAAGATTGAAATATTGCTTTCATATTTAATATAACAAATTTTTTCACCTAAAAATATGAAATTTGAAAAATAAAATAAAAACTCATGTATGTTTGGGTAAAATTTGGATAATTTATAACAAATATTAATATTAATTCAAAATAATAATCTCACGAGGTACCTAAAATAACGATAATATTACACATATTATTTTATATTTAATATATAACAATCCTAATTAATTTTCTCTTGAACATCTCTAATTAACTAAGAATATGAAAAGCTTGAAAAGTATGTAAAATAAAGTGTGGGTTAAATTAAGAAATGTGAATGTTAGGATTAAGGATGGTGACATCATATTTGTTTGTAATCTTAATTTATTTTTTAAAGAAAAGACTCTTATTGGTTAAATTATATTTTAAAAAGGAAAGTTTTTCTTAAGAGCCTATTCTTTAAATAATATGGTTAGATTTCTACCTTAATAAAGTCTTATGTTGAGTGTAATACATATGAATATTGTTATGATCAAGATTTTACATAACGTGAGACGTTGTGTGGTGGAAAGATCAAGCCTTAAGCTTTGGAAGTCATTGGCAATGTTACGACGTTTCATAAGACGGGACTTAAGACGACAATTTTGTATATAAATTCTAATTATGTATTGAAAATTATACAAATAAATATTAAATACACATAATTATAGGTTTATAACAAAGTTCATAAAAATTTTCCGTGTTTTCAGTATATCCAACCATCTTTATAACTGAATAACGATATATACACGACTCATGGCTCAATACCTCTAACAAGCCTAAAAACATGGCTTATAATAGGGCTGGCAAATCCTCACACGACACGAAACCCAACCCGAACCTAACACGATTTGGGTCGATACGAACACGACACGAAACTGAACTGGGTCAGAAATGGGTCGACCCGAAAATGACACGAATCTTTTCGACACGAACACGACACGAACACGATAACCCGAAGGTAACCCGTTTAACACGATCTTTTTATAGTAAAAATAAAAAAAACCCAAAAAAATATTTAGAAATTTTAAATTATAAATATGAACTAAGTCGTTAACTAAGTAACTAGTATAGTTAGGAAATATCAAAATGGCGGGACTCATTTTCAGTATTTTCATTTTACCTCCAAAATTGTGAGTTAAATCAAATACCGCCAATCTTAATTTTGATAAAAATTATAAATATTCATAAGAAATTAAGAATAGAAATAAGAATTAAGGAAGAAGAAAAAGGGGAAAGGGGAAATAACGTGTGTGCCCTAGCCTCCGTGTGTTGCGACTCGCGACTCGCGACTTTACGACTACCGACACAACCGGCCACCTCCACGGCTCCACGCGAACACCCTGACGCCCCCTCCACCCTCAGTCGACACCCACATCCCTTGCGAGTTTCGTCATTTCATATTTTCCTACTTATATTTCTCTCTACGTCGTTGTTAATTAGATATGACGATGCATCTTAGATACTAGTGGAGATGGTAAGGTGTTTGGACTTTGAAGGTGCAAAACTATTGTCATTGTGACAATTAATAGGATGATATATTCGTTAGGGGTGTCGAAAATAACCGTTACCCGAATAAACCCGACATGAAAGTTAAGTTATTTGACCGAAAACATAACTTGATTTTTTTCTCCAAAAAATGGGTCGACACGAAAACACGACCCGAACCGAACACGAATTAAGTGACACGAACCGAACACGACACGAAACTAAACCGGGTCAAGAATGGGTCGACACGAAAGTGACACGAAAATGGTTGACACGAACATGACCTGAACCATTTAACACGAACACGACCCGAATTGTCAGGCCTAGCTTATAACAAGTAAATGAATGTCAAGCCGGAGCTTAGAATACGCCAAGCCTTTGACCATGTCGTGGCGACATGGTCAAGCTTCAAGGCTTGACGAAGCCATAATAAAGCCAAGACAAGTTTTTATAGAACCATGGTTCTAATATCATTTCTAACAATTTGTTGGTAAACTCATTTTATAAGAACTAGAGTTAATTACACAAATTGTCCCTGTGGTTTACCAAATGTCCCATGGCAGTCCCTAAACTTCAAAAATTACACCCACAGTCCCCGTGGTTGTCATTTTGCCCTAATGTTAGTCCCCGTGGTTGTCAATTTGTCCCAATTTAGTCCATTTTTAACGGTGCCGTCCAAATTGGACGTTAAGACCTATTTTTTTCAAGGGTAAAAGTGTCTTTTTACTCTCTTTTTTAATTTTTATATCATTTTAAATTATTTCCAGGTTAGTCAACTCACTCTCTCTCATCTCTCTCTCTTTCTCTCTCTCTCTTTCTCTCATTCTCACTCTCATCTCTCTCTCTCTCTCTCTCTCTCTCACTCTCTCTTCACCAAAACCACCACCCAAACCACCATGAATAAACAAGACAACGAACTCTCTCCGTCTCCGTGACCCTGTATGTCACCACCACCGCCACCACCCAGATCTGGGTTTTCTTCGATTCTGAACCCACAGCCGTCGTCTCAAACACAGATCTTGGATTAGGACCCGTAAACACACACCAAAAAAAAAGACGGAAACCCTAGCCCTAAAAATTGATTACAAATCTTGTTCATCGTATATAGAAACAAGATATCAGATCTAGACTAAGATGAAAAAGAAGAGAGAGCGGCGACGGTGGTGGCATACCTACTCGCATACCTACTATGGCAGCGGCGGTTGCAGGTCGAAACGAAGGGAAGAGAGAGACGGTGATGGGTTTAGGGTTGAACTTGATCTTGAACTCGCATGAAGAAACCCACAGATCTTGAACTCATAGATCTATAACTCAACCACCCAGATCTTGTTTAGGGTCAAACATGAAGCTTTTTCACCTGCGTAAGACGATACGCAAACCCACATTTATCGAGAGAGACAGAGATGAGATGAGAGTATGAGAGGAGAGAGATGATACGAAGAGAGATTGGGTGTTCATGGCGGTGGTGGTGACCTACGGTGGTGGCCGGAGTTGCAGGCGTGCGGTGGTGGCCGGAAGTCGCCGGAGGTAGAGGGTGCTTGGTCTTCTCGAAAGTGAAGTGAGTGAGAGAGATGACAGAGTGGTTTAAATTAAAAAATTAAAAATAGGGTAAAATGACATTTTTACCCCTGAAAATAACAGGGTTAACGTTCAAATTAATGGCAATGTTAAAAATGAACCGTCAATGGGACAAAATGACAACCACGGGGACTGTGGGTGTAATTTTTGAAGTTTAGGGACTGCCCATGGAACATTTGGTAAACCACAGAAACCATTTGTGTAATTAACTCTAAGAACTAACTATATGTATTTATCTCATCCTTATTATTATAACATATAATAATAAGGAAGAAGTGAAATCAATAAAATAAATATGGCTTTAAAAAAACCACTTCATATCAAACATGATAACATTCAAGTCAATTGCAAACCTAGAATATACATGAGTTGTCACTCAACTTTTCACACTATTATGTTTGCTTAGCCTCTAACTAATATATTTGGGTTAAAAAACAAAAACCATACACGATTTAGGAATCAATCTTCTAATATAGATAAAAGACTAACGATCTAGAAATCAATTTTATTTATTTGGATTGTTTTGGACATGTTTCATTTTAAAGTTGTCATCATTAATTTTATATGCCGATTGGAATTAATATAAATTCTTTTTAATTTAGAAAAAATTTATGATCGGCATATTCTTTTATTCATACAAAATAATCATATGTTTAATTAAGCGATTTTATATATACATAATTACATCTGACCGGTATATTTGTACGTATATTTAAACTAGTATGTCGAATGATGAAATAACTTTTCGTGTACGTCATTAATGTATTTTAAAACTTACTTATACTTCTCCTCCACATTTTTTTTTCTTTGAAAGTTTATAGAAGCTCAAAAGGAAAAAGTCGAATTATATATTTTACAGAAAAAATTAAACATCCCTTTCTATAAAGAAAAGAAAGGAGAAAAAAGGTGCACTTTTTAAAAAAATTGAGTGCTTTGCCACACAGAAGAAGTTCAAGACTTCTATCAAAGATAAAACCGTTAAAGCATAGAAATAATTTTATAAAAGTCATCACAAACTAAGTAAAATAATATTTTTCTTAAACATATATTACAAACTAGATTAAATGCCCATGTGATACACGGGTTGATTTAAAAAAATTAAATTTCAATATTAATGTTATGATATCAAATAATTATAAAACACGAATGACATGAGAATTTTAAAAAGTAAGGATAGATGACGTAAACACTCGGAACAACGGTAGAAACGTCATATACATTGTATCATGATACGAAAATACGTAATTGTATACCTTGTACAACTCATCAATATAATGTTACAATTAAGGATAATAAAGTTAAGTGTTTATTGGTGTTAGTTAAAAAAATTAAAATGATTATACAATACTTTAGAATAATAAAGGGTTAAATACGGAATAACCCTCAAAGTTTTATTTGTTTTACGGTTTAACCCTCAAAGTTTTTTTTAACACATAATAACCATAATGTTTTATTTAAATTATGTTTTAATCCTCAAAGTTTCACTTGTATTTCGGTTTAACCCTCAAAGTTTATTTTTAAATGGTTTAACCATAAAGTTTACTTTGGTTTTTGTTTAAATCCTTCAAGTTTTACTTTATTTGCGATTTCACCCACTTTTCTTAACACGTAAAATTTATATTTTTTGTTTATTTTTTATTTTTATAAATCTTGTTTTCCTCTAGATTCGAACATAATTAGTTAACTATCAAGCATTCAAATATCAAAATCCATTCATTAAACACGCATTTGGAACCAAAATCTATCAACGGAATGAACAAAAAATCGCAATTTGCGATATGAAACTTGTAATATCTTCAAAATGTCAAATGCAAAATAAATCTTTACGTAAAACATCTTATTGAGATGAGTATTCAAATCAATCTGGAAAGAGAAAGGGGGGACAGAGAGAGATACACAAATGAATCAGATGCACACAATTTGAAGGAGACGGGTATTTCAGATGAACTTTAAATTCCGGTGATGATGCAACCAAATGTAAATAAAACTTTAAGGTTAAACCGTTTAAAAAAACTTTGAGGATTAAACCGAAATACAAGTAAAACTTTAAGGATTAAAATATAATTTAAATGAAACATTATGGTGATGATTACAAGTTTCATATCGCAAATTGCGATTTTTTGTTCATTCCGTTGATAGATTTTGGTTCCAAATGCGTGTTTAATGAATGGATTTTGATATTTGAATGCTTGATAGTTAACTAATTATGTTCGAATCTAGAGGAAAACAAGATTTATAAAAATAAAAAATAAACAAAAAATATAAATTTTACGTGTTAAGAAAAGTGGGTGAAATCGCAAATAAAGTAAAACTTGAAGGATTTAAACAAAAACCAAACTAAACTTTATGGTTAAACCATTTAAAAATAAACTTTGAGGGTTAAACCGAAATACAAGTGAAACTTTGAGGATTAAAACATAATTTAAATGAAACATTATGGTTATTATGTGTTAAAAAAAACTTTGAGGGTTAAACCGTAAAACAAATAAAACTTTGAGGGTTATTCCGTATTTAACCCAATAATAAACCTAAGAATTTGGGTTAAATATAATATGTTAAAATATATTAAAAGATCAATATAATATGTATAAATTAAGGCGAGTATATACATTTTAGGGTTTAAGAACAACATATATGAAATAATCTCTAATAATTTTGATTCTAATTAAAATCATAATTGAATCCAATTTTGACAAAAAAAAAAGTCAAAATTGGAATTTAATTTTTATCAAAATAGATGATTAATATTTGATAATTAAAAGTTTTATCTAAATCCAATGACTAAAGTTATAGATTTTATTAAAGTTAGTTTAGATTAGAAGATTACAATTAGAAATTTAAAACAAACATTTTAATGCATAAATTTGTAACATTATATACCTATAAATATCACTTTATTAACTTTTGGTATATTTGGTTTACTCTATCCATTTGGCCTATATTCTATTTTTATGTAGCCTATTTAACTTTAGTCTTGTTATATATTATGAAAATACAAATAACTTTATCTTAGTATTATTGTATTTAATTAACTTTATTATTTTTTAAATAATACAATAAATTTTTATAATTCTTCCATTATATACAAATTGTCGTGTACTGAAAATTATAAAAAACTTCATTGTATACAATAGTAACCAAATATCAGACACAAAAAAGTTACTTTTATACAATTGTATCGTATCTAATTATACATATTTTCGTACAGTCTTGTCAAAATTGCGTACTAATATTTTATCAAATGTTACTTTTGTACATTGGAAAAGTTTTATATGAAATGAAATTAGTTTTGTTAATTAAAAAAGTTGAGAAGATCAAAAGATTTTAGTTAATGGAAATATGGATTTTCTAGAACGTGGTCGAATGATAAGTATATTTGTTTTTAAGTTTGAGTATTTTTTATTATTTTATTAAGTTGTTTTAATCTTGATGATATTTATTATTGATTTTATTAAATGTTATCTTTATCTTAATTTATATTAGATAGTCATATTAGTTTGACTCTGAAAAGTCAAAATCAAAATTTTAAAATTGAAGAAATAAATGGCTAAGATTAAATTTTTAACTAAATGAAAGTTCTAGATCATCTAATAGTTTTTTGCTAATTAGTCTTTTATATATATTAGAAGATGAAAGATTTAATTTTTAACGAAGTAAAATAATCTTTTTATCATATACTTAAATTGAAAATTTTATTCTAGATAGCAAAGTTTTAAATATTCTGTACCCAAAAAGGATAATAATAAGGGCAAAAACACCCAAAAAATGTCAAACATATTGAAGGATAAAAAAAATATCAAAGATAACATTGTTATAAGTATAACCAAATTTTATTCTTATAAATGAATAAATGTTGATTATGATAATAGTTATAGTAATAGTTGTAATAATAATAATATAATAATAATAATAGTTATTGTTATTAGTATTATTAATGTAACACTAATAATACTATATTTTCATAAAAAATCAAATGTTACAATGTTGCACATATTGAAATGTATAAATGTACTAGGTTTCAAGCCCGTGTAAACACGGGCCATCATGTAAAATCTTCGACAAATGATTTTATATCTCTATGTTTTGAATACTTGTTAATCGAATGTTAACATATAACTTTACAAAAGTACTCTTTCAATAAAATAAGGTAAAAAAAAGTAAAAGTAGTTTATATATTCAAAAACTTAAAATAAGAAACCCTTTTAAAGAAATACCAATAAAACCTGGATAATAGTTACTAAAGCTAGTCTCAAATTACATACTACAATTGATATAAAAGTGGAAATGGTAAGATATACACAACATGCAAGGTCTCAAATAGAAGAAGTAGCCAACCGCTTATTGAAATTTATGGGAAATGGTAGTGAAAATCAACGCAAGATGAATGCTCTAACCTATAAGATATCTCCAAAAAAACTAAAGAAAAAAAATAGAGCTAAAGTGTTTAGCAGCAAAAATTGGACCTTGATTCCAAGTGAGACAAATGACTATACAATGGTTAATTAAATATCTGGATTTCACGTTTCACTTTTCAAAAGTTTGAGTTTGGGAGTTTTTTTAGGCCAAGCTGATGGGGATCATGCTCGTGAGCAACCAGAGATTTGCTAATGATCGATAACATAAAGAAGGTCAAAGCATGTGTCACATATTCAAAACGGGTGAAATAAGTAAATATCAAATGAGTATGAACGTTTACCATTTTCAATCTACCCCATCATGACAACTTATACGTGCCAAGATAAATACAAAGAACTTACGTTAACTCGGACTTTTGTTTTAGGTTTTACGTTTTAGTACAGGCGGTAATGAAAAGCCGGTTACCCGGACTGCTGTTAACGAATCACTTACAAATAAGATCAGACTTTAAAATATAACAAAAAGAACAGTCGAGCCCAAAGTTCCACCTGATAAACATCAAGATTTCCAAATAATGTCTCAATTGTGGACAACGGGGTTACACTATCACGGTTGCTTACATAGGCAAATAACTACCGAGCAAAACAATCCCCATGATGTGTTTTGTAGCTTTTTACCCCCAAAACGAACAACATAAATTTGCAATAGTGAATCAGTAATTTAAGTCAGACAAATTAACATGAAATGATCATCATTACTTTTTTATTGAAATTGATTTAGAACAAAAGGCAAACTAAAATGAGTCATACCTGATGGTAGAAGCGGCATGCATTTAGGGGTTACACTATCTCTTCTTTCAAGTCAAATGATCATGGGGACCAAACTACAAAGCCGCTTTGAGCTCCAATGCTGAAATCGATTTCTAATGACCTGTAATAATAGAAAATTGAAAAGCATTATTAAAATCAATTATAAAAAAAACCTATAAGCATGACAAAAAATGGGAAAAAAGTACGTAACAGTGTAACACAACTATTTCTACATTTTTACTGCAAGGGTTTATTCAAATTTCATGTACTTAAGAACAGCTACAATTTAATCCATGACTTGAATTTGGTAACTAAATTTGTTAAACTTGAAAATGAACAACCAATAAATTAAATCACAAACTCTTTCAAAATATCAACAGATCATAGACGCAAAAGAAAGTTTTCTTTAAACAAAATTGAGAAGTAATTTATTATTACCATGAAGCCATTCTCTTTAAACAAGCTTGTTGACATAAGGTAGCCGGTAAGTTAGGCCACCACTAATTAGCAACCGAAGCTGTAAGAGGAAATAAAGAAAATGAGAAATCCAAATGCGTATAGATTGACCATAAAAGTAAATTGCAATATGAAAGATTTTAGGTAACTTTTTTCGTTGTCATATTCTGTTTTTTTAAAAGCTTAGTCTTCTTGGAAATGGGATTATGGGAGAATATAAATGGAGCTTCATATTCAGTTTTAAAGAGGCTTTTTCTCAACTCTTTGCATTTGGTTTTTACATATCCCAGTTTCCACATTTGTGTTTCATTAGTATCTTAAATGTCCTAAAACTATGTTGGTAAAACATATATATTACTATCTTGAGTTTGAATAGCATTCTACATCCTTCAAGGCAATATTAGCACCAGAAGTAGGTTCAACACGACTGACGAGTACACCCTTTTTAAATGCCACATTTAAGCACGCACGTAAACACACATTCTTTGATTTCTATTATAAATTCTCCATCTACCCAAACTTGTTTATTCTATGGTCACTTAGATTTCTATTATAAATTTACTACTTTAAAACTGTATAAAGAAGTCAGTTATAAATGTTATATTCTAATTGTAATGCGGCTTCAAGAGTATAATTTGATTTTGATTTTATATCTTAAATTCAGGACTTGCAATTGGTAATATGATTTGATTTTGCTGCTAATCAGTCACCAAAAATTCCCCCCGATGAAATTATTGCGGAAAGTTAATCGATTTTTTCCCGGAAAGGATTTTGACAATCCATTCAAGAAATAGAAATAAGACGTATGATGGAAAATGCACAAACAACCTTCCATAATCCCCAAACCTGTAAACCGTCGGTAATAGGTATAGCTACAAGGCTGGTATGCAGCAACATCAGGAAGAGGGATTTCTTTAAGTTCCTCTTTTGATAAATCAAAAGAAAACCAGATTTAAAGCAGGAAGATGGAATACTAACCTGTCGTGTCGAGCGTCGTTCTGTACAAGCCTCAACGGTGGTCTGTGTGAGCGTCAACGGTGCTCTGCGAGTGTCGTTCTCTGAGACGATGGTCGTCTGATGTAACGTCGATGGTGGTATAGTGGAACGACCAAGGGATCCAGATCTTCAAATTCTTCTCGCCAATGTCCTCCACTTGAAACATTCATTCGGATCCTCCAAATGTTAAAAAGGTCCGCGTCTTTTTTTAATGGGATTAGATTGCTAATTGAATCCCACATCACTTTTTACTATATCTAATTAGCTTTCATTTTGGAGCTCATTTACATATGACATCTTAAATTAGTATAGATATAGATAGATATGTATAAAAAATGGTAGCCGGTCATTCGTTACATTAATTGGAAGAAAATAGATGGTCTAAAATTTTGATTAGAAAATGTTAAATAATTTTGTGCATAAATGGAAAAAGGTGTAAAGATAGTTGCATTGTTATATATTTATAAATATATTTAATATATTTTTTACTGTTTCAAATAGGTGTGTGTTTATAGGATATGAATCAATTAAGAACTATCTTTTTTTTTTGAACATCCAATATCGTGACTTTCATTCTTCGATACAGTAAGTTTAGGTACAGACCAAGTTTGAATAAACCAAAGCACATGACTAACACGCTTGCGTACACCACAAAATAATAAATAACATACTCATATTATATCATCTTCCAGCCCAAATATTTTGCAACGGTACGTCAGTGTCCTCCCATGAACCTTGCGCCTTATAGTTTCGTCAACACATCAAAACAGCAGCATAACTTCCAATCTAGGTTACGTTCATCAGGTTTAACCATCAAAACAGCATCGTAAATACCAATCCAGCAGCGTGAATACCTCGAACGAAGATGTTTAGGTATATCATGTTAGTGGCAACACTCATTATGCAAGCTTAAACGCCACAACAGTCGACGATCCAGCAGGTTCCAACACATGAAAATATCAAAATGGAGCTAAAACAGATGAACCCGCAGGGCATCATTACAGCAATATCATCCAAACAGCCTGGCGTTTTCGAACAACATCTTCAATACAGCGTGGCAGCAACAGAACCTTGTGACACCAACAAAAAAGCTAACCCCATCCAGCAGATACAAGCAGCAAGATTTCTAGCGATAGCCAATACACACTCCAACACATTATTGCAATAACACCAAAACAAAAACACATATCTGTATACAAACAGCATTACAGTCATCAGATCATCGTAGTGGGAATTCTCGACCATGAGCAGTTGTCAGTGCATAATTGTCGGATGGTCAAAGTTGCTTATTGAGTTACACACACAGGAATAGGGGAATAAGCAAACTCTGACCGAACGAACTCTGGGGCTCAACGGGGTTCAAATTAACTAAACAAAAGGAAATAACAATGCTCTTCCCCCCTCGCAAGACAGCGTTAAACCCTCATCCTATACATTCAAACACAAAGACTCTGTGGCACAATGGTTATAAAAGGCAAGGAAAATCCATATACAACCACCCAACCTCCAAACCTCCTTTCACCGTATACACACCGTGACCCTCCCCCCCTTGTGCCTCCAATATCTAAAATGGCCCCCTCCACACCAGCCACTACCCATATCATACTCCGTACTCCAACCCACCTCCCACCCAAGACATATAGTATGTCATAACCGATAGCTTCAGATGCAAACATGCATAATCTTTATACCAAAATCCAAACTCTGAGGCTTGAAAAAAAAAAAGCTTGCCCAAGCAAGAAAAAGGCAATGCTAAGGATAGGATCACCTTATACCTCCAGGTTCCAAGATAAACAGTGCATTACCCTTGCACACTCCAGGTGGCAGAAATGGAAACAAAGTGCACGTGTGTGATACTTTTTGTGCCCCTTATACCCCCTGAAGAAACGACCATATCATTGGTTATTAAAAAATTCCCATTAACACCCTTATAGCTCCAAAGCAATAAAATGTAGACCTGCACCAAATGTTAGTAGAAAGACCCAACCCATAAATCCCAAACCCCCCAACATAAATATAACATACCAAAACAGCATAAAAGATACCAAAGCCATACCACAGCGCTAGCATACCCTTGTAACTCCGTATATGCTTCAGGAGCCAATTTTCTTGAGCCACCTTGACGAATGAAACGCCATTCCAGCTTATTCGCAAAATAACATCCAAAACCTACAAGAAAACAATAAAACCAAGAACAAAACCAAAAGCCTAACTGAGCCCAACCCACCCTTCCAATGACCCACTTTCTTCCACAGCAACCTATAGATCTTGCATGCAAGATCAAGAAAGTTACAACATACACAATTCTAGGCCCATATGACCCACGGGTTTGATCATGATATTCCTGCCTTGGCCAAGCAATCTGCATCCGTATTCCTACTTCTCGCTACATGTCTGGCGACACATTTGTCTAGGGTTCTTTTGAGAGTCTTGATTCTCGATACTACATTCTCACATTCTGGCGAGATTTCACATTCATCTCGTAGTATCCTCACCGCTTGGATCAAGTCAGATTCAACAATGACCTTCTTGGCGTACTTTTTACCCCATCCACGAAGAGCTAAGAGACCGTAATAGATCGCTTCGAGTTCACACAAAGTCAGACTTGTGATTTGTACTGCTTTGGAGAACGCCCCTACTATGGTCCTTTTGTGATCCCTCCAAATCCCCCCAATGCCCCCTCTACCAGAGTACCTACATACATCCCCATCAACCGAGCATATAAGGAAGCCATCCTCTCCCTCCAACTTACAGTCATCTGGCAGCTCTTCCATGGACTTAACAAGAAACTTGCTTGGATTAATAGACCATTCCAGCAGAGACTTAATCATCTTTGGCTATTTAGAATGAGCCCATCTGCTTACCCTTATCCAAATAAGATCTACTACCTGGTTCACATTGGCCTATTTATTTGAGAAGATCTTGTTATTCCTTTCTATCCATAGCGTCCACATGATCCCAAAACCTAGTAGCATCCATAGATTTTGATCCCAATCTTTTATCCTACATCCACACCATGCTACAATAAATGCTTCTGGGTTCCTTGGCATGCACCAGGAAACATCGAAAGTGGCTAAGATCGAGCACCACACTTTCCATGCCCTGCTGCTGGTAAAAAGTGCATGGGCCACAGACTCTACATCCTTTTGACAGAAAGGGCATGCTATATTTGCACCATTTATCACACCTATGCGGCCAAGGTACTCCAATGTTGGAAGTTTATTTGTCGATATTTTCCAGCAAAGGAGCTGGACCTTAGGTGGAGCCCAAAACCTCCATACCAAGGATTGTGCTAACGGGCTTGGCCTTCCCCACATAGCATCAATGAAACTTTTTGTGGAGAAAATCCCATTAGCATCAATTAAGAACTATCTTTATTTAATGAACTTGAATAATTAAAATAAATCACACACACACACACACATATATATATGTTTGTGTGTGTGTGTATTTATGTATATATATATATATATATATATATATATATATATATATTAATATGTATTTTTTTTTGTATATATACATATATGTGCATATTCAAACCCTATATATGTGCATTTTTATAAATCAAATATGCACATTCTACCGAAAATATAAATTATTTTTATCAAATAATATCAATCATTGATCATAGTGATTACTTCTTCAGCTTGTTCAAATAAGGCTAATTAAACTTATGCAAGTTTTCATCCATCAGTCAATGTAAAAGTATTGCATATTTTTGTTACTCGGAATTAAAAAACATATATTTAGATTTTGATTCTCATACATTCACTATATGTTTCAAGTGATCCATTGCTAGACTACTATCACTAAGACTTATAATTGAATTTACTTGATAGTTTATAAAAGCAATAAATCTAAAGTTAGCATTTTATGTTTGTAATGGAAAATACACCATATTGATAATGATAAATATTTAAACCCTTAATTAATAAAACTTGACTCGTATAAACATTTGAGGATGAAACATGTAAACAAAGAGCTGAAAACAATGAGAGAGAGTGAGAGTGAGAGAGAGGTCTGCGAGGGAGCACACAGCAGCTGGCTATGGAAGGCAGTACATGCATTCTGGATCAACAAGGGGGGATTTCAACGAAGTAGAAGGGAATAATAACAATGGTGTTAGGGTCAGCTTAGTTTTCTTTTGCAACTTTCCATCTCAGACATCAACTTTCAAGTTATGGGAGTTATTCAAAAAGTTTGGTATAGTTGTAGACATCTATTTAGCAAAAAGAGTTCTAAGAAGTGGAAAACGTTTCGGTTTCGTAAGGTTCTCTACAATTCAAGACTGGGATCTCTTACTTCATAGACTAAACAACATGTGGATTGGCACTTTCAAGTTGAGATACTATAGCGCTTTTGATAAAAGTAAAGGGACTAAGGTAGCTCATTCAATGCATCATGATATTGCCAATCAAGACACTAACAATCATTTCCGAATTAATGCTGGTGGTAACCTCAAGGATGGTAGATCCTATGCAAGTGTAGTTAATGAGGATAAGTCAAAAAGTCAACCAAAGATAACTGGTGAAGTGATTCCATTAACTGTTAAGGACCTGAAGAAAGATGTAGGCCTAGCACAAATTCTGGAAAGAAGTCTTGTTGCAAAAGTGAAAAATACAAGTATGATAGACGACTTCACGCAATATCACAACTAATCTGTTCAAACATTCAAGACTGGAAATACTTGGGGGGGGGGGGGGGGGCTGAAGTGCTTTTAGTATGTGACACAGTAGAGACAAGCGTTAAATTACTGAAAGAGAAAGATGGAGAACTGTTTAAATGGTGCGAGGATATCAGTCAGTGGGTAAAAGAATATTCAAACGGTGTAAGGAGACTTACTTGGGTCAAAGTTTTTGGAGTCCCCTTGGACTTATGGAATGAAGATAATTTCATGAAGATAACTTCAAAGTAGGGGAAGCCATTGTCTGTGGAAAATTGCAGGTGGTCGGAATCAAGAGCCTTGGTCGCTGGAAGAGTTCTGTTACTAACTTCATATGAATATCCTATTAATGACAAATTCATAATCAAATGTAATGGCTACTCTAGACAGATAACAGTCAAGGAAGACGGTTGGGTGGATATGGTAGAAGAAGAATCGGATTCGGATGAAGATGAACGGTCGGAAAAGGTATTCTCAAACGACGATGCTCAATCGGAAAAGGAGACAGATCTGTACATTGAACAAACTGACGCCGATGGGGTTTCCGGCGTCAAAAGTCAGCGCACATTTACCGTAGAAGAAAGTCACGAAAATGGAAACAAGACATCACGATCGGAAGAAAGGTTGTCAGAAGTTCAACATGAGGAAGTACAAGAAGATCAGACTTCTTCTCCAACGTACAGGGGGTCGACGCACGAGGTAGATAATATCAAAAATTTGCTGGGGGAGATACCAAGGAACATTAATGACCACTGTATGGATTGTGATAATAACCTAAAGACAAACATGTGGATTAAAAAGGTGAATGGGCTTGCGAGGCTTGATCCGATACAGGAGGAGGCATCACCCTTTGGAAATCATCTGGGCCTTCCAGTTGACTATACCATGGCCCAGCAAACATCATTCCATCCACGTCCGGGCCCAGAATTATTAAAGAAAGGTGTGGTTGTGAAGAGGGTGGCCCACTTGGCAACCTATCTACATTAAACCAAACAATTAATATCATGGCAGACAAAGAATATAGTGATGATATTTCCACAGGAGCCTCACATCAAGTGGATAGTCCAGTATCTTTAATACCTCAATCGCAAGAAACATATGCAGCAGAGAAGTCGTCAGTTACAATTTTTAATTCTCAATCGAAGACTTGGCAGGGTCCTGGGAGAATGAGCTTCCACCTTAGGAAACGAATGGCGAGAGCAAAAGGAGGTAATGAGAAGAAGACCAGCAGTAAATCGCATTCGGTTTCACGATCCAAATACACAGCCAATGCGAAATCAGTCGTGTTTTTTTTTTTTTTGAGGATTCTATCAACTAAAGATCGGTTGGAGAAAAAGTAGGATTCAGTGTGCGGACCCCGTTCATCTTTAGTACCATCTCGCAAGTAAGTACGCTCGTTGTGACAATTTTTATGAAGATTTTGTCTCTTAACATTAGAGGTTTGGGGTCGATAGGAAAAAAGAATTGGGTCAAAGAATTAATCTCAAAAGAAAAACCATCGATGGTAGGGTTACAAGAAACTAAAATGGGTATAATTGACGAAAGTTTGGTAGAGTTCTTGTGGGGGAATGACAATTTCAAGTTTGCTTTCGTGGCTGCACGTGGTAAAGCGGGGGGAATCTTAACTATGTGGGACTCTAGAGGGTTGATAGATGTTGTTGCTATAGGTAAAGTTTACTGTCTTGCAATCAAATGAAAGAAGAAGGGGCACAGTATGTCAACTTTGTTCATAAACGTCTACGGACCTCACAACTTTGCAAAAAAGAAGGAATGTTGGGAGGAACTTTCCAATGTAATTAATCTCTCAGAAAAGGACCATGTTCTATTTGGGGATTTTAATGAGGTAAGAAGAAAGGAAGAAAGGCGCAACTCGGAATTGGTTACTAGTAATGTAAAGGACTTCAATTCTTTCATAGAGGAAAATAGACTACATGAGATTCCAATGGGAAATAGAAGGTTTACAAGGGTTTGTTCAAATAGGATTAAGTTTAGCAAATTGAATCGCTTTCTATGGTCAGAGGGCTATCAAGATAGTTGGGGCCAAATGTCGCTCAAAGCTTTGGATAGAAAAGAATCGGATCATGCGCCACTTTTATGTCATATTAATTGGCAAAACTCGGGTCCAAATCCGTTTAGATTTTTCAATGCGTGGGTGGAGCATAAAGAATGTGACTTGGTGGTGAGAGCGGCTTGGGGAAAAGCAACTACTTCTGTCTACCCAGATTGCAAGTTTATGGAGAAAGTTAAAAATGTTAAGAACGCCTTGAAGGAGTGGTCAAAGTCTAACTATGGTAACATAGAAAAGGAGATAGTCGAGCTAAGGGAGAAGGTGAAAAAATTAGAGTTAAAGGCAGAAACAACAGACCTACAAGAAGAAGAAAAAAGTCAATGGCTCAATACGAAAAAATGTTTGCTCGAGAAAGAAAACATCAACAAGCAAATGCTAAAGCAAAACGCAAGGGTTAAATGGGCGGCGGAAGGTGATGAAAATTCAAAAAATTTTCATGCGGCTATCCGTAAGAGGAGGGGTGTCAATAATATAAACGGTCTTATGCTCAATGGGGTTTGGCAGGAAGATATCACGGTCATCAAAGTAGCGTCGTTGGAGTACTTTAAAAAATTCTTCAAAGCTTCTGATTCTCATCAGGTAATCTTTTCCTCTAATCTCTTTAAAAGAATTGACGTTTCAGATAGAGAGTCACTAGAAGAAAGATTTACGGAGAAGGAAGTGTGGATTGCAGTTTCCTAATGTGGTAGTAACAAAGCAGCCGGTCCTGATGGTTTCAATTTCTTCTTTATCAAACATTTTTGGGATCTAATTAAGGTAGAGCTTTTGGAGGCGGTTTGCTGGTTTTGGGAGTTAAACAAGTTTTCTAATGGGTGCAATTCTTCATTTATCACACTAATTCCTAAAGTCTCAGATCCATTAGTTCTAAGTGACTTTAGGCCCATCAACTTGATTGGGTGTTACTATAAGATCATTGCTAAAATTTTGCCTCTGAGACTTAAAAGGGTAATTAGTAGTTTGATTGGAAATGCGCAATCGGCATTCTTAAAAGATAGATCAATTTTGGACGGGATCCTCATTTGTAGCGAGGTCATGAGAGACCTAAAAAAAAAAGAAAAAAGAAGAGTACGATTCTCAAATTAGATTTTGAAAAGGCCTATGATAGTGTTGATTGGAGTTTCCTTTTAAAACTAATGGAACGATGGGGTTTGGGATCAAGTGGGTTAGATGGATCAAGGCGTGCCTAGTTTCTTCAAGAATGTCCGTGATGATAAACGGCTCGCCAACAACGGAATTTGCAGTTGAGAGAGGGGTGAGACAAGGAGATCCCCTGGCTCCTTACTTGTTCCTGTTAGCAGCGGAGGGCATTAATATTATGATGCAAGAAGCGGTTCAGAGAAACGTATTCCAAGCTTTGCAAGTTGGTTCACAGAAAATCTTGATATCTCGTTACAATATGAGGATGACACCATTATTTTCGGAAAGTGGTCAAGGAAGAATATCAATACAATAATTTCTTTACTCAAATGTTGGTCGTACTGGTCGGGTTTGAAAGTGAATTGGGGCAAAAGTTGTTTGTGTGGGTTGGGGGTCGATATTGGAGAACAAGCTCGGATGGCATCGGTGGTGGGCTGTAAGGAAGGGGGAGAAATTTTTAATTACTTAGGGGTACCAATTGACGCTTCTATGAAAAAATAAATTCATTGGGAAAAGGTATCTTCTAAGTTCGAGCAGAGATTAAGCAAGTGGAAAGCAAATACCCTATCGTTTGGTGGTCGTCTCACTTTAATAAAAGCAGTGTTATCCAGTTTGCCCATATACTTCCTGTCGGTGTTTCGTGCTACCAGCAGTATCCTTTCGTTGTTTGATAAATATAGACGTTCGTTCTTTTGGGGAGAGGGGACAAACACAAAAAAATGGCGTGAGTTGCATGGGATGACGTTGTTCAATCTATGGATTGGGGGGTCTAGACATTGTTTCGCTACGTTCCTTAAATATGAGTCTTTTAGCTAAATGGTGGTGGAGATTTTTGAATGAAAAAAATGCTTTTTGGGTCAAAATCATTTCAAGTATTTATGGGGATAACGGGGGTTAACTTTGAGTACCTCTACAAAGAGGTCAGGCATGTAGGGAGATATTATTAATATGGGGTCAGATTTTCTCAAATATGGTATTGAACTACCTACATTATTCAAATGTTTGATTGGGAATGGTAAAAATACTAAATTTTGGAAAGATCCTTGGCTTCACAATAACTCTTTAAAATTATCCTATCCGAGAACGTATAAAAAATTTGGCTATGCAGATAAATTCATATGGGATATGGGATCGTGGGAAGAGGAAGAGTGGGTGTGGAGAATAGGGGAAGCAAACCAAGCCACCGGAAGAGTAAAGGATGAGTTCGAGAGACTGTTAAATGCTTTGAAGGATGTTACAATCAAGAAGGACGCAAGAGACAGATGGCTATGTTCGTTCTCTACCGATGGTTCATTTACGGTGAAGGACTGTAGACAATCGATAGACCAAGTTATTCCACGGAGTCAAAGTACGCCTCTAGACTGCATTTTTTGATCAAAATTGATTCCCAAAAAGATTTTTATCTTTGCATGGAGAGTCGATAGACAGAGGTTACCGGTTGCTACGAAGCTTGTGGATAAAGGCATGGATCTACCTTCAGTTTTATGTCTTTGGTGCTCGGACGAAGTCAAGACGATCCTACATGCTCTATTCCAGTGTAAAACGGTTCGAACGGTTTGGGAAGAAATCCATGCATGGTGGGGAGTCAACTTCAACGGCAGGAACTCCTTCAAGGACCTTCAGGATCAGGCGATAAGATACATCTCGAGGAGGAATTGGAAGATATGGGAGATTGTTACAAGATCAGCGGCATATATCAGTTGGAGGTTAAGAAATGACAAGTTGTTCAAGTGCGATAATACGAATCTATGGAATGCAACGTTTCAAGTAAAGGCAACATTATTTCATTGGTTGAAAGCGAGAGGAAAAAAGGGTAGTTCACTATCGTGGCATGATTGGCTTTTGGGTTCGGACCTGGTGGATATATTAGGCGGTTAGCAATTTTGTTTATCTCCTCGTTGTTATCTAAAGGTTGGCTAGTACTCACATTAGGTTGATTTAGGATTTGTTACTGAATAAATGCCACTTTGTTTTGGCATTTTTAAGTTAACATTTCTAGATACTACTGCCCATTGCTCATGGGATGTTCTGTTCCCTTTATTGAATATAATACAAATTGAAGTTTGCTTTTAAAAAAAATATAGTATTCTAAATGCAACTAAAGTAGCACCAAAATAAAATAACGAAGTTAGTCAAAGCACACGTAAAACCTTGAAATACAAATGTATATATACCTCCCTCTATGTGCCTCTTTATCATACTTATATATCTATCTATCTATTATATTGATATAGAAACTCATTGAAAAATTAATAGTTCGATCTTGCATCACAAATTTAAAAAAAAAAAAAAAGATTGTTATATGAAAAAGCAGTTCTCGTTAATTGAAGGTGTTAAAACTAACACTTTAAAATTTTGTTAATTCAAATGAACTTTTTAATCATCTTATAATTTTCTTACAAGATTTGTTAGTTTTTGATGATGGCAAACACATCAACCTAATTATACTTACCCTCAGCCCTTTAAAAAAAGAAACACCTTAATCAACACTTGCCTTTAACTTATATCGAGCTATATAATCAAATTTAAGCTAATATATAAGTAAATTATAGTTCATTATATCAGGATGTTGCGTGACTTAAAAAAATAAGAGATTATATATATTTTCTTACTCCTAAAATCTATACAAGTGTGAAATTAATGGAGAAGATGAGAAAAAATTAATAGATTTCACATATCATTTTGCGGTGAGTAGGAAAAAAAATTATAAAAGAATAAATATATTTTTTTTAAAAATTATATAATTGAATATACACAAACAGATGTAATAGTTATTAACGAGTAATAAGAAAATATGCCAAAAGGGGTGGTGGCGCAGTTGGCTAGCGCGTAGGTCTCATAGCAATAAGAGTAATCCTGAGGTCGAGAGTTCGAGCCTCTCTCACCCCATTACAATTTTTTAATTAAAACCTAAATACCATGCCATGGTAGTTTAATAGTTTACTCTTTTAGCAAACAACAATTTAACTATCATTTATGAAAGTTTTAAAGACACTATAAATTATATATCAATGAAAAGTTTGCCTTAAAGGCAGTAAATGGTTATGATTTTGAGTCAGGCTCCAAAATCCAAATCATGAAAGTTGTGGTGGTCCTTTTTTTTCTTCCATAACCATGAATAATTACAAACATTCAGTTTGTCTTATAATATATTATGATATCACACTTGTTACTATTTAATTATGTGGTCCCCTTTTACTTTCCTATACAAATTAAACATCCTTTTCAAAACATTAGCAACAAATAAGTTTTTTGTACAAATATTATTATTATGACCTAATGCTTAACATTGACTCAAAGTTAATAAAGATGGCTTAAACAGAAACCCAAGTGGTTCATTTAAAAATATGAAGTATAGTTTTTAACTTTTTTTTGTATAGTTATGTATACTTTTAAATGTAGTTTTTTTTAATATATATTCACATTATGATGTAAGGATTGGAGCTACATTGAATATGAAATAAGGAAATATCCATGAGGGTATTCTATATTGATATGTACTTTGTATAGAGTAGAAAGTAATGGCTCTCTATATAGACATAAATATTTACAATAGGTGTTAGATACCATAAATAGAATATAATATAGATAGATGATAAATATCCTAACTATAAATTGGAATATTTCTCTAAATATCTTCAATAGTTTGTCATGAATGTTCTCTAATTCTCAAAGTATTTCTAAAAGAAAAGAACAACCTGAGAATGCAAACATTTAGCAAATAAAATTGGTAAGCAATTGATACATGAAGTACTATAACATGACCAATATCAACTCTTTCTTAGTGTCAATCGATCTTAACAATTAAATACATTTGATGCTATGTTGGGTATAAGAGAGTTGCAAACTATTGAGTTTGATATGATAGTTGCTTAGAGTAAATGGAGTGGAAACTGATTTAGGAGTTGTGTATATCAACCATGACATGGAAGTGGTGGCCTGGCCACACCACCAATTTGTGGTGGTAATGTGGCGTGGAAAACACAAACGGGAAGATGAATGTGCGGTGAGAATGAGATGGTGCCAATCTTTTTTTGATATATTTTTTTTCGTCTTTTAGTTTTTTAACTTTTGACTCTGTAGTCGAATAGTGGATGGGTTTTAACTATTGTCTTGAAGGTGATCAAATCGTGATTAAGTGATACATTAAGGGGGTGTTTGGTCCATGGACTTGAAATCCTAAGGATTTCAAATCCCATGGGATTTGAATCCTTAAGATTTCAAATCCAATAAAATCTCTTGTTTGGTTCATATAAAAGACAATGGTTTTTTTAGGGCAAATATGGTGAAGAAGTAGACTCACCATCACAACTTGACTGGCTCAAAGATGGGGAAGGGCGACGATGGCAGAGGCGGGCATGGTGAAGGGCGACGGTGACGGAGGAGGTGAAGGGCGAAGGGGGTGGAGGCAGGTGGCAGTGCAAGGCGAAGACATTGGAAGCGGAGACGGTGAAGGTGGCGGCGGTGAAGGCAGTAGAGGCGACGATGGTGAAGGGCGATGACGTCGGATTTAGTGAAGGGTGATGGCAACGGAGGCAGAGGCGGGGATGAGGAAGAGTGAAAGTGGAGATGGGAAAGACTGACGATGGGGACGGGGAAGGTCACGGCGGTGGCCAATTAGGGTAGTGACGGGGACGATGGCCAAAAGGAAATGACAATGAATGCGGAGACGGTGAAAGGTTACGGGGAGTGGTGGCCGATAATGGTAATGTCGGTGACTGATTACAGTAGCGATAGCGAGAGTGAAACGTCGGTTGATGTGGTGTTGACGAACTGTGAATTCTTTGTGAGATAGGTCCTGATTCTGTAATTCCACATATGAGGTATTTAGAAATGACACATATTTATCAAGGATTCTAAATCTCACACTTATAGAATTTATGACCTCAGTCATTTTCTTCTTATTTTCAACCAAACACGAGATTTAAAAAAATTAAAAATGAAAGATTATAATTTTCTCAAAATCTTACGAACCAAACAGGTTCTAAGTTGTCAGAATAAGAAAAGTAGGTTTTTTTTTTTTTTCAATTTTTAAGAAAACGCAAGATTATAATTCGAAGGTGTATGGGAGAAGTTTAGATTAATTGAAGGGTTATAAGTGAAAATAAGTGTACGTAATAGCGTAAGGTCGAGTAAGCTAATAATAGTTAGTTACTTAGTTAAATGGTGGGGCCACTCTTATAGCTTGCCGGCCCGGTTCTTCCTCCGTCGAAACCGTCGCACAAATCCATTTCTCTAACAAATTCATCGCTCCTCCGCCGTCGCCGTCTCAAATACAACCCTATTTTGTCGGATTTTCCGGCGACCGTACTTCGGTCGGTACACAGAACCCTACTTTTACGCAATCCTACCGTAGTCAATTCATTTGTTTTTGTTTTCGCGGCGGATATATACAAGAAAAACCTTTCTAGGGTTTTTGTTTTATGTAATTTGGTCAATTGTATTGAAATTGAGGGATATGCAGGAGGATCTTAAGGCGAGTCGTTTAGAAACTGATTCAGCTGAGTTTACCGACACGGTGTTCAACTGTGTCGTACCGTACATACACGACTCTCGTGACCGTAGCTCGGTCTCTTTGGTCTGCCGGAAATGGTGCGAGCTCGACGGTGCAACAAGAAAGCATGTCGCTGTTGCTATTTGTTACTCAACAACACCTGCACGGCTACGTCAACGTTTTCCACATCTTGAATCATTAACGGTAAAAGGTAAGCCACGAGCCGCTATGTTCGATCTGATTCCCGAGGATTGGGGTGGTTATGTCACCCCATGGGTTCGAGAAATCGGGAGTTCCTTGAATTGCTTGAAAGCTATCCATTTCCGGCGTATGATTGTCCGTGATTCTGATATTGATTTGCTGACCAGAACCCGTGGCCATGAACTTAGGGTGTTGAAGCTTGATTTGTGCTCTGGGTTTTCAACGGACGGTTTATGCCAAATTGGTAAGTTCTGTAACAACTTGAAAATTCTGTACTTACAAGAGAGCCTTATTGTAGAGAAAGATGGGCAATGGTTACATGAATTAGCTTTGCATAACACAGTTATGGAATCATTAAACTTCTACATGACAGATCTTGTTAAGTTCAGTTTTAAAGATCTTGAACTAATTGCAAAAAACTGCCGTGAATCTTTGGTGTCTGTGAAAATCAGTGAATGTGATCTTACAGACCTTGTTGAGTTCTTTAACTATGCGGCCAATTTACAAGAATTTGGTGGTGGTGCATTTAGTAATCAACCAGAGAAATACATAGGTCTGAAGTTTCCTCCTCTTTTGAAGTCTATGGCATTGAATTACATAAGTCAACCTGAAATTCCTGTTGTCCTACCTTTTGCTTCTCGGATAACAAAACTAGATCTTCTTTATGCACTATTTGAAACAGAGGACCACTGTTTCTTGGTTCAGAGGTGTCCCAATTTGGAAGTTCTTGATACAAGGGATGTGATTAGAGACGAAGGCTTACAAGTTGTAGGTCAGTTTTGCAAGAAACTGCGCCGGATTAAGATTGAAAGAGGTGACGATGAAGAGGGTTTCGTTTCACATAGAGGGCTAATTGCTCTCGCACAAGGATGCCCCGAATTAGAATGTTTGCATGTAAATCTCACAGATATCACAAATGAAGCTTTGGAAAGCATAGGAACTCACCTGAAAAGGATGTATGATTTTCGAATGATTTTACTTGACAAAGAAGTCACGATTTCAGAATTACCACTAGATAATGGGATTCGGGCTTTGCTCAGTGGGTGTAGCCGACTAGAACGATTAGGTGTCTATCTTCGACCCGGGGGATTGACCGATGTTGGCTTGGGTTATATTGGACAGTATGCAAAACAAGTGAGATACATGCTTCTTGGTTTTACTGGTGATTCTGATGCAGGACTTGTGGAGCTGTCAAAAGGGTGTCCAAAGTTGCAGAAACTGGAGATGAGAGGCTGTGGCTTCAGTGAGCAAGCACTTGTTACCTTTGTGCTTAATGTAGTTTCTTTGAGGTACTTGTGGATTCAGGGCTATCATGCTACCGAAAACTGTTCTGGGATAATGGCAATGGCTCGCCCTTTTTGGAATATGGAGTTAATTAGTTCTGAAACTGAACATCAGAATCCAGAGCAGCAACAACCGCCATCTTTGCTTGCATATTACTCACTTGCTGGACAGCGCACAGATGTCCCAGAGACTGTTCTTCCTCTACACCCACCTGCGAATCCTCACTAACAAGTAATTTTCTTTGACTAGAGCTTTCTTTCTGCATTTGTTTATAAAATTAGCTTTTGCATTCATAGTTATGGTAAAAGAATGTTGGGTCCCATTATATAAACAGAACATATAGATTTGCTACATATTATGCTTAGTCTTTCTATCTGATGTTATGCTTTAACTTTTACATGTATATGTTTTTATCTTGTAAAGAAAATTCTGATTACAGCTTTATTAAATGATTTCTCGTGTTAATTGCAATCCTTTTCTTTTTCTTGGGTGAAAATAACGATACTGATATTCGTTGGATGGTTCTTTCACAGATTGTCTTGCTTCTGGACTGTCTGAAGATGATGATATGCTGCTTAAAAGAAAAAACCTGAAGACAACAAGCTAAATGATGATTTTTCAATTTGATCACCAAAGTGAGACAAGCTCCATGATTACTCGAAAGATTCAATTTTCATCACTCAAAATCTAGACGATCTTCTGGTTCTTGATGTTATGAGCGACCTTGCTGGATCGGATTCATTGAAACTTGGCTGGCAACTAGAATTGTTGCATATTCCACTTCAAGGTTGTGTCTGGTTTGTGTATTAGTTTAATTTGCTTTTCATAAAGCTCAACTTTTGTTTTTTAGTTCTTGTCTGATTCTAATGAAGATGTACTCAAATTGATTCAAATAAAGCTGAACATTGCAAGGCGCTCCAGAGAAATTAATGAATTTTCAATGCCTTTTTGTTAAAAAATTGAAAAGCAAAACAAATAAATCCATGTTTTGTGTGGCAATATCAGCATCTATACTAAGGTAACTTATGTTGACTTGTAACAAAGAAAACATGTGAAATGTGAAGAATTACAAGTCGTTGGCGACAGCGAGTCAAACGGTTGAATTAACTTGACCTGTACTGTTTTTATCTGTCACCTACCCACATATAATGATCTCAATTCTTCATCCTCATTTATCATATGGAGTTATAGGATTAAGGTAGATGCTACAGGAGGCTGATTGTGGAATGAAATTTAAGGAATTGGTTCTGTTTTCTAGCAGGAGGTCTTTCAAAAAAGATTGTTCCTTTACATAGAGATCAAGGTATAACTGTCTAAATCTTACTATCCGCATACTCTGTTTAGACATAATTTGGTGGTGTTGTGTTGGTTCTGTTTTCTAAGAACAATCCAGTCTTTTTGTGACTTAATTATTCCCTTTTTTGTGATCTCTGGACAAATTGTAAAAGGTAGCTTTCATAAGAAAATTAAAGAAACAAGTCAAACAACCATCAAGAAAAACTGAAGATACTTTATATGTTGGTGCAGGATTGATAATAAGAAGAATTGACATATTTCTTTCAAGTAATAACTGATACAGAAAAAGAATTATAACAATAATACCTACACAAAAATTTTACCTATTTAAATTATTCTGACCTCAACATTTTGTTTCTACCATAAAAAATTTCTCTTTATTCATCCATCCACAATAAATTGATCATCATCTTGATTATGTCCTTCAACTGGAGCATCCCCATCAACCATACCACCAACATGTTGCAAATTCTGCATAATTTGTGAAAGATAATGACTGCTAGCAGCATTCGTGTTGTCTGTTATTCCACTCGGATGACCACCCCATTGTGAAACAATCCCAAGCAATTGGCTTGTAAGATTCTGTTGTTCATGAAGTATTCGAGCCTGAATCTGTGCCATTTCTGCTCTATGTTCACATAACATCTCATCAATTCTTGCATTCCATTCTGATCTCCTTCTGTCATTCCTTTCCTCCCTTTTTCTTTCTTGAATCAATTCCTCTTCTCTTCGCCTTCTTCTGTCTTCCCTCTCGTTTTCCATTGCTTCCCATTCTTGATTCTTTTGTTCTTTTAGTCTCTTTATAACTCTCTTCATTTCTTCATCGTTTTTAGCCCGTATACTCTCTCTCCTCTGTCTCTCCCTCTCTCTCTCCTCCTCACGCTGCTCAAATCGAGCTTCCATTTCCCTTAGTTGTGCCAATTGGTTTGCTACAAACCCCCATGCCTTCTTTTCAAGATTCTTCACAACTTTCCTCTTCTTTCTGGTTTCTGATCCCATCGTCTCAATATCTCCATAAACATGATTCCCATTCCCATTCCTGTCTTCATTCCCATTCCCGTCTTCATTCCCATTCGTGTCATTATAATTCTCCTCTCCTTCTCCTCCATCATAATCGAATTCCAAACCCATTACCCCGTTTGGATAATCACCACCACCAGACTGCCCGATATTCCCAAACTCCACAATCTCCATTTCTTGATTATTCTCTTCAAACCCGTTACCAAACGAGGGTGTAACATCACCAAACACCTCTTTATACCGAAGAAAGTTTGACCAATGGGTCAACCCTTCAACCCAATCAAAACCCTCTCCGCCACTCACCACCACCGGATCACCGCCGGATTCCGGCCGCTTGATCTTCTGTTTCACCAGAGAATATTGATGCCTCATGTTCTGTACTTTATTAGACACATCTTTCCAACTCCATTCCCATGGATACACAATCGGATCACCCTGATGATGAATCGAATTCACGTGTAAAGCAATGGGTTTGAATTTCTTTTCTCGGGTTTTCATTTTTGATAAACTCCCATCACATACCATCTCTCCATACTTGTCAATTAGGGTTCTTTCTTCTGCTTCCGTCCATTTCTTTCTTCTTGGAGGAGGCATCATTTAATTACCCACTAAAGCTACTATGTAATCTCATTCAACTACCAAAAAAAGACTCGATTCTGACACGAATTCTAGATTTGTCAAGAAACCCTAATCTATAATTACATGTACGTACATACAAATATAAAGATTTGGAAGTGAAATACTGACCTTGGATGTTAAAATTGGAAGCTGCGATTGGGGAATTAGGGCTTGATTGATTTAGAACTTTTGAGAGTGTGGTAAGATTTTGTAAAGCAGATTGTTGTTGAACTGTAAGTTGCTCCAGCAAAACAGAGAATATCTACGACAGAATCGAGAGGTTAGAAGCTCAGAAAGCAAGAAACGAGGGAGAAATGCGTACGACCTCTTCACTCTAGTGTCGAATACACAAATTTTTCTTTGTATTTTTTGCTGCTTCACGTAGAAATAAATATTTATTTCTGAATTTCTTTTTTTTGGAAAATCATAAGTCACTGAAAAATTATAGAAACCATCAATCGAAACAACATTTTAACATTTAATTCTTTTTAAATTAATCCCCGTTAAATGCTTAACAATCCCACTCTCTTCTTAGTTTATTTTTAACTTTTTATTTATTTAAAATATACTCTCATATAAATATAATTTTTTTAACGACAAATACATACATCCACTAAAATAGGAAGTCTTAGATTTAATCAACCGACACAATTGAGTTTTATAAAATCTTTGTCATTTTTATAAAAATAATTTTATAAAAACATAAACTAATTTAATTATTTTATTTGTAAGCTCATATAATTCGAACTCTTGTTTGTAGATATCTTCGTCATCGGCTTTGAAGATATCATCTTCACTTGTTAAGTACGAGTTCGGTTGACTTGAAGAAGAACAATATTTAAGAGTTGTGAGTTGAGCATCGACAGTTGATTGACGGTCGATCGCGGGATCGACCGTGAATGTTCCTTTATCTTGATTTCTTCTTTTCTTGTTGAATTGAGTCTTCAATTATTTATTCTTCACTTGATCATTAATTTTAGGTTTGTTAACCTTTAAAGAATGTAGCATATGAACATATGAATAAATTTGATAAGCAATAATATTACTTGTTCATATTTTTATCATCATCAAAATAAGGAGTGCATTTCTTAATGTGTGACCATGCATACACTAACAATCTCCCCCTTTTTGATGATGACAAAATATGCAACATTTAATTAATATTGCTACACAAATTTATTCATGTTAACAATGTTGCACATCTACATTCTTCTCCCCCTTTTGTCGAATCAAAAAGGAACATTCTTCTCCCTTATTGATCTAGCACAAAATATGTGATGAAGCTCCCCCTTGATCAAAGCTCCCTCTTGATTTATGATCCCTTTGCTCTATCCCTTGACAAAAGATAGACAAAACAAAACACAAGTGCAAGATATACAAAAGTATATGCATAAACTTAATTTAGGAAAAATCAAATATACTCAAGTAGAAGTCATAAGAGAGATATGCATCATTATCTTGTATTTATGCTAATGATAGGAAGTGAGGGTGTTAATATATATGAAATTTTCATTTTGGTTGGTAACTCCCCCTTAAAATGTGCAAATTATGTTAGGGACAACCAAAATCCACAATCCTAATCTTAAGTTAAGTATCAAAAAATTTCTTAGCTCTAGATTGTGGAGTTTATCTTAATATTAGTTTATTCATTTTTAATTGATATTTATTCATATACATTATGTAGCAAATGAAGATTTAATCATTGTTTAGACCATAATCTTATAGATCAACCTTTGTTTATACTTTCATGAGTATTTTAGTACATGTAGGCCTACTTATGATTTTCATCTTTTCATGATGAGATAAGAATGTATCATGTATAGCTTAATCAAGTAAGTGACAAATGTGTGCACTAAATTTGACAATTATTTTGATTTTATGTATGAAGCACATGATGTCATTTATGTATATTATCTTGATTTTCAAAGAATAATGCATTGTATATGTAGATCAACATATCATGACAAATTTGATATAGAATTGATCTTTTCATGAGTACGATCAACATTGATATGTATATTTCTCAAGTATTACATATTTTGAGTTAATTCTATACCTACGTATACACACTAAAATATACTACCATTATTACAAGTACACACAAGTTTTCTAATTTCAAGCAAGTCAAATAAAGATTTTGTAGTTACATGTTTGGTTCATGATTACTTAAGCTTATCTTCTTTTGATAGATCAAATAGTCTTAAGTATAAGTTTACTTGTTATTTTATCTTATATTCAAATTAGCTTTTTTTTCTTCATTTATGTGTATTAAATATTCAACAAGATTAAGATGAGTATAAAAGTGTGCAATACATATACTATAATCATTATTTATGCACGTATACCTCATAGATTTATGTGTCAAGTGATAGTTAAATTAAGCGTGTAACACATGAGATAGTCATTTAAGTACATAGGCATACTCAAGCATATATCAAGATGACAAACAACATGATTTCTTATATGAGGCATAACTTGTCATCTAATTTTACTATCTTGATTACAAAGAGTAATTCATTAAGTACCATGACAAGATAGTAAGTGAGATCCACTTGCAACAATTAACGTGTTAATTTATATTTCTTCACCATGTAATCATCTTCATATATCTTTCATCACAAACTTATTTCAAAGACTCTTTTGATAGTGATCTTATATGAAAAATCTATGTGTAAGGTAGTTTGACCACAATTCATTACATGATAATTATTCAACACTTGATGAGCATGAATGCCATATCATAATGTTACATATGTTTAGTGATATTTCATGTAAGAATTACATATGTAATTTGATAACATTAAGAACAAGGATATGTCAAACATGAACCAAAGTATTATCATTTAGCGTGTATTGTTATTTTGGTAACATATCTTGTTGATGTAAATAGGATATCATGAGCATCACATATAAGTTGCATACAAGCATTTTACCTTTTCAAACCATGTAAGATATAGAATTTAGGCATAAGGTTTGTGTAAATTATTTTTATTTCTCCATGTATGCAATTACTTAATGAGCTCTTATAAAAGTAACACATGAAATGTTTGACTAAAATGGTTTTTCAAACTCTCATGTCATAACTCAACTTTTAGTTTGTGATTACTTTGAATTGTGAAGTGTATAAGATATAAGCAAGTACTTATTTATTGAATGCAATCTTATCTTAACTTCATAATAATCATTTTATGACTTTGCAAGTTTAATTAGTTTATCACCTATACTAATAGTCTTGACTTTTTGAATTAAGTTCTTAGAATTTGAGCCCAAGACAAGATATTCAAACTTTAACATCATAGGGAGTTGCATGTTAGCATATTGTTGCACTAAAACAAGGTAATATAATTTATTTAATGCACAAAGGTTTAGGCATAGCATTTTAGTACCATAAACATGCGTTTATTCATTTGTTTACGATGTTGTTCAAAAAGTTTGTATAAGTTCTCAAAGTAATAGGTGATGAAGTGATGATGATTCATTTTATTTGAAACACATATGTGAATGTAAACTTAACATGTATGTGCATACCAATTTGGTTCATGTGTCCTAAATGTTTTAAGATTTCGGAAGACAATTGAATCACTTATGTTGCATTGATTTATGTTTAGTATTAAGCAAGAGTAAATCTATGTATGAGCCTTAAATAGAAAATTATTAAAAGTATCATCAAGCTCAAGGTCGAAGTCACGGTCGACCGTGGTTCGACCGTGGAGCACATGATAGATTTAGAATTTTGAAACACTCCAGAGGGTCGACGGTCGATGCACGGTATCGACCGTGGATCGACCGTGAAGCATCTGCTCGCTTTTTGTTTATTTGTTTATCTTTCCAATAATAAGTGAGTTTGATACTTTTGAGAGTATAGAGATGAAAAAAATATATATATCTCAGTTTTATTGTGCCATAACCCCATTTTCCATCCTATTGGTTTTTCTTCAATTTTTTTTTTATTTTTTTTATTTTTTTTATTTTTTTTTATTTTTTTATTTTCATGTTTACTAAAATAGACACAAAGCTTAATCTTTACTCAACATTGTTCAAACATGATTCATGTTTATATGCAAAATGAAACCCTAAGAAGATGAAGAAACAATGGTGAGGAATTTTACCTTTAGTGAAGAGGATTCAAGAATCAAGTGAGAGATCGAGACTCAAGAAGCTTTCACTTGTAAGTGGACTATGAATCCAACCCGGGCTTCAACCATAATTTCAATCATAAGGTAAATTCTTGTTTCTTGCAATAAATTTTAAGCTTTTTTTGAGTGTCTAAGCAAAAATGGAGGCTAGGGTTTTTGTGGGGAAGATGGGTAAAGTGATAAAGTGGTGAGATGAGAGAGAAATAGGGCAAAATAGGTTTAAAACCCGACGGTCGATCCACAATAACAATAACAATCAAGATTACGGTCCCAAACCGTTTAGATTCTTCGACATTTGGTTGAAGGATAAGGAATGTATTTCTTTAGTCAAGGATGCATGGAATAAGGTGGTTGTCTCTTCTAATCCGGATTATAAGTTTCTCCAAAAATTAAAAGTGGTCAAGGAAAGCGTCAAAGCGTGGGCGAAAAATAAGCATGGGGGTTTGGATAAAGAGATAGAGCAACTGAGAAATGAAGTAGCGGCTTGGGAGCTAAAGGCGGAGTATGTAGTGCTGGAAGTACACGAGCTATCAGCGTGGAAAGAAGGGTGTGTGAATCTGAACCACAAAGAAAATATTAAAAGGGCAATGTTAAATCAAAAAGCAAGAACTCATTGGTTATCTGAAGGTGACGAAAACACATCTTTTTTTCACAATTCACTGAGAAGAAGATTGTGTAGGAACACGGTGGCTGGTACACTAGTAAACGGTGTGTGGGTGGATAATGTTAAGGACATCAAAGCGGCTGCAGTTTCTTATTTTGAGGGCTTCTTTAAAAAACAAAGTGGGGGTACTTTGGGTTTTAAAAGCAATCGGTTCCAGAAATTGGAAGAAACGGAAGTAGTGGAGTTAGAAAAGGAGTTTTCGATTGAAGAGATCAAGAGAGCAGTGTGGTATTGTGGTAGTAGTAAGGCCCCGGGGCCGGATGGATTCAACTTTGCCTTTTTGAAACACTTTTGGTATCTAATCAAATATGACCTGTTCGATGCGATCACTTGGTTTGGAAGAAAAGAAAAAATTTCTAAAGGATGTAACGCGTCATTCATAACACTAATCCCAAAAGTGAACAATCCACTACTTTTTAGCGAGTACAGACCGATCAACCTGATTGGGTGTTATTATAAGATTGTGTCAAAGGTTTTGGCAAATCGTCTAAAATCGGTGATTTTCAAGCTAATTGGGAAAGAACAATCCGCCTTCTTGAAGAATAGGTCAATAATGGATGGGATTCTAATCGTGGGGGAATCTTTAAGAGAGCTAAAAGTGAAAAAAAGAGGGACGGTGTTAAAATTTGACTTCGAAAAAGCTTACGATAGCGTGGATTGGGGTTTTTTTACTGATACGATGAAACAGTTGGGGTTTGGTGCCAAATGGATAAAGTGGATACAAGCATGTTTAGAGTCATCTTCTATGTCCGTTCTTATAAACGGATCACCCACTTCAGAATTCATACTAGAATGGGGAGTTCGTCAGGGGGACCCGATTGCTCCCTATCTCTTCTTATTAGTTGTAGAAGCTCTGAATGTAATGCTTCAGGAGGCGTCAGCAGCAAAGCTCATAGAAGGTTTGGAAGTAGGGGATGATAACATATTGATTTCTCACATTTAGTATGCTGATGATACGGTAATTTTGGGTAAACGGTGTAGAAGAAATTTTAAACACATAAAAGCCCTGTTAAAGTGTTGAGAAGAGGCCTCGGGTCTAAAAGTAAACTGGAGGAAAAGTTCACTCATGGGCTTCGGGGTGGATGTACGTGAGCAGACAGAAGTGGCAGCTCAAATGGGTTGTAAGATAGGTGAGTCGGTGTTCAATTATTTGGGAGTTCCGATCAATGCTAATGTGAAAAAGAAACATTCGTGGGGAAAAGTCATTCAAAAAATGGAAAGAACCTTAGAAGGGTGGAAAAGGAGATGTCTTTCCTTCGGGGGAAGGTGGATTCTAACAAAGGCGGTTCTCTCGAGTCTACCTGTTTACTACTTATCCGTGTTCCGTGCACCTTGTCATATCCTTTTGCTTCTTGAAAAAATTAGAAGGACTTTCTTTTGGGGGGGTGGGGGTGGGGGTGGGGGTGGGGGTGGGGGTGGGAGTAAGAAAAAAATTAATTGGCTAAAATGGGATCGGGTAATTCAATCGAGGGACAAGGACCTTTCTTTTGAGGCCCAACTGTTAGGATATCAATGGGTGAAGGCACGTATTAGCAAGGCGGTGAACTTAACTTGGGTCAATTGGTTATCCTTACCATCGATTATTAGATTGTCTTGAAGGAACCGGTGGCGGCACTTCTGATCTTCCGAGGCTGTGTTAACATAATAAATGTAATTTTTTGTTGTTTCATTTAGTGTTTTAACATGGGCCTCAATGTTGTAATTCATTCAACACATCTTGTGTTATTTGGTAGATGTTCACTGTATATGGTTATTAATATCAATATAGTTTTGCTTTTCAAAAAAACATACATGTCGCTGAAGAAAACTATTTGGTGTCATTGAATCGCGTAAAAAATTAATCATTAATATTTCTGAAAGTGATATTTTGCAACAACAAAAAAAACAATTTACTGCCACAACATTATGAAGTATGATGCTAGTGATATTTAATGAGTATTAAAAGGGTATTTTAAATACTTCACTTGTTAAAATCAATCATTTTTTTTCTTATAAATATGGGTGTGGGGAGGTACTTGTTTTTTTGTAACGCCAAGAGTATCACATTTTTTAACCCAAATCAACCTGAATATCACCTCAGCTCCCAAATCAACTTTTCTTACTTTTTTATTTCCAATCCAAACTCAACTCAAAACCCAATTTACACCCAACCTGTAACCCAAATCAACACAATATTTTCTCTCATTACCTATTCACAAAATAAAACAAAACAAAAAAATTAAAATTAAAAAAAAGAAAAAGAAAAAGTTGACAATTGTCAGCCTCCTCTCTCCCTCCTCGATTTCGTGAACCCAAATGGTCTTGAACCAAAAGCCAACCTAAATGATAGTAGCGGTGTTCCCGTGGACCTGAAGCAAGCCGAAGGCAGAACCCGAAGGCTCTATGCCCGGCCTTAGATAGGTGGTGTGGTGACTGTTAACCACTAAATGTTATAGTTAATTTTTTTATTTAAAAAACCAAAAGATTGCTTAATAAGAGATAGGAGGGTTCTTTAAGGCTTAATAAGATAGCTTTGATATACGCCATTTAGTCGGTGTAACCGATGTCAGTTTTTGAAACAACCCTATCAAACCATAATTGAAACCTTCAAGATTTGATCTCTTAACCTTCTCTGTGAGAGACAAGAAAACTTTTCACTAAAACACCACGATCATAAATTAAAAGAAACTATTTTCCTATTATTTCTTCTCAATAACTTTATTTAAAAAAAATATTATTTGCAACGATAAAAAAGGAATAGTAAGGCTTAAAATCATAAAATGCATATTCATGTAGATGATGATTATATGACTAACAGAAACAATTATCAAAAGTTAGAAACTTAGAACTTAAATTTAATAACAAAACAAAATCTTTCTGTCTCAATATGCACATCATAACCCAAACGAATTAAAATAACCAATAATAACAAATATTGCCTAAAGTATGAAAGAAATCATGATAGTTTTCAGCAGCATGCATCTAGTCATATATGCATCAGTAAACCTGTTGTTAAAAGCCTCTCTAATCTACCACAAAACCACCAACAGCCGGTGACATTTCAGAATTCCGGTCACCTGAGCTTTGGTCCACCACCGTCACCACAAAGACCTCTGTCATTTCACAATTCTGGTCTTACAGGGCTTCTGCTTCCGCTTCTGGTTAATGAATTTGAAATTTTAGGTGATTCTGTTGCTGGAGTTCCCATATCCTTAGTTTTATGAAGAAGAAACGTCCCCGAGAAAATCGTCACAAAACCACTGAGTTGAGTTACAATCTGGGATGCATTTTGATGATCCCAGTTCTGCAAGTGTATCAAGAATCATGATTTGATCAAGAAACAGTAAAAAAAGGCTAAAAGTTTGAAACTTTTTATTGTTTAGTGTCATGGTTACTGCAAGTCACCTTAAACATGATCATACTGGCCAAGATTGTGAGGCTTGTAAACATGACATAATAAACCGGCGAAATCACAGCAGTGTTGAAGGTGTCTAGAGCCTGCAGAAAGTGCAAATTGTAAACAGTTTTTCTCTTTTTTAACAGTTTACTAATCTAAAAGAAACATAAATTATAGTGTTTTCGTTTACCTTGTTCAAATAGTTGAGTTGCAAGAGGATAAAACCGAAAAGTAGCACGGTGAAGAACCAAGTCTGGAAGTATATGAACTGATTACTCCCTGAAAACGAAAGCTTCATAGCGATTCCCACTGCTTTCACACACATAACCGTGAGGGAGCCCATGAGAGAGCAAATCCCGACATATATGACCAGATGGGTCCCACCGTAGAGTGGCACATAACGGTAAATAAGTATGCCAACAACAATTAAAACAATGCAGGCATAAACCAGAAATCCTGTTAAGACCCTAAAAATTCTGTGTTAGAGTAGATACCATTATACCAAAAGCAATAATCCTTTTGCATTCTCTACTATTTTATCTACATTTATTATTTAAAATTAAAATAAATCTTGTTTAGATCCATAAATAGTATACGTACCCGGGGCAGTTGCAAAGAACCAAACTTCTTTAACTGAGCTAACTTGGGTCTCCTGTGGAGCATGCAGGACAATTGTAGTCGAACCCACTAAACACAGTGCACACCCAACTACACCGAATATATGCAACCTTTCGTCTAAAAAATAATGGGCTAAAACTGCACTGCACAAGAGTTTGTGGTACCAGATAACAGGATTTTATGTCACATATATGTAAACAATGTCGCTTTTAGCCAAGAAAATCGTAGCAAGTATAAGGTATATTACATTATTACCTGATTATCATACTTAGAGCTCCTAATGGGGTTACAAGAATAGCTGGAGCAAATGCATAAGCAGCAAAATTTGCTACCTCACCTATGATCACTGCAATTTCACCAATGATCAATGGCATAAGAACAAACACCAAGCAATTTGTTATAAATAGCTCAGAAGTTACAATTTCAACCTGTTTGATCAGTTCTTCTTTATGTTTATTATTTGAATTTGACTTATTTGACCCGTTTGAGATAAAAATACAACCGAAATGCTTGTGACAACACGGTATACAAACGATATAAAAGGTGTTTCTGGTGAGAGTAAAACTTACTGCTCATCATCCCAGCCCACCACCAGGGTTCCTTCAAGTATGAATAGCCTCCTGAACCTAATTCACCCAAAAAAAGGTTGTTTAATAGAATCCATATACAGCATTCACAAGTTCATTTATCTTGATTGATTATTGACAGGTGTTAATACATATATTACAGATGTATTCTCAGAATATTATAGTATTTGTAATATTTCAATTTATTACAAACAATAATGTGTCTTTTTCAAGTTGCTATTCTTAGATACAGATATACAAACATCACAAAAGTTTAGATTTTTGTTAGCAAAACAAGGTTTTTAGATTGAAAATGGCAATATAACGCAGAAATTAACACATAAACCCTATTTGTGAAACTGAAAATGCATATGAAAACTCAGAGGGGGAGATGGAAACCTGCTCGAATTCCTGTAGTCCCAGCTTTCATGAGACCTTTTTTCTTAATAATAAAGCTTGATCCAATAAATAAACTTGAAGATAGAGCTAATACTAATCCACGAATATTATCAGCAGACATTCCCCCCATTTTTGTAAAAAAAATGGAGAGAATATACAAACCCTAAATCAACAATTTGGTCGATTTTTCACTAATATCTCCACGAATATCAAAACACCCACGAACCAATTTACGATCTTTTCGACTACGTATCAATCAACCGCCACTTTAAACAAGAAAAATCGAACTGAAAACACGAAACTTTCACCTTTTGGGTGTCTTGGCAGAATGGGTATCTTGTGAAATGGTATCTTGTTAATCGATTCGTATGGAAAATGATTGATCACATGTTTAGGAAAGCGAGTTTCGAAAAGTTGGAACTTTTAAAAGTAAAACTTGGAATTTATTTCTTTAAAATGCAAGAGAAAAAGAATTGGAAGGCGAAGAAGAGAACAGAGCATCAAACGGTACGTCGTCTGTTGCATGCGCCTGAAGAAGTAAAAGTGAAGAAAGAGGGGATTACATGAGTAGTCGCTTGAACCCTGCACAGAATTGTACTGTTTTCCCCAAGTTTTCAAACCATGCTCATAACGGGAATCACTATTCGGCCGGGTCAAGGAATCTTGTGGCCCGGGTCGTATTCACCAAGAGACCCGGAATCGGTTCCCTTTGAATATATTTGTAAAAGTCGTATTAGTTCATTCTTTACTATAAAAAAAGTTTTATCTTTTAAGATGGTCTACTATACTACTAGCACGTGGACATGTAGTTTAAAAAGTCTGAAAAATCTATGTTTAAATCTTTTTGAATAAATATCTTGCAAGCTAAGTTTAATCTCTGTCACCATCACTCGTCTTTTACCATCATAACCATCCACAGTTAACGACTGGTATTACAACTCTTGCCTCCACTATTGCACACGACTATCATTATTGTTGCCTCTTCACCACCAACATTGCCATTATGACCATCATTGACTGACAACATCATCACCGTTAACGACAACACGTCAACACGCCTACTAGTACCGCTATAACCACCTCAATCTCCAACACTGTTGCCTCCACCAACAGCACTCCCGAATACCACTATTTCCATCGTGCTACCACAACCATCTGCCATCATCATCGACGTTGCCACCACCAAGCGCGGGCGGTCATGGTTGTTGTTGTTGATGGTGGAGGTTGACGATGACGGCTATTGTTATTGGTGGTGTTATGGTGTTAATAGTAACAACAATGATGATGATGATGATAATAATAATAATAATTTGAGTTTAAAATACTACTTATGTTTTCTTTAACATCAAATCTTTTCATTCATATTTCTCAAGTTATACATAGAAACATTCATTACAATCTCAGATAGCCAAAGATCTATTTGTAGCAATATGGACTCAAGATAATATTAAATCACACACATATTACCAAATCCTATAGATAACTCATAGTGTTATATTTCCATCTAAAACAGAACCAAAATTATTTCCTTCATGAATCTGCTGTGGAGTTGATACACATCATCCTCCTTCTTTAACATGTATGGCGTCTTTGCCTGCACATCGAATCCAGTGATCATAACTTATAACATTTGCAGATGAATCGTCATTCCTGAACATTACATTTGAAATCGCCATATTTGAAGCGCGAGCCATTATCTTCTTGATTTATGTCAATACAACAATTTGTTAAAGATTTTTACCACTTGAAGCAAAATAAATCCATTCTTGTGAATGACATCCAAACGATTAAAACGCCATCACCAAAGTATAGTTACAAATTCATATCTTTCATCTCAAGATGCAACAGGGACTTAAATCGTATAGTCAGAATAATAGCCTGCCATCCCCATTCCAACATTCTAGAATTGTTAATAAACGCTTATCATAGTCACCCAAAATATACATGGAAGATAACCGCTCATTGACTCAAAGACTCTGTGACACAAATTGGATATCCTATAGAACACAAGTAAATTATTTCAAATTCCCATCACTCGCAATATAATTAACTTGAACCTATTTTAATAGTCATTTTAACTTAAACCCATTTTAAATATTGTTTTTATAATACTCTGTTTTGACCTAACTTTTTGTGACCCAAAACCGTTTTACCCATTACCTAATCATACCTAACCTTCTACTTTATCAAATTTAACTTCTAATATTCTGTATCTATAATATTTAAATTTATTAAAAATTAAAGCTTTCAATGATACACATTCAAACATGCAACATATGAATCTTGTTGGGTTTCCTTAAGATGTAAGAAAAATAGGGGGAGGTGAAACTTTAGTGTTAATAATTGTATATCATACTTTAATCACTACAAAAGAAGTTTGTATAGCTAAAATGGCTTCCTTGGATTTTAGTGCTAATAATACACTTGTTTTTTCATTCCCTTTTTCACTTTGCTATTGTCGCCTACATTTTGGCCAGCCTTTTTCTGTCCAAAAGAAAGAAAGATATATATATATATATATATATAAAGTTGATGGGTTTTGGCCTCTCCATGAAATTAGGTTAGAAACAAGAATTTGGTTTAATTAATAGTTTCAACACTTATATTATCTTATTATTTTGGTTGGGAAATCTTAAATATTTTATAATGGTTGTGATTTCATGTGAGGTTAGGTTGGTTGTTTATTCATACTGTTGGTTTTGGTTACCTTTCTACATGTTAACACTAAGAATATGTTGTATCCTTCATATTTTTTGTACTTTATTATTATTAACTATTCGAGAATCACACATAAAATGAATGAATGAGATGAAAAGAGTGATCAAATGATTGTCGATATATGTTATCGTCTTTGTGTTTATTAACATATGATTTTCACAAAACATAAAAATGAAAGGATGAGATCAGAAGAGCGAAATAAGTCTCGACACATGTTACTTATTCATGTTTAAATCAAAAAAATTAAATAATAGGCACAATATATAGATCAAAATTTTAAAGACTAAAATTTTAAAATATTGGGATATTAGATTGGGTTTACAAATGTTTTTAAAACATCATTCTCAAGAAAAGACATTGTAAGTATAAAAATGGCACAGAAATCTTTTTTGATTTGGTGTAACTTTCAATGTTTGTTTGGCTTTAGAAAACAAGAAATCAATAAAGCTTCACTAAAATATTGTGATAAAACTAAAAAGTCTTAGGCCAACTTTATCCTGCTGATCAATTAACTTGTAGTCTAAGTAAAAGCCAAATAGGCAAATAATAGTAGCTCTTGCAAGACAGTTTGCTCCAAGTCCAAATGCCACCTTGTTATGCCTTAAAAGATTGAACTTGGTCGCCTTTTTGTTTTGAAGAATGGCAATTTTAAGCATTGTATCATCTCAACATAAATTATATTATTTCCATAACTTTATATGAAATTTGTCTCTAATACATTATACATATAAGTTATAAACCTCGTCACCAGACTATATCTTAAAATGGTTAGCATGTATACCACCTTTCTTGAGGCCTTGTGGGTGAGTTGTAGGGGGTGTTCATAAGTGGAGCAATTAACAAACTACTTGAATTTGAGCTCGCTTAACTCGAGTTTGAGACTAATAACATTTAGATATTACAGCTCGATTGGTTTCACGAGCCAGGCTCTGAAATGCTAATGTCGAGTTTGGTTTGTTTGAAAGCTCGTCTTATTATCTCGAGTGGAACTAGCTATTCGAGCCTTACATGTTGTACAAGTCGAAATGAGCTAAACGAGCATATAAAAACGTTATAATTTAAAACGCGAAATAAGTGTTAGTAAGATTTTAAATTCAAGATTATATCTCTTAATCCATTTAAAATTTTAGTCTATATAATGTATGTATGTATGAATGTAGGTATGTATGTGTGTATGCATGCATGTATGTTATAAAATTTAGATATTTAGTTGATCGTGCGTGACGAGCAATCACTATTCGACTATCGGGTCGGCTCTGTAATACACACATACATTTATATATACACAGTATGTGTGTATGCATGCATGTATGTATGTATGTATATACGTGTGTCTGTGTATATATAAATGTATGTGTGTATTACAGGGCCGACCCGATAGTCGAATAGTGATTGCTCGTCACGCACGATCAACTAAATATCTAAATTTTATAACACTGTGATTATGGAGTTAAAACCAACCACAAAAATATGTTATAAATCTGTTCTAAAAAAACAAAATTGTGCTGAAAAGTAATGAGAGTGACTACACCCTTATTTAATCCTCAAATTCAATCACCAGGCAAACTTCAAAATAACATTCAATATAATGCAATAATATATCCCGCATATTACTCTTCTCAAAGCATTTGTACGCACACCCCTTCTATCTTTCTTGTCACGTTTGTTTCAAATTACTCACATTTTTCTAACTTTCTCCCATCTTTCAACTTAAATTGTTTATATTTCACCCTAAACCCTAAACCCTAAACCCTCTTCATATCCCTCTATTTATTATACTAAATATTGCGTATATGCCCACACAAATTGCTCTAAGGACCATATTTAGTGCTTTTTTTCATGTGCACAAATAAAATTTGGTAAACGTTTTAGGGTATATTAAATTGGTTGGGCTGGGGCTGATTAATTGATAATCTCAAGCCTAAGTCATAAGTTACTTGAAAAGACTTTTATTTTGGAGGATTACGTTTTTAATAATCCTCTCACCCAAACGAGGCTAGAGACTTGGGGATTATAAAAACTAGATCTCAAGCCCCTAAAATCTACTATAAGCCAGTTGTCAAACACACCCTTAATATGTTGGATTAACTGGGGTATGCTTAAATTGCTTATAGTGAAAGTGGGCTAGATGAGAAATTACGAACTTGTTATATGTGAGTTAGAATGGGCTTGCTGTTTAATCCACATATCACAGCCCGAATGAAGCAAGTTGGCAAATGACAATTATGGCCATATATATACTTTTTAAATTAAACACTCTTCTATTTAAGTAAATATTCATCTTTAATATGTGCAATATGTGAATATAAGAGAATTAATGAAACCTGATGGGGTATTCGTCTAATTCGGCGGTGGCTAATAAAGAGAGATGATGGTGAGTAGTCGTTGTTTGTGTAGATAGAACGCAAGAAAAATGAGTTAATGGCAGTTGCAAACGATATCCAGTAACAATAAATCGTGTTATGATATATTTAGTGTAATTTAGAGAGTACAATTTATTATTCATGAAATTTGAATTATATGTAAGTTTAATATTAATATTATAGTAAAATTATTTGTCCATTTTAATTTAAAGCAATATGATCCACACAATAATCATTTATATATATATACAATTGTGAAGAATTTAACCTGCGCTGGAATTACTATTCATTCTTGGATTTTGCTAATTTGCGCATTTTCATATCCAATATATATTAAATTTATGAAACCTTTTCTTGAAATCCTGTTGGCCTGACTGGTAACATCACTCTCTTACATACACCAGGTACTTGGTTCGAGCCTCTCCTTCTTTTCCCTTTTCATTTTCTTTTGACCCACGTGACCACGTTGCTTTTCTCTTTTTTATTTTATTTTTGACCCATGATTTTATTACCTTTGGTCCAATAAATTTTAAAAAATGTTTTATCTTATTTCAATTTCTTTCTTGAGTTAATTACAAAATTGGTCCTTTTAGATATGGGTCTTTTGCACAATTGGTCCTTTAAGCAAAATTCTTGCACTTTTAGTCCTTTATTTGAGAATTTGTTACACTATTGGTCCTTTATGCTAACGGTGTTAAATTTGACTGTTAAGTCAGGGGTAATTTCGTCTTATCCAACATTATACTTGTTACCAAACACAAATTCCTTCCAAACACAGCCATTGCTTTTAATCTTGTTACCAAACACTTCTCTTTCCCTAACTTTTTAATATTTATACCTAAATCCCTCTCTCACACCTTACAGATTCCCCTCTCTCTCTCTCTCTCTTACTAGCCCCTTCACCGCCCCAAAACCCTCGGCCGCTCCTAAACCGCCGGCACCGCCCCTTAACCACCTTCACCGTCACTTACGGCCGCCACCTATCACTAAATCCCTACACCGTCTTCACCACCGCACGTCACCACCACCGCACAACCACCACATCGGTGGTTCAGATATGATGATCTACACTACCACCGCACAACCACCACGTCACCACCACCTATCTACACCGCAGAAGAGTCGATGGTTCAGATCTGATGATCTACACTACCACCGCACAACCACCACGTCATCACCACGATCTACACCGACCGATCTACACCGACAGAAGTGAAGCAAACCTTGAGAAGCTGCCTTGAGGAGGTGGTGGAGCTTTAATCCATGGTGGGTGGGTTTTGATTCGGGTATGAATTGATGATGAAAACTTGAAAAGACTCAAAGTTACAAATGGGTATCAAAGATTTGAAAGTTCATAAGAGATAGATGATGTTTCTGCATCTTCCTTATCCTATGCCTACGGGTTTATGGTGGAATTGATTTTTTTTATCAAAAATTGATCTACACCACCACATTTATGTTCTGTATTTGTGTGGGAATTATTAGGGCTTTGATACCATTAGTGTAAGTAATATGTCTGCAAAGCATATGGATTTCAACTCCTATTTAAAGGGAAATTATGACAATTTACTGTTGCTTGTTTCTTTGTTCTTGTTTAATGCTACTAAAGAAACAAAACCCAACATAATTAATAGATGTGTGGCGGTAACCCACCGCTTTTGGAACAAACACAAACTAAATAAAAATTTAATTTAAGCTTTAACTAACAAAAATTAATGTCGGTAGTCTAGAACTGTAACGCCACCCCTAACGAGCTTAAAATTAGAGTTAATTTAAACTTTTTAAACATCGATTATCAAAAGTGTTGCAGCGGAATTAAACACCATTTACAAAAACAACCAGTTTGACTCGGCTAATTAATTACAACAAAAAGGTTAACCAAGTTCAAAGCTACAAGCGTTACCAACTAGTTACCGACCATCGGATCCAAAAACAACAACGTGTTCCCCAAAAGGTATATACAACAAAAGCTACCATCGGTACCCGCCTCACCAGGCCTCTAGCATCAACCTGCGAAAAAAGTAAATCTTGCACCGTTAGCTACAACTAGCTAGTGAGCACCAATTACACATAAGCAACAATAAGCAGGCTATCATGTATCAGAACAGCACACAGGGCTATCCTATCATATTGTGACGTGACAAACGTGTCAGCAGTAGTCGTATGTTGCAGGGGAGCTAACCCCGCTCAACAACCCAAAAGCATTCCACATAGTACGCCAATTATCTATCATGTTGGTTCCCATCTATCAAGGAACCTTACTCCTTAGAGGAACGGCGGCCTGCAGGACCATTACCCAAGCGTATACTACTTGAGTACCGTTAATGCCCGGGTACTAACTCCCGTCTACCCGAGAACCCAGCCAAGTATTGACACCCGTCTACCTGACTGACCTCCGTGTTCTCCAATTCAGTGTCCGGACAAAACTTCATAAACAACTAGTTGATCCAATAAGGATCCAGTTCATGCGCGCATATAATCACAACAATATCTTTCATATCAACAATAATAATACTAAGCATGCTTGTACAACTTTATCATAACATACCTCCATTTCCACGTATCAATACACCAATCATGTGTCAACATGTACTACAGATAACTTACCTACTGAGACTCATGGGAAACCGGTACTCACCTCGAAACTACAAGAGACAGATATGCAATCGGGAATCCCAAGAGCACACAGAATCGTCTGAGTCACCTAACACCAATAAACATAGATAAACACCCCTTAGTATATACTACAACAGACTGCACTAACAACAGTCTCAACAAAAGGTCAACATGGCTTCTGACAGCCTCGTACGGCCGCAGGAACATGTTCCTACGCCCGCAGAACAACATTCCAACATATACTACGGCCGCAGTACATATGCACTACGCCCGTAGGAGTTCTTGCCAAAGAACCATGGCCTACGGCCGTAGTAACCATTCACTACGCCCGTAGTATGTATCCTTTGGGTAACTACGGCCGTAGCAACCATATCCTACGCCCGTAGTCTTGTTTCCATCACCCGTAGGTGGTAATCCTCATAAATACAATCCTACGGCCGTAGCAACCATTTCCTACGACCGCAGTAACATAAACAACACCCTACGGCCGTAGTAACATCATACTACGCCCGTAGGAACAACATTCACAGTCTGTTCTTGCTCTGTTCGTAAACAGCAGCCGCTTTACGAGTTTTTGACACAAAAATCAACTTGAATCCACATTCAAGTGTTTATACAACACATTTAACATACACATGAACTAACTATCACGATTTGGACACAAGAACAACACGAAAAACACACCTAAATCTTCACTTTGACACCACACACACAAGGACATGAAGAACTAGGTTTTTAGCTTCAAGAACACTTACTAGGATGATGAAGATGAGGCTCAAGAGCAGATTTAGCACCCAAGTCCAACTTCTAATCCGAATCTAACTTTGATTCTTTACTTGATTTCCTTCTCAAATGATCAAACAAATGGGTGTGGATGGTTGTACGTATGCATGTATGTGTTTGTAGTGTGTGTATGTGTGTTTTAAGCTTATCCAGTAAAGAAGAAAGAGGCTATAGACCGACTTAACAAGTTAATACCCCATCTCGGGTATTTCGTTCTCCTATTCAACTTAAAACACAACTTAGGGTTATCCGTTTCAACTAACGGAGATATTTTTGGAACCATTATCCAAAACCGTTCAACTATTTGTCAACATGGTCAACTTATGACACTTTTCATAATACTACATTTTTATCCACATTTAACACCAGTTAACACCATTTAACACCAATTAGCACCAATTCGCACCAATTCATGTTTAAAACACCAATTCACATTTAAGACACCATTTAGCAACATTTATACTACAGTTAGCAACAAAACACCAATTAAAGTCAACGTACAACTGTTAAAGCTACATGTACTACAGTTTACAACTAGGCCCCATTTTGGGGTGTTACAAGAACAAACAAAAATTAACAGCCGGAGGTGGCAGTGGTTATGGCGGAGGTGGTGGTGGTTATGGCAGAGGTGATAACGGTGGTTTTTTTGGTTGTTTGAGCTAGAGAGAGAAACCAATTAATAATTAATTATAAAATCTAAAGTTAATTACATAATTGGTCCTTTCTTATATCCCTTACATATCAATTGTAACTATTTAATTACAAAATTAGTCCTTTATTATAAAAAGACGAAAATACCCCTCAAACTAACGATAGAAACCAACGGCGTAAGAGGAAAGGACCAATAGTGTAACAAATTCTCAAATAAAGGACTAAAAGTGCAAGAATTTTGCTTAAAGGACCAATTGTGCAAAAGACCCATATCTAAAAGGACCAATTTTGTAATTAACTCTTCTTTCTTTTTCCTTTTGAATTCTTTTATAACTATGTTATATAATTTTCTACAGGAAATGAGAGATAGCTTCTTTCAATTTTTATTTTATTTTATGTTTTGTGAATCTTTCTAAATGTTTTATTCTTAACTTTTGTTAACTCCTTTAATTTTTTTTGATGTATTACATGATTATGATTTTATGTTACATATATATTTCGATTACTTTTGAGCGTTTAAGTCTCATTATTAACAATGACGTAGATTCAGAAATAGTTTTAGTAGGTGTGTGTTTGATGTTAAAAAAAAGTTTGTTGCTTCATTTTTTTCATAATTCATAGATATTCGATTGTTTCTATTTTTTGATTGTTCAAATCATTCTTGACATTCTTAAAGCATTATTTCATTCTTTGTGTTAAAGATATTGTTTATCTATTAGTTAACACGCTACTTCCATACACACACACATACATGCACACAAGAGAGAGAGAGTTGAGATCAAATAAGAAGTAAATTGTAAAATTAGGAAGAGGCGACTAAATAGTGAACCAAGTGTGTTGTTATAGTAAAATAAAAAAAGTTTAATAAAAAACAAGTGTGTTTTTATAGCAAAAAAAAATTAATAAAAATGAAAATAAATAAACATAAAAAATGTAAAATTTCATTATATTTATATATATTTTTAATTCCAAATATGTACACTTTTCTCACTTTATTTTACAATATTATGTTTGTAATTAATAATTAATTTATTTTTATTTTTAATCTTCCGCAGCATCGCGCGGACAAGTTTACTCGTTACTAACATTACATGTTGATCCTTAACGAGTTTTCTACAGTCCGCGCGTTGCGTCGGGATAAAGATTAAATTTATATGTTTTTTTTTAGGACAAAATACATGAAAATTCAATTAACTTTGTCTTAATTATCATTATATATAATTTACTTTAAATTCTTATAAATTATACAAACAATTTTCATAATTCACTCATTGTATACAAACAATATTTTTCTGTACCTAATATTTAGCTACCATTATATACAATTTTTTAATATTTTTTATTATATAACTCACATACAATTGAAAAATTATAAAAGTTAATTGTTTTTTTAAACAAAAAGAATTAAGTTGATTATATACTATTAACAAAAACAAAGTAATTATATTTTCATAATATTATTTTACTCTTGATGTACTCTTTATGTAGATTCATCTTTTTAGAAGGTGTGTCATATTATTATAGCCAATTTAAAATTATCGCGCATTTATTATTTATTATTTTCAAAAACTTTTTTGTGATTATCCTATCCCACCACAACCCTCACTCCACATTCCATGGCTTCACGCCTTGACTGTTATTTTTGCTTTCTCCAAATATTCTCTGACTTTACCTTTCATTTCTTCTATCTTCTCTTTACCTTTTTCTTCTATCTTCTTTTTACTGGTTTTCTTGACCTTTCATTTCTTCCTTCAAGTGAAATTCTTTGGATTCTTGTGATTTTGAGTTTGAAAATCTTTCATTTGTGTCTATGGTGTATCAAATCATAGATCCAAAAAAGGGTTTCTTCCTTCTTTTATTTCATTTCTCTCCTTCCCCAAAGATCGGCGACCTCCACCTGACATTCCTAATGAAGACACCTTCAAAATTTTATGTATAGGCATGTTAGTTTTGCTTTTTCAATAACTCAAAGGATAAAATATAAGAAAAATAATAAACTTTTAATTAAAAAATTGTAAGTTGTGTAGAAAATACATTATGCCTGTCTTTGTTACTATGCATACAAACTACTTTAAAAAAAATAACATCAACTTTTTATAATCTTCTAATTGTATACAAACAAGTTTTTTCTGTGTCAGATTTTAGTTTTATTGTATAAAATAAACTTTGTAATAATTTTTAATTTATACAACAATCTATATACATAAAATGATTGTAAAAGTTGATTATATTGTTGTATAAAGTAAAACATTATTGTATACAATGATAACTAAGATAAAGTTTATCTTAAAAACATGCAATATGATCAACTTTTATAATCTTTTCGTTATATGCAAATTGTTGTTTACAATGAGAGTTATGACGTAGTTCAACGATAATATAAAATAACGAGTTTTGATACCCGCGCTTCGCAGCGGGGTAAAATTACTATTAGATTGCTTTTTATATATTTATTTATTTTAATTAATAGTCAAGATTGGTTCTATTTTTATTTTATTTCTTTTTGTTTACATGTAAAACAGAAGAAAGTTACGATATCATATAATATTATAATGCATATTCAAACCTATTTTTAGTAATTAAGATACACAAACCCTCTTAATCTGTGACCTTACTTTTATAACATGACTTAAACTCTTAATCTCAATAAGAAACACATTTTAAATACGCGTAATGTCTTTAATTAGGTCAAAGAGCTTCTAATAAATCTATATTCTTTTAAGTAACTTATTTTATATATAGTAAAAAAAATAGTTAGAATTATATATTATTATAAAAAGTTAGAAAGTACGCAGATATACATTATTATTGTTATTAATAAATAAAAAATGAAATATAGCAAAAAAAGAAAAAAAATAACAAAATTAATACATAATAGTATTAAGAATAAAATAATAATAAAGCATTTGAAATAAAAAGCAATTGTCAAGATTTGGATAAATTAACTATAAATAATTTGTAGATTCCCAAATATTAAAGGTGGCGTAAATCTCATGTTAAAACTAAAACACATGGCCACATAGCTGAAGCCTGGAAGGGTGACTAATCTAAAGAGGATTACTATATAATATTACCAGTCATAATTTTCAATTATCTAAACTTAAAAAAAAAATTGCGGATAAGCTTGTTTTAAAAGTACTCCCACTAATCAATGAGAATTTTTTATTTTATTTGTGTGTTGGTTTTTGTAGTTTGTCGGGTACAGGAGGACCTGATGAAGAATAACAAGTGTGGAGAAGACGATGTTGCGTTTCATGAAGTTGGGTACTCTTTAGGTTTAATGAAAAGCTCAGTTAGGTAATAATCAATTCATTACAATTAACGACTTAGTTACTTATTCATTCATTTATGACTGACAACACGAACGTATCAAGTTAAGCTAGGTAACAGATTGAAACCAGTTTAGTAAAACATATTAGTTTATAACATTTAGCTAAACCCAAATCTCAACTTTAATTAGAAACTTAAAAAAATAAAAATATAAAACTAATATTACATAAATAAGTCATCAACAAGTTTAATAGATTAACATATTCATTAGACAAATCTCTTTCTTGTGCGCTTGAAAGGTTGCCATTTAGCCAATTGTTAAACATGCAGGTACTTATGAAATCAAGTTGAATTTGAGCTTAGTCTATTCAATACCCGACATGAGATATGTGAGTTTAAACAATAAATATTTGTAACTGGGTAAACTTGAATAAATTATATACAACATACTATAGTCATTGGGTTTATATATTAAATTCAATTGGGTTATGCAATTAAAATTGAGTCGTTATCATTATATGTGGATGCTCTAGTAAATTAAAGGGGTTGTACAATATTTTAGTCATATGTAATACCGATATAAAATTTAAAAAAATGACAACATTTAACACTACGTACGAGAAGTTGAGAGAAACCCGGGCTAGCATATAGGTCCGCAATGCCTACGTTGACGTTAGCCGGTCATATACCGAAACAAACGTAGTGTTTTTTATTTCGAAACCATGTTATCTTCTTGAATGCTTACTATTGTTAGTAGTGGTGTGGGGTGGGATAGAATCGTTGTGGATTTGGATGCTACTATTCTATGGGTATTTCTATATGGACCCCCTCAATAATCTAACTAGCCCTCTTGATGTGACATATGTGTGGGTAATAGTTGGATTGGAAATTGTAATTGAATGATGTGACATGTTTGTTTGTGAGAGGAAGGAGGCTAAATAGTATCACCCCATTCTATAAAAAACACATACTTATGTAGTTTTCATGTCAATTTTTGAGTTATGATCATTGACGTAGAGTTCCTAATTACATAGTTCCCCTATGATTTGATTTTTACATATTTTGCGTAAAAAAGTAGAAACTATGATTTGATTGATTTACTTTACATATAATTTGATTAAACCAACTAGGTCTCTCATATGACATGCAAAATCCGAATGTGTCATCGAAGTCATAGCATCCTTAAGTTAGTTTGGGTAGAAATTCGATAGAGTAACCGCCAAACAGAACAATATACACATAAAGGAAGCCATTTATTCCAGCAAAATCAGAGTTTAACAGTTGTCAATTATATTTCTCAATGATTCCACCAAGAAAATACCATCCTATCACCCTCCCAGTTCTAACTATCTTCTTTATGCGATAGAGAAATGTGTTGTAGTAGATGGTTCAGGTGCATGTTGTATTGCTTGCTTTATGAGGGTATTAGAAAAACACAAGATTTATGCGCTTTGGTATGCTAGTATGTTCTTCATTCTATGAATACTCCCTTAATTTACTTTTAGAAAGTACAAATATCATGATAATTAATATGTATGCATAAAAATGAGTATTTTTTTTAAATGGCAGGGTTGACTTAGTGGTTGAACCATTTGACCCGGTAGACCCTTGACAAACTCTTTACACCGGGTAAAAAATAACTTTGTTTTCAAAACATTGTTAAAAACTATCATAAAATGTATTGAAGTTTGAAAATTTTACCATTTACTATATTGAGAAACATCGTGATTTGTTAGTATCCTACTATCCAAGGTTATAGTCATGACACTAAATAGTATATTCTTAACCTTTATCATATTAACTAGTTTTAAAGTTAAATATACACTATAATAAAAATAGATAACTATAATAATTTTTGAAAACTAAACTCTAAAATATTAGATACAACTTCTAATTAACAACTAAAATTCGTATTCCTAAAAAGTATACACTACAATCCATTACAATAATATATATATATATATATATATATATATGTGTGTGTGTGTGTGAAAGAGAAAATAATTCATCATATTAATACCACTTAATTTAGATGGTTTGTTCTCACAAATTATTCAAATTAATAAATAGTTTAGTCCTGACATTATTTACTTATTTGATTAGTTTGTCAGAGCAACATAAGAAATTAATTAGTATATATTTGAATTTATAAATTAATTTATATGGTTTTTTGTCCTTTTCTACACTATAAATGAAAACCCATTATATATTTAAACATCCACATAAATTACATAGTCTAGAAGTAGTAAGAGGGGCTGTTGGGGTCTAGTGCAGGTCGTGGGTTCTAATCACGGCATCTCCAATTTTGTGTCAACTTTACTAACATGTTTATTTGTTTTGTTTTTTATTTTTTTATAACAAGATTAAAAATTATTTTGTAACTAACTCTTTTTACAAGGCTTTTCTATATGATTTTTAATTGGGTTCAAGTCACTGTACACATAGATGGTTTCCCCAATGTTCTAATATGGCACATTATGTTTTTTTTATTTATTTAAAAACCCATTTACTTGGTAAAAACCTGTTACCATAGCCCTTCTTTAACCGGGTACCTATTAAGCCGGTCAAAACATCTAATTGAATGTTATTTAATTAGAAGCTTTATGTCCCCTCTCATTCAAAGCCCTAACAGTAAAAACGTTCATCACTTTCAACCTGTTCATCTCTGTAAATCCTTCAAACCTTCAAGCAAAATCGATCGTTTTGTTCATCTGTAAATCCTTCCATCCCTTCAAGCATAATCAATTTCAACCTGTTCATCTCTGTAAATCGTTTTGTTTATTCTCAATGGCGAATGAGAATCGTGGTATGTTGGTGGTTACTATCCATCACGAAGGTTTATTTGTTCAAAATCCCCTTGAGTATGAAGCTGACCCTGCTGTAGATAGAATCACAGATGTAGATTTTGACGCAATGGACTACAATGGACTAATTGTTTTCGTGAAAAGGTTAGTGATGATGTGTATGAATCAACTATTCTACTGTATTCCTGGTAGAAACCTGAACAATGATATTAGGTCTTTGAAAAATGATGAAGAATTGAGACATTTTATTGAATTAGGGTATGATAATGGTAAAATTGAATTATATGTTGAACATTTTGGGTATACTCCTCTAGATTGGGTAGAAGAGGTTATAACTGAAACTGTAGATAATGGTGATGGTGAAAGTGATAAAGACACTGTCCCTGAGTTTGTTGATTTACACAGTGAATATAACTCTGTTGATAAACCTGTTGATAAACCTGATGTTGCTTATGGTGCACATATAAACTTTGAATTCTTATATGATTTGCATAAGAGTAGTGAATATAAGTTTGCTGATAATGTGGATGAAGAGGAGGGTGTAAATGAAACTCTAAAGGAAGATGAAATTGATAATTTGCATGTTGATCAAGAGTACACAGTTAGGGGTGGAGTTAGTTATCCTATACACAATCCAATGCTACCATGGAACCAAATGCAACCTGTTTTAGGAATGAGATTTGAAAGCCCAGAACAGTTAAAGTATATGCTGACATGTTATGGGGTTGCAAATGGTTACCAACTTTGGTATAGAAGGAATGAGAAAAAATTCATATTGTTAAACTGTGGCAGAGATGTGAAGCTTGGGAATTGTTCAAGTATGAGAGGGAAACCCAAACTTAAAATTGAGCAGAAATCATCAAAGAAGAAAGTAGGTAAAGGTAAAAAGAAGAAGGAAGATAAAGGTGAGAAATAGTGTCCCTTTAGGCTGTGGGCATCATGGATGTGGTATTAAAGGGTGAGGTCTTGGGTTTAAGTCTCACCAACAACCTACTTTGGATAATAATCAGAGGAAAGGGTTGGGGTGTATTGGGCTGCAGACCTAACATCGCCATGTCGGCTGCCGGGTGGTCGATGCGTTGACGCACTGCGGGGCGGTGGGGTGTTACAAATATTATGGTGAGATAATGGATGATCCTTCAAAATGGACATAGAGATTGAAATAGCTAGTTGTGGTCAAACTTTATATATTGTAATATTGGTTGCCTGCCACTAGGTTTAGTTTTTGGCAGCATCCAAAATATGCTTTTGTAGTACAAATATTTAATGTTTGGTTGTACAACACACTGTATTCCACTTGTTTGGCAGTATCAAGTTACTTGTTTGGTTTTATTACTTGTGCAGATGTACCATGCTTTTGTCATTCACTGCCATTCATCTATGTCACTGTCATTCACTTTTTTGAGTTGCTTGTTTGGTTTTATTACTTGTGCAGATGTACCATGCTTTTGGCAGTATCAAGTTACTTGTTTGTCATTCACTGCCATTCATCCAAAATATGCTTTAACCAAGGCATCAAATACAGATACAATTAGCTTCTAATTCATTCATTCAAAAAGTGTCATTCACATACATTCATCTGATAAACATCAAAAGGTCATTGATAAACATCAAACAGCAAGGTAGAATACTACAACTACTAACAATACTAATAAACATCTTTTATAGATACAAAATTGCCCTCTGATTTTCTTCATTTCTTCTTCCAATTTACGGTTTCTTTATTCCATTTGTTCCTTCAGGAAGCTCATCTTTTCCTTGTACTTTGAATGCTCATATTCTTCTCCTCAAGCAATTTCTTATAGTCAGTGAAATCACAGTAGTCTTGGTTGTACTTGTCGTTGAACATCATACCCAGTTCATGAACTTGCTTTCGATACCAGTCATTTGGGAGTGGAGGGTCAACAAAGAATAAGAAGTTGCATTTGTTGCCAACACTCTGTAATAATGCATTTACACGACAATATTAGAGAAAAGATGCAAGCTTTAGCTAATAAATTAGGTCAATTTCAAAACTTACCAACGAATTAGGGCATGTAACAAATCTTCGAGCAGGATTGTTCTTTGTCCAAGAGGTACGACATTTCACAGCCTTCCCACAATAGCATTCAGTTGGTAGCCTCTGAGTTGGATTAGGGTTGGAGTTGAATGATGAAGAAGATGACATCTTCAACAAAGAACAGTTTCGTGGTGATCGACAAAATCAAATGAAGAAGATGAGGGTAGCTTCTGTATAATCGTTAATGTGAAGGAAGAAGGTAAACTTAGGGTTTTTACCTGATTACATGTTAAAACATCAATTAATGCTATGGTAACAGGTTTTTACCAAGTAAATGGGTTTTTAAATTAAAAAAAACATAATGTGTCATATTAGAACATTGGGGAAACCATCTATGTGTACAGTGACTTTAACCCTTTTTAATTTTTAGACTATGAAATGTTTATTGTAAACTTTTTTAAGTCCATGATTTCTAATGTAGATGTATTTATAAAAATCGAAAATGATAAAATTAATGACTTCATAATATAATATTTTAAATTGTTTTCTTAATATAGAAACATATAGTTGTATATATAAAATCAAATGACTACAGTTTATATATTTACACAAATAAGAAAAAAATCTTGACAAATATGTATTTTAAAATACACATTTTACACAAACATGATTTAGATGGAGATTTAGTTTTCTTTTTTATTTCTCGATTTTACTGGCGCTCTTTTTTCTTTAAAAAACATACTCCTTATTCTGTTAAGGTACAATAATATAGTATAGGTTATTATTCAATTATTTTTTCTTTTCCGTCTTAATTAATTTTTTATATCTAAAAGATGACAATAATAATTACAATATACAAGATATGTTGCTAAGATTAGAAAGTAAAGCTTTAGGTTTCTAAGTTTAGGTTTTGGATTCAAACTTATGTAACCTTGAAATGTTGATTATTTTTAAGTTTAGATCTTGAAGTTAGACCTATGTGTGTTTAAAATGAGTTTATTCCTTTTGAATTGTTTTTGTTATTTGTGTTTTTATTTGTTTTATTTGTTTCTATTTCTTTCCCATTTTTTTTAAGTTTTGATCTAGGGTTCATATGTATATAGCTCTAAAACGAGTCTTTTTCCTCTTTTAATATTTTTTGGTTATTGAGATGCTTTATTTGTTTTGTTTGATTCATAATTCAAAATATTGTTAATTCTATGTTCTTTTGTCTCTTTACAATCAATTAAAATCTACAATTAATTTTATAGCTCTGTTATGTTTTGTTAATTTGTAATTTTCTAAATGTTTTCCTCATTATTATGAATATTTATATTATTGACCAAACATGTGACAATCAATCTAATAATTTACTTTCTTTTAGCAACAAATATTGATATTTATAAACCGCGTCATAACACATGGACAAAATTATTTATCTTTTTAACATTTTATATTGACGTTTTTTTTATCGACTAATAACCACAAAATTCATATATGAAGTAACTTTTGTTGAGATCATAAACCAAACAAAGGTTATATATATATATATATATATATATATATATATATATATATATAATCATCTTTTAACTCATTATATTATCACAAGTGTTAAAACTAAAAAACTGAACAAGAAAAAAATACACATCAACAAACATATAAAGAGTTACATGGTTATTTGTTAATTTATTAAGATAATATAATGTATTACATAAATTCATCTAATGAAATGAATAAATTTGTACAACAAACATACATAGGACACATTTGTTATCTCGAAAATGCTCTTCTTCATAATCTAGATCTATTACTTATCTTTGTCAATTTCCATTTTCAAAAAACCAATTATTCAATAAGTTTTTGATCGAGTTCTTTTCATGTAGGTTTCCAGATAAAATAAGGGCCGGATGTTGGATATAATAGGATCTTAAGGTGTGGAGTTTATTTTTTATGTTAAATTTGTGTAGTTCTTTTTGTATACGAGTACTTGCGCAGAATTTCAAGATGCACATAATTTCAATTACTTTTAAATAATTCAAAAGATTCAACTGTTATAAGTTTCATATATAAATTCAATTTTCCATTTTTACGTAAATGGTTTAAATTATTATTTTTTTATTTTTTAGTATAAAATATTAGATGAATAATCTAATTAAAGTCGATTAAAGAGTATTTAATTATCGACGCGAAACGCGAGTAAGCTAACTAGTAGTTAATAGATATGGCGATATGTAACATACCAAAGTTGACTTCGTATCCTTCAGAACGAGATAAGAAAGACATGATTTCATTTTCAAAACAAATATATATTTATATAAAAAAGATTTTCGATATATACCCGAACCTAACTTTAACGTTAATAAAGTATCATGATTAAGGACATATAGAAACTACATAATTAATTAATAAAATATGCTAGAAAAAGGCCGACAAAGGTGTATGTACTTATATGTATAGTCATAGTCTCATAGACATAGAAAACCAAGTAAGCACAATAGCATAGGTAGCACATGTTTAATCAAAATATTAAATTATTAATTATAAGAAACTTTTCTTATTTAATTAATCATGTCAATACAATATTTTTACTATAAATCATAGAAAAATCCTTCATTTTATCCCATTCGCCATTTTAAATAGGGTTAAAGCTATAAAATAATGGTCTACTTTTCCCATTTTTTCATTGTGGCACGCCATGTTTTTTTTTACACATTTGGCCAGTAAACTTATCAAAACCGGTTGATATTGCCATTTCGTGACCTGCAACCTTTTCAGCCCGTTTTTTTGCGATTTTTGAGTCGATTTTTGATCGTTTTGTGTATTTTTTTTTTTGTAGAATCTTGTAATTTATCATTATACCTTTCAAATGACACAAAAATCATGAATTTTCGTCAAGTATAGAGGGAGAATTTCGAGCTCAAAGTCTCGACTTTATTGGGTTTTTTGTTCGAAAACAGGGCAGAAAAAAAGACTCATTTTTTGGTCGATTCTTGATCATTTTACATCATTCTTTTTATAGATTGTCATAGATAATCTTTTTACCTTTCAATGGACACTAAATTCATGAAAAACCATCAAGTGTAGGCCAATTTATTGCTAATTAAAGTCGATAATGACCCTATTCGACACCCTTACGGTATTTCGATAAATTGACACATTTTAAACTCGTTCTTATTCGATTTTTTTGTACTACTTAATAGACAACTCAATTACCTTTCCATAGACTAAAGAATTATTAATTTTCATCAAGTATAAATGAAGAATTTCAGGTTTAAAGTTTCGATTTTAAGGTGAAGAAGAAAAGGGGGAAAGGTGACCTGCTATAGCAGGTCAAAATAACCTAAATGGCCATATCAACCGGTTTTAATAAGTTTACTGACCAAAAGTGTAAAAAAAAAACATGACGTGCCACAATGGGAAAATGAGAAAAGTAGACCGTTATTTTATGGCTTTAACCCTAAACCTAATTATATATAATAACAATTATTATAAAGTTATAAATAGTAATTTTCATTATAATTGTTATATATAATTTAAGCTCAAATTTTACAACTTTATGTGCTTGGTAGATTGGCAAAACAAAGGAGACAATGTGGAGTTCTGTTGATGACCATGGTTCGAGTCGGGCTGCCTTTTTTCTTCTTCTTTTTTTCATTGCACGTGAAGAATATATTTGGCTTAAGATATATTATTAATTATTTTTAAATTGATATTTATAATATTCAAGTAAATAATTTTATATGTTTTTGATATTTTTATAACTTCTTAGTTTTAAGTCATAATATAATGTGTATATAAGAAATGATCAGCGGTTTCCTTTATGTTATGCCCTGCATCATGTTGGTCTGTGTTTATTGAGCTTTTATAACTTCTTAGTTCAAACGAGAACTGTTTTTCGTACGAGAACTGCGAGAACCAATCTGAGTCATCTAATTCCCCCTCCTTTAATGTCATTGTCCACCAATGAATTCCTCACATGCACCCTGCAACACTTGATCCCCTCCACGCTCTCCATCCATGATATTCCTATATCCAAGGAACGGCTGAGATTGGTTCTCGCAGTTCTCGTACGAAAAACAGTTCTCGTTTGAACCCTCCTCTCTCTCTCTCTATATATATATATATATATATATATATTTATATATCGTACGAGAACTGCGATAACCAATCTTAGCCGTTGATTTTAAAAAATGGAATTCATGGATGTGGAGCGTGGGGGGATCAAGTGTGGCAGGGTGCATGTGATGTATTCATGGGTGGGCAATAACATTGAAGAAGGGAGAATTGGATGGCTCAGATTGATTCTCGCGGTTCTCGTACGAAATACAGTTCTTGTTTGAACTTTTGCATATATATATATATATAGACACACACACACACGTGACCGTCTACTTTTTATCTACATTTCGAAATATATTTGAGCGTAAGACGGCGTTAATTTAAGAAAATGTATTTTTCAATATCCAATACTAAAAAAATACATTTCGTCGATACCTATCATATTAATTTATTATTTATACTAAAATGTGGCTAAAAGTGATTTGGTTACAAATATATATTTTGATTTACACCAAACATGATACATCAAAATTTTAAAGAAATACTTTTGAATGTAATATGAAAAATAAATCTGAAACTTTATTTAAATCTAATTAAACAACCTAAATGTTTTAACTTTTCTCACAACTCAAAGAGAAAAAAATATATGACTTAGTATAGAATAATCTAATGTTCAAAATTTCCATATTTTATTTTAAATGTATTTATATATGTATATTAGTTTCTATATATTGTTCATACTAAAAACTCCGCCACAACGTGCGGGAAGGTTACAACTAGTTTTTTTTAACGGCAGAACACACGCTGTATATTAGTTTCTATATATTGTTCATACTAAAAACTCCACCACAACGTGCGGGAAGGTTACAACTAGTTTTTTTTAATGGCAGAACACACACATACACTAACCTACTTCTAATTCTACACCTTATGTCCACAACGGGACTTGAACCCATGACCACAGCGGGACTACAACTAGTTAATTCACAATTTATAAGAATATCACTATAGATCCAATCTTGAAAAAACTTTGTGATGATCGTACGTATGATGAGTGATCGATTTTTCAGATGATGTTGATGAGACTCGTGAGTGGGAAGATAAACATTCTAATTTTAACGATGAAGAAGATGAGACATTAGGTAGTTTGATGAACTACCCAACATGTGATCTTAACTTGAGACAAAGAGATGCAAGATCAATTGAGTGATTGACACAATGCTTTACAAATAATTCGTTGGCTATTAAATACCAACCGAGGTTTGTGAAAATGATCCTAAGTAGGATTTTCAAGTAAATTACGGTGAAAAAATGGTTTTATATAATGTGTCCACTTAGTTTTGGAAAATTTAGTAAAAGTCTTGTTTTTAGTAACTTTGGACGTATTTAAATACTTATATATGTGTTATATATAACTATTTTTAGTGGGTATGTGTTCGTCTTTTTTATAAGAGCTTCGAAATAATATATAATGTTTCAAAAACAAACTATGTGTGAATTATATATGATACCAAAAACTGAGTAATTGAAAAGAAATTTAGCAAAAAAAGTGGATGTTGGAATGTATCTTACATAAAAGGAAGTAAACTCTTAATGGGTTGAAAGAATTAGAAAGCACGGCATATGTTTGAAAAAGATTTAAAGAAATTATAAAATTTTCAGTTACGTGGATTTTAAGATGTGCTTGATGAACATGATGTGACATCAAGGGTTAACATTGTTTCTTCTAGTAGATTCAAGAGCAAATTTTTTGTGGTTATGTAGTTTACTTGGTTTTTAATTAATTAATTTATTGTTTATAGTCAAGTGAAGCGGATGATGTTGTGTTGTTGGAATAATTTTCTCAGTCTTTTTCAACTTCTCAATCGTGTATATATAATTGTTATAATTCTTTTTGAAAACGATTGAAAATTTTGTATATTATAGCTAGAAGGTAGGATTTTCTTTTCCTTTTAATATTGCAACAATTGATAATAAAAAATAGATCTTAGATCGAACGGGTATAATAGAATGTAGTCGGAAATGAAGTAAATATACGTCAAACGAAAACATGAACATAGTCATAATTGGAGTAAACATACAAGTGAATAATATTTAGGCAATGTTTAGTTTAGAAAATGAAAATTTCTTATGGATTATTTCATATGTGCAAGTGAAGATGTAACCTAGAAATTTGAAATCTGTGAAGGTAATATAAATATTTAATCTAAATCGAAATAAAATATTGGAAACACTTCTGTGTGGTTATAAACAAATAAACTTATATGAAAACGTTTGTTTATGTGTAGGTAGTTATAAGTATCTATATATAGAAAAACAAACAAAATGTTATCCTTAAACTCTTAGGATGAGTAATAAATAATTAATCTATCTTTTAAAGAAATTGTTAAAAACAATTTATTGTTTTATGGGTGCTACTATTTAAACTCTTTCTCATACAAAATAGACATGTCACGTCAAGTAATTACGCTTTTAATACATGTCATACACTCTTAAACGTCACATTATCAAGGTTAAATTATACTATCGAAAAGGTCCAAATAGCTTTACCCTTAGTTTTATATTTTAACAAATATAATGAATGAATTATTTAGAGTGTGATAGCAAAGCAACGTACATATAATGATAAATTTATTAGAATGAAGAATTGACAAGCAATGAGAGCCCCATTTCATGCATTTCCATTGGTGGTCCTGTTTTCCACTTATGGCTCTAAAACATTCCCAAAAGTCTCTTCCCTTTATTTTATATAATATATATTATCTTCAATTTTTTTACGGATTATTAGATTATATTAAGTGGATATCATATTTGTATTAAACTAATATTTACTTATTTTTATAAAAATAATATTATTATTACCGCATCGAGCTGTCAGGCCAATAATCAATGTTGTAATATAGAAAAACTAGTGTGTTTTTTATATTCCACTATGTTTGAGTCATAACTCACATATGTTATATATTTTAATAATTTATTGTTAAATTCAGATTGTATTTATTTACCATTTTAGTTTAAGTTTTGCTTTTAGTTCTATTTCTAATAGTGTATATTAGATAAATTATGTTAATACTTTTTGGATATATAAGTAACGGAATTCACCTTAATTTCTTTAAGCATTTCAATTTAGTCTTAAAGTGTATGTTCTGGGTGTGTTATCACATACTATTGCATTAATTTCATTATCATTGAGTGATCTGTTTCGGTTACTATTAATACTTGAAACAATTGGGATTCTACAATTGGTATCAGAGCATTTGTGGATCAAAGGTGAGTTTATTTTATTCAAATATGTTTTTATCATTTTATTCATCTTGTTACTTTTTTTGAACGTCAAACACACACTCACTAAACCTATTCCTAAATACACTTCATTGTCCATAACATGATTTGAACTCGCAACATCTAGGAAGGGGGCACTACTCCATAACACCACATACCTTTGTGCTACAGTCCCCCTTTTGTATTCATTTGTGTTCATATTTCACCATTTGTTCTTCGAGATATATCATGGCTTAAATCTGTTTTTTTAAATTTGAGTATTGATCTATAATCATAGTTTGTTATTGAATGATTTGAAATTGAATTTCATCGAAATCAAGTCATGAAATCAAATTCTAGTTTTTGATATGTATATTCTGATCGACATTTGGGCTTTTGGCATTCAAGAACTGTTCTATGCTTGAATCATCGGTTTAGGTTGTTTGAATCAAAATTGGCTATTGATTTGTGTTTTGGGATTAATTTTCGAGCATATTGGAATAAAAACCAAGAAGAATCGATAGGTAATTTTTAATTTTATTGAAATCGACAGTTTGAGGTTTGGAATAAAAAAAGTTCATCAGGTGGAATCGAAAAGTATAGGTTGCGCAAATCGAATACTTGGTTGATTAATTTTTCTAGTTATTTGAGTCCCAATCGAAATCATTACTACTATTGAAAACTTTTAAACTGAAAAGTTCACAGTTCAACACTTTTCAATCAAAAAGTTCATAAATGAAAACTTTCTATCAAAAAGTTCACAATCGAAAACTTCCAATTAAAAAATTTTCAATCGAAACCCTTCAATCAAAAACAATTGATAATCTGATCATAATCAAAAACCTTATTCCTTATCTGAATCCAAAACCTTGCAGGACCTTTTGTTTTTAAGAATCTTTTGATTAAAATATCATTGCTGAAAGTATTATATAACCAAGTTTGAAACCAATTCCCGTTAAAAATCATCTTTTACCTTTCACTCAAAGATCTATTGTTAAGTATCCATCATCCACACACTATTCCATGCTTGGTGTCAAACAAGATGACATTCATGAATTAAAGTTGAAATTAACAGCAATTAGTAAAAATCCCCATCTTCATGTAGGCAACAACACCAAAAGAAAATAATATTTTAAAAGTTTAAATTGTGATAAAAGTCAAACCTACAAATAAAACAATAATATTCTTTATGAAAATGTTGTACAAAAAATCTCATCATGTTATGTATGAATTTATGATTTGTAATTGATTTATCATTTTAAGAGATTTTATATCTATATATAACTTTTACAATTGGTTTACCTATATATAAATTTTTTCAATACCATAAAATTTTACAATTTGATTTAACTATCCACATATTTATTAATTTTGACATCTAGTAATATTTATTAATTTATTTTTTATGCGTTTAGTCCCTTCCGACCCAACTTTCTTGTATGTTTGGTTCCTACTAAACTTAAAATGACTAATATACCCGTGTGCTATTTTTTCTCATTTTCTTTAACTTATACTGATTTTTTAAATACTATTTAATACTAAATCTTCTTAAAATACTTAAATATTAAATCATTAATAAATGTAACTTTTATATTTACCAGACTCACTATCACTAATTCATCCCCAACCACCATCACCTTTATCACCATCATCACCTATCACCATCACCTTGTCACCATCGCCGACTCCTACCACCACCATCTCCCATCTCTTCATCACTTTTGGTTTGGTGTATCTCTTCTCTTACCCAACCTTCTTTTTCTCTCTCTCTCTCTCTCTCTCTCTCTCTCTCTTTACCGACGACCATCACCACCATCACCTGCATCATCTCCATCACCCACAACCATCTTTAACTACATCAAAGCACTGCATCCTCGTATATACCGGAAATTTAGATAAACACCCCTAACTTAACGGATTTAAACCAAATGATTCAAGGGATTCAAGAAATTGCCAACAAACACACCTGTCGAAGTCTCTACTGCCTTCCTCTCCAAAACTTTCGAAGCCATAATCGATTAAATGGATTCAAGAACAAAGCCCAATTGAAACGGAAATCGATTCAAGATATTCAAGAATGAAAATATTGTGTAAACCATAATCGATTCAAGGGATTCAAGAACGAGATATTCAAGATATAAATCCGTAATCGATTCAAGATATTCAAAAACACTAATTCAAGCCTAAACCCTAATCCATCCATTACCCGTGTATTAGAGCAAGAGATAAGGTGGTTGGGGGTGGTGATGGAGGTGGTTGGTGGCCGTTAGAAAGGAGGTAATGGTGGTGACGGGTGGTGATGGAGGCTGCTAGAAAGGGAGGCGGAGGCAGAAGCGGGTGTGATGGTGATGGTGGCGATGATGGAGGTGGTAGCTTTACTTTTTTTTAATGGCCGATAAGGGTTTGATGGTGAAGTAATGTTGATGCATGAATTAGCCGATGATAATATCCTAGACTTTTTATTTTTTTAAGAATGTAATTAGAATTAAAGAAAATAAAAATAAATATGATAAGGGCAATTTAGTCATTTCAAGTTGGAGAGGACCAAACATGTAAGAAATCGGGTTAGCAGAGACCAAACCCGTAAAAAATCGGACATAGTGACCAAATTTATAATTTCTACCAAACTACATGGACCAAAAATATAATTAACTCAATAAAAATTATTTAAATAAAACATCGGAAGTAACTTATTAATTTCTTCAAGTATTAAAAATTTTCTTTCATTTTTCCATAATTACCTAAAATATTCACGACATAATATGTAAACATGCAAAATTAAATGATTGTATATCACTTATTTATATTATTATTCAATTGTTAACTAATATTAGATTGTTTTAAGACGTTTTGTTTTCACTAATTATCAATTATGTTCAAGTTTCTCAAGTAAAGAATAATAATGATTTAAAAGTTTTAATTTGCGATAAAAAGTCAACTTTACAGATAGAACTATAAATATTATTTATAAAAAGGTTTTACAAAAATTACACTCATAATTTTCATTCAGGCCCCTCCCAATTGATTAAGATTTGGAATAATTTCGATGACTATTAATCTTTCTAAAATTGTTTTTGAAATTAAATAATTTTGAAATTGAAGGTTATGATTGGTTAATTAATACTCAATTTATGATTATTTTTGGAAAATTTACATGCCTTTTATATATAAACTAGTTTATTGATCCGTACACGTACGGGTATTTCGAAAGTGTATTTGAGATATTAAATATTTTAAATAAAAATAATAAAATAAATGAAATTTCACCAAAAACTACATATGTTAGAATTTTAAACAATAAAATGACTATATTTTTTGAAGCACTTTTTTGTAGACTAAATTTGTTATTTTGTTAGTAACATTACATTACCACTGTTGTCACAAATCAAAATTTTAACTCTCTAAAAGATATATAGAAGTTAAAAATTAAAATATAATTTACTAAACCCAAAACAACAATAATCTAATTAGAAAAAACATGTATTAACTAATGCCATTTTCAGTAAATTCATATGTTGAAGTCAATCAGATAATATTCTGAACTGAAAACCGCCTCATATAATTTTTCACCATCATAAGAGAGGATGCTACCAGATCTCTTTGTTAAACACTTTGATGGTTTATAGACTCTTGCATTCATGCGTATTAGTCTATTAGAGAAGTAAACTTAAAATGCATTATAAAAAAATAAAAAAAACTTAATTACCGTACATATACAAAAAATTCCAAATACATACATAAGAAACCAAATTATTTTTTTTGAAGTACTTTATACACAACTAACTCGAAAAATAACATAATTGATTATAAAACACGTTTAAAGTATGTAGATAACAACCAAACTATTAAAGACTAATACATAAAAAAATAAAAGGTAGACATACAAATTGTTTAAAATATATATAAAACAACAAAACACATAAGAAGCTTAAGCATGCTCAAATCATAACATCGCACGGATCAGTCAATAGACAATCTAGAAATAAGAAAAAGAAGCGAATATACTCAAGACACAAATTCTTAAATCAAGCAAAAGCAACAATATTTTAATAAACAATCATTTTACTTGATCAACCTCATTATTAAGAAAGAATAAAATGATAGTCATTAAAAATTAATAAAATGATAGTCAGTATAGACTATCAAATATAAAGAACAACTAAAAGTTTTTCATATATAGAGAAAATGGAAATCCAGATTCACATAACTATTAAATAAATGATGATTTAAGTGCACATGTTTAAGAGAAATAAACTACACATATAAATTTGTACACATGAGCATTACATGAGTAAACCTGAAATACAACATAATCTAATATATAATTGTTTGATAATTTAATGAATCAAGTTAGTTGATAAAGAGGTTCATCTACATGCTTAAATCCGTTACCTAGTGACCACATGTCTTACCTCTAAAACGGGCTCCATTGTATTTTCACTTCTAAAGCTGAATTTTTGTACACCTTGCAAATGAAAGAAAAAAAATAACTCACGTGTTAATTATTAGAAAATTAAAGAATTGTTTCTTGTTTTGTGTATAAAAAATTAGTATTTCTATTTTAATATTAAATTTGGTTAAGTACCTACACTGTTAATATAATTTCAGGATCATCAAGAACAACTATCTTTATATCTCTAAATTTAGATTTTTAAACATATATAATATATCATCTTCTAATGATACATTTGATTTTTAAACCATATGTAATATAAAGTTTCATACATCTTTCTAGTAAAATTGAAAATGCTTTAAAATTAATAACTAAACACTTTGAATAACATATCCAAGTGACTGTTCAACTCATCAACATAATCTCAAAAAAACTAAGTTAGGTAAACAAAAAATTACCTACCCACTACTATTAATGGATAACAAAAAGTTAAGAATATACTAATTTTAAAAAAGTGTCATTTTACAATAAAATTTACACCGAAACGTAGATAAAAATGAGACGGTCGTAAATATATAATTTATTTTTCTTTAAATAAAATATATCACAAGTTACTAAACATAATTTATAAACAACCCATAATTAATTACATTAATATACAAGTTTTATAAAACCCCCTCATAGTTTCTTAAAATTCCCTCCCATGTTTCATAAATCCCCCTCACAATTTTCATTAAGCCCCCTCACAATTAATTTAAAATTGAATTGATCGATTGAATCTTGCCAAAATTGTTTTTGAGAATTGATTGATTTTGAAATTGAGAGTTCCTATTGGTTAATTGAACTTGATTTAATGGCTATTTTTGGAAAATTGGTAAACCTTTTATATATATATATATATATATATATATATATAGATATATATAGATAGATAGATATTATTTTTTTAATATCATAAAATCTTAAAATTTAATTATCTATTCCTATATTTAATTCTAGAATGGTTCATACTTCAAACGGTCCACCAAAAACCATGAACAGAAACCATACGGCGGCGGTTGCGACCAGAGAGATAATGATTCACTCCAAAATGACGAAAACACCCTCGACGACACGTGCACTCTAATCCAACATCATCATTTATAGCCCTCAAAATCGAGTCACGCACCATACAAATTCTTCACCAATTTCTTCACATTCATAATAAAAATTAAAAAATCATGTGTTGCAGCCATCATTACATCTCAAGAATCCCAACCACACCTCCGCCAATCGTTTCCCCACGAACCCACTTCTCAATTCCTTCCACAGTTCGTCTTGTTACACCAGCTAATGGCGCGAAATCGATTAGAGCGAAATCGGCGACCGCCGCCGTTAAAGACGGTGGCTCCTCCGTGTCGGAGACTGTTATGGAAGATTTGAGCTTTTACGAGCTTCTGGGTATCCCGGAAACGGTGACTTCTGTGGAGATTAAGCAAGCGTACAAGCAATTAGCGCGGAAGTATCACCCTGACGTTTCGCCGCCGGGTCGGGCAGAGGAGTATACCCAGAGATTTATTCGGGTACAGGAAGCTTATGAGACGTTGTCGGATCCGAATCTTAGGGCTTTGTATGATCGAGATATGGCCATGGGGATTCACTTGGCTTTTTCTTCTCGTAATCACCTCCGCAATCAAGAGGTATACAGTTCGCCTGTTAGCCCTTAGTATTCAATTCTAATATTTCATATTATATGATAAATTTGAATTCATCAATTGCCTTCTGTTGGTGGTGTTTTCTTGATTGATTTTGTGCTTTGGAGAAATAATTGAAGAACTTTATCATAAAGCTAGACAATTGCTGATATTGATCTGTTCTATTATTCATTTATTCTAATCCCTTTGTCACTGTTATGGAGTATGACATACTTCATGTCTTCAGATCATTGTTTGATTTCTTGACAGGTTTCATATGTTGTTTAGTTACAGAAAACAGACATCATATGCAGAATTTTGCATATAATCTTCTAAACTAGTTTGTGATAATGGCTTTAAAGAGTGAGTTAGGCTGCCTATCATTCCAAATCTTATTGAAATCACATTAAATTTAGGCTCTCTGCTTAAGCTATATATTAGTTGTATCTGGTTTCTGTTCAAGTTTGTGTATTGCTGTCTTGATCTTTGTTAGCCTTGGACGCGTGTATTTGATCTAATTTAGGCAATTAAATTCCCTAAAAACGTCGTTTAGATCTAGAGATTAAGATACTGGTAATCTTTGTATATTGCAAATGATGGTTTTTTCTTTGCCAATTTTGTTAGACTAGTTTCTTTGGGTTCATGTGAACTCATTTTGAGTATGTTATAATGCAGCAAATGGAGAAGAGTGAATGGAGAGGGCAGTGGCAAAGTCAGTTATCACAGCTCAGAAGAAGAAGCATGCATAAAGAATCTGGTAGTAACACATCATGGGCAGCGCGAATGCGTAGGCAACGAGAAGAATCTTCATCCTGATTATTGATAAAGCATGGAGATTTCGTGTATATATCGACATTGGTAATTCTGTTCATCGCTCTTCGGTTAGTAAGGAATTGTATAAAAGCTAGTTATAGGAATACATTTGCTTATATAGTAAAAAGTATGCCATATTAATAAGAACCCATCTCTTAGTTACATCATATTTTTACTCTTTCTTGCTCATTTTTCATTTGCTTTACTCTTTGAAAGAATCTTAGAACGTTTCTTGGCTAACATGGAAGTCGTAAATCAAAATCATGTAAACAGTTGTTAACAGTCATGTAATATGATCAATGAAGAGAAGATTTCCCTACTGGTTAAGATCATCTCGTTGTTTGATCTAACACGATGTTCTTTTACGAAGATGAAAGTAAATATGTTATTTTAAGGCTATCAGTGCCGCCCATTTTTTACCCAGCTTACCCTGACAGCCACATCAGCGCCACATCAGCTTTTTCTCTCTCATACCCTATTTACCCAGTTTGCTAGTACCACCTTCTCTCTCATACCCTAACATTTTCCCCATTTTTTTAATTCTTTTACTTAATACAATTTATTATTTAACAAAATAAAATTACATTACTAAAATAAAAACGTTCGGGTCTTGTGCATATTGTTGAAAACCGCCACGGCTCGGTGTACCTGAACTCTTATCGCGAGCACCACGGGATGGTGTCATGTTTTCATCCATAGTAGAAGATTTGGTAAAAAAATGAAGAGAAAAGTGTGTAGGGAAGAAAAGTGAGTATATAAAATGGTTTGGTGTAAAAAATATGAAGAGATGAGTGTAATATATATATAGTGTGTGAAGTGAATTAAAAAAAAATATTTAAAATATTTATTAAACTAGCCGTTGCATTTATTTTAAATAAATTTTTTTTTTTTTTTTGTTACCGTTGGGGTTCAACCGGGTGTTTATACCCGGTCCACAATACACCTCCACATACCCGATACACCCGTACGGGTGTTACACCATTACCCGGCCGAACCCGGTACCACACCCGGATGGTGGTACGGGTGGCCTAAGGGTTAATTTTGTTCAATTATTGATGTATAATAATAGGAAGAGTTGGTTATTTGTGATGGGATGTCAGTATTAACTTGTATAGTGACTGGGGGGATGTGACATCGATTATTGTGGCTTTTCTTTTTCTTGTATGACCAAAATGTATGTTACAACTTGCAAGAAAACGACATTTGTGCGTCAATCGTCCACTATTTCAAGATTTTTATATTTTTGGTAGAGGTTACATGTAAATTGTATGGTTACGGTTGTTAACAAACCAAATGTTCAGTGATCCATTCGTGAACTGTTTGCAGGAAGTTTGTTTGTTTACAAATGAACACAAACAAATTTTTTTATTCATTTAGTTAAATGGACGAACAAGAACAAAGGCCTCGTTCGTTCATTCATGTTCGTTTATGTTCATATATAGACATACATATAGGGTTTAGCACACAGTCGCGCGCGCGCGCGCACACACACACACACATATATATATACATATATGTATATACATATATATATATATATATATATATATATATATATATATATATATGTATGTACATAAATATATATGTATGTACATATATATATATATATATATATATATATATATATATATATATATATATATATATATATATATATATGTTTGTATGTATATATATATATATATATATATATATATATATATATAGCGGAAGGTTCATTCGAGAACCGTTGTTAGTGCGGGAACCGCGAGAACCAATCTTAGCCGTTCTTTGGATATGAGAAGTTTCATGGATGATGAGCGTGGAGGGATAGAGTGTGGTAGGGTGCATGTGAAGAATTCATGGGTGGGCAATGACATTGAAGGATGGGGAATTTGACGGCTCAGATTGGTTCTTGCGGTTCTCGCACTAAGAATGGTTCTCGCATGATCTTAGCCGTTGATTTGATAAAGTGGACCTCATGGATGTGGAGCGTGGGGGGATCAAGTGTGGCATGGTGTATGTGATGAATTCATGGGTGGGCAATGACATTGAAGGAGAGGGAATTGGACGGCTCAGATTGGTTCTCGCGGTTCTCGTACGAAAAACAGTTCTCGTTTGAACTTTTGCCTATATATATACATATATATATAGGGGAAGGTTCATTCGAGAACCGTTGTTAGTGCGAGAACCAATCTCAGTCGTTCCTTAGATATGGAAAGTTTCATGGATGGTGAGCGTGGAGGGATAGAGTGTGACAGGGTGCATGTGAGGAATTCATGGGTGGGCAATGACATTGAAGGAGGGGAAATTGGGCGGCTCAGATTGGTTCGCGCACTAAGAATGGTTCTCGAATGATCTTTTTCATATATATATATATATATATATACACACACACACACACACACACACACACACACACACACACACACACACATACGTAGTTAGTGTCTGTTCATATTTAATAATGTTGGGTTTGTATTATATTTATATATGTGTTCGTTTGTTTGTGTTTGTTTATATTCGGCTAAAGTTTAACGAACGAACAAGAACACATATATTTGTTTGTTTATCCATTTGTGTTCGATGATTTATTTGCCTAAAGTTTAAACGAACGAACACAAATAAATTCCATTTCGTGTTCTTTCAATTCGCTTACAACCCTACTTTCTATCTTGTATGTATTATTTTCCCCTAAAAGAACTCTTGTGGACTTGTGAGAGATTAGCGTTTCTTTCATTTAAGTGAAGGAATGTGTTTGGTTCTGATCGACTAAAAAACTTGACTGGTCAACTAATTTGTATTTTTAAGTAGTCCAACTATTGATAGAAAATAGAATCACATATGGAATATTTGTATAAAGTAAATAAAAAAGTGTGTTAATATAATACAAAATCTATATGATGTTTCAATTAATTTATTAAAACAAAAGTTATGTTACCTAATCTTAGCAAAATCTAGATTTAAAAAGAACCAAATTTTATTTTAGTCAATATTTGATTTGATAATAAATATTATGACTTAATTATCTTTTAAATATTTAGAGTAATCTTGTTTTGGATTTTATCAATTGTTTTGTTTAGGCCTTGGCTGCCTTGAGCCTTACGTTTAAATCCAAGGCCATCCACAATGGACTATGGACCCATGTGAACGTTGTACGTTTTAAGTCTTCTATTGTAGGCCCAATGATGTGATACATCATACATATAGTTAAATACTTGAACTAAAAAATAAAAAAAAGGTTTTTGGATTCTATGTTAAGATTTTGTTTCTACTTTTATTACAAACTACATATTGACCGTGGATGATGGGTAAATCTATTTTTAATAAAATTACTGAAATGACATTTAAATCTTTTTTTATTATTTCCATCAGGCTATTAAAAGGATGATGCTAAATTAACATCCTAAAAAGGGCGCTCATATATACACGGAGAATATTTATACATCCACTGAATTTAATTGTCATTTGACTAAATTGCCCTTCTTTTATTCTGTACATATATTTGTGAATAGTTTTCAAAAGCCACGGTTTTTCCTCTTTATTTATGTATGGTAAATTAATTTTAGAAGGAGAGAAAGATGGCCATGTGGGACTGTGGGTCCCTTCAGTTAATAATCAAAATATTTTTTTTTCTCTTTTTGAATTCATTTTATGATCTTGATTTCTTGATTCATCCATTTAAAACAATTTTTCTTAACATGCAATGAAACTAACTTTTTTCATTTTAAACCATTTCTTACACTAACAATTCTATTTATTTATTTAACAAAGACCGTACACATATTAATTAGATAAAAATATTACAAATTTTACTAGTTAACTAGAGCAAATCATATAAGAAACTATTGCGTTTAATTGACATTTGCGCAATAAAAATATTCAAACAAATTAAACTTTAAGTCACAATCAAATTATAGAAATTGTTTGACTACATGAGACATTTACCCTACTCCAATGTAATATATCATCACTACAAAAAAGTTGGATATGCATTTAAATCAAGTAAATTGGTTTCATGAGTTATATAATTAATGTTCTCGGCAACTTCGTTGTTCATTTGGAAGACGGGAGTAAATTGGTCTTGTATGTGCAATCCATCACAAAAATATTTGAGAAGACTTTGGCTAGTTTGATTGATAAAGGATGTGCAATGAACAAATGTGTTATATGCCCTAATGAATTATGCAAAATATCATAAATAAAACCCTCTTTTTCAAACTCTTCAAATAAGGCACTAACCATTGATCGATTTTCCAAGTTTTCCTTACGAAATTTTGCCTTTAGGTTGTATATAGTTCGAGAGACTGCTGGGAGGTTTTCGTTTCTTTGACGCAAAGAAGAAAGGATTTGTCTTGGGGGTATGCCAGAAAGAGTCATGTTTTTGACACTTTGTACTTCATCAGGTGCTAATTGACGGAATGATGGATGCCCAGAAATATCATTAGATGGCTCATGGTTGTGAGTCAAGTTTTTTGCCTTAAGTACCCAAACACCATCGGTTCCTTTCTTACCTACAATTTGGAAGGGGCATTTGATCAAACGAGATCCGGTGTTCCTCTTTCTTTTATCTCCGGTGTACAATCTATCTCGATATGAACCGCCTCTATCACATTGCAAAGTGACATATTTGTCTTTTCTTGAATCTCTAATAGATATCCCATATCCTTTAGCATAATAAAAATCTCGTACACTCTTTAATAATTCATCGTATGATTCAAATTTTAAGTTAGATAGATAGAATTCTTCCATTTTTGTTATAGTATTTGATGAATCCATCGTACCCATCTGTTAAAAACGAAACCAAAGATGGCTAAAATTCACAATTATCATGAATTGTTAAAATCCACATCTATATCACACTACCTTAAATCATTAAAAGATTCATTTATACAAAATTCAATGAATGCAAACACAACAACGTTAATGTATCAAAACTCTATGTTAAAACATGCATAAATTTTTTATAGAATCTAATCTATTAGTACATGCAAAAATACATTTGAATATCAAAATTTTAGTTGATAACACCCAGTTACAATGTATCAAAATTGGCTAGATACATATATATTTTTCTTAGAAACACAAAACAAAGAACTAACATAAAACAAGAACATGTTTTGCAATTTGTAGAAACACGGATACAAACAACATCCTCATGCTAATTAAATCTTGAAAAGAAGAAACAACAACTTACGGATTGATGTGCAGAATTGACCATTAATGCAGCAGCACGAAGGCACCAAGAAACCGCACGGCAAGTAGTGAAACAAAAAGGATCCGACGAAACCGAACGCACCGACTAGTGAAGAACAAGTTAACGAACGACAGCCTGTGGTACGTTATTTCACCAAAGGCACTGTATGAAAATCGGTGATTAATGAACAATGAAGGCTCTGGCGAAACCCAAAGCTGTCTAGCGAAGACCGGCGGCGGTGTTAGGTGTTGAGTTTCCGTTTCTAAATAAAAGAGAAGAAAGTCTATTCTCTCTCTACAATCAAGAAGTCGCGCGTGGCTATTATGGGAACATATTCACAAATAAATGTGTAAAATAAAAGAAGGGTAATTAAGTCAAATGACAACTAAATTCAGTGAAAATATAAAAATTCTCCGTGGAAGTATCAGCCGCCTCCTAAAAAACATCCTAGATCAAAAATTTCAAGGATAAGATATTGTTTCCATATTTTATTATATTTTTATTAAGATAATTAATACATGTTACTTTCTAGATTCCTTTTTAATATTGTTTCTATATTTTCTTCTAAATTTTAGTTACAATTATTAATATAAGATACATAGTATATTAGTTTTAATGTAATAAATATTTTTATTATAATTAAAAACTTAAAATTGTTTTTTTATATAAAAAATAAACAAAATTTAGCGTTTAGATCATAAATTAAAGAGTTAATTGCACCAGTGGTCCTTTAACTATCGAAAAGTTGCGAGTTTAATCCTTTTTTTCAAAAAATTGCAAAGATAGTCCTTTAACTGCCAAAAAATTGCACAGATGGTCCTTTTTAACAGTTTCCGTTTGTTAAGTCTGTTAAGTCAGGGGTATTTCTGTCTTTTTATCCTTTTTTACATTTAATTAATTTAAAATACCATTTTAAAACTTATTAGAATTTATTTATTTTAAAAATTTATCAATTGATTTTATGAATCCTCAAAACTAGGTTTTTATATAATCAATTTATATGAGTGAATGTATATGTATAGATTTTAGATCAAAACTCATTATTTGATTTAGAGAAAATTGCGCGAAAATACAATAAAGTATATCGAAATTGTCATTGTATACAACTAACTTTATTTTCTATCTAAAAATACAAACAACTTACAATTTTGATTCATTGTGTGCAATTAACCTGTGATATCAGGTTACCAACCTGTTTCTCTCTATTTTTTGTTTTTTTAAATTTATTTAATTAAAAAATTATGAAGAAAATAAGAAGATTGCCTTGTGTGGTGGTTCATTTCAAGGGGACAACTTTGGAGAAGAATTCCAGATCTCACGTCGGCAATATAGGGTTTTCGAATGCAGACGACGGCGGTGGTAGGTTGAAGCGACGATGGTGGTAGGTTGAAGACGACGACGGTGGTAGGTTGAAGGCGACGACAGTACTGGGTTGAAGTTGATTTAGGGTTTTCGAATGCAGATCTCTAGGGTGGTGGGTTGAAGGCGATTTAGGGTTTTCGAATGCAGATCTAAAGGGTGGTGGGTTGAAGGCGACGGCGGTGGTGGGATGAAGACGATTTAGGGTTTTCGAATGCAGATCTCAAGGGTGGTTGGTTGAAGGCGACGGCGGTGGTGGGTTGAAGGTGATTTAAGGTTTTCGAATGCAGATCTCAAAGGTGGTTGGTTAAAGGCGACGGCGGTGGTGGGTTAAAGGCGATTTAGGGTTTTCGAATGCAGATCTCAAGGGTGGTTGGTTGAAGGCGACGACGGTGGTGGGTTGAAGGCGATTTAGGGTTTTCAACAGCAGTGGTGGCGGGTTGAAGGCGACGGCGGTGGTAGGATGAAGTCGACGGCGGTGGCGCCATCCTGGTTCATTTGCAGATCTGGTTTTCATGGTTCATTTGCTAGATCTAGGGTTTTCTACATCAGGTTTGTTTGATATTCATCTAGTTTTTATGTTTCAGCTTCATCATGGTTCATTGGCACATCTGGTTTTTACTTGGTTGTTTAACAAGTTTGCGATTCTTAAAGATCTTGTTTGTTTAGAATTTTCCTTGCAATTCATGAAGTTATGGTTCAAAATGTTTAACAAGCTTCATCTTGTGTTTGGTTTGATTTGCTTGCTTTTGTCTTTTGGTTTGCTTTTTGGTTTGCTTTTGGTTTCTTAATTTAAAAAAATTTAAAAATTAAGAGAAATAACCGGCTACCTGATTAGAAGGTAATCGGTTGTATACAATAAATGAAAAATAAAAGAAAGTTGTATTTTTAGGTAGAAAATAAAGTTAGTTGTATACAATGACAATTTCGATATACTTTGTTGTATTTTCGCGCAATTTGCCCTTTGATTTATTGATTAATTCTGTTATGAAAATATTATTTATTGACACATATATTATAAATTGTGATCATCAAAAGGTTTAAAAATACATTTATCAGATTTGATTGTACTAATACATATTATAGATGTAGCACCTAGATGCCTAGATGGTTATGCCTATAATAGGAGTCCGCACCACCACAACACTTGATGGTTATGCCTATAAAAGGAATCGTGATTGCTAACAGGTTTGGAGCAAATCCTCCATTGTATGACCACCCAACGGTGAGATAACTTTTTTCCTCTTTGGAAAGGTCCGAAATAAATTCAATACAATCAAACTATTGCAATTTCACATGTATACGATATTCATTATGTTATGGTACAATTAGGAGTTTACCTGATGCCTACCATTTTGGCTAATTGGATCCGTCACAGAGCCTCATCTACGGATGTCAATCCATGTATATGCATGTTTAGAATGTTATAGACAACCGAAACACCTATAATAGATATATCAAAATATGCTTGAGTAATGTTTTTCATAATTTTAATATTATTTGATCATATTCTTGTATTAATGTTAATCATTTATATTTTATTATGCTTGAAACAGGTTACTACAAAAAGTTTATTTAATTATTGTAAAAATATATATTACATTTATGGAAAAAGGACTCTAATTATAAAAAATAAATTTTAGAAAATATAGTTGTATTAATTATCGTATTAAAAACAATAGTTATAATTTGGAAAGAAAAATAAGTCTAATTAAGGAAATGTTTGTTAGAAATTGGGTTGTGTTAAATAAACAACCATTTTACTAAAAAAACATCCTCCATAGTTAGATTTATATTCATTTCCAAATTATAACTATTGTTTTAAATATATAATTAATACAACTATAGTTTCTAAATTTCTTTTTTTATAATTAGATTTCTTTTTCCATAAATGTAATAACATTTTTTTAATAATTATTGTGTATTATTAGTTTTTGTTTTATGCAAATCGTCTTTTATGTAGAAAATTTCTAATTTTTTCTGCTAAATTTTCATATCTTATCATTCACTAAATAATTAAATATTAATTTCACAAATTCTTTTCTTTAATTTCATAGATTGATATTAACACATATTTCAATGTAATTAATAGGAGGGTGTTTAGAAACATTTGATTTAAGACAATAAAAGATCTCTTAATATAAATTACCATAACGTTAAAAAAATAATAGATAAAATAAAAATATATTATTGTTATATAATTATTGTCATTTTTAATTTGAACTTTATACGTATTATTTTCACCTAAATTTAATTTTTACAAAATATTGCTATTAAATTTTACTTTTCATACCATTTTGGTTATCATTATTATATTTTTAAAAATTAAAATTATTATTTTATTTTTATCAGCATCATTAGAATTGCAATTATTTTTCTCCATATAATTATCTCAACACTTCTACAAAATTTTTTACCAGCAAAGCCTCAACTGCAACTATTAGAATGAGATTACCTAATACCTACAATTTCGGCTTATTGTATCCGTCACAAAGCCCCAACTACAACTGGATGACAATCCATGTATATGTCACATTTCGGCTTTAAGAGTTGTGGTTATCAAAATCCTTAAAATTATACAAAAAGCGTCAATATTTTCCCCTAAAGGTGCTAATATTCTTGCTTATGGCCGCAAATGAGTCAAGACGAGCTCGAGTATTTAAAGCTAAACTCGAGCCTAGTTTGATAAGTCAACGAGTCTTCATGATGTAGGCTCAGGCTTGGCTCGAATAGGATTTATGATTGGTACGAGTTCGACTCGAATAGCTCGAATTTTTAAATAACCTAACTTATTTCAAATCTATGAAAATTATATTAAATAAAAAACGGTTTTACTAGTATATAAACAAGTAACAAAATTTTAACATAAGTCAAAAACGATTTTATATAAGTCTAAAGATTTAAATTTCATCAGCAATAACATTTTTAACTATAATTTTATATATTTATATATAGGCGAAAAACATTATAAAAAATAGAGCGGCATTCTTATAAGCTCGAGCTTTAATTTTTTAGATATTTTGAGCCTATTTTTATGCTCTAACTCAAGCTTGAACTTGGCAAAAACTCAACTCAAATGTGTTTAAGCTCGAATAACTTGATAAAGATCGCTCATTTGTAACCTTAATTTGATTTAAAAATTGTTAAAACTAGCATCAACGAATCAAATGTGTGCCATATGGCACCTTGGTTTGAAAAATTTTATGTAAACGAGTTGTCTTTTCATTTTGGTTGCGGCATTTTTAAAATTTGATTGGCAAAAATGTCGGTATTTATAGACAAAAATGTTGGTTCTCTTTGTAATCTAGAAACATATATATATTTATATGAAACCTTAAATAAAATTTTGGTGAATTATTTTTTTATGATTTATCATGCATATAATTTTACTCGGTTCTACTCGATCTAGTCCACTAATATTAAGTTATAAAACGTATTTATCATCAATATTACAATATATAGAAAACCTTTTGGGCCAAAGCCACATTGATATTGTAGGTTAGCCATGGCCCACCCATATACTCATATAGTAGTACCATTGGGCCAAATTTTGCGATGTTAAATTTTGCATATTTCACATTAAAACTTTTAAATTTATGTAAAAACATATACCATTTGTATCAAATTAAAAAAACTTAAATTTCACGAATAGAACCAGTCTTGTCTATGTTTTGATTTGAATAATGCTCAAGCCATGCTTAGACATACAGTTCTTCAATAATTTTTTTTTAATAAGACACATTTGATTTATCGTATGGTTTGATATATATTTTTTAATTGTATGCATAGAAATAAAATGTTGACTGCAACAAAACTTTTTAGAAGCAAATTAATGTACGAACCATATATATATATATATATATATATATATATATATAGGGGAGGGTTCCATTAAGAACCAATTTTAGTGCGAGAACCAATCTTAGCCGTTGATTTGATAAGTGGAATTCATGGATGGAGAGCGTGGGGGGATCGAGTGTGGCAGGGTGTATGTGAGGAATTCATGGGTGGGCAATGACATTGAAAGAGGGGGAATTGGACGGCTCAGATTGGTTCTCGCGGTTCTCGCAATAAAAATGGTTCTCGATGGAACTTCTTCCTATATATATATATATATATGGGAAGGTTCATGTGAGAACCGTTGTTAGTGCGAGAATTGCGAGAACCAATCTCAGCCGTTCCTTGGATATGGGAAGTATCATGGACGGAGAGCGTGGAGGGATATAGTGTGGCAGGGTGTATGTGAGGAACTAAAGACCAAGATTTTGTATCATTCATGATATCCAACCGCTCCCAAATTGCTTATCTGTAAGTAAGCTTCATCTTTTTCGGTTTTAAAATCCGTAATTAGCTGGACATTGTACATAATAAAAGGGGGTTCTTTATTTGTTTTGCTTGTTTGGCTTGCCTGCTTATGAATCATTATCTCTATTTCCCTGCTTGTTTTCAGCATATTTTTATTGCGTTTCACAACTGAGACATCTTACTTTTGGCTTGTTTATCTTCTTTCTCATGAAAATCGTAAGCTTTGATTCAACTTTTTACCTGCCTACCACATGTTTGATGAAATGCTTAAAATAAAAAAATTGAACCAAAATGTTTGTTAGCTGTTATAAAATGCTTTCTGAAGTTATAAACCAAGTTGGACCACTGAAGACATATTATAAACTGCTCATGTGATCTTGTGTGTGCATTCATGTCAGTTATTAGTAACTCTTACAGTTGATGTTTCTCATGAAAACTGTTGACTCTTGTGTGCTGCAATTTTTACAAATGATGCTAGAATTGGGTATTATTAGCTTAGTAGTTTTAAGTATACTAAAGTCTACAAATCAAGTATAAAGGTGTATGTAGTTTATATAAACCATATGTTTTAATCTCCATAAGGTCTATCCAAAACAATCATAATAATACGAACATAGCCGTATTAAACTAAAAAAATAAAATATAGACATTCAACAATCGGATTTTTTTATGGTTTTTGCTTTTTATCCCACAGTCGGACTATTAAGATTTGGGTTCTGTACATTTTCTGGGTTAATTTGTTTTTTTCCTTAAAATGTGGATCTGAATACCGAATACGATTTCAATTATATAAAAGACATCAAAAATTTGATCAGTAGATTGGAAGGGTTTTACTACATTCCGCAAAAGGTTAACATACGGTCTCACCCAGGGAAAATCGCATGGCTTGCTTATTTAAACTTTGGGCTTATTCACAGGTTCGTAACTCTTCCATTCTTTATTTTCAACATTATTTAAATGTTAATTCATATGTTGTTTCTAATTGTTAATTTTAATATACATTTTTTGATTGCTACATCATAAGCCCCCTTTGTTGTGCTTATTTTTAATACATTCCATTGTTTCCATTATTTTGCACAGGTGTTCATTAGCATGGTATAGCAAAGGGACTTTCAACTGCCTATTGTCGTTGTGTGCATTCTTTATGTAAATTTGAATCCAAATATGTATGGGCGTTGTTTTAAAGAATGAAATCTTTCATGTTAAGAGGATGGTGCAAGCACAAATTAATTTGAAGCCGTTTTTCAACTGAGATCTTATATATAGAAGTTATTAGGATCTTTTTGTTAGCAGAAGCTTGATATAATGCGATTCTAAGATTTGTAGGTTCTTTTATTGTTGACAGTTTGCATCTATGCAACCTTCTAAAAGACCACTACCCTCCTTATTCTTTTCCCTTTATTTTTTTCCTTTTGTTTTGGCTGGAGCTAACTGATTTTCATCTTCTGCTTTGTCTAGATTTTAGCTCACCAATCCAGACAAAAAATCCTTGTTATAGCTGCTGTAAAGAAAATATTCACAGGAAAAATTAGAAGCCTAACAAAAAAGGTATCGTTGTTATACACCTATTGTTTATATCTTTTCATCTCCATCTCGCATGTTCGTGCATTCTCTTCCACAACTACACTTAAATTCAAGTTAATTATTAAATAAAACCAAAACAATATGACATGCGATATAAAGAAGGCATTTCTTCGCCGCTAGATGGAAATTATTAACGCAAGCTCCGGTAAAAAAACGGAGAACCAGTAAACGTTTGCCAATAGTTTAGAATCGGTTTTTTTGGAGAAACACATTTAAAAGTATATTCAGTTTGTGGAGGATTTGTAAATTGTGGTTTAACTTTTAAATTAACATATATTGGAGCTACATTTTCTATTCATACATATTTACATCTAATACACTTTTAAATTTTTTTTACTAAAGATTAATTACCCATGAAAAACAACAATATACAAAAATATATACTTTATTTGACAACTAAAGAGATTGTACTAAAGAGATTGTCCCGGTTTTTATATAACAAATTAAAACAACTTCCAATCTAATAAATCCAGCCGTACAACATACATCCCATACTTTCTTTTTAACTTTTTTACATCAATACATCAGAAGGCAGTATTTCCTCCCCTGTTGCATTTCACTGTTGTTACTCCATCCCCTGTTACATGTCACTCTTGTCAATTGACTAATGTGATTAGATTTTACTCTGGTTATACATCATCATGTTCCTATTCCTTCCTTCTAATCATCCACCTGCCTTAACTTCCTTTATATGCTTACAGAAAAATAAGATGTCCTTACTTATACTCTTAGATAAACACGTAATCTCTACATCTCTTGCAAGGTATGGCTCAACCCATTCTTATAACCTTCTCCAGAATAATCATATATCTCTTTATTTTTAATAAACAAAAAATAAAACAGGTGTCAAAGGTTGCTTATATAGCTATTCAACATTGCTCAGAAAAATAACATCCCAGGCTTCAATATCCAACACTCCTCGGATTAGTTCTCTGGTTTTGGATCTTCTTTTCTCTACTGATCTTAGGTACTTTTAAAAAAACTTCTTTATTGCATTATACTTACGTACAACTATTAACTTCACATGGATATACTTACAATGAGAAATATATGCTTACCAGTTGTATCTGTTACTTCAATAAACTACATGCTTCGTAATTAAACTTGTTTTGTTTACAACATTACTCTTCTTTTGATTTTAGGTGACAGACATTTTTTGCTTTCAAGATAACATGTCTAGGCACATCTCAAATGTGGTTGATATCAAACCCAAGCAAACAAAATGGTAGACATCACTGGTATAAGTGTTGGAAAATGGACATGCACAAATTAGCCTCTCTGGAAGTGAATTTAAGAGGCTGGTACTTGCTGATTCTGAGATACCCATTCTTCCCAACTTTCTTTAATTTAATAATTTCTTCTTAGACCGAATTCAGTTTGCATGTTACTCATATTTTGAGCTTATGGTATGGAAACATAGGGAACAAAATTCACTGCACTTATATGTGGTGCCAGCAATATTCGGTATTTTGCCAAACTTTTGGCACAATATAAGAGAGATTACATCTCTAACGCTGTAGTTCAAGCTTACAAAGTGGACTTTCAAATATGCACTAAGTCGTCAAACTTCAATGAGTATGACTATTGTTCAAGCTTACAAAGTGGAGCCTGGCGTCCTGCCTTCCCCTAATGCAATCGGTCTTCCCACTCCTTGTGATAAATCTACCAGCAAAGGGAAAGACCAGCTTTACACGCCAACTACAAAAAAAGTTCTTGAGGAAATTGGCACTGCAATTTGTTCCAAACCTGTAAAAAGATCACTACCATTTGCTAAGGAAGATATCAAAACAGAGAAAACCCCATCAATCAAAAAACCCAACATGAGGTTGGAGCTCAAGTACAAGATGGAAGCCCTGCTAAGAAAACAAAAGAATCTTGAATGTAGTTATCTTCTTATGTTCATAGGAAGAGTTACCTTTTGAAACTAGCCCAATGCCCATGATTTTTACCCTTTTGAAACCAACCTATAAGGTTTCCTTTTGGCTACATACCTACTTAATAATCTTTGTATACACAACTTTTGTAGCATCACCTTTGGTTGGTTATATTGTGTAATTGGGTTATTATATATAAATAAAATATTAAACTACAAACATCATATTTTCCCATGTTGCTCTTACAAAATAATGTATCATTCTTCAGAAATGAACGTAAAACGTCGCACAGCCGAAAGGATTCACTAGTATATATATACACCTTAATTATACCAAGTTGAATATCAACCATTAAAGAAAAATAATTTAATGGCTATAAACTATTCTCACCATTCTTATCTTAAAAAGTGTTTTTAATTGATCCAAATATTTTACTCGTCGTTATTTGTTATTTAAGATGACCATGAATCAATGGGTTTGGAAATTAGATCCACAATTTCAGTTTTTGGCTAAACTTTTATCAGCAACTAATTAAAGCAAAACTCTTGCTGGTTGTTGCTATTATGAGCATTAAAATGACGTTAGCATATGCCTTTGATGAGCTTTTATAAGGGTGTGTTAATCTAGTGCACATGGGTGTGAATATTAATTACGACTTCTTCATCTCTACAAACATGAAACATGCCATTTAACATACACAAAAGTGTAATAAATACACACTAACATATCCCTAAATGTACATTTTTTTTATCAAATAATGGACTTGATCGAATCCATGATCATAGGCCATAAAGTACACATTTTAACACCTTGGTATTGTTGGGCTGCAAACCCTTTGTGGTTCAATGTCGCTAATAGTGATGAAATATTGTCCATCGTCAAATCTGTCAGATTATCAATTTTCTAGTAGTGATCGTCATGAATTGTTGACAAAGGTATATTCAAAGAGAAGTTGTAGATTAGATGAGACTTTATCTGTCCTAAAATGGAAATCGTAAGATATGTTATGGACCTTTATGTTCAAAATAGTAGTCCTATGTATCACCTAAATAAATATAGATAATGTCTTTATATATGGTGTCTTGATAGAGATGTTTACATGATACTTTCACAAGGTTTCGAATCTAAACATGATACAGGTGTATGAAAATATGTCAAATTTGTGTATGGACAAATGGTCATAAGAAAACACAATGAAAGTTGCTTTAGCCGTGGTTGAATATGTTTTCGAACAAAGCGTAAATGATTGTTTATGTTTTCACAAAATTTTCTAATAACAAATTCATTACCTTTCTAGTGTACGTGAGTGACATTATAATAATAGGCAACAACTGAAACATAAAAAAAACCCTTTACATTTAATGATAGTCTGAGACAAACATATTTAATAATTGGGTAACACATATATAGCTAGTATCTTGCTAGTTTTATCAATAAAAGTTACTTTTACCGTTATAAAAACACATATTTAATTGAAAAACAAAAAATATATAATTATAAAGATTCGTTATAATTTTAAGGAAAATATTATTTATAAATTTTATCTAATTTTGGGCTTCCAAGCCATCTCAATCGCCCTTACAAGCAAAAATAAACCTTTTTAAGCAACATAAATGAATATTAAAAGCTTGTGGGGAAAATAATTTAAATTACAGTAATTAATGGGCCAGCCAGCCTTGCATTGCTTACTGCCTTACTCTATCCATTGTTTAAGAACATTAACATTCATAATATATTTATTTAGAATTACCCACTATCACATTAACATCCACATTATTTTTCACTTTCAACCATCTCTAATCCATAAACCCCCACATTCAACCCACACCAACCCATATATATTATTAGTTTTAAAGTATATATATTAATAAGAAAAAATGAAAAAAAAAACTCGCTAACCATCGACTAGTTCAAGCACTAGCTCGGGTTGGAGCCAGCGCCAACCAGTTGAGGTGTGATGGTGTTTGGGGCTATAAGGGTTCTCAACCAGCATTGACTGAGAGCTGATACGCATGGTCGAAGTCCTTTCGTGCATGTCCCACGTCGGTTACATCTTAAATTAGCCGCAAGGCTTCTGAGATATTAAATAAATCTTACGGTAACACTTTTGTTACTAAAAATAATTTCTTGCATATTAATTTGGGCAAGTTTAAATTTAATAAAAAATGTACCACTTCAAATGAAATATAAAAAATTAGATAATTAAAAACATTCAGATATTTTAAAAAGATACAGTTAGATATGAATTTACATTCGTATATCAAAACCATCTCTTTATATTCAGACCCAGATTTTTTTTAATAAAATAACCAATTATATATATATATATATATATATTGTTGACTGAGCAGAGAGAAAATATGCTCTGTCAGCACAGAAATGCCAGGTCATTGCTGACTGGAAAATGTGACATGGCACCTACTTTATAACTGCTTTACATTATGGAATTATGGAAACGTGAACTGCTTATTACAATTACAGACTGTAAATAAATAACTGCTAAAACACAGTAGTGGGCAGCAGTAGTGGGTTAAGTAGTGGGCTCTATAACTGCTGTTATAAGCTAATATATAAAGCTGCATTTATCAGCATTTCCTCTAATTACTTCACCCTGCTATAATTCAGCATCAACAACCTGCGTAGACCACAGAAGCATATCAGTGAAAAAATGGGAGACAACTTCAAGGTAAAAGCTTTTTTATAATATATGTTTCTGTAAATCCTGATTTTCTCTATATTCTTCTTCTATATTTTCTTCTTGCATGTAATGTGCATTTAACAAGCAGAAGTAATGGGAAAAAACAATAAAAATAAACATTCATAAGAAAAACCACAAATGTAACATTCTGTACGCATAGAATGTTTAAACTGATGAGTAAAAACATTACAACTAACATTAATGTTTTTGCCTATATGCAGATAGAAGAAACAGTTGAAATGCCCCAGGTATGAAGTTTAAAATTACCCTTGCAACTCATTTAATGTTTTTGTGAATACTGATTTTCTCCATATTCTTCTCTATTTTCTTCTTGCATGTAATGTGCATTTAACAAGCAGAAGTAATGGGAAAAAACAATAAAAATAAACATTCATAGGAAAAACTACAAATGTAATAATTTGTACGTATAGAATGTTTAAACTGATAAGTAAAAACATTAAAACTAACATTAATGTTTTTGCCTAAATGCAGGTAGAAGAAACAGTTGAAGTGCCCTAGGTATAAAGTTCAAAATTACCCTTGCAACTCATTTAATGTTTCTGTAAATCCTGATTTTCTCTATATTTTCTTCTTGCATGTAATGTGCAGTTAACAAGCAGAAGTAATGGGAAAAAACAATATAAATAAGACTATACGCATAGAGTGTTTAAACTGATAAGCAAAAACATTAAAACTAACATTAATGTTTTTTACTATATGCAGGTACAAGAAACAGTTGAAGTGCCTATATGCTCTACTTTGTATTGGTTTGACCACTATGTTGAAGTGCATAGAGTGCAATGCAAGCAGGTAATTGAAAAAAAGTTCTTTTTTTCTTATTTTCTAAAGAAATTGTATATAATTATATTAAGTGTGTTACCCTACAGCTAAGGAGGCTTTGAAACCTCGCTATCTGGAAATGGGATGAGATCATTGATCTCACGGAAGAGGACACGGATGAGGACATGGATGTTCCAATGCCTCGCATCAAGAGGCAAAGGAGAAACCAGGTCTTGGTTACCTCTCGGAATAGGCCCATTGTGCTGAGTGAAGGGGAGGAGGCAGGAGAAGAAGTAGGGGAGGAGGCAGGGGAAGAAGCAGTGGATGAGGCAAAAGAGGAGGAAAAATAGTTATGTTTTTACTGCTTTTAGTTGTATTTTTTACTGCTTTTAGTTCTGTTTTTGAGGCAGGGGAGGAGGCAGTGGATGAGGCAAAAGAGGAGGAAAAATAGTTATGTTTTTACTGCTTTTAGTTGTATTTTTTACTGCTTTTAGTTCTGTTTTTTACTACCTTTAGTTCTTGAATGTTAAACCCAGTTTTTTTAAAAGTTATATGTATGTTCCTGTTTATGTACGACTCAAGATGTTTGACAGAATTGCCTTTATTTTTAATATACAAAATTAAAAAACAATAAAATATTAAAAATATGCAATAATCTTTTTTTATAAAAACAGCTCTGTTGCTAATTAGATAAAGATAACTACAGACTTCAGAAATGTAATTATAGTCTCTCTAAGTAACTATAACTTCAAATATGAGCTACATTGTTAAAACACCAACAAACACTCTTTTATGAAATCCAAAAGGCATTGTTGCTTTAGTATATCAATGATTCAATATGACACTTATAAGGAAGGCTATTATATTAAACTAAAATGGCTGAACAAAGACTTTGCCAGCTACTAAAGTAACATAGTTTAATAAATTTCTAGGTTTTATAATGTTTATGTGTTTATAATGAATTAATAATTCTGCCATTAGTTTGATGTTAAAGAATGTGTGTAGAATGACATGCTCATCCCAATAGCTATTAATTGTTGGTTAAAAATTTAAAATTGCTTCGAATACCTTTTCATATGACCCACAATTCATAAAATTTTAAATGAAATCTATGGGGTTAACTATGTCATCAGAAACATAATAATTTTCTTGCACAAAGGATAACAAACAATATCTAATCCATGGTGATAAAAAGTACCATTCAAGATGTTTGATAGAATTACCTTTATTTTTAATACACAAAAATAAAAAAAACAGTAAACTGTTAAAAATATACAATGATCTTTTTTTTATAAACAGCTTAGTTGCTTGTCATATGTATTTTTATATTTATATAATCTGTTTTGAATAGTCAAGATACATGTGCAAAGTTTGTTAATTTATATAACATGTTTTTTTATAAAAACATCTAAAATACTTATCATATTCATTAAGTACATCATTAATTTGATTAGATAATTTAATTATGTCAAGATAATTTAAAAATCATACATGTATCAGATTTGTGACACAAATAATTTAAAAGTAGATATTTTAGGTAAAATATTGATAACTTATGTAAAATAAATATACATCTTACATGTATTAATTGGAAAAAAACGATCCTGAGCTAAAATTCAGGGGTTATGGAGGCAGTTTTTATACATGTACTATATTTATGGGTTGTGGATGCAGTTTTTAAGCAGTTATGTCCTATATAATCCCAAGCTAATTCCAAATTTCGTTCATTTTAGACACTCACAATTTCCAGGTAAATTTTAAACAAAAAGTTACACCAGTTTACAGACAGCTATGGTTTAGTAATTGTTGTAAGCTTTTTTTTCAGAGGTTCAAGGACTGTATCTACAGCAGCAAGCATCAACAGAGAAAACACAGGTTAGTTTTTTTAGTTCATGGCTGAAGGACCACTATTTCACAATATTTAAACTGAACTATGGTTTAGTTACTGTTTTATTTCTGAATATTTTAATCGATGACAGCTCTTTTGATTTCATTAGATGACTAAACATATTGGATTATTAATTTGTTCCTTGGCTAATTTGAGTATATGTCATTTCATTACATGTATGCATTCTATTTTAGCATATAACTAAAAACTTATATTGATATGATATGTTTTTAATTTGAAATTAGAGTAAACCAGAAAGTTAGCAAACAATGACATATGAACACAACTCTGATTTGATATGTTTTTAATTTGAAATTAGAGTAAACTAGAAAGTTATCAAACAATGACATATGAACACATCTCTTAATTAACATGTCTAACATGACAAATAATTACTAAATGTTCTAATAACAAAGATATATCCAAAACATCTCAGATACTTATTATATTTTTTAATCTGCTTTTTATAAAAACAACTTAAATATATGTTTTATTATAGTAATGATTTCTTATTTGTTCGTTAATATATAGAAATAAGTTATATCTTAAATAAATACAAAGATAACAGATGATATACAGGATGTGAAGAATAATGGAAACAAATTCTTTCTGATTGTTCTACACCATCAACAAATGTCTAATCTTTTTTGGTTCCATAAACAAATTAAGCGGAAATTGGAAAAAGGGAAAATACTTTAAATGCCTTATTAATTTATATAATGGAAAATCGGTATCTTACCACTATAATATTTATTTATCTTATTAAATAGTTTTTTTTAAATAACTAATTTATGTAAAGATTTAATGAGAAACTAATAGTTTTATTAAAAACACAGCTCAAATACATAAAACAATCTGTTTTTATATAATCAAGTTTTATTTATATACTTTTATCTTTAGTACATTGTATGTTTATCAATTACGAATTTTGTTGTTATATATATGGTAGTTGTATATATTTTATAATAATATTTTTTACCATCTTAATTATACTTTACTTATTAACAGGGGTGATCAGATTAAGTTGATTGTGTATGATACTCTGAATATACCTCCAGTTAGGTTTGCTGTTGCGATTAGAGATAAATCAGTAATATTTGCATCTCGGGTTAAACTTATTCACCAAAATTCAAGTAAGTTAAAATTTGATTTTTTATGTTGTATACATTTGCAATGCCACAAGATAATTCATTACAATTGCATTTATCAAATTTTTTCAGTGAACATTTTGATTGCAACGGAGTTAACCGAGATCGTTTTTGAACCAAGGATGTTGGAGGCGGCCAAAGTAAAATATAGGATGTTACGTTAGCTACTTTTATGTATTTGGATAAAGAACTTTTGTGTTTTATGTTATTTACGTACCATTTCCTGACATGTAAACTTTAAATTTTTTGATGCCTGGCAATATATTTTAATCTTTTATGACCTTTTTTACTCATCTTTTATATCTAAATAACAGGTATGACCAAGTTACACATGTACATATATGTGTATTAGCAAAACTGACCCGGCCAACAGACGGGTATAGCACTAGTTTTTTTATTGAGCTAAATGCAAAACATCCATGAAATTCTTAGCAGGTTTCATTCTATTTTTCGGCAAGTGTTTGATTTCATGAAAAATTCTCGGTGTTAGTATCTTTTGCCTTTGTTACATGTGAAGTTATGAGGATATATACATCAAATTCCAAATGAGTATTGAACCCAACACTAACATTTATTTGTATATGTTTTATATAGGTATATTATTGAGTTAGTGGCGTCTCGTGGATTTTGGAGACCATGTGCGAAGTGAAAAGCTGGACCCCTTACACACACATATAATCCTACGATATTTATTATATCAAAAACTAAAACAAAAAAAATGTAGTAAAATAGCTATAATTGACAATCTATTAAGCATTTCTTGTGAAATTTTGGATCGTTGGTAGAATTTCAACAACTTAAATTATGAGAAACTTCTTTCTGCAGATGCTACAGTTACTAGAATAGTCAAAAAGACTTTATATGCAATAATTATATTGGGAAAACAATCAACTTCTTTCAAGTATCTTAAGACGTTGAGGTTGGATAGTTTCCCTAGGTAAAAATGTATCACGATACTTAAGTGCGGATTTAAGAAGACTACAAAATGACTTAAATTCATTGTCATCAAATTCCTTCAACTTTTTAGGAAACAAAAAATCAAATACTTTTCCACACTCTTTGTACCGTTCAAATCTGATTTTTAAGAGAAACACTAACTTGATCAACAATATATAGAAAATAATTAACTTTATTACTCTCTTGAGCTGAAAGTAAGACATCTTGATCACTTTGGTTCTTATTAAAACATTTCTTTCTACGAAACCGGATCAATATTCATTTCAATAGCAAGTTCCTTAGCATCATCAATATACTTAAACAACCTTGTTTCTCTGAACTTCTTAAAATATTCGATCAACATGTTCACTTCTTTAATATTATTAATCAAAAACATGGGTTTTCTAAAATTTTATGTTTTAAACTTTGGGCATCATTGAGTACCGTTTTTATTGCGAGTACCGAGAGTACCATTTGTAACCATCATTAATAGAGATATTTTGGTCTTTTTATAATTTTCCCAACCGTGAATTGCATTCACGTGAGCCGTCATTAAAGAACGAGACTTGATTTTCCCAAAACAACCCTGATTAATACATCATTAGTGAGCTATTCATTAATAAGCCACTAATGACTCATTAGCAAGCCGTCATTTTTATTGGCCATTGATTTAAATTAATCAAGGTCCAAGAATGGTTCTCGCGATACTTGCAATGAGAATGGTTCTCAAAGATGTTTCACACACACACACACACACACACACACACACACACACACACATATATATATATATATATATATATATATATATATATATATATAATAGTGGGCCTCATTTGAAACGTAGGTCATGTGCGACCGCACCTCCTGCACTCTCTCAAAGACAATCCTGATTGAGTATAGCATTTTATTGAGTATTGAACCCAACACTTACATTTTAAAGGACTAAAACAACAAATCTAAACCCAAAAATAATTTTAGACCAAAAAGAGGCGAGTTCGATTTATAAACCGAAACCAAAACTATTAACGATACAACCCGTCAAAACCAAAACCATTAGATTTGAAACTTCTAAAGCCGAATTTATTAGGTTCGGTATGATTTGAGCCACACCAAATCACCCCATGTTCACCATCTTTTCTTGTCTATAGAACAACACTGGTCATTATCTTATAAAGTTAAATTCTTCAGCCTATTTCGCAATCAGATTGAGGATGTTTAAAATTCCAATCTAAATTGTTGAAACACGAAGGTATCGTTATTCAAATTAACCTCAATGTATGCACTTTATACTTGGGAATTGATTGGTTTTTAACAGGGGAGGACCTAGAATTTGAAATGATTGGTAGAAATGGTTCGAAAAAAATCAAAATTTACACCACGAAATGGTAGCACCGCTTAAAAAAAATCGATATCTACACTACATACGTAAATTTGACTAGTGTCCCGTAACTCTACCAGCTACAAGGTGGCTCCGCCCTTATTGGTAACGCACCAAATAGCGATTCTCTCCTCTCCTTCACGTGTGTTACTGTGTTATAAAAAGTTGATGTGCGTAGAGTATGTGAAGAGAATCAATAGTCTACATGTTGATCAATTCATCATGTTTAACATAGGGATGTAAACGAGCCGAGCCGAACTTTAGACTAATCGAGCCGAGCTCTTTTAAAAATGCAGAAGCTCGAGCTCGTTCGAGCTCGTGATTTGAAGCTCGAGCTCGGCTCGCGTAGTGTTTTACAAAGCTCGTTAAAGCTCGTTTATTTTTTTTGATTTATTAAAAATACTCTATATTATTAAAATAATAAATAAAAAGAAATTGAACTTTAAATTGTTGTTTTATTAAATTAAATTCATATTTAATGATATATAAACAATTTGAATTTTAAGTTTTTTTCATATTTAATGATATAAAAATATATAATACAATTATATAAGTATTAAATAAAAAATAAATATTATATCAAAGCTCGTTTAAGCTCGCGAGCTTAAACGATCCCAGTATACAAGGCTCGGCTCGTTTCGAGCTTTTAACGATCCGAGCTCGAGTAGCTAACGAGTAGCTTGGCTCATTTACACCCCTTAAGTTATATTTCTATTCTATTAAAGTTGCAAGAGAACAACTTAGTAATAACCGAAAAAAATTCTTTTCTAGACAATATAATAATATATTATTATCGTGTTTGTTATTTCTTATATACACACTTTATAGAACAATTGTTTCGGCACCAATAATTGCCAAATACAGTTACATGCTGGTGACGCGTTAGTTATTAACAATTATTAAATGAGTCAGAATACAACACTTAGCTGAGAAATTACTCAGCCAAGCAAATGCTCGGCTAAGCGAAGATACATATTTAGCTGAGCACTCAACTCATCATGTTGACCGCCCCGGGTCCTAGGAGCACTACCCTTAGGACCTCGTGAAGAGGCACAACCCTCTTGACCCTGGTTGTTTTTTGGTCAAAGACTAAAGCTTAGACTTGAATGAATATGCACTCGACAACACCGTGATCTTTACTAACTTTAGCTTAAATACTTACATTACATCAAAATAACTAATAATGTGTGATTTGTCCGGATCAATGCATGACCGAATAGGGTATGGTTATAACTTCTATTGGTGGTTTGTTGTCGAACGATACATGAGTTTTTTCTCGTAGCTGTGTAGCCATTCATGATTATATTTATTTTCTTACGAAAAATGTGACCACAAATTAATTATTGTTTTGTGAGAGCCAAGATGGGCACTGTGGGGGTCGGATTGCAACGCATTCTTCACGCCTACAACCGCTGTCTAGTGCTGCTGAATAGGGACCCGAGTCTCTCTTCTTGACTTTTTTACAATTTTTTTAATTAATAAGCGAGTACGATTAGTATTAGGTGGATCTTAAAATTAATTTGACAAAAACTAATCATTTAAAGACTGAAAAAACTGACTTAACGGTATGATTGAAGTTGTGGGTTGTCACCACTCCTACCACTATGTTCCTGAGTTTTTAAAGAGCCGAAAGTGAAAGAGATAAAAGAAAAGAAAATAAATATATTTTAAACAAAATAGTTCATTTTTCTCCTTCTCTTTCTTTTCATTACCCTCACTTTCCGTCTTTCCTTGCAAAAAAATTAAAAAAAAATAACGTGGACGACACATGGTAAGGAAACAGTGTGATAATAACTATTTCTTACTGGCAAAAGGAATTTAAATAAGGGAATTTGTAATAAATCGTTCCAGATAAAGGGTGAAAAGGAATATAAAAAAGGGAGTTTATGAAACTCCGTCCACATATATAGATAAAGAAATTTGAAAAATGTTATTTGTTCAAAATTATACTATTAGAGTTGTATTCAATATAGTCCATCTTTTTTGTATAGTCTTGAGGGACGAATCTCAGCCAAACGATCAACAAATCGTTTTCCGGCGATCCCACCATCGGATCATCGTGATTTTTGGTGAGGGTGATCGGTTTTGACTCCCCTACAAGACTATGGAGCCTGATCGTCCTCACGATCATCCATTAACGAGAAATCGAGCAAACTCCGGCCACCATGGCCGCCGCTGCAAAATCCGACCACCACGGCCTGAGTTAATGGTGGTGGCGCACATGGTTCAACTCGGTTTGATGAGAGGAGTCCAGATCTGGTCTCAGATTCGTCGTTCGATGCTTAAAAAAAGATCTGGAGTTAATGTCTCAGATCGGCGCCGACGAGGCCAAATTCGCCGGCTGCCGGAGTTGTTTAGGGTGGGGATGGTGGTGGTTTAACTCGGTTTGATGAGAGGAGTTCATATCTGGTCTCAGATTCGTCGTTTGATGCTTCAAAAAAAGATCTGATCGGTGGTGGTGGTGGTGGTGGCCGACAGTGTGCAATCACATGTGATTGCGTCGCCATAGGAGGTGGCCGGAGGTGATGGTCGGTGGCGGTGGTTGGCGGTGTGCAATCACATGTGATTGTGGCTTCAATCACATGTGATTGTGTAGCCGGAGGTGATGGTCGGTGGTGGTGGTTGGCGGTGTGCAATCACATGTGATTGTGGCTTCCATCACATGTGATTGCGGCGGCCGGAGATGGTGGTCGGCGGCTGTGGTGGTGTCCGGAGGTGATGGTCGATGGTGGTGGTTGGCGGTGTGCAATCACATGTGATTGTGGCTTCAATCACATGTGATTGGGTCGCCAGAGGTGATGGTCGGTGTTGGTGGTTGGCGGTGTGCAATCACATGTGATTGCGGCGGCCGGAGGTGGTAGTCGGCGGCTGTGGTGGTGGACGGAGGTGGTGGTCGGTGGTGGTGGTTGGCGGTAATCACATGTGATTGTGCTTAAATCACATGTGATTGGGGTGGTCGGCGGCAGTGGTGGTGTCCCGAGGTGTTGGTGGGCATTTGCCTTTTTTTTTATCCTGTGGCTGAGATTTGTCCCTCAGGACTACACAAAAACTTTGGACTATATTGAACATTTCATTATACTATTAATAACTTCAATTATGGGTTTAAATTGATTTTGAAGTTTTTAATCTAGACATGACTTTGAACTATAAGGATTACAAGCACCGTTTAAAAAAGCATTGTGATACTATTGTTCTTTACTAGCAACCAGGGTTCTAAAAACACGCGTCATGGCGGCGTCAAGGCGCGACTCCGACGTTAAGAAACAACCCTTGGCGGTGGGGTTAGGCGTGACGTAAAACAAGGCGGCATAAGGCGCGCCTTTACGCGCTAAATGGCGAGTCTTTTAAGGCGTGGCGCGTATAAAATATTTTTTTACAACAATTTGATTTTTTTATATACATTTTGTGATCACGTGCATTGAACTTCTATAAATTTGTATTTTATAATTTGTATATGTTACATTGCTCCTAATTTATGCAACTAAGTAATTGGTATATTAATTATGAAAAACTGTATATAAATATTTATAAAATATATACAAAATTGCCGCATTAAGTATCGTCTTAAAAACGTCATGGCTTCTAAAGCTTGAGGTTTAACCTCGTCGTCATATCACATTTTACATTATTTAGAACCATGCTAGCAACAACAACCAAGAGATGGAAATTGTCCCATGTAATTGATCATTATTTTTCTCTAAACATGGTCTCAATCTTGTCCAAGCCAATTCAATTCGAAAATTTGAAACTTTTTTATTTATCTATTGAAACTGATGCATTGAATTGTGAATATTTCATAAGAAACTTAATACACCATTCCGACCTTCGTATGAATACCAATAAACTTTATTTGGGTGAATTTGAGCGGTATATTTTTGTAATATTTTAAAATATTATATTTATTCAAATACTTATTTTATCATTTTTTAAATATTTTATAATTACTTTAAAGTATTTATAGTTGTTAAAATAATATTAAATATTAGCCCTAATTTTAATTGCATTGTGCCATCGTTAGCCTGTATATACACGTCCTCTCGCCATCTCCTTGGAATCACGTTATTGCGCCTCGCCTCTCATGTTTGTGCCTTTCACTGCTCATGTCAACGCCTTCCTCCGCTTCACTCCGCTAACGACTATGGGTTGTCCCCGTTGATGTTGATGGTCCGTTGCTACTATAGGATAATGAAAACTCCGCATGTACGTATTTTGTATTACATATATAACTATTTTAATAAGACAATGGAGCGCGCTCGGCCAACGTATAATTAACCCTAATATATATTTTCTCCCTTAGTTAGAGCGGTAGAAGATTAGACGTTCACACTAGAGCAAAAGATACAATAAAATAGATTAAATACACCAGACGAAAAAAATATATATAGAAAAGAAAACTCCATGACAATACGACGGCGATGACCGACGGGTTAGTGATCAAAGAGGGCGGCAAGAAGAGCGGCAGCGGCGGTAGGAGCTACAATTATGGCCGCGGCGGCAGTAGGAGCTATGACAATAACGGTTGGAGCTACAATTACGGTGTCAGCAAGAAGCGTAGCGGCGGCAAAAGGAGGGAAGATAGATAAATTTTTATTTACAATGTGTCCCCGGGTAAGACGAGAGTGTAAAAAAAGAAAGAAAGAAATTCGTCACTCAAGGGGACGGCATAGATAAGGAAAGTGGCAGCGGCCAACCGTAGTTCGGTGGCGGCGGCGACGGAAGGAAGAGAAAGAGAATTATGCCGAAACCCTAAGGCTCTGATACCATGTAGAATAATGATAACTATGTAGGTGTTTTGTATTACATTGATAACTATTTATAGAGTGCAATGATATAAGAGAAACTCTAATGGGACCTAGGCTATCTACACAATAGACCTAGATCATTCCACACTAAACCTCAATCTATATATATATATATAGGGGAGGGTTCATGCGAGAACTGTTGTTAGTGCGAGAACTGCGAGAACCAATCTCAGCCGTTCCTTGGATATGGGAAGTATCATGGATGGAGAGCGTGGAGGGATAGGGTGTGGCAGGGTGCATGTGAGGAATTCATGGGTAGGCAATGACATTGAAGGATGGGGAATTAGACGGCTTAGATTGGTTCTCGCGGTTCTCGCGCTAACAACGGTTCTCGCATGAACTTTTGTCTATATATATATATATATATATATTCTATAATAGCTACTAGCTAACGTTGTAGACGTCGCGCGCCATCCCTGTCGATGCTACCGCTCGTGACAACTCAGCGCACCATCCCCGTTGCTCATGACAACGCCTTCCTCCGCTTTGTTTCAATCACCATTTATGTGTTTAGCTTCAATCTGGAGCCGTTTTTTATATTGAATTATTATCGATAATATATGTGTTTCAATCACGATTAATATGTGTAGTGAGATACAAGGTTCAACGTTTCCGTGTAAATTACTACCTAAATTAAGGAACACTAAGGCATGCGACAATGTGTAGAAGCCTCCACATTTGGGTGGAGTGGATGTTTGTAAGCTGATTCACATACTAATGTGGCTCAATTCAAACAAAAGCCAAGATGAGTTCTTACGATTGTGACTAAGACGTGAGTACTATATTCTATTAGAATTAAGGGTAATATAGTAACTTCGATATTTTTTATAATTGGTATGAACTTCGATGAATATAAGGGATTAAAAAAATTAAAATAAAGATTTACATATATATGATATTATAAAATGTTATAGAGGTATATGTGATATTTGTATATTATGCTAGGTAAATACGATAATTTTAAGTTTAACAGTGGTGTTTACAGAGTTTCCTTATATTTATTTATTTGTTTCTACCAAGTTCACCCTTTTGATTTAAAACTAAGGACGATGATAGCTATAGCTTTTAGGATTGTGTATAAATACAAAAAAAAAGACAATTTTACTTTTAAAAAATGGTAACAAATTATATATTCATAATTAACTTTTTATATTTTTTATAGTTACTTTTATTAATTTTCAACTTTATATACATAGAACGAAATTATCATTTTTAAAAACTAAAAATTAAATGATTTCATTCTTATGTAAAAATCCTAAAACTAATTTACACATATATTCTGTTTATAAATAATACTACATCCAAGTGAGAAATATAACCTTACATTTGATTACTTCGGAAAAAAAAACCACTTACGATTACAAAGTATTGTGATACGGCTTAAAAGCTAAAAAAAACCAAATTATAGTAATCTTCTAATATATATAAAAGACTAATTTGAAAAAATTATTAGATGATCTGGACCATTCATTTAATAAAAGATTTAATCGTAGCCGTTAATTTCTTTAATTCTAGAATTTTGATTTTGACTTTTTAGAGTCAAACTAATGTGAATTGGATTAAGATAACCCTTAATAAAATCAATGATAAATATAAAAAAGTTATCTTTTCTTTAATTTAGATAAATTTAGCTATATACGGTTATTAAAGTTTTTTAAGTTTGATTTAAATTAATAATTTATTATAAATTGAATTAATTTAATTTTTTTTAGATATATACGCTTTAAAAATTAGAAATAAGTTTAGATTTAAATTAATTATATTTATCTATCTAACTAATTAAGTTTTATTATCTTCTAATATATATAAAAGACTAATTAGATAAATTTTATTAAATAATCTAGACCCTTTATTTAATAAAATATTTAATCTTGACCATTTATTTACTTAAAATAAAAAAATCAAATTTGGCTTTTTAGAGTCAAACTATCACATAAAATTTTCAAATCTTTCCTTAATATATTAAAAAAATAGAATTATGATGTCATAATTTTAGTTTTAGAATATTTTTAAAAAAACAAGATTTAAATTTAAACAAGATTAAAATACGACCACTTAATGTATATAATAATAATAATAATTTTGTTTTTGTTTTTGTAATACTTGTATTCTAAACAAGATTAAAATTTAAATCAAAGGATAACATTTCAAATAACAAATACGACCAACTAATTAAATGTCTTTAAATTAGTTGTTTTTTTACGTCTAAAATCTCAAGACTTGCATATTGTTCCAGAGTTTCAATTTTATAAACAATATCGTGATGTTTATTATTACGATACTTTTTATATGATTTATAATTATTTTACTATATATGTTAGTACTGTTTAATGCAAGAAACATTCAAAATTTATTTTAGTCATCCCCGTGTTTTTGCACGGAATGTTAAACTAGTAATGGAATATAAGAATAATGATAATAAATATTATAAAACTACACACACTAAAATGTACCTTTTCATCTTGAGGACCATATATGCAATTAGTATAAATAATAATGACTGAAGCTAAAAAAGGTGAAATGGTTAATTAGAAAAAAAAATCTTAAAACTCGACGTTAGAAAGAACAGAAACTAAATATTAGTTAAAGTACAAAATCTGTAATTTTTATTACAAAAACAACCAAATCTATAATTCGTATATAATTTAAAGGACTATCTATGAAACTAAATTTAGATGTATTCAAAGTCAACTTCTATTCTTTTCTATATGTATGTTAAGACCAACTAAATTTGTTGATCACTTCTCGTGGCAATTTTAAGTTTAGCAGATTGTAGTGAATTTTTTTTTATCAAACTTGTTTATGTGTTGAAAAATTTAGATATTAGTTTATTTTGAGTTAGCTAGTCTATGTTTTCTTGTCATCTTTTATAGTATTAGAAATTTCGTATCAATACGCTTGTAATTTTTCATTGATATCAATAATAATTATCTTAAAGATATTAGATTGTGCAATAACTTAAAAACTTAAGTTTGTATTCAATTCACTTCCATACTAACAACTGGTATCAGAGCATGTTAGACAATTCATATATAGATTTGACTCTGCTACTCTACCTTATGCTTGTACCCCTATCTCAAAATGGCATCATCCTCGTCTTTTACTAAATTTCCTAATAGTGGTTCACTCACAAAGTATCTAATGTTTAAGGCTGACAACTTTTGAATCATAAATTATTAATGATCACACAACTCAAACATATTAAAAGTTTGATACAAATAATAAATTGTTTCAAAGTTCGATACAAACACTAAGAATTCATGCAAAATAAAACACAATTTTTCTAAAAATTTGTCCAATAAAAAATTTTCATTAAAAAAAATAATAAAGAGAAAACTAATGTAAGATGGTGTAACATGCCAAATTCTACAAAAATCTATATATCTTGGTAGGGGAAAGAATCTTTAGTTTACACAAAAGATAAAAAGTTGAAAGCCATTGTTCTTCAAAAATAATAAAAACCTTAAATTTTGAAAAACCACTTTAATTCAATTGAATTGAATTGGGAATTGAATGTGGATATCTACTAACAATATTTATTCGATGGATATAAATAAAGGAGTTCAGACACATTTTTTTTGGAAACGGCAAATATGTATTAAAAAGAGATCCAAGCTTAGCAAGAAACTAAGCAAGGATGCAAGACAAGGTTACATGAGAAAAAAGACAAAGAAAATTAAGAAAATGGACAACAACTCCACACCGCCCAATTACAACCCAAATTGCTCCTATGCTTAATCCACGTGAAAGATGAAGCAATTATTTCACCCCCAATTGAAGTGAATGACTTATAGAGTCCATTAAACACCCTGTCGTTTCTTGCCTTCCAAATGTGCCATAACATACATTGTACGATGGTTAAGAATATCTTCCGTTTCCTTGGACAATTACCCCATTTAGCCGTAAACTCTAAAAGCTCCACCACCGAGAAAAAGGAAGTATGAGGGATATTGCACCAATCAAAGATCCAACACCTAATCTCCGTAGCTCTAGAACACGTGACGAGGGAGTGATCAACGCTTTCGTCAACTAAGCCACAAACCGAACACCTAACCGAATTTACCATAATACCACGATCCCGTAGGCATGTAGCCACCGGGATTCTACCCATTCCTGCTCTCCACACAAAACAATTTACTTTTAAAGGCGCACTCTTGACCCAAGGCATGTCAAGGTATCCCGGGGTGGTTATTTTTTCGTCAAGCCAACGACTCACAGAGGAGACATGAAAATTACCATCAGATTTAAGTTTGCACCAAAGGCGATCACGCGAGGCAGTAAGATTTACCCCAAAAATGCAGGCCATTAACTCGCTTAAATCCTGTATCTGTGAAGGCTCCACCAAAGCCCTTTTCCATCGCCAATTTAACGTGTTGCCCCCCAATCGCTCAGCCACTGTGCATCTTTTTTTTAATTCCAGGGCATAAAGAATTGGAAATCGATCTTCAAAAGTGATATCACCCATCCACTTGTCTTTCCAGAACATTAGAGTGTTACCTGCACCAAGTTTTGTATCAAACAGATCACAAAAATTATACCCAAGAGAATTCAAGTATGCTTCAGATTTGATTATGCTGCTCCAAACACTTGTTCCATTTCGTCTTGCCATGTCATGAACTGGTTTGGTTTTAAGATTGTGAATGGACCTGATAACATCTTTCCAAATGGCAGACTTTCCATCTCTAAGCTTCCACCACCACTTAAACAGCAAAGCACAATTTTTTGCTTTCAATGAACCCACACCGAGACCCCCGGATTTCTTAGAAGCAAGCACGGTCGACCAAGCAACCCAACAAATTTTATTAGAATCGACATGTCCACCCCATAAAAATCTTCTCCTTATTTGTTCAAGTCGATCAATCACACATCTAGGAGCTTTGAAGATCGAGAAATAATAAAGAGGCAAACTACTCAAGACCGACTTAAGTAGAGTTACCCTACCACCGAACGAAAGATTTTTTGCTTTCCAATTAGATAGTTTTGCTTGAAACTTTTCCAAAACTGGCTTCCAATGTTTTTTAAGATTCATATTTGCCCCGACCGGAACACCGAGGTAAGTAAAAGGAAAAGACCCGGTGACACAACCAAGAGCCCGAGCCCAATCATCCACACGAGAAGAATCACACCCAATACCAAAGACTTTGGACTTGTGAAAATTAACTTGCAACCCCGAAGAAGCATGAAAACAACGAAGAATTCTAGTGAGATTACGCAGATTCTCAGTAGAACCTTTACCAATAAAAATAGCATCATCCGCATAAAACAAATGCGATACAATAGGCCCATCAATACCAATCTTTTGACCCAAGAAAAGTTGTTTGTCACGAGCAGTGGTTATAGCAACATTAAGACTCTCCATAGCAATTATGAAAAGAAAAGGGGATAGCGGGTCACCTTGACGAACCCCTTTTGAGATGTGAAACTCTTTAGTAGGAGAGCCATTTATTAACACAGAAGCATACGAAGAAGATAAGCACCCAAGAATCCACTTGCGCCATTTGTCACCAAAATTCATTTGAGCCATAATGGAGTCTAGAAATCTCCAGTTGATTGAATCAAAGGCTTTTTCAAAGTCTACTTTGAACATGAACATCTCCTTTTTATTCTTTTTAGCCCAATCACAAACTTCATTAATAATGAGCGGGCCTTCCAGAATGTTGCGATCCTTCACATATGCAGATTGAACATCCCCAATGACTGAATCGATAACCAATTTTAACCTGAGAGATAAAGCTTTTGCGATGATTTTATAGATGCAACCAATAAGTGATATGGGGCGAAATTCACATAAGTTTACAGGGTCTTTAATTTTGGGAAGCAGGGAAATGAACGAAGAATTGGATCCCCTGGTGAAGCAACCAGTAGCCTCAAAGTGTCGAACACAGTTCATAATATCAACGCAAAAAAGATCAAAATAACTTTTAATAAGTTTAAAAGTTAGCCCATCAGGCCCAGGAGCCTTTTCACCCCCACAAGCCCAAATAGCTTCTTTAATTTCGTTAATACTGAACGCCGACTCCAACAATATTTTCTGCGCACCTGATAGGGTTTTGAAAGAAGAATTGATGAATAAGGGACGAGCAGGCCACGACTCATGAAATTTGGTAGAGAAAAAACGATAAGCTTCTTCCTGAATGCGTCTTGGATCAATAACCCAAGAACCGTTTATAGACAAACCGTGGATTCTATTATTTCGGTTCTTGTTTTTTAAGAATCCGTGAAAAAAAGAGGAATTCTCATCACCATCAATGACCCATTTAACATGAGATTTCTGTTTAAGATCCATCTTCCTGAATTTATCAAGATCGAGCAATTTAGCCTTTCCAATTTTTAATTCGTCAAGTTCAATGTCACTTAGTGGCCTCGATTCAACTAACGAATCTAACTCCAACATTCGTTTGTTAATCACCTCGAACTCGCTTGTTTCTTTCACATGTTCAACTGCCCTCCAAATCTTAATTTTGTTTTTAAGATTCTTGAATTTAGCCAACAACAAAAGATCAGGGGAACCATAGCCTATGAAAGAAAGCCAAGCATTCCTTACTAAATCTGAGAAACCATCTTTAAACAGCCATGAATTAAAGAAATGGAATGGTACAGGACCAAAATCAGTGATCGAATTACACAAAATAATTGGAGAGTGATCAGAGTGTTCCCTAGGCAAAGCAGTCACACATGATCTCGGTTGAGCTAACATAAAATTAGCACAAACAAGGAAGCGATCTAATTTGCTTAATGTCTTATGGAGTTCAGACACATGGTTTGACACCTACTCTACTATCATCTCTAGATATCAATTTCGCATTTATTATCTCACCATATCAACAAAAAAACATTAAATAGATTGTTTTTTTTACTTTTTTTATATTTCTGTTTTTGATGACATCCTTTTCTACATTATTCTACTCATTATATTTGTAAAAGCAAGATTGATAAGCATGTTGAGCTAACCATAACTCACTACTTTTTAAAGGTTAAGAGAATTCTGAAACGATTTCAAAGTAAAGCATTTACCGAAGGATGTGAAGCATTTACAGAAGGATGTGTATGTGGAGAGAGAGGGATAAAGAGAGAGAATGAGGTGTTGTTTATTTGTGAAGACATAAATGTCTTATGTCTTATTTCACGTTTTTAGGAAAAGTGTGGTTTAGAAGATCTTAAATCTGAGTAGATTTGCAAAAAAATATGTAGTTTTTAGAATATCAAAATAAGACATGTATTATATTTGTGAAAAAACAAACACGCTTATTAGAAACGTTTGCGGGCGAACAATTGCTATTGTGTTTAGGAATCTTAAAACTAAAATTAAAAGACTAGGTTCGGTTTGAGCGTAAAAATACCCCATGCACACCCTAACAAGTATACTCTAATGCAATGTGTCTTTCTCGTTACATACAAATCCAAGAATAAGGCAACCAGTATAGTTGAACCCAACATAATTGTTGCCTCATACTTCTATATATATGCAAGACACACTTCATTGTTAAAGCACAACTAAGACTTATTTAATTGCAAATTCATAGAAGCAAAATTAGAGTTAGGTCTCGTTTGTTTTTCTATAATAAGTACTTATTCTTACAAATGTCTGCGGGCTCGCAGACATTTCATTAAAAGACCGTTTGTTTAAAATCAGACGTAAGATGCAATAAGATCTTATTTGAACTTAAAATCACTTATTTTGATAAGTGGTTTAAAACAACTTATTATCACTTATTCTAAACCCACCGTCGCCGACGCTACCCTCCACCCCCGCCGACCACCAACCGCCACCGCCACCAACGCCACCGTCACTACCGCCGCCCTGTCACCGCCGCCGCCGCCACCACCGTCACCGCCGCTCCGTCAACGCCGCCATCTTCACCGTTACCGCCGCCGTCACCACCGCCACCGCCACCACCGCCGCCGCCACCGCCACCGTTGCCGCCGCGGCCCCGTCACCGCTGCCGCCGCGACCGCCATCACCGCCGCCGCCACCGTCACCGTTGCCGCCACCGTCGCCGCCGCGGCAACCGTCACCGCCGCTGCCAACACCGCCGCCGCCCCGTCACCGCTGCCACCATCACCGACGCCACCGCCGCAGCCGCCGCCACCGTTACTGCCACCGCTGCCGCCACCGTCACTGGCGTGGCGGCGGCGGTGGCGGGGCGACGGCGGTGACGGTTGCCGCGGCGGTGACGGTGGCGGCGGCGGTAACGGTGGCGGCGGCGGCGGCGGTGGCGGTGGCGGCGACGATGACGGGGCGGTGGCGGTGACGGTTGCCGCGGCGACAACGGTGCCGGCGGCGTCGACGGCGGTTATGGTGGTCGGCGACGGCTGTTGGTGGCGGCGGCGGCGGTAACGGTGGCGGCGGTGACGGGGCGGTGGCGGTGGCGGTGACGGTGGCGGAGGCGGTGGTAGGCGGTGGCGGTTGGTGGTGATCACCGGCGGTGGTGATGGTGGTGGAGGTGGTGGTTGGTAAATATAGTAAATAAGACATTTCGTAAAATTAAAAAAACAAACAGTCTTATCTCGCAGACATTCGCTTTAAACCACATCTTATCCTGCAGACATGGAATAAGACATAAGATATTTATGTCTTCAAAAAACAAACAACACCTTAGTGTTAAGAAGTCGTCAAAATTATTTATATGTTAAGCACCTTTAGACATAAGTTGTCTTTAGGATTAGTTAGTCTGTGTATTAGACTAAACTTGTCATCTTTTATAGTGTTAGGAAATTTCACATAAAAACATTTATAATTTTTGATGTATAATCAATAAGAATAATATAAAAAGTAATTGTGTGCATAAGTTTAAAAAGATAAAGGTTGTATTCAACCCCCGCTTCTACAATCATTTCGTTGTTTGAGTACTTAATCTGGGACTAACACCCCCTCACGTGTGACGTTCTTTTTTTTTTTCTCTTCTAACAAGTGGATACTTATGAATTGTGTGGAGTCAGTGTGACATTTGGTCAACGATGAGTAAACTTTGCTCTGATATCATATAAATTTGCACGGTTACAACTCAAAATTAATTAACTATAAGTGAATTAGCACAGAAAACTTATTAAATACATTACAAATCACTTTTAATCCGATATAAAACATTAATGAAACAGTTAAAACCCTCTTAGAGTCAAAAGCACAAAATCCTCCATGAAATTCATATATCTAACAAACTAGCTAGCTACATCTCTAACTACAACAGTTATTATAAAATCAGTATTTGACGTATACCATCTCACTTGATCGATCAGTTTGCATGATAAATTCGATCAATATTAACATGTATTAGTTTCCTTTCTCATCATATAAATTATTTTAGGTGATCTATCACCTCTCATCATTATAGATCGACTATTATTATCCCTTGAATGATCGATCAATTATGCATGAACCAAATTAATAAGTGTACGTACAACAAATATAACAAAACTCGGCCTACGCTAAAGTACAACATCCGATCACTGTATCCCTAAATAGTAATAAAAGATCATTTTTATAAAATCTTATAACACCACCAGGTCTTTAATAATCTTTTAATATAAGTAAAATACTAATAGTCGATTTGGATGTGTTTTTATTAAACTTAAATAAAAATTTTAATTATTAAATTTTAACTATTCGTTTTAATAGCAATTAAAAATTTATTTTTAACTTTTTTGAGTGAAAATTATAATCTTATCAAATTTCAACTGTTTATTTTTTATGTTATATTTGTTTGCAAAAAAGACAAACACTAAGGATCAAAATATATATAGACATTTAGCTTAAAAGATTAAATTATTTCTTCCAATATGTACGTGCAAACCATTTCATGTTCATTTATTTAAATCCGGAGGAGAAAAACCGAATTTGGATGTGTTCATTCATAAGTCATTTTTAATAAGGGAAAATAATAAATGAATAACAAAATTAACACAGATTTCACAAGAGTTAGTCAACCACCGATATATATATATATATATATATATATATATATATATATATATATATATATATAGAGAGAGAGAGAGAGAGAGAGAAATTGGATCAATAAAGAACCATGTGTTAAACAAAGAACCTAAAGAACCAATGGAAGAAAAGGGTAAACAAGGAAAATCCCCCCCCCCCCAACAACCTCGATTTTTTTTAAAAAAACCCCAAAAATCTTTAAATTGTCATAACTTTTTAAGTTTTGTGAATTTGAACAAAAAAATTATACCAATTTTTTAGTTTTTTAATCCTCTTTCAAACAAGATACTTCCCATATTTTTCTAAAATTTTTTTAACATGAAAATTTTGTTTGCATTTGGGCAGCATGTACGTTTTCGTTTTTTGCATTTTGTATTTAGGTTTGAATGAACACAGCTCAAAATGCAAACTACGGATTTTGCATTTTGCATTTATGTTTGAATGAACCAAGCATCTAGGAATTTTGCATTTTGGGCTTGAATGAACCCAGCTCAAAATGCAAAATACGGATTTTGCATTTTGCATTTAATATGAACACAACTCTAAATGCAAAATTTGCATTTCAAAAAAAAAAAGTTTTTGAAATATATCAAGTCCGGTCTTGTTTGAAAGAGGACGAAAAACTGAATCTAACGGTATAATATTTTGTTAAAATTCTTAAAAACGAACAAGTTATGATCATTTAAAGTAAGTGGTGGTTTTTATTTATTTATTTTGGGGGATGGGTGGGAGGGATGCTGGAGCACGACGTGTTTTTTTTTTTCTTTCTAAATTTCCTTTTTTGCCCTTCAACTATGTGTCACGTGTCATTACTAGAGAAAGTTCTTTAGGTTCTATGTTTAAGGGAGGTTCTATGTTTAACCTATATATATATATATATAGTCAAAGGATCAAATGCGAACGCTTATGACCTTGCGAACGATACGAACATTTCTTAGCCCTTGATCTCAAACGCTTCTATGCCTTTGATCTTTTTAGCAGATTCCTTGATCATATTCATCCTCTTTCTATCAAACATTCCATTCAATTTCATTCCTTTTCTTCTAATCAAACACACGATGTGATTTCTTCTTCTGCAAATTCGTCTTCTTCTGTGACTTATTCGGAGGTTGTATATTCAATTTTAAGGTCTGATTTTTTCAATAGAAGAATTAAGTAATGTTTCAACTCTACCTAGGGTTCCATGTTCATATGCTTGTATGTATCGATACTGATTTTGATTTTCATTTATTAATTATTGAACAATAACAGTGAAATTGCATCTATGTAGCATTTTTAGTATTGCTACTTGTTAATTTCTTTCATAAGTGTTTGTATTTACGCTTTCATACGCTTCCAGGTTTTATTACTGTAGCTGTTTTTCCATGACCAATATGGTGCATCTCTATAAAAGTACTGCATCTAGCCCTAATTAAAAGCATATGCTGAGTAAACTGCTGTAGTTGTACTTTATTCAATTACACTTTTATTCAATTACTTCCTCTGTGTTATTTAATTGTGTAACTCTTATTTCAATGTAATTTTAACATTATAACATTATATTTACTGATTTGCTACATCTAATTTGATTTCAATGTAGATAATAAAATCGTACCTTCTGAATTATTTAACTTTAATGTAACTGATATAATTTTTTGTATTTGTTGTTAGATGGTGATAACATGTGTAGTGACAATGATACTGGTATGGAGCAAGTTACACCATCAGGTTCTAAATATTGGGTACCCTTTGTTCCTGATTCTTTCAAGCTTGTTGAATGCGTGATTTTTTGTTCTCTCATTGGTGCTCAAAAGTTTTATGAAGAGTATGCAATGCATGGTGGATTTCAAGAAGGGTGCAACAAAAACACTTAAAAGTAATTGTATAAAATTAAAGCGGTATATTTGTAACTGTGAATGTTTTAACCCATCGAAAAATGTTGACACTCTTGATGAATGTAACGAAGGAGAAATTTCCAATGTAGATATAATGACACTTAATAACTTTTTCATCTAGTATTTTGATCGATGGATTTTTTTTGTGAGGATTGTAATCGATTTCTTTAGTAGCATTTATACTATTACAATAATTCGTTTTTCAACTATAGTCTTAAAAAAGGTTATTTTGTATTTTACTTTTAACACTTACAAAGTAAAACATATATGGATGCAATAACATTACTTAGATGCATTAATATTAGTAGATGCAGTAATAGTGCAATATGATGCAGTACACTAATGGCATCAGATAGATATATGATGTAAATTTTAGGATCGAATACACATTCAAACCAAAATACAAATGCATTCTCAAACCAGAATTCAAGTTCGTTCTCAAAAAGTATTACATCTTACTAATCCATCTTTTCTAACTGCATATTGCTACCTAATAAGTTCTATACATTTTTCAGATTTTCAATTCTTTCCAAGGCATCATCTGAAATATTAACTTGTTCAGATCTATCAAGTTTATGGTACAAATCAACTTCAGTAGTCACATACTTCTTGAACTCATTGATTTCTGCCAATAGAATCTTTGCTACATATTTTTCTCTAAGGCTTACGAGTTAATCTTCTTGTCCATTTTTTCGAAGTTAAAATCACAATTCCAATCTTTTCCGGTATTTCCTTTAAATGTCTCCATGTGTCTCATGAGGAATATCCCAGAGTCAACATTGTTATTTCTTGTTTGTCACTTCAACATTACTTTAATAGGCTTGATAACACTCACTGAACATTGCTTCACTATTCTTTTATCATCCATATATCTTCTGATATACTTAATCTGTTTACATGAAATTCTAAATTTGTTAGTAATTGTTCATGTAGTTATATTATATGTTTTGATGCAACATTGTAAATAACCACTACTTATATGTAAGAAAATGTCAAATAATTGACACAAGAATATCATTATCTAGTTGCTTATCAGTTTATTTGTTGCAGTCTCTTATCTTCCCAAGTCATCATTCCCATAATCCACATTGTATATAACATATAAATTTGCACTATTGAGAAAATGTCAAAGAGTTAAAAAGTGCATCTTGTCTAAGACCGGGAAGAAGACCTAAGTAACAGCAATACAATTCAATTTTCATGTTTATACAATAAAGATACAAAAAAGTGTAAATGCAGTTTTATCGATTAACAAGATATATACCAAGCTTGCATCTCTTATTCTTATAGTTGTCGTTTGAATGCTTCTATTGAGATTCTTAACAATTAATAAAAAAATAATTGGTTCTGGTTCTTCTTCATTAATATCATTTTCATTTTCAGCAACTGGCTCATCAATTTCAACTCTAGGATCTCACGTTTTGCTTTTGTTTTTAAATATGACTTCAGCTAGCCTCATGCTCTTTCTTGGACAATCTAATTAATCATTAGATGAAGTTAATATTATTAAAGACAGTGAATCAAATCCACTACAACTAGTCTAATTGGTTTTATATATACACTTTTCGCTTTTGATATCATAATTGCTTTTGTTTTGTTTAAACGGAGAACTACAACTAGTCAGGGCAATAGGTTAGTCATAAAAGCATAAACCTAAATATAATATGGTTACACCACTGTATTGTTTAGAAAGTAAACACAAACATAAGGAATCATATGCAGTAATCACACATATATGCAGTAATATGATTCATTGGAATATACGAAATATATTATAATGAGAATCAGATGCAGTAATCACACACATATGCAGTAATCAGATACATATGCAGTAATCAAATTTATTGAAATATGTAAAATATATTATAATGAGAATCAGATGCAGTAATCGCACACATATGCAGTAATCACACATATATGCAGTAATCAGATTCATTGAAATATATTATAATGAGAATCAGATGCAGTAATCGCACACATATGTAGTAATCAGATACATATGCAGTAACCAGATTCATTGAAATATATGAAATATATTATAATGAATATTAGATGCAGTAATTGCACACATATGCAGTAATCACAAACATATGCGGTAATCACAAAAGGAATGTATGAAATATAATGATTGAACTTACCAAATTGCTCCATTTGTTAGATTTTGGTTCGAAAATCTCTTCAAATTTGATGTTGTAATCGAACTTGCCCTAAGAACGTCTTTTCATGGAACTTTGATGGAGTAGTCGATTCTCTTAGTTGCCTTGCCCTAATCGCCAACTTGATACAGTAATAGGAGATAATTGCCCTAATCCCCCAAATCGGTGACAAAATCTGAATCGAAGCTTGGTATTTCAAACCTTGACGAGTGAGAAGCGATGAGGGGCGGGAGAGGTCAATCGGGAGTGTAGAAAGCGATGGTGGTGAGGGATAGCGGTGAGGATGGTGCTGATGTTTAGAAGCTACGGTGGGGGTGACGCTCGATGAGGAGTGCAGTGGTGAGGTGAGCCATGTAGCGGGAGTGTGGTTTGTTTGGAAGATGGAAGGGTGTATCTGATGCATCTGAACCGTAGATGCTTTTTAAATCGGACAGATGATAAGTGTTCCTATTGTTCTCATTTATAAGGTGTTTTCAAGGGATCTTTACCCTATATATATATATAGGCATTTAGCTTTCTAAGAAGATATGACCTAACGATATACGACTAGCGTCATGTTGTTTTCTGATATCATTTATATGTCTTTTACTTATTTTTAGTTAGTATCACCAAATATGTATTTTTTTAAGCTGCAACAATGAAGCCATGAACAAATCAACCAAAATGATTGATTAAAGTTATTGATCTATCAAGTTACTTTATCACCATCAAAATTCTTCTTTGTAAAGAAGATGCAAAACCTAAGGAGTGATGGGGTAGGTTTGTTTTTTCTTTTAAGTAATAAATATCCCATATATAACATAAAATAAAATAAAATACAGTCATGTCAATAGTTATATATTTATTGAGATGCACACAACAAGAAAAGATTGCATTCATAATATCCTCACCAGCATATTTTATTGTACATCAATGCTTAAAATTGATTTAAGAGGGCCAGCATGCATGGAGGATGGGGCTTTATGTTGCCGCGACTCTGATGAGATAAAATAACAAGAGAAATTATATATTCTTTTAATTTTTGTTTCTACTTATTTTTCTACTCATTTGATCAAGACATATGTCAAAATTAAGAAAAGAGTCGAGGAAAGAGAACTAGTGAAGTACACATATCATCTTGTGAGTAGAAGGATGAAGTAGGAACAAAAAATAGGAGGATATTTAACTTTTCAAATAATAATATGTAGAAATCATCTCTCATGTGATATATACATAAAAGGGAAGGTTCATTCGAGAACCGTTGTTAGGGCGAGAACCAATCTAAACCATTCCTTGGATATGGGAAGTTTCATGGATGGTGAGCATGGAGGGATAGAGTGTGGCAGAGTGCATGTGAGGAATTCATGGATGGACAATGACATTGAAAGTAGAGGAATTGGACGGTTCACATTGGTTCTCGCACTAAAAATGGTTATCGTATAACTTTTTCCTATACATAAAATTAGAAAAACGGTGATGGTGTTAATTTCTTTTTTTTTTATTTTTCTAACCGCTGGTAACAGATACATTTAAATTATATTAAAAATGTTCATTCTAAAATAAACTAAACACAATATTATTTCTTGAACATCTTTCTTATCTATTATTATTATTTATTTGTGGTTGGGGGTCCTGTATATTTTTTGTAGTTCTTCCAAATATCATACGTTGTCAAAATTTCAAGGGTAGACCAAAACGTATGCAACATACACCGTATGCTTAGACTATATTCATGTAATTTAATATTATTAAATACACATGGACCTTATTGCTCTATATATACACAACCCACCTTCCTAAACTTCAATCACTCTCTCACTTATCTTTTAGCGACACAAAAATGGTGTTGTCAAAAGACGAAAGTCCGGTCTATGACATCAAGATCTCAACGGTTGGGCCGGGTTATGTATCTGGTCAGGGTGCGGTTCAGGAGCTAACCGGCATGGACCTAGCCATGAAGCTTCACTACATCCGGACCGTCTACTACTTCCGTAAAGAAGCATTAGAAGGGTTAACCGTGGTTAATATCAAGGAGACGATATTCTATTGGTTGAACCATGCGTTCATCCCATGTGGTCGTTTCAGGAGGTCTGACTCGGGCAGACCTTATATCAAGTGCAACGACTGTGGAGCACGGTTCATCGAGGCTCGTTGCAAACTGAGCCTCGATGAGTGGCTCGAGTCAAGACATGATTCAAGGCATAAACTTCTTGTTCCGAACCAATCCCTTGGTCCGGACTTGCTTTATTCTCCACTTGTCTTAATGCAGGTTTGGTTTTGTTTATTTTTAAGTTTATTTTCTGTTTATTTTAATAATTAATATTAAAAATATGTGTAGTGATCTAGCTACTTCAGCTAATTAGGCAATCATGTGAGAATCTTGGTCACTTAGATTAGATAGATTTATCTTATGATTATCTATTAAATACATGCCTAATTACCTACTGTAATAAATCTGCCCTTGATCATGTAAAAATCTCAGCCACTTCTATTTGCTTCGAGCACTTGTACCTTATGCATCTACTGGTAGTACTTTAATTTGTAATCAGCTACCATAGTATTAGTCAATAGTAGACCTATTTTTTGATCTAGAACTAATACTATGCATAAAAAAGTTGAGTTATAGCAACGTAGTAGGGATTCGTGTTAAATATTATTTTTTTATGTCAAAGCATGCAGAACTCCGACCTTCTATACCTACTTCTAAATTTACACTTTTATACATTACGAAATTTGAACCGTAAAACTTAGAAGCCACTTTAAGATATCGCTTGACCAAAAGTCCTTTGGTCTTGTTATGTAATTTAACAACCCATTATTTCTAATGTTTGTTTTAATGATTATTTTTGTTCGATTAGGGTACAAAATTTACTATTTGTCATTTTGTTAGATGAAATAGTTTCATTTTATCTTGATATAATAGGAAGTAATCACTACGAGACTGAGTAGTAGAAAAAAACTGATATAAACAGTGTGATAAGTGTCATGGAAAGTGAGGGTTGTCACCTCTCTTATAGGAAAACATATATTAAGCATTGTGAAATATTTATTACTACTTGCTACTTAATTGATTTAACTATATAAAAGTCAAGAAAGTAACCAAAGTTCATTTATTACAAACAGTTGACCAAGTTTGAATGTGGAGCAACAGCAGTAGGTGTGAGCTGGGCCCATGTCCTAGGAGATGCCTTCTCAACTGCCTTATTTATGAACTTGTGGGGCCAAGCCACTAGAAAGCAATACCCGGCCCAACCATTCCGTATGGGCCATACAAACTATGAGGCCCAAAACCCGAAAAGCCCAACAAAGGATCCGCTTACTGTGAAACAGGTTGGCCCTGTTGGAGACCATTGGGCTACTGCAAATGACATGAAAATGGATACATATTCCTTCTTTCTTTCTTGGCCCGAGTTGACCCGTCTTCAGTCAACGATATGTGGAGATAAAGACCATCATCAAATTCCACCATTCGAGTCGATTTGCACTGTGGTTTGGCAATGTCTTGCCAAGGTTAAACACGGGTCTGACATGAACATGGTCACGATTTGCAAAAAAGACTCGAAAATTTCACGTGAAGAGGTTATGACAAACAAAGCTCAAATGATTAAGGTGGTGAAAACAGACTCTTCTGTTGAAGAACTGAGCCCGATGGAAATCGGGCTGTTGATCATGAATCAAGCAGTGGATGAGAGGAAGATGATTGAGGAAGCCATGGAAAATAACCAAGAATTGCCAGATTTTCTTGTTTATGGAACGAATTTGACTTTTGTTGACTTGCATGATGTCCCGCTTTATGAGTTGGATATAAGAGGACAAAAGCCTGTTTATGTAAACTGTTCTATCGATAATATTGGAGATGAAGGTGTAGTGTTGGTTTTTCCAGCACGAAAAGATCAATCCTATGGTGTGACAGTCAGCATAACGCTACCGGAAAATCACTTATCTGAGCTTAGATCGATGCTTAAGAACAAATGGTCTCTCTAATGATGTTAAAATGTGTGTATTTGGTGCAATTTTAGTGTGTAATCATATCTATAACCTTTGTGCTAATGAGTGTTGCCCATTATGTAAAATAAATCCTTCAAAGGTTGAGTTATTGATGACTATCTATTTTTGGCATCTCATCTCACTTCAGTCAACGTTTGACTTTCTACTCTTAACAGGAGCTATATCCTAAAGGCTTCCTGATCCTTTTTCCTTTTCTATAATACTAGCTAAGCGACCCGTGTATCAACACGGGAATTATATAAGACAATTTTAAATTTATATAGTTTTAAAAAGTACTAACACGTTAAAAAAATTAGAAAACATAGATAGAAATATAAAATCTCGTAAGAAATGATAAACACTACAAAAGTTTGAAATTCATACATAAGATCATCATTAGATAGAACCTCTTTATAAACAACATTCATGGTTTTATTAGTAAGGTTGCCTTCATCATCGCAAATTAAAACTTTTAACCTCTCTTTACTCTTTACTCGAGAAACCGCCACATATATTTGCCCATGTGTGAAAACGGGTATTAAAAAAGTAAACTTAAAAAAATATAATATCGTGTAAGAAAAAGAGAATCGATGCCTGTTATCAAATAATAGATCTTAAGATACAATGGATCAAATAGAAAAATGTAAATTGTACATATACAAAAAGTTTCAAACATATAACTAAGAAAATAAATTATATATCTTCAAGTACTTTATATACTACATAATTTACCTAAGTTCTAAAACATCTTAGATGGGCATTTTACACCAAGTAAATACAAAATGTACAACAATTGGATCTTTAAAATAATATCAACTCATCTACACCAGAATTATAAAACAATAGAAATACATTTCGATATTAAACTGATTGATAAACTCGTATTGGCTAGTGTAACACTGTAACGCCACTAATTGTTATTTAAATGCAATAGCACATAAAAAAACAATAGAAAAATATCGTAGAAACTCTATTTTCTATCAGATAAGATGAGAAGATAAAAGCAACTTCTATCTTACGTTTGACAGAATTTCGATTTCACAGATTATTTTTTTTGTACGTTGAAGCTAATATCTTCATCCTTCACCTCTTTAGCTTCTTCACAATACTTCACCATAGAAGATGGATTCGACAACCACCTGACCAAAGTTAACTTTTTATCCTTTAACTGATTTGAGATTCACTAAAATCCAACACGAAAAAAACTACACTAAACATGATTAGAACATCTTAAATCATTGAGATAAAGAGAGTCTAATTCAGTATGCCTGATTAAATAGTGGTCAAATAATCAGTTTCATAACGGCTCCAACAAAACCGGCTATCCAAGGGTAAAATAAACTCACTAACTCACCCCTTCATAAGCTTACTGTAAACCATCTTGCCATTGTGTCCTTTATCAAGTAAAGATTACAAAATATTACAAAATTGAATAGCCTCATTCTACAAATATATATGTGAATAATAAGGAATCTATTTTTAAAATAATCAAATGTTATCAATTATATTATTTGGTAATAGTTTTTTCTATATCTAGATAAGATATATAAAGTGACTTATATATATTATTGGGAAGCCTACAGATTTGATGTAAGCAACCTTTTCTATTAATAAGGATATAAATTGAGTTATATACATACCTAGGATAAACATCATAAACACCTTCACAATTTTTACAATGATAGGGATGGACGGAACCAACTAAAAATTAAAATAAAAATATACATGAGAATTTGTAAAATAATATATTTTATATATAATAAATGTAATATATAAAGAAATATTAAGCAGATAACATACCTGGTTGTTCTACAACTATTGTACTACACTTACGACACGCCATATAAAACCAACCTTCGTCATCCTCTATTTTTATGATGCTTGCCACTATAACACAATCAAGTGGCTTAAATTAAAAAAAAATGTTAATATATTGTGTCTAAAATAAAAAATGTATACATTAAAGTAATCTAATAACGTATATGAAAAAATATTGTATACCTCTTGAGCATCAAGAACCTCATCAATATGTTTCGCATCAAATCCATCGAAGTAATTTGCAACATTTGAGATGGATATGCTTGTGGATAACTGACCAGCAATGTCCAATGAAGAATTATCCTCTTCAATCGCTTTCATACTGAAAAAATGTATGAACTTTTAACAAAATGATAAAAAAAGTCAAGTTTGAGTTAAAACAACATATTATATAAAATACATATATACCTTTCAATGAATTTCAGAATTTATGTATACTCTTGTTCCAGAATACATATTAGACACCCCAACCTTGCCTTCGGTTATAAGTCAATTTTAGTATAATGAAGTATAATTTTTTATGGAAAATAATGAATAAGAAAACGTACCAGAGAAGTCATTGAATTTTGCAAAATGCAAAAATACAACAACAGGATCATTTGAATCACGATTATCTTGAATGAACTTATGTACTTTCCTAGCATAATCGTCCCATAAAGTACATGTAACTCTTTCACCACTAAAAATAAAAAAAGGAGTGAAAAAAGTGACATTATAATGAGTTTTAAAGATTATTTTTTACATGTTTGCAGTTCATTTGGAGTCTAGACTAAAGTCACCCCCTCTTAATAAATTGTAGCGTCAAGTATTATAATTATAATTTATATAAAAATGAAAAGAGAATAAGATAAATTAAAAGAGTCAGATTATATGTTTACATATATATCAAAAAATTCAGAAAGTATAAATGTGAAAATATAGTTCTTAGCTAATTATTAATTTTGAAACTATAAAATCAAAATGTATAAATACAAAATGTATAAATCTGAAAATTAGTTCAGATTATGTATGTTGCTAAAATAGTAGAGATAGTGTAATCTATTATTGAGAATAGAAATATAGGATGATATATTATTGAGAACAGAAATGAAAAGGAGACAATGTGATTTATTATTTTATAATATTAAAGAAGAAAACATACCCTAGGTTTTGAAGTTCGCATGTCAGTAGAGACTTTTCCTTCCCTTTGTCTTTATAAATCTTCATATCATTAGATGATATTAGACGACCAATGACATCTAGTAAAACAAATAGAAGAAGGTAAAAATAAAAGATTATTAATTGAATCTGAATACAATATATAATTATTATAATTGAACGTCAATCAAAATATTATCAACTTACCAAAAGCTACATCCTTATTCACTCTTGAAAAGTTAACATCGTCAAAGTTGACGAAGTTATATTCATTAATAGACGGAGTGAAATCAGTCGTTGCTTCAAGCTTGGTCTTATGGAAGAAACTTATCTTGGCGACATATGTGTTTATATAAAAAATAAACAATTAGAAATCTAAATCTAAATATGTGTTAAAAACAAAACCAGAAAGGAATAGTGTTGCTGTCTGAAGAAGATAATCTCATCCAGCACCTGAAAGTTATAAAATAAATTATACACTTGTTGGAGGATCTATGTATAACCTAAAAAGATATAATGAATAACGTTTACTAACCGGATGTACATACTGATGTTCAGCTGACATTTGCTGTAATGAGATATTAAAAACATATTAGGCATATAGGTTAATAAGCTTACATACTAATTTAATTAGATGTAGTAATTTGATAATCAATTAGGTGGTTCTATTAGGCTAATCTGTTGTATTTAAAACAGTGTCAGAATAGTCTAAGATTAAATTTAACTTAAGGAATTAACATAATGGAAATCAAAATAGTCGAACCATATTGTTGAGGACAGATACTACATTAAGAAGGGAAATACTAACCTTAATGGCTTGGGTGAAATTTTGAACTTCCTGCAAATAATCCATCTGTGAACTTGCAAATCTATTACCTGCAGCATATGTTTTTTTTACCAAAATAAGTCCGAAATGCAAAAAAATAAGAAACATGAAAAGAGTATATGATCCCAAATCGTGAAGCAAACAATAAGGAACAGAAGCAATTGTATATCAATCAATTGTTAATAACAAATAAGCTTTAAACAGGAAAATATAATTGTATATCAATCAATTCCTGTTTCTTTATCCTCAAATCCAAACACACACCAAGTCTTTATTGTTGATATTTTCAGCATAACTGTAATGGTTTTAATGTATATTTTCAGCTGTTCATCAAAGCAAACTGAGACGAGTACTTGCAGAATTCCAGGATGCTGTATGTTTTATAATTTAGCTACGCCATCAACAAAATTTGGCCACTGGCCTTCTTTTGTCACCATATAAATTCCTGTGTTGCATTTTGATACTTAGAGCTTATGATGCTAGCCTTCTGTTAAACGGTATTTGATAGTGGTAGGAACTTCTAAAATGTTGTTTAAACTCCCTAAACCAAAATGTAGAATGAATTGGTTGTATACTTTATGTTAATAACATTTGATAATTTCATGAACGTTACTTTAAATTTTCATTCGGTGTCAACGATTTTTCATCCAGAGAGCTAGTGAGGAAGAAGAAGACTTGTTTCCTGCTAATAATCAGAAGGGCTCAGTCGTGGGATGTAATTTTAATTCATCATGCAGCAGCAGATCATCACTTGATTATGACATGCAGGTATATATGTTCAATGGTTTTAATGTATATTTTCAGTTTTCTTTTAGTTTGTAAAGGGTTAAGGTGATTCCTCATTGATGTTTACAAAATCAGATGTAAATTATCAAATAATATCTCATAGAAGATGTATTCAGGTATGGAATTTTGAGGATCTTGTGAATTGGTTATTTGAGTGGGTATTGATATATTAAATGGATCTTTGTTATCACTTGATTAACTTTGTGACCAATATTGGTGTTAACAACTATTAACTATCCTGGATTTATTTCTATTTTGATTAGCTTTATGGACTAATGTGAACAGTAATAGTTCAAGGTTACTTGGTTGTTTGTCTTTTTATGGTTAATTCCTGTTTCTTTATCCTCAAATCCAAACACACCCCAAGTCTTTATTGTTGATATTTTCAGCATAACTGTAATGGTTTTAATGTAAATCATTACCAGAGATACGATATTGGTATATTAACTAAATCATTAACAACTCTATGTATAAAAAAGGAGGTGGTGAAGTGGCGATTCGTACACCACGTAAATTGTTCATACATAGTAATTTATGAATGTTCAACTTGACAAATTATAACATGTGTTGTTAAATGATTGTATTTGTTACATATAAACTCATTTCTCTGTGTACGAATCTCCCATATAAAAACTTGAAAATATCTATATCCTCCAACTTCATCATCCTAACCACTACATGATAACACATAGAATTTACCAATTCTCTCTTATTATCTTGCCCCTTAATTTTAATACATGACTTGGTTTAATTAATAGATGATGAATATGAGCAATATAGAAAATACAGAAGAAAACTTTAGGCATCATATGGATATATAAGAAAAAAGTTAATGGGCTTCTGTAACTATAACCCTTTTGTTTTCTTCTGTAACCATAATAGCTTATACCTATAACCCCTTTAATGGCATAAATAGCAATGCTGACTTTTGTTTTCTTTTGTATTTTGTAATTTTTATTAGCCATCCGAAGTAAGTCGGAGTTCAAGTTTAGGGAAAATTGTTTTAAAATTTTCGCTCTCTGCTGAAATTCTAAGAAATTAAGAATCAAGATTTAATAATAATGAACTCAGAAATCAGAAATCATTAACTTAGAAATCAGAATCATTAAGCATAACTTCATAAACCAAGATAAACTTGAATCATAATTTCAGAAAAGAAAACTTTGAAAGAAGAGAGACATGGTTACTTACAAAAAATTAGGAGTCGAGTAAAGCAGAGACTGAGTAGCCGGAGGTTGTGCAGTAGCCGTAGAAGAGGCTGTCGCCGGAGATTGTTGCAGAGAAGAAGAAGTCTTCGTGTTTGCCTTGGATGGAGGACAGCTTGAATGGCGGAAGCGGCTACAGAAGAAGAAATCGAGAAAAGCCCTAGACTTGCGATGGAGATTGTTGCAGAGAAGAAAACATCTTCGTGTTTGCCTTGGATGGAGGAGAGGTTGAATGGAAGCGGCTACAGCAGCAGAAGAAGAAGTCGACATTGCCAAGACTTTTTTTGGAAACGATTTACGTTTCTGTTTTCGTTTTTGTTTCCTTTTCTGCATACAGGTCGAGGATTAAGCCTTTGAAGGCAGATGTGACGTCATTATTTATTAAATTTCTATTTTTTTAATTTTTTTTCCAAAATAAAGGGCTGTGATTGATGGAGAGTTTTTAGGGAAGCCAAAAGATGATGTCAGCAGCCTTTTCTTTTAATAAGTATTAGAGATTAGAGATTAGAGATTAGAGATTAGAGATGTTTCTTCCCATTTCCTGAACAAATGTAGAATTTATAAATATCATTATGAACTAAAGTCTCCCCACTTTGACTTTTAAATTGGTCAACAGTATTTCTATACTACACTGTAACTGTCCTCTTTTCCAAATTGAAGGATTTTCTTTGTTGTTCACCCTAGTGACTTTGTTCAAATTCAATAATCAATTTCAAAACATTTTGCACTCAAAAGATATACAATGATAGAATTAAAAACAAATTATCCATAATTTTAATTATATATATATATATATATATATATATATATATATATATATATATATATATATATATAAGGCATGCAAATTTTCTAAAAATAACCATAAATTGAGTCTTAATTAACCAATCACAACCTTCAATTTCAAAATTATTGGAATCTTAAAACAATTTTGGAAAGTAAAAATCGTGGATAATTCAATTTTAAATCTATTGAGAGGGGGTTGGATGAAAATTATGAGGGGTTTTATAGGTTTTCAAGAAAATGTGAGGGGGTTTTATAAAAATTGTATACTAATATAATTAATTATAAGTTGTTTATAAATTATGTTTAGTAACTTGTGATATATTTTGTTTAGAGAAAAAATAATTATATATTTACGACCGTCTCACTTTTATCTACGTTTTGGTATAAATTTTATTGTAATATGACACTTTTTTGAAATTAGTATATTCTCATATATTTAATATACTGCATTATTTTTATTACAAAGAAGTGTTTATAAAAATTGTATACTAATGTAATTAATTATAAGTTGTTTATAAATTATGTTTAGTAACTTGTGATATATTTTGTTTAGAGAAAAAATTATTATATATTTAAGACCGTCTCATTTTTATCTACGTTTTGGTATAAATTTTATTGTAATATGACACTTTTTTGAAATTAGTATATTCTCATATATTTAATATACTGCATTATTTTTATTACAAAGAAGTGTTTCAAATTTTTTTTAAGAATTCTGACATATGTAAGTTTTCGGTGATATTTCATTTATTGCAATATTTTTATTTAAAAATTTTAATATCTAAAATACGTTTCCGAAATACCCGTGCGTGCACGGGGCAATAAACTAGTTTTTTTTTAACGGTAGAAAGCTACAAGAGAGAGGAGTTCGGCTCGGTCATTTGAAAGGTTATAAGTCACTTGTTATTATTTAGGGAACGATTTGTACATAATATTTTTTTGTCACATACAACGATCATGACTTTTCCCTCTAAAAATTTATTTTTCTTAATCACATAATAAAAAGAATGTATGTGTCCAGCATACATGAGTACTTGTTATCTGTCTAGCATGCTTCATTTCCACGCTAGTTTACTTTTTCATAGGCAACTTATTGATTTCTTGAAAAAGTAAAACAACAATTAAACATGATAGACACATAACAACTAATCTGTATCTCTTGAAATAAATAAAGCGTTAAAATTGTTTAAAACTAGTTCAATGATCAAAAAGCAATTTTACTTGAATTCAACGAAAATATTATAATAAATGTACGTAATAAAGGATTGCTTATTGTTCAATACAAATTACATTGTGAAAATTTGAGATTATTTGACTTATACCATGTTTATATTTTGTGGACCCATTGAATAAATCAAACCCACTCAAACTTTACCATTCTTGGGATCTTATAAAGTCTTAACCATTATTCCTTAATAGGAGTGATCATAGTGTGGGATCGTACCAACTATATGGAGTACTGAATTTGGTTCAAAGACGCTACCAAATATCGTATCGAGTATTATTATACGGTACTAGTACTGGTACCAAGTACCTATTTTACCTAGCCGGTTTGGTGCTAGTCCAAAATACCGAGTTCTGAGTACCAATTTAGCAATATTCCAAGTATCAAATACCAGATCGAAAATTCTAACTCGGTACGGGGCCCGTGACGGTTTGATATTTTCGGTACCAATGCTCACTCCTACTCCTCTAAACGACCCAAACATTATAATTTAAAAATACTAGCAAGATGCTAGATTTGTATAAGATTACACGAATTACAAGAGACATAAAAAGTGTCTTTCAAAATTGATTCAACTAACAAGAGGCATAAAATATGTTTGAGTTAAGTCACTTTAAATCTTTTTAATGCAAAATTTTCGAATTTTTTTAATTAAATAATTGATTATATAATCTAGATAATATTTAATTATAAATCTAATCATAAGACGATTGTAAATTGCTTCAGTTCTTTCTTTAAGGAGGCCATTATTGATTAGAGAGACACACTAAGCCCAGTACTGAGTCCAACACCAAGAGACCAATATTCCCAAATGGGCCGATCCAGCCCAATTAGCCAAGGAGAACCGTTATTATAAATTGCTTCACTTCTTTTATTTGTCGGCTGAACTGAGTAGCCACTTCTTCCCGTAAATCTCCTTTACAGTTTACATAGTTGGGTGTCATAAACCCTAGCCGCTCTTAAACCCTAAACTCTTCTTTCTCAGCTCATAAAGGTATGTTGCCTCTTTTTTTTCATGTTTGTATGAATTCTATCTCACTTACACTTTGTATAGTTATGATTTCTGTTTCGATTTCTGATTTGCGTGTAAGTTTATCTTTGCGATTCGTAATTTGTTATTGCATAAGGAATTATATACAGATCGCGAACGCAGTTTGTGATATTTCAGTTTGAGGTTACTCGCATGTTCTAATCCGATTCTATGGCTTGTTTTCGTTTTGCGATCCTCTGTTTTAATCCTATTTGTTGTTGTCTCTAGCTGTTGATATTATTTTTGATTCTATGTTTTAATAAGGCCTGGAAACACCTCACTTGGTTTTAGAAAAAACACGAGCTCTAAGGTTTTAAGTTTAGGAGTTAGGACCTCTAAATGATTCCAACTGCTAAACTAATCAAAATCAATGGTCATTTTGGAACATCTGGAGTAAGTTTACATTGATGATGTCAAATTTGGAACATATTCAGATAAAATCGAGTCGGGTCAAATTTGTTTGGTAGTTAACTTAATCCAAGAAATTTGGTTTTAGTTAAAGAATTTCAAAAGATTTTTTTTTTCACAAATCACAACAAATTTGCCAAATTAGTATCAAATCTAAGTTTTTAAGTACTAACCCTAAATTTGATGTTTTCTAAGTACTAACCCTATATCAGAAATTCAGAATCATATGTAACCCTAAATTACAAGATGAAGATGAAGATAAACACTTTGTAATTTTGTATACTAACCTGAAATCAGGATCGTACATATATATACTAAGCAGTAACCCTAAATCAGAATTTTATGCTACTTTAATTTGAAGATGAAGATAAGCACTTTGTATGTGGGATGTGAAGTACCAAGTCCTGAACAATCAAAGTCTACTAATGGTAGCGTCAAGCAATTTTAGTAGATGATGACAATTTTTATTGAGGCCTGAATTCTGATTTCTGACTGAACATGATGAGCCACGCTGATGGACTAATGACAACTCGTGATGTGAGGCTGTGTTGGTGCTGTGTACTGGGCTCAAAATATATAATAGAGGGCCATTAAATTAAAAACCAATTATCAGTATTAATTTTTAACGGATCATCTGGAGCCTCCTTCTCCCCCCCCCCCCCCCCCCCTCCCCTCTCACTCTCTTAAAGTCTAGCAATGTCGGTGATGGTGATGTTACAACTAAGTAATGTATCAAAATGTCAAAATATCTTGTCTGAAGGGTAGGGGTTTTTTCATTAGAATATGGAAAAGTAGATGCATAACTTGGGACGTTGTAGCTTTTGTGATAATCTTTTGTGCTGAAGTATCTTGGAGATCTTCTGGTCTATGTTTTGACTAGAAATCTAGAATTGATTGAGTATACAAATGCAGGCATTTCTTAAAACTCATTAAAATGGCATTCTACAAGAGAATTGGAAGCCTCATGACTACTGTATCCAATGGAAGTGTGACTGGACCTTCCATGTACAATGCTTTTCGTTGCATGTCTTCAAAGCTCTTTATTGGTGGTACGTTGTTTTGAGTTACTTCATTGATCCTTTGGTTTCTGTTTATATGAGTCTGTGAGTAATAATTGCTATACCTGAACATGTAGGTCTTTCTTATCAAACTGATGATCACTCCTTGAAGGAAGCATTTTCCGGCTTTGGGGATGTTGTTGAAGGTGAGAAACTGAGAATAACATATACACAATATTCATATCTGATATATGAGTCTGAATTCTGATGCATATGTATATTGCAAATTCGTCAACTATAATTACAAAAGATGCAATGGAATATATAACATTGTGTATGTCTTTATGATAATTCAGCAAGAGTCATCACAGACCGAGAATCAGGAAGGTCTAGGGGATTCGGGTTTGTTAGCTATGCTAGTGAGGACTGTGCAAAAGAGGCTATGGCAGCCATGGATGGCCAGGTTTGAAGCTAAAACTTTATTGAGACATATGGACTATCAAAATATAGTTTGTTTTTTATCTCAGGTTTACATGGTTTTACACTTATTTTCTTGTTCAGGATGTAAATGGACGGTCTGTTCGTGTTAGCATTGCTACTGAGCGTCCTCCCCGCACTGGTGGTTTCTCTGCTGGTGGTGGTGGTGGTGGTGGGTATAACCGTAATTATGGTGGCGCTGATGGTGGTAATGACCGATACTAAGGTGTGCTGCTGATGAAAGTAACCTCATTGTCTATATATGGTTAGGCTATGACAGTTCATTTGGATTTTACTTATTGCTTTTCTGAATCTTTTTTTTTTTTTTGGATTTTGTTTTGCTTATGAACCGACTTTTATATACCGCCTTTCTGCTGTCCTTACCTTTTTACCGTTTGGTAAGTAATAACCGACTTTTATATACCCGTGTGGTAAGTAATCTTTACCCGTGTGAATTGCCACACTAATCAGTCGCAGTGCAATCTGTGGACCGACGCCATTAATAATGTCAATTTAGATAGGTTGAAAAAATTGTATTTTTTTTTGAACGGCTTCTACTTTATACCAACTTGTCCTCAACAGGACTTGAACCCTTGAGAAAGGAGATGATTTATATACAATAATAATGTGTGGTACATAATGAAACTTGTTTAGTTGGACGTTATAACCTTAAACATGTGTTTAGAAACATTAATAATGTGTTTGTGAATTATAAGGTAAATTCTAAAATTATTAGTCATTTTCATTTATCAGCATCAGTTGTTATTTCTACCATACCCACATTCGTTAGAACACGCAATCGTATGTTGTCTGTCACGTAAGTTGTCCTGTGTTGGTCACCTTCGCTTGCAACATCTGGCTACTATATGACTATATGTATATTGTCTGCAATCTTTGCAAGTCAATGTCACTTTTTACTCTTGTCGGTCGAATTGCCCTGTACTGATTGTAGTTGTTCTTTGCTAGCTAATTCACTGGCTATCATTGTCGATCTTTCAACATGTGGAGAGGAGAGACATAATAGTTAAGACGGATCGAGTTGATTGATCTCACTAGTCTACTCCTTAACTTTATAAAGTGTTGTTTTACTAAATCAATAGACTTCTCTTTAAAATCCTACTTACGATAATTAAAAGTTATTACAAGAGAAATTTATTGAATTAATGCCGATGGTTATTAAGAATGATTATTCAAATAGACTGGTAATTGACTCCCAGGTTATCTTTTTAACATAAAACGAGTAATTTCTAGCCTAATTTCTAATTTGACCAATAACTTCTATCGACCTGTTTTGACATGTATATAGATTGTTGGAAATTATTAAACTTGGATGTTGTCAAGTTTTTTCAACTTGAAAGTTGTCAAGTTGCCACATAGGAGGGAGGATGATCTTTTGGTGAGTTTATAAGGGATTTCCCTCCTTTAGTATTCAAACCAAATGGTGGGAGTCTAGTAGGGGTATCCCCACACGCGCGCCAAGCCGGAGCGCACTTTGCACTTCGCACGTACTGCCCCCGATTCTCGGAACTGGTGGGGGTGCTGGGTCGCCTATAAAACCGACCCCAGACTCCTCTCTGCTACACATTCCGAAAATCAACTCCAGGCTCTCCTCTCTCTGTGTTTTTTTTCTTCTCGTTTTTCTGCCATCATTCTTTCAGATTAACACCATTACAGTGCTGTGTTTTGGTGTTCTTGAGGCTGCATTAAATCCTGGGTCTATTACGTTTGGAGGCTGCATCAATACAGCAACGTAATCACCTTTAAGGACAGGAGATATTCCGTGCGGTTCTTCGGTGTTTGCTACATTCAATCAACAAGTTTCAGGTTGGTTTTACATTTGTGTATTGTGTTTTAAATAGTCCGATAACGGGACACTCTCCTTCTACCTTTCTTTCTGATTGATCGAGGAGGATCATCAGGGTTGGCAAACAACTTGGTAATTATTAATAAAATCGGATTATTTTGCTTTGTAGAAGTGATAAGAACAATCAAGGTTTAATCTTTGTATTTCTTGTTTGTTCATATTGTTTGGGAACATATAATTGTTTAAATCTCTCTTTGTTAATCTGAAACCTATTTTCAACAATCTTAAAGGTGATTATTTTTGATAGTTTATTGTGAAACTATTTTGATTTCAGATTAACAACAACATTTAATGGACTCTGAATTGCCTTCAGCCAACCTTCGCTTCATGAATCAAGAGTTTGTGAAGCTTGACCGCTTTGATGGGCAAAACTACACCCGTTGGGTGGAGAAGGTCAAGTTCATGCTGATAGTCCTGAAGTTGTATTATATTCTGGACCCTAGCTTGCCTCCCATCCCTACTAACCCCATTCCCAAGGAGGGGAGTGAGCCAGATCAGAAAGCGATTTCTGATTTGGAAAAGCAGAGGATGAAGAGGAAGGAGGATGAGGATCTGTGCCTGGGACTTGTGGAAAGCGTTGGAGGCTAAGTATGCGCAGGTCACGGATCCGAGGGACTTGTGGAAAGCGTTGGAGGCTAAGTACAAGGCAAATGAAGAAGGTACTAATAAGTACCTTGTGTCGAAATACTTAGATTTCCGTATGGTTGACGACAAACCAATCATGGAGCAGGTTCATGAGCTCCAGGTTTTAGTTAACAAATTGAGAGCGCTTTCAGTTGTCCTTCCAGAGCTCTTTCAGGTTGGGGGCAATCATTGCAAAATTGCCGTCTTCTTGGAAAGATTTTTCCAATCGAATGATGCACAAGTCTGAAGATTACAGCTTGGATGACCTATTGAAGCACCTCCGCATTGAGGAGGAAACGCGCAATAGGGACAAGCGTAATAAGTCTGGTCCGAGTGTGCATCATGTTGCTGGGGGTTCTGGGTCTAAGAACAAGCAGCCGTGGGTCCCGAATAAGGGAAAGAATCTTGGCCCTAACAAGCCTAGTTTCAAGAAACCGGCTAATCAGCAGAACAAAGCCAACTCCTCCAGCCAGCCGAAGAAATTTTCTGGACCGTGTCATGTCTGCGGAGAGACAGGGCACTATGCGCGAGACTGCAAGGATCGGAAGTCCAGACCTGAGTGGTTTTAGGAGGGGTCTATATGATCTCCTCTTTGACCAGAGTGGTTGCGGCTCGTGGTTGGTTTGTGGACACTGGGGTCACTATTCATGTTAGCGGACAAAGGACCGATTTCCACACCTACCGTCCTGCTCCTCCGGGGACGGTAGTGGTATGTGCAGATGGTCATCGTGCTGAGGTTCTTAGGTTCGGCGATGTGACTCTGAGTTTCAAGAGAGGTCGCACAGTCACCCTCAAGGATGCACTCCATGTTCCTACTATCAGCAAGGGGCTGATTTCTGCTCCTAAGTTTGATGAGGCTGGTTTCAAGATGGTGGTTGAAGACAACCATATCGAGATCAGCAAAAGCGACACCTACATTGGGAAGGCTGTGTCTTGTGGGGGCATGTATCGTTTAGCTTTAGCTAGTGGTGGTGAAGTTAATAATGTAATTTTTTCTCATGTTGCTAGTAATGATGTACCTTCCAGTGTTTGAAGCAATGATGTATCTTTCGCTTTTGCTAATGAAATTGATTATTCTGGCTATTTTGTTTGTTCTATTTCTTTATGGCATAAACGTTTAGCACATACAAATGTTAAAAATATTGAGAAAATGCAAAATAAAGGTATGTTAAAATTTGATAAAGAGGATTTTGGGAAATGTGAAACTTGTGTTAAATCAAAATTTACAAAGAAACCATTTCCTAGTGTTAAAAGAAATACATCATTACTTGAGTTGATTCATTCTGATATATGTGAATTAAATGGAATGCTTACTCGAGAAGGTAGGAGGTATTTCATCACATTTTGCAATGACTCTAGCCGTTATTTATATGTTTATCTGCTAAGATCAAAAGATGAGGCTTTTGATGCATTTAAAATATATAAGGCAGAGGTTGAGAATCAACTAGAGAAACGGATTAAAATTCTTCGTTCTGATAGAGGTGGAGAATACTTCACGAGAGAGTTAGATGCATTCTGCGAAGAGAATGACATTAAACATGAACGAACTTCACCTTTCACTCCCCAACAGAATGGTTTGGCTGAGAGAAAGAATAGAACTACAGTTGAGATGGTCAACTGTATGTTGAACCAATCGGGTTTGCCAACCAATCTTTGGGGTGAGGCTCTACTAACTGCATGCCATGTGCACAATAGGATCACTAGTCGTGTGATTCCTACGAGTCCATATGAGTTGTGAAAAGGGAGAAAACCAAACATCGACTATATGAGAGTCTGGGGGTGTTTGGCTTACTACTGCACGCCTGATCCTAAGAGATCCAAACTGGGAGACCGAGCTAATAAGAGCATATTCGTTGGGTATGCGATGAATAGCAAAGCCTATAGACTTTTGGATAAAGAATCAGGTGTTATCGTAGAATCCAGAGATGTGGAATTCATCGAAGATAAGTTTTCAAATGATGTTGAAACTGTAACTCCTAGTACTTCTCGAGATGTTTCCGAGCATTCTCGAGTTATAGAAGAGCCAATGAGAAGTACTAGAGTTAGAAAAGAAAGAAATCTTGGAGATGATTTCTTGTCTTATTTGGTTGAAGGTACACAAAAGAAAGTGACGAGACAGGTTATTTTCGCCACTTGGATGATGACCCTAAGACCTTTACTGAGGCTATGTCATCTAGATATGCTCCTTTGTGGAAGGAAGCTGTAAATGATGAGATGGACTCAATCTTGGGTAATGGAACTTGGGAGTTAGCTGATCTTCCCAAGGGAAAGAAACCCATTGGTTCCAAGTGGATATTTAAGAAGAAATACCACCCAAATGGATCCATATCTGCCTATAAAGCAAGATTAGTTGCTAAGGGGTATAGGCAGAGAGAAGACATTGATTATTTTGACACCTATGCTCCAATTGCTAGGATTAGTTCTATTAGAACTCTCATAGCAATATCCGCTTTGAAAGGACTGTACATTCATCAAATGGATGTGAAGACAACTTTTCTCAACGGGTACTTAAATGAGGAGATTTACTTGGAGCAACCCGAAGGGTTTGTGATACCCGGACAAGAAAACAAAGTGTGTAGACTTATTAAATCCTTGTACGGGCTTAAGCAAGCACCTAAGCAGTGGCATGAGAAATTTGATACCACTGTGACTGCCTTCGGGTTTCGGCACAACGGTGCTAATATGTGTATTTGTACTAAATGCACTTCTGATTACACAGTAATCATTTGCCTATATGTTGACGATATGTTGATCGTTAGCAATCACCTAGAAGGTATTTCTGAGACAAAGAAATATCTCTCCTCGAACTTTAAGATGAAAGATCTTGGAGAAGTTGATACCATTCTTGGTATTAAGGTGAAACGAGTAGGCAACCAGATTTCTCTAAGTCAATCTCACTACATAGAGAAAATTCTGGCAAAGTTTCAGCATTTGAATATAAAGGAATTTAATACTCCTTTTGATTCAAGTGTGAAACTTAGTGTGAACTCTGGTCGAGCAGTGGCTCAACTAGAGTATGCTAGTGCAATTGGTAGCATGATGTATGCTACACATTGCACCGACCTGACATTGCTTTCGCTGTAAGCAAACTGAGTCAGTATACTGTTAACCCTGGTGTAGAGCACTGGAAAGCAGTAAGCAGGGTATTGGGGTACCTGAAAAGGACCATTACTCTTGAAATGACATACGCGTCATCTCCCGGTATACTAGAAGGGTATTCCGATGCTAGCTGGATAGATAAAACCAGTGACTCAAAATCCACAAGTGATTGGATTTTTACCTTAGCTGGAGGAGCTATTTCTTGGGCGAGCAAGAAACAGACGTGTATAGCTCACTCGACTATGGAAGCCGAGTTGATTGCCATAGCTGCGGCGGGCAAAGAGGCAGAGTGGATTAGAGATCTACTTTTGGACATCCGTCTGTGGGATGTTCCTATACCTTATATTCCCATGTACTGTGACAGTGAGGCCACACTGTCTAGAGTATACAATGCAGTGTATAATGGGAAGTCGAGACATGTTGGTCTTCGACACGTTTTTGTGAGACAACTTATTGAGAACGGTACCATCAAAGTTGTCTTTGTCAAGTCGAGTAAGAACTTGGCAGATCCACTGACCAAACCTCTGACGAGAGATTTGGTTGGAACTACCACAAGAGACATGGGTCTAAAACCACAGTAGAATCGGTTAGTGATGGAAACCCAACTTGAATTTAGTGCTCATATCTCTCAAGTTTAAAGGGTAACAACGAGTCACTTAATCGATAGAAGGCACTATCAAATGTGATAGATCCATGTGTGGTAATGATAGTGCGTCGTTGCCGAGAATGAGGTTGAGATTATTCTCTTAACAAAGTTTTGGAGGCATCTAAGCAACGAAGATGATGTAAAACTTTGCCTATACGACCTAGAGGTGGTGCCGCCTTGAATGAAGATTTGTGGCTTATCTTCTAGAGGGTCATGAATAGGATTTATAGCGCATGGCCATATTCGCGCTCAGTGAAAACTGGAAGATATTATGTGATATGTGTAGGTGAGCCGGAGGGGTCATCAGGTTCTTGGTTTAAATCCATAGGATACCATTGAATCGATTCCTCTTTGTTCACTTGCATCAAACTAGGTTTAATCTTCGTGACACCTATGTGATATCTCATATCTGAATGACAGAAAACTTGCCAACATGGTGGGGGATTGTTGGAAATTATTAAACTTGGATGTTGTCAAGTTTTTTCAACTTGAAAGTTGTCAAGTTGCATTTGTCCCACATAGGAGGGAGGAGGATCTTTTGGTGAGTTTATAAGGGATTTCCCTCCCTTAGTATTCAAACCAAATCGTGGGGGTCTAGTAGGGGTATCCCCACACGCGCGCCGAGCCGGAGCCGCGTGCCCGCGAGTGGCGCGTGTAGGCGCACTTTGCACTTCGCTAGGAGCTAAGGAGCTTTTCTTTTTCCTGAAAGTGTGTCGGGCAGCGGGTATTCGATCCAAGCAGCAGACGGGTCGGGTAGGACCCGGTTGTTGGTCAGTTGCGTAGAGGAAGGGGTCAGCCCACGAAATCCGGAACTACCCCCGATTCTCGGAACTAGTGGGGGTGCTGGGTCGCCTATAAAACCGACCCCAGACTCCTCTCCGCTACACATTCCGAAAATCAACTCCAGGCTCTCCTCTCTCTGCGTTTTTTTCTTCTCGTTTTTCTGCCATCATTCTTCCAGATTAACACCATTACAGTGCTGTGTTTTGGTGTTCTTGAGGCTGCATTAAATCCTGGGTCTATTACGTTTGGAGGCTGCATCAATACAGCAACGTAATCACCTTTAAGGACAGGAGATATTCCGTGCGGTTCTTCGGTGTTTGCTACATTCAATCAACAAGTTTCAGGTTGGTTTTACATTTGTGTATTGTGTTTTAAATAGTCCGATAACGGGACACTCTCCTTCTACCTTTCTTTCTGATTGATCGAGGAGGATCATCAGGGTTGGCAAACAACTTGGTAATTATTAATAAAATCGGATTATTTTGCTTTGTAGAAGTGATAAGAACAATCAAGGTTTAATCTTTGTATTTCTTGTTTGTTCATATTGTTTGGGAACATATAATTGTTTAAATCTCTCTTTGTTAATCTGAAATCTATTTTCAACATATATATACTCGTTTTAATACGTTAATATCCTTCTAGTCGTCCTAACGAATGGTACCTGCTTTGCGATCATTTTCTAAATCTGTAATCGACTAATTAACGTATAGCCTTTCATGCATGGTGGATTTTATGTTAATTAACCAGGCATACATCAAATGAGAATGAGAAATTAATTGAGTATGAGAAACTAAATCTCAGCCGTTCATTTGTAAGTGGAATTCATGGATGGAAAGCGTGGGGGAATAGAGTGTGGCAGGGTGCATGTGAAGAATTCATGGGTAGACAATAACATTGAAGGAGTGAAAATTGGACGGCTGGAATTGTGTCTCTCAATCTCAAAAATATTTAAATTCTCATTTGAAACTACCACTAATGACTTAGTGTTTATTTATAATACCGCTACGTAAGCTAATATTCCTCTTTCTTAACTTGTATATGAGTTATAGATCTAGATCACCATGTTATAACACTTATCACAGCTTCTACATAAATTGTAGTAGTAGTAATAATAATTATTATAATATTATTTAATATTTGATTATAGGTTTTAGACAATTTACTACTTTAGTACCCACATAACATTTTTAACAATAAGACTATTAGCATCCAACTTATACTATTCTCCCAAATTCACTAACACATCAGCATTCATATCATTTTCACCTTCAACACTTTTTAACCCACAAACCCTCACGTCCAACACTCTTCAATCCACATCAAATATTAATAAAAAAATACATATTAATTAATAGAGAGAAAGAGAGAAGGGGGAAAAGAAATAAAAAGGTTGAACCCGCCCCTAGATGGAGAAACAGCCAGGGTCGAAATGTGAGGAAACAATGGTGAAGCAGGGGGAACCAGCTCGGATAGAGCCCAACCAGCGCTGGTCAAACCTACGATACGGGTAGTCTAAGTATAAGAATTTTGGCTTTATCGTGAAATTAATTAACCATTCATATCTCCTACATTTACAACGACTCTCATAACTTCTTCGATTCACATGCATTCACCCGTCTTGTCAACCTTTGATTGATACATACCATATATGCGTACATAACAAACATGTCTTTCAAACTTATTTGCATGTTTCAACCTTTTTTATTTCACTTCATACTAAATAATAATCTTAAATCAATAAACTTATAAGTCTGATAAATTGATGTACCGACTTATCAATATTCCAATAAGCTGATAAACGAGAAAATAAGTTAATGTGAACTTTTGTAGATCAAATAAAACTCGTTTAACTACTAAAATACTGAATAATGATTCATGAAACTAACATTTTCTAATTACGTGATGTTAGATGATTTTAGTTATTTAATTAATTTAAATTGTTTGTGATTACAATATTATTTAAGTATTTAAAATATGTAATATATAGTTTAAAAGAATCGGATCCGAAATCTGATTTTGTAAATATATTATATATTAATTTTTTTAATATTAATTTATAAATAAATATTAGCAAATGTCAGGACAAGCAAACAAAGTGTCGGCGAGCATTTTCAGGAAGCTTCCCTTTAAATTCGATTTCAAAGATGAATGAATTTTGGACAGAATAGATGTTGACATGAATGTTTGACGTACAACTACCCATGCACATGGTACAACATGCTAATTTATGCAAAAGTTAATTAAAAAAAACCTTAAAACCAACATTAAAAATAATTAAATCGTTTTTTGTTATTATTTATCAATTAAATGGCACTGATAGTTCCTTAAACACTAGTTAAATTAAGTATATTTATTTAAATTAATTTATATGAATTCTAATATATAGTTGGAAATTAAGGGAGTTTGGACACACAAAAAACCAAATTATATTAAATGTGATTGAAATAGAATGATGTGTGCCTTGGGACACCACCATGTTACTTCAAATGAGTGTTCTAGATCTATCAATATAAATATTTATTTATTAATAATTTTTCCAAAACGCATAAGATAGAAACTCAAGTAAATCTATAACTATAAGAGTATTATAATTACCAAAGGCTTGTATTTTATGGGTATGTGGTGTTGTGGAGTGATGTCTCATTTCAAGAAATTTGAATTCAAGTCCCATTGTGAATAATAGAATAGATTAAGAGGCAGGTTTAGTAAGTATTGGTGTGTTTGTCGTTCAAAACAATAAGAGTATTATTTATGTAGTTTCGGTTTTTGTTTTCAAAACTTGAAGTGCTCGACTCGATCGAACTATGTGTCTACCAACAAGGTTCATTTTCAGATATAGTTTCTTTATTTTAATAGAGGGGGAAATATATAAACTATCGTAGCATCTAAAATAGATATTGCTACGGTCGTATATCATTTTAAAAATAACGTATTAGTGTAAAATCAAGATTATAAATTGAAAGGAAAAGAAGATCATATATAACTAACTTTTTCTCTTTACAATATCGGAAAGGATCTTAATTATTTATATTAATAACCAACTAAACACATCTTTAAACCGAAATTATAATAAAAATTTAGGTCAAGGTTTGCATCGAAAACGAACGCCCATTAACTACTTATTTGGTGAAAGTACGGATCGATTTACAATTAAAGAATATTTTATAATAATATCTTTAGTAAAAGAAATTGTTATTCCTATGGTTCATCTATAATTATTTATCGATTATTTCTCGTAATTTCAACGAATTTTTTATTTATCAATATTACCTGCTTGACCTTATGAATATATAAAGAAAATATAAAGATTACTCGTTTTTATTAGTAATGTTTCATTAACTAGATCTGGAGATCGATGATTATTAAATTATAATATTAAAAAGTAAATTAATTAATCATAATTATTTTTTCTTTATAAACACACTTTGCCAGCTAAAATATTTCCGGCCATTCGATCGATCGCCGACCATATTTAATAGGAAATATAAGTAATTAATGTGTACATACGCTTTAATTAGATTGAAATAAAAAATATTAATTTCTTTTATTTTAATAATTGTTAAATTAAGAAATAATCCTTAGACACAGAATCTCATTTATAGATGGGCCGGTTTCTTAAATTGTTTCATAAATTTATAACGAAGTTTATTAAATATTTAATTTAATTAGTCTTCAACGTGCAGTTTACCGTTATTTTATGTACTAATTCTTAATCTAAGGCTAGGCGTTATACCCATCTTTCATCTTTCATTACCCACAGCCACATCAGCGCCACATCAGCTTTCTTTCCCTTCCCCTTTCCTTACCCCCAACTAGTATTATACCCATTTTTCATCTTTCCCTTTTCCTTTTCACTTAAAAAAAAAGAAAAGAAAATATAAATAAATGTGTAATTGTTTGATTGGTTGGAGGTGGGGTGGGGGGGTGGGGTGGGTGAAAGATTAGTCTCGGGTAAAAGAAACCGAGAGCCAAGTCCCGAAGCAGAAACCGAACACCCGGAAATGGTGTTCCCGAAAGAGCCGAAAGCCCCGATCGAACTCCCGAGCCCACTCCCGTGGTATAACACTCAGCCTAATATATAGGTAATACCTTTTTTTTTGGTAGTGTGTATTTTTAATTATACAAGACCAACAGTTATTGTTTATCAAATATAAATAATACTCGTATAAGAGTTTGTAAAATTCGGTTAAATGCTCTTTTATTAAATTTTGTAAAATCACGGACCGGTATTACTATGTATTAATATAAAGATATTAAATCTTGTAACGTATTATAAAAAAAAAGTTTTAGGGTTTTATCCTTATAGCTTTTATTATATATTTCACGTCTTTAACCACTAGACTACTATCCGGAAACTGATTTATGAGTATGTATTTTAGACACTATGCTTTAATGTTTAACAAATCTATGACACCTTTTTATGTTAGGCAAAGAATATATGTTGTTAGCAGCACATAAACTATATGTTATTGCATTCATATAGTCACATACCTCTTAGATATATACTGAAATAACAATATTACTCTTCATAAATAGATGTATGAGTGTGACATCAACTAACTTAAATGTAAACGCACATCTTTTTCCCTTTTATGATAGATTAAAATTTACTGCATGAAATCCAAATTTGTACAGTATTCTAAGTTTCTAATTAACATATTGAAACCAAAACTTTGTTATTCTTCTAAATCTGTATAAAGTTACTTAAAGAAATATATAAAGAAATAATTTGCTGAGTTAGAGGATATCTACCAGCCATATATTTCTAGAACACCTTCCACCTTAAAACAACTTCTCCATCTTTGACTATTCACAATATTTATTTGGTTGCTGCATTTGGCACACTGTTGAAAGTTTGACTATAAAACTGTTTGCAAATATACCACCTTCATTTTAATAATAATAATATTGTTTTATAAAAGTGTGCGTGTGATGGTGAAGTCAAAGAAGCTTCTAGACTAACATTGATATTCATGATAATAAGAGCAATAATAAGACATGCAAAACACATCATCATGATAAGTAGTTAAAAAATACAACAAAATTAAGCCTTCCTTTAAATCGTAAACAACATGATTTTTGGAGCTATATTTTTATGATGATTTTACTTGGATCATTTGTAAATTAAAGGTAAGCTCCTATCATATGATATATGTGAGTGTATAATATGTATTAATATCTATAATTGATGGATGTAATATGTTTGATATGTGTGATTTAGAGAGCTAAATTGACCCTATATGACACGATGCATGTAAGTGTATATATACTATGATGAATGATTTGACATATGTTATATATGAAAGAAAGGAAGTGTAAATAATAACACCCGCTCTCAATTCCAAAAACCACTTTAATTAGTTATCGGAGAAGAAAACATAATTTGTATGCAAAAGTATCTTAAATGTTTTAATTTCTTATTATTTATCACCTCCCTGTTTTAAATAAACTTTTGGATTATAGGTTTACCTTTCTTACGATGAGTGAGTCTCTTATATATAAGTACGTAGCTTCTAGTTGATTGCAAAATTTACTAAAGTTTCAGTAATCTAGTAACTCCTCGCTCATGTATAGAAGAGTCGGATCATCTTAAGATATACAGATATATAGGAAAAAGCTCAATCGAAAACTGTTTTTTATATAAGAATTGTTTGTAATATTATAAGTGACTTAATTATCTAACCGTGAATTGTGTCAGATTAGACCATCATTAATGACCATAACTTGACTCAAAATACTCTAGATCTATAGTAATTTGTTATTAATGATGTTATAAACAATCAACTAATAAGCATATTAATATGTTATTATTGATTCTTACAATTATTAACTATTAATTTATTTTAATTAATAATCGGTTTGAAATTTGCTATATATATATCATCTTAAATGTATATACTTGGAGTAAAGTTATCACACGTAATTATTGTGTAAGAGTATGAGGCAAAACATATTTTTTTTTATAAAACACGTATGTCCTTTTTATCATATAGTACGTGTTATTACATACGGGTAGTACCTTGTGCAATAAGAATGGTACAAAGATAGTATCAACATCAAAGTGAGAGCAACCAAAAGTAGAGATATTGTAAACCAGAAAGCTGTCCATTTTGCCATCCTGTTTTTGTCCACCGACACTTAAACAGTACACTTGCCAACTCAATTATACACTTAGAAGAAAATTACACTTATTTTTATAAGATAAAATGATATATTATTTTACTTATCCTACTATTTATAAAATTAATATAATTATTAGAATTAATAAAAAGATCAAAAAAGAATTTATTTTCTGCATATTATATTTTAAAAGGTTGAAAAATAAAGTAAAAAAAATAAAAGTATATATTAATTTTTTGTTATAAAATTGACCACAACTTTTCTTGGTTTAAGACAACTCACCCCCTTCTTTCAATCATTAAGGGGTTATCTATTTTTCTAAAGGGACCTCTACTCAATCATCACAAAGCAACAATTAAAGTATTAAAAAAAACTTAATGATAAAAAATACACAGGATTTACTCAAATAAACTAAGATGCCAAACTTTTTCTTTAATTTCAAAATTTAATAGCTTGATCTTCACCCTTTGCTTTTTGGGTACAAAATCAATTATGTTCAAATTTACATCTAACAACAAAATATTACAAATCCAACCCTTCCATTTCTCAAATCTACACTTCCCCACCTCCACTTTGATTTTTCTTTATCTTATGATATGTTGTATGTATACATCAATATTTATACCAAACACCGTAAACTATGATACAACAATATCTGAATTTACTTTTTTTGTGCTTTTGAAACCCGAGAGGCCGTTTTTCATAATCGAAGGATGATTGCTTCTGCTTGATCCTTGACACGTAGCCAACGACGACTCTCCTTGACACAATGGCATCAGATGTTCCATGGACTTATATGAAATTATAATTTAATAAAAGGGCAAAAGTGAAAAAAAAAGTAGAAAAGGAAACAGAAAGTTTTTTAGAGAGGGGAATTAAGTTGACGGATTTGACCCTTTTACCCTCGGTTGAATGCCATAATAACTAACATACCACTTGACGAATTTTCTTAACCCGGTTGACAAATCGGTTGTGGGTTTGTACCCGAAGTCTTTATACGCCAGGCTCACGTTAGCATGGGTGAAAGGAACGTCGCCGTTTCGTGGCATCTTGATCACATGCTTCTTGGCCTTCACGTTCAACAAACTCTCCAAGATCGACACCAGTTTACCCACCGATACCGGCGACGTGTTCCCAAGATTATACACTCTCAACTGCGCCGGACCTCTCTTCTTTCCGCCTTTCCCGGTGCTCTTCTCCGCCGTATCCACCGCCCCCAAACACCCTTTCACGATATCGTCGATGAACGTGAAATCACGAGCCACCTCTTTGTTATCATGCGTCTGGTAAATGTTGATCGGTTTCCCCTGAAGTATGTCCTTGGTGAAGAAGAAGTAAGCCATGTCGGGTCTGCCCCATGGCCCGTAAACAGTGAAGAATCGGAGCCCCGTGATGGATAGCCCGTAAATATGGTTGTATGTGTGGGCGATTTCTTCTCCCGCCTTTTTTGTGGCGGCGTAAAGGCTCGCCGGTTGGTCTGTCCGGTGAGATTCCGAGAAGGGGTTTTCGGTGTTTAATCCGTAAACAGAGCTTGAAGACGCCCAGACAATCGCTGGTTGTGGATCCGCGATTTTAGCGATTTCGAGGAGATTCACGAATCCGGCAATGTTGGAGCTAACGTAGGATTGAGGATTCTCCATAGCGTAACGCACACCCGCCTGAGCGGCTAAGTGAAGAATATGAGTGAACGGAACAATGTCAAAAAGCTTAGCTAACAACTCGCCGTCGTTGAGATCTCCTTCAACAATGAAGATCTCGTGTTGTTTCAATACTTTTTGTCTTGCTCGTTTCAACGACGGATCGTAGTAAGAATTGAAATTATCCAGACCCAAAACACCGTCGCCGCGTTTTTTCAAAGCAAGCGAGCAGTGAGTTCCGACAAACCCGCCGGCGCCGGTGACCAGGACAGAAAACCCATTAACACGACGAGGGGTAGAAGAACGCCGGACCTCCTTCTCCCAAGACGCACCGCTGCCGTAAAAAGCAGAGGAAAGAAGGTGGGATGTAGTGTGAACACGATGGCCGGCGGCCGGAGTTGCGGTATCGGAAAGTGGAGGATAATTAAATGTAAAAAAGAAGATTAAAACCAAAGCAACCAAAAGGGTAACACGAAAAAGAAGCTTAGAGGAAGCAGCTAAAAGCTTGGTGCTATTAACTCGCCGGATGTAGCTATTGTAGCGTTCGAGCTTGGTTGTTTTACTGGTGTCCGGCGGTGACCCCATAAATGCCGGTGGTGAATTGAATTGTATTGATAGAGCTGATTAATTATCAATCAATAATGTTGGATGATAATTGGAGCCCTGAAGTGAAGAGTGTTGAAGGGAAGGATATAAAGGAGAAGGATGAAACAGAGTGGGGGGTGGGGGGGGGGGGGGGGGGGGGGTAGGGGGTAGAGGGTGGGGTCCGGTGAAGAGTTGTGTTCCGGTGTCCACTTGCTTTATAAATTACGACATGCTTTTCACTCGCTTACAGGTGGAAACACTTAAAGAAGGAAATAAACCTATACATACATGTCTGTATTTATAATTAAAATTTACTTTTTCTTTTTCTTTTAAATAAATATATATTAAAACAAAAGATCCAACTATATGGGAACAATAAGATACTGTAATAATTAATTGTAACTATAAATTATGTTCTTAAAGCAGTGGTAAATAATTTTGGTAATAGAGTTTAATTCTAACTTTGTGTTACTAACTTATTAACAACTAACTTTGTCGTTAAAAAAAAAAAAAAAAAACTTTCTTTTAGCTTATAAGATAAACCAACATTATGTTTTAGTAAAATTTCAAGAAACTTCCTTTTATTATTTTAATTTCTTGTAGGTAAGGATATATTGTATTATTAAATATATAAATAAAACTGCATTGATGAAATAAGTCTTCAGGAGGAGACAATGTGTGATTATATTAAATAGAATACCATTAATTAAAAAATTGCAATTAAGTATTTTTTTTCTAAAATATTGATTATCTCCTCACTTTTTAATTAGGAGCCAAAATTTTCAATTCGAATTTAGAGTTTAACATGAATTATAAATTCATGTTAGAGATAAGGATTGAATTAGACTTGATGTGTTGCAATATTTATATCTTTAACAAACAATTGAACCATAGAGAATTAAGATGTAGATAGAATTGTGGTGTGGAAACAAAGAAAATTGATCAAAGTGGCCTTCTTTGGCTACATGTAAAATAGGCAGCAATCATGCTGATTTACAAACTATGTGTGCATCAGCTGACTGGGTAGAATGGCTCTCATCACCTCAAGCGCTAAAGTAAAGGAGCTGTGTTTTCATCCAGTTTCATCTATTTAGCTTATGTTCTTCATGTTTATTTTGCTGCCTGTGTTTTCCTTTAGTAGCGGCTGTAGGCCTTGGTGTAGCCTGTTACACCATAGTTTTAGTAGCTAAATTTCTGGTTTTTTGATGGGTGCAGGCCTACTGCCTGTTGTGTTTTATGGCTTAGTTGCCATATGGACTCTGTAGTTTTGTTGGTTGGTTCATTGGTATTTGGTATTGTGCTTTTCAAAAAAAAAAAAAAAACAAAATTTTATATATATATATATATATATAGGGGAGGGTTCATGCGAGAACCGTTGTTAGTGCGAGAACCATGTGTGTAAAAGTTCAAACGAGAACTGTTTTTTGTACGAGAACCGCGAGAACCAATCTGAGCCGTCAAATTCCCCCTCCTTCAATGTCATCATTCACCCATGAATTCCTCACATGCACTCTGCCGCACTTGATCCCCCCATGCTCCACATCCGTGAGTTCCACTTTATCAATTCAACGGCTAAGATTGGTTCTCGTAGTTCTAGTACGAAAAACAGTTCTCGTTTGGATCATCCCCTATATATATATATATATATATATTTTTTTTTTTTCTTTTCGATTCTAGCTCGGATCCTTTTTTATACTTTAGTTCTAACTAGAGATGTAAACGAGGCGAGACGAGCCCGAACATTATGGCTTATACCCTTAAATATGTGACTGGGAATAAAAAATAGTGAGATTATCAGAGCAAAAAAGTCACAATTGTTATGTATGTCAAAAGAGAGATGATTTGTACACAACAAGTTTTTGTTACACACAACAATTAGTGGTTATTATGACCATTATGCTCTTCAATATATATGTGAATGATTGTGAATAAAAAATAGTAAGCAGATTATAAAGACATAAAAGTCACAATTATTATATTTGACAAACTCTTGTTATATACAAATCATCTCACATACATAATAAAAACATATTGCATACAAATTATCTTCCATTGTCAAAGGTAATAATGTTCTTTTAAGCTCTGAAGTAGTTGAATAATGCTGATATGTTAGCCTAAGCTAAGCTCCTATATATACTTGGTAAGACCTACACATACTTAATTAGAGTTCAATTCATATATCATCCTAGCTAGTTGGACTACTTACTTAACCATGAGGCCACTCAATTTGCAGTCAAAGATCGATTAAAAGTTGATGAAGAAAATAGAAAATAGTTTTGATTAAATAAAGAAAATAGAAAATATCTTTTGCGGAGTCTCCTTTTGCGGCGACACAAGGCTTTTAGCGGCGACGTCCAATATTTTAGGTGGGAAAAAACCCTGCCATGGTTTTCGGTGGGGAAAAAGGTGGGAATACCCTATGTCGCCGCAAAAAGCCTTTAGCGGCGACACCTTTTAATCAGATGATAACGGGTCATCTTTTTATCGTTTAGCGAGGATTTAGCGGCGACATATGTCACCGCAAAAGGCTTAAGTCGCAAAAACCTTTATTTCCTGTAGTGTTGGAACAGTACTTGTGAATATTTGAAGAGTACATTAATCGTAGTTTCTTAATTAAAATATGATGTACTTAATTAAAATTGATGCCAATTAAGTACTAGCTAGAACTAGGACTGATTAGTTAATAATCTTAAACCTAAGTCATAAGTTCCTTAAAAATGTTTTTATTATGTGAGCTTATGAGATATTATACTTTTAATAATCTTCTCAAGATTTTAACACCCGAATAAGACTGGAGGACTAGAAATTATGTAAACTATAATTCAAAGCCCTTATAATTTTCCATAAACCTGTTAATATAATAGCATTTCTATAATTGGAATTAATAGGGGAATTTAGAGTTGTTCATTACCCAAAAACCTTATTTCTCAATAAATTAATTGTGCTAGCTAGCTCAAGTTTTTCCATATTAACGTTGAGTGAATGTTTCTTGGGCGAAAATATGGAGGTGATGCAAGTCGTCTTCTTAGATCTTTTTCTCCGGTATTCATTAATTGCATGCTACACACACAATAACCTTAAAACCTAGCTTTTATACATAAATATAATATATATATATATATATATATATATATATATATATATATATATATATATATAATATTATTATATAAATTTTGTATTGTTTTGTAATGAAGAGTCGAGTCGACGAATGGGGATGGGGGGTACGTAGTGTCGGTTAATTACTGCACCACCATATGGCAACTGGCAAGCTCACGCCGACACCCCACACCGTATATTAAAAGTCAATTTCTGCATTTGACCATATATATATATTTTTAATTAGTTTTGTCTATTAAACGGTTAATTACTAATAAGCAGCATTACGAATTAATACTCATATATATAAAGCTTAATAAAACTGTTAGCACCGGGGAGCACAAGTGATTAATTCTTCTATTATTGTAACAACGTGATTTTTTATTATTGTCATTTATAAAATTTTTAAATATTTTATTAATAGTTTACAACAGAAGATTTATCATCACAATACAAAATATGAAAATTACTATATTATTTACGTCTATTCTTAAAAAAACTTTCCCAATTAGACTAATGAGTCTATAGACTATTGTCCCTCCAATTGATTGGATCTTCTATTTTGGGAATCAAATTAACTAATGAGAAATTACACTCATCACAAATCAGCCACTTTTGCCATAATTAACCAAAAGTATTGCTTTCATCACATCTTCTCTTTCTGATCAAAAACTATATATTGATCCATCACATATGTTTAATAGCTTCCTAAACTTCTCTTGTAAAAGGTTTTCCCAAGCTAAGCAAATCTTTCAATCATAATTTATTAGAAGCCGTTTTCAGTCATAGACAACAGGGGCGGACCCAAGATATAACCAGTAATGGCATGGGACACCAGTTACCGCGTAGTATAAATCTCGATTTTTTCGAGGCGGTGCTACTATTTCGTAGTGTAAATTTCGATTTTTTCAAACTAATGTTCCCACCCATTTCTAATAGTATCACCACCCATTTCAGATTATGTGTCCGCCTCTAATAAACAATAAGGTACAAACAGTTCATACACACATTACAAGTTGACAATAGATAAAGTTCATCCGTATGTCTACTTTTATTACGTACTGTAAGATTTCCTGGGATCAAATATTTTTTTAAGTTCTTGTTACCCGCCTTAGATGTCGTATATATAGCTTTATATAGATTTGTTTGTCCTCCAAACATCATAATCATAATAATAATTAATTCATAAAATTTACCGTTAGACGTAAGATGCAATGGTAGTGACTAGCGTGCCCCCACCAAAAAGTTCGTCGGTATACTTTTTTGTAATTCAATACACAATTTAATTTTTTTATTTTGTATATAAAAAAATTATCTCACAATTTAATTCAATACATAATTTATTTTTATTATTTTGCATATAGAAAAATTATCTCACAATTTAATTCAATACACAATTTGAAACGTAATTTCGTTTTATTGTAAAAGTAGTAGAGTTGCAAGGTCATAACCGTACAATTACCTTTTTTTTTTAACAACCAATATTATCTCATTCATTAATCACTGTCAAAAGATACACACAAAACTCCCACAAGTACACTCTGTACCACTCATACACTACAATAGAATCAGACGCATTACCAACCCTCACAAAACTACCTATCACAAGACCATACAGCTATCGCAATAAACATCGAAACATGTAGATAACACTAGAAAGCTCCCTGCTAAAATACCTGGCCCAACTGAAAAGATACATAGTAATACCATGTCACAGGTAAAGTCCGACTCATTACAACACCACCGCACATGGCCCAGTATTTCGCTAAAGTGCATACCAGACACCATCAGCCCCTCATTACCACGGTAACTCTGAACGGACCATGCCACCAGGTCCCATCACAACATGTAGAAACTATACTCATCAAAATGGTCAGATATGCATATTAATCACTCAATAGGGTATATGCATCAAGCTGACCGAAGAACTCTGAGGCTCAAAAGGGCATCCTAGCTACATCTCACCCTGGAAAATAATAACCTTCCCCCACTCAACACTCCATAATCGACTCACCCACATATCCTCTAAAACAGCTAAAAAGAAACTCTGTGGCTCAAAAAGTTAGAAAGGTTATGGGAAACACCATTAGCAGCCCTCCTAACCTCCAGACCTCCATCGCCAAATGCACACCGAAACACCCCTAACACCAGAACCTAACAGCCCCTCCCCCCTCAGGCCTCTACCGAAATAGCCACCAGAACTCCAGCCCACCCCCACCCCACAACGTAGACAATATATATTATACTACATATCGAGATCTCAGGACTAACTACACTCGCACAAAACTCTGGAGCTTGAAAAACGGATTTGCATAAGTGATAGGAACGATGGCCTAGCAAACCGACAGGATTGGAATGCCTCCCTTATACCACCTCGGTGTCAACACGTGCAAACCTCCTGCACTAAAAAACACCCCATCTACTAGCCTATGACCATGGCTAACAAGTGTTGGATATACAATGTGATGTGTGTGCTAAAGTGCCTCACAAAAACACCAGAAGAAATCTTAGCCACAGCCTCGAACCTCCCATCACCACCCTTATATCACCTAACCCGGCCCCCCACCCAAATAAACATAGAATCACAGACTCCACAGCCTTTGAGAGTTAAACGCCATCATCCAGTTGCACATAGTACCTGCCAAAACAACACATATATATACTACCGATATACCAATATAACCTATACTATTACACCCCAACATCCCGATCACCTCATTCACACCGTACACGCCATTCCAGAGATTTGTACATCTTCTTGTAAAGCAGCACATCACCTGCAAATACATCTACGTAGTACCTGTACTGCATCAATCTAAACAAAACACTCAAGACATATAGGCTCAAATGACATAATACACTACTACTGACATGACGCACCCAAAACACAGTACAGACACAGCCCTTACCCACCTACCCTCATCCGCACGACCAAGACCTCTACCTCCTATCTCACCTGCTAACCTTCGTAGACTTACCACTCAACACTCGCCACCCACCTATCAACAAACCCATTTCTATCCATACCTAAACCCAAAACAACCATAGCCCCGACCTACCTAACCCTTTCTTTGCCAAAGCGTCCGCATTAAAGTTCAAATCCCTAGGAATTACTCTAATATCAACCCCACCACACACACATATAAGACCCTTGATCCGACTTAAAACATCCCCTACCACGGTTGGTGGATCAACTATCCCATTGACTATTTTAGCTACCATCTCCGAATCGGTTAATATCCTTAAACGTTCCTCACACCAATTCTTATTACTTCTAAAAGTTAAGAGGCCAAAGTACACTGCCTCCAACTCAGCAACTAAGGGAACACACGCCGGAATTGGCTTTGAAAAAGCACCAACGATATCCCCTTTTACCCCTTTCCTAAAGATTCCCCCGATTCCTGCAATCCCCACAAAACTATTTACCGATCCATCAATGTACAGAACCAGACCATCGACACCCACCCCACTACTAGCACTGTCGACCCCCGTTAGTATGTTATCTCCCCTTAACACCTCCAAAGGCCTTATACATATATCAAGAGATGACCCTGCCACCGCAGGCCAGCTCGCGAAACACCACTGCCCTGCTCTCATCCAAATCACATCCACCAATCTCTCAACATTCATCCTCTTATTATTGAATACTATATTATTCCTCTCAATCCAAATAGACCATAGTACACTATACAAGACTAACATCCACACCTTCTTAATCCATCTCTTATTACCAAAATTTGGCCATATCACCACTAACTCTCCAATATCCCTTTGGCATAACCCACGGCACTCCCACCATATCCAATTCTCTCGACCAAACCTCCCATGACCTACTACAATGTAATAATAAATGGACCGTAGTCTCATTAACCTTACTACATAACGTACACTCTAACCCACTCGACAACGGCACACCTCTCCTAGCCAGCTCCATCCTTGATGGGATACTATTCCAAATTGCTTGCCATACAAAGAGGCGAACTTTAGGAGGACCCCAATATTCCCAAACCTTAGAAACACCCTGAGACACTTGCTCCTCATTTAACAACTCTACCAGACTACTCACAGAAAACTCCCCGTTAGGTTCATGACACCAACGTATACTATCACTGCAGTCCCTCTTCAACAGCTGAGAGTTTAATAACCTCAAGAACTCATTATAGACCTCCACTTCCCAATCAAACACCTTCCTTCTTAACTTAACTACCCAAAGCCACCCGGAGTCTCGCCATTCCCCATAACTCTCTACCTTCCCTTCCTTCTTAATTGCTAAGGCAAAGATTCTAGGGAACCTATTTCTAAGACTAAACTCCCCAGCCCACCTATCATTCCAAAAGTCAAACATGTCACCCTTACCTAGAACAACCACAAAACCTTTCCTAAGAACATCAGACAACTTATCTTCGCCCATCAACAGTCCTGATATAGCCTTCCAGATGTTTGACAGCCTAACATTACTACCCCAATGTACACCAGGACCAATAGGCAACTCCCCATACTTACAATTAACCACCCTCCTCCACACGGTATTACCCCCGATCCAATACCGCCAAACCCATTTGGACAGAAGGGCCTTATTTTTCTGTTGCAGATCACCAACCCCTAACCCCCCGCAACGTTTGGGTTTCTGTACCTTACTCCAAGCAATCATATTCATGCTTTTCTTCTCACCACCTTTAGACCACATGAACTGTCTCCTCATTTTCTCCAACGTCTTATACACCCCAACCGGCATACAAAACAATGACAAAAAAATACACTGGAAGGTTATTTAACACTGATTTAATCAGAGTAACCTTCCCTGCTTTGGACAACAGTCTAGCCTTCCAACCCTCCAACCTCCTCTTAACTTTTTGTATCACGGGGTCCCAAAAAGATTGCTTCCTTGGATTCCCGCCTATTGGTAAACCCAGATAAGTACACGGAAGTCTACCTATCTGGCATCCTAACGTATCACTAATCTCAACTGGCCTTTCCTCCCTAACATTAACACCATACACCACACTTTTCTTCAGATTCAACTTCATCCCTGACATTAAGAAAAACACTTTAAGAACATAACACATATTCCTAATTTGGTCTCGATCCATTTTACTAATAAGCATCGTATCATCTGCAAATTGAATGTGAGATAAAGTCATAGATGACCGACCCTCTAGCTTATAACCCTCAAACAGCCCCATCTCAATTCCTTTCCGACATAAAGCATTAATGCCTTCCACTGCGATATTGAACAAAAGAGGCGACATAGGATCCCCTTGTTTAAGACCTCTTTTCATTGGGAACCTTCGAGTTGGTGACCCATTGACCAATACCGATAAGGAAGAAATACTGAGGCATCCTATAACCCAAGATATCCATCTTGGCCCAAAATTTTCTCCAAGAATGTCGGCCAAGTAACTCCATTCTATGGAGTCATATGCCTTCTCGAAGTCAAGCTTGAGTAAAACTCCTTCCTCCCTCCCTGACCTCATTGCATGCACAACCTCTTCAGCTATCATAACACAATCCAGAATCCGTATCCCTTTGGTAAAGGCAAACTGGAAATCCCCTATCACTTCTAATATTACCAACCCTAGCCTCCTGGCCAACACCTTAGACACAATCTTATACAAACTACCAACAAGAGAAATAGGCCTAAACTCTCTAATACTGATCGGGGAACTGACTTTAGGGATGAGGGTGATGAAAGCCTCCCCCATTTCCTTAGGCAGTATTCCATCAATAAAGAAGCCTCCTAACAAACGGACCAGATCATCTCCTATCAAATCCCAATAGTCTTTGAAGAACTGTAGATTAAACCCATCCGGACCAGGAGCCTTCTCGCCATGACAGCTCCAAACAGCCGTCTTAACCTCTTCCTTCTCAAACACTCTTTCTAGCCATTTCGAACTTTCCTCAGATAATCTTTTAACACCTATACCCCTACAGCTGACACATATTCCTCTACTTCTGAAATGATTCTCAAAATAAGAAGCAATACCCTCTTTTACGCTACCTATCTCCTTGAGAACTCTACCTTCTATCTCGATGTTACTGACTCTGTTTGACCTAGCCCTAACACTAGACATTATATGGAAAAAATTCGAATTGCAATCCCCCTTTTGTAGCCACAACACCCTCGATTTTTGTCTTGCTTGATCGAACTCCCTTTGTCTCCAATGCCACATTGCATCCTTAGCCCTTTTCCATAGCTTCCATAATTCCTCATCATTCGGATCAACCTCTCTACGAGCTTCTAATTCCACCAACTCTCTCTCGAATCTCCTTACATTATTATTCACAGAGTCCTTATCAAACCTAAATCTCTTTTTGATTGCTAACTTGACATTTTTTAACTTAACTGCCACATTACCTTTTCTACTACCTTCCCATGCACCGCGTACACATTCTTTGAAACCATCCTCTTTCACCCACCAATTAAACATCCTAAATGGCGTAGGACCCCAATCCTCGACTTTCTTCCCCAAGACTACCGGATAGTGATCAGAAACCCTATCCTCCGTTACCCATTGACACACATCGGGTATCTGTTCTAATAGGTCTGGATCAAATAGGAATCGATCTAACCTACTCGACACTAGCTGCTTTTGGTTGTTGTTCCATGTAAACCTACCATTTAACATTGGTAAATTAACCAAGCCGTCCCTCTTGATGAAGGAACTAAACTCTCTCATACCCCCATCCTTCTTCTTGCACGAAGATCTTTCCTCAACCTCCACTATCTCGTTCCAGTCCCCACCCATTATCCAACAAATCTTATGCTGCCCTCTCAATAATTCCAATTCCTCATACATATCCCTTCTCCTATTTCTGTCGTTTGATACATAAACATTACACAAAACAACCTCTACATTACTAGGCTTCCATATCCCCCTTATGCACAACCCACCTAGGCATCTAAACACTAACTTCAGTTCAAAAGAGTCCACATCCCATAGAGTCATGACACCCCCCGCTCTACCCGTTGCATTATTCCATTCCACTCCCACATTGTTATCCCGCCACAGACCCCTCCCAATTCTATCGATATTATTACTGACTTTTGTTTCTTGAAGAAATACTACCCTTGGATTAGCATACCTAATAACCCTAGCAATGGCTCTTTTTTTCGAACCCTTACCCACCCCATTCACATTTAATGACATAAACATTTTAAATAAGTAAGAACACAATAGCACAAATGATAGAAGACTTACAGACCCTGGGTAACGCAACTATCGGCCTTTAGTCTCAATTTCACCTCCTTTTTCGTGGCCGTGAGATGAAATCCCATATCCGCAACAATCTTCAAAATCCTGTCGGCTTCCTCATCGGAATCCACATGACCCAAGCCACTCTTCTTTAGATCCTCTGAAACACCCTCTTCTTTCTACTAGCACCGTTTGAGCCTTTAAGACCCCCTTTTTTTGATTTAGACATCTTCCCTATCTTCCGTGACCCTTTCTTTTTTCTTTGATCAAAAGCTATGTCGATCCACTCATCTGTAGATAGGCTTTTATCCTGCAACAACTCCTCACGCTGCAGCTCAAACTCCTCGTCAGAAGAAATAACTTTCGTTTCTACATTCCCGCATCGAGCCCCGCTGTCCATAACCATCTCCTGTATATGAACATTAACTAAATTATCATCGCTAACTTCCCTTATATTCACATCGCCCTCATTCAACTTTGATCCATTTGTAAACAGCACCTCAGTAAAAACAACACTGTCTGGGATAATTTTATTTACTTCTCTATTTGAAAATAGGTCCTCATTTTCTGAATTTACTGGATTTTCTTTATCATTTTTGGGCTCCACATTGATTTGTTCATCAGAATCAAACTCCACCATCTTAGGCCCAACATGGCCCTCATCGCCTGTTGGATTTACTGGATTTTCTTTATAAGCAGCTCCCTCATCGATTTGCTCCACATTGATTGGGCTAGGTCTAATATCATTATTAAAACTAATAATGTTAGCCGCCAAGGGCTTCTCTCCCCTGCCTTCACCTGTTGAATTACCCATGATACCATCATCACCTTGCCTCGTATTCTGTGTATCAACATCGACTTCCACTCTCTCGAACATCTCACCCGCCGCCCTCTCCTTTCTGTGAGAAATTGACGTTTCAGCTTGCTTCGCCGGAATACCCTCTCTTCTGCCGTCGATAGCTTCATTGTTCATATGGTGATTGTAAGTCGTCGAGATTTCCTCATCTCTTATCGTGATTTCATATTTCGCGGGCAATAAATCATTGCATCGATCATCACTAATCCAGATCTGAAAGACTTCCCCATCGACCGAAATATTCACTGTGCTCGGGATCGCCGCACTGTGAGTTCTAATCAAGACTTTCCCTACATCCACCCTTCTTCTAGACCGTGTATCATCATCAATAGTAATGTATGTTCCCCATCTATCGGCTATGCTTCTAAAAAATTCTTCACCAAAGACATGTAATGGTATACCTTCAATCCGTAACCAACGTAACGTGCTGGAATCAACATCCTTTGCTTACCAAACTTTGATCCAGTCGAATACCTCATAAATCTTTTTTACATTCACCTTGGCATCTTGATAAAACCTGTCCATCGTGCTCTTATCCTCAAAAGTAAGTAGAAACCACGTTCCACCCATAACTTTTGGTTGAAATTCATATTCATCTGCTAATTGACTTAGCCTACTTAATATACCAGAAATGTCTTCTACCTCTTCTACACAAACCTCCCCGACAAGAGCCCACTTCAACCATTCTTTATCGTGTTCCTTTGTGTAAAAATAGAAGCTTGCCGGCTTACCGTAACCCTCTGGTTTAGTGACTCGAGCAGGTTTCTTTTTGACAAACACCTCCCTATTATTGCTTTTGTTTTGATTGTTCCCATTCGTCCTTCGCTGCTGTAGGAGGGCATCCTTAAAGGATCTTCCTTCTATCCTTTCTGCAGATGCATACTGAATGATATTCACTTCTCTTCTTTCTTTGTATTGATGCAATTTATTATGCTTAAACACCTCCCTTCCCTTAGTACCTCCACTTCTTTTGGTTGCACCCTTAACTAACGCTTTCTGCCCATCGAACCATACCTTGTCAAAGTGCTTCCATCTCCCTTCATCCAACCCATCATTCACGAAACGGACAAACACGTATCGTTTTCCGTTTAAATTTGGTTTTTTCGCTAAGTATACATCACAAATTTTGCCTACTCCCTTCATAGCTATCCATAAATCCTTCTCACTCCAGCTGCTGGGAAAATTCGATACATAGTAAGATATCCACCTGTTACTCACGTTGCTACTTCTCCCATGCACAGAGTTATCCGTTGTCACCTTTTCTTTCCATTGATACGATTTTGTACTCTCTCTACCTTTCCCGTAACCATTGGTAACGTTTCTCCCAGTTGCTATTACCTTTCCATTCCTACCGATCCATTTCCAGTTGTCGAAATCGTCACCAACCTTCTGCTCCCTACCTTTCTGAAACCTGCCGGAACCGCCGCTGGTTGGGGTCTTCTCCTCCATGTTAATCTTCGGTCTTATCATGTACTATATCATTATTTTATAACCATTAAACCCAAATATTATTATTATTATTATTATTATTATTATTTATTTATTTATTTATTTATTTATTTTTATTATATTTGGTGAGGGGCCTCCATTTTTCAATCAGTTAGCAGAAACTTGGGGCCACGCTAGAAGGAATAAGACAATGAGGGCTTGATTGGATCTTTTTGTTCGCCAATAATATGTTTTCCAAAAATGTTTTTTTTAATACGAAATCTTTATAATCAAGAGTTGCAGTGATTGGTAGCTTCTATCATGCTTAAAATTTTGTGCGTTATGTTAAATTCTTTTGAAATTATAATTATTTCTATAAAAGTGTTTCCAGTCAAGTTAAATTTGTATATATGTGATACTGTTTTAACTTTTAATACGAGTTTGCTAATGATTTAAATATTATATTTTATACAATCGAGGCACTTTTTATGAAGAAATATAAATGTAGAAGTGAAACAAAGCATCATATATACTTATCTCTTTTTAACTGTTATTTTTACAGTCCAACAAGTAGTGATCAAGTAACCTGTAATCGAGATAATCTGAAAACGACAGACGAATAAATACGTGTATGCTAAGAAACAATTAGATTTTATAATTAATTTCCAAAACTCATATATAATAGTTAAAATTAAATTCATTTTCAGTGGATAATTGTAAACAATGATCATAGTTTTAAAAATTAATTTATAAAGACTGTTTGACTTTAAAGTGTGAAATTTTATATAAACAAAAAGCCCCACTTCTGGAATATCACCAACCTTGTTCTGACTTTGGATAACCGCGTTTTGGATTCGCACACAGATTATTCCATCCCTTTTCGGTAAAAGATAAATATAACATGTACGTATACATATAACTCGTATATAATAAAATCACTTCACTGATAATAATAATAATTCTGAGTTAGACCAATATAAATACACCATATTAGATGTCGATATAATATATTGCTTGGTTTAAAAATTGATAAAATATTAAATATTCATAAAAATATATTAAATGAATATAAAATATAAAAGAAATATGAATTTAAAAGGATGACGTCAATATCCAGCCTAGCGGTAGAAGTGTTGGCGCGAGATTGAGGATTAACGTATGAGCATCGGGTGTACCCATGCTTGGGCATCCCATGTTTCTTGCCATATCACCGCCACATCATCTATGCTTCAACTATGCTTAAACCTCCGTACTGTAAGTTTGTGGGGTTCCAACTCAAAACCAATTGGTTATGAGAGGAGTAGCCCATGACACTTATAAAGCAGATTACAAAGTTACGTTTTGTCCGATGTGGGACATTACTCAACACGCCCCCTCACGTGTGGCGTTCTCTTTTTTTCCGAGCCTAACACGTGAGTACTTATGGGTTACGCGGAGTCCGGGTGAACCTTGCTCTGATACCATGTAAGTTTGTGGGGTTCCAACTCAAAACCAATTGGTTATGAGAGGAGTAGCCCAGGACACTTATAAAGCAGATTACAAAGTCACGTTCTGTCCGATGTGGGACATTACTCAACATTACCCATGCTTAAACTCTTCATAGATTTTTTATTTAAAAAAAATATCCCCTCTCCTCTTTCCTCTCTCCTCTATCCACTTTTTCTCTCTTTCTCTCTCATCTCTCTCTCCTCTCTCTATCGGTGCCCCAATGCTAAGAAGTGAAGTCATACTTCGGTACCCCAACGGCCCAACTTGGGGGGTGGTGTTCCATGTGGTACGCCGGTACCACATGCCAAATCAGCATGCCAATCTCCTTGCCACTGGTACACTTCTTGCTCTAAAGGAAAAAAATATGGTATATAATAGGAACAGACATAATTGTATTCCTTTTAGAAGATATAGATCATTATTAATTAGTTATGGTAAAAGATAAAATATTTATTGGTTATTCTTAAAAAGAATCTAAAACAATTATAAACTATTTTAAAATTTTAAAATTATAATTTGGTTAATATGATATTTAAAATTTTTTAAGGGTTTAAAAAGGCATCTATGAAATAATTCAAATAACTTGGACTTAAAAAATCAAAATCAAAATTTCAGTTTTAATTAAATATATGATCAAGATTAAACAATTTTATTTATTTTATTAAAAGGAAGGTTATTGTCATTTAATAATTTTAATGAATGTTAGTATTTTATTTATATTAGAAAATTAGAAGCGTAGTCAAAATCAATGCAGGGTTACACAAGGTTTTTCCCTCCGAATATACAACATAGCTCTAGCAACGACGACATTATTCACTTTGAGAAATGAAAATAAAAAGGAAAGAAGTCAAGAAGCTAGTAAGGTTTAAGTTTCAATATAGATGTCGTCCTAATTTCATTTTAAAAACTTTTACGATTTTACCTTTATCGTGTCATTCAGGTCATTACCAGGTTGTCGGGTTTGTGTCAGCCCGCTTTTTTTATTTTTCATATTTGAGTCACTTTTTCGAATAGGTTTCGTGTCGTGTCAAAAATTGTCAACCTTACAGTTTTTTCTCCCCCTTTATTTGTACTACATCTTGATGCAATTGATTGTTTCTCCCTTGAAACTCATATCTTTAAACAAATATTGGATAAGTTTGAATTAGTTAGATTAATGTTTACTTATTATAAGTTTATAACCGAATATGGTACTATCATCACAGCAACTACTGCACCTACCGAGGTTGTGATGAGGGTAGGTGGCGGTCATCACCACTACTGCCATCACTGGGTTAACTTCATAATAAGGTTGGGGTGAGTGGGTATAAAATATAAAATCAAGTCTTTTCGTATTACGATACACGTATCTACTATCAAGTTTGTTCCTCTCTCGCATCGATACTTTCACTATTTATCTGGGTGTTAACATCGTTTGTTATTTTTTTTTTTTCAAAAGTTTCATTTCTTTTGCGTTTAAACTATTTAATTATTAAAACCATAAATAAGAAAATGAGAACGGAATTTAATTAAATTGTTTGGATCTCAAAAAAGAAACCATGCTTATTTGGGAGAATGACATTGGCACCCATCTTCTTAAGTTCACACACACATGGGACTATGGGAGCCCTTACTGAGAACGAAACTTAATTGGGCGACCACATTAAAAGATTGATTAATGACAGATAAAACTGAACGATGATTTCTAATTAATAAATTCCAATATACCCTCTTGTAGTTAAATCAACAATTTATAGCTAGGTTGCATGGTGATTTATTTATAACAACGTATACCTTTAGCATCTAGTTAGTTGACCGGATTAAATATTATCTAATGGTATTAAAAGCAATGTTTTAAAACCCAGTTTTTTGATAGATCAGGTCTTCTCACTGTGTCCGGGTCAACTGTTTGATTGGCGGGTCAACCAGGTTTTCATTATGTGTGTGTATACATATATATATATATATATATAAAAACCACAAAAAGTAAAGAAAAATATTGGCTACAATAACAAAAAACATAAGCATACAATACCATTAACCCAAACATAAAAATCAAGTTCAACATAACATACAATACTTAAAAAAAGGAAATTCATCAAACATCAAACAACAGTTCTCATATGTTCACAATCAAACCAAATAAAAGATTTTAAGACATTTAAAACTGAGTTAGAGTTTAGGTTTGAAAAGCTTAGGTAAAAAAATACAAAACCGGGTCACAACAGGTCAACATAAACCAGGTTGACCAGTTCAACCATTAGCCCGACAGGGTCACTTCGGGCTATAAATCATCAAAAATCCGCTCAACATTGACCCCCTATGTCAGCTAGTCCCAGGTCAGACAGTTCCACCGACAGAGTTGACCCGGATCTCTTAAAACATTAAATCACTGTACTAATTTTTTAAGTTTATATCAATAACAATTATTTATTTATTTTTAAAATTGTTACTAATTGCTACTTTTTTTATTTTGCTTTTTATTTAGTTACTATTATTATGTTCTTTATAAGTCTACTATATATATATATATATATATATATATTCTGGTACTTTGGCCATGAATTGATATGTATATTCTGGTAAAGGGGATGGACTGAAGGTTTCTCGGGATGCTCGAGTGATAATGCATGGCAGACTGCGACGTGGTATTTACGTTCTGGAGGGCAGTTCAGCGAGTGGAACGGCGGCTGTACCGAACTTGGAGAGGAAAATTGACCTGACGAAGTCGAGACGACACGGGTGGAGTTGGTCTCCAGTTAAGTCGCGCGACGCGGTGTCGGACTTCGTGGCTCGAACAAGGAGGTAGTCCCTTCGGGGAGGCTGGCAGATGAGAGACAGTTCTTTGGTATTGACGGTTTGACGGTTGAGGACTCGGGTCATGGGAGATTGTCGGATCTCGGTTGACTGGTGGAGGGTACTCAAGTCAAGGGGGAGATTGTTGGGTGTGACTTGATTAGCGGTTTGGTATTTGAAACTAGAATGGTAACTCGACGAGATAAACGGTTTTGATTTCGGAGCTCGGCGGAGTGCAATGGAAATTAAGTTGCATGGATATGAATTAATGGATGCATGGAAGTTATTTGCATGGCTTTTGAATTCTTTGGATAAAGCACACTTGGATATAACTTTGAATTCAAATGAGATTAATGTTTATCCTTATCTTAGCTTGTTTTCATATTTAAGTTAAGATACAGCCGAGGATTTCAATAATTAATGTTTATCATTATGTATTAGAGTTGGATTAGGTTTCTAGTTTGTTGCCTATAAATACCAAGGCTAGTGGTCAAGTCATATGTACATCAAAATATCTCTGGAGTCATAATAAAGAAGTCTCTGTTCCTGCCCGTGGACGTAGGTCGTGTTTGGACCGAACCACGTTAAATCTCGTGTTCGTTTATTTTCTGTTTTCCGCATTATTCTAACGCTGGTATTAGGTGTCTCGATCCTAACAACAATGGTCGAATTTTAACAGTACCGACCCTAATAAGGTCGCCACGTGTTCCTGATCGATACCACACAACAGTCAAAAACCTCATCCCGCTGTGAGACGGTAGCTAGTGTATACCTATAGCCTAATTGTTAAATTTCCGAATCGTGGTAGCACAATACCTAGTGTCACTTGTTGTTTGAGATGGGCTTTTAGGACCGACCGGACCGGTCCAACGAAGACCGAATGAACCGAGCCGGTCCAAGACCACGGGAGAGAGAAACGGTCCGAACTGGTCCAGGACCGGTCCAAGAGCAAAACCGGTCCAAAACGGTCCGTGAACCGGTCCGAACCGAGCCTGTCCAACCGAAAACCGAAAACTGAAAACCGAGCCGGTCCAACCGAAAACAAGTCACTTTTTTTTTTCAAACAAAAAACGAACCGAAAACCGGAAAATTCTAAACCGAAACTAAAAAAACCCAGAAATGTCTAAACCGAACCGGAAAATATCCGAAAACCGAGCCGGTCCAACCGAAAACAAGTCACTTTTTTTTTTTAAACAAAAAACGAACCGAAAACCGGAAAATTTTAAACCGAAACTAAAAAAAACCGGAAATGTCCAAACCGAACCGGAAAATATCCGAACGAAAAACGGACCGGTCCAGGACCGAAGTCGGACTGGTCCGGACTTGGACCGGTCCGTAAGTGGTCTAGGACCGCCCGAAGACCGAATTTATCGAAATGGTCTTACGCGAAGACCGGTCCGCCGAGGACCGGACCGGCCCGGGACCGACTAGGTCCGGACCGGACCGGCCCGGGACCGACTAGGTCCGGACCGGACCGGACCGGCTGTGGTCCAGGACCGGTCCAGGACCGATTTTGCCCATCTCTACTTGTTGTTAGCATTGTACTTAATTAACAACCCATTAATGAAGAGCCTTTTGTCACTTGTTATATGCAACCATCTGTTAACTAAGTCATAAGAAGGCAATGTCAACCACATGGGCTCTTGTTATTGGGCTCCTAATTAATCTCCTTGTCATCTAAGCAGCCCAAATATTGTTTCTTTCTTTTCAATATCTTTTCAATACTAAGCCTTTGCATCATTTGCTAACCACCCTTCGGGTCTTATATTCGGAATATGGAAAATGATTTGTATGTCTAAAGTATGTGTTTAAATGAATGCCTAAAAAGAAGATGATAACATGGGGTAAAATTTAAAATGAAGATTATGAAAGAAACATTATGTGAGACATGTTTCAGGTATTGAATGAATTAGCCATGTCTTTAGGTTGATTTATTAGACATATATCACATTACTCGAATTTGAACCACTCCGAATAGTGTTTTTTCGGACGAAATATCAAAGTTTAATGGCAGGTCATCTTCAGGAAGTGGGCAAATATGTAAATTGATAAGGAAGTCATGGAAAGGTCCTTGGAGCTGTATATCTGTTTTTGGTATATAATCAATAGTCAGTTGGGAATCTTTCTTTAAGGAGGGGTCCTTCAAGTATATATATGCATCAAGGTTGGCTGCTGAAAGTTTTTGACATTATCAAAGGAAGCTGGCAAATTTCTATATAAATTATGTTCAGGTTTTGGTCTGGTTTAGCATATGTTTTTTGCTAAAAAGAATCTTTAGTTTTTAGGATTTTTTTTATCTACATCCTAGCTAGTCCTCTAAGTTTTGTATGTGTTGGCTATTTTAATTTCAAACTCTTTGCATTTGTTGTCTCAACATTTTGAGGCATTAATGTTTATAATATGCTTATTTACTTTAAAAGAAGAAATTTAATGAATTGATGATAGTTAATAAGATATTAGCATCTCAGCTCTGATGTAATTCATAGATAATTATGAGTGTAGTACTAGAATCTGACCAACAACCATAAGTTTTATGATAAATGAATAAGTCTATTTGGAAGAAGGATGTTTAGGAGGTGGAAGTCTTCATTGGTTTGAAGAAAAGGCCAAGTAAGGCTGTTTGGAAGACTTGGAATATAGCCAAACATGTTTACTTTAATTTTTAATAGTAGATGAAATTCTCTTGTTCAAAGCAAGAAAGATGGGTTGATGGAGAAGTCTGAGGAGAATGTGGAATCTATCTGCTCAGTTTATGAAGGTTGATGTTGTTGTTTGATGAGTCTAGATTGGATCATTTGTGCTTGTAGTGTTCTTATCTTCCTTTGATCCTTTATAGTTGTTTGTTTTCTAGATGGGCTCTAGGCATGTCTAGGGCCTAGTAGATTTTTTTTGTATAGTTGTTGTGTTAGACTCCTAATTCTTTTAGTTAATTTTTGCATCTAGTTTAGGTCAGAGTGCCTTTCAAAAAAAAAAAGTTCTCGTGGCTAGGCGGCACTAGTCGGGGCTACTCGGCTAGGCGGTCAATGAAGTCAAAGTATTTTTCTTAAACACACGGGGATACTTTATATTTCATTATTTCTTGAGTATTTTTTTTGATATTTTCAGATTTGGAATTCAATAATTCATAGTTCACGGATTGATTTATTTATCAGTGTTAGATACTTCAAAGTCAACTGTGTGCCTATGTTTGAACTTGTATTTGAAGTCTTGAACAATTTTATATATTAGTGTTTCTAACCATATGTTTTGAGTCCGTGGACATTATATTTATACTTGAGTATTTATTAACATGTAGCATATATATAATTTTCTAATTTATAAGTAAATCATTTAAGTCCAAGTACCGCTAAATACTACCCGCCTAGACCGAGTGCTCACTGCTCCAAACTGACCGCCCTCACTAGCGAGTTCTCCAACATGAGCAATAGGTACATGTTCAAACCGACATAAACAAAAGTTATTGTTTTCAGTAAACTAGAACACTCATCACTCATTGATCTAATGAGCACAAGAAAAGTTTTTAATTTAATTCTGTCTACTAAATTCAAATTTCAGCTAAAATTTTTTTTCTTTGGTAAAGGGGATCAACCCCAGGCAATAAAAAATTGTTTTTTTATATCCATTATATACTAACATTGCCCAATTTTTCTTCAAAAACACAAAAGGTTTGGATCTATTTGGTTACCTTGTTCATTAACTTAAGTTTCTTTATATTTCTTCTTTTGCAAATCTTGAATATTATTTTCAAGACATTGTTGGGATCTAATACAAAGTCATGATTGGACTCTGTTTTCATTAGAGTTTGGACCTCACGAAAGCGTATGGCTAACTTTCTTGGACCATTCCTAGAGGGACTGCTCTAACGCTCCTCTCATTCACTTTAGGTCCCTAAATCGCACTCATAGTCAGCTAAGGGTTATTGGTCATATCGTTGGTCGCCAATTTTAGTTTTCACAGTGAAACATGTAGCTCAAGGTATAGATGTCATGTAACTGCCCTTGTCTATCGACGTCTCATCCTCAATGTTTGTGGTCGTTGTGACTCAGGCTCGACTACTTTGGCTGTTGATTTTGACGCAACTCCCAGGATCATAAGTTGGCTCTGACCAACGGGTTCCAGCCATGCTGATCAGAGCCCCGTTGGTCAGAGCCTTGCACAAGCCACAAGAGTTGTTCTTTTGTTTACAATTTTCTATTTTAAAAAACAAAAACACTCACCCATCTAATTTACACCTTATGTTCTTCAAAAGATTTGAACCCTCAACCTCTAAGAGGGAAAAACACCTTAGTCACACCTTGATACTGCTAGGCCAAAGACCCTTAGGTTTTTGTTTACAATGTTGGATGGCTTAACACACTATCAACGAAATAAAATAGCTTAGGAGCAAGAACAAGAAGTTGTTCAGATGACAGATTCAGGTCCAAGTATAACAACAATTCAAGATTTTTATACTAAATTCAAAAAAACAAAACAAAACAAAATCACTAATCTACATGTGAAAGTGGAAGATATGTGAGACCTTATTGTCTTCCAACCAACCAAATCATACATCTTTAATCAAATATTTTCTTTCTTTTTTAATTCATCAAAAAAATAAACCCAGAAAATGCTACTGATAACAACACAGACAACATTCGTTAGATCTTCTTCAAAAGCTTAATCCTTGTACTTCATATCAGCTAGCGAGAACCCAGGCATGTCAAACGACCCAGAAAACTTCTCGACATCAGCCTTGAGTGCTTCAATCTCCTTGTTGTTTACCAAACCCTTGTTGAAATCCTTCAACAATTTCCCGAATTCCTTCTGAATGCTTAACGTGATTTGAATAGCACGGTGAAGAAACTCACCAATTTGCTCAAAATCTTTCTCAACCAAACCCCTTGATGTCATTGCAGGTGTACCTAATCAAACCCCATTGAAAATCATTCAAGAACAATCCATAAAAGCATGAAAAAGAAATCAAGATTCTAGTAATGAAATCATACCAATACGAACACCTCCTGGAGCCAAAGCACTGCTGTCACCAAACACAGCATTCTTGTTCACAGTAATGTTTGCAATATCACATAGCTTCTCCACCTTGTTACCTGCAAAAAAGGAACCAACTTTATGAATCTAATCATTCATAACAAGATTACAACAGTTAAGGTTCGAGCAATATGACTCATATGACCATCATGAACCATGAACCCTTACCGGTCAAGCCAAGAGGGCGAAGATCCCACAAGACAAGATGGTTCTCGGTTCCACCAGTCACAAGCTTGTAGTCTTTGCTCATCAAGTATTTACCAAGTGCAACCGCATTGGCCCTAACTTGCTTAGCATAGGCCTTGAACCCAGGTGACATGGCTTGTTTCAATGCAACAGCCAGTGCACCGATCTGGTGGTTGTGAGGACCACCCTGAAGGGCTGGGAAAACAGCAAAATTGATCTTGTCTTCAAAGTCATAAACTGCATCTTCAGGTTGACCCTTCTTTGGTGGTTTTGGACCCTTGCGGTAGAAGATCATACCTGCCCTTGGTCCCCTAAGACTCTTGTGGGTGGTGGTTGTCACCACATCACAGTACTCAAATGGATCTGCAGCTTCCTATCAAATCCAAAGAAATCTTTATTACAAATGTATCTCAATATCAGATCTTAATCCAAACCATAAAAGTTCAAGAAACCCTTTAATGCAATGCTTATGCACTACATTGTATGTATTCATAGTACCTAGCATAAGCATGCAACTAAAGATCCAAAAGATCATTCCTAATCTAACTTCCTTTAGATTCAATTGTTTCATCCTCTAGATCTATAGATCTGCATCAATTTCAAATCTTGAATGTGGATCATGTTTGTATAAACTGTCAACTACATTTTAAACTTACAACAACATATGAACATGGCTGGTAATGTATGCATAAGTTTGGGGATTCAAATGCTTATTCAGCTTAAGCTAATTGAGATCAGCATAATTGAAAAGGAAGTAAATGACAAAATCCAAAATACCCAAAATGTAAGTAGATCAGATAGACATATATGCATACCTGAGCAGCAACAAGACCACTGATGTGGGCCATATCACATAGCATTAGGGCACCACACTTATCAGCAATGGATCTAATCCTCTTGTAATCCCAATCTCTAGGGTAAGCACTTCCACCACAAATGATCAATTTAGGTCTAAAATCCAAGGCCTTCTCCTCCATCTTCTCGTAATCGATAAACCCGGTAGTCGAATTCACCTTATACGGCAAACTCTCGAAGTAAATTGAAGTCGCCGATATCTTCTTCCCACCGGAAGTATAGTATCCATGTGTCAAATGACCACCTGATGGCAAATCAAGACCCATGATCCGGTCATGTGGGTTCAAGAGTGCGGTGTACGCCGCGAAATTGGCCGGAGATCCGGAGTAAGGCTGAACATTAACGCCCCATTTGGTGGGATCTAGACGGTAGGCTTCTAGGGCGCGACTACGGCAAAGGTTTTCGATTTCGTCAATGAATTCGTTGCCACCGTAGTAACGGTTGCCGGGCATTCCCTCGGAGTACTTGTTGGTTAAAGGGCTGCCGAGGGCTTGGATGACGGCGAAGGAGGTGAAGTTTTCAGAAGCTATGAGCTCAATTCCACGGCATTGGCGGCGTTTTTCCTTTTCAATTAGGTCAAAGATTTCTGGGTCGGCGGCGTCCAAGGCGGTGTTACCCCAAACATTAACCGGATCCATGGCGGAGATGGGCGGATTAGAGTGGCTATTACAGAGAGCAGGAGGAGAGGGTGGTTCGAGATTTTTGGAAATGGGGGAAGGGTTTTAATAGGCAAATGGATGTTTAGAAAACTACATTTCTAGCCCCTGTGGTTTCGGTTACTTTCCATTTATGCTCCTTAGTCTTTTATAACTTATCTTTGCTTTTGGTTTGGAGTTGGTGGTGGAGGTGACTATGTGAATTTATTTATATTGTTTACTTTACAGTTTAAAGAAAGATGCCAAATTCCCCCAATTTGTCTATAACTTAAAGTCTTAAATGTTTGTTTGGATATAAGAACTTGAAAATTTTAATTAACAAAAACTACTTAAATTTCACTCAGTAACTCTTATTATTCACTATAGCAATGTTATGTCAGTTTCACTCATCAATCGTCTATCATCAACATTCTTTCACTCTTATTTTAAAAATTGTTATGTATCACATACTAAACAAAAATGGAAAAAGTTGACTAGGGGTAGTGAATGAGGCCATTCCACGTGCTTGGCTATCTATGACAATTTTACCATCAGTTAAATAGTGATTTAGAGTAGAATGTAAGTTTAATACAACAGAGGAGATGAAATAGAGTTGTATGGATGATTTGGTTCAATCCTCATTGGAGATATCAAACTCGGACAAGGGTTCTTTTATTAACAAAATACTTTTTTAATAATTTACTACTTAATTTTATTTTTAGATATTATATCTTCAATAGAACGATATTGAAGATGCATCTCAACAGTGGTTGAAGATTCATATGGGATTTCCTTTTCTATATAACCTTAACGAGTCTTAGTCTTATCATAACAGGATACAACATGTATGTAACACTATATGTGTGGTAAGCACATTCAATATTTTGTGTAAAATCGTTAGGAGAACAAACCAAAAATCAAAACATTTATTATCAAATCTTCATTACACAAAGTGTGAATGAGTACATTTAGGATCATCAAGAACGCTTTAGTCTCCATTAACAAATATAGGATGTGGGAAAACATAAGCTATCATTGTTATGATAAATAAAAGTGATCTTCAAATGTTGTTGATAACCAATGATTGAATGTGGGAATAGCGTGAATAGGTTGATAAATGTAAAACAATAAATAGAAAAAAAAGACCGATATAAAGTGATATGTGAAATACAATATTATATTTATAATATGTTTAAACAGTGTTAAACCTGCACATTATTATTCTATGCAACATAGTTTTAATAAAATTTACCGACTAGTCTCATAGTTAAATTAGAGACAGTAAATCATATCTATATAAATAATTCTTACCCAATTAATTATTTTTTTTAATTATGATAAGTTTTTATGTACCTTAGACGTTAATTTCTAAACTTAAGGTACGTAGTTTGTTAAAACTTAAAAGCTAGGTTGTCATGGTGGCATAACTAGCCAACAACAGGAATTGGGGGTCAAAAGTGGAAAGTACTTTGCTACCTAATAACTTGAGATGAACAAGTGATGTAACTTGTTTTATTGAACCATTCATTGAAACTATTTACCAGAATAATAGTTAAATTAAAACTCAAATAAATGTTTTGTATGTCTAAATCAAGTACATAAATGTATGTATAATAAAAAAAATAACGACAATCAGACAAATTTGAAGATGAAAATTATAAGAAAAAAACTATTTAAGACATATTAAATATTGAATAGATTAGACATATGTTAAGATTGGTTTATCATTTTACTCTAGGACGTCTGTTTTATCGGAATTTTCTAAGACTAGCTCGACTTAGTTTACGAGTTTTCTTTTCTTTTGAAAGACTACTCTTATTACTAGAAAACTAGTCGATTTGCAAGTCTAAGTTAGTCAAGAAGACAGGCGAGCTCGTCTCGACGAAGCTTGGACCATCAATATCCAACCCAACTTACCCAATTAAAAGCACCACCACATCATCCTCCATCTCCAACCCTTTCTAACCCTACAACCTCCACATCCAACCTAATTCAACACTTTCTATTTTTCTATTAAGAAAAAGAACCAAGAGGGTACCCCATCGGGTTAGTGAAGCCATTGGGTTGGGAACCCATCTCAACCCCAAGGAGGGCGATGGTGTGCTCTATGGCTTCACCCCCTCCACAAGCCCAAGCCGATGGATTGAAGCATGAATGCGAATGGTCTTATGAGTTTCATTTGTCATGGGTAACTACTATGAACTTCAAGATGTCAATATTGAAGTTGGTAAAGAGTTGTCATATATTCGATAAATCCAATTTCAGACGCTTTCCAAGGGTTGGTGGGTGGGTTGGTGAAAAGGGCACAATGGTCTTTTAAACTTAACAATATGCTGCTATTTGGCTCAACTAAGTGGATATTATAAAGACTATAAAAGTCAATATTTGCCTTTATTGGCTATGCATTTCCAGTTTTGCCCTCAACTACTCTCTACTACATTAAAAAAATACAGTGTTCCCGTTTTGACCTTCAAACTTGTACAAGTTTTAACTTTGGAACCATGTTTTCGAAACAATATCGTCTCGGCTGCTGCAACCCGCTAACGAGAAAAACTTAGTAACACGATTTGGGCAACGAAATGGATTATATTTGGGTTAAAACGGGTCTAGTAACACTTGTTTGGTAGTTGAATTAATTCAACAAATTTAATTTAACAAATTTGCATTATTTAAGAATTTTTAAAACTTTTTTTTTCACAAATCGGAACTATTTTACCAAAGTTTCTATCAAATGTTTAATCAAAGTTTCAAAGTTCTAACATAATCAATATTTCGTCTCTAGACATGCAATTAGTCTAATCATCTAATTTACAGGGCCGTTTTAAGAGGCGGGCTACCTGGGCAACCGTCCAGGGCCCATGGCTAGATGGGGCCCACAATCGGAATAATCTTCTATATATACATATATAATTATATGTTATGTGTGCGTGAGTGTGTATAACCAAGTTTATTAAGCCTAAATATACAGATAAGTAGGGAAAAGGCACAATTTTTTGGCCCAAGAAACGCAAACATAAAAATTGAAATAGCAATCGGCTTTGAAAACACATAATAAGAGTCATTCACTTTCGGAAATCAAGAATTCAAAGTTTACTTGTTCAAATTTTAACAAAACACGCATGAAGTTTCTTTTATTTTTCATTTCTTGTTTGGGTTATTGATTATTGATTATTAGTTAGTTAATTTGATTTAGTTACTTGAAATGACTGACTTTCTTGAATCACTTATTAATTGGGGCTCATTTCTATCACTTGATACCAAATTATCAACTATTAAATTTGTTGGTTTCATTTATTTGAAATAAATTAGCCAAATATTCTTGATAATTAGTTTAGTAGTTATTTAGTATATTAGATAAGCTGGTTACTTGAATTACTTGATATCAAGTTAATTGGTGTGCTTACTTCTATAGTTGAATCACTAGACATCAAGTTTATTGGTTTGTTTATTTATATACCTGATCAATTTATAACTAACTAATTATCAAAATTTCCAAAATGTATTTCTCTCGTAATAAAAAATGAAGAAAAAACAAAGAATTTGAAAACTCAAAACGATCTCAAACAGAGAGAATGGAAAATTTATTAAGATTTTGAAAACCTAAACAATTGTAGGTTTCTTATTTAACATGTTATATGTTTTAGTATGTTTTTTTATATTTTAGTGATTTTAGGACCCATTTTTTAGTTTTGCTCCGGACTCCAAAAATATTTGAGACGGCCTTACTACTTTATGTTATACACATGTGAATTTCTAAACCATAAGTTACAAATTTAGTGTTGAAAATCAAGGTAGATGTAGTACAGTGATTTTCAAAATTCACACTAACAAAAACTTTTCATAACTAACTAATAAATAGTAAATAAATGCTAACTATCAAATGTCAGGTTTCAAAACCGTTTAATCACATTGTCACCACCATGAATCGTGAATCCAAAACCCTTACAATGTTTAATAACAAATACCAATTAATGAATACCATGTAGTCACATCATAGTCATAGTCATTGTCATAATCGTAATCATAATCATAGTCAAATCATAATCATAATCAAATAGATATTCCCAATAGCGAGTCTAACCCACAAAGGAAACCACGTTCACTACTTAATTACAGGCGAGGTAAGTCATGTACTAATTGGGTAGCTACTCTTATGTAAATTGCAAACTCTCGTGAACAACTTTGTTCGCTTTTCTAAATTCTTTGATGGTTCGATGCCGCCTCTTTCTGTGTTGATAAACTCAAAAACAACACTACATTCAAATTAACATGATGCAAATGCATAATCACAAAAACAGATAATCAAATTTAAATGAACATATTGGCAGCGAATTAAAATATCATAAAAGACATCCGGAGAAGAAAGAATAAAACAAGTAAACCCTTAAACACAAAATGTCGTTTCAACCTTTATCATTTTTCTATTGTTATACAGGTCTTCTAATTTTAATTAGGGATTCGCTTGTTAGAAAGTCACTGGATTTGAACTTATAAAATAAGGGGACCTAACACCATCGGCCCTCTCTGTCTCCATCTCTAATTACTATTGAAACAAAATTAGATAAAAGAGTTTTGTACTCGTCTTAGCATCGATAGTTGACATCCGCATCTAACCTTTCCATATCTTCCTTATGTTACAAATCACATTTATGACTTTACCTTTTTGATTAAGAAATACTTATGAATATTCTACACTACAGTATATCATTGTTTTCATACAGTTAATTTTAGTATGAAAACAACATGCTTAATGCGTATTTTACTAACATCCATGTTTGTTATCAACACTAATGCAATAGGTGTATATAACGGTATGTTTTATACACAATTTAGTAAAAGCAATCATTTCAATTACATTATACTTTTTCAATTTTTCTATAATTATTTATAAGACCCGTGTATCGTACGGACACTGAAAATCTAAACTAGTAAAAGTAATAGATTAATTCTAACACTTAAATTTCATACATGTTTAACCAGATATCCGAGCTTAACCATATGTGGATATCCTTAATCCACAAAAATTTAGGTCAAGAATTCACCCTTAACTTAAACACAAAATATATGGACCAACAACACTTTCTAACTTAAAAAATTATCAACGTTTAATAAAGGGTTTTTACAATCCAACTAAACATTGGTCTGCATATATATGACTTTGATATAGATTTCAAAATTCAAATCACAAATTAAACAAGAATGTCGAATAATTTATACAACTCATTGGAAGAGTTTTATTAGTAATATATGGTAGGGTTTTGACAAATGTAGGTTTGGGGATCTACCATTAATTATAGAGAAAAGTTCAATAGAAAACTATTTTTCATACGATAATTGTGATAACTTTTTGTAACACCATTAGTAATTCCTAAATTGAGGTATTTTGATCATTTAAATGTTTACCCAATGATGAATTGCGTCCGGGTAAGTCATCATTAATTTACGAGCTTGATTTTCCAAAATACCCCTCATTAATGTCATTAATGAGCTATTAATAAGCCGCCAAAAATTCTTAGCCATTGATTAATTTTTAATCAAAGGCTAAGATTAATTTTGACAGTTTTCATATATATATATATATATATATATATATATGTGTGTGTGTGTGTGTGTGTGTGTGTGTGTGTGTCTGTGTGTATATATAGGGGAGGGTTCAAACGGAACTGTTTTTCGTACGAGAATTGCGAGAACCAATCTTAGCCGTTGATTTGATAAATAGAATATCATGGATGTAGAGCGTGGGGGGATCAAGTGTGGCATGGTGCATGTGAGGAGTTCATAGGTGGGTGATGACATTAAAGGAGGGGGAATTGGACGGCTCAGATTTGTTCTCGCAGTTCTCGTACGAAAATCAGTTCTCGTTTAAACTTTTGCATATATATATATATATATATATATATACATATATAGAATCAGGATCAAATAAAAAGAAAATTAAGGTAAAAAGGGTAAGGAGTATTCTGAGCTTGACATGTGTCACAATTAATAAAAAGGTAATATAGGAAGTTTAAAAAAAATAAAAAAATTTCTCTTTGCTTTAACCTCCACTGGGATTACAACCCATATATCCAAAGATATATATATATATATATCCACTCACCGATATCATCAAAAGCTCAAGTTACTCAGCAATCTTATCTACTGAGTCTTGTCACCACCTGAGCATACAACTATCAGTCAGTATTTGCTTAACAGTCTACATAAAGCACAATACTGCATACAATCATATGTACAATAAATCAACTAGTACAATATGCACAATACATATCATGTACATAATTCAACAAGTACATAAATCTTCATATCACATGTACCAATAATCTACAAGTACATACTCATCAAGTATAAATATACACGTATTCACCATTACCCTTTCCAACTTGTAATTACGTGAATTCATTCAACTCCTTAGCTCAGACATCAAATATATTCCATCCATAAGTCAAGGCCACAATGAATATATACAAATTCATATTTATCTTCAAGTCATCAAGGAGTTTTATAATTTCATCTTCATTCGAATTCCTCTTAAAAACTCAATTCCTAGCATGGGCAAGCATATAATTCCGATCAATATAAGAATTCTGATTAAAGTCATTTCCGAACAGAAAGATTATTCCGACCAATCTTAATTCCGATCGTTCATAATTCCGAGCATAGGCACATTCCGATCAAAGTGTTAGGAAATATTCAAATATGATTTTTGTACTTCAAATCTTCAATTCCGAATAACCAGAATTCCGAGTAAATGGGCAGTTCCGAATATAATCATTTCCGAGCATTTTTCCTATTCCGATCACATTCATTCGGAAACCATCATAATTCCGATCATTTTGATCGGAATAAATCAATTCCGTTTGATTCATAATGTAAATTCCGAACCATTCAAAAGTTTAATTCCGAGCCCTTCTTAACACAGATTCCGAATAACACAAATTTTCAAATTCTAACTTGATTCTCACTGTAATTAAGCATGCATTACAATCTAAGTTTCCAGAAATGATTCTATGCATTCAATGAGCATAAATTAACATAAATCTCTAGCATGCATCAACTTAAAATCATTAACCCATATAATCATGTATCATTCGGAATTTCTAATATTCAAAGAATTTAATTACAAATATGAATTAGAGATACATATGAGCTAACCTCTTGATGATAATTACTTCAAATAGTCAATTAAACATGCAAGATCAATGAAGTCCAATTTTCTCTTCTTCTTTCTTTCTTTTGTTCCCGGCCGAACCCACAAATACACACACTCACCTTTGTTTTTAGTTTAGTTTGCATGCAAATGAGGAGATGGTGATGAAGTGTAGGTAGTTAAGTGTCATCTTGTCAGGATCGGATATATTATATCAAATAACAAGAACTAACTTTTAAATAATAAATCAGAGTAATATAAAAGTTAATCTTTAACTATGATCACAATCAACTAAGAAGTTGCGGAATCACACTTAATTGATTAAAGAAGGTTTTAAGCAAAGATTAATTCAATCAAACAGTAGTTTTATTAACCAACCAGAATGATTACAAAAGCAAACTTCACCCCCAATCTAACTTATTCTGTTAGACGAAGAACACAGACTGTTCTTAGGTTTCAACAAGAAACTTAGAGGCTAAAAACACTTTCAGAAAAATAAATAACAATAAGAACAAATGCTTTTAATAATGAGATCAAATCGTCGTTCTAAATTGATCATCTAATGAAGTATATATAGACTCTTGATCCTCCTTGAATTGTTGACAGTTAGGTAATCTTCTATCTTCTGAGATAATCTTGTTAATCTTCAAAGTATTTCGAGATATCTTCAAAGATAGGATTTTCCAAATATAGCTCAACAGAAACTGTTTAATGAACACAATAGTTCTTTATCCTTCTAACAGTCTTCAGCTTCAAGGTCTTCAAACAGTTGTAGTAGTTTATACTAACAGTTCTCAACTGTTTTCATATTTTCAACAAACAGTTTTAAACTGTTTCACCAACCTTTACCAAACAGTTCTCATTTTCATGCTCAATAACTTAGATTATTTCCCAACAATCTCCCCCTAACTTAAAGTATTGAATAATACATTTAAGTTGTTGGTTTGATCATAGACAAATTAATATAAGTAATGAGTCACATTTCTTCTAATCTCCTTTTGAATCTGTTCAGTAAGTCTTCCTTCTGTTTTGAGTCTCCATGGAATTTAGCTTTAATAAAATACTCCAGCTTAGTCTTGTGATGCCCAATGAAGTTCAAATCAAACCACTCATGCAATGTATTTCCCATTACCACGTAATACGTCCTTGATCTTGCATATACCTTCACTGCCTTTATGGGAAAAGCTTCCTCTGCTGTCAGTTTGGGCATAATCTTCAATGGGTTGCAAATGCTGGTAAGATATTCCATCAAAATCTTGATTCCTTCATTTGGGTCACTAAAGTGCTTAATTCCATATGTATACAATTCTTGTACATCTTCTGGTGAGATTCTTGTCATCATTTGTACAAAATTGTCATATACCTCAACAGATCCATCTTCCCTTGCAATAGTAATGCAATGTTTGTCATTTGCTTTTTCTTCAAACTTCCATTCAACAATATGAGACTTTTCACCTAATTCTTTTTCCAATTGGTCAATCCCTTGCTGAACGTCTACTGTCAGTTTATCTTTCAAAATTTTGTGAACCACAGCAGCTTTGTTTGAAGTGGGAAGTTTCTTGGTTGGCTTAACTGTAACTGTTTTATCTTTTATTACCCTTTTTCTTTTAATTCCCTTACCAGCAGCTTCCTTCTCCTTTTTCTCTTCTTCTTCTAACTCTTTTGTCATTTGAGCATCTATCTTTTTAGCTAGCTCAAAATCTGATTGTTCTTGCAATTCAAGCTCAGCATTCAATCTCTGTGCATATTCCCTATCCCGTTCTTCTTGCTGTTCTTTAGAAAGTTTCAGCTTGGGAATATCAACCATTACTTCCTTTCCTTTTAATGATACAGGGGGCATCTTTTCTTCTTTCTTTTCTTCTTTCTGTTTCTCAGTAAAAGCAATGCCTTTAAATCCTGCTTTAGGAGGAAGTGGTTCCAACTTCTTTACCTTTCCTTCTAGCCATCCATCATCGATCCTTTGAGCCATTTTAAATGTGCTGATGTTGAGAATTTGAGCACCTATTTCAATTAAGTAATTTTGTTTGACTTTGGACCATGATCTGAAAGCTTCAGTCGTTGGATAATCACCTTGCATAACCATTCTGTTAATCATCACTCTATCCACCGCTGATAAACTTTCTTCTTCAACTACAGCTGTTTGCACATCTTCAACAACAGTTTCATCAACTACAGCAACTGTTTCAACAACTTCAGCAGCAACTGTTGGGTCAATGGTTGCAACTGTTTGTTCAGTTGTAGCAACAACTGTTTGTTTATCCTGTGGAACTGTCTGTTTAACTCCTTCCTGCTTGGATTTTCTTTTTCCTTTAGCTTGAGCAGTTGAAGAGGTTTTCACCAAGGATTTGGGTTTAAGCAGCATCTCATGAGTATGAAGAACATTAGTTGCCTTCTTCAGATTCTCATCAAGAAAGTTCAGCTGCTTATCTTGCCTTATTAGCACCTCATTGTGAATTGCTACTACCTTGAGTACTTCGGTTGCCTTCTCCAACTGTTTAGTCAGTTCTTTTATCTTCTCATCTTGAGAAACTATCCTTTTGTTTTGAAGAGCAATCCTTTTCTTTAGGTGTATATGAGCAGCAAGGTAAGGTGCAAAGTTAGGATCCGTCAATGCATGTTGTTTCAGTCTAGTCTCAATGTCAGTTAGTGTTTCCACTGTGACTATATCATCGACATTTTTCACTGGTGGCTTACTCCCCTGAGTATCACCATCAGTACCCCTCTTTTCTTGGTTCTGGGGATTACCAGAAACTGTTTTACTAGTCTCTGTTGCCATGGTTGAGGTCTTAGCTATGTTAACACTGTCCTGTTTATCCCTTGCAGATAAAACAGTAGTGTCAGCCTCAAAGACCATATGATCACCCTCTTGAGGAATGATCACCTCCTCATTGTGCCTGGGAGACAGCACCAAAGGTTCCCTTTCGATATTCTGCACAGGTAAATGCACCTGTGCAGGGCTAACAGTTTGGGGTTCACTAACTGTGGTGGAAGGAGCACCAACAGTTTTCCTCTTCTTTCTAAATATTTTTAGTGCAGGGGCTTGTGTTGTAGCTCTTTCAAAAGAAGCAGGTTGGGAATTTTGAGTATCTTGGACTGTGGGTTCCAGTGTTGGTGGTGTAGCAATACGATGGGTTTCATGCTCAACACTGGCAGTCATGTTTCTTGACAGAAACTCCACCATTTCAGAGAGTGGAGGAGTTATGGCACCAGAGAAACTCTTGCCATTAATCAACAGTTTGCTCAAAGTGGAAGCCACATGAGCAGAGGGAATAATGACCCTCTTGTGTGTTTTCAGATTTGGCAACAAAAAGTTTAACAATACTTGCACAAATCGAGGATACATCAAAAAGAGACCATACTTGGTCCCTAGATGTTTTACCATGCCATTGAAAATTAATTTTGAGAAATTGAAGCAACGATTGTTGGCCAAACAGATTAAGGCCAAAGCAATGTTGCTTCCAAACTCGTTCCATCCTGTTCTTTTAGGACTAATGCACTGCTGGAGAGTATGGATTAAATACTTCCAGTGAGCACAAAATTGTCCTTTATAGAATGTACCCTTCCCTGAAGGACCCTCATACCCAAGCTTAACAAGCTCGGCATGCAAAAAATCTAGTGAAACTGAATCAGAATACTCACCCTCACTATCATTGAGTTGTAGAATTTGGCGAATGGTGTCCTCAGAGATTGAGACGGTCAACTCATCAATGGTAGAATCAATCCATTGCACGTCATCAGTTGTTCGAAGTTGAGCATGTTTCCAAAACTGATCAATGTGTGAAGTGTATATGGTAGGGTTGATGGTGAGAGCAGTATTGAGATTGGACATTGAGAGATAATCAATCATATCGTGAAACGTGTGAAGATCATCAGGTTTTGAAAGAAAAGCAAGCATGTTATGTTCCTTGACGAATGGAAGGGGAGCCATGGCGATTTGATAGCAGAATTTTAGGGTTTTAGCGTTCAAACGAAGTTCAGTATGCGTAAAGAAACCTCTGAGGAGGGAATGGTTTATATATGTTTCGATTGTTGAACGTAATCCAAAGGCTTTCAAAATCCTGCAAAGACCAAAGCACCCTTTAAAAGCTTAACAGTTGACGGACAAAAATGAACTAACAGTTGAGAAACTGTTTTCATAAGATGTAACAACTGTTATTCAAAAGTTCACTCCCTTTTGTTTGATCATTTATATGAATTGACAGTTGTTTAGGATTTACAACTGTTCTTTATTTCTCGCCCTTAGTTGACAAAATTCTCCCCCTCAGTTGCACATGGACTTTGTCTAACAGCTGCCAAAGCCATATGCTAACAGTTGAAAAACTGTTAGTATTGATTGAAACAGAAATGTGCAACTGTCAAACAAACTTTCGGCTCACATATATCAAATGCTGAAGCAATAAAAATAAAACATTAGAGAACACAGTCATCAACATAAGATATGTTTTATTCAAGATAATCACAATTGAGCTACAATAAGTTGAGAAGAAAAACAAAACTGTCTTGTACTATAGATCTAAACACAGCTTATAAGAACTGTCTTAACTCCTAGATCTACATATGACAAATGATTGATAACAGTTTGTATCATCAAATCTGAACTTTAAGGGAAGACAATCATCATCACATTCACATTCTTGCTCAAGACTGTCTTCGTTATTTAAGAATCGAGTTCAGAATAGCCTCTACAGTGCCACCATCGTCTTACTGAGAAGCCTGTCTTTAAAGAATGGTCATGTAATACACGAGCCATTGTTGGTACTGCTTATCTAATTGTGCAAGGCCGTCTCGTAGGTGTGGGAGAACAATGATCTACACCGTAAGTGTAGACAACTTTCTCAGTCAACTGTTGATAAGCCTTAGACAATTGTCAAAACATACTACCTACCAATGGGTGTGCAGTAGACCTTCTCATCTTATGCATCACCAGAGACGATTGTCATAATTTGCCTCGTGGGTGTGCAGTGGAACTAGTCATCGAAGACAGTGACTTCCACTGCCTCATCATCTGAGGCCCTCTGGTGGTTACGAGTATTATATCTTCGAACATTGAACCACACTACGGAGTTTGTAGTGCCTGCTAGGTTCAAGACGAATCTTAGACAACATGGTGTAGGCAATTCATGAAAGAGAGTGAAATTTTCAAAATCACCTCTTATACGAATATGATCAATTTGTTTATTTGGCCTACGTGGATCTGGATATTGTGTCAAGGGAAACCTATCCCGATCATCATGCATCCCAAGAACACATGATGAGTGATGCCAAAACTCATGCATTCTTACAAATGGGGCAGGGATGGTTACATAACTTTGTCTAACATTAATATCTTTGAGGGTTATTAGAAAAAGTTAGTATCCATTTGCAGAGAGAAGAGTGTGCAAATGTAGGTGTGATTTGTGAAGGATGGGTGCAAGACTATTTATAGAGAAACTAGGAGGCATTAATGTCCGTTAATAACCATTAATGACCATTAATATCCAGTAATTTCCATTAATAGCATGCAGTGACTGGTCATATCAAATGCACTAGAGAACAAGCAAAAGGACTCACCTTTATCAGTTTGGAACTGTTGATTCAAGAAAGTGAATTTACCTTTACCTCATAACAAGGACAGTCACGAGTGTGAAAAACTGTTTGTGAGACAGGTCAGCAGATATGTCCAAAACTGATGTGTGAAATTGCATTTCCCTCTCTGAATACTTAAAGGATAACAGTTGTTAGAAAACGTAACTAACAGTTGCAAACTGTTAGTGTGAAAAACATGGAATAATGAACAACTGTTAGTCCAAGTTAATCATTCCAATGTTGGAAATCAAAAAGTTGAATCTGCTCACATCAAAAGCTTTAGTGAACAAATCAGCTAATTGATCATCAGTATGAATTTTCATAACTTGGATTAATCTCTTTTCATTGCAGTCTCTTATGAAGTGAAATCTGATTTCAATGTGCTTGGTTTTAGAATGCTTCACTGGATTATTAACTATGCTAATAGCACTGGTGTTATCAACATAAATAGGAGTATTTAAGAAAGACAAACCATAATCCAGAAGCTGATTTTGGATCCATAACACTTGTGAACAGCAGCTTGACGCAGCAATGTATTCAGCCTCAGCTGTTGAAGTTGAAACTGTTGTTTGTTTCTTGCATTGCCATGAGACCAGCCTTGATCCAAAGAATTGACATCCTCCAGAGGTTGATTTTCTGTCCACATTGGCTCCACCATAGTCACTATCAGAATATGCCACCAAATCAAAAGGTGAATCTTTAGGATACCAAAGTCCCAATTTTGGTTGGCCTTTGAGATATCTAAAGATTCTCTTTACAGCAAACAGGTGTGACATCTTCGGACTGCATTGGAACCTGGCACAAACACAAACAGCAAACATTATATCAGGTCTAGAAGCAGTCAAGTACATTAATGAACCAATCATTGATCGATAGAGGTGTATATCAACATCCTCCCCCTCAGAATCTGCTCCCAACTGTTTGTGTGTTTCCATTGGAGTACTTGCCAGCTTCACATCTTGATAGCCAAACTTGTCCAATATGTCCTTGACATACTTAGATTGGCTTAGAAAAATACCAGTGGGCTTCTGTTTGACTTGTAATCCCAAGAAAAATGTGAGTTCACCCATTGAACTCATCTGAAATCTTTTGTGCATAATGACTTCAAATTCTTTGCACAAGCTGTCATTTGTGGATCCAAAGATTATATCATCAACATAGATTTGAACAAGCAAAATCTCTGTTTTAACAATCTTTGTAAACAATGTTTTGTCAATTGTGCCTCTCTTAAAACCATTCTCAAGGAGATAGGATGACAATGTCTCATACCAAGCTCGAGGAGCTTGATGTAGACCATATAGGGCTTTATCTAACCTATATACCTTGTCAGGGTACTTTGAGTCTTCAAAGGCAGGGGGTTGACACACATATACCTCCTCATCAATAGTGCCATAGAGAAAAGCAGACTTGACATCCATTTGATACACCTTAAATCCTTTGAAGCTTGCAAAAGCAAGAAATATCCTAATGGCTTCAATCCTTGCAACAGGTGCAAAAACATCATCATAGTCTATTCCTTCCTCTTGTGTGTAGCCTTGTGCAACCAGTCTTGCTTTGTTCTTGATAACAATTCCTCTTTCATCTTTCTTGTTTCTGAACACCCACTTGGTGCCAATTACTCTTTTAACTCTTGGAAGCTCAACCAACTTCCAAACTTGCTGAATTTGAAATTGTAAGAGCTCCTCTTGCATTGCCTTTACCCATGAAGGATCTTTCAATGCCTCAATTGCTTTCTTTGGTTCTATTTGAGACAAAAAGCAAGCATTCACGTCAAATTGGGCAAGATCCACACCACTATTTTCATTTTGCAGCATATTTCTTGTTCTGATAGGAGTGGTTGGATTTCCAATTATTTGTGATATTGGATGAATCTTGTGAACTCTTGATGTAGGAATGTTTTCTTCAGTAAGTTCATCCCCTAGATTAGATAGATCAAATTCACATTCACTTGAATTTTCAGCGTTATCACACACTTGATCAGCAGAGTCAGTGTGATGTTGAGGATCATGGGATTCCATGTCCTTTAAAGATTCAGCATCCATCAATGGATCAACAACGGTGGAGAACTCTTGTTGAAGCATAGGAATCACAACAAAGTCTTCAGTAACTTTGTTTGAACCAACAGTTGTTGGTTTTGAGCTAACAGTATCAAAACTGTTTGGGCTGGAGGAAGATGTTTGATGACTTTCACCAACAGTTGTTGGGGTACCTGTAGCTGTTTCAGTAGAATACTCAAAAGAAAGAGATTTAGACAATTCATCAATATCAAATAACCAATCAGGTCCATTACCTGCAATATTGATCCTATTTTCATTGAAAGAGATATTCATACTCTCTTCTATGATTCTAGTGACATTGTTAAAAACTCTATAAGCTTTACTTTGAGTGGAGTATCCTACAAAGAAACCTTCTTCAGCCTTACTCTCAAACTTGCCTAACTGTGACTTGGTATTAAGGATAGTGCACGGACAACCAAACGGTTTGAAGAAGTTGATTAAAGGTTTTCTCTTGAGAAACAACTCATAAGGAGTTTTCCCTTTGGACTTGACTACTTGTACTCTATTCTGAACATAGCAGGCAGTGTTCACTGCTTCTGCCCAGAATGTCATTGGAAGTCTAGAATCGGCTAACATTGACCTAGCAGCCTCTATCAAAGTCCTATTCCTTCTCTCAGCAACTCCATTCTGTTGGGGAGTCCTAGGAGCACTAAACTGTCTTTCAATACCTTTACTTTCACAAAAACTGTTTAGCTCATAGTTCTTAAATTCAGAACCATTGTCAGATCTAATGACTTTCACCTTCAAATCAGATTGATTTTCAATTTTAAGAATAAGGGACTTAACTAACTCAGCTGTTTCATCCTTTGTTCTAAGAAATTGAACCCATGTGAACCTGGTGAAGTCATCAACTATGACTAAACAATATGCTTTCTTCCCTATACTCATCACAGATGTAGGACCAAAAAGGTCCATGTGTAACAATTGTAAAGGTGCAGTAATAGAAGAAACTTCTTTGGTCTTATAAGAAGTTTTGTATTGCTTGCCTTTAAGACATGCCACACAATGATCATCACATGAGAACTCTTTTTGGGGCAAACCTCTTACCAAACTGTTTTTAGCTAACAAGTTCATGGTTTTAAAATTCATGTGACACATCCTTCTATGCCAAATGGCAGACTCATCATGAGATGCTTTGGAGAGTAAACAGCTTAACACATTCTGTTTAGCAATCTTTTGTGGATCAAGACAATATACATTATCTTTTCTAGGTGTTCTTAAAAGAACATCCTTCTCATTTAATTTAAAATCTTTTGAAAGAATAATGCATTCTGAATCTGTAAACAAAACTTTGTTTCCATTGTCACAGATTTGAGATACACTTAGCAGATTGTACTTAAGCTGTTCAACAAAGAAAACATCATTAAATGTAAGTGTACCTGCCTCAACAGCTCCTTTACCTGTGATTTTTCCTCCCTTTGGATTTCCTCCAAATGCTACAAATCCTCCATTGATTCTTTTTAAATCCTTCAAACATTGTGGATTTCCAGTCATGTGCCTTGAGCATCCACTATCCACATGCCAGATAGATCCATGATTGGCCCTATGAATGCTCTGCACAAATAAAATCAGTTAGTAGCAGGAAGTACCCAGGCCATGCAGGTCTTGGGTACACCGTTCAAGTCATAATACTTAAACAGAGTTTGGTTCTTTTTGATTTCATCCAACTTAGATTTCTCTAATTTGTGTGATGAATACTTTGTAAGAACATGTGGTTTCCAACTGTTGTGATTAACAGTGGATACCTTTGAACAAACAGCTGGTGGAGTTGGTAAAACAGATGAATCAACTTGTGATTCCTTTTGATTTTCAGTTTGAAGAACAGTTTTACCTTCTCCAGAATCAGTTTGTTTTTGAATTTTCATCCAAGCCAAACCAGCAGTTTTTGGTTTTGCTAAAACAGTTTTGGAACTGTTAGTTGGTTTGGATGTAACAGTTTTAGAACTGTTTGCCAGTTTTGACTTAACAGTTTTAGAACTGTTATTCTGTCTTTTGGGACTTTTGTTTTGAGTGCCATTGGTCTGTGGGTTATAGTAACAGTCTTGAACTAGATGATTAGATCTTCCACAAATGTAGCACTTTTTGGTTTTCACAATAGGTAAACCAGTTCTTTGTGACCAGAATTGGTTCCTATTTCTTTGATTTCCTCTAACAGCTGCAGATTGAGGAAACTTTTGGACACCATGTTTTTGACATGTGCATGCAGGCACTTCAGTATGCCTTTTCTTAGATTTGGGTTTAGCCTGAGGTTTTGCAACTTCCTTCTTCTTCCTAGTATACACAACTTCACCAACTTTCTCCTTTCCTTTGGCTTTGGTACTAACAGTTGGACTTTTTAGCTTAGAACTGTTTGGGTTCTTGTTGGAACTGTTAGTGTAAAGATGGGGACTATTTGTAACAGTTGTGGAACTGCTAATAGAGTTAACAGTTTTTGAGGATTTTGGCTCATTGGTGAGGGGTTCAGTGGATGCTTTTACAAACACCACAGGTTGTAAAGACGATTTTGTGGGAATGGGCTCACACAGGATGTGATTTTCATATGAAATACCTTCATCCTTCTTCACAACTTCCTCATTATCTTCAACACTTACTACTGACACAACGTCATCTTCATAACTCTCAAACTTTGGATCAGCTGACTTAAGTTCATCTTCCAAAGGTTCATTAACATATCTGTCAGCTACCTCAGACATTGGAGTTATGTAGTTTTGGTTGTATGGAGGTGGGGTTTGTTTGTATCCTAGGCCAGTTTTCACCTTGTCTCTCACTTGAGATTGTAGCAGAGTCTCAAGCTTAAGGTTTGCAGCCCTGAACATTCCAAGATCAATGTCCACACCCTCCAATTTCTTTGTGAGTTCATTCACCTTGTCTTCTTTTTCAACTAACTTCTTTTTCAGACTATCAATCTCATCTTGAAACTGCTCTTTCTCCCACTTATGATATTTTCTATCATAGTCCATTTGCAGTTCATTAGCCTGATAGTCTTTAATTTTCTTTTCAAAATCTTCTATCACAGCAGTATACTCATACCTTCTCTCCTCCATTTTACTTAGAGCAGCACATACTTTCTTATTGTGCTCTCTAAATCTCTTAACAATAGCTCTACATTCACCAGGACATAGTTTAGAAGATACCTGTATGTCCTCAGATTCTGGAGAATCCATCTTGATGGAGGAGTCAGTCAATGCCATCAAAGCTTTGTTGCTGGTAGCCTCCTCTGCTTGATCACTCCAATCAAATCCATGGCCTTCTTGTGAGACCAATGCTGAGGAGGTATGGTTCTGAGTTTGCCTCTGACCTTGATTCTGAACTTGTCCACCAGATTTGCATTCTCTTGCAAAGTGGCCAAGTTGTTGACATTTGAAGCATCTAACCTTTGACTTGTCAAATCCAGCCTTGCCATCAGCTCTGAAGTTCATGTTTTGCCTTCCAGTTCTTTTAATGAATCGCTTGGCTCTAACGGTAAGCATGGCCATCTGCCATTTGAGATCCATTTCCTCAAGATCATCAGGGTGCACTTGTTCAAGATCCTCATTGGTGAGGGTTGAATGAGCATGGCTGGCAAGAAAAGCTTCAAGAACTGCATCTGGAGTATTCATATCTAGTCCAACACCAGAACTAGTACCTGCACCACTATCAAGAGAGTTAGTTAATGAATGGTTTGATTTCATACCTGAGGAAGATAGGAGAGCAGCATTATGACTAGGGATAGCAGTTTTTCTTTTTCCCTCTATTTCTCCCTCAAACACTATCAAACTATTATAGAGGTCATCTAACTCTATGTCTTCAAGAGAATCCTTGGTTCTCCATTGTGCAGCAAACACAGTCCATTCATCACCTAGAGACCTAAGAAATTTTCTATTTATCTCATCTTGATCAAGCCTAACCTTAGCACTCTCCAGTTGACTCACCAGTTTGTAAAACCTATCAAAGATTTGGGTGATACTCTCATTCTTCCCACTGGTGAAGTTCTCATAGGCTTGTTTAAGAAGATCTCTTTGGTTTCTCTTAGAACTAGCATTCCCAGCAAACCTCTTTTCCAGAGCATTCCAAAGTTCATGAACATCATCAAATTTCTTGAATTGATGTTGATACTCATTGGGAATTGCAATCTGAAGGATGCTGAGGGCTTTCATCTCAATCATTCTACTTTTCTTTTCAGCATCTGTCTTTGGTGGTGGTTTCTTCTTTGGTTTTCCATTCTCATCCAGTTCAATGGTATTAGTAGGAACAGTTTCAATGATTTGCCAAACATCATAGTCCATTAGTTGGACATGCTGTTTAATTCTTAGTTTCCACATCTCAAAATCAGATGGTTTGAGCATGGGAACACGAATGTTGGACCCTGATCCACTGTTATCAGAAGAACCTCCCGAATCCATTGAAACAAATTGATTTAAAAATAAAAACAGTTTGAAAAATAAAGCAAGGTAAAGCAAAAACCTTCAACTGGTGATCAAAGGAACCTTAATGATAAGGCTCTGATACCACTTGTCAGGATCGGATATATTATATCAAATAACAAGAACTAACTTTTAAATAATAAATCAGAGTAATATAAAAGTTAATCTTTAACTATGATCACAATCAACTAAGAAGTTGCAGAATCACACTTAATTGATTAAAGAAGGTTTTAAGCAAAGATTAATTCAATCAAACAGTAGTTTTATTAACCAACCAGAATGATTACAAAAGCAAACTTCACCCCCAATCTAACTTATTCTGTTAGACGAAGAACACAGACTGTTCTTAGGTTTCAATAAGAAACTTAGAGGCTAAAAACACTTTCAGAAAAATAAATAACAATAAGAACAAATGCTTTTAATAATGAGATCAAATCGTCGTTCTAAATTGATCATCTAATGAAGTATATATAGACTCTTGATCCTCCTTGAATTGTTGACAGTTAGGTAATCTTCTATCTTCTGAGATAATCTTGTTAATCTTCAAAGTATTTCGAGATATCTTCAAAGATAGGATTTTCCAAATATAGCTCAACAGAAACTGTTTAATGAACACAATAGTTCTTTATCCTTCTAACAGTCTTCAGCTTCAAGGTCTTCAAACAGTTGTAGTAGTTTATACTAACAGTTCTCAACTGTTTTCATATTTTCAACAAACAGTTTTAAACTGTTTCACCAACCTTTACCAAACAGTTCTCATTTTCATGCTCAATAACTTAGATTATTTCCCAACACATCTAAAGACACTTCATCATCCACTATCAATTATAATAATAATTGTTTAACATATTCATATTGATAACAAGTTTAATTATTTAAACAATAAAACACATAATAACAATAATATCACATAATTAAATTAGGTAGCATGACTAATTACCTTAATTAATCAATGGATAAGATTGAACAATGACAAACTGTAATTATTATGTATTAAATTATAAAGAAAAGGGTAAATATGGAAAATGTCTCTCCCAACAACCTAGGAATTTAAAAAAAAAAACCCAAAAACTTTAAATTATCATAACTTTTTAAGTTTTGTGAATTTAAACAAAAAAATTATACCAATATTTTAGTTTTTTAATCCTCTTTCAAACAAGATCGCTCTTCTCATATTTTTCAAAAAAAAATTTAACATAAAAATTTTGTTTGCATTTGGGCAGCAGGTACTGTTTCTGTCAGATTTTGCATTTTGCATTTTCATATTTTGCATTTTGGAAGCATATGGATGACCTACATGATGATATTTTACATTTTTTGATTTTTTGCATTTTGCATTTAGTATGAACAAAACTCAAAATGCAAAATTTGCATTTAAAAAAAAAAGTTTCTAAAAAATATATCAAGCTCGGTCTTGTTTGAAAAAGGACGAAAAACTGAATCTAACGGTATAATTTTTTTGATTAAAATTGTTAAAAACGAACGAGTTATGATCATTTAAAGTAAGTGGGAGTTTTTTTTAAGTTTGTTGGGGGTTGCTTTGAGGGGAGGGCTGTGACACGCTAATTTTTTTTTAATTTTCCTTTTTGTTCCTAAACTATGTACCACATGTCATTATCAGAGAAAATTCTTTATGTTCTATGTTTAAGGGAGGTTCTTTATATAACCTTACCCTATATATATAGGGGAAGGTTAATGCGAGAACCGTTGTTAGTGCGAGAACCACGAGAACCAATCTCAGCCGTTCCTTGGATTTGGGAAGTATCATGGATGGAGAGCGTGAAGGGATAGGGTGTGGCAGGGTGCATGTGAGGAATTCATGGGTGGACAATGACATTGAAGAAGGGGGAATTGAACGGCTTAGATTGGTTCTCGCGGTTCTCTCGCTAACAACGGTTCTCGCATGAACTTGTGTGTGTGTATATATATATATATACAAGCCCATGTTTCACCTTACTCTTTGTATCTTAATATTTTTTTACTTGAACCTGATTCTATATAGGGATGAGATCCGGTAAAAAGAGTTTTAAGGTACAAATGGTAAGGAGAGATCTCAGCCCTCGGATTAACCAAAGTCAAGATTAAAAAGTCAATTTTTTTTAAAAAAAAATCGGAATTAAATAAAATAGAAAAGGGTATTTCAGTAAAAATGAAAATGAACGTGGCAGGCAGTTACAGCACATACCCACGGTAAACCCCCCACCCCACCGCTTCTCCTTCTCCGGTCACCTTCTCCGATCTCCTTCTCCGGTCTTCTTCTCCGATCTCCTTCTCCGGTATTCTTCTCCGATCTAAACCAGAGTATAAAACCCTACGTGTGATGTACAGCCAAAACTCAGATGCATTATGAACACCGATCTGCAGTGGTGATGCACTACGCTGAAGCGGCGATGCACAGGCGATGCACTAATCGAGAAGCGGCGACGGGCGACGGTGCATCTGGAAAACCAAAAACCGATTGTGCATCTGTCAAAAATCATCGGTTCTAGGGTTTTCGTGCACAGGCGATGCACTAATCGAGAAGCGGCGACCGACGACGGTGCATCTGGAAAACCAAAAACCGATTGTGCATCTGTCAAAAATCATCGGTTCTAGGGTTTTCGTACAAACCGGCGACGGTGCATCTGGAAAGAAAATACAAACCGGCGGTGACTGTTCATCCGGAAAGAAACCCCAAACGGCGGTGGGTTTTGAGAATGGCGGCGGCAGACGGGATCTGAAACAGATTCTAGGGTTTCGCGAGGTTGGTATGGCGACTTCATGGGCAGCGGCAACAAAACAGCGGGATCTAATTAGAATGTCTCGACGGGACGGATGAGGCGGACGGCGGACGGCGGAGGCGGCAGGGTGGCGGATGAGAGCTTGTGATGCTTTTAGGGTTTTTGTTTGACGTGAAATGGCATCAGACGTGGGACATAGCATAAATAGAGAGAGAATTTTTTCCATTTGTACCTTAAACTTCCTTTTTTACCCTTTTTTCAGTTTTTTTTAGCATGACACGTGTCAAGCCCATGTTTCACCTTACTCTTTGTATCTTAATTTTTTTTTTACTTGAACCTGATTCTATATATATATATATATATATATAGGGGTGAGCATGGTACCGGACCGGTACCGGTTTTACAGAATACAAAATTTAATTTAAAGATGGTACCGAATACCGTACCGAATTATTCATATACGGTACCGGTACCGGTACCGAGTACCTATTTTAACTAGTTAGTTCGGTACTAGTCCCGTATATCGAAAATACCGAGTCCCGAATACCGATTTAACAATAATTCAAGTACCGAATACCGGACCGAAAACTCTAATTCGGTACCGGTACCGGTTCCGGTACGGTGCCGGTACGGTTCGGAATTTCCGATACACATGCTCACCCCTATATATATATATATATATATAATTTAAATTTAATTGTAATTTACTTAAATCTTTAACTACTGATTGATAACCCAAAATATAAAAAAACCATTATCGTTTTTCCGTTTAATTTCATAACTTTTTAAGTAATTATCATATAAAAACTTAAAATGATTAGTATTTAAAGAGAATTAAGAATTTTGTGGGGTGGTGGGATGGCAACGTAATGCAGCTCACGTTACCGACACAAAAGTGAGATGTTAGATCCACACGCTGGCTGGCCGGTATCACGTGTAGATCGATCACCAACCACCTATCAAAGTCATCTTATAACTTTGGCAAACACAAATTAATTAATTAAACCACGTACGGACCAACTATCTATCAATCAATTACAAAATTAGTCTTTAAATTAGGGTCGATCGATCCGGACACACATGCACTAGTTATAGATAGCACAAAATATAGAAAAGTCGAGTAATAATGTGTTGGAAAATATGTGTTTTTCATATTTTGGACACACATATATATACACACACATGTTATTGGTATTAGGTGGGTTTACGTGCTCTTTGAAAAAAGCTTCGTAACAAACTAAAGAGTGTCTAAAATGAAGTAAAGAGTGAATGAGAAATCAAGTCTCAAAGAAGTGTGGTTAGAATGTAAATTTGAAGTTGGAAACTTCATACATAGGATTGGAAAGGAACTTGAGACATGTTTATTTATAATAATTGACAAAGAAGGTTTGTTAAGCTTCGTCGAACTTGTATACGGGCACGAATACAACTCTCGAGCTTGGGCTGTTGGGTTTTATCACTGAACAGTTTCCTATTTTTTGAATATATACAATCTTGCAAATCAAATTTTTTGTTTGATTTTACAAATCAAATCTCCAAGATATGATATGATTCACTATTAAATACAGATACAATTTGTATATTTAACTGATTTTTTCCATCACTTATTTCAATTTTTTTGAGACATAATTCGAAATCTCTCTCTAAAAACCATCCCCTCATCTTGGTATTTGTGTTCTATTGCTGAGTTCGCATTTTAGAGATCTCACACGCCAAATTCACTCATCAATTTTGCTCTTTTGGTTATGAGGAACAATAAAAGGCTAAACACAACTACAGTGGTTAAAAAATCCAATTCCTTGGAGGTTGTAGAAATCCTTAAAAAAAGATAGGCAAAGGTTTTGGTGTATTGGAGATGTAATGAGAATAATCAAAATGTTGGTTGGAATATATGTATGTAGAGGTCGCACCAATGAGGGGAGGTTCATAGTTGGGTCGTTTTTCATATAATTGCTGGGTTTTTTGGGAAAGAAAGGTGTTATAAGGGGGAGGAATGGGTAATGGTTACCCTTCATGTAGTATAACCATTACATTTGGTGTTTTTTCGATGCATGAGTTTGCGTATTTGCTTTAAGCTTTGCATAACACATGACGTTTTAAAACTGTAATTTATTGGTGGTGATAACCAATTAACCATATAGGTATGTAATGATTGTGAGATTTTGTGTTGAAAAGATAATATATTTTGTTTGAACTCATGTAGTCATGTTAATCGGAGATTTCATGCTATGTGAATTAGTTTGTAAAATTTTAATGAAAATTGAGAAATTCCTTGATTTCACTGTGGAAAGTGCTTAGGCCACTAGTTATACCTCTCTTTTCTTTTTTCCTTATCTAATGTTAAATCAGCGCCACATCATTCCCCATCATTTTCCCTTCTGTTTACCTAATTCACTAGTTATACCTCTTCTTAAAACTATCCTTATTTTTTATTAATATTTTAAAGAATTAAATATGCGTGTGATTGTGATTGGTTGAGAGGGAGTAAGGGGTGAGGAGTGGAGGTACTCGTCGAGCCTGGAGACCCGAAGATGTTACCCGAGCCCTGTGTTTTGGTGTACCTTGCCAAACCCGAAGGTACCCGACACCTTCGAGTAAGACGTAACGAATGGCCTCAGGTTAGCTGGACAAGTTTTAGAGCAAGCCTAACTTGCTATGGTGAAGTCCAAATAAGTTTTTAATTAATCGCTTAAAGAGACCAAATACTAAATTCTAAACTTTCTAATTTCGTACGTATATTTATCTCCTCATCAACATCTTACACGTAGTCAACTTATGATATTTTGAATTTTTAATAATAAATTTGATAATAAATTATTGGATAATCTAATCCCTTCATTTAATAATAAATTTGATCTTAACTATTTATTTGCTTAAACTCAAAAAATAAATTTTGAATTTTTAAAGTCGAAGTAAAACAAACTTAAAGAGATAGATTTTATTTAAAAAGTTCACATCGGATTGCTATTAATCAAAAATAACAACACACAGGTAAACACACAAATAAATATTAATCAACGTATAAATAGTCAATTTAAAAATTCAATTTAATTTGTATTATCTAATTCAAAATCTTAAGTTTACATTTAACTCAATTTGATTTGATTTTAACTCAAATTTAATTTGTACTAGAATGTTTATCTATTTAAAAAGAGTTAATTACAAAGATAGTTCCTATGCTTTTCAAGAAAGTTCACATTTAGTCCTTTAAAATTAAAAATTACACTGGTAGTTCTTATGGTTGACATATTGTTTCATTTTTAGTCTTTTAGCCTAAAGGCCGTTATCTTCTACCGTTAAAATCCCCCATGTACCTTACACATTAGGGCATTTTTGTCTTTTTAACCCCTATCCTTGTTATCAAACATATTTTTCGTTTAAATATCTCTACTTTTAATTATTATCAACAAAATCATATAATTTTAATTATATATTAAGTTTTGAAAATTAAATCATGAAATTTTGCAATATCAAATTAGTTAAACAGTTATGATTTTCCAATTTAGAAATTTATAACAGAAAATAAATATTGAACAAAATTGGAATTTCATGATGCAAATATGAAACAAAACCTGCAGATTTTGTTGAAAATGAAACAATTATAACTGATATAATAACAAAATCCTATTTTACACAAAATCAGAATCAAATTCATTACAGAAGATTAAAACTCAAAATCGCCAATGTATTAACCATTCTAGAAGTCAAGATTATGAAAACCCTAATTATCAAACAAGAAGAACAAAAACCCCAAATGTTGTAGATCGAGAATAGAGGTAAGCCCAAATGTTGCTAGCGACGGTGGTTCAGATCTGATGATATGGAGTTCATAATCAGTTGTGACTCGTGGTGGTTTCTGGTGGTTAGATGGCGGTGATGGTGGTACCTTGAGGTGATTACGGTGGTCAGATCCGGAGAGCTATGGTGGTGGTTCAGATCCGGAGCGATGACCGTGGTTCAGATCTGGAGGGCGGTTGTGGTGGTTCACACCCGGAGAGCGACGGTGACTGTGGTGGTTCACACCTGGAGAGCGAAGGCGGCTGTGGTTGTTCACACTTGGAGAGCGACGGCGGCTGTGGTGATTCACCTGGAGAGCGGTGGCTGCTGTGGTGGTTCCCTGGAGATCGACGGCAGTTGTGGTGGTTCACAAGATCTGAAGTTGTTATGTAGTGGTAATTAGGCGGCGGTCTTTGATGCTTCGACAACCGGTGGTGGTGGTGTTTGATGGACTTATTTAAATATAGAGAAGACAAGAGAGAGAGAAGAGCTGAGAGATTGGTTAGAGTCATCGGAGTGGACGGTAATATTCGCGTGGAAGAGCCTAGCCGCGCTGTGGTGGCGGATGATGCCATACCATGGCGGCGTGGTTTTATTTGGGCGTGGCAATTAATACGGCGTGGATCTATAATATTAATGATGGGCTCATGGAAATTAGCTATTCAAATACGCAGGGAAATGACGAGACACTTGCAAAATGGTGAGGCATTAATATATTAAATGAGTGAAATGATTTTTTTTCTTTCTGTATGGGAAACTGCAATCGTATTCTTAAATTCATTTATTTTTATTTTTTAATTTAAATACACCAAATCTCCTTTTTATTCCTCTATAAAACACACGTTTAGAACTTCGTTTGTAATCTTTAGAGTATGTATGAAACCTTTAACGAAGAAATTACGAGTAACTTTATATATATTCTATCTTTACTAGTTGATTTTTTTTAAATTTATGGTATTAATTATTTTACTAAATTATAAATATTAGAATTAAACAAATATTATATATTTTAAAGTTTATTTATTTTATTGAATATTATTAAATTAAATGTGAAATAAATATATAAGATGGGTCCCAGAATTTGGTGTGGTGGGAGTGACCACTACGGATCTGAGTGATGAGCTGAGTGATAGGAATAAAAAGCTGACATGACGATGTGGTAGGTGTGGTAGGAGGTGATCACTCCTAGCACTCTTAGAGAGAGAGTTTTTGTGGGGAGAAGTAATATTATTATTGTTTTTTATCTTTTATTTATTTATTATTTAAATATAGAAGATACCATTTTATTATGTTTGGTAATAAGGATAGATGTTAAAAAGACAAAAATGCCCTCATGTGCAAGGCACATGGGGGATTTTAACGGTAAAAGATAACGACAATTAGGCTAAAGGAACAAAAGTGAAACATGTTAACCATAAAGACTACCAGTGTAATTTTCGATTTTAAAGGACTAAACGTGAAATTTCTCGAAAACCACAAGGACTATTTTTGTATTTAACTCATTTAAAAATAAATATTTAAGTTCATTATCGTATCTATCTGTGGTTATTATATAATACGAGGGAGATGATTTATATACAACATCTTTTTGTCATATGCAACAAAAATGTATGTTTGGACCACAGTACCCTTAAACATGTTGTGAAAAATAGTTCATGGGTTTATGGGGGCAAAAAAGAATCATTATCGTAATTAGATTTTACATTTTTTTTAAAGTTGATATTATTTCTATGTCAAATGACTTTAATATAAAATTCTTTTAGTTTAAAAAAAAAGTCTCATATTGTGCTTTTGTTTTGTCAATACAATATAATTATATAATTAAATTAACGAATATAGAATAATATTTTCTTAATTACGCGTGTGTTTACACGGGTATTTAAACTAGTTTTATATAATATTAAAACAAAATTTTATAAAATCTTAATATATTATTAGTAATGTTATATATTTTTATAAAAATATAAATAGTTCAAGGTTAGTTAAATGAGACCGGGTAATCGGACGAGTATTGACTAAAATCATAACCGTCTCAAACCCGTAAATACATCTAAAATAAATCTCATACCCGGTCACATAGCATCTTGTGGTATACGTTAACCCTTTCTTCAAATTCTTAAAAAAATGGACATTCTTTTTCAAAGACTATTAGACCATGAGTAGTTGTTAACCCAAACAATTCCCAACCCGAATGCCACATTAGCTGTCACTTCACTTTTTTTTCTTCCCTCTCTCTTGCCCAAAACCAAGTAGCATCTAACTAACAACTCAAATATTTTTTTCCTCCTTATTCTCTTACACATTCACAAAGAAAAATAGTTCTCGGTGGACTCGAGTGTAGAAAGTCGGAGGAGGAAATATGAAGGGAACCCAAAAAAATGGTAACTGTGAACCCAATCTATGAAGAACCCGAAGCCTTCAAATAATCTCAATTTTGAAAGGATAGTTTTGAGTTTTGACATCAAATTAGGTGTACGTTCCTCCTCCAAACTCCTCTATTTCCTTTCTTTTCCTTACTTCAGAAAATATTTTTATAAATTCTTTCATTGACATAACATTTTCCTTTTCTAAAAAACACACCCTTACGTTACCATATTTTACAAACAACCCCTCAAACCAGGCTTCAAACACCTGAAAGTGTCCACCATTGCTAGCTACTCTACTTACCTGTTCAGCTGAACGCTAAAGACCTCAGAACCTGCACATACGAAAAGCTTCAACTTACGGCGGCAATGGCGGCAAATCAATCAGGAACTGATTCCTTCCGCCTGTTTCCTTCAACGGATGATAACAAAATACAATTAGGGTTTTCGTTTCTCGACGATTCGCCAGAAAAGGCTACTCTTCCACTTCCACCTCCTTGCGTCGAAGTTCTTCCTTCTCAGGTACTCATTACTGATTCATGATTCACTTCAATTTAATCTAACTTCACACTGTTAACAGGTTTCATCTTCTGTAAAACCCACTTTGGAGCCTGTCGATTTGGACGGTCTTACTCTGCTCAAGGTAACAAGATCACCTACTTATCTGCTTTTGGCATTTAGGTCAAACATGTTAAGTTGCTAACTTTAATACTGATATAACTTCTGAACACACAAAAATTGAAAATTACGGCTCTTGTTAATGGTTTGAGGGATTATTTGCTATTGTAAACTGTAAACCTGATGCATCAGTTTGAATTGGGTAAAAACCATAGCTTCTACCCTCTCAAAATTCAACATTCAATGCTTCAAAATGCTCGGAGTCAATCAATTTACAGCCAAATTTATTAAGCAAAAAGTGGTGAAAATGGCTGAAATGTTTAGTTTGATGAAAATTTTGTACTTAGAAGTAATTAGTGGCATTAAAAACTTCAAGATATTTGCTGGAACTTGGGATATGCAATGGTTTTTGATAATCTTGCTCTTAATTACTTTACTTCCAAATGATTAATTTGAAATGCCTTTTTCTTGCAGGGGCGAGTTAGTACTGAAGATGTTTTTGCATTGTCAAATTCGGATTTAGTACCAGGAAAATATGAAGGTTTGTTAATGCTGCTTCTTCACTTATCCAAGTATCCATGTGTCTTAAATGGTTGAGCTAGCACGTTAGCGATTTGTGTTAATTGTGCTTATGGGTTTGCCATATTTTGGATCAGGGGGACTAAAATTATGGGAAGGTTCATTGGATCTGGTTAAGACTCTTCGGTCAGAAGTGAAATCTAACAATCTATCAATGGCGGGTAAGAAAGTATTGGAGGTGGGATCCTATTGCTAAAGTGGTTTTTAGTTTTTCTGTTGGCTTCAATCTGTTCTCGAATCATATCTTGTAGTCGTTTGAAGCATAGTATAGAAAATTTTTATTTGGGTTATGTTGGGTTTACCCACGTGAATAAAGTCCTGCTTTGCAGGAAGAGTTTGTTTATTTTCATTTGAATATTTCTAGTCTTCCTATACTTTAGGAGTCTGTTAGTTTCCAACGTTTCAATTGCTTTCTTTTGTATTTAAGAAGCTTCAAAGCTCAATTAATAAAATACAATTTCGTTGAAGCTCTAAATTTGAGTGATTAACCTTTCTTTGTGAAGTGTAAGTGTGTGTGCCATACCAAACATTTTGGTATCAGAGCCAGGTTGGTGAGAGCTCGTTACTGTCAAAAAAAAAAAAGAGAGAGAGATGAGTACTTCTGACAAATTTGTGCAGCGGGCAATTCCAAAATTCGATGGGCACCTTGATCACTGGTCCTTGTTAATGGAAAATTTCTTGAGGAGCAAGGAGATGTGGAATATGGTGGAGAGCGGAATGCCGGAAGAGGTAGCCACTCCAAGTGAAAGTCAGAAGAAGGCCTTAAAATAAGCAAAATTGAAGGACCTGAAGGTGAAGAACTATCTTTTCCAGTCGATAGATAGGGAGATCCTGAAACTATACTAGACAAGAGCTCTTCGAAAGCGATATGGGATTCGATTAGGCAGAAATACGAGGGGTCCACAAAGGTGAAAAGGGCTCAGTTACAAGCCTTACGAAGGGAGTATGAGCTTTTATCGATGAAGGACGGTGAGAAGATCGATAGCTACCTTGCTCGAACTCTGATGATTGTTCACAAGATGAACGCAAATGGTGATAAGCCGTCATCAGGTATGATTGTTGCCAAGATTCTTCGATCATTGCATCCAAAGTTCAATTATGTTGTCTGCTCCATTGAAGAATCGAACAATCTTGACAACATGACAATCGATGAACTACACTGAAGTCTCCTGGTTCACGAACAAAGGATGAGTGAGCAGAAGGATGAAGAGCAGGTTCTCAAGGCAATGACAGGCTCACCTTATCGAGGTCGAGGAAGAGGGCGAGGTGGATATAGAGGCAGAGGACGTGGAAGACCTTCATTCGATAAAAGCACCGTCGAATGTTATAAATGCCACAAGCTCGGTCATTTTCAATATGTGTCTGGATTGGGAGAAGGACGCTAATTATGTGGAGCACGATGATACAAAAGAGGTAGTGTTAATGGCTCAAATTGATGACCAGAGACAACAGGTATGGTTTCTAGACTCGGGTTGTTCGAACCATATGACGGGTGAAAGAAAATGGTTCTGTTCGTTAGATGAAAGCTATCGTAACAATGTTAGGCTCGGAAATGACGTTCGCATGGCAGTCTTGGGAAAGGGAAGTGTAAGACTAGAAATTGAGGGAGCTACTCATGTGTTAACGGATGTATACTTTGTACCTGATCTCATGAATAACTTAATCAGTTTGGGGCAGGTACAAGAAAGAGGAATGGAGGTCCTTCTTAAGAATAACTTCTGCAGTATTTATCATCCACGAAAGGGTCTGGTCATCCGAACTCAAATGGCTGTGAATCGGATGTTTCTACTCAAGGCTAAACCAAGTTGCAACACGGAGACGGGAGGCCGAAATGTTTGTCACAATGCAGAAGCTGTGGTCCAGTTTCTCCTCAATCAAGCAGTCAAAAAAGGTATATTATAAATTTTATAGATGATTTTTCAAGAAAGTGTTGGAGTACAAGCTTTAGAAAGCTTCAAGAGATTCAAGGTGTTGGTTGAAAAAGAATCCGGAATGGAGGTTAAGTGTTTAAGAACTGATAGGGGAGGGGAGTACGGCTCCAAGGATTTCAAGACGTTTTGTGAAGATAATGGGATACAAAGGCAACTTACTGCAGCTTACACACCACACCAAAACGGTGTGGCTGAAAGAAAAAATCGAACGGTGATGAATATGGTACGAAGCATTATGTGTGTGATGTGCGTAAAGCGTACCAGTTTTTTTATTTATAAAATCCGTGATTATTTAGTACGACTACAACACAAATAGGCAAGATGACCTAATCGTATAGTAGTATAGAAAATAAGTACGGGTGTCGAACTCAAGGGGAACGGGTATGATTTGATAAAATTATATTAATTGAAATATTAAACTAACGATAAAATAAAGGGGAAAATTTAGGATAAATGAGCAATCAACCAATCTAACACCACTAACAACCCTGGAAAGCTCCTAAAACAACCAATGAAACATAGAGAGCGAATGAGCAAGGAACATGGAAATCAGATAATATAAAGCTAGCTTTCCCTCTCTAGATTCGATTACACTTTTCTCATGGCAATTAGATTCATAGTAAAAAGAACTAAAGATACTTAAACATTCATGCATCGATTTCTAAAATAGTTAAAACCTTGGTCCGGTTATAACCGTCTAATTATACTACTTAATAACCTTTATGGTCAAAAGCGCGATTAAGAAATATAATTAGCCAATTAATTCGATTAACAAGTTAAGCCCTAATCTTAATGCTTGTATGGTCAACAAAACATTAAACTAACATATAAATGGTCATTATATGGACATCACATGCAAAAGACTCTAACTTTAATTGCTCAAAACATAGGATTTGGTCAATCACTATTCCTTAATCATCTATTGGTCCTAGACAATCAAGATTCAAACTTTATGATTCAAGTGACCTCTCAAAACATAAAAATCAGATTCTAAGCAATCAAAACAGATTCATAAGCATGGATAAACATAGATTAGGCTAAACTAAGAACAAACATGAATTAAGCATCAAAACCATGAATTAAATCAACCATAATTAAAGTTCATCTCCTCTAGGGAGGAAAATCAGAAGTCTAGCCTAGAACAAACATGCTAAAGCTCTGGAATTTATTCAAACAAAGAAACATGAAGAACTAGAATGAATTAAACCGTAAAAGCCGAATGTTCAAAGACTTGATCTTCAATTTTATCTTCAATCCAAGCCCCAATGCTCCAAGCTATGCTCCCATATGCTACATGGTGTTTTTATGGAGTTTCCAGAGGTTGAAGATGGTGAAAAGTCGGAATGAAAGCTTCCCAACCGAATGGAGATCGAATTATATATATATATAGCTGAAACAGCGACTTCGCGCCGCGAAAACTGCCGGGATAGCGACGCTAGCGCAGATTTCGGCCAGATTTCGGGATTTTGATCCTTATCTCGTTTTTCATCCTATTTTCTTCATATTTATCTTCATTAATCCGAAATTTAAACCTGAAAATAATATTTAAAGATATTATATATATTAAACATAAATCCATGATTTTTATTCAAAAACAATCATTATCGCATAAAAATATATATATAAAAAACGCGATATCAGTGTGCCAGGAAGGTTCCAAAAAGGTTTTGGCCAGAAGCCACCAACTGGTGTATACACGTTCTTAATCGAAGTCCTACAGCAGCCCTTGAAAATTGTACACCTGAAGAAAAATGGAGCGGAAAAAAGCCTTCAGTCAGTTACTTTAGAGTATTTGGTTGTGTGGCGTATGTTCATATTCCAAAGGAAAAAAGGATGAAGCTAAATGATAGAAGCCTGAAGTGTGTCATGTTTGGGGTTAGCGAAGAGTCCAAGGCTTACAGGCTCTATAATCCAGTGAACAGCGAAATCCTTGTGAGCAAGGATGTCGTGTTTGAAGAAGAGGCAAGCTGGAACTGGATTCATGAATCTACAACAGTTCACCATGATCTTGAATGGGAAGTTGGGGATGTACAAAATAACAGTGAAGATGGATCAAACGATGAGCATGGAAATTCAAATGGAAGTGGTGGTACTGGTAGAAATATAAGCGAAACGTATAGTGAAGAAATTCAGTCTCCGGTAGTGGTTAATGCAGAAAGACAAAAAAGAACGACACGAGCTCCGACCTGGATGTCTGATTACGTTAGTGGAGAAGGGATTTCAAGTGATCAGGAAGATGTGGCCATGTTTTCTTCATTAGCAGATCCTTTGAACTACCATGAAGCTGCTCAAACAGAATGTTGGAGGCATGCAATGGTTTAGGGTTTAGGGTTTAGGGATGGAGTCAATTGAAAGGAATGACACGTGGGAGCTCTGTGATTTACCTGAAGGAGTAACAGCGATAGGAGTAAAATGGGTATTTAAAACTAAACTTGACAAGGATGGCAAGGTTGACAAACACGAAGCTCGATTGGTGGTGAAGGGATATGCGCAAAAGGAGGGGATAGACTATTCTGAAGTCTTTGCCCCGGTAGCCAAGTGGGATACTATCAGAACGATATTCGCATTCGCTGCTCATCTTGGTATGAAAGTACATCAATTAGACGTAAAGAGTGCCTTTTTATATGGCGAGTTGGAAGAAGTCGTTTTCGTAGAGCAACCGGAAGGCTTCAAAGTGAAGGGAAAAGAAGAACAAGTATACAAACTGAAGAAGGCTTTGTACGGGTTAAAACAGGCCCCGAGGGCCTGGTACGGTCGAATTGAAAATTACTTCATCAAAGAAGGCTTCAAGAAATGCCCGTTTGAGCCAACATTGTTCGTAAAGACTGCCGAAAAAAGTTAGTTTCTGATTGTCTCAATTTACGTTGATGATTTAATCATAACAGGAACCACTACAAGCTTAGTAGAAGAATTCAAGTCCTCAATAAAATCCGAATTCGAAATGTTGGACATGGGACTGATGAGATATTTCTTGGGGGTTGAAGTGAATCAAGGTGAACTTGGAATTCATATATGCCAGAAGAAGTATGCTCGAGAACTGCTACAAAGGTTTAACATGGAAGATTGCAATGGTGTGAAGAATCCAATAGTTCCAGGGGTCAAATTAGTGAAAGATGATAATAGTGGTTTTGTTGATGCTACTCTTTATAAACAGATGGTGGGCTGTCTTATGTATTTGACAGCAACGAGACCAGATTTGATGTTCATTGCTGGTCAACTAAGTAGATATATGGAAGCACCTACTGAGCAGCATATGGGAGCAATGAAAAGGGTGCATCGTTACATTCAAGGTACCATGGAACTTGGATTGTTTTATAGAAGGGGAGGTGGTGATCAGCTAGTAGCTTTCTCCGACAGTGACTATGCAGGAGATCATGACAATCGAAGGAGTACTTCCGGTTATGTTTGCCTCTTGAGTGGAGCAGCAATCGCATGGTCATCTAAGCGACAACCCATCGTGACACTTTCTACTACCGAAGCTGAGTTCGTAGCTGCTACATCATGTGCATGTGAAGTATTATGGCTTAGAAGAATGTTTGATCACATTGGTCTAACTCAAGCAGTAAGTACTGTGATAAATTGCGATAATATGTCCACCATCAAGTTGTCAAGGAACCCAGTGATGCACAATCGTAGTAAGCATATAGACGTGAGGTACTATTTTCTTCGTGATTTGGTTGGAGATGGAACGATAGAATTGAAGTACTGTAGTACTCATGTCCAGTTAGCAGACATAATGACAAAACCTTTGAGGCTTGAGCAGTTTGAACGTTTGAGGGGTATGCTTGGCATGTATGACGCATCTGCAGTAAACTAAGGATGGAGCTCTTTAGTTTAGGAGAAGGAGTGTTGGGTTTACCCACGTGAATAAAGTCCTGCTTTGCAGGAAGAGTTTGTTTATTTTCATTTGAATATTTCTAGTCTTCCTATAGTTTAGGAGTCTGTTAGTTTCCAACATTTCAATTGCTTTCTTTTGTAATTAAGAAGCTTCAGAGCTCAATTAATAAAATACAGTTTCGTTGAAGCTCTAAATTTGAGTGATTAACCTTTCTTTGTGAAGTGTAAGTGTGTGTGCCATACCAAACAGGTTAGAGGGTGGTGGTTGACTGGTTGGTATTACATTTTCAAGAAAGAATAATTGATTCTTATGTTTGCTATTGCATTTCATCTGTTTCTAATGCTTGGGTATAGTGAAACTGGTTCTATCTTATTTTCTAGGGGCCTAATAATTAGTCTAGGAGTAGCTGCCAAAATACCGGTTCTAATTGCTTGCGAGTCAATTCACATTTAGGTAACTCAACTATTTGATTATCTGATTGACACATCTTCAAACAGGCGTAAATTAACTGACATAAAATTATTGTTTCTTAAAGTCTTTTCCCTTGGAAAATCTTTAATTATCAGTTCTTAGCTGGTATCAATATGTTTGTTCTTGACTCATTTTGATGCTTCCTAACCACATTTAATCATATCCAGCTTGGTTGTGGCCACGGGCTTCCTGGAATATTTTCTTGCCTTCAAGTAAGTTTTCATTATTATTATTATATTTTACCTTTTCAATTCTTGTTCTTCACAAGAAGAAGCTTAAAAGTGGAGTTAAACTGATGTATTTTAATCAGGGCGCTTCTGCTGTACATTTCCAAGATTTCAATTCCGAGGTCCTTCAGTGTCTCACGATTCCCAATGTTGGTGCTAATCTTCCAATAAAATCTCATTCTAAAGCTTCAGAAGTCCGTTTCTTTGCTGGTGATTGGAGTGAAATACATCAAATCCTGCCCCCTTTACAAAGAGATCACCAGGACTTGAACTGTAGCTCAGACTCGAGTGTATCCGTTGGTTATGATATTATTCTCATGGCTGAGACAGTTTATTCAGTTACTACTCTTCCTGCCCTTTATGAACTTATTAAAAAGGTGCCTCATGGTTTCATATTATAATTTTTAATATTTTTTTTTGAATTTTTTTTTGACAATAACGTTGACTTGTTTGCTTGCAGTGTATGATTCATCCTCATGGAATTGTTTACATGGCTGCAAAGAAGCATTATTTTGGTGTTGGAGGGGGTTCAAGACGTTTCATATCGTTGGTCGAGAAAGATGGTGAGCTATAATTTATAACTTAATGTTTAAATAATTTACAAGCGGAATCCAGTCTTTTTAATATTATTATTTTTTTAACAGCAAAAACCAGTCTTTTTTATTTTAAAGAACCAATTGTTTGCATTGAGCTTTTTTGAAAATGATTTCTAAAGGTTTGTAACAAAATATTAACAATTGGTTAGGAAAAAGTACATGGATAGTAATAGTATGTATCAAAATCAGTATCTCAAAATTAAAGCTTTTACTCAGAATTCGTATGACATATCCACGTACGCGCGTCTTTTATTTATTTATTGATTATTTTTTAATTGTACGTAGGTGTTCTGGTGGCTAGCCTCATTGCTGAGGTGGGGGGTGGATCCTCTAATGTTCGTGAAGTATGGAGACTCCAATTCAAGTAACATTCATAACATCTTTCTTTTTTATAATATGAATGAAATTTAATTAGTGTTTATTGTTTTGGATTGCTTTTCATTCTAAATAGATGAATTCTTCTGGAATATCATGCTTGTTTTGCACAAGAAAATGACTAATATAATCTTGAGAAACCAATATGTGGAAGATAATACCTCATTTTAAGTAGGAAACATGCTTGTTAGCCGAAAGTTACTGAGAAAGAAACAAGTTTCTAAGTGACATAAACAACAAATATCAAATAATCGAGAGCCTTTAATTCATACTCCGATAAATCATATCATTTAATCAAACAAAGCCTTAACTTTTACTCAACGCTCACACTTATAGTATTTTGAGCAGCCTCTGTTATAAGGATTAGATGAAGGCGGGGTACAACTACCCGATTTTGTATAAGCTGCACCTTTACCACCACCATCACATGCAGGCTGATCTCTCTTCAAAGTCCCTGCAGAGATGTACTTTTTATCTCCCAAATACCTTCTTGTGATCTCTGATTCTAATATTTCCTCCATTAAATCTTCTAACGACCCATTGAACTGTGGTATTGCATCATTTCCCGCCCCATAACTTGCGTTCGCGAGGTGGAAGAGGGACTGAACAATCAGAAAAACGAGACCTGATTGGAGTAGAAGAATCTTGATGCTAAATTTTGATTCCATTCTTATGGTGCTACTTAGTTCTTCTGTTCTTTTTCCACACTGAAAGCACCATTATATTAAAGGTTGGAAGTGGATGCCACACTGTTGGTAAAAAGATGGCACTTCACCTAACTTAAAGAGTTCACATACTATATGCTTTGCTTCTGCTTTCTCAAAAGTCTTGTGTGACTAGGAAAATATATTATAAAATATAATTAAAATATCAGATGCGGGCATGAAGCTGTGCTAAGTGTGCCACTAGCGGTTTATCAATTACTCCCTCCGTCCCAATTTTTATTGTCCACTTTTGACTTTTTAAAGTCTTTCTTTTTTAACTTTGACCTTAAATATCTTTGTTTGTGTTGTATAATATTTGATACAAAATATATGAATGCATTTTGTTTTAAATGTATTTTCATTGATATATTTTTTATTAAGTATTATATAACATAAACAAAAATATTTAAGGTCAAAGAAAAGAAACACTTTGAAAAGTCAAAAGTGGACAATAAAAATGGACGGAGGTAGTAATTGATTTGGGTTGTTTATATTTTCTATTTTATTAATAATAATAATAATAATAATAATAATAATAATAATAATAATGATAATAATGATATTAATATTAATATGATTATAACTGTATATTACATTAAAAATCTAGTTACAGCCACATTATAAAAGAAAAATACTAATTAGAGCAAATTATCACATCTTATAGTTATATGCCTTCCCACTCAGATCCAACTCATAAACTGGGCTTCCATCAGGATTTAGCAACCCCCAATGTCTCTCAGATTCTGGACCGGTTTTTTCATTCTCATCATACAATGAAAAAATAAAAGTTGGAATAACGACCCGAGGTCGAGCCGGGGTTCCCTTAGGTGGCACCGCGGTCATCTTTTTTATAACATTTCGGTTATATGCAGCTGCATTTTCTTTACTAGCACCATGCTCATTTAACCCACCTTCATGTGGCCAACCCGTTTCGGCTATAGCAATCATCACATCATTGTATCCCAATCTAGCCATAGCAAAGTACACCGAGTCGAGCATCTGGTCCAGTAGGTTCGTGTAGGTTAGCCCACTACCAGGATCCGTGTAGGTTTGATTTCCTCTAAGTAGAGCATAATCAAGATTTATGCTCATCGGGTTATCTGCCCATGAAAAGTACGGGTAAACGTCTAGGAAGAAAAACGAATTCGTCCCTTTTAAGAAGTTTAGTAATGGTATGATTTCTCTAACAATCTCGGGCTTAAATCTTCCACTTGAAGGCGGAAAAGTTGATTCCATGATGTCCATAGCAAGAGGAGTACCAACTTTGATATTGTTAATTCCTAAGGTTTTAAGTGAGGCCCGGATTTGGGCCATGGCGGGTACAAGATCTTGCATTATCTGTATATCTTGATCTGTGCTCGTGTAACTCAAGACTTCATTCCCGACTAACACATACCGAATCATGGTATCGGGATAATGGCTAATGATATGTTCATATACCCATTGGTCTGCAAGATCTTGATTTCTAGCAACACCCGAGATTTCATCATTTGTGACCATGACTGTGACCTCTAGCTTTGTTACAGATAAGAGCCGGAGTATTTCATGGTCAGCATCATAGATTTTGACCCGACCCGCTTTCATGATTTGTAAGAGTTCGATGGATCGAGATGCTGACGGGAGGTTGTTCCCTACCCGCCCGAAATTCACGCCGATTTTGCTTGATATTGCCCCTGAAAGAAGAAGTCATGAACAGGAAGGTTAAGTAAATTGAAGAGAATTACCAAAAGAGTATGATGAAATTGAGAAACCTACTTGAGAAAGCAAGGAGATACAGGAAAGAAAAGGACATAATAGTCATTTTAGCAACTGTGTGTTTCTCCATGTTATAGAATTCAAATATCATCTTAATGAGCTTGGTGAGGTTGAGATGACATATATATACATAATATACAAACACATATATGTATATATATTGGGTAGTGAAGAATGTGTGAGATTGTTCACCTACCTGCAAATCTTTGTTGCTCAAAGGATCCAAAGGGGTGAAGACTTAGAATTTTCATAGTTTATAGATATCCACAAGGTATAAGGTGAAGAAGGCAAAGATCATGAATTCATGATTTATTTGTAAAGCTTTCTATAATACTTATGGAATTATTGTGAGTTTTATAAAAGATCTCGGTTTACCAAACACGTCGATCATTGATGTACATATTTCAACACTTATATGGTATTTCAACGGGTATGAGAGCCTACACCGGACATTCTTGGTGTGATCGGAAACAAATACCATACAAATGGCGTGCATTGAAGATAGAAAAACCATCTGGTTTGCGACTCCACCTTGGAAACTCAAGATTCAAGTACTAGAGAACACGAATGAACGAGTTAGTCAAGGCCATGGAAAAGAATGCATTGGAGAACATATGCAAGGGTGCCTCCACAAAGGTACTACCACCGGTGCGAGCACACTTCGTAAACCATTAGAAAAATCATCAATCATTAACAAAAGGAATGCAAAGGGGCTTGAGATTTTAGTTTTTATAATCCCCAGCCATCTAGCATCGTTTGGGTGAGGGGATTATTAAAAACATAAGCCTCTATAAGCCCCCAAAATAAAAGTCTGTTCAAGTAGCTTATGGTTTGGGTTTGGGATTATCAATTAATCAGCCTCAGCTCCAGCCTCAGCCCTAGCCCCAGCCAGTTTCACCAAACATACCCTAAGCCAAATTGTGAAGTATACAGCAACACAAGATGTTTGGAACATTCTTGAAATACTTTGGAAAAAGGAAAGAATAGATCAGTTTTTTCGTTACTTATTGTCATTGCCTCCATTACCACACTTCTCTCCATTGATGTTATATTTGCAGTTTTTGCCATATAGTAGTAGATACTACTGCCCCACTTTAACTCTTTGTTGTCGCTTTGGCCGTTAATCTGTCACTCTCTTACAAGTTACAACTACCATTTTCATTGAGGTGAAGCATTAGATAGATTAGATATGAGTAGAGGTGCACATCTTCGGATTTTAATCCGATCCGGATCGGATAAAATTGTGCACCTCTAGATATGAGGGTTTAGTGTATATGACCAATCCCTATTGGGCCAAGTCCATAAGGGTTTCTATTTATCCCGGCTGGCTCATGTTTAACACAGTTTTCTTAAACGTATTCGTTTTATGTTCTTAGGGGGTACAAAAGTCCGAGTAGTACTGCCGGGGACGAGCAAAACTTGTTTGAAAAGTTAGTTGAAAATGCTGTATTTTATGGGGGGTGGTATCTTTTGGAATGAAGTTGCAAGACTCATTTTATATCAAAGCTTGTAACTAAGATTAATTCGTAGTTAAATGTTACCAAACGAATTAGATTGATGTTATGATCGAAATCATAGTAACTAACAAAGTTAAAACCCAAGGCTCCGTTTGTGACCAAAGATCACGGAAGCACATAATGATTCATCTCTTTTCTTATCTTTTATTCCAAACACTCAACTTTCATCATCCATATTTCACTCAAATTTGCTTTATTTTACAAACATAATATACCCGTTTTAAAGCTCTCACTACGAAGTAGATAAACCCATAAAGTTTAATTATATATAATTATAATTATCCGTATACACAAAAAGAAACACAATTTTTATTAAAAATTTAAAATTGATACCTTTGTTGTTTAACTCAACTTGAATCGTACGACGTTGCGGACTTGCGGCCCATGCCAAAAGAAAACACTAATTTTCTTCCGAATCAAATTCGACCAAGATGTCTCCTTCAAGTTGTATCCAATCAATGTCAAGACACCCTAATCTTTTTCACCAAGTCGTTAAGACATTTTTCTTAAATTTCATCAATATTTGCCGTCAGCTGCCACGTGGCTCTACAGTGGGAAGTTTTGTTAATGAGATTATGAGAGGCTTCTTAATCTTTGCTACAGTTATTCTTATTTACTAGGTTATAAGCCTGCATAAATGCGGGTTTTTATTTTAGGTTTTATTGGTGAATTAATTTATATAATTAGACTTAAAAAATAAACTTTATAATTTTAGTATTTGAGCAATTACATCTAAAAGATCTCTAAAGATTTAATCAACAAAATATAGTAATTGAAAACAAAACCTCATACGAACATTAAAATTATTGCCGCTTTCAACGATAGCCCAGTGTGTCTAGTTCTAGAAATTCTGGCCTATTAAGTGTTGCATAGGTTAGTACCTAAGTTATTCAAAACCTGAGCTATAAGCTCATCGTATCTCTTTTTGTTGATAAAGTCTATATTTTGTGCATTCTAATTCAGTTGTATTATCTAACTTCTTTAGTGAATGAAACAAAATATTTACAAATAATGGTGATCAGCCGACTAAAATATGTTTGGGAAACAATACCTACATCAAATTGAGCGGGTATGTGTCTGCCTTGAGGATACAACAATCAATTCGGGTTAAAAGCACTCGAATCTATTGAACCATGTATGCTTCATGATGGATTTTTGTATGAAAAACTCAAGTTTTTAGGGGTTTTTTTTCTTTTCTGTTTTTCCCAGAACGTAGGACACATATATATACACAATAATCAGAAAATAGTTAGTTAACTGATTAACCATATTAACTGCCAAAAAACCGAATTTAGTTTAATAAAATAAAAAATTAATTCAAAATTTTCACATAGGCCAAATATTACAGTTTCATACGTAAAGAAGATGAGAATAGAGAATTAGCTGGTTTCATACGTAATCTTTTAGTATGCGGTAAAATTATTTAGATACTCTTGATAGTCTAGTTCAACCCTGGTGATGTGATATATGCGAGTGGATGATCTTCATTGAAAACTGTAATTAATTGGTATGATATATCTGATATATGAGGAGAGGGGTTTTGAATGGTAGCATTTGAGGATATACTAGAAGAATATAAAATACTTTTTTAAAATTTATATAACTAAATTGTTAATGAAAGGAAAATCTAAATGTTGTCAACTAAGTCACATGAAAATAGCATAACATAGTATGATTGCGAAGAATCCTGCATAATTTGCGTAACCCCTTATACTTGGAAAATGCCTCTAAACAAGTCAAAGTCAACCAATCTATCTTATAACAAACGCAATGATAAATCATACGACCCAAGCTACAATTAAATTCATTATCCGATGATAAATTAATTAATATATGAGATAACAAAATAATGCATCTAATAATGGTCTATATTTATTTATTTCATGTAAAATATAAATAAATCATATATGAACATTGGATTCCCAATTAATCGATCGAGTGAGGCTTGTTTCAGATTTCTTTTACATGTGGCCACTGGGTTTCCACAAAAATTTAATAAACAAACACGAATTGTGTTAGTAATATTTTACTCTTAAAAATTTAAGTAACCTATATTTAAAGCATAAACTTTCCATGTCTAATGTCTCTACATTGATTTACTTTTTTTATTAGTATTTTGGACAATTAGGAAAATGATATATCATTGTATGTCTTTATTCATGCTTTATATAAATCACGTAAGAATTTTAAATATTATTACGCTTAGGATTTTAGAAAATAGCTTAAATGTAGTAATTGTTAGAAAAAGAAAAAACTCTATATTTATAAATGTGAACATTTGATTTTAGATCTTCACATTCTTTAATATGTAAATTTAGTAATAAATAGATAATTAGAGAAGTTTAGACTTACCAAACGTGGGCTTTTGTAACTTTAGAATTATTTTGATATTTTCTACGATTACAAGTGTGAAAATTTAGATAATTTGTCAGCACTAATAAATGCGATTTTTACTAAAATTTCACATTTTCAAATAAATTTGTAACACCCAAATTTTTTCATGCTTGACTGTAATCTTTCATAATTTTAAGTGTGTTAATATTAATAAAAATATGTGGATAATAGACATTTTATCTTTCTTATAGTATATGTAGTTAGTATCACCTAAAATACTTAAGTTAGGTGATTTACTTTTACATGTTAAATAAATATTAAAACAATAAAATTATTTTAACGTTCATAATTTAAAAGATATGTAAAAGCAGCATTAGTTAACTTATGATTTTATATTTTATTTATTTATTTATTATTTTTAAAACAGCCGCTCAAGCAGACCTTTGTCGTGCCAAGCACACCTAAATAAATGTTACGTAATAAAAGTCCGACATAACTGAGAAAAGAAAAGGACAACAACAGCTTGCAAAATGATTAAATGATGGATTTCATTTATAACTAATTACATATTTGGTCCTCCGACTTATATTTTGATCAATAAAGTTACTCTACAACCTTTACAGATCCAAGTCTAGATCTAGAAGTTCTATTAGGGTGACGTTAAAGAACATGTTATTAGAACAACATAGAAAGAGCATAAAGGAAGATGTAGATTGCACTTCAAAAGTTCTTTAAATTATATAAAGTTACTCTTTTGTCGCTAAAGTTGTAGCAAATTAGAGACGACTTAGCAACAGTTATTTAGCAACGGCTTTGTCACAACTATTTGTGACAAATTTGCTACAGATTCGTTACAGATGGTTTAACCACTGAGAAGCCATGCATTTTCCACATAATTAAAGAGGATTTGCCACGGACTCTAGCCACGGATTTGCCAAGGAATTTAGACATGGATCTGCCACAAAATTTAGACACCGATTTACCACAGACTTTTTTTAGGTTAGGGGCAAATTTAAAAAATAAAAATAAAAAAACCTGTTTCTTTAATTAAAACAGTATATTTTTCCGTATTTGATCTTCTAGTAATGGTTTTAGGGCTTGTTATTTTGTATTTTATGCTGTTGTGTATTAAATACTTTATATTCTTCAATTAAAATGATATATAATATATTGACTTTACATTTCATTTTTAATTTGCTTAATTAACCAAAGTTGCCTTTAATTGAATGTCATCTATGAGGCATAGGCTTGACATAGTTGAGTAGCTTATTTATATCTTGGTCATATGTCTATTGTCTATGATTTACACAGTCTACTTTCTCTGTGTTGGTTATATGACATGTCTGGTGGTCAAGATGCTCAGAGTCGAGGTTGGTGGCTTTGTGTAGTGATCATAAAGAGGTAACTAAGGGACTGTTTAATGAATTAAAATGATTAAGCATTGAACGATTTAATGGCTGAATTATTTTAAGGTTGCGTATGAAATTATCTTTGAATGTGAGAAGTTGTTTGATAATGATTCCGAATAAACAATCCGAATGATGACAATTACTATTTTAACCTTCATAACGATTTATTACGGATTCAAATATGATTGTTTAATATGAGAGTGTGTGATTGTTTAATATGATTGTTTAATGATTTATTAGGTGCTTAATAATTTAAGATGTGTTTTAAGGTTGAATGATTCAACATTATTTCTCTATTTAGTTAAGCATGGTCTTCATCGAGAGGCTAGAATAAACACGCTGATTGTTGAATAGTTACATTTAACTACAAATTAACAAATAACTTATAAGATATAAAAAGGATTAAGCATAAATTAGATTTCCTTAATATTATGAGAATAAATTAACAATAGCTATATTAAGACTCTAATTTATCGTGATCTTTTAACTAAAGTTCATGTGAAAAATCCTAAACTAGCTAGCTAATAAAGTAATAATGGATTGTATTAAGACTCTAAATTTAACCCTCTTCGGTCGATTTGTTCAACCCGCGATAACCTGCTACTTATTCATGGTTCCGTATATTAGGATTTGTAAATTCTAAATAGGGTTTTCATATTTGGGTTAGCGTTTCTATTTGCGATTTCATTTCTTCTTTGGTTAATTATATGCAGTAATTAGGTGAAAATTGTTATGCTTTGATGATGTTTTGTGTTCCACATATCACTCATGAAAATAGAAGAAGAATGGAACAAAACAAAGGAAATTCATTAAAAATAAAAAATGCCCATAAAATTGTGGTCTTAAACCAAAAATTTTAATCCCGCCCATAAAATTTTGGCTAGTGCCATAACTTTATCGCCAGACAACACTATAAAAAAATGTCATTTCTCTATGCTTCATAGAAAACGTGTAAAAGTTCTAGAAATTTTTACCCTTATAATTGTGAAAAGTAGTTTAGATATAGAGATTCTTAGAAAAATATAAAAATAAAAAAACTCTACATTTGTAAATGTGTAGATTTGAGAAATGGGGAATTTAAGAAATGCACACTTAAATGCATGGACTTTTGTAAATTTAAAATTATTTTCAAATTTTTCACACCTAGTAGTGTAATAATTTTGATAATTTGTCCACATTAATAAGTGTGATTTCTTACTACAATTTTCACACTTGTGAATGTAAATACTTGATAGAATTTTGTCACATTTATTTTCTCTACGCTTGGTTATAATTTTCGACACTTTTAAATGTTTTAATATTGATTAACATGTGTGGATAACCAATATATTTTTTTGTAGTGCAAGTTTTGGCTCTGGTGAGTGGTGTAAAAAATGCATTAAATCAGAACAGAAAAACAGTGAACCCATAAAGATTACAGCTCCGATTGTTATTTTACGGTCCGATCATGTATTTTCTAATTTTATACGTATCTCAGATGAGTTTTGAGGAGAAAAGAAGGGATTATGAACCTAACAAAGGGAGAGCTATTGGAGGGCGATTTTTAGGGTTCCAAACACTACTTTCCACTTGGAAGGCCAAGATCAAGAAGATAAAGGATTATCTAAAGATGGCCATTAGTCATTACCACCATATTTGCTTCTCCTCTCCTCACTATGTTTGGCTAAACTTTCAGTGATCACAAACGGGATTAGGGTTTGATCATTCTAGATACTTTATTTCTTGAACATTTGAGTACTTGATGTATTTGGATGTTATTTGATCTTTAATCATATGGTTAGATTTTATCATCTTATTACAAATAACTATTGATTGACAAGTGTAAGATGGTATTATTGTGAGTCCCTAGTCGTGCCAACATTTAGAGTATCTTAGTTAAGAATAAACGAATAGTGTAGTTATACATAATCTATACCCAAGTTTAAACCAATTGAGTAGTTAGAATGAGTTATTTCTATGTAACTCAATCAAGTTCATTTTTTAGTCTTAAATGAGTTGTAATTGATCAAACCTGAAACTGTTAACGATTGCTCTTCTAACTTATACTTTGAATCAATTGATTTTATATTGGTACGTATTACTTTCTTAGATGTACCTTAATAGTTAATTTGGTTACTAAAAAGCCATCCATCAATTTGTTATCTTTTTATTTAATCAAGCAAAAGATTGTGACTAACCGCATGCTTCTTAGGAATTCGATACCTACTTGCACTATCTAGTATAAGGTAATTTGGTTTTTTTTTTTTTTGTTACTTCGACATTGGTCGTTAGGGTTTATAGATTTAGGTATGTATCGATTTGTATAGCGAAATAATATCTTCAATAGATTGTTCTAGTTCCAAAGGATTTCATTTTGCAAGTATGTTTCGGATTCAAATCTATTTGTTGACTTCTTTTTTCAAATCTGTTTACAAATCCAATTTTGATATAATTCTAGGTTTAGTTCTTAAATAGATTTTCTTAAATGAATGTTCTTCACGTGGATGTTTAAATTATGGATTTTGATTCTTTATTGAATTTTTACATATTAAGTTCTTTTAATGAATGCTCTTAAAACTAAAAAAAATTACTGATAAACTGTTGTTTAGGTAATTGGTCACAGAAGTGGTAATTTTTGAGAATTCAATATATCAATAAGTAGGTTCAAAAGTGTTGGGAAAATAGGAATATAATTTATATCCTCTTTTGTTAATTCAAAAATATACAATATGTTTATATAATTGTATACATTAACATTAACATATGTGCACATATACATCTATATATATATAATCAAGCAAATAAATATTTATATTTATTTGTTACAAATTAAATCGTATAATTCGTCAAAATCCAAATCGTCCAAGATAAAGCGCCATCAACGTTCAAGATAAAGTCTTCGTCGAAGATACATATAAGAATAAATTCAAATGATATGATCTTACAAATAAAATAATTAAATAAGTTTAAGTTTTTATAAAATTATTTTTATAAAAACTTTTATAAAAATGACAAAGATTTTATAAAACTCATTTGTGTTGGTTGATTAAATCTAAGACTTCTCATTTTAAGCAAATAACAAACACAATCCTACTTTGAAACAATACACCACCATAATTAGCAAAATAATCTTTCAAAGGGGTAAAACTCCAATATGCTTTGTGTATTGGTTTCCAAACTTCCATTTTTGTGTTTGAATTCAAACTTTAGAAGTATGGGATCAACCAATCTTTTAAAAATCTTCTTTTCAGTTGATTTTTATGGAAAAAATGAGTTGAGTGTGGTTTTAAATAAAGTTCAACGTCTATATTGCAAAGAACAAGAAACTCCAGGTGACTGACGGTCGAAGCCACGGTCGACCGTGGTTCGACCGTGGGAAGTCTGGACAGCTTTTGGACTTGCACATTTTTCTTTATTTAAACCAACTCAAACCTCATTCATTACTCACCTCTTGCAAATACAAAACATCCAGAATACTCTCTAACACTTGAGCTCATATCTTTGAATATTAATTCATCTTTCAAGTTCAAGATTCAAGCAAGAGTCAAAGCCATCAAAGCTTAAACACTACTTTTACATTTCATATCATTTGTAATAGTGTGAGGATCAACTCTAGCCTTTCAAATTAGAGTGAAGTGAGGATCAACTCTAGCCTATAGAATTAGAGTGAAGTAAGATTATCTTTACCTTATTTGCAAGTTTGAAGATTAATTCTTGCAAGTGTAAAAAGAGAAGTGTAAAAGGTTTATCTCTACTTTCAAAGAGAGAAGCTAGTGGATCAAACTCTTGATGGGTGAGGCCAATGAGTGGATGTAGTGCAAGTTTGTTAACACTTGCATGAACCACTATAAATCATTGTGTTCAACTTGTGATTGGTGATATCTCTCTAACTCTATCTCTTTTATTTTCTTGCAAGAACTCTTAAGAACTTCAAAAATTGGACATATAACCTATTCACCCCCCCTCTAGGTTCTAACAAAAAGTTTAATATATATACAATACTAAAACTTAAAACATAACAAATTAGATATAATTAAATTAAACCAGATTCTAAATAACGTGAGACATGAAGTGACGGAAAGGTCAAGTCTCAAGCCTTGAGAGTCATGTTGATGTCACGACGTTTCACAAGGCGCGACTTAAGGGGGAAATTCTGTATATAAATTCTATTTATCTATATCTATACTATATTATAAAGCATTTACACATTCTTACTTAAACTCTTAATTTTAAGTGTTTTGAAGTTACAAAAGTACCCTTAACCTCTCTCCATATCTAATGTGATCATTTCCTTTTTTAACAGCATAAGAATCACAATAAAAGGAAACTCAAAACTTCCACTTATATAAAAAATAATTATTCTTAAATAAAAGTTAATGTTTTCACTCATATGCAGATACATAATTAACAAAGTCAGTGCTGTATTTTTTATAGTTTAAATTGCATGTAATATGTGTTAATAGCAAAATTAAGTTACGGTACAATCTTATGTATGAAAATGGTGAAAAAATAAAAGAAATTTTAATTTTTTAATGAATTTTAACATCCTCTTTACTCAACTTTTAAAAAAACTATATATAATTTAAGTAACCAAAATTGATTAAAAATGACTTATATAGCCTAAATATGTAATAAAAAGTTGACAAATATAGTCCCTCACAACAATATACCTACACAGCCAAGGTTATCAAGATCGGGATATTACCTAAGATTGTTTTTGTCTTTGCAAGATCGGATCGTAAGATCAAGATCGGGATATTAAGATCCTTCCACATGTCACTAGATTTTTATTAGTTTTTTTATATGCTATAAATTTTATCAAAAACTAATAATATAACATTTTTACGAAAGAATTAATCATTAAATTTTAAAATAACATACATTAAACCGTCCAAATTATAAATATTAAGAGAATAGATGAAAATTCACTACAATTTATTGATTTACATATCATAATAAAATTTAATAGGTGACTCTTAAACACAATCAATAAATTTAGAGCACACTATGCACAACATTAATTCCTTATTTTATAAAATATCTTCTTCTTGTGAACTTCTATTTTTTATAATAAAGGAAAATAAAACTGTGACGTATGTAAAGTACAAAACTTCGAACAATTATTTTTAACACAAGGTTTACCACTTAAAAATTAATAAAATAATAAAGTAGAATAAAAGTTATAATAAAAATGTAAAAAATAAACATATAGAATAATAGTAGTATTAAGAATAGTAGTATTACGATCCTGACTATGATCCTACCTATTTACGATCCTAAATACGATCCGGCGCGTTTTCGGTTGGTAGGATCGTACGATCCTACGATCAACATCGCGATTTTGATAACCATGTACACAGCTACACCAACATAATCCTTCACACAAACACAACTGCTAAAATCTTACCAATCCATGTGAAATTTTATTATCCAACAATAATTTAGAAAAAACCTCATACCCTTCATTTTTAAAAAACGGACATATTATTGAGAAAAAATGTATTTACCGCCGCCGCATTACGCAGGTACCATGCTAGTGTATATAAAAGTATACAAATAAATATTAAAATACATGATTATAGGTTTATAACGTAGTTCATAAATCTTTTTCTTTGTTTTCGGTGTATCCAACCATCTTTATAACTGAATAACTATATATACTTGGCTCATAGGGCTCAGTATCTCTAACACACCTAAAAAAACACGACTTATAACAAGTAAAGACATATCAAGTAGGATCTTAGCGTACGCCAAACCTTATGTCTAAGCCTTGAACAATATCAGCAACATGATCAAACCTCAAGCCATGACGAAGCCAAAACGAGCTTCTAAAACGAGCTTTTTAGAAGCATGAACCTATTTTACGTTAGAAATACCATGAATACGTTAAAGAAAATCTGCATACCAAAAGCAGGAGATTTATAATACTATTTAAATAATACAATAATTCCTTTTTAGGGTTCTTCCCTAACGTGGTGGAGTGGTTACCCACTACCCTTAAAATATTGTTTCAATTTGGTATCAAACATTTGGTTTGATAGGATCAATATATGTCATTTTTGTTGTTATATCTTTTGCCAAATATTTTATAAGCTTGGTTTTCGCATGTTTTGTATTTACTCCATCATATTTCTTTCGTTTCATTTTAAACTATCGTAAAAATCACATACAATAAGTTAAAATCGTTTCGTTGTGTTGTTTGATTCATTGCTAGTTGTTTTAAAAAATATATGTACATATACACACAAATGTTATCCGAATTTGCACTATTTGATTATTTTGTACAAATTGTTATTTTTTTTTATCAAAACAGAAGGAATGACACATGTCATCTATAGAGACTTTATTCATCATTCTTCTTTAATTTAAATAAAATATATATTTCAACATTTTCCAAATAATACTTTTACACCATTGATGTTTAATATTTTTCTAAACTCGTCATTGCTTTTCCACATATTTTTGATATTTAATATATAATACTATTTAAACTAATTAGGTAACACAAGTTTATACTCTAGTTATACAAAAAAAACTCAAATAAAATAGCTTATTTATAAATCTAGTTATACAAAAAAATGCAACATAAAGATAATGCCAACCAGGCTTGTATATACCAAAACGACATACAAAAGCGATCGGTTTGCTTATAGAAAATAGTTTATACTATTCTTTGAAAAATTACCCGCTAGTTTTATTATTCTTTTATTAATATTCAATAATAAATATGGTGGAACATTTATGCGGCATGAGAAATGAGTGTTAGCCTGTAAACAACTACAAAACATGAATTGGTCAATAACTCAATACGATATCAAAACGCGTAAGCAGGATCTATATCTCTGCCAGCTTACAACTTAATTATTAAACAACTTAACTAATTAATTAAGGCTTAAATACTTGGACTAAGAGCATCATGAATTGTCTTCTTACTACTCATAGAATCACATGTTTGATAGAAGTTTAAGCTTTTATCAGATGGAAAATGTTCAATATAGTACATACTTTTTTCATAGTCCCAAAGACTAATTTTAGCTGCTTATTCAGCCCCATCAATGGTCAAATTGAATATTTAAAATTTGGACGGAGTGATATTTTCTTAATTAACATGTGATTATTTTACAATCACATGTGATTATATACCAAATCACATGTGATTGAATATTAAAATTCCAGGATTATGTTTTTTATATAGACTTTATTGAACACAACGTCTTATCTGTTAAATGTGTTTATCGCAATCGTTGGTACCATCGGAGCCGAAATTTTAAGCTTTTAAATGTAGAAATCTTCAAGATTTAGTTTCTTGATATAAAATTTTTCTACTTTATTGTTATAGCTACTAAAAGACGGAAGCAAGATCGGATTGTACAACCAAAAAGTGCATACCGAATAGCTATTCGCTAATTCGGTATCAAGATCGGGACAAGGGGAACGTTTATGATTCGATAATTTACCAACTTGGCAATGAATAGGGGAAGCAAATTGGGGCCACACTTTGTTCGAAGATGATCTTGAATTGATTGTTGATAATAATAAAAAAGGTCAAGAAATATCAGATTGTTAGGAAAGCTTTTAGTCAGCAGCGATCTGTTTTTCCTTGTTTATTTGCAAAACCAGCTGGCTATTGCAGAATCTGAGAATCCTACTTCACAGGCTGGAAGATTATTATTTCAGTTTTTCAACCCACTTGTTTAAAATGGTCCAAATGGACCCTTTTTTATAGCAAAATACCAAATCTTGACAAATGTACAACTTTCATTGCACAATGTACATTCCGACGTTATTTATGCTCAAAAAGTACCTACTAGGACTTCTCCAGTTGGTATGGAGGATATGGAGAGTTTTACCCTATTGTGAGATCTCGAGTTCAAGTCTTATTGTGAGGGTTTTTAAAAATATTAGAGGAGGCTTTTACTCTCTCATGACGTCTGGTTTGAAGCTTGCATACTGTCTTATATAGATGTTACTGTAGACCCAGCCTTAAAAAATTATGCTAAAAAAGTGATCTTTTTACATTCCATGTATAGAAAAGAAGAAAAAAATGAGATGATGTATTATACAGTTCAAGCAATAACAGATTGTAGTGCATGTTAATGCATATGGTACAACTATCTAAAGCAGCATTTGAGCAGATTACAATTTTGCTCATGTTCCCAACACTGGAAATGCAGCAAATGCTCAAGCATAATATAAGATACAAACAAGAACAACATACCTCAGTTTAACCTTTTTCAGGGCATAAAAAAATGAATAAATTTAAGAAAATTAATTGTGATATGTGTATTGGATTTCATCATTCTTAAGGTTTGATCTATCGGCAATCCATCGAGTCAAACGAGTCTGCGAATCCCGAAGGCTTAGAGGGAATGCTAGACTGTGTTTGACTAAACGACATATCAAACGTTCTAGAAGTACCCTCATCGGCTTGCCATCTTTGAAGGGCTTGAGGAAGGCTCATATGGAGGTCGATTCCATACCCGTCTTCTTGTTCGGGTCGAGAAGGCTTCCATTGTTCAACAAGAGGGCCCAAAACGTTAACCGCGTGGCCCATGTCAGGTCTCTGAAATGGCTCGCGGGCTGTACAGTGGCCCGCGAGCTCAGCGACCTTTGAGATGCTATCCAGTGTCTCTTCGTTTTCAGCATCAAGAGTTTGGTCAATCGCCTTTAACATGTTTTCCTTTGAGATGAGAACCCTTCTAAACCATGTCACTAAATGACACCTCTCATCGGGCATGGTCTCGTCTAAGGCTTTTCTCCCTGTTATTAACTCCATCAACACAACTCCGAATGCAAAAACATCCACTTTTGTAGTCACTCTCCCTGTAGCTGTTTCGATCAAGAAAAGTCACAATTTGTTATCAGATTTCTAAGGATTAAAAGACTACTGTGTTCATTTCCAGAAAAATCCTCCATTTTTCCAGATTTTTTTTAAGAAAACAGAAAATCAGAAAACATGTTCACTTACACAGTTTTCCAAAAAAACAGAAAACTCATTCACTTTCCCAAACTTCTCAATTTTTTCAAACTTTCATACTTTTTCAAACAACATTTTCAAGAAAATAATCAAACCAAACATGTTTTCTATTTTATTCTGAAAAAAGAAAACTCCATCCCTTTATCTAAATACGTTTTTATCTTTTTTTTTCAGAAAATAAAAACTTCACCATTTTTCACACAAAAACAGAAAACGAAAAACAGAAAATTTCTCTCCAGCTAAACGCAGCCTAATAATAATCTTGAAATAAAATAAAAGTGTTTATATGGAAGTACTAACCAGCATACTCGGGTGCAAGATAACCAAATGTGCCCGCAAGTCGGGTCTCAACGGAGTATTTCCCTCCATCAGGAGCGTTTTTAACCAAACCGAAATCTGCAACTTTGGCTCTCATGTCATCACCAAGAAGAATATTAGAAGGCTTTAAGTCTCGATGAATGAAGCTCGATTGTGCCAAACTATGCAAATACTCGACCCCTCGTGCCACATCCAAAGCTATTGAAACTCTTTGTTTCCAATTAAGAGGAGGTGTCTTATGTTCACTACATTCAAACAAATGCTGACTTAGAGTTCCTTGTGGCATGTACTCATACACCAAAAGCCTCTCATTTCCATTGATACAGTAGCCAAGAAGTGCCACAAGGTGTCTGTGTCTGACTTTTGTGAGAACCGCTATCTCTGCTTGGAATTCGTTCAACCCTTTCGTCCCCATGACACCTGATTCCATTCTCTTGACTGCAATCTTGGTCCCATCGTGTAATTCGCCTTTGTAAACGACTCCAAATCCTCCTCTTCCAAGAATATTATCTTCACTGAAGTTATTAGTAACTTGTCGAAGAACTTGGATTGAAATTACAACATTCCCACCTTCAAAAACATGCATTTCACTATGATCACCACTGCTTTGACTCTGTAACTCACTGAATCCACCGCCATAGCCATTAGAACTGCTTCCTACAACGCTTGTTTGCATCAGTTCTTTACCGATTTCTGGATTCTCAACACGGCCGAACTTTTGGTGTCTCTTTTTAGCACAGCATTTGAAAGATACAAACAAGACAATTGCAATGAAGATAAGAACACCAAGAACAATCCCAACGATCATACCAGCAGAAACAGAGGACCGTTTTGCAGTGCCAGGTGGGTTTCCGCCTGAACCACCGGAATCGGGAACTGACCCAGGTGGGCCGGTGGGTGCAGTCGGAATGTCTTGACCTAAAAACCGATTACCATCATGTTGAAACTTCACTGTTTTTGGGAATTCTGGTATAGGGCCAGATAGATTGTTGTTGGTTACATCAAACAGTTGAAGATTTGGGATTGATGTCAAGTCTTTTGGGATTGGACCGACGAGATTATTATCGTTTAAAGATAAAGTTCTTAACGAAGTCAAATTCGCAAAAGCCGGCGAAATTGTACCTGAAAATTTCTGCTTGGCGAAATTTACAGTGTTGACATTCTTCCCGGAGGAATCACATGTCACAAACACCCATCTTTGACAAGCATCGTTCCCTTTCCAAGATTCCGCCAATGACATCGGATACCCAATTGCTCCGGCGGCTTCTAGTAGCGCTGCCACTTGAGGATCACAAGGTCCCGGCGTAGGCAAACAGAAACTATTAGAATCAATTCCAAGATCAGCATCGACACCAGTAGCAAACTCAGGCAATGCACCCTGTAATTCGTTGTTTCGTAACGTAATGTTTGCTAATTTAGGAAGGGAAGTCAGAGATGGAGGTACTGTTCCGGTTAACTGATTATCCCGGAGTTGCAAATCGAACAAATTAGTGCATTTCGAAAGATCAGGGATAGCACCGGTGAAAGCATTGGCTTGCAACCATACTTGATAAAGTTGTGTCATAGAAGAAAGCACATCAAGCGTACCAGAAAGCCCGGTGATTTGATTGTTAAGCCAAAGATTCTGAATCTCCGATCCACCAAAACTCGGGGGTAAGTTTCCGGTGAGATTGTTGTAAGATAGCCGGAGACTCTGTAAATTAGGGAAATTTCCAAAGATGTCCGGGATCGAACCCATTAAACTGGCGTTACTGGCTTGAAAAATCTGCAAATTGGTGCTCTCTGTGAGATGATTCGGAAGAATCCATGGAGACAGATCTCCGTTGTCGGAGATTGTAAAGCTCTGTAAATTAGTAAGACCCAGAAAGAAATCAGATGGAATAGAGGTGAAACCATTGCTATCCAGGTACACTTCTTGAAGAAAAGTTAGGTTTGCTAAGGTGGGTAAGTCGCCGGAGAGTGAGTTGCGTTGAAGGGAGAGGGTTTTGAGCTGGGACAGCTGATTCAGATCGGCGGGGAGGGTTCCGGCAAGAGATTGAGAAGCAAGATTAATGGCGGTGACACGTTTGGAGTTGTCACATTTAATTCCATCCCAGGAACAGAAATCGTTTCCTTTCCATGTAGACGGAGCTGGAGAGAGGGAGGTGAGGAGTTTGGACATGACGGAGGCATCATCGGCGGCGGAGAAAGAGAGGAGGAGGAAGGAGGTGAGAGAGAGGAAGAGACGGTGGCGGTGGTGGTGGTGGTTGGCATCTACATGTGCCATAGTTGTGTAGAGTGAGATAAAAATGGTGAGGGTGAATTGAAGATGAGCATATAAGGGGAAAGACAGACAGATGTAATATGTTTTTAATCTTTTCTTTAGTCCAAGAAGCCAAACGACACTGTGGTCGTGGACACCGCGTTTTTTTATAGCTTTTTTCACCCTTTTCTTTTTTTTTAACTGCTATTGGTTGTCTTCATTTGACTTTAGTGACTGCGGAGGACCTTGAACTATTACCCATTGTTCATGTTCGGTCCCTCTGGTATTCCTTTGAACACAAACCTACCCTCTGAAGGTCTAAAACATGTAGAAAGAGAATCCTAGTTTACTTTTATCATGTTTCAAGTCTTTATTCTCTAACTACTTTGTCACACCTAATAAATCTACTTTTTTCGTATAATCTTTTGAATTACACTTTAAGATTCAACAAACGTACACTTTGTGTTATAACTTCAAATTTATTACATATATAAACTAGATATTACCATTTCAATCGAGGATTAATGAGTTAGAAAACTTAAACACTTACAATTGTGTCCTCCTGTAGCAGCTCCTCTACCGAATTCGTAACATCCACACCAACCTTCCACCACTTGCTCACTTGAAGCCACACTTTCTTAACTTGTTGACAACTAATAAGAGCATGCAAAATGAATTCTATAATTTGTTCACATAAGGACAAAGTATGGAGTGAAGGTTTATAACAAAGTTATCGAAGACTTGTCTAAATGGTAACCTTCCCACCCTAACCCGTCAAATACAAATATTTATATTTATGTGTGTGATGTTGTACCACTTCATTTCCCACCCTAACCGTACACGTTTATGTACCTGACTTTCCCTTGAATTTCTTTCCACTCACCGATCACGGATCACGGATCACCCCAAACAAACCTTTCAACCTTCCTCCTCAAAGTGTGCTTCTTTTACAAAGATCGTCTCGTCCCATATGATTAGAATCCCTCCTGATTATCCCGCGGGTTTCTTTTGTACGGAATCACAATCATCTAAACCTTACAGTTGCTATTACTATTCGAGCTTTGGAGCTCGTTCGATGGTGCTAATTTTCGGTTGAACTCCTCCTGCAACGAGTAAGTACCTTTCAAATTCTTTTCCCCGCTTCTTCATCTCCATATATACTTGACTACTTTTTCTTAACGATTAAAAATGTCTATTTCTTGCCATATTATTAAATCTTGATTACTTGGGTACTCAAATTTCCTTTTCCTACATCCCGTAGCTTTTCTGATTTTGATTTATGTGTGCGGACGTACAATTTTTCGTTATCTGTGTTTCTTGTTTATCCTATTTCTTGTTCCTAAGGGTGTTTAAGGGTAAAACTAGAGTTTTAGGAATCAGATTTTTGAAGGCTCCATCAAAACTTTAAGCTATTCTACTAATTTAGCAAATTATATTTCTTTATTTTAAAGCATAAAACAATTCTTTGATTTCTATTGATTAAGATTTTCGTATTTTTCATGCTTTTAGTTTCTTTGACAATATTTCCACCATTTCCAAATAATAGGAATGAACATTTCCTATAATGATCGTACGCATTAAAAGATTGTGGATAACTAGAATAATTAACACATCAACATTGAACGTGGTTCATCCTATAAATGACCTATATTCACGGATAAAAACTAAAGATTTTATTTATTGACTAGAAGTGTTTACAGATGTCATCCTAAGGTGCATAGATATAAATGCAATCTTAGCTTTAAAAAATCACTATAACAAAAAACGGTTTATAGAACGCTTAGATATGACACTTTTTCGATAAGTGTCTCAATAACATAAACAATACGACCATTTAGTTTATGTGTCTAGTTATGGTATAGCCTAAGAGGACGCTTAATATTTTCGTCATATTAGATTAAGTTTATAGGTCACTTATTTATATGGGTCTTGTTATTATAGAGTCTAATATGACACATGACATAATGGTCCTAATAATTAATGTTTTATAGGACACTTATTTATAAGTGTCTTGTTATTATAAAGTTGATAGGACACATCACATAATGATCCTAATACTTAATGTTTTACATGACACTTATTTATGGGTCTTGTTATTATAAAATCTAATATGACACATCATATAATGGTTCTAATACTTAATGTTTTATATGACACTTATTTATATGGGTTTTGTTATTATAGAGTCTAATATAACACATCACATAATGGTCCTAATAGTTAATGTTTATAGGACACTTATTTATAAGGGTCTTGTTATTATAGAGTTTAATAGGACACATCATATAATGGTCCTACTATAAATATTTTATAGGACACTTATATATAGTGGTCTTGTTATTATAGAGCCTAATATAGAGATGATAATTATCGATACGACACGGACTCAACACAAAAATAAACGGAATTGAGTTGAGCGTAAATGGGTTTGGGTTGGTTTTAGGTTAACTTGTGTAACCAGTATAATATACGAGTCGTATTTGGGTTAAGTATCAGGTTCAGGAATCAACCCATCAACGAGTTTAAGTTTTTTCTTTTAATTTTTTATTCTGTTTTCCCTAAATTTGTTGCCTTAAATTAAACATTGCATTTCATTTACAATTAAAATGGAGTTCAGACCCGTTTGCAATCGTTCCAAATTGAAGTCATAATTGATCTATTCAAGCCATAATCGGTAAAGTATGTTCTTATCAAGTTTTGTGGCTACGAGTACGGCAGCTACAACTCCACAAGGCATTAGGCATCAAGTTTCCTATTCTTAGAAGCATCGACTATTCCCAATTTGATAAATTTCTTTATCAGTCCATCACAAGTTTTGATTGTTGCTATCATACTACAAATAAGGTACTTCTCTAGTTCTCTTCATCGATTGTTTTATATTGTTTCTAAATCTCTTCATCAATTGATTACCAATTGAGTCTCAGAATCATCAATAATTTCTGACTCTCCATCCCTTTCCCCCAGCTGAATGCTTCTGACCTCCTGCATAAAGCGACCATGTTTGTCAATTAGCTATGCCGACAAGCAGATTCCAACATAATATGCCTCCTGCCACGCACATCCACTACTTTTGCTATTCTTCACCAACCATTAAACACGACTGAAACAATCAGCCCGCAACTAAGTTTCCACTTTTCTTTAACGCTTCTTGTAATTTTATTTACCTAATCGCATTCGTTTGCCATCACATGATTTTGGTTTCTTAAGTAAAAAATATTACATAAATTCCAGAACCAATTCTTTTGCCCGTAGATCCGACATTCTACCATTGTGACACAAACATCGACTTGATACATAGAGATAAAACTATAAAGGCAGATCACTTGAAGTGGACCAACCCAGACCCAATACTAAAAGACAACTTAGACCAACTCTAACACACATTGACCCAAGATTATACGACACAACAGGATATAATCACTACACAACAATATACAAACATAACAACACTAACGGAATACCCATGAATCATCAGCAACCACATGCTTCCGGTAGTAATCACTCCTAAATAACCCATGCTTTGGTCCTTGATATTCCATTTTTTAAAAGCCAAATTGTGTTTATACGTTGATACATTTTTTTAGAGAAAAAGTTCGGGCCTTGTTTTCGGTCAAACACCTTGATTTTCAAGTCTGGTATCGTATCGGTTTATTTTTCAAAAATAAATTGCAAGTAAATCTTTTTAACGGCTTATTTTTCATGGGAAAATTCGAGTCATCTTGTGTTCAATCGAATTACTTATGTTTAATCCAATTTCGATCACACATAAATACATACATTATTTTTATAAAAAATGTGTTTTAATATATTAACAAGAAATCATAAAGTTATTTCGTTTTCTTTTTAAATTTCCAACTTTTAATAAAAGAAGAAGAAAAATATTTATAATTTTTTAAAATTTACATAATTATAAGATTTTAGAATATACTTTAAAAAAATTATTTGTTTATGAAAAATTACTTTTGTTTCCCTCCAGTTTTCCTCTCTTTTCTTACCCCAATTCATGTTTTTCCATAAACTCATAAATTCCCTCTTATTTCTTCCCTCCAATTCCCTACTAGCTAACCCTAACTTTACTCTACACCACCATTCCATACTTCCATCCCACGAAGGATGATAACCGCTGCCACGAACCACCATAGCCAATGATTTGCGCGATCCCCCGATGATCACCGACCACCCCGACAAAGGGTCTACACATCCCAAGTAAACCTGTAACACCGGGTTTCACGAGCTAAAAATTAGAGGAAAATAAAACTTTTTAAACTTATTTACACAAAAGGTTTGCAGCGGAACAAACCACTTTTTACATATTCGGTACTATTTGTCGACTTGGCGATCAAGAACAACGAATCAAGCCAAGTCTCCAAAACCGAGCCAGTGTTACCAACTACGTACTGACCATCGCCATAAGTATCAGAGTTAACAAACAAATGTTCCAAAAGATATATACGATAACACTACCCAATGCAACCCGCCTCGCCAGGCCATCTGATCACTAACATGCGAAAAGGGAAATATCACGAAACATTAGCTACACTAGCTAGTGAGTACATATATCACATAAGCACCAATAAGTATGCTATCACGTCACAATATGGCACACAGAGCTAAGTTATCACGTAGCGGTGCGTCGACATGTCAGCGGGATCATATCTTGCGAGGTAGCTAGCCTGGCTCAACGATCCGAGCTGGGGAATCAGTCACAACCAACCGCATCGGTAGGGGAGCGAAAAGCAGCCCACCATCATGTTTGAGTCACTAGGACTCCGTTCGGATCTGATCATAGACCAAAATCCTCACTGTATGTCACGGAAAGGCAGCCTGCAGAACCTTTATCCCGGAAAACCCATCGAGTACCGTTGATCCCGAAAAACACTCAAGGATCCAGCCGCGTTAGCAAACTGACCTCAACCCCTGCGTCTGTCCGGACATGAATCACAAACACGGATGACCCATAGGGTCCACAGTACGCATGCGTATCACATATCACAATTTATATCACATGGTATCACATATAACACTATATCACGTCATACCTCGCGTGTTCACATATATACACATGGCACATAACAATAGGCATATATGAATTCGGGAATCCCAAGAACACACGGAGTTGTCCGAATCACCTAACACATTAGGTTTAGACTTGGTATTCACATACTGTTGATCCCTTGGTGAGAATAACAATAAGAAACAGATGTGTAGAAGGGGGGGTTGAATACACTTTCTGCGGAAATTGAACAAATCAAAGAAAAGTGTTACACAAAGTAAATCAAACCACAATCGAATGCTTTGCTTTTCATTAATAAGAAGATGATTACAGACTCTATCAAGTAAGCAACTCTTGATATGTAAACACCTAATATAAATCTCTCAATCTTTCAAACTTAGCTATCTATAATCAACTTATGATTATAGATACTGACGACTCTCTAAACAGGATTTAATCACAGATTGAAAACTTACCAATCTCACAACTAATGTGAGTATTCGAACACACGAATAGATTGGCAATCTGTGAGTTTCTTGATCACGTTGAACGGACAAACAGTGATTCAAGAATCGTAACACATACGGTTGAGGTGAGGTATTTGGCTCTGCAACACTTAGTCATCGTTGTTGTTTCTGAGTCGTACGTCTAAACTTATCAGGAGATAAGTATTTATAATCCTGTTCCTACGGTTCCTAACAAACTAGACTAATCCTAATTTGCTAACTAACTATCGGATAACTCGGAATCTTGAATCTTGAATCTTCTTATCTTGAGTCTTCAATCTTCAATCTTGATTCTGGAGTCTTCTTATCCTTCCCGTAGATATAGAGTTCTTTAAACTGACTTCTTGCTCAGACTGAGTTACTCAGCTTGAAACTCATCAAGCTGAGTTCTTCGAGAACAAACTCGAAAACCAACATGAACTAACACGTATATTAATAAACTTATCCTTAAAAGTCCTAAGAGTTAGCTAGAACTTATTTAGCAACTCTGTTGAGCTGACCCAGTATATACGCTGAGTCACTCAGCTTGAAACACATCAAGCTGAAAGCTCAATATATCTTAGGTGACATACACAACTTATCAAACACATTGATAATCTTACTAAGATATAGTCTAAGCTGGTCGAACATATGCTCAGCCTATACTCAGCTTATACTCAGTCTGAATCACTATAAATGTTCAGCCTGACTAAGCTTCATAATTCTGTTTAAGTTGTATTTAGAACTTATCTTACAAACTTAAACTTTGTCTCATCAAATCTTAACTGATGAGATCATTTTCCCAACACATAAACATAGCCCACATAGGTTAAAACACAAGTTACACAAGCTGTCAGCACTGGACAGGCTCCTACGGCCGCAGAGAATATGTCCTACGGCCGCAGGACACATGACAACCACACCCTACGGCCGCAGGGTCAAGTCCCTATGCCCGCAGAGGTTTCTTCCAATGAATCATGCCCTACGTCCGCAAGAACCTATTCCTACGCCCGTAGGAGCTATTCTTTGGTGACCTACGACCGTAAGTTATGTACCTACGCCCGTAGACCTTGTTCCTTCGTCCGTAGACGGTAAACCACACAAAAACACATCCTACGGCCGCAGAAAACACAAAATGCCTCCTACGGCCGCATGGAGCATCTCCTGCGCCCGCAGGAAGTTCCTGCACAGCATCGTTCTGTCTTTCTTCTTGACGAATAAGACAGGAGCTCCCCACGGGGATGAACTCGGACGAATAAAGCCCTTGTCAAGTAACTCCTGTATTTATGTCATCATCTCTCGCACCTCTGAAGGAGCAAGACGGTATGGAGCTTTAGCTACAGGCGTATACACTGTTTGACATCCATAGATACTTACAAACATATTGAACACTACAAACAACATATAAAGCTCAAGATGGACCATCAAAATGGTCATCTTCTTCATAACTCCAAAAACTAGAGTTCTTGAAGCAGAATCACTTACAAATCAGCAAAATGACAGTAGATTAACACTTGAACCAGCTTTAGAAACTCCTTGCAAACAGATTGGGCCTTGATTTCTTTCAAAACTTTGAGAGCAAAGGTGTGTGTGTGTAATCTTGAGTATACGTATTTGTGTGTGTGTGTTTTTGACTCCGGCGAGTCAATAGAGGTATAAACCGCCTCTGATAGATAAATATCACAAACGGGGTATTTTGTTCCCCTTTGCAACTTACAACTTGACACACGCCATCCCGTTTTAACCAACGGGGATATCTACGGAATCATTACGAGAAACCGTATAACACGACATCACTTTTAGACACGTTTGACACTTTTCACATTTAATTAACACAAGACACGTTAGTCACACAAAACACTTAATTAAACTCACTTAAAGTCACTGTACAAGTACGAGAACACAAGGTACAATACTACACTGCTAGGCCAATTTACAGGGTGTTACAGAACCCCTCCGTTCCCGCAAGCAAACTGTGGGTACATTTATAGATAAGCACTGCTACGGACCACCATGGCCAACGACCTGCGTGATCCCCGACGACCGACCACCCCGACTAAGGGCCTGTACGTCGCAAGTAAACCCGTCTTCTCCACAAATTGCAATCAAACTGTCGCTACATTTTTAATCTATGTGTGTTCCGTTATATGCTTGTATAATCATGGTATTTTGTTTGTGTCAGTTCGAGAGTTAGATTAGCTTTCTTAATTGGTTTGAAAGATTCTGAAAATACATAAATCCTTAACAAAGAGAAATGGTTAATTTGTCCTATTTTCTTGGCGATTGCAAGGGTAAGTTAGTAACTACTAGTTTTCTAATTAAATTCTTTTCATTACGTGTCATTTAATACTAATTGTGATAATTTCTATTTATTGATTGGGGTTTATAATAGCAGGATATTTTTTAGGTTGGTTACATGTTTCTTTTCGAACCAAGAGCTGGTCAAACTGAAGTTGTGTATGTGTTAGCGCGACGGTGCGGATTCGTGTGCCTGAGCTGCTGCAATGGTGCCTAATTTTGATAATCCAAAGCAAAAACAAGGGACTATGGCGTTGGAAACAATCGATAATTTGGAAGAAGCTGGAGAAGGTACTCATAATTTATATGTTTAATTGTTATTATAATAAATCGTGTTAAACGGGTCATCTACGGGTTATCATGTTTGTGTCGTGTTCGTGTCAATCATTTTCGTGTCATTTTCAGGTCAACCATTTCTAACCCAATTTAGTTTCGTGTCGTGTTCATATCGACTTAGTACACCCTCTATTGTTACCGTGTGACCTTGTACACCCTCTACTATCATATGCTTTTCAAAAATTCCCCAGGATTAACAAGAAAGTCCACCGCATCATATCAATATTTTTTTAAAAACTTAACAACTATATGTCTACTAACATTATTCTAATAATAAAAATTTCAAGTGGGTGTTTCGGTCTATCTTAAAAGCATTATAAACCCCACGGAGATTGTAGCGAAAGGATGGATCAATAGCTTAGACCCAATTGAGCTAGTTGGGGGTGAAGAGATTGGGCCAAACTGGTGCGAGGTAAATGTTCAAGTAGTTATCAAAAGAGATGAACGTTTAGTGAGACCATATGGATTATTATCACAATCGAAGATGCTATTGGAGCAACCGTTGTTTGGCCATGCACTTTCATTTCGGTATGTTTAACTTTTAAACATGTGAAAATCTTCATGACGCAAGATGTGTTAACATAAAGATTCACACTTGTGTTTGGGTTTAATCGCAGATGGATCGTGATGAGGCATGATGATACGAGATTATCTATATCTAGTTTATTTATTACTTTTGGTTTACATTTTAATTTGCAGAAGAATATTATGGATGATGTTGGTACTTATGTAAAAACTTTTGTTATGGAGATGACTCATTTGAGGTTAAAATTCTTCTATCTATTGATGAAGTTTGAGTTAATGGATTTAAAAATGGAGTAATTACGATAGTTTATAGAGTGTTGATCGTTTCAAATTTAATATATAAAATCTGATTTCTATGATAAAAAAAAAGAAACAAGTGTCCTATTGTATGACATTTTATGATGCTATTAATCTTATATAACCACATTTTTTGGGACCCAAATTAGTGTCGCATGAAAAAAGGGGAATCTATGTTTCAACACTTGCATGTGGTCCTAAGAGTTCTATTACGACATCTTTCTATTAGTACCAAAAATTATTTATAGGACGTCTATATGTGTCTCGAAACATATATTAGGACACTATACAGGATCTTGTTTTATAGTATATTAGGACACATTTTTGTTGTATAAAACATTTGATAGGACCTTAGAATTTGTTTTACGAGATTGGTGATATATTAGGACGCATGTATGTGTCTTAAAACATTCAAAAGCAAGATAACAAATAAGTATATATCAGGACACCATAAAGCGTTATTTTTTGAGTTCTATTACGACGCCATTTTGGTTGCATAAAACATATTATGGGACCATACGGTCTTTATTAGGATGAAAAATGTGTCCTAACAAATTTACAACCTTTTACAACGCCTTTGTATATGACCCTTATAAACTTGGTCCTATAAAATGAAGCGTCCCATTAAATAACATGTTAGGACGAAAATAGGCATCCTATAAACCCGTGTTTGTTGTAGTGAATTTATAGAGAGAAATTAGAAACCCCCTTAATTGCTAATGGGGAAGCCCATATATTATAAACTCAAAAAATGAAGCCTGCCAAATTTCAAATGTTCCACGGTGTGCACAATTAGTGAATGCCATGCACCCTTCGTGAAATTACATTCTCCACGCCATGCAACACATGGAGGACGCCATGCACCATTTTCTTCAACTTTTGCCTAAACTCAGCAAAATGCGTTCATGTCGAGCTTTCGTTTTAAATAGATTCTACGCTATTTTAAAATAAGTCACACCTAACAAGCTCTCTGGTTAACTTGAATTTTCTTCAATTGTTAATAAGATATTCAAAAATCGTCTTTTTCTTGTCAAACTCCCCAAGGAGACTACTTTCTCTAATGACTCACGAAGTCGGAACACCCATCACGTGATATTCCTAGAGAGCAACTCGATCCATCCTTGATGCCTTGAAGTTTTTGCTCCAAGGACAATACATGGGTACCTTATGACATATTAACATCCCGAGGATATATAGATAATGCCTTTGATATAGTTTTTCATACAGTTTTTCTCACATACCAGCTACCATTGTTTGAACGAAACAACAAATCTGTTGAGGATCTGTAATTGGTGAGTCGATCAACAATGATTTGAGAATCAAACCAAATGGCGAGTGAAAAACGGAAAAAGAGTTAGCGATTGGTAAGATGTCGATTCGAAAGAGCCACAATTCCATTTCAACCATACTTCAAAGCTCACTTCAATTATGAAGTATTGGAAAACTCTCTTCAAATATGAAGACTGAATTTTACTTTTTATTCATGGACCCTACCTCAAATAATTGTACTTTCTATTTAATTTTTATTCATTTTAACAAGTATTTATTAAAATTTATTAATTAAATATATGTGTCTCATTTTAAAGTATTGAATAGAGAGTAAGGTTGGAGTTGAGAGATTGTTTAAAGTGGATGGACCAATAAAAAATAGAGATACAGAATCATTTATAGAAAGTAGAGCAAATTACACGGATCGTCCATGTGGTTTGTGATTTATTTCGCCTTACGTCCCTGAACTTCATTTATTACACGAGAGGTCCTCGACGTTTACGTTTTGTCACGTCTATAGTGCTTGGCCAACCTGAAATGACTAAAATACTCATAACCCCCTTTTGTAATCATTTTCTAGATTTTAAATTAGTTTTTAATATTTTTAAAACTCAAAACAATATATATATAGGGTTAAAGTCACTAAGCACAAAGAGGATTTCCCCAATGTTCTGATATGGCACATTAATTTTTTTTTTACACATATGGCCATTTAACTTGTAAGAAACCTGTTATTATAGCCATTTTGGTGATTTTGACCTGCAATAGCAGGTCACCTTTTTCCCCAATTTCCTTCACTTCGAATACAAACTTTGAAAGCCAAAATTCTCCTTGTACACTTAACGAAAATCAATGATTCTTGACTCTATGGAAAGGTAATCGAGTTGTCTATCAAATAGTACAAAAAAAAACGAATAAAAACGAGTTTAAAATGTGTCAATTCATCGAAATACCGTAAGGGTGTCGAATTGGTATTTACCGACTTTAATTAGCAATAACTTGGCCTACACTTGATGGTTTTTCATGAATTTGGTGTCCATTGAAAGGTAAAAAGATTATCTACGACAATCTATAAAAAGAATGACGTAAAACAATCAAGAATCGAGCAAAAAAACAATCTTTTTTATGCCCTGTTTTCGGGAAAAAAAACCCAAAAAAACGAGACTTTGAGCTCGAAATTCTCTCTCAATACTTGACGAAAATTCATGAATTTGGTGTCATTTGAAAGGTATAATGATAAATTACAAGATTCTACAAAAAATCACAAAAAACGACCAAAAATCGACCCAAAAATCGCAAAAAACGGACTGAAACCGACTTGGCAGGTGCAGGTCGCGTTTTGGCCATATCGACACGGTTTTGCTAAGTTAAATGGCCATATGTGTTAAAAAAAAGTTAATGTGTCATATCAGAACATTGGGAAAAGTCTGTTTGTGTTAAGCAACTTTAACCCATATATATATAATATAGATACACACATGACACAAACACCGCCCTTGCTCTCTCTATTTTGCGTCGACCTCCACACCGCTGGCCATAACCTCCGTCGGCCTCCACACTGCTGCTCCCTTAATTCCGGACACTTTCCACCTCCAACTCCGTCACCCTCTACTCTCTCTATTATGCGTCGGCCACCACAAAAGACCATCGCATTTCACCCCCGCCACCGCCACATTTCACCCCTGCCATCAACGTATTTCACCCGGGCAGTGCCGCATTTCACGAGATGGAAAAGGTACACTGTAACACCGGGTTTCACGAGCTTAAAATCAGTAATATTTAAAACTTTTTAAGTATATTTATCAAGACGTGCATCGGAAACTAAACACTGATTATAAGATATAAAGTGTTATTATCCAACTTGGCGATTATAAACATGAAAGACCAAGTAACAAAACAAACCGGTATTACCGACTACCAACCGACCATCGGATCACAAAAATTTACAACAACAAAGTGTTCCATAAAAGCTAAATATATTTACCCACAAGCACCCGCCTCGCCAGGCTGCCTAAATCTTTTCCTGTAAAAGGGTAAAACATGAACCGGTTAGCTACACTAGCTAGTGAGTACAGGTTGCACATAAGTATCAATAAGCATGCTATCACAACACAGGAAAAGCACACAAGGCTATCCTATCACATCGTGGAGTGCCAACATATCAGAGGGAGTCATATCTCGCGGGGTTGTAAATCCCGCTCAATGAATCCAACTGAGAAATCAGCAACACCAATCCATGCTGGTGGGGAAGCAAAGAGCAACCCCCTGAGCACGTTGCGGAGCCACCTGGGCTCAATTAGGCCTTAGTTACAAACCAAGACCCCACTGTTTGTCAAGGAACGGCGGTCCTGCAGAACCTACGACCCAGCGTGCACCACCGAGTCACCGTTGATCCCGAATAACCAGCCATCTAAGCCCTCAAGGGATCCAGCCGCAATATAGCCAGCTGACCTCAACCGAGTTGGAAACTATAAGCAGTTTCCCGAGTGTCCGGACATAAGTACACAAACAATAAGTGATCCAATCAGGATCCAATAACATGCGCGCATATAGTCACAGCAAATACTGTTCATACTAGTGAACAAAACATGCGAGTATAACTTAATCATAACATACACTTACCACATGATTCACGTTACATACTTTTAGTCACTGTCAATATAACACTGTAGCATGGCATATCACGTTATAACATACCTTACGCACACACATGTGGGAGCACCAATTACACATTAAAAACACACAGGGGATAGCATTACTTACTGAGCCTCATGGGAAACCGGTACTCATCTTAAGTTCACGATTAGCTAACACAACGATCAACGCCTTCTGGTTCTTCAAGAACGCCTAACATATCACACAACACTGGGTTATCACTTAACATTCAAAAGCCTTCGTTAAAATACGCGTCACAATTCTAACAACATTGGACAGGGTCCTACGGCCGCAGAAGACCAAACCACCCTACTACGGCCGTAGAGAACACCCCCTACGCCCGCAGAGGTAATTCTTTGGGTTCCTAAGGTCGTAGGTTATGTACCCACGCCCGTAGGCTTCGTTCCTTCACCCGTAGGTGGTAAACCACATAAAATACCCTCCTACAGCCGCAAAAACCTTTTCCTACGGCCACAGAAAGCTTAATTTCAATACTCCTGTAAAACACCATCCTACGGCCGTAGGAACATTCTCCTACGGGGGTAGGAACTAAATTTCTACAAATCTGAAAAACACCCCCCTACGGGGGTAGGAACTTTTTCCTACGGGGGTAGTAACTTTTTCCTACGGGGGTAGGAACTTTTTCCTACGGGGGTAGGAAGGGTCTGCACAGCAGACTTCGTCCCTGTTCGCGAATCAGACCTGTAACACATGTTTTTGACCTTTAACTCAACCAAAACTCATCTTCAAACATTTACACACTTCATTTAACATCCATTGAAGCTTACAAACACATTAGACACCAAAACTAACCATTTGGATTGATTACACACCATTAAAATTGGCTATCTTCTTCATAAACACAAACTAGGGTTCTTCAAGGCAAATACTTACAAACAAGATGAAGAAACAACCAGTTGAGCACTTGAAACACTGATTCAACCTTCCTTGCTACTGATTTCCTTGATTCCCCTTCAAAAGCTCCACAAGCTAAGAACGTGTGTGTGTTTATCTAGTATGTACGTATGAGTGTGTTGTGTGTTTGACTCAAAGGAGTCAAATAAGGGTGAACCGCCTTTGGGTGGACAATTATCACCAACGAGGTATTTTGTTCCCCTTTCCAACTTACAACTTGATACACACTAACCCGTTACAACTAACGAGGATATCTACGGAACCATTACGCGAAACCATTTAGCAATTCATCAATTTTACTTATTAACTCTTACTTTCTTATAACACCTCATAAATCCACTTTGACTAACTAAAATATAAAACAACTATTTGAATACTTATTTAAAGTCAAGGTACAACCCCTTGAGCAAGAAGTACAACTAGGTACTACTAGGCCCATTTTCAGGATGTTACAAATCTACCCCTCTTAAAGAGGATTCCGTTCTCGGAATCTAATCACGATCACACATTAACACAATCATCATGTGTCAGGCCATAACCATAATTAACACGAAAAACAACTAACACAAAACTCTATTTATTTCGACTAATTGCAACATTACACTTCACTCGAAAAGTACACACTACATTTACACACATTTCACTTAACTACATTAGAACACTCTACTAATACCTCAAAGTTCACACACAACACTTTCGACTAGTTAGGGCACTCCGAGGAGTTATGCCCATACTGATTACAGTTATCACAAAATTTACCCAAACATCCTCTCGAGTAATGCCCTGGGAGTCCACACAAATAACACACTCTATCCTTGTACCTACACTCCCCAGCATGGCTCTTTCCACAAATCTCACACGCAACTCGACGTCTAGATCCTCCGGCCTCAGCCGCCTGAGTCTTCGTCTTTTGGACTTCCTCATTTCGCTCTTCTTTCATTGTACGAAAATTCTTCTCGTACCGCGTCTCTCATCTCGTCCTTCATTTCTTCTTTCACCTCATTTCTTATGCCCGCTACAATGGGAGGCATATTTCTCTTAAAACCCTTATCGAATTGATCTGTCATTACTTCACGAAGGTGACGCGTAGGCACAGCCCCGCGTTTACTCCCATAAACGGAGATATAGTCTTAGACTTCTCCTATAGTAGTTAAATCCAAGGTCTCTTCACGGTTCTCACTTCCAGCTTGTCTATCCGTGTCTCTATCTATTTTACTGCAATCAAAGAACTCTTAATTAGTACAAACACAAAACATTACTAAAATCTTTCTACTATTCACCAATTCAATCTATCCACACTCGGACATTCTCGACTATCCGTATTAACACACATTATTTCTTAACACATTAATCAAGTTTCACTTTATTACTACTAACACTACTCTTTCACATTATTAACAATATCACTTTACTTCTCTGATCGCATTCGCGCTTATTTAACATAATTGCCATTCATCATTAACTAACTGTCTCAAGTCAAATTCTTACAGTTAACCAACACAAACAATGCATTTCAGCTATTTACATCGAGTTAAAACACTTATCTCAAGAAACACTAGAACCTCTAACACATTTACTGAATTGGATTTCCTCGACAATATTATTGCCGAATTAACCCACTCCAGTTCCAACACAGAAACCCCATAAGAAACACAATTACAACAAAAGCAAGAAACAGCCTCACTACAGCCAACAACAACTCACAAAACACTAATCACAATTACAACTATTTGAACATCAACAACTTACACTCTTAAACGAGTTTAGTCAACACCCGTACAAACACTTACAGTTCACCAAAATCTACAAAACACAAAATAACCAAAACTACACATTTCGTCTCTTTATCTCCACTTGTCACCGTCTATAACTCTCACCCCTTTTTGCACGGGAATAACCCTCTTTCTTTTGCCCTGACACTAAATTTCCAGTTTCTGCATTCTATCTCATCGGGCAATCACTAATTTCGGTGCCCCAACTTATGGCATCGAAAACACATATTTTTCCATTGAACTCGCATTCCGCGGTTGTGTGACTAATTTGTCCGCACCTCGAACACCTGGTAGTAGCTTTAAAGCAAGAACCAGTGTGATATGCACGACACTGAGAACGCCAGAAACCATCAAACATTGGCTTCTTACACGATCTCGACTTTCCGCTTACACAAGGCTGCTCTTTCACATGACCAGATTTAGAGGATTTCCACAACTTCCTCTTCTGACCCATAACTGTCTTGTCTCCCTTACACTGAAGACGATCTCCCTCAATTTGTCGAGCTATTTCAAAAGCCCGATTCAAACTAGACACAGCTCTAACACACGCTCTATACTCTACGGGCAACATTCCCACAAACTTGCGAACCTTCGCACTCTCATCTGCTACTAGGTGAGGAATAAATCTCACCTTATCAGTAATAGCGTGGATCAAATCTTCCACTAGCTTATCTCCTTTATGGAGACCATTGAACTCCCGTTCCATCTTTTCTAAATCGTAGTCGGTGCAGTATTTCTTTGCCATACACTCAGAAAACTGCTCCCACACCATCGCAACAATCACTTCTCTTTTCACTGAATCCCTCACTGTGTCCCACCAAATGAAGACATCACCCTTCAATAAGCGTACCGCATACTTGACACGGTGTTCTAGTTCACAATCACAAGACTCGAAAGCTTGATCCGTCTCCTGAAGCCATCGTATGGTATTCGAAGGATCTTCACTACCCTCGAACTCTTTTAGTCCACAAGAAAGGAACTTCTTGTTGGAACAGTGCTCCGGATTTTCACTCTTGACGGATTCTAACAACATCTCTCTCGTCACTCGGAGTTCTTCCTCAAGGTGCAGAACATACGCCTGCAACTCTGGAGTCGGCCTCGGGCCTTGAGTATCACGCAGAGAAGATTCCTTCTCAGTTTCAACATGAGTACCAGATGCCTCGTCCTCCACTTGCTTACTAGCATTCTCACTATCAACTCGCTGCTCTGACATTCTCACTTACTCACTATACACACGAGAACCACACTTAACACATCACTTATCAAACATCTGGTATCATGGGGCGTTAGTCTATAATATATCACAATCACATAACACTCACACTCAGCCCCAAATACCCCAAAAGGAACACTTAACGATGGTCGGGCCCGAGTTTGAGATCGAATACTCTTCCGAGTATCCAATTCCCTCAAACTTAGGCTCTGATACCTAATTGTAACACCGGGTTTCAAGAGTTTAAAATCAGTAATATTTAAAACTTTTTAAGTATACTTATCAAGACGTGCATCGGAAACTAAACACTAATTATAAGATATAAAGTGTTATTATCCAACTTGGCGATTATAAACATGAAAGGCCAAGTAACAAAACAAACCGGTATTACCGACTACCAACCGACCATCGGATCACAAACAATTTACAACAACAAAGTGTTCCATAAAAGCTAAATATATTTACCCACAAGCACCCGCCTCGCCAGGCTGCCTAAATCTTTTCCTGTAAAAGGGTAAAACATGAACCGGTTAGCTACACTAGCTAGTGAGTACATGTTGCACATAAGTATCAATAAGCATGCTATCACAACACAGGAAAAGCACACAAGGCTATCCTATCACATCGTGGAGTGCTAACATATCAGACGGAGTCATATCTCGCGGGGTTGCAAATCCCGCTCAATGAATCCAACTGAGAAATTAGCAACACCAATCCATGCTGGTGGGGAAGCAAAGAGCAACCCCCTGAGCACGTTGCGGAGCCACCTGGGCTCAATTAGGCCTTAGTTACAAACCAAGACCCCACTGTTTGTCAAGGAACGGCGGTCCTGCAGAACCTACGACCCAGCGTGCACCACCGAGTCACCATTGATCCCGAATAACCAGCCATCTAGGCCCTCAAGGGATCCAGCCGCAATATAGCCAGCTGACCTCAACCGAGTTGGAAACTATAAGCAGTTTCCCGAGTGTCCGGACATAAGTACACAAACAATAAGTGATCCAATCAGGATCCAATAACATGCGCGCATATAGTCACAGCAAATACTGTTCATACTAGTGAACAGAACATGCGAGTATAACTTAATCATAACATACACTTACCACATGATTCACGTTACATACTTTTAGTCACTGTCAATATAACACTGTAGCATGGCATATCACGTTATAACATACCTTACGCACACACATGTGGGAGCACCAATTACACATTAAAAACACACAGGGGATAGCACTACTTACTGAGCCTCATGGGAAACCGGTACTCATCTTAAGTTCACGATTAGCTAACACAACGATCAACGCCTTCTGGTTCTTCAAGAACGCCTAACATATCACACAACACTGGGTTATCACTTAACATTCAAAAGCCTTCGTTAAAATACGCGTCACAATTCTAACAACATTGGACAGGGTCCTACGGCCGCAGAAGACCAAACCACCCTACTACGGCCGTAGAGAACACCCCCTACGCCCGCAGAGGTAATTCTTTGGGTTCCTAAGGTCGTAGGTTATGTACCCACGCCCGTAGGCTTCGTTCCTTCACCCGTAGGTGGTAAACCACATAAAATACCCTCCTACAGCCGCAGAAACCTTTTCCTACGGCCACAGAAAGCTTAATTTCAATACTCCTGTAAAACACCATCCTACGGCCGTAGGAACATTCTCCTACGGGGGTAGGAACTAAATTTCTACAAATCTGAAAAACACCCCCCTACGGGGGTAGGAACTTTTTCCTACGGGGGTAGTAACTTTTTCCTACGGGGGTAGGAAGGGTCTGCACAGCAGACTTCGTCCCTGTTCGCGAATCAGACCTGTAACACATGTTTTTGACCTTTAACTCAACCAAAACTCATCTTCAAACATTTACACACTTCATTTAACATCCATTGAAGCTTACAAACACATTAGACACCAAAACTAACCATTTGGATTGATTACACACCATTAAAATTGGCTATCTTCTTCATAAACACAAACTAGGGTTCTTCAAGGCAAATACTTACAAACAAGATGAAGAAACAACCAGTTGAGCACTTGAAACACTGATTCAACCTTCCTTGCTACTGATTTCCTTGATTCCCCTTCAAAAGCTCCACAAGCTAAGAACGTGTGTGTGTTTATCTAGTATGTACGTATGAGTGTGTTGTGTGTTTGACTCAAAGGAGTCAAATAAGGGTGAACCGCCTTTGGGTGGACAATTATCACCAACGAGGTATTTTGTTCCCCTTTCCAACTTACAACTTGATACACACTAACCCGTTACAACTAACGAGGATATCTACGGAACCATTACGCGAAACCATTTAGCAATTCATCAATTTTACTTATTAACTCTTACTTTCTTATAACACCTCATAAATCCACTTTGACTAACTAAAACATAAAACAACTATTTGAATACTTATTTAAAGTCAAGGTACAACCCCTTGAGCAAGAAGTACAACTAGGTACTACTAGGCCCATTTTCAGGATGTTACATACACCAATCGTTCTGTTCTTCGATCCCATCACCCTCCTTAAACCCTAATTTCGTCGATGGCAGATATTAGTGATTTTAGGGTTCTTGGTTCTTAATTTTAGGGTTTTTGGTTCAATTTTGATCTTCAATTTCCCTTTTATTATGGTTCAAGCTATCTAGCCACATTAATATGCTATGTTATCCAACAAAGATGAATTTTAGATGCAAATTTCCCACCTGATACTAAGGGTTGTGGACCGTTTATACGCATGGCCTCAACTGTACCTAGTATAAGATACAAAAAAGAACAAACATACCTCAATTTAACCTTTTTAAGGGGCATTTAAAAATATATACATTTCAAGAAAATTAAGTCATATGAGTCTGCAAGTCCCGAAGGCTTAGGTGTTGTTTATTTTTGAAGACGTAAGCTGTTAATGTCTTATTCCATATCTGCGAATGTCTTATTGGATAAGCTAAAGTTTAAAAGGTCTTAAGTCTGTGAAAGTCTGCGAAAAAAATATTGTTTGTTTTTTACTTTTAATAAACATCTTATTAATTAACTTTGCAATTTGAAAATGGATCTGTGATACATTTCAATCGGGGATTCAACACAATGACCTGTAAATAACTTCAAAGTCAGATTCTGTATATCTCCATCCCACACTCAAAAGCAAAGAATCAGTGACTTCAAAGTCAAATTCTATAATTCAAATCTCTAATGCATCAAAATAAATTAGGGATTCAACATCGAAATCAGTTACCACCATTATCTTTTGAGCAAACACCCTTTTTTTGGGCTCAAAATTTTGAACAAACAGAAACATAAAGATGGGTTATTCATAACTGTGTAGATGACACTTCAAATTGCTAAGAATATCAAGGAAAATTACAGATGCAATTACAGAAACCTAATATCAATGAATCTGATTTGAAGTCATTTACCGGTCAAATCAGAAACCCAAATCACAAGTGCAACTACAAGAATCAAATCAGATACCTGTAGAGACAGAGATGGTGTCTGATTAGCCGCTTCAATCGGCTGAGATGGTGTCTGATTTCAGGTTTGACGTGGTCGGTTCGGCGTAAAATGGTCGATGATGGAAGGGTAGATCGACGACTGGCGACGACGTCGAAGCCCCGACGATGTGGAAGGGTAGATCGACGACTGGAGTTTATGGTTTCGTGGTGACGAGGTGAAGGAAGCGACGAGGTGGAACTGCGGAAGGGCCGACGATGTGGAACGATGGAGATGGCTGCGTGGGTGCAGCTCTTTTGACGTGGAACGACGGAGACGGCAAACAAGAAGCTCTTTTTTATCGCTTCCAATAATAAGATCTAATAAGACATAATAAGACATAAGAAGATCTTATGTCTTCTAAAAAACAAACGGTCTTAATTAAAAACGTCTGCCCGCCCGCAGCGTTTTTAAAAATAAGGTCTTATTATAGAAAACAAACAAGGCCTTAGAGTTAATGTGTGATTGCGTATAAATAAACGACCTTGTAGAACCTCAAGTGATCCTTAACCCATACGAACACACAGATCACAAGAACACGAAGCTTTATCTCAATTGTAAAACTCTTTCTTGAACCAGATTTACAAATTGATCCTTGATGGTATACAGATGGATCATTGTTGTTCTCCAAGAATCAATGTTAAACAAGAAGTCTAATCCTAATTTATATCTACTTCTCCCCAAGATTATAATACAAAGTTACAAATAAACCCTTGAACTAATTAATAAGTTCTTTTAATATGCACAACAGAAAAATCAAACGTTCTAGAAGTATTCTCGTCGCCTTGCCAACTTTGAAGGGATTGAGGAAGGCTTGTATGTAGGCCGATTCCATATACCCATCTTCTTCGAGCCGAGAAGGTTTCCATTGTTCAACAAGAGGGCCCAAAACGTTAACCGCGTGGCCCATATCGGGTCTCTTAAATGGATTGTGGGCCGTGCAATGGGCTGCAAGCTCAACAACCTTTGAGATGCTATCAAGTGTTTCTTCGTTTTTGGTATCAAGAGTTTGGTCAATAACGTCTAACATGTTCTCCTTTGAGATGACAACCCTCCTAAACCATGTCACTAAATTACACTTGTCATCTGGCATGGTCCGGTCTAAGGATTTTGTCCCTGTTATTAGTTCCATCAACACAACTCCAAATGCAAAAACATCCACTTTTGTAGTCACCCTCCCTGTAGCTATTTTGTCAAAAAAAAAAAAAAAACCATAATTTGTTACAAATTTCGGTTTCTTTTAAGTCTTTCTAACGACAACCACCACCAATCTTAAAATCAAATGTGAAGACTTCTGTTTATAGTAGTTTCAACCAGAAAAATCCCAAGAGATCAAAACTCTAGTATTTCTAAGTCTTGTTTATGCCAAAGATCACAATTCTTGAAATCAAATGCATTAAACATATTCTTTTATAGTTGTTTGTTAAAAAAAATTAATAATTCATCTGATTTCCCCCCTTTTTCAGTTTCTAGCCCCAAAAATTATGTATCTTGAATACCAAAATGTGGAAAACTTGTCTTTGTAGACGTAATGAATAGAAATCCAAATTCCATGGCTTTCACTTAAAAGGTCGCATATCTTGAACCCAAATTATTTAAAAACCTCATCTTGTGGTTTCTAAAAATTAAAAGACCAATAATCTTGTAACAAAAATATGGAACTGTTTATGCGAAAGCACTAACCAGCATACTCGGGTGCAAGATAACCGAATGTTCCAGCAACTCGGGTTTCAACAGAGTATTTCCCATCAGGAGCGTTTTTAACCAAACCAAAATCTGCAACTTTGGCTCTCATGTCATCACCAAGAAGAATATTAGAAGGCTTTAAGTCTCGATGAATGAAGCTCGATTGTGCCAAACTATGCAAATACTCAACCCCTCGTGCCACATCCAAAGCTATTGAAACTCTTTGTTTCCAAGTAAGTGGAGGTGTCTTTGTGGCATGTACTCATAGACCAAAAGCCTCTCGTTTTCATTAATACAATAGCCAAGAAAAGCCACAAGGTGTCGGTGTCGGACTTTTGCCAGAAACGCAATCTCTGCTTGGAATTCATTTAGTCCTTTGGTCCCCATGACACCCGGTTTCATTCTCTTGACTGCAATCTTGGGTCCATAAGGTAATTCGCCTTTGTAAACAACTCCAAATCCTCCTGTTCCCAAAATATTATCTTGATTGAAGTTATTAGTGACTTGTTGAAGAACTCGGAAGGAAATTATATCCTTCCCACTTTCAGAAACATGCATTTCGCTATGATCATCATTGCTTTCTGGATTCTCAACAAGGCCACTATTTTGGTGTCTCTTTTTAGCACAACATTTGAAAGACAGAATCAACACAATCCCAATGAAAATAAGAACACCAAGAACAATTCCGACAATCATACCAGCAGAAACAGATGACCCGTTTGCAGAACCAGGTGGGTTTCCACCTGAACCACCGGAACTGGGAACTGACCCAGGTGGGCCGGTGTCTTGACCTAAAAACCGATTGCCCTCATGTGAAAACTTCACTGTTTTAAGGAATTCTGGTATAGGGCCAGATAAATTATTGTTGGTTACATCAAACAGTTGAAGATCGGGGATCAATGTCAAATCTTTTGGTATTGGACCCACGAGATTATTATCGTTTAAAGATAAACTTCTTAAAGATGTCAAATTTGCCAAGGCTGGCGAAATAGTACCCGAAAAGTTCAGCTTAGCGAAGTTGACAGTAGTGATATTCTTTCCGGAAGAGTCACAAGTAATGAAGGCCCATTTTTGGCAAGCATTGTTTCCTGTCCAAGATTCAGCCAATGAAATTGGATGCCCGATTGCTCTGGCGACCTCTAGGAGTGCAGCCACCTGAGGATCACAAGGTCCTGGCGTAGGCAAACAGAAACTATTATATTCGATTCCAAGATCAGCACCAACACTACTGGCAAACTCAGCAATGCACCCTGTAACAAGTTGCTTCCTAATGTAATGTTTTCTAATTTTGTGAGGGACATCAGTGAAGAAGGAACCGTTCCGGTTAACAGATTCCCCTGGAGTTGCAGCTCAAACAAATTAGTACATCGGGAAAGAAAAGGGATTGCGCCTGTAAAACCATTATCTTGCAACCGTAGTTGATGGAGATTTGTCATAGAGGAAAGCACATCAAGCGTACCAGAAAGCCCATGGAATTGACTGTTTAGCCAAAGATTTCGAATGTTAGACCCACCAAAACTCTTGGGTAAGTTTCCCGTAAGATAGTTCGAAGATAGATCGAGTGTTCGCAAATTAGGGAGACTATCAAAGATGTCGGGGATGGAACCCTTTAAACTGGTGTTACTCGCCCGAAAAGCATTCAGATAGGTGCTCCCTTTAAGATCATTGGTAATAATCCATGGATACAAATCTTCGTTGTCAGAGATGGAAAAATACTGCAGATTACTAAGACCAAGAAAGAAATCCTGAGGAATAGAGGTGAAACTATTTCTATGGAGTAATACTACTTGAAGGAGAGTTAGGTTTGCTAAGGTGGGTAGTTGTTATTTAGTAAGAGGTTTTTGAGCCGCGACAGCTGATTCAGGTTGGAGGGGAGGCTTCCGGTGAGGGATTTGGAAGAAAGATCAATGTCAGTGACACGTTTGGAGTTGTCACAATCAATTCCATCCCAAGAACAGAAGTGGTTGCCTGATATCCAGCTAGATGGAGGAGGAATGAGGGTGGTGAGGAATTTAGACATGACTAAAGCATCATCAGCAACGGAGAAACAAAGGAGGAGGAAGAAGGAGGCGACATGGTGGCGGTGATGGTGGTGGCGGCGGTTGTCATCTTCATGTGCCATTGTTGTTCACAGTGAAATTATGGTGAGGCTGAAGTGTAGAGACCATATAAGGGGGAAGAGATACAGATGTGTCATGTTTAATATTAACTTCTTTTGTCTAAGACCACACCGTGGTCGTGGATACCGCGTTTATTCATATTCTTTTTACGCTTTTAATTGCACGTGCTTTTTGTATTCCTTTTGAAAGCATAATTAGTGGTCTTCGATTCATAATAAATTAGTAATAAATGAGATAATGAAAGTAATTCGCAGGATGATCATGTCCGCTTCTAGAGTTTTATCATGTATATTTCATATTCTTCTACTTTAAGATCTAAAAGTAGCCACCTAGTCTACTTTATTCCAAAATATTCCTTTTTGTTTTAACAAATCAAGAATGTAGGAATTGCTCTGTCAACCCTCACTAATCTACTTTGTTAATATTATTTTTGAACTACCTTTTTAAGTTTCAGCATATATAACAACTACAAATAAAATTAGATATAAGTCGTATAACCATGTGGATGATCGATCTTTCCATTGGTTTTTGTATTTCTTTGCTTTGCATCTTTATATTTTGCTTTTCCAAAATAATAATAATGAATCAATGATAATAAACTCATAATCAAAATCTAAAACTTAAAACCTTGAGTGAGACCTTGATTTTGGAGTTAGGACAAGAACAAGTAATAATATATAGAGAGTAGGGGTGTAATCAAGCCGAGCCGAGACAACATAGTACCAAGATCGAGCTCGACTCGATTAAGTAATCGACACTCTTGAGCTCGACTCGAATAAAATTTAACATAATAAAATTTTGCAACAACAAATGTTAAAATCTGTATCCATGGATTATTGGGAACCATTTCTACCCTTAGAGAGCGGCGATGCTTATTTTTTTTTTTGAACAACCAAAAAGTATTTTCCATTCATCAAAGCTACGAGTTTAAGTACACACCAAGTTTAAGTATCCACCAATGCACATGATTAGACGCAATTACAGATCCTCAGAATCAAATATACTAGCACACTCATGTTATGTCATACTTAACCCACAATTACTTTATATCAATACATCGACATCATCACTTGAACCTTGCATCTCGGTCTTCACGCAGTGCCCATATGTATCTTGCACAGCAGGACCGCGCGCATTGAAACTCCTGATACCAGCATGAGAACTCACAGCATCGTGAGCATCGAAACAACAAAGTACCTGGGGCATCAAGAACAGCAGCAACACACAACAGCAGCACATAGGCATCGAACATTGACATCACACATTAGCAGCACACACTCATCAAAACAGCATGTTAACAGGACTTGAGAACATCGAAGCAGCAGGTTAACACTGTAGCAGAACTATCTAACAGCTACTAGCATCAAAGGCATCGCAACATCACCAGCAACACAGCGTAGTAACTTGAAAACAGCATCATCAAAGCGACATGTCAGCATCAGAGCAGCGAGACATCGTAACGGCATCATTATGCTTCAGACCGATCAGAGTTGCTTATTGTAACACACATTTTCTTGGGGATAAGCAACAACTGATCAAAAAAACTCTGGGGCTCAAACGGGGTTGCCTAATAAAATGGTATGAATGATATTCTTCCCCCTCTCAATACTACTCATATAATACCATCACCCTTACTCTACAATCTACATATAAGAACAAAACCTCAGTGGCTCAAATGGTTCATAAAGGTTAGGAAAACCAACTTCATCCCACCCTACCTCCAGACCTCCATAACACTGTATGCATACTGTTGCCCCCCCCCCCCCCATATGACCCCAAACATCCTAATTCGGCCCCCCACATCGCCTGGCCACTACCATTCCCACCTTGTATCACCACCCAAACCAGCCCGCCCTTCACAAAACATGTCTTATATGAAGTCATCAATACAATTTCACGACAGATTTAAGACATAGATCAACCAAAATTCTGGGGCACGAACGAAACTGAGTTAGTCATGCACGAAGATATGACATAAACTCTTGGCTCTATAGGTCACCTTATGTCTCCAGGATCAATTAGTGCAAGACTCCCGCACAGCCCAATCATGTACATATTTTAAGGCTTTTTGGCAGACACTTGGTAATCAATTTGCTTGTGTGTCAAAAATTTGTGCCTCCTTATTCCTCCATGAATCAACAAATTTGTTCTTATTAGGCTACCCTGACCCAACCTTATATCACCAAATCAAGACATTGTAGACCTGCAAAACATGTTAGAAACAACAAATGCCAGCCCATCCATCTCAGCCGTATACTAGCAAGGCACAAGCATTCAACTAGAAACATCAGATCATCTATAGAGACATTTAAAAAGAGAAAACTTTATTCTTGATTAAACTCACACACATACACCCTACTGCACACCATTTAACTGGTGATCCATGCAAACACCCTAGATTATCCGCTTAGCAAAATTTTGAGAATCATTACCGAAAATAACGCAGCCCCTTGCCCTCAAGTGTATGCAACAGCCGTCACTCAGTCACATTCCACCCCACCTTGACAAAACCATCACCCACTCCACAACACTCCCCGTAATCACTTAAAACGTTGCCTAAGATCTGCATGCACAAAAAGACAGAACTGTACCTGCATCACCGTGGCAATCTTGATATAGCCCAGCCCTGCAAATCATGTTATAAACCAAACCTGCACCATGAACTCGACTGGACCTGCAACGAAAAATAACAATTACAACACTTGACACATACTCAGTTTACAGAACCCCGGTTGTCAAAAAACACACCATCCTCTCACCACATGATTACACCCACCTGACCGACAGTCTTTTACTCCTTAGACCTTTTTTTGCCAAAACATTAGCTTCACTATTCATTTCCCTTGGAATATTAACAAACTCCACTCTAGTTCCAGACTCCTATAATACTTTTATCCTTTTTAAAACATCTTCTACTCCGTTCACACTATCCGCTTCATTATTAATCATATCAATTGCATGGGAAGAGTCTGACATAACCCTAATGGCATACTCTCCCATCGATTTATTACTCTTAATTACCAACAGTCCGAAATACACAGCTTCCAATTCCACATTTAACACTGAACTCCCCTCCATGGCTTTAGCAAAAATACCTACTCGCTTACCATTCACATCAACTATTTTCTCCAACTCCAATTGTTTGTTATTAAAGATCGCCTCATTCCTTTCATTCCACAATGACCACACTACACCATAAAAGATTATCATCCATAACCTCTTATTCCATCTTTCAATACAAGCATCTGTCCAATATTCTAGTAACCCTACTATATTCTTTGGCATTACCCATTGCAATCCCACATCTCTTAAAACAGCTGACCATACAAACCATGCTTTGTAACAATGAATTAATACATGATCTGTTGTCTCTGGACACTCATTACAGAACGGACAGTTATAATTCCCACTAATCTGAATTCCTCTTCTTCTCAACGCATCCCTCGTAGGAAGTTTATTTAATGATGCTTGCCATGCCATCATTCTCACTTTGGGTGGTCCCCAATACTTCCATACCTTAGCACAATCGTGATCCTCTTCATCCTTTACTAGTACATTTAGCAAACTCCTAACTGAAAACTCCCCGCTAGCTTCATGAATCCACCGAACCCCATCACTTCTATCTTTTACCAACATCTGCGCCCTTAGAAAACTTAAAAATTCTTCATAAATTTCCACCTCCCAATCAAAGACCCTCCTTCTAAGCTCTACTTTCCACACCCACCCATTCTCAGTCCATTGCCCAAAGCAGTTCACTTTACCCTCTTTTTTAACAGCCAACGCGTAAATCCTCGGAAACTTAGCTCTAAGAGATGTTTCCCCCACCCATCTATAATTCCAAAAATCAAACATGGCCCCGTTACCTATTCTAGCTAAGAAACCTTCATCGATAATCTTCGACAATTTATCATTCTCTCTCAAGATTTTAACAATTTTATCCCATGTATGACTCATCTTTTTGTTATTGGCAATTAAATTCCTAATACCCAATTTGAAATCCCCGTATTTACACCTCACAACCTTATTTAGCTTTCATCTCTGGCTTCCCCTTGGTGTTAGAAAGAAGCTAGGTCTTGCGGTGTCTTCATGCAATACTCTTTCTCTCACACACACTTTTTCTCTATATCTCTCACACATTTAAATATTATTTAAATTTAAAAAAGAGGACAAATTTGAAGGATTAAAAATATGAGTATTCTTTAGTTTATAGTTGATCTTGTCTAATTGTATAGATTGGTTTAGCGTTGTTGGTTAGGGTTTATTATTTGATTTTTTTATCTTGTTTGTACTTTATCAGTAACATAAATTATTCTATAATCATTGACAATAAAAAAGTCACTTAGTAACTGTAAAGAAGACCATCAGATCGTAACTTGTATTTCACTAGATTGCACCCACTAAACAGAGAATTATACAAGTATTTAAAGACTAGGAGACTAAACAACACAAAACCCTACAGGTCCATGGACTTATAAGGGCCAATATACATATTACATTCTAACGCTCCCCCTCAAGCTTCATGCCTAACTTCTTACAAATATTTGATATTCGACTCCAAGGTAATGCTTTAGTAAGATATTAGTAGCAAGTTGACTCCCTGTCATAACATGTGGAGTTGTGATGGTTCCATTTTCTAGCTTCTCTTGAGTGAAATGGCAGTCTACTTGGATATGCTTTGTTCTTTCATGAAACACAAGATTATTTCTGATTTGAATTGTTGTCTCGTTATCACACAAGTTCATTGGTTTAGACTAAGCGAACCCAATCTCACCGAGTAGATTACGTAGCCATACTAGCTCACATGTGGTTTGAGCCATAGCCCTATATTCAGCTTCCGCACTCGATCGAGAGACAACATTTTGTTTCTTACTCTTCCAAGAGACCATATTTCCTTCAACAAATACATAATAGCCGGTAGTAGAGCGTCTACTTGTAGGATCTCCATTATAGTCGGCATTAGTAAATCCTTCGATAACATGATGACCATGATTTCAATAAACAATCCCATGACCAAGTGCACCCTTTTAATATTTCAGAATATGAATAACATCCTAATGTGAGGTTCTTGGAGATGACATAAACTGGCTTACAACACTCACCGGAAAAGCAATGTCTGGCGCGTAATGGTCAGATAGTTTAGCTTACCCATAATTCTTGTATACTTTTCTGGATTCTCAAGAAGATCTCCAGCATCTGATTCAACTTCACATTCGGGATCATAGAAGCCTCACAAGGTTTTGTTCCTATCAATCCCGAATCACTTAATATATCTAAGGAATATTTCCTTTGGGAAAAACAAATCCCTTTGCGAGTACGTGACAACACAAAACAGAGAATTATACAAGTCTTTTAAAGACTAGGAGACTAAACAACACAAAAACCCTATAAGTTACGATTACATTCTAACAGTAACAATGATAAAATGTCAGTAATTAAGGAAAAATAAATAGCGTAAAAAGTGTCAATGAAAGTTAAAAAATAATAATAAAAGCTAGCTACAAAAGAGCTATTTGTTTCATTTATACATAAAAAGTATTGCGAGTGAAGACGTATATAATGACGTAAAACGAGTGTTGCCCCCTTGCGATAGATTTGACCTTGTAGAAAACAGTTAATAATACCTTTTTAGCAATAATAGAATTTACGTGCAAGTAAAAGAAAGACATTTGCCTATACATTACTTGTTGTATAGTGTAACCAAAAACTAAGATTTTGTGACCCCTTTTAGTAGGTTAGTAACCTATGTCGCTAAAAGACTCTTTTCTTGCGCGCGGTAAAAAAATTTCATCATGCTACGATGTCTTCGTTTGCAGACTTATTATCAATATACAACATCACACACGAGCCTTCCTAACCTGTCAAATCCTTGAGAAGATATTTCAACCAAACAGCTTGGCACCCCGCCGCTATTGCTGCCATGAACTCCACCTCACAAGAGGATAACGCCACAGTGCTTTGTTTCTGAGATGACCAACTAATCGGGCTTTTCGATAAGTAAAACAAAGTACCAGTGGTACTTTTTCGATTATTGACATCCATCCCGTGATTACTGTCACTATAGCCGATCAGCATACCATCACCACCTCGCTTATAGAGCAGCCCTGATTTCACAGTTCCTTTTACGTATCGTAGGATCTGTTTCACAGCTTTCAAGTGACTTTCCTTTGGCGAGTTGATATACCTGCTTACAATTCCAACCGAATATGCAAGATCCGGCCTAGTGTGGCTAAGGTATCGTAAGCATCCAATGAGACGCCGATATTCTGTAGCGTTCACTGAAGTACCAGCTTCATCTTTTGAAAGAATAAACTTGGGTTCCATGGGAGTCTTTGTTGGATTACACTCCAACACACCTGTTGTTTGTAAAATACTTTTGGCATACCTAGCTTGGCTCAACTCAATTCCCTCCTTGGATTGTCGTACCTCAATCCCCAAGTAATAAGTTAAGTAACCCAAGTCAAAAAAGGTGTGCGCGCTGGCAGACATTTCTTTAAATAAGACCTTATTTGAAAAAACAAACAAAGTCAAAAACTAAATCTTTTTTTCTTCGCAGACATTAATCTCAAATTGAAACAAACAACACCTAAGTGAAGCCTAAAAGTACCAAGCTCTCAGCTTCGATCCTCGACTCCTCGCGACACCTCATGAGTCACGAAGGAAGATTACATATCACTTATTACAACCTTTGATTGTAACTTGCAAACATATACTTGACTACTTGAAACTTGGTAAGCCTTCGATTACATTAACTGTTTCCCATTCGATTGTAAGCCTCTATAGATGTCGATTGAATGCTAATACATACCTCAGTATAATCTTTTTTAGGGGCATTTGAAAATGTATAAATTCCGATAAAATTAATACATATGATTCAATATGAGTCTGCAAGTCGCGATTGCTTGATAGTGTTTTAATAAAGAACATTGTAGAACCCGAAGTGATTCTTAAACCATACAACACACGAATCACAAGAACATGAATCTTTATCTTAATTTTAAAATGCTCTATTGAACAAAACTTACAAGTGATCCTTGATGGTATACAATTTCTTAATGAAAAACTAAGAGAAATTAAGCCCTATTTATACATGGATCATTGTTGTTCTCCAAGAATATATGTTGAACAAAAAGTCTAATCCGGCCTAATCTACAACCACATTAATCCAAGATTTAATTTATAAGTTACACATAAACCTTTAAGCTAATAAGTATTATTAATATACAAAACAGAAATATCACACGTTCTAGAAGTATCCTCATTTCCTTGCCAACTTTGAAAGGACAGAGGAAGGCTCATACGGAGGTCCGTCCCATACCCATCTTCTAGTTCAAGTCGAGAAGGTTTCCATTGTTCAACAAAAGGGCCCAATAGATTAACCACGTGGCTCATATCCGGTCTCTGAAATGGCTTGTGGGCCGTGCAATGGCCCGCAAACTCAGCAACTTTTAAGATACTTTCAAGTGTTTCTTCGTTTTTGATATCAAGAGTTTGGTCAATAGCCTTTAACATGTTCTCCTTTGAGGTGAGAACCATCCTAAACCATGTCACTAAATGACACTCCTCATCGGGCATAGTCTGGTCCAAGGCTTTTCTCCCTGTTATTAACTCCATCAACACAACTCCAAATGCAAAGACATCTACTTTCATAGTCACTCTTCCTGTAACTGTTTTGATCAAGAAAAGTCACAATTTGTTATAGATTTCGGTTTATTAAAGTCTCTCTAACAACAACCATTACCAATCTAAAAAACAAATGTGTATAGACTTCTTTTTGTATCAAGAAAAATCACAAAAGTTATCAAAATTCTAGTATTTCTATGTCCTTCTTATGCCAAATATTACAAATATTCTTGAAAACAAATGCGTTAAAAATCACGTCTTTCTAGTTCTTAATCAACAAAAATCAAAATATTACCGGAAAGCTTATCTTGTTAGTTTCTAAGAATTAAGAGACTAATTATCTTGAAATAAAATACGAACTGTTTATATGGAAGTACTAACCAACATATTCGGGTGCAAGATGACTTTTGATTTCTTTCTCATTTTTCGGATATGATTGGAACAATTGAGAAGTAGCACCAAATGTTCCAGCAACTCGGGTCTCAACAGAGTATTTCTCAGCAGGAGCTTTTTTAACCAAACCGAAATCTGCAACTTTGGCTCTCATGTCATCACCAAGAAGAATATTAGAAGGCTTTAAGTCACGATGAATGAAGCTCGATTGTGCCAAACTATGCAAATACTCGACCCCTCGTGCTACATCCAAAGCTATTGAAACTCTTTGTTTCCAAGTAAGAGGAGGTGTATTATGTTCTCTCCATTTAAACAAATGTTGAGTTAAAGTTCCTTGTGGCATGTACTCATAGACCAAAAGCCGTTCATTTCCATTGATACAATAACCAAGAAGAGCTACAAGGTGTCTGTGTCGAACTTTTGTGAGAAATGCAATCTCGGCTTGAAATTCATTCAACCCTTTGGTCCCCTTAACTACTGTTTTCATTCTCTTGACTGCAATCTTCGGTCCATCAGGTAACTCACCCTTATAAACAACTCCAAATCCTCCTTATCCCAAAATATTATCTTCACTGAAGTTATTAGTGACTTGTTGAAGAATTTTAAAGGAAATTACTACATTCCCACCTTCAGAAACATGCATTTCACTATGATCACCATTGATTACTTGATTCTCAACAAGGTCACTTTTTTGGTGTCTATTTTTAGCACAACATCTGAAAGATACAAACAACACAATCCCAATGAAAATAAGAACACCAAGAATAATCCCGACAATCATACCAGTAGAAACAGATGACCCTTTTGCAGAACCAGGTGGGTTTCCACCTGAACCACCCGAACTGAGAACGGACCCAGGGGAGCCAGTGGGTGCGGTAGGAATGTCTTGACCTAAAAATGGATTGCCCTCGTGTGAAAATTTCACTATTTTTGGGAATTCTGGTATAGGACCAGATAGATTATTGTTGGATACATCTAAAAGTTGAAGACTAGGGATAGATGTCAAGTCTCTAGGGATAGAACCCACGAGATTGTTATCATTTAAAGATAAGCTTCTTAACGAAGTTAAATTTGCAAAGGCGGACGAAATAGTTCCCGAAACGTTCAGCTTAGCGAAGTTCACAGTAGTGATATTCTTCCCGGAAGAATCACAAGTAACAAAGGTCCATCTTTGGCAAGCATCGTTTCCTTTCCAAGATTCCGCCAATGAAATGGGATACCTAATTGCTCCGGCGACCTCAAGGAGTGCTGCCACCTGAGGATCACAAGGTCCCGGGGTAGACAAACAAAAACTATTATATTCGATTCCAAGAACAGCATAAACGCCACTCGCAAACTCAGGCAACACACCTTGTAACATGCTGTTTCCTAACGTAACGTTTGCTAATTTATTGAGGGACGTCAGAGAAGAAGGAACTGTTCCGGTTAACCGATTATTCTCCGGTTGCAGGTAGACCAATTTAGTACATCGCGATAGATCGGGGATTGCACCGGTGAAAGCATTATCTTGCAACCATACTTGATAGAGCTGTGTCATAGAAGAAAGCACATCTAGCGTACCAGAAAGCCCGGTGAATTGATTGTTTAGCGTAAGATACGTAATTTCTGATCTACCAAAACTCTTGGGTAGGCCTCCTGTGAGATCGTTGTAAGATAGCTCAAGTGTCAACAAATCATGGAAACTATCAAAGATGTCGGGGATGGAACCCTTTATACGGGCATTGTTCGCCCGAAAAGTCTGCAAATTGGTGCTCCCTTTGAGATGATCATTGGGAAGATTCCATGGATACAGATCTATGTTGTCGGAGATGGTAAAATACCGCAGATCACTAAGACCAATAAAGAAATCCGGGGGAATAGAAGTGAAACTATTGTTATCGAGGTATACTACTTGAAAGAGAGTTAAGTTTGCTAAGGTGGGTAAGGCGCCAGAGAGGAAGTTGTTATGGAGTAAGAGGTTTTTGAGCCGCGAGAGCTGATTCAGGTCGGAAGGTATGCTTCCGGTTAGAGATTTGGAAGCAAGATCAATGAAGGTGACATGTTTGGAGCTGTCACAATCAATTCCATCCCACGAACAGAAGTGGTTGCCTGATTTCCAGCTAGATGGAGGAGGAGTGAGGGTGGTGAGGAATTTAGACATGACTGAAGCATCATCAGCAGCAGAGAAACAGAGGAGGAGGAAGAAGGAGGCGAGACGGTGCCAGTGATGGTGGTGGCGTCGGTTGTCATCTTCACGTGCCATTGTTGTTCACAGTGAAATTATGGTGAGGCTAAACTGAAGAGACCATATAAGGGAGATGACATACAGAGTGTCATGTATAATATTTAGGGAGAATTTCATATATATATCCTTAGAAACTTTAAAAATTACATATATATCCTTGTAAACTTACATATTACATATATATCCTTCTAAAATATAAAAACTCTCGTATATATCCAATCACCTATTTTAAATATATTTAAATCATTTAAAAATAAAAAAAAATCTTTTTATTTAATTTATCTTTGTTTAACATGGTATATTACAAAAATACCCCTGCTCTTTTCACTTAATCCATTAACCTGTTACTGATTAATCCTCCCATGTTTGAAACCAAGATGAAACACCACTGCAACAGGCCCTTGATATGAACTCATGGTCTGAACTGTAGCATCCCATGAACAATATGCAAACCCCATTGCCCTTTTTAGCACACCCAGCGACTCATTTGCAGCAGATCCAAGACCCAACTGCTGCAACTAAACTCCAAACACAAGCCAAAACAAAATGAACAACCAATTGCTAATTGCAACAAAATATGTGGCCACTAAATCACTAATTGCAACTAAACTCCAGTACAATTTTGTTTATTCTGCAACATCATGAATAACTAATTGCTACTGCCTCATTACAGTCCCATGCTTAAGTTGTGAACTAAAAATCCCAAAACTCAAATGAGCCTGATTAGATGAAATTGATGATTTGAGAATATGTGAAAATCTGTTCTATAAAACTGACAGGGACTCAAAAGAGTATCAAGAGTAAATTCTAAATTTCAACAAGAGGATATCTTCCAAAATCAGGTTGATATTCCGTGATATTCAGTTAGGGTTCAAACACAAACCCATATATCAGGTCAATCGATGAACATGATCGACTGGTGTGAATCGATGATACGAACGATGGGGTCGTAGTAGCAAATTAAACCTCTTACCTGTTTCAGATTCGAGTCAATCGATGGTTGACACAGTCGATCTTCGATGGTTCACAGTGGAAATCGCATGCTTCAATTGGATATTGAGTCAATCGATGATAAACCTAAACTTGTGGAGTCTATCGTTTGTTAGGTCATCAGTACCGCCCTAAGTTTACCCAGCTTACCCTGACAGCCACATCAGCGCCACATCAGCTTTTTCTCTCTCCTACCCAATTTACCCAATTTGCTAGTACCACATTCTCTCTCCTACCCTAACATTTTCCCCACTTTTTTTTAATTCTTTTACTTCACACAATTTATTATTTAACAAAATAAAATATTTATAAATAAATTTAAACAACTAAAACTTCATTTCATTAAAATAAAAAAATTACATTACTAAAATTAAAAAAAATTACATCACTAAAATTAAAAAAAAATTACATTACTAAAATTAAAAAAACAAATTACAAATATTAAGATAATTAAAATTTAGAACTCAATTACGAGGTGCTTCGTAGCCGAGTACTTCCTCGATATTAACGTATTCAAAATATACGTGTGAAAATGTTTGAGAAAGTGTTTAGTAGAGTGTTTGAGAGAGTTTTGAGAAAATGAATATGAAGAAGATGATTTGAAAATGGGTGAAAGTTGGTTGTATATAAAGGGTTAAAATAAAAAAAAAAAAATATAACCGTTGGTTTCAATTTTCAAAAAAAAAATTCTTTTTTTTTTTACATAAAGGGTTAAAATTAAAAAAAAAAAACAATATAATCCGTTGCAACAATCGGGTGTTTATACCCGGCTCCAAAGCCCGCTAGCCACACCCGTTTCACCCGTATGGGTGTTTTTGAGTTACCCGGCCGAACCCGATTACGGGTGGCCTTAAGAGTCGAATGTATTACGTGTCAATAGTTGCAGATCGTCGATGAAAGGAACGATGATGGGAAGTATGAACCAAATGGGTAATCGATCTAGTCTGTTGTCCAAGACCACACCGTGGTCGTTGATACCGCGTTAATGTATAATCTTTTTCATCCATTTGAATGCATGTGCATTTTGTCTTCATTTTAAAAGCAAGATTAGTTAGCGACTTTGATTAGTAAATTATAGATAAATGAGATAGTGGAAATCTTCATGTATATATGTTTCATACTCTCTCCTCATTGATTCCCACGACAATTTATAAGACAAAAGGCAAATTAATTAATTTTGTATATGCTAGCTAGTGTGTGAATGTTGGATTTTCTTATAATATTTACTTTCGGCTAGACTATAGTATGCCACCGACCGCTGTACGCACTAAGTCGATCAAGACATCTGCATCCAAAGAATATTAGCAAGAACATCCAGAAGATAACTGTACATGTAAGAATGAAAACTCGATCTCCTTACTGCGACCTCTATTTACCTTTCTAAAGATACCAAGCAAAATAGCTTATTATAACATGTATCCCAAGAGAAAATTATGAGTGGATTAGCATAAGAATCATAGATATATATTAATGCTGCTCCACTTCACAAAACTGCTTATGCCTATCTTACATGGAGGTATATATCAACCAGACGAGTGTATTTAAGATCAGGAAGTAACGACCATAATGTAATAAGATATCCTTATTATATGTTTTACCAAAAGTTCATTTTTTATTTAAAAAAATTTCTTATGATCAATCCATAACAATAATATAAAAATATATACGTTTAACTTTTTGGTTGCGCGTTTCTGATTATGTTGTCCTAAGAAATATTAACCCACGATGTTAATAACTCAAACTGTTAGGCGGTAGTCCATGATATTGGTTACGTCTCGTGTTAGTGCATCCTCGTATAAGCGAATTGCAGTGAAGCAAAAAACGAGGCTAGTTTAGGGAGAATGGATTACGGGAAACTTGTGCAGATGTTGGGGTTGTGAAAATTCTAGCATCGTCTGGATCTACGAGTGACTAAGAGCGGAAACTTAGTAAGAGAGAATTAAAAAAAGTAGTAATAGAGAATGAAAAAAAGTACCTGGAATATTGGCGTATTAAAATTTTGATTTATTGTATAATACATGATTTTCCATAAATTTAACAATTTATAGAGTCATATTAAATTTTTATGCATGCCACTATCAATTGTGTAATTATTTACACTAGTGACATAAAATATTAAGTTTTGTAATTGTGTGTACTAATGAAATAAAATTAAAGTTGTGTAATGTGAACACTAGTGACATAAAATTGTCACTAAACCATTTATATCTCTATGGCATATAGAAAAAGTGCCACTAAAAATGTTTAATAGTGTCATAGAATTTAGTACCGTTAAAAGTGTGTGCAACTAAATAGTAATTTATTCGTAGTGTAATTGCAAATTAAACTAGATGTTAGCATGTGGATGTTAAAAAATGATTTATGCTCATAAATTCTAAAACTTAAAACCTGTAGTGCGAGATTGACAAAAACAAGTAATGATACCTTTAGAGAGTGGTGATGCTTAAAAGGACCCAACCAATGATTAACCGGTAGCATAAGAAAAGCGTAACCTTGTCACTTGGTTCTTTCTAAGCCTAAGAAACAAGTGGTTTGGATTTGGTTGAATAATAGGTTGTAACATGTCATTTAAAATAAATTAAATGAGTTCGGTCAAAACGAATCATTGTAAAAACAGATGTAAGATACACAATAAGGAAAACAGATAGTTTATTGGCTTTAAGTTAATTCTGGGATTTTAAGTAGTTTATGAGATATTTAAGTTCATTAAGGGCTTTTTAAGTAGCACAAATGTAGGAGAGAAAGTCAAGAAACACGTAAAAACTCAAATATAAAAACATATTTGTTTTCCAGTTTGTTGTTAGTTGATTAAGGGCCTTTTAAGTTGTTTAGTTGAGTTAGTAGATTGGATTCAATAAAATACATGTTATGTTACACAATGATTTTTGACTTGTTACAACTTCGAAAAGAATACACATTGCAGATGAAAACTTGACATGTTACACGTACCACTCCTGACACCAATGGAACTCCGCCCTGGTAATGCTTATGTTGCTTTAGCTTTCTGCTTATCCAAGCGCTTTTGTTACTGATTTTACATAGGGTATAGATAACGTACACTACTACAAAATGCACCTTTTGCGACGGCAAAATACACCGCAATCTGTCGCAAACAGGGTTTTGTGACGGATTTGCGACGGATATCGATGGTCCCAAAAACCTTCGTCGGAAACCATGTGGCGACGGCTTTGCGACGGAATATTTGCTACGGAATTGCGTCGGATTTGCGTCCACCGTGACGTTTTTGCGACGGGACATAGTTTACGACGGGTTTGTGACAGATATTATTTGCGACGGGTTTGTGATGGATACTATTTGCGACGGCTAACATTTGCGTCGGATTTGCGACGAATTTGCGTCAGTTTCTGACATTTGGACAAAATCTCTCCCATAGCAAAACCGTCGCAATTCCGTCGGAAAAAAGGGCAAAACCTGTTTCTTGAATATTTGTTTTTTAATTTACATTTTTTTCGTGTTTATACAAAGATGCAAATATCAATAAACATCCAACATTACATAAATATTAAAAAGTTATCCAAATTCTAACAAACATAATTCGTTTAGTCTATATGAATCTCATAGTGATCCAAAATAAACTAGAATTTAACATTTTTCTTGATATTTCGCGATTTGCATAAACAATTTGGCCAACTTGCTATTTGTTTCATTTCGGTGATCCTCAAATTGTTTAGCTAGTGTTTCTCCTCTATTCTTTCTTTCTCTCTTTCTCTTCTCTTTGTTGTTCATAAGCGACTCTTTCCTGTTCCCTTTCTTCTCTTTTGATTTCCTTTTCTTTTTCCACATCTTCTACCATCTTTGTCAATTTTTCGATCTATAAATTATAAATATTGTATTAAGCACATAAATATATATCCAATACTCTTTATTAAACACAATACTATCATATGTTTGAACAAAAACTCAGAACTTCATTCCTCATGAGCCTCTTTCGCGAATGTCATGCGAGCTAGATGATCTTCATGTTAACTCTTTTTTAGAAATAGTACTTGAAATTACCTCATAGAAAAGTTAAAGACTTTTCAAGATGCATTTCACAGATCCTATGACAATATGTAAAAGACTTACCAGCAACTCAATTACTGCAACTGTCAAAGGAGCTTTGAATGCAATTATGGCTAGAAACTCAATTACTGGAGAGGATGTATACATCAATCAAACGTAAAATTTAGGAGGTAAAAGCATATTGATTTAGGAAAATAAATAAAACATAATAATAAGACAAGTTCTAGAAGAGCTATAAAGTACAGTCTACAAACCTTGTACATGCGACCAAAGAAATGAATAATTCACAGGTTCTTGGGTAGCTCCATCAACACCATAAGCTTGGATCATGATTTGAGGCTTAGAACACCTAAAGGAACCAAATGCTTAGATAAGCAGACCCAATCATAATATTTGTCTATCAATTGCAAGAACAATATTTGCCTAAATGACCCATTAATTAAAAAAATATGTTTTGTTGTCTTTTAACCAACCTAAATCTATGGTGCATGTCTGTTCATATATATTAAAAATGTTATTCTAGTCGGCCTAACACAACACAACATCCCACAAGTAAATCGTAGAGTTCACAAACCATTAATCTTATCTCCAATAACCCATTTGAGTTTCTTGTACACAAACCATTCTATGAACTGGGTCATGTTTTTTTCATCTTTTCATCATTGGAACAAAGGAAATTGTCCCAAGTAAAACAACAGATCAAATGACCAAATCGATGGACATTAAAAACTCGAGTTTTCTGGTCAGTCACGGATATCCAGACTACTTTCAACATGAATTATATATGTCAAAGAAAAATTATTATAACATAGATCTTTGTGACCTAAACTTAGGTATAAACGGAAAAATACCTCTAGCAGTTATGAATTCATGAAAAAGGCATCAGTATGTAGAATTGCGGCTACTATGGTCACATTTTCTCTATGGTCACATTTTTTCCAGCCATTATAGCAACAAAAGTATAATATAAGAAGAAACAATCTCAACTAATCTATTAGGGAAGAAGAAATCTCCATGTATCTACAACAATTTCAAAACGAAATGATAATAAGAAAACAAGAATAATATAAGAAGCGTTAATAAATCATAAAAAAAAAATATTGAAGCATAAGTGAAACTAGAACACAGGACAGTAGGACTAACAGGATATTCACAACAAACAATAATGACTACAAGCATAACAAACAATCGAAGTGATTCCAGCCCTTAAAAAAATCGTTGAACATAAACGAGAATCAATACAAATTTATGCTATGGAGTGAAATATTATAAACACTTAAACTGAAATCAAATCAGAGAAGAGAAAGGAAACCGATGGCGGCTAATCTGCAGTTGACAGCTTCCGATCCGTCATAGCTGTCCGTCGTCAACGGAGTAGGTATGACGGAAATCAGTTCCGGATGGCGCGTATGCTTCCTACTTGGAGCACAGTATCGACAATAATAAGCCCTAGGATTTTGAATCTCAACAATTATAAACTGGTCATTAGATCTCATAATATAAGATCAGTTTTGCGTAATAATTTGCAAAGAAATCGAAAATGTTGTAAATGATGATTGATAATTACCAGGTTGTTGGTAGTCAGGGAGAGCGGAGAGAAAGGATATAAGTCCGGCACGGCCAAAGAATTTGGCGATGAACAGAGTGGCGTGAGTTTGAGCTTGAGCGGTTTCGATGGCGGCTAATCTGCTATGGAGTCACCGAATTGCAGGAGTCGCCAGTTGAGGTGTGGCGGTATGATCAAGGCTCGAGCCTTGATGTTTCCTAAGAAATTTTGCAAATAAATTATAATTATATATATATATATATATATATATATATATATATATATATATATATATATATATATATATAGTTAGACAAACAAAAATAAAAAAGCACCTAATTATTAATTTATAACATAGTTTATCGATCTTTTTCTTCGTTTTGGTATATTCAACCATTTTTATAACCGAATAACTATATATATTCGACCAACATGACTCGGTGCATTTATCATACTTTAAAACACGGCTTATAATGGGTGAATGCACATCAAGTTGGGTCTTAACATACGTAAGTCTTATGCCCAAGCCTTTTTAGTTTGACGTTGTGGCATTGTCAAGTATCAAGCCTTGATGGAGCTATGATGAGATTTTTAGAACCATGACATTATGTTTCATAAGTTGTGTTAAATAACGTCCATTCCTAAAATTTTAAGGGCAAAGTGCCGAGAAAGGTACGCCAAATATCGAAATTTGTCAATAAAGGTAACGTCCAATTTTTGTGGCCAAGAAATGATCATAAATTTTGATTTCTAACAAAAAAAGGAATCTTGACCAATTTTTAGCATGTCATGGTGTTCTTTTTAATAACAAATTGAAATTCATAATCTCTTTTTATGCAAAATTGAAATTTACAATCCTTTTTAATAACAAATTGAAATTCATAATCTCTTTTTATGCAAAATTGAAATTTACTATCTTTTTTATAACAAAATTAAAATTTATAATCTTTTCTCGGCATAAAAAGTTACACGTTACCTTTATTGTCAAATTTTAATATACATGTTACCTTTCTCGGTCATTTGCCCAAACTTTAATATGCAATAACACGTGATTCAGTATACAAGTACATGTGATTTGTAAAAGCATCACATGTGAATTACACAAATGCCCCTCCATCGGAAATTTTAAAATACAATCTGGACTATTGATGTCATGATCCAAAGACTAAAATTAGTCCTTTAAGACTATGAATTAAATATGTACTACATTTTACATTCTTCTACGTTTCATAAATGAAGTGCCACTATCACGAGGGTGTGATACCACACGACCCCTTGGTGCCACAAAGAAGCAACATCTTGTTGTATCTCAATGTCGTAGCTCTTTTTCTCTCACACACTCTTCCCCCCCCCCCCCCTCTCTCTCTCTCTCTCTATATATATATATATATATATATATATATATATATTATTTAATTTAGAGAAAGGATAAATTTGAGAAATGAGAAATATATGTATGAGAGTTTTATTTTTATTTTGAAGGATAGAGATAGAAAAATGAAGAATGGTTCATTCCAAATTCTTGTTGTTTTATTGATCCTAGATGTTCTTGATGTCTTCTTGTTCTTATTTTTATGTCTTCTTGAATTTTCGTTGTTCAGTAGGCATGAGGTGGTGGAAAATGGTGACCGGAGTTGTGCAATGTGGTGGCCGGTGGTGGTTTTAGGCCCATGGTGGTTGATGATGAATGACGGTGGTGTTGGTCTTAATAAATTCAAGATACACAGTTAAACAACAATTAATTAATTTTAATAATATAAATATCAATTTAATTGAATTAAAACTAAAAGAAGATAACAAATAAATGAATAACGGTAATATGGTCAATTCAATTTAAAAGAGACCAATAGTGCAAGAAATTTGGGTAGGAAATGACTAAAGCCACAAAAAATCAAATCTAGAGACCAAGTTGATTATTGTAACAAACCCGAAGGACCAAAAGTATAGTTAACTCTTATTTTTATAATTTCATTTTATGTATCCATAAGCTGTTGGTATTCTATTTAATAATACAATATATGTTAGTATTCTATTTCATAATATTGGTTTATTTAAGTTTATTGTGTCACTTCAGATTAGTAAATGCATGCATAGTTTTTATTGCTTAACTAGTGGGCAATCTAATGTTTAAATTGGCTGAAGATGTTGATGTTTAATTTTGGATAATGGTTTGAAATTAATTTTGGATGTACGTACATCTTGAACCCTTTGTATTTTGCCATTGTTGCTGCTCTGACAAACTTTCATTCTTTATTTTTTTTAGTATGAGTAATTGGATGTTTTTGTATTCAAAATAAATGCATAAAAAATAAAACATTAATTGCCTGAAAGGTGACTAAGTATTTTGGTCACTAAAACGCCTTTACTGACATAGTTCAGTGTAGGTAAAGGGTCTAAGAAACGGAAATTGGTAAATCCTTTGTGAAGTAGTTATTTCTGTTTTAGAACTTTTACACTTCTAATGGTGAAACTACCTGGTCACCAAAAACCTTTACTCTTTAGTAACACAGATTAGATATTGCTTCGCTATGACATTCTTATAATTTAGCGAGGGAGCCAAAACTTCTTTACCGACATAATTCAGGTTTGTAGTGACACTTTCTTTCATCACTAATGGCAGATATTTTGTAGTGGTCACATGTTACAAAACATAATCGATCATCTATGTATACACTATAGTTACTAATTTGTTGGAAATTTTGAAAGATTCAATTTGGAAGTTGTGATTATTGTCATTGATCTATGATTGTGGACGTTTATAGTCAGTAATATTTAGATGGAGGATAAATAATGGTATGGTAAAATGGATGATCTGAGTATCACTTCAGGTTTGTTTTGGTGTGAACCAAAATTCTTTTTGTGTTTATTACATAATGATTTATGTACCTACAAGCTTTAGCTAGGTCCATTGAAATTGAAAAAGACATGTCAATTAGATGCTTATATATGATTTCAAAGTGGAAAATATTTGTTTCTACTAAATGCTCTTCCTTTTATCCTCATAGCTAGCCACTAAGTGATGAGACATGTTATCTAGTTATACTGCAACAAAATTTAATGCCATGACAATTCGTCGCCAAAGTGGTTTTTTAAACCAAAAAATGGTTTTTCCGACGACCTTGTCATCGCCAAAGTTGGTTTTAGAAGAAATGAAAGGTTATATTAAATAGTATTGTGACGTCTTTGTCGTCACCAAAGACTATTTTTTATTCTTTTTATTATTAAACCATATTGTATTCATGAACAACTAATTAAGTCATTCATTACATTGTGTTCCTGTATGTGTTATAACATCAACCTATTGTTAGAAATTTTTGTGTAACTCAGAGGATTTTAATTAGTGGTACTTCGTCAAAAGGGATCAAGCTAGTGATGCGGATCAAGTCCGAAGACTAATTGAGGGAATGCTTGATTGCGTTTAATTAAACAATATTGTAGAACCACAAGTGATTCTTAACGCACATTCAGAATCACAAGTACACAAATCTTTATCTTAATTGTAAGATGCTTTATTGAAATATGCTTACAAATTACAATTAATCCATGATGGTATATAATTTCTTGATGAAAACAAAACAAACTAAGCTCTATTTATATATGGATTATTCTTGTTCTATAAGAATCTTTGTTGAACAAAAAGTCTAATCCTAATCTAAGATCCACATCTATTTCAAGATTTAATTACTAAGTTACAAATAAACCCCAGACCTAATAAGTATTGTTACTACGAGTAACATAAGTATCAAGTGTTGTAGAAGTATCCTCCTTGGCTTGCCAACTTTGAAGGGATCGAGGAAGGCTCAAATGGAGGTCGATTCCATACCCATCTTCTTCTTCAAGCTGAGAAGGTTTCCATTGTTCAACTAGAGGGCCCAAAACGTTAACCACATGGCCCATGTCGGGTCTCTGAAACGGCTTGTGGGCCGTGCAACGGACCGCAAGCTCAGCAACCTTTGAGATGCTATCAAGTGTTTCTTCGTTTTCGGCATTAAGAGTTTGGTCAATAGTGTTTAACATGTTTTCCTTTGAGATGAGAATCCTCCTAAACCATGACACCAGATGACACTCATCATCGGGCAAGGACTCGTCCATGGGTTTTTTGCCTGTTATTAATTCCATCAACACAACTCCAAATGCAAAAACATCCACTTTTGTAGTCATTCTTCCTGTAGCTGTTTTGATCAAGAAAAGTCACAATTCATTATATGTTTCGGTTTATTAAAGTCTCTCTAATGACAACCATCACCAATCTTAAAAACAAATGTGTAAAAAGACATGCTTTTAGTAATTTTATCAAGAAAAATCCCAATTTATCAAAAATTAATTATTCCCAAGTCCTGGTTATGCCAAAGATAATAAATTTTTAAAGCAAATGCATTCATTAAATAGCTTGTCTTTTCAATTAGCTGTTTGATCAAGAAAAATATCATATTTCGCCCTTTGACGGTCCCTATAACCCCCAAAATCATATATATCCTTAAATCAAAATGTCTAAAAAAACTTGGGCTTTAGTTCTTATTGAACAAAATTCGAACTAGAAAGTTTTTTACAGTAGCTTTACCATGAATACCATAAATCTAGACAGAGCTGAACATATGATAGCTTGTCTTTTTTTAGTGGCTTTAACTTTAAAAGTTATAGATAGTATCAAAACCGTATCTTGTTAGTTTCTAAAATTTTATGAATAATAATCTTGAAACAAAATCATGGAAGCGTAAACTTGCACTAACCGGCATACTCAGGTGCAAGATAACCGAACGTTCCGGCAACTCGGGTCTCAATAGAGTATTTCCCATCAGGAGTATCTTTAACCAAACCGAAATCTGCAACTTTGGCTCTCATGTCATCACCAAGAAGAATATTACAAGGCTTTAAGTCTCGATGAATGAAGCAAGATTGTGCCAAACTATGTAAATATTCCACCCCTCGTGCCACATCTAAAGCTATTGAAACTCTTTGTTTCCAATTAAGAGGAGGTGTCTTATGTTCCCTCCATTTAAACAAGTGTTGACTTAAAGTTCCTTGTGGCATGTACTCATAGACCAAAAGCCGCTCGTTTCCATTTATACAATAGCCAAGAAGAGCCACAAGGTGTCGGTGTCGGACTTTTGCTAGAAACGCAATCTCAGCTTGAAATTCATTCAGCCCTTTGTTCCCCATGAGACCCGATTTCATTCTCTTGACTGCAATCTTGGTTTGATCGTGTAATTCACCTTTGTAAACAACTCCGAATCCTCCTTTTCCCAAAATATTATCTTCACTGAAGTTATTAGTGACTTGTTGAAGTTCTTGGAAGGAAATTACAAGATTCCCACCTTCAGAAACATGCATTTCTGGATTCTCAACATGGCTACTCTTTTGGTGTCTCTTTTTAGCACAACATTTGAAAGATACAAACAATACCATCCCAATGAAAATAAGTATACCAAGAACAATCCCGACAACCATACCAGAAGAAACAGATGACCCTTTTGCAGAACCAGGCGGGTTTCCATCTGAGCCACTGAGAACGGACCCAGGTGAGCCGTTGGGCACAGTAGAAATGTTTTGATCTAAAAACCTATTACTCTCATGCGAAAATTTCACGGTTTTTGGGAATTTTGGTATAGGACCAGATAAATTATTATTAGATACATCAAACAATTGAAGATTGGTGATTGATGTCAAGTCTTGTGGGATGGAACCTACGAGATTGTTATTGTTTAAAGACAAACTTGTTAACGAAGTTAACTTTGCGAAGGCCGGAGAAATTGTACCCGAAAAGTTCTGCTTAGCAAAGTTTACAGAGGTGACATTTTTCCCGAAAGAATCACAAGTAACGAAGGTCCATCTTTGGCAAGCATTGTTTCCTTTCCAAGATTCCGCCAATGACATCGGATATCCAACAGCTCCAGCAATCTCAAGGAGTGCCGTCACCTGAGAATCACAAGGTCCCGGCGTAGGCAAACAGAAACTATTATATTCAATTCCAAGATCAGCCACAACAGCATTGGCAAATTCAGGCAATGCACCCTGTAAGGTGTTGCTTCCTAACGTAATGTTTGCTAATTTAGTGAGGGAAGTCAGAGAAGAAGGAACCGTTCCGGTTAACCTATTACTCTGGAGTTGTAGATCGAACAAATTAGTACATCGCGAAAGATTGGGGATTACACCGGTGAAAACATTACCTTGCAACCATACTTGGGAAAGTTGTGTCATAGAGGAAAGCACATCAAGCGTTCCTGAAAGCCCAGTTAATTGACTGTTTAGCCAAAGATACTGAATTCCCGATCTACCAAAACTCTTGGGTAAGTTTCCTGTGACATCGTTAAAAGATAGATCGAGAGTCAGCAATTTAGGGAAACTATCAAAGATGTCGGGGATGGTACTCTTTATATTGGCGTTACTCGCCTGAAAAGCCATCAAATTGGTGCTCTCTTTGAGATGATGATTAGGAAAAGTCCATGGATACAGATCTACGTTGTCTGAGATTGAAAACATCCGGAGATCAGTAAGACCCAAAAAGAAATCAGAGGGAACAGAGGTGAAACTGTTGCTATTAAGGGATACTACTTGCAGGAGAGTTAAGTTTGCTAAGGTGGGTAAGGCCCCGGAGAGCGAGTTGTTATGGAGAAAAAGGGTTTTGAGTCGTGAGAGCTGATTTAGGTTGGAGGGGAGGCTTCCGGTTAGGGATTTGGAAGCAAGATCAATGAAGGTGACACGTTTGGAGTAGTCACAATCAATTCCTTCCCAGGAACAGAAGTCGTCGTTGCCAGCTAATTTCCAGTTAGATGGAGGAGGAGTGAGGGTGGTGAGGAACTTAGACATGACTGAAGCGTCGTCTGCGGCGGCGGTGGTTGTAAAAGAGAGTAGGAAGAAGGCGAGACAGAGGAAGAGACGGTGGTGGGCATCTTCATGCGCCATTGTTAATTTAAGTTCACATTCACAGCGGAAATTATATATGGTGGGTGGGCAGTGGGCTTGCATTAATCGAGATATATATAATTAATTAAGCGGAAATTAAGACATATACATACATTACGTACAGATGTATCATGTTTAATTAATTACTGGTACGTATATTTCTTTTGTCCAAGACCGATACCGTCGTCGTGGATACCGCGTTTATTTATATTTTATTTCATCATTTTAATAAATTGCACGTGTTTTTTTTGTCTTTGTTTAAAAAGCAAGATTTGTGTTTTCACACAGGCTTGCAGTAACACTAAATCATTAGTAAACGTAAATATAATTATTTATCTTAAATTTCACTAGCCAGAAAAAAGGATAACAAGGATGGTATCTTGTTACCGCCACCTTGAACAAACCGGTAAAGAGCATACCACAATCATTTGGCATAGATACCATGAGGATGGATCAGTGACGGATTCAGGAAATCCGTTCAACGGGGGCATCGACTAATAAAACTTGGGATAAGAAATCGAAAATAGAAAATCTGTTCAATGGTGCCTCCTTTTTGCTGACGCTCTAATGGTCCAACCATTTGTAGTGCATGTTTCTTTTGTTCCTATTTTTTAAACAACAAAGAAAGGAATATTAAACGAAGCTTTGGTATGGTAATCACCCGGTCTAATAATATTAAATTCTATACTAGCAAAACTCCAAAGTACGTACAAATAAAAGGAACAAATAAAAGTATCTTGTTGTAGTGAAACTCTAAATTATTTGCCAAACCCCCTTCATCTTGTTGCAAAGGAAAAATAGTCATATAAAGTTTCCAACACCTCTTTACAAATGACACGAGCATTGCACGCTATTAATGACCGTTTCATGGTCTGATAAAATATATAGAGCATTGGCAATCGATTGCGCACCAATCTCCACAAGCAAATGTTGACCGTGTTTGAGACCCATGTAACATGAGTAACCTTTTAAACAACCGATATGCAACACACCCGCTTTTTTGGAGGAGATCTTCCATCGTTCATTAGGTGTTTGTTTTTGATGTCTAGGTGAATTAGACACCTAATCGTATATATTCACAGTTTCCCTTGTTATATACATTGCTTGTTACCATGATCTTTCTAAAGAAAAAGAGTTTCCTTAAGTTAATTAGAAGTGTATGTAAAATAGTCTAAAATATTCTGATGTAAGTAATTGAGGAAAATGCAATATGTAAATAGCTATAGAGAATGTAATATACTTACGATCAACTAATTACATTGTATTCATGAACAACCGGGTCATTCATTACATTGTGTTTGTGATATAACATCAACTTGTTAGAAATTTTTGTGTAACTCAGAGGATTTTAATTAGTTGTACTTCATCAAAAGGATCAAGTGTTGCGGATCAAATCCCGAAGGCTAATTGAGGGAATACTTGATTGTGTTTCACTAAACAACATTGTTGAACCAGAAGTGTATCTTAACCCACATGCAGAATCACAAGAACATGAAGCTTTATCTTAACTGTAGAATTCTTTATTGAAATATGCTTACGAATTACAATTAATCCTTGATGGAATATAATTTCTTGATGAATATTAAATAAAAGAAACTAAGCCCTACTTACAGATCAATTATTCTTGTTCTCCATTCTCCAAGAATACTTGTTATTAAACAAGAAGTCTAATCCTAATCTAAGATACACATCTACTCCAAGATTTAATTACTAAGTTACATATAAACCTTTGAACTAATAAGTTTTGTTACTACGCGTAATAGAAATATCAAAAACTGTAGAAGTATCCTCATTGGCTTGCCAACTTTGGAGAGATCGAGGAAGGCTCAAATGGAGGTCGCTTCCTTACCCGTCTTCTTCTTCAAGCCGAAAAGGTTTCCATTGTTCAAGAAGAGGGGCCAAAACATTAACCACATGGCCCATGTCGGGTCTCTGAAACGGCTTGTGGGCTGTGCAATGTACCGCAAGCTCAGCAACCTTTGAGATAGTACTATTAAGTGTTTCTTCGTTTTCGGTATCAAGAGTTTGGTCAATAGCCTTTAACATGTTTTCCTTTGAGATGAGAACCCTCCTAAACCATGTCACTAGATGACACTCCTCATCGGGCAAGGACTCGTCCATGGGCTTTTTGCCTGTTATTAATTCCATCAACACAACTCCAAATGCAAAAACATCTACCTTTGTAGTCACTCTCCCCGTAGCTGTTTTGATCAAGAAAAGCCACAATTTGTTATAGTATTCAATTTATTAAAGTCCCTGTAGTGACAACCATCACCAATTTTAAAAACAAATGTTTAAATAGACTTGTGTTTTTAGTATTTTCATCAAGGAAAATCCCAAAAGTTATCAAAATTAATTATTCCTAAGTCTTGGTTACGCCAAAGATAACAAATCTTTAAAGCAAATGCATAAATCAAATATCTTGTATATTCAATTAGCTGTTTGATCAAGAAAAATACCATATTTCAACCTTTTATAACCCCCAAAATCATGTATATCCTTAAACCAAAATGTGTGTAAAACTTGGGCTTTAGGTCTTAAAGAACAAAATTCAAAATATTACTAGAAAGTTTTTCTCCAGTAGCTTTACTATGAATACTATAAATTTAGAAACAACTGAACTTATAATAGCTTGTCTTTTTTGGTGACTTTAACTTTAAAGATCATAATCTAATAATTTAAATTAAAGCTTATCTTAGTTTCTAGAATTATAAGACTAATAATCTTGAAACAAAAATATGGAACTATCTATGCGTAATTAGCACTAACCAGCATACTCAGGTGCAAGATAACCGAATGTCCCAGCAACTTTGGGTCTCAACAGAGTACACAACTACAAAAAAACACAATTAGGACCCCGGTTTTAGACCCGGTTTTTTAAAAAACTCACCAAAAGTCGGGCTTAAAAGTGTCCACACGTTTTTTATGATTCAGGCCCGGGTATTTACCAAAAAACCGGGTCTAAATATCGTCTCTCAGCGAGCATAAAATTTATAAACACATTCAGACCCGTTTTTTCATTAACGAACTTGGTCTAAAAATTCAAATTCCATCAGACCCCTTTTTTATTAAAAAAAATGGGTCTAAATGATATCATTTAATGCTCTAACGGCTCACTCAATTACCACAGATATTTAGACCCTGTTTTTTATATAAAACCGGGTCTGAATGTCGTATTTAGTGCATATTTTTTCTCTTCTTCTTTACTTTTTCTCTTGTTCTCTATTAATTCTTTTCATCCCCATTAATTCTCTCCACTTTCATTAATACACTCAAAAAACTCGTTTCTTCAAAAAATTTAACTTTTATTTATTAGATCCTTTTCACACTTTACATAAAGTGATTATTCAATTAAAGGTATCATAATATTTATACATTTCACAAATTTCTTTTAATTTTATATTTATTAACTTCTCCTTTTATGTAATATTTGTGTTTGTTGTGTATATATATGTTGTAGGTATCTTTGTGCAATCGTTGGACTACATTGTTTCTTCACATCTAAAACGTCAAGGTATTTTTACTCTTTTTGATGATTTTATGTTTTTGTAATTGCATTTCTTTAGGTATGTCTATGCATACACACACACACACACACACACACACATATATATATATATATATATATATATATACATATAGTTTACATGTATAAACTATATACATGTACACTATATAATTTACACACACACACACACAGATATATATATATATATATATATATATATATATATATATATAGGAAAAAGTTCATGCGAGAACCGTTGTTAGCACGAGAACCGCGAGAACCAATCTAAGCCGTCCAATTCCCCTTCCTTTAATGTCATTGCTCACCCATGAATTCCTCACATACACCCCGTCACATTCTATCCCTCCACTCTCTCCATCCATGATACTTCCCATATCCAAGGAACGGCCGAGATTGGTTTTCGCGGTTCTCGCACTAACAACGGTTCTCGCATGAACCCTCCCCTATATATATATGTATATTGTTTATATGTATGCATATGTATATATACATACCATTCATTTTGACATTTATTGTTGGGATAACATAAGATCATAGTCTTTAGTTAAAACATACCCGTCTAAAATTAATCTAATAGCGGTTAATTTCAGATTGTCCCCGTTTTGGGACTGCTTTTTGAATACTTTGTCTCATGTAGGATGTGGATACATATTAACAGAGTATTTAAGAAAAATTGGTATACATTTTCCTTTATTTCTACGGGTTTGTGTTGTAATACACATACTTGAGGAGTTAAGGGAAAATGCTACCGATTTTTTCTCAAATACTCAATTTGTTGATATTTATTCACATGAGACAAAGTATTCAAAAAGTGGGTTAGGATGGACCACCCACAACCATATTCATATGTATATAATATGCGTACATGCATCATATTAACAATAATGTTTTTATAATTACAGATGGATCGAAATACATGGATGTACAAGATACCACGTGATTTGGTTGAATATGTTCATTATTTGTCTGTTTTTATGAAAGTTGTTGAGGATTATAAGATTAAAGAAGAAAAACATGAAACTTTATGTCCTTGTCAAGTTTGTAAGAACTGTATCTGTTTGAAAATTCAAATGAAATTATTAGACATCTAGTCATACATGGGTTTATGGAGAGGTATACTACTTGGTCACGACATGGTGAATTATTATCAAACAGTAATCCGGATGTCTCCAATTTTATTGAATATGGCAATGAAGATTTAATTAATGACGTCGTTTGTGATAATTTAGATGGTATGTTACATGATTTGGAGGAAAATATTACCGAGAAAAATTATGATAAATTTCAACAACTGTTTGAGGACTCTGAAAAACCTTTATACGATGGTTGCCAAAAATACAAAACTTTCCGCCGTTTTAAAACTTCTCAATCTAAAAGCCAACAATGGTTGGAGCGATAAAAGTTTTACAAGTTTATTAAAGATTCTGCATGAAATGCTTCCTTAAGATAATGATTTACCAGTTTCACTATACCAAGCTAAAAAATTGATGTGTCCAATGGGATTAGAAATCGAAAGAATACATGCATGCCCAAATGATTGTATGCTGTATAGAAATCAGTACAAAGATTTGCATGTTGTGGTACATCTAGGTATAAGGAGAAAAAACAAGTAAAGGAAAACAATGCAAATGTGACAAAGAATGGACCTCCCGCTAAATTGTTATGGTATTTGCCTATCGTTCCAAGATTGAGACGATTGTTTGCAAATTCAAAAGAGGAAAAATTCTTACGTTGGCATAAGTAAGAACGTAAAAATGATGGAAAAATAAGACACGTAGCTGATTCTCCTCAATGGAGGAATATCGATTCTGAATTTGTTGAATTCGGAGAGGCGGTGAGAAATATAAGGTTAGGACTTAGTTAAGATGAAATTAATCCTTTTGGAAACATGAGCAGTCGTCACAGCACCTGGCCAGTTCTATTGTGTATCTACAATCTTCCACCCTGGTTATGCATGAAACAAAAATACATCATGATGTCATTATTAATTCAAGGTCCAAAACAACCCGGTAATGACATTGATGTGTATTTGGCTCCATTAGTCGACGACTTAAAAGAATTGTGGAGTCCTGGTGTCGAAGTTTATGATTCTTAGAAGAAATAAAATTTTCATTTTTCGAGTTATCATTTTTTGCGGCATAAGTGATTTTCTATCTTATGGAAATCTGTCAGGATATAGTACAAAAAAAAGAAAAGCATGTCCTGTTTATGAAGATGAAACACATTCCTTATGGTTGAAAAATTGTCGCAAAATGCTTTATATGGGACATCGAATATCACTTCATAGGAAGCACTCGTACCATAACCACACAATCCAGTTTGATGGTAAAACTGAGAAACGAGTGCTTAAGCGACAATTGGATGGAGAATCTACTTTTTCTCGAGTAGCATTTGGGAAAAAAGGTACACGTCCTACAAAGAGTATATTGGAAAAAAGGTCTATATTTTGGGATTTACCATACTGGAAGCATTTGTAAGTCCGTCATTGTCTTCATGTTATGCATATTGAAAAAAATGTTTGTGATAGCTTGATAGGCTTGTTGTTGAATATTCCACGAAAAACAAAAGACGGGGTTAATGTTAGAAAAGATACGGTTGAAATGAAGTAAAGAAAACGAGAAGAGCTACCTCATTGAAAGATCAAATTAAAGATCCATCAGCAATTGTTGAATTCGACGAAAATAGCCTGGCAATTGGAAAGTATCAATCATGCTTTGCAAATGATGTAGGACTCAAGATGAGGAACACGATTTCCATAACATATGTTTCATGGAAAAAGGTGCCTAAGGAAGAAAAAGAACAATTATGGTTGAGTATAAAGGTATAACTTCTAATACCTTTATTTGTGTTTTTTATTTTATTTGTTTATCTCATATATATATATATATATATAACACCTTATTATTTTCTTATAATAATTAATAGATTGACTGGAATATCGAAGATGACACACATAGAAATCAAGTGTTAAAACAATGCAACGCCGCATGAAAGAAATTCAAGAAAGAACTCAGACACTACATGGATACACAAAGAAATCTGCGTCTAAAGTACACATATCTCGAGTTAGAAGATTGGGAAAAATTTATTCAGATGCATGATACCGAGCAAGTTAGGGTATGTTTGTTTTTATACTTTATTTATGATAATGTTTTGTTGTAGTGGGTTATAATAGATCTTAAAATGTTACCTTTTCTTATAATGTGTCATAACGGGTCTTTATAAGCCATCTTTTGAGTATAGTGGGTTACTTTAATATCTTTGTTACTTTTATGTAAAGGAAAAACGTCTAAAAGGCAAGGAAAATGCAAAGAAGAACTCGAATCTAGCTCGGCTTGGCCCAATAGGGTATCGTGGACATCATGATAAGTGGGATAATGAGAGGGAGAGTACATAGTCTTCATCAGTTATTCATATGATTGAGAATCCTCGTGCTCAACGTTTTCTATTGGGAAGGAGGATACGTGACAAAGATGGTCAATTGAGGTTACCAAGTCACCTTGAAAATCTGGCGGAGCAATTGGTATGATTATATTTTGTTTATGAAATTAAGTGAAATGTTTATAAAACAACATATGTTTTTAATAGATAGAGACAGAATAACAACTATCTCAAGGATCATTGCAAGTTGAACGGGGTACAGATGCTCTGACGATGGTGTTAGGCCCCAAGCACCCACGTCGAACAAGGGCGGTAGGACATACAATTGGTTTGAAAAAAGGCATGCTACACATCATTGGTAAGAAAAGGAAGCCCCGCCAAAACCCGGATATGTCTGAAGAAATAGCGAGACAAATGAAAGTGATGAAGGATCAAATGCAGGCCGAGTTTTGCCACAAACTGAAAGTGTTTAAGGAAGAAATGGCACATAGCAAAGAGGGTTTACCGGTTGAGAGCCCAGGTATGAGGAAAAGTAGTGTTGTCTCAACCCAAAACGTATGTGATGATGATTTAGACAAGATACAGGTAATGGTCTTCTATTCATCATAAAATACATGTATTGCCTATACGTACACTATTAGTTTAAATTGTAGGAACCTACGAGTTGCTTTTTAGAACTACCTAATGGGCTAAAGAAAATCACGTGTGCGAAGGGGGTAGTATACCCGAAAGGAAACGGTGTAGTACACAGTGTTCCTTTACCCAAAGGGCACGTAAAGGTGCAGGTAGACAAGGTTGATCAGAAATATTATAACTCTAATCTTCCAGTGCCTACTTCAGCACTAGAGAAACTTCAGGATGCTATCAACAACTTTATTCAGTGGCCAAGACGTGCACTTATTCTTTCTACGGTATGTCTAAATAGTTTTCGCCTTTTGTAATATTTTAATACGATTTAGTATCACATACATATTTATCTTTTTAATAGACCTCAAAGAGTATTGGCAAATCTACTCAATTAGCATCAACACCAATACCACCTCATCAGGAAGCAGTATCATTACCAGTAAAGAGAAGCATTGCAAAAGAGAACACCTTAAAGCGTATGAAAAATAAGGGTGCTGGAATTTTCAAAAAGCAAGCCATAATATTCAACCCATACAGGAGAATTATGTCGCGACCAGACCCTACTGAGTGGTTTGATATTACTATCGAGTCTACGATCTTTGGTAAAGAGAGATATGAGTTCACTCTTGAACCCGTAGACATAGTTGATATGTTGGCCGGTAGTTGGGTTGATATCACACTTGTTATTTGGTTTACGAGGTAAGTAATTTATTGTTTACTAGAAAAAAGCAAGTAACATCACCTTGTTAAATATTATAATGTATAATGTCATGCTTATAGGTAGTGACATATGATATTGGATTCACGGAAGAATAACTGTGTTGTGTTCAACCCTGAAATGATTCGCTCATCCCAATGCTTGAAATACGAGGATGAAGTCACACTTTACTTAACCGAAACAATGCAATTGCAAACTCACAAACGTTTTTTTTCTTTCTCCGTATTGGCAAGGGTACTTTATATAACTACCTTTATCGTTATAGGATTTATATTTATATTGCATATACTAAAATGTATCGACACATAATCAGTGACCACTGGACATTGTTTATCATTCTTCGTACACGGGATTTATATTAGATTGTATGAAGAATGGCAAGAACCCTTACAGCTACCTCATCACGAAAAGTATGGAAAGGTAAGTATTTTGTTAAATTTATATAGAATTCATTTTTAGTATACTTCATACATTAACACTAGTACTTCTCTTTTTTAGGGCTGTTAGAACCGCAATGAAAGATAAAAAGGAAACCCCTATGAATTGGACGTTCGCCGAGGTAAATTATCTTGATCATCTTATGTTAGATATATATTAAACTTATTTGTGTGTTGAATTTTATCAAATTTAGTGCAATCAACAATCAAGCGGTTGGGAGTGTGGCTATTACATCATGAGGTGGCTCCACGAATTTATGGTTCATGGACAATTTAGCTTCCCGGATACAGTAAGTGCTTGCAAGTACAATTTTGTTTTCCGGATATAACTATAACATTTTTTTCAATTTTGTCTCTTGCCACTTCTTGTTAAAATCTTAGTTGAATAATTTCTTTTTATTTTAACATGTATATAGATTCCTTGAAAGAACACTAGTCCATTTGACCAAAAAGATTTGGATGATATTGTTGGTATATGGCTTGACACATTTATGTTGGCTTTCTTTAGCAAGTGATGAGATATTAAGGTATATATATGCTTTTTTCTTTTAGCCCAATAATGATGAAATTATTCTAACGAAGAAGAACTTGCTACGTATACTTTGATCTACTTCATTTTTTTGCTATAAATTATTTATGTTATTGTTAGTAATTAGTTACTAAGATAATTCGTTCTTTCTATTTGTGTAGGGTTCCTTTCTAATTACAAGAGATAATCTATGCGTCACGTGGCAGGTTAAGAAGTATACATGTTCCTACAAATGTTCTTGCTATGTAGATATAATGTCAACATTTTTGTCTTAGCTCTTTTGATTTTTGCCACATTCACAAATGCGCACAAGATAGTGGGTACAAAATGTTGTTTGGACGATCTATATCCTATATAACTTAGGATGTTTTGTATCCCATGTGTCAATGGTTATTGAGTCTCTAAAATTGAAGTATGAGAAATTAGAGAAGCTACAATGCTGACGTGGCTTTAATTTAGTCATTTGGGCTCCTGATCTTTAATTAGGGGAAGTGATTTGTACAGAACACAAATTAGTCATACACAACAAAAAGTGGTTGTTTGGACTATTATATTTATACCCATGAATATATGGATGAGAATAAAAGTTAGTGGGTAGGTGAGAGTATAAAAGTTATGATTGTTATGTATTGCTAATTTGTGTTGTGTACAAATAATCTCCCTTAATTAGTGGGTTGTTTAGCATTATGCGGGCTTTCGCCATTAAAGCCGTTCTTAGTCCGTTATTGTCCGATACGCTGCTCTCATCATAATTGGGCGTGTGAAACGGTTGTGTAACGACCAGCGTGCGCAACTGAATCGTTGGATGCTCTTCGATTCACGGACATTAATTGTCCTTGGCGAAGGATATCATCTGGTGAGCAAAGTGCAAACCGTTTGGGGATTCCGTGTAAGCAAAGAGAAGGAACCGATATGAATGTTGCACGCAACCATTTAAATTCAACGACTTCCAGGTTGCCATTATAAACCCCAATCTCTTTTTATTAAGTTTCTCTTAAATTTTGGAGGTTTTGATTTTGGGTTTCTTTCTGATTGAGCAGATAGTGTCTAATTTGATATGTTTGCCCTCCTAACTAGCCAATGTAAATGTACTTTTTTAAAATTAATTTTGTAACTTGAGAGATTATGGTTTCTAAGTGACTATCACTATGGTTAAATTAGTCAAATTATTAGTCTTGATCTTTTGTTGGCTCATAAACCTTTGCAAGATGACAAACTTGCAAGTACAATTTTTGTTTTCCGGATAGAATTATAACATTTTTTTGAATTTTGTCTCTTGCCACTTCTTGTTAAAATCTTAGTTGAATCGATCAATGCTTACTGTTGCTTATTTTGGAAGGAGAATGCCGATATGCAAAGTTGTCCAATTTGTGATGAGAGTAGATGGAAAGATAAAGACACAACAGGGAAGAAAGTTGCTCAAAAGGTTTTACGTTACTCCCCTTTGACTCCAAGACTAAAGCATATCTATAACTCTAGACATTGCAAAGTCTATGACATGGCATGCTACCGGACGGTCTAAGGAAGTTGGTAAGATATGCGTCACCCAGTTGATGGTAAAGCAAGGAAAAATTTTAATCAAAGATATCCAGATTTTGCAAGGGAAACTAGAAATGTCCTATTAGGGTTGGCTGAGCTGATGGGATCAATCCATTTGGAAACATGAGTCTGTCTTACAGTATGTGGCCTGTCATATTGACCACATACAACACACCACCTTGGTTATGTATAAAAAAGTCTTCTTTCATGCAGACGTTGTTAATTCCTGGCCCTAAATCACCTGGGAAGTACATTGATATTTTCTTGCAACCTTTGGTTGATGAACTAAAAATTTTGTGTTGTGAAGGAGTCCAGACAAGGGATGCTGCTATGAACACTGTCCTTACAATGCGTGAAATGCTTCTATGTACCATCAATGATTTTCCCGCCCGTAGTAGTTTGTCTGGGTGGAGTGGGAAAGGCTATAAAGCGTGCCCTACATGTAATGAGGACACTCAATCTACTCGTGTGATAGGGAAAACTGCTTATGTTGGTCATAGAATATTTCTACATTCTAACCATCCATGGAGGAAGAACAAGAAGTTTGATGGTAAGATAGAGAAGAGATCTCACCCAAGAAAATTTAGCAATGCTGCAATTTTAGAACAACTTGCTCAATTGTCATCACGTATTTCGGAAAAACATCCTAATTTTGGGGGGGGGGGGGGGGGTGAACCGGAAACGTGATGCAAGGGAGTTGAATTGGAGCAAACAATCAATTTTCTTCGAGCTTGAGTATTGGTCTTCTCTTCAGCTGAAACACAATTTGGATGTTATGCATATCGAAAAAAGTTGGGTACCTTATTAATGAATGACAAATCCAAAGACATTCATAATGCAAGAAAGGACTTGAAAGATTTGAACATTCGAAATGAGTTGTGGCTTTAGGATAAGGGAAATGGAAAGTTCTTAAAGCCCCATCCTCGTTACTCCTTCACAACCGATGACGAAAAACGTTTTTGTCAATTCATTAAAGGAGTTAAACTTCCCGATGGCTTTGGATAAAACTTTAAACTGAAAGTGACCGATAATGATAGCAACATTACAGGTTTGAAGTCACATGATTGTCATATAATGATGCAACGGTTGCTTCCGGTTGGAGTCCTAGGTTACTTAGACCGGACTATTTCAATACCAATAACCAAGCTTTGTGCATTTTTCAAGCAAATTTGTTCTTGAAATGTGATGGAGTCTGACATGTTGAAAGCTGAAGAACAGTTGGTGAAGATCTTGTGCACTTTCGAACACATATTTCCTCCAGATTTTTTTGACATCGTGATTCATTTGGTTATGCATTTACCCGATGAGGCTATTCAAGGTGGGCCTGTTTATATGAGGTGGATGTATCTGTTCGAAAGATACATGAAAAAATTAAAAAATTATGTCAGAAATAAAGCAAGGCCCGAAGGTTGCATAGCTGAGGGGTATGTTGCAGATGAAGCACTAACTTTCGCAAGTATTAGGGGAACGTCGTGGGCATAACCGTGGACGGGGTAGAAAACTACCCGTTGCTGCATATATTCCAACTTACCAACCACCAAAAGAAAGAGTTTATACACAAGCTGAGGTGGATGAAATTATTCGTCAACGTGATGCTATGAGTAATGCAAAATTTGGAATCATATTTGATGCACTAAAACGAGCTAGCATTCCAATTCCCAACTTTCAACTGATTTCACCTCCAATGACCAGTACCGAAGACGATGACGGTAACAATATGGATGAGGAAAAGTCGGATGATGAGTAGTTATATTGTCTTAATCAATTACATTAAACTAGTTTGTAAAAAATATATTATTGGTGATTATATTTGTGTAATATATTTAAGTAGCTTATTTTCTGAAAACAGGTATTTAAAATGTTTCAGCTTTTAAATTTGGTATAAAAATTGCAGGTAATTAAAAATAAAAACAAAAATAATTAAAAAAAACACCTTTCTTTGACGACTTTGTCGTTGCCAAAACCTCCAACAGAAATTTTAAAAAAATATAAAATGACTTTCTGCGAGGATATTGTCCTCGCGAAAAGTAATTATTTTAATTTTGATTTATTTTTGATATTCAGTTATTCACGACTTTGTCCTTGCTAACCTTTCGCGACGACGGTGTCCTCGTCGAAAGTTTTCCGCGACGACTTTTTGTCGACGAAGTGTCCTCGCGAAAGACTTTCTGCGACGACATTTTCACCATTCGCGAGTACATTTGTCCTCCCTGAAAGTGATTTTCCTTGTAGTGAGAATACATCTAGGAACACACAATTGATATTAGAGTAATTGTATTGCTTAATTAATTAGTGTTTACAAGTTAGTATTTACATAAAATATCCTAAATTATGACTAATGTTGTATATACTAACAAACTTTACTAAAATGCATTAAATAAAATACAAGGGATCTAACAAGAGATGATTTTTGCATATCAAGAATTTGTCATATATATACAACAAAAATATTTATTTGGACAATAATGCATTTAAACATGTGAATGAAAAAAAAAATTTACAAGTTTATTAGGACAAAAAAGCTATCATTATTATATATGACAATGTTTTGTACGCTAATCATCCTTGTCAAATCTTCTAAAATCATTATTTGTCACTTCCATTTAAAGATATACCATGATAGTCACTCTAATTCGGTTTTCATAAGCTTGCACTTTATTTGATGAAGTGTGGTTATAATAAAACGCAATCTTAGTGGAGGAATGATAGATAAGCTCTTCGTGATTAAAACCCCTATCCAACCACATAACCATATATGGTTGGGGACGTGTGGGATGTTCCAGACATGGTTATTAACATCACGATTTTGATCCAAGGATCATACGATCCTACGATCACACAAATAAAAAACGTTCCGGAAGATCGTGAGATCGTGTGTGAGATCGTAGGATTGCTAATGATCCTATGATTTCACATGATCTCTTATTTTTTACACACTACAGGAAAAAATATTTTCAGAGAGGACAAAGTCGTCGCGAAAACACATTATTAAAAATAAATTAAAAATAAATTAATTTCTTTTAGCGACGTCTCTGTTGTCGCGAAAAGGTGATTTTTCATTATCTTTTAAATTCTTTTAAAGGTTTGGTGACGACAATGTCGTCGCGAAAGTTTTTTTTATTTCTTTTACTTTTAGTTGGTTTTAGCAACGACATTGTCGTTGCGAAAAGTGGTTTTTTTTATTGTCTAATTTTAAATTTTTTTATTTACCTTCAGTTTATATACAAAATTTAAAAATCAAAGAAAGTTTAAATATCAGTTTTCAGAAATAAGCTACTTACATTACACCAATTTAGAGAAATAGAGAAGTCGCCGGAGCAGTCACCGGAGCACCGGAGCACCGGAGCAGTCGCCGAATCAGTAGACGGAGGAGACTAATTAACAAAAAACAAGATGTTATCTACTCTTTTATAAAAATTTATTGTAAAACACTAATGTTTACATGTCAATATCGACCTGTATTCAAGAGCTCGCCGGAAAGAATGGAGTTCTCGCCGGAAACAATGGAGTTCTCGCCGGAACGACGACCTTGTTGAGAAGCAAAGCGAAGATGGTAATCCAAGAGCCTTAGTCGCACCTTAATCGTGGTTAAAATCAGAAAAAATCGGGAGGAAAAGTGGAGAGGTCGGCTGAGTGAAATGAAAAATGAGGAGTGAAAGAGATGAAAAGAAAAGGGGGCGCTAGGGTTTTTTTACTGCCTTGGTTTCGGCGACGACTATGTTGTCGCTGAAAGTCGAAACACGACAAACCCGTAAACCGCTGCAGTGTAATTATAGAAATAAAAAAAAATAGAAAAACGTTTTGGCGAGGACAAAGTCGTCGCGTAAAGTGGTGAAATTTCTTTGCGGTGATTTCCTACCACGTAAATGTTATTTCAACACGCGAAAAAAGTCAATACAAAATATTAATTACTTTGGGCGAGGACATAGTCCTCGCTGAAAGTCCCACCAGCTATTCCTCTGTTCCCAAGATGAAAAAGGTATTACTTTTGTCCCGTAGTGAACTTTCAGCGAGGATTTATGTCCTCCCAAAAAGTTTTAATGTCGGAAGCTACTTTTTCTTGTAGTACATTTCTTATTATTACTATTATTTTACTTTACTTTTTTACATATTTTAGTTATTATTATTTTACTTTATTGTTTTATATTTTTTTAAATGGTCAACCTTGTGCTAAAACAAATGTTCTCTGGTTTCTACTTTACGCACATGTCACATTGGTGCCATAGAGTAGAATTACCTGCATCTTCATCAACAGCTACGTTAACATCATTAGCTAGTATCTCCATCTATAAAGTCCCTCTCTTATGACCACGGGCAACAACCATGTTCCCTTTTACTATTTTCCACGGGTGATTAATGAAAACTACGTGAAGTCCTTCATCATACAACTGCCTAACTGAAATTAACATTTTCTTTAGAGCAGGAACATACCTCACATTTTCCTGAGTCCAATTTGTACCAAGGGAAGTTCCAAGAACAACATCCCCGAAACCTGTAATATCAAGTTTCCTTTCATCAGCTAGTCAAACCTAAACAGAATATAACGTGTAATTTCGCATCACTTCCTTGCATGGGGTAGCATTAAACGATGCACTTGAATCCATAATCCAGGATTCAAACAAGCACTCAACACTGCAAACTAAATCATGGGGCAACATTCACCTCTTTCTGAATTTTAGGAGCTATACACTAGTTTCTGAAATGCCCATTCTACTTGTAGTTACAGCAAGTAATATCATTCATGTTCTTTGATTGACCCCTCTTTCTCGATATTGGCATGTTTCAATTTTGACTTTGACCACTGTCATTCTTTCAACCCCTGCCATCAGGATTCAGTAAAAAACTCGATGACCCCCTGAGTTCCGCCTATGGATATCTTCTTCGAGAATCAAATCCTGTATCCCTTCAAAAGTAAGCTTAGTAGTTGTATATGAACTACTAACTGCCGTAACCGAGCCAGATCAGCTTTCAGGTAAAGACGATAAAAGTAAAGGAGCATGTACCTCATCAACGAATTTAATTTCAACTGATACTAGCCTTGAGAGTATCGAATTAAACTCATTCACGTGATTAGTAACGCATGCCCTTCCTTCATCTTCGTATTCACCAACTGTCATATCAAGAAACCCTATTGAATCAAAAGGTTTTCCGTACATGTTGGATAACGCCTTGAGTAACCCAAATGTAGTCCTTTTATTGACAATATCGTACACAAATCTCTTCACCAATGATAACATGACCAGACCAAGAGTCTGCCTATGCATCAAGTCTCAATTTTCCTGCTTCATATCTACTAGGTCGTCTCCGATAACGGTACGTGTAGCTTTTTCTAATACAAGTAATTCTCAATCTGTATCTTCCAAAATCCAAAATCATAATCGTCTTATGCCAATCCTTCAATTAGGCCATACAAACAGTCTGGCTGATATGAGCTGTAAGCAAACGCGGAATATGACTCAAACAATATAATCACACAAACAAACAAGCAAATAGCAAATGAAAAACAAGAACATGAGAATTTACGTGGTTCACTTGATCGATGTGATCAAGCTACATCCACGGCCAAACTAGAGATTACTTTTTATTAATTTTGGTGCATAAAAGTTACAATTACATGAGATGTATATTATAGGAGCAAACTAAAGCTTTCCCGATCCAAATACAATACTAAAATTCTTCCGATAATCAACAAATTAAATCGGCCAAAGAGTGTGAGATAAACATAAATACATATTTCAAGTTTCAAGAATTAGATCCAAAGCGCGCTCTATGTGAATAATCCCACGTCGTGTACAAACTCCTCACATCGTGGAACATATGATGAAAACTAAAAATCGCTTTTGTTTGCCCAAATTCTTCTCCAGGCGCACGATTAGTGCTCCACGTTGAGCAATTAGTCTACACAACTCAACATAAAATTCTTTATTGAAATATTCTTAAAATTACAATTAATCCTTGATGGTATATAATTTTTTGATGAATACAAAAGAAACTAAGCCCTATTTATAATCTTGTTCTCTAAGAGTCATTGTTGAACAAAAAGTCTAATTCGAATCTAAGATCCACATCCAAGATTTAATTACAAAGTTACAGATAAACCCTTGAACTAATTAGTATTGTTATTACGCATAACCGAAATAACAAACGATGTAGAAGTGTCCTCATTGGCTTGCCAACTTTGAAGAGATCGAGGAAGGCTCAAATGGAGGTCGCTTTCATACCCATCTTCTTCGTCAAGCCGAGAAGGTAGCCATTGTTCAACAAGAGGGGCCAAAACGCTAACCACATGGCCCATTTCAGGTCTCTGAAATGGCCTGTGGGCCGTGCAATGGGCCGCAAGTTCACTAACCTTTGAGATGCTATCAAATGTTTCTTCATTTCGGTATCAAGAGTTTGGTCAATAGCCTTTAACATGTTTTCCTTTGAGATGAGAACCCTCCTAAACCATGTCACTAGATGACCCTCCTCATCGGGCAAGGACTCATCCATGGGTTTTTTTGCCTGTTATTAATTCCATCAACACAACTCCAAATGCAAAAATATCCACTTTTGTAGTCACTCTCCCTGTAGCTGTTTTGATCAAGAAAAGCCATAATTTATTATAGGTTTCGGTCTATTAAAGTATCTCTAACGACAACCATCAACAATCTTAAAAACAAATGAGTAAAGAGACCTATCTTTTTAGTAGCATCATCAATAAAAATCCAAAAGTTATCAAAATTATTTATTATGATATCAAATCTTAAAAGCAAATGCATTAATTAAAAATCTTGTCTTTTTTATTAACTGTTTGATCAAGAAAAATACCATGTTTCTCCCTTTTAGAAACCCTATAACCCCCAAAATCATAAATATCCTTAAATCAAAATGTGTAAAAGACTTGGGCTTTAGTTCTTATATAATGAACAAAATTCAAAATATTACTTGAGAGTTTTTTTACCGTACCTTTACCATGAATATCATAAATCTAGAAATCAAACATATAATAGCTTGTCTTTTTTAGAGGCTTAAATTTAAAGATCATAAATAGTTAAAAAAAACTTATCTTTTTAGTTTCTAAAATTATAAGACATATTGTACTCATTCAAATATAACAATGTACATGGCCCTATCTATATATACAATAAGTAGGAAAGGAAAAGAAAGTCAAAAGGCTACAGTAACTAAGTTAACCGACTAACTAAAGTTTGTTACATGCTACAACATTGGATGTAATATGAGTAGAATTTCTTCGATGGCAACTGAATTGATGACATGTGTACCATTACTCCCCCTCTCCTCCATAAGTTTGCAGTGAGAATGGATAACATATGCTTAACCTGGATAGGCAATTTTCATGTAACGATTTATTGAGACCCTTAGTAAATATATATGCAGTTTGTGTTTTGGAAGATGTAAAAACTGGCTTGATAAATCCGTCTTTGATAACGAAGTGGCAATCTATTTCAATGTGCTTTGTTCTTCCATGTTGAATGGGATTTGAAGGCAAAGCAATAGTAGAGACATCATCACATTGAACAAGATATTGTGCGGGTAAGGATAGTTGAAAGTCTTTGAGGAGACAAGTAAGCCATGTAAGTTCACAAGTGCAGTTAGCTAAAGCTCGATATTCCGCCTCTGTAGATGATCTAGAAACAACTGCCTCTATAGATGATCTAGAAACAACTGATTGTTTCTTAGATATCCAAGAAATGGGGCATGATCCAAGAAATATGCAGTACCCTATTACCGATCCTTATTGATTTAGGACAGAAATCAACCGATGAAGAATGTAAGACAGATGACCTAGTTACTTACTGAGATGAGGTTATAGCTGAAAATAGGAATGTAAAAGACATTATGGATGGTGAAGCATTTATTGAAAGTGACTGAACCAGTTACTGTGACTATGACATTTTATCCATTTGGGAGAGTGACATAGATGGGAGTGTGGCAGTTTTGAGGTTTTCCATGTGAAATTGAGATGTAGTAATGTGATCAGTAGCCCCATTATCAATAATCCAAGAATCTTTTAGACTAGAAATGAATGAAGAAAGGAAATAGTGTATACCAGCCCTTGAATCATGATTGACTTAGTTATTTTGCATCATTATCATGACCTGGTTTTATAGCAGATCGATTTTTGCAAATATAGCAGCTTTACTTTTGTTGTAGCCTTCAATTGGTGTAGTAGGAATTTCTTCTAAGACCTCAATGGTGCTATCTTGTTGTTTCAGTTGTGTGATCCAATTTGTCAGCTGGTAAATGTGATGTCCATCTATCTGAGAGTAATGTTCTTGTAGTGAGAATCCATGAAATTATCATACCGTTGTTTCGTTCCCATATAGCTCTATTTTCGGATCCAACTTCTGGTTCTTTGAATTCCTTTGTCGATATCTTCAGCTTGTTCTTGGCATTTAGGGCTATCATCATCAATCTCTTCCATGAATTTTAATTGTCTAAACATGTGTTAATTGTGAAGAAATTTCAACTCTCGAAAGAAAATCGTGAAGTCTAGGGAGAGAATTATGGAGAAGAAGATCGTAGATCGAGAGTCTGGTTATGCTCTGATACCATGAAGAGGAGATTGTACTTATTCAACTGTAGTATATGGCCCTATCTATATATACGGTTAGTAGGAAAGGAAAAGAAAGTCAAAATGCTACAATAACTAACTAGTAACTAAGTTCATAGTTGTTAACTCGTGACTCGACTTGTGACTCGAAATCCCAAATTTTAACTCGTGACTCGACTCGTAAGAGTCATGACACTCAAAGTTTTATACAAAAACATATAAATACATCATGATTATGTAAGTATGTAACAATATTAATATGTAAAATATAATAGCAACTATTAATTTACTTTATTTCTCAGTCATATATTATTTATAATAAGTATAATAAGTATACGTATTATTAGTTATGAGTTTAATTTTCAAATCTTTAAATATACTGATGGGAAACACAAAATTGAACACTGGTCCTTTTGTTTACAATTGGATAATTGGGATATCTATTAAATATTGCATTCATTATGGACTTGAGGTTTTGGGAGTAGGCGAGACAGAGCATTATAACCCAGCTCTCCAACCCAATACCCCAATAGTGATAAAGAGAGAGAGATAGAGAAATTGACAAGGACAGATAGAGGCGAGGCAGATGAACCTTCATTTGAAGAAACAGAAATCAACCGATGAAGAATGTAAGACAGATGACCTAGCCAGTTCCTAAAGTCGATGACTCAGAAAGAAGAAGAAAGACGAGAAATCAGGCATCAATCTCTGATTTTGAACAAAAATAAGCTCCAATTTTCCACGGTTTTTATATAAAATTATGCTAAAACCATGTTCAAGAACACGTTAGAAACGATGAACATCAGACATTTGCTTCGTTTTTTTGACTCGGACGAGTTTCGAATTGACTCGACTCGGACCGAATCGCCTCAAACTCGCGAGTCATCTACCGAGTCAAGCATCCGACCGAGTTACTTACCGAGTCGGCTCGTTTTGGGTGTGTTTTGACTCGACTCGTACGAATCGACTCGTGACTCGTACAAGTTTAACAACTATGACCAAGTTAACTTACTAACTAAAGTTTTTTACATGCTGGCACATTGGATGTAACTTTTGTAATATGAGTAGTATTTCTTCGATGTCATTTTCTTTATTATTTTGTGAACTGAATTGATGACATGTGTACCATTAAAAGTATGGACCTAGTTATGTTTAATTAAGCACTAACCAGCATACTCAGGTGCAAGATAACCGAATGTTCCAGCAACTCGGGTCTCAACGGAGTATTTTCCATTAGGAGTGTCTTTAACCAAACCGAAATCTGCAACTTTGGCTCTCATGTCATCACCAAAAAGAATATTAGATCGAAGGCTTTATGTCTCGATGAATGAAGCAAGATTGTGCCAAACTATGTAGATATTCCACCCCTCGTGCCACATCTAAAGCTATTGAAACTCTTTGTTTCCAATTAAGAGGAGGTGTCTTGTGTTCCCTCCTTTTAAACAAGTGTTGACTTAAAGTTCCTTGTGACATGTATTCATAGACCAAAAGCCGCTCGTCTCCATTGATACAATAGCCAAGAAGAGCCACAAGGTGTCGGTGTCGGACTCTTGCGAGAAATGCAATCTCGGCTTGAAATTCTATCAGCCCTTTGGTCCCCATGACACCCGGTTTCATTCTCTTGACTGCAATCATGGGTCCATCATGTAATTCGCCTTTGTAAACAACTCCAAATCCTCCTTTTCCCAAAATAATATCCTCACTGAACATATTAGTGACTTGTTAAAGAACCTGGAAGGAAATTACAACATTCCCGCCTTCAGAAACATGCATTTATGGATTCTCAACATGCCCACACTTTTGGTGTCTGTTTTTAGCACAACATTTGAAAGAGGCAAACCACACCATCCCAATGAAAATAAGAACACCAACAACAATCACGACCACCATACCAGTAGAAACAGAGGATCCTTTTGCAGACACAGGTGGGCTGTTGGGTACGATAGGAACGTTTTGATCTTGAAAGTGATTACCACCCTCATGTGAAAATGTCACGGTTTTTGGGAATTCTGGCATACGACCAGACAGATTATTATTTGATACATCAAAAAGTTGAAGATTGGGGATAGATGTCAAGTCTTGTGGGATGTGTTTCTCGAGATTGTTATCGTTTAAAGATAAACTTGTTAACGAAGTCAAATTCGCAAAGGCCTGTGAAATTGTACCTGAAAATTTCTGCTTAGCGAAGTTTACAGAGGTGACTTTCTTCCCGGAAGAATCACAAGTAACGAAGGTCCATCTTTGGCAAGCATTGTTTCCTTTCCAAGATTCCGTCAATGACATCGGATATCCAACAGCTCCAGCAATCTCAAGGAGTGTCGTCACCTGAGAATCACAAGGTCCCGGCGTAGGCAAACAGAAACTATTATATTCAATTCCAAGATCAGCCACAACACGTACCATTGGCAAATTCAGGCAATGCACCCTGTAACATGTTGCTTCCTAACGTAATGTTTGCTAATTTAGTGAGAGAAGTCAGAGAAGAAGGAACCGTTCCGGTTAACCTATTACTCCGGAGTTGTAGATCGAACAAATTAGGTGTTCTTGTTCTTATTTTTATGTCTTCTTATATTTTCGTTGTTCAGTAGGCATGAGGTGGTGGAAAATGGTGACCGGAGTTGTGCAATGTGGTGGCCGGTGGTGGTTTTAGGCCCATGGTGGTTGATGATGAATGACGGTGGTGTTGGTCTTAATAAATTCAAGATACACAGTTAAACAATCTTATATACTTTTTTTTTGAACGGCCAAGAAAAGGAAACGGCAAGATAGAGCTTCGGTATGGCCATCACCCCATCTAACCGCTCCCGAGAATTTTATAAAACTAAAACCAAAGTACCTCCAAACAACACTAGGAAGATGCTAGCGTATACAGCAAAACAAAACAAAAACTTTTTAAAAAACAGCTATAACAATGAGATAAGTAGAACAAATCAGATAACCCCTTGTGGATCATTTATCCACTCAATCCACCTATGCTTCAGCCGCATATTAGTCGATCTATGACTGATCCAATAAAAGGACAGTGCTTGAATTTCGCTGATGATCATCACCTCTTTTGATTGCCCAGGTTTTGGAAAGGTTTTCCTATTTCTCTCCTTCCACAGCAGCCACATGAACGTGTATACTACAGCCATAAACACTTTCAATTTGTCACCCTTTAGATTCGAATAAACACCCCACTTGAATAGATCTGATAGCTGCATCAAATTATCTGCATACGTCCCCCACCATGCGCCAATCTCTTTTAGAATATGTTTAGCCATCGAACACCGTACAAACAAATGTTCTTCTGTTTCGTCTTCTGTCCCACACAACGGACAGTCCACCGAAAGCATCACAATACCACGCTTTTGCAAGTTAACCTTAGTAGCCAATCTCCTATGAGCAACAAGTGGCGGACCCCGACCTTTTGGTCAGGGGTTGCACGATTTTTTTCCTCATACTATATAACAATAATAATTTTTTCTTGAAAATAAAAATATCATTAAATATAATAAACATGTCTAGGGATTACATTTTAAAGTTGACCTACTCGTTTTTTCATCTTTTGAAAGCGATTAATCACACTTTCAATCTTAACATCCAAAAGCGCTTCTTTTTCTACGGCACAAATCAAGGCATGATTCATAAATTTGTCACTCATTTTGTTGCGCAAGTCGGTCTTCAAAAGCTTCATTGCAGAAAAACATCTTTCGACGGTTGCGGTTGCAATGGGCAAAACCAAAGTTAGTTTTAATAACTTATAGACCAAAGGAAAAGAACGGTGTTTCCCTGTTTCCACCATCAAACGAGAAAGGTCGGCAATTCCATTCAAGTTAGCAAAATTCTCATCATGTAGTAGAGAGTGGTAGTAGATCTCAAGTTGACCAAGTAGATGCCCCCTCTCCGAATCATTAAAATCATTTGGGTACATCTCACTTAACTTCAACAACTTTGATTTATCAAACTTAGAAAATGAATCACAAGGACTCAAAGCCGCCATGTTTTCTAGCAATTCGGTGCTCACTTCACTAAATCGATCCCCAAATTCTTGAATTTGCATATCCAAAAGCGTGTTAAAAATCTCAACTTTAAAATGGTGTTGATTAGTAATCTTGGTCCTGCGGTTTCTTGGAGTAACATAGTATTGTGACATATCCACAACTTCAATACTATGTTTTTGACAAAAAGAAAATACTTTCTCCAAAACTGAATCAAACCCATCATTTCTTAAGATTTGCAAAGCTATCTTTGTTCCTTTTACCAATGAAGCCGCTTCACTGAGCGAGATTTCGAGGGTTACTGGGTTAGGGCATCGATCGCTTGTTTGATTTTGAAATACACCGACTCACTGAGTCATCATGTGTCGATGCGTACAAGGATACAAAGCCGGTTGAATGAAGCCCACAAAAGTGAATCAAATGGTAAGTATAATGGGCTTTAAGTTTTTTTGATTAATTAGCATTGGGCTTTCCCTAAACTATAACTACTTAGTCTTTTTTTTTTCATGTATCTTTTTTTTAATAGAAGTAGATATGTTGCACCAATATTGTTTAGGGGTAGCACTTGTATTTAAAAAAAAAAAAAAAATTTTACACTACTCGGGAAATATTGAGGGGTTGCCCGTGCCACCGGGTGCACCACTAAAGGTCCGCCCCTGTGAGCAACCCTCCATACATGGATATATATTTTCGAGGGAATCAATTTAGACCACAAGACCCGATCAACTTGCTCTTTTTTTAAAAACATTCCATCAAATGCTTTCCTCATTGACGCCACAGTGTATATACGAAAAGAAGCTGCAGCCCAGCAGACACCATCTAATGTACTTATTAAAAGAAAAAGGTTTTTTATTTTTCCTAAAAATTCTCCACCAATCATAACCCTTTATTTTTTTAAAAAAATTAAAAAAAAATCGAATAAAATTGGATGATTACGTCATATCTTATCTTATATTCTTATTAAAAGAAAATGGTTTCTCCCTCTTCCTAAAAAGTTTCCACCAATCACAACCCTTGATTTTAAAAAAAATTTAAAAAATCGAAAAATGACAAAAATCCTTAAGGAATTGAAAGGGGGGCATTGTGAAAATTCTGAGGGTTTTTTTATAAAATATCTTAGGGGCTTTTATGAAATTGTGAGGGGGTTTTATAAAACTTGTATATTAATATAATTAATTATAGGTTGTTTATAAAATATGTTTAATAACTTATTATATAATTTGTTTAGAGAAATAATAATTATATATTTGCGACCGTCTCATTTTTATCTACGTTTTGATATAAATTTTATTGTAATATGACACTTTTTTTAAAATGGTATATTTTTAATTGTTTGTTATCCATTAATAGTAGTGGGTAAGTTATTCATAAAACAATTTATATCTTTTTTATATTTATTCTATCTACGTATCATAGTCGATATAATAACTGATTCCTCGGTCTTTCGATAAAAAGTATTAAAATGATTTTTTTTAAAATTTTGTTTTATTTAAGATAAATTTATATAAAAATAGATAACATTTAAAACAGACAAAGGTACATCAATCAATATAAAAAATTAATGAATCATATATGTAAGCAATTACAAAAAATAAAACTATTAAAAGAAAATGGTTACTTACATCATCATCCCTTTTCCTAAAAAAATCTCCACCAATCATAGCCCTTGATTTAAAAAAATTAAAGAAAATCAAAAATATATTAGTTATTACGTCACATTTCATCAAATCCCTTAAGGGAAATTTTTTTATAACAAACTTCTATGTGTTAGTTGATCTTTGATAAGATAATAATATATATTTGAATTAATCGTGGATAAGATAATAATATATATATTTAAATTTGAATTGAATACATATTTCTAATTGACGTGTATTTAATTGGTTTAAAATTACTCCATCACGAGAAACACATTAATATTATACTAAACCTTTTAGACGTGTAATGTAACTTTATATTTCTTAAAAAGAATATTTATAAGAAGTACTAAAAAGACACGTTTTCACTCATGGACAGTTATATGTAACAGTTTCTTGAGTGAAGAGTAAAAAGTGGTTAAAAGTTTTAATTTGCGATGATTAAAGAAACCCTACAAATAAAACTATGAATGTTGTTTATACAGAGGTTTTAAAGAAAATCTAATGATAATCTTATGTATGCATTTCAAAATTCTGTAATGATTATTCATTTCTTACGAGATTTTATATTCATATCTATGCTTTGTAATTATTTTTACTATACGTCATAATACTCTTTAAAACTATATAAATTTAAAATTGACTTATATTTCCCCGTGTTGATATACGGATCGCTTAGCTAGTATACACAAATTTCCTTAAGGTTTTTGGTTTGGAGGGGGTGAAATATAAATTGTTAAGGGGGTAGTATGAAATATGTAAGGGGGGTTTTAAGAAAATTATATATTAATGTAATTAATTATAAGTTGTTTGAAAATTATGTTTAATAACTTCAAATATATTTTGTTTTGAGAAAAAATAATTATATATTTATAATCGTCTCATTTTTATCTACGTTTTGATATAAATTTAATCGGTATATGAGGTTTTTAAAAAATTAGTATAATTTAATTGTTTTACCAACATCTAAGTAGTTATTGTACATTTTATTCGTCTTTTATAGTTATTCCTTCTAAGTGATTTACGTATGTATAGACATAGTCTATTCTATGTTGGAATCTTATTTTTATGCGATCTAATTTGCGTACTTAGATGGATGTCATCATTATTTAACTTTTAATAAATTTAGTTTACAATTTCAAATATTCAAATATATAATTGGCTAATAAAAATGTCTTTATAAAGCACTTGATATTATAACATCGACAATAATATTATAGTTGTGTCTTTACAATGTCGGGATAAAGCTCCATCACGATAAACACATTACACAACTAGAACGGGCTGATTTTCACGAGACGTTTGCGCCAGTCGCCGTTCGTAGTGTTCTTGCGGTGGCTACTAAGAAAAATTGGATAATTCACCAACCCAATGTAAACAACGCATTTTTGCATGGTGACTTAGATGAAGAGGTGTACATGAGGATTCCACAAGGTTTTGCCAAAGATGGAGATACAAGGGTTACGGCAAGCCTCACGTAACTACCACAAGTTCACAAAGTCACTCGTGGACATTGGATTTTGACAATCTCATGCAGATCAATCTCTTTTTATATTTAGAGACAACACAACATACGTGGTTGCCTTAATGTACGTTGATGACGTGATAATTGTAGGAATTGATGGTGGCAAAATTTACGATATTAAGCAACATCTTAATATTCCTATTGATGTCAATGAAGATTCTTTTTGTACTATCGGTGCCGATAGTGATTTGGCCGGATTATTGAGGAATACATATTTAAATATTTGGTATGAAGCTCCAATGTTGCATAGATATTGCTTTGAAGCTTTTGAAAGAACTTTGAGAGACATTGTTGATCCTCAAAGTAGTAGTAAGCCATTTGGAGGGAAGGTGGTTGTTTTCGGATGAGACTTTAGACAGATACTTCCAGTCATCAATAAAGGACGAAGACAAGATATTGTTAATGTGTTATTGAATTCCTCAAATATATGACAATATTGTTCGGTTCTTGAGTTGACAGAAAACATGCGATAAAATTTGGAGCTGATACCGAAGACATTGAAAGTATCAAATATTTCGCTGAATGGATATTACAAATTGGAGAAGGAAATCTTGGTGGTTCAAATGATGGAGAGGCTAAAATTGAATTTCTTGATAACTTTTTGATTAAATCAAACGGTGATCATGTCGAATCAATAAGTAACTCCATATATCCATCCATCAACGACAATCTTTATGATATAAATTTTCTCCAAGAAAGAGCAATTTTGGCTCCAAAAAACGAAGATGTCGAGTGTATTAATGACTTCATGGTTTCATAGATTGATGGTGAGGAGGTATCATATTACAATTCTGACAGTATCTGTGCAATTGAAGATTCCGAAACATTTGAAGAATCATTACAGTCACTTGAACATTTAAATTCAATAAAAGTAACTAGTTTTCCAAACCACAAGTTAACTTTAAAGGTTGGTGTGACTGTAATGATGTTTCACAATCTTGAACAGTCTAAAGGCCTTTGCAACGGAACAAGATTACAAGTTACTCGATTTGGTGCACATGTGGTTGAAGTTAATAATTGCAGGAATGAAATAGTTAACACTTACAAATTACCTAACTTCTATATATACTCATAATGCCAACTTCTATATATACTTTATAAATGCTTTAATACCAAAGTGTCAATATATATAATTGCAGGTAAGAATGTTGGTCACATTACTCATATTCCAAGATTGAAGTTGATTCCATCAGAGCCTCCATTACCATTCAAGTTCCAACGAAGGCAATTTCCTCTCTTGGTTTGTTTTGCAATGACGATAAATAAAAGTCAAGGTCAATCTTTATCGAATGTTGGATTGTTTTTTAGACGACCCGTTTTCACTCATGGGCAGCTATATGTGGCGGTTTCTCGAGTGAAAAGTAAGGAGGGGTTAAAAGTTTTAATTTGCGATGATGAAGGCAACCCTACTAATAAAACCATGAATGTTGTTTATAAGGAGGTTCTACAGAAAATTTACATATAATCTTATGTATGAATTTCAAACTTCTGTAATGTTTATCATTTATTACGAGCTTTTATATTCCTATCAAGATACACAGTTAAACAACAATTAATTAATTTTAATAATATAAATATCAATTTAATTGAATTAAAACTAAAAGAAGATAACAAATAAATGTATAACGGTAATATATTCAATTCAATTTAAAAGAGACCAATAGTGCAAGAAATTTGGGTAGGAAATGACTAAAGCCACAAAAAATCAAATCTAGAGAACAAGTTGATTATTGTAACAAACCCGAAGGACCAAAATAGTTAACTCTTCTTTTTATAATTTCATTTTATGTTCCATAAGCTGTTGGTATTCTATTTCATAATACAATATATGTTAGTATTCTATTTCATAATATTGGTTCATTTAAGTTTATTGTGTCACTTCAGATTAGTAAATGCATAGTTTTTATTGCTTAACTAGTGGGCAATCTAATGTTTAAATTGGCTGAAGATGTTGATGTTTAATTTTGGATAATGGTTTGAAATTAATTCTGGACGTACGTACATCTTGAACCCTTTGTATTTTGCCATTGTTGCTGCTTTGACAAACTTTCATTCTTTATTTTTTTAGTATGAGTAATTGGATGTTTTTCTATTCAAAATAAATGCAAAAAAATAAAAAATAAAACATTAATTGCCTGAAAGGTGACTAAGAATTTCTGTCACTAAAACGCCTTTACTGACATAGTTCAGTGTAGGTAAAGGGTCTAAGAAGCGGAAATTGGTAAATCCTTTGTGAAGTAGTTATTTCTGTTTTAAAACTTTTAAACTTCTAATGGTGAAAACTACCTGGTCACCAAATATTGGATATTGCTTCGCTATGACATTCTTATAATTTAGCGAGGAAACCAAAACTTCTTTAGCGACATAATTTAGGTTTGTAGTGACGCTTTCTTCCATCACTAATGGCAGATATTTTGTAGTGGTCACATGTTACAAAACATAATCGATCATCTATGTATATACTACAGTTACTAATTTGTTGGAAATTTTGAAAGATTCAATTTGGAAGTTGTGATAATTGTCATTGATCTATGATAGTGGATGTTCATAGTCAGTAATATTTAGATGGAGTATAAATAATGGTGTGGTAAAATGGATGATCTGTGTATCACTTCGGGTTTGTTTTGGTGTAAACCAAAAATCTTTTTGTGTTTATTACATAATAATGATTTATGTACCTACAAGCTTTAGCTAGGTCCACTGAAATTGAAAATGACCCGTCAATTAGATGCTTATGCATTCAAAGTGGAAAATGTTATTTGTTTCTACTAAAGCCTCTTCCTTTTATCCTCGTAGCTAGCCACTAAAGGATGACACATGTGATCTACCTATTCTGTAACAAAATTTATTGCCACGACAATTCGTCGCAAAATGGTTTTTTTTAATCAAAAAATGGTATTTTTCGACGACCTTGTCATCACCAAAGTTGGTTTTAGAAGAAATGAAAAGTTATATTAAATAGTATTGCGACGTCTTTGTTGTCATCAAAGACTATTTTTTAGTCCTTTTATTATTAAATCATTCTTTTAATTAGTCGCTACGACAATCTATAGTTGTTCCGCCAAAAATATGTATTCTATGGATGGAAAGCAATGAGTGAGTCATCAATCAACAACACATCATAAATTTCAATCAAAATTACCTTTGACGAGGAAAGTACAAAAATCCAGATCAAAATGTCCTTTGGCGATGTCGTCGCTAAGGTCAAACACTCAATCTTCCTCGGGTCCAAGTAAAAAAGTAAGTGTTTTTTCGTGTAGAGGAAAAATAGTTATGTAAAGTTTACAACAATGTCACAAGCATCGTGCGCTATTAATGACCATTTCACGGTTTGATAAAATATAATCAAGCATTGGCAATTGATTGCACCGAGTCTTCCACAAGCAAATGGTGTTCGCATTTGAAACCCATGGATAAAGAATAACCTTTTAAACAAGCAATACGCAACCTGTCCGCTTTTTTGGAGGAGATTCTCCATCGTTGGTTCGGTGTTTGTTTTTTCAGGGATGGTGAATTAGACACCTAGTCTTATATCTTCACAATTTTCCTTGTTATATACATTGCTTGTTACCATGCTCATTCTAAAGAAAAAATTAAGAGTTCCCTTAAGTTAGAAATGTATGTAAAATAGTCTAAAATATTCTAGTGTAAGTAATTGAAAAAAAAGCAATATAAATAGCTATACAAAACGTAATATACTTACGATGATCAACTCATTACATCGTATTCATGAACAACTAAGTCATTCACTACATTGTGTTCCTGTATGTGTTATAACATCAACTTATTGTTAGAAATTTCTGTGTAACTCATAGGATTTTAATTAGTTGTACTTCGTCAAAAGGATCAAGTGGTGCGGATCAAGTCCGAAGACTAATTAAGGGAGTGCTTGATTGCGTTTCACTAAACAATATTGTAGAACCAGAAGGTATTCCTACTGCACATTCAGGATCGCAAGTACACGAATCTTTCTCTTAATTGTAAGATTCTTTATTGAAATACGCTTACAAATTACAATTAATCCTTGATGGTATATAATTTCTTGATGAAAAACAAAACAAACTAAGCTCTTTTTATAGATGGATTATTCTTGTTCTCTAAGAATCCTTGCTGAACAAGAAGTTCAATCCTAATCTAAGATCCACATCTATTCCAAGATTTAATTACTAAGTTGACAAATTTACCCTTGAACTAATAAGTATTGTTCTACGCGTAACAGAAGTATCAAGCGCTGTAGAAGTATCCTCCTTGGTGTTGGACCGATTAATGCTACAAAGCTTAGGAATATTTATATATAGACTTAGCATTTAAATGTAATAATAATACTTATGATATGTATGTAATATTTATTATTCTTATTAATGCCACCGTGGACCACCGCCAACTGCCATAGCAGTTTTGGAGGGAATAACCGCCCAATGATTGGCTATATATAGACATGTATGTAAAGGATTTACGGTAATGATATATGTGTGCTTCTATATATCTCTGCTTGTTAAGTGCCAAAGTATATACTTTCTGCAAATTTGTAGCACCTGTGATCTTGATTCACGATTTGGATTAGTAATGGTTCTACACATGAAAAGTACTAAGGGTAAACGTTTGGTGAACCATGTAAATTCAACACTTGGCTTGCCAACTTTGAAGGGATCGAGGAAGGCTCAAATGGAGGTCGCTTCCATACCCATCTTCTTCTTCTAGCTGAGAAGGTTTCCATTGTTCAACTAGAGGGCCCAAAACGTTAACGACATGGCCCATGTCGGGTCTCTGAAACGGCTTGTGAGCCGTGCAATGGGCCGCAAGCTCAGCAACCTTTGAGATGCTATCAAGTGTTTCTTCGTCGGCATTAAGAGTTTGGTCAATAGTGTTTAACATGTTTTCCTTTGAGATGAGAACCCTCCTAAACCATGACACCTGATGACACTCCTCATCGGGCAAGGATTCGTCCATGGGTTTTTTGCCTGTTATTAATTCCATCAACACAACTCCAAATGCAAAAACATCCACTTTTGTAGTCATTCTTCCTGTAGCTGATTTGATCAAGAAAAGTCACAATTCATTATATGTTTCGGTTTATTAAAGTCTCTCCAATGACAACCATCACCAATCTTAAAAACAAATGTGTAAAAAGACATGCTTTTAGTAATTTTATCAAGAAAATTCCCAATTTATCAAAATTAATTATTCCCAAGTCCTGGTTATGCCAAAGATAACAAAATCTTTAAAGCAAATGCATTCATTAAATAGCTTCTCTTTTCAATTAGCTGTTTGATCAAGAATAATACCATATTTCGTCCTTTTTTTTTAACAACAAAGTTAGTTGTTAGTAAGTTAGTAAACTCAAGTTAGAATTAAACCCCAAGTTAGAATAATACCATATTTCGCCCTTTGACAGTCCCTATAACCCCCAAAATCATATATATCCTTAAATCAAAATGTCTAAAAAAACTTGGGCTTTAGTTCTTATTGAACAAAATTCGAAATATTACTAGAAAGTTTTTTACAGTAGCTTTACCATGAATACCATAAATCTAGATAGAGCTGAACATATGATAGCTTGTCTTTTTTTAGTGGCCGGCTTGAAATTTAAAAATTACAGATAGTATCAAAAGCTTATCTTGCTAGTTTCTAAAATTTTATGAATAATAATCTTGAAACAAAATCATGGAAGCGTAAACTAGCACTAACCGGCATACTCAGGTGCAAGATAACCGAACGTTCTGGCAACTCTGGTCTCAATAGAGTATTTCCCATCAGGAGTATCTTTAACCAAACCGAAATCTGCAACTTTGGCTCTCATGTCATTACCAAGAAGAATATTACAAGGCTTTAAGTCTCGATGAATGAAGCAAGATTGTGCCAAACTATGTAAATATTCCACCCCTCGTGCCACATCTAAAGCTATTGAAACTCTTTGTTTCCAATTAAGAGGAGGTGTCTTATGTTCCCTCCATTTAAACAAGTGTTGACTTAAAGTTCCTTGTGGCATGTACTCATAGACCAAAAGCCGCTCATTTCCATTGATACAATAGCCAAGAAGAGCCACAAGGTGTCGGTGTTGGACTTTTGCCAGAAACGCAATCTTGGTTTCCATTGATACATTCAGCCCTTTGTTCCCTATGAGACCCGGTTTCATTCTCTTGACTGCAATCTTGGTTTGATCGTGTAATTCGCCTTTGTAAACAACTCCGAATCCTCCTTTTCCCAAAATATTATCTTCACTGAAGTTATTAGTGACTTGTTGAAGTTCTTGGAAGGAAATTACAAGATTCCCACCTTCAGAAACATGCATTTCTGGATTCTCAACATGGCTACTCTTTTGGTGTCTTTTTAGCACAACATTTGAAAGATACAAACGATACCATCCCAATGAAAATAAGTATACCAAGAACAATCCCAACAACCATACCAGAAGAAACAGATGACCCTTTTGCAGAACCAGGAGGGTCTCCACCTGAACCACTGAGAACGGACCCAGGTGAGTCGTTGGGCACAGTAGAAATGTTTTGATCTAAAAACCTATTACCCTCATGCGAAAATTTCACGGTTTTTGGGAATATTGGTATAGGACCAGATAAATTATTATTTGATACATCAAACAATTGAAGATTGGTGATTGATGTCAAGTCTTGTGGGATAGATCCTACGAGATTGTTATTGTTTAAAGACAAACTTGTTAACGAAGTTAACTTTGCGAAGGCCGGAGATATTGTACCTGAAAAGTTCTGCTTAGCGAAGTTCACAGTAGTGACCTTCTTCCTGGAAGAATCACAAGTAACGAAGGTCCATCTTTTGCAAGCATCGTTTCCTATCCAAGATTCCGCCAATGACATTGGGTACCCAATTGCTCGGGTGACCTCAAGGAGTGCTGTCACCTGAGGATCACAAGGTCACGGTTTAGGCAAACAGAAACTATTATCTTCGATTCCAAGATCAGTCTCAACACCACTGGCAAACTCAGGCAACGCACCCTGTAACATGTTGATTCCTAACTTAATGTTGGCTAATTTAGGGAGGGACGTTAGAGAGGAAGGAACCGTTCCAGTTAACTGATTATTCGAGAGTTGCAGCTCGAACAAATTAGTACATCGTGAAAGATCGGGGATTGTACCGGTGAAAGCATTACCTTGCAACCATACTGTCTCGAGTTTTGTAAGCACATCAAGCGTAGCAGAAAGCCCGTTGAATTGATTGTTCAGCCAAATTAAGATCCTTAATTTTCGATCCAGCAAAACTCTTGGGTAAGTTTCCTGTGAAGTAGTTAAAAGATAGTTTGAGATACAACAATCTAGGGAAACTATCAAAGAAGTCAATCGAACCCTTTATACTGGCGTTAATCGCCAGAAAAATCATCAAATTGCTGCTCTCTTTGAGATCGTTGGGAAGAATCCATGGATACAAATTACCGTTGTCGGAGATGTAAAAACTCTGCAGATTCGTAAGACCCAGAAAGAAATCCGGGGGAATAGAGGTGAAATTGTTGCTATCGAGGGATACTTGTTCAAGGAGAGTTAGGTTTGCTAAGGTGGGTATGGGGCCGGAGAGGAAGTTGCTACGGAGAAGGAGGGTCTTGAGCCGCGAGAGTTGATTCAGGTTCGACGGAAGGGTTCCGTTGAGGGATCTGGCACCAAGACGAATGGCGGTGACACGTTTGAAGTTGTCACATGTAATTCCATCCCATGAACAGAAGTCGTTGCCAGCTTTCCAGTTAGATGGAGGAAGAGTGAGGGTGGTCAGGAACTTAGACATGACCGAAGCATCATCGGCGGCAGCGAAAAAATAGAGGAGGAGGAAGGAGGCAAGACGGAGGAAGAGACGGTGGTTAGCATCTTCACGTGCCATTGTTGTTCACGGTGAAATTATGGTGGGCTTGCATTGAAATCACCATATAATGGGAATGACATACAGAATTACAGATGTTTTAAATTATATATATATATATATATATATATATATATATATATATATATATATATATATATATATATATATATATATATATATTTCTTTTGTCCAAGACCCATACCATGGTCGAGGATACCGTGTTTATTTATATTCTATCTCATCTTTTTAATTGCACGTGTTATTTGTCTTCATTTTGAGACCAAGATTAATTTAGTGTATTTGATTAATAAATAGATTAGTGATGTGATAATGTAGACACCAAAAGATAAGTCTTCTACACTCTTTATTATAAAAATAGAATCCTTGTTTAGTATGATAATGCATGTCCACTTTTATCATGTATATTTCTTTTTTTTCTACTTTTAAGATCCCAAGTCTTGATTATCTAATAAGTCCTGAAGTTTGGTGTTTTAAGTAGCCTAATCTCATCTTATTCCAAAATTAATATTCCCATTAGTTATCTCAAATCAAGAAAATAAGTAAAACTTAAAGCTAATAATCAAAATCTAAGTTAACACCTTGAGTGAGACCTTGATTCTGGAATACGGACAAAAACAATTCATAATATTATTGAGCAACAATTGTTGAAGGAAGATCAAATAACCTACGATATTCAAAAATAAGATGAGATCAGAAAGAGAAAATTTTGAGAATGAATATCAGTCTGAGTTCAAAATTCAAAAATTGGAAGAAGACTTACAAAATCGTGTAAAAGAAAAGATCACGACAGTTTCTGATTATGAAAAAGTTCAAAAGTGTACATTCTAAGGGAAAAGAAATAGAGGTGGTTTAGTGTTGTGCTTACAAGAATTGTGTTGCTTGCTGTGATATGAACAAGAATGCTCATAACTTCATGAGTCATAGCTCTACTAATCAATTTATGTATGTTAGTCAAACAAGATCGTTCTCGAATGCTAATACTAATGCACGTCTTTGCACCTTGCCTGAGCTTATATATACATTTGTGGTTCGCTCCGCCACACACCTCTTATGACATTCTAAAGATATGTTTTGCATAAAATCACATCACCTTTCACCGGTGTCTGTCATAAGAAAGATATATGTTTAAAAGATCGAGATGAAAAAGTTTCAAGTCATTGGTGAAGATTAATATCTATATTCGAGAGGGAGTATTCTTTTGTTTGATGAATAGCTACAAGGGTACAGAAACCAAAGATTCCGTCAACAATGCTTATTTTTTTATGCTCAAGATCAACGCTCCAGAGAAGAATATATTTTTGGTGTACATGCTTTTTTTGTAGAATGGACCAAAGGGGGGGGGATATTAGAACACAAGTTGTGTCCATTTAATATTTGAGCTAAAGTTTGCTTCTACTTGTATTTATAGAAGTATATGGTAGATTTGGTAAATACCCTTTGGATATATAAACACTGTAGTTTACCCTAATTTCTTTGTGCATTTCAGTTATACTAAAAATGTGTGTGTTCTTGATGTTTAGTCTTATTCCATTGCACTAAGATCATCGTCATTTGTTGTAGTAAAAAGTTTTACATTATGCTACAATTTCTTCATTTGGAATCAATGTGTTTTATATTCTAATATGGTAAACATTGTAATTTTCAGGGTATATAGTCGTTCTTTCCTGGTTTATTTGCACTTGAAAAGAAGAGTGCCTTACAGCCGATTGTTTGATTGTCAAGATGGGGTATCTTATGCAAGATGGAAGTGCAGGGTGTCAATTAGATGAATGTCGACGGATGATTATCTATTCTAAATTATTTAGGTCTTATTTTACAAGGATTGTTAGCTATGGTCATTATCTTTTATGGTGCGTTCTCACTAAAATAAAATAATCACATCTATATATTCACCGCAAAAAACTTGTCCTAGCCTACTTTTTGAAAAAATCGAACAATTAGGTCCCGTCAAAGGTAAATATATGTTTGTAGAAATCGTTTCAAAATGCATTCCATTGTCGATTGAACTTGTAAATTGTAATTAAGAGGAATACATATTTGAATGATAGCTACTCTGCTCGTCAAACAATGAAGACAAAAATCATGTGTGTTTCAATTATGAGAAATCTGTTCAGTTGGCTTAAACTACAACTACAATGGTTTCAAGCATTTTAAATTGAACATATTAATTTGCTAGGTGCAATATGTTGGCCTTTCATCGGCTACACTTAGGAATCAAAGGTCTAGCACTAAATTTGGAAGCTTGGCTAGCAAATCCGTTTTGTATTCATTTTTTGTAGTATATAACTTTTGGTACATCTTAGTTACTAGTCGGTTTTAGATACTCTCTTGGAGAGTTAAGGGGTGTTTGGTTGGTGTCATTTGGGGGGATTTCATGGGAATGAGATTTCAAATCCCTCTAAATGTGGTGTTTGGTTTGACAAAAGAGAGTGGCATTTTAATTCCTAGGAATTCATGAAATCTCATGGATGAGGGATTTCTAAATCCTCCCACCCCCTAGTATTTTGAAATCCCATAGGTGAGGCATTTGCTCCGGCGGACCTCCGGCTAAATTTCCGGCGGACCATCACAGTCACCGTCATCCTTCCATCGAACTATCACCGTCGCCGTCATCTCTTCCGTCGAACTGTCACTGTCGCCATCGCCGTCAAACTCCTCCATCGTCGACAGAAACCATTTGTTTGCCATCAAACCCTTCCACCGTCAAACCTTCCATCGTCATCGCCCCTTCGCCTTTGCCGAAACCCTAGCCGCTGCAACCCTCGTCGTTCGTCGCCTTTCTTCGTCGACCCCGTCGTTCATCGACCCCGCTACAACCCTCGTCCTTTGCAAACTCCTTTATTCGCCGACCCCGTCACAGTCACCTTCATCGTTCGCAAATCTGGGAGCAGATGTGGTGTTTGGTGGTTGGTGGTGCGGTGGTTGGTTGGTGGTGCGGTGGGAGCGGTGGGAGAAATCTAGTGGTTGGTGGTGGCTCTTCTTAGATGCTAGGCTGATGTGGTGGTTAGGTGGTGATGGAAATCCCACCTAAGTAATATGAACAGAACACAACATTGGATTTTAAATCCCCCCAATTGCAAATCCCCCCAAATGCAAATTCCATGGTAAATGCAAATCCCCCAAAACCAATACTTGAACCAAACACCTCCTTAAAGTTTTTCTACCCATAATTTGTTAAAGTATATGGCAAAAAACCCCAAATCCGATGGGGAACCCGATCTCTGACCCCGATATGACCGGGGATGGGGACAGGGATTTCCTGAACTTAGGAGGGGATGGGGATACCCCTCAGTTCCCCAAACCCGTAACTGACCCGAATCCGCACATATATATATATATATATATATATATATATATATATATATATATATATATATATATATATATATATATATATATATATATATATATATATATTTGTGTGTGTGTGTGTGTGGTTTTTTACAGTCAAATTTCTCATATAAATATGCATTTGTATTATATTTAACTTTCTTACATTAATATGCATATCAATAAGATTGTTTTTTTCTGAACATGAACGTCTCATACGATTTATATAAACAAGAAAACAGAGAAAAACTAATACGGCTAAATGACATATATATTTTTTGTAGAATCATCTATGATAGTATTATAAGCATGTTTCATAGGTATAAATAATTTAGTAAATATATAAAGTCTTTTATCAATAACATTATCTATTTTACAAAACTACTAAAATATTTGATTGATTACATTTTGATGTGAATTGATTAGAGAGTTAACTGACATTTGTACGCTCTACTTAATCAATATGACCCCTTTGTCATACAAGGGTTATTAATCAATATGAACGTTTATCAAGGAATTGTTCCTCACTTATTTCTTCATCATATTCCGGTTAAATGTTGTTTGCATCAAATCAACAAATAGTGTGACCTTCGAGTTCCTATATTATATTGTGTGGCATCATATAAGTGTACATTATTTTTCTTAATTTTATCGGATGTCATTGTCGTGTCAGGTTGCGTAATATGTGTCGATGTTGTTTTAGAACACCAAAAGCCTCTCCACATCCATCCTTTCCAATTTTTGCGCAGACTTGAACTTTAACATCTAAACATCGTTTCCTATATTATAATACTTGTGCTAGTAGACTATTCCACTGAACTGAAAATGATACTCTAATGCTTTCCCATTATAAACATCGTTTAGTAACGATTGATAGAGTACATTAATATCGTTATTGGATCGGCAACGCCAAAGAATCCATGTCAATTCCAAAGATCATGGTAGGTCACTGCCTCGAGCATTATCTTCAGATTCTTATGATCATTGATCATGTTTTATCCTCAACTATTGAGTAATGTCCCACATAGGATGGAGAGTGACTTTGTAATGAGCTTATAAGAGTCATGGGCTACTCCTCTCATAACCAATTGGTTTTGAGTTGATACCCCACAAACTTACATGGTATCAGAGCAAGGTTCATCCACTCCACGTAACTCATAAGTATCCACGTGTTAGGCGCGAAAAAAAAAAAGAACGCAACACGTGAGTGGGCGTGTTGAGTAATGTCCCACATAGGACGGAGAGTGACTTTGTAATGAGCTTATAAGAGTCCTGGACTATTCCTCTCATAACCAATTGGTTTTGAGTTTGAACCACACAAACATACAACATGCAACGGCGCCGACTTGCCTACAACCAATGAGTACAATATGTGCTTCCTATCATGTTGAGAAAACAATATGTGCTTCCTATCATGTTAAGTAACATCGATTATAATATTTGCCTTAAGATGTTACTTAAATAAAAAAATATTGGTTTAATCAGAACTTTTTTTGTAATAAGCCAAAGCATTTAGCTTATATGCATATGATACACAATTATAGAGTAAAATATATGTAATACGACAAATTTAGTATATAATAATTTCGATTAACTAAAACAGCATTATCTTTTTTATTAACTAAAACCACATTATCTTTTTTATTAACTAAAACCACATTATCTTTTTAATTATTTAGCTTGGCTTTTTAAGATTTTATTTCTAATTAAGAGTATTATATGATACAAGCTAAATCAAAATTCGTACTTTGAGAGTGAGTGTGCCTACTTGAATCTCTTTTGTATTTTAGTAAACTTTCTTAAAATGTGATGTATGTAAATATAAGATTTATATTAAACATAGTAATTTATTAATATAATACATCTAAGATGTGAGAGAGGATCAAAAGTAGGATCTCTTAAAAATAAACTTAAGAGTTAATTATATTTTTTGTCCATGTGGTTTACCTAAAATTATGGAATTGGTTCCTGGGTCGTAATTTTTACAGGTTTGGTCCCTCCCGACCCTTTTTGCTTGCATATTTGGTCCATCTTCAACTTAAAATGACTAATTTGCCGTTATCCCTATTACTTTTTTCTTTTCTTTATTTTTTTACTCATTTTACATATTAAATAAAATCCTTATTATATTTTAAAAAAAGAAAAAATGTAATTAACTCAATCTCCTTCTCTCTCTACTCTCCATCTCTCTCCCTAGTTCAATGAATCCACAAAAACCACCACTGCCATTCCATCTTACTGCCCACCACTGCCGTCTCCACCATCCACGACCACCGCCATCTTCGTCTTCACCCCATCGCCGACACCTTCATTTTCAATCATTGCCATCTTCTTCTTCACCCCGATATAAAACCCTAAATCGAACAGATTTAATTAGGGTTTTCGTTCTTGAGTCTCTGGGTAGATCTAGCTAGGTTTTGGGGTTTTGTTCAAATTTTGTGTTCATCGATATGTACAGATCTTGATTTCCAACATCATCGCCGTCACACTTAGGGTTTTGATGGCTTGACTCATTATCGCCGCCGTCGCTTAGGATTTGGATGTCTTTAGCCACCGCCACCGCTTAAGTTTCCAATGCCGTTATCCACTTGCCGCTGTTGGCAGTAACCACCACCACATCACACACACTTTAAGATTTGAACACCAACTAGGGTTTGGAAAACAATTTGGGGTTTTTATCGCTATTTGATTTGGTTTTGGAAATTGTTTAGAGTTGCACGATTTAGGGTTTTTAATTGAAGGTTGTTTTTCTTGAAAACGAAAGGAGGTGGTGGCGGCGGTGTGGTAGTGGTTGAAGAAGGAGGTGCTGGCGGTGGTTGAAGATGGAAATGAAGGTAGTGGTGCTGGTTGGCGATGTGGTGGTGGAAGATGAAGATCGTGGCAGTGCTTGTTGAAGACGAATGTGGTGGTGGTGGTGGTGGTGGTGGTGGTGGTGGTGCGGTGGTGGAAGTTGAAAGATGTGGTGGAGTTCTTTTAAGTCTGACGAGAAGTAGAGAGATGTAGGGGTGTAATCGAGCCGAGACAACTCGCGATCGACTCAAGATTGACTCGAAAAATATTCGAGATCGGCTCGTTATTAACCGAGTCGAGCTCGAGCTCGAGCTACTCGAGTAGTAAGCCGAGTCGAGTTCAAGCTTCATCATACTCAGCTCGCGAAGCTCGCGAGCCTAATCGAGTATCTAGGAAAAGACATTTTTACCCTTTAATAAAAATGAGTATTACATATTTGGCCCTAGTATATAAAAGCAAAACAACCCTAAATTTCACTAAGCCCTAAAAACATCCGCCTCTTTCTTCCTCCTCGGTTCCTCCTTGGCTCTTTCTATCAGCGATTCAAGTTTTCTTCCACCGAAGGTTCAACCTTTCTTCCACCGGCAGTTCAACTTTTCTTGTGTGTCCACGTTTTTTCCACCGGAGATTTTGCTACTCTACGCTTCTTCTACGGTAGTGTTGTTCTTCCCGTTCTACTTTCCACCGCCAATCGCACATGTATTCTAGCGATCTAAGGTACGTTTCTTCTACGGCATGCACCGGCGATTTAAGGTAATTTCATTTCACTTTCTACTTTTCCCGTTTGTGTTGCTATTAAAAATTAGAACATTGGTTGCTATTAATTTATTAAAGGTACACTGTAGGTCACATTTGTTACCAACAAGAAGTTTGTTTACATTTTCACTTGCATAGCGATCTATTTCGCTCAACCATTGCTTAACATTGTTGCAACTTTCTAGGTCAGTAACATCATAAACTATTTGCAGAATTCTAAAAAAATAATAACATTAAAAGGTGGAAACAAGACTGTAATCACTGGATGTATAAGGTATATGGGCTATTTGAATGTGTGTTTTAAAGTTCTTATGTGATCTCAGATCCCTTGTAATATAACAACCTTTATGAACCTTTATGAATATTTTTTTTAATTTTTATTTGGTGTACTGTGTATTAACTTCAAGTTCTGTTTTTGAGTAATTTTAGTGGCCTGAATCTGTTTTCTAATTTGCATCTGGTAGTTTCAAAATTATGAGTAATTTCATGTTTCCATTTGATTATCTGATTGTAATAGTAATATGATTTGTTATTGTAGTAATTGATTGTTATAGTAATCTATTTGAGTGTAGTAATTGAGTGGTTATTCATTTTTATTTTATTTAATGCTTTACAGGTTTTAGCTGGGTTATTTGGTGTTGCCTGGTGCTGCTGTTTTCCTTTTTGAGCTCTTTATGAAGCAACACCAAGATGAGAAGATTGAAAGAGAAACCAATAAGATGTTTAATGGAATATGTATTTTAGACTATTGTTCATAACTTCATGTTGTTTCAAGTGTGTCGAGTACTTCACGAGCTCGAGCTCGAGCTCGAGCTCGAGCTCGAGCTCGAGCCTGATATATAAAACTCGGTCGAGCTCGAGTCAAGTTTCGAGCTCGAGTTTAAGATTGCGAGTCGAGTTCGAGCTTGTCAATACTCGGCTCGGCTCGATTACACCCCTAGAGAGATGGATAGAGAGATAATTAGATAATGGAGAGAGACAGACTCATGACTCATATTTTAGATATTTTTATCTTTTTGAAAAAGATTTAATATTTAAAATTGATTAAAAATTAAAGAAAATAAGAAAATGGATATGATAAGGGCAATTTAGTCAATTTAGGTTGAAGAAGGACCAAATATGCAAGTAAAACGGGTCGGGAGGGACCAAACCCGTAAATTTAGCTTTTGGATCAACTTCATCAATAGTCCAGATTGAATTTAAAAAATTTAGACGGAATGACATTTTGGTAATTCACATGTGATGATGTTACAATCACATGTGATTGTATACTGAATCTTGTAACATCATCACATGTGATTGGATAGTAAAATTTTAGGACTATGTTTTTTATAGACTATATTAAACACAGCTTTTCCTTTATAAATTTGAAGATAATTTTTTCCTCAAAGTGTTTCTTCCTTACTAATATTAATCTAGAGGAGGGGTAATGCGAGAACCGTTGTTAGTGCGAGAACCGCGAGAACCAATCTCAGCCGTTCCTTGGATATGGGAAATATCATGGATGGAGAGCGTGGAGGGATAGAGTGTGGCAGGGTGCATGTGAGGAATTCATGGGTGGGCAATGACATTGAAGGAGGAAGAATTGGACGGCTTAGATTGGTTTTCGCGGTTCTCGCGCTAACAACAGTTCTCACATTAACTTTTTTCTATTAATCTATATCTTCAATGTTATTTACTTATTATATGATACGTTCCTCGGTCTTTGAAAACAAATTTGTGAAATTAAAAGCTTTTTCGGGATGACTTATTGATCGACGTCAATGCTGATAAATTTTATTTTGATTTTCTTGTAAAAATACCTTTTACGACAACACCGTCATCGTAAATGCTAATAAAATATTACTTTGATTTTCTAGTAAAACACTTCTCGCGACAACATTACGACGCTGCGTCATTACACGACGATTAGGCAATTGATGATTACCACACGACGATTAGGCAATTGATGATTACTTTTTGCGTTACTATGATGCATTTTCTTGTAGTGTCTCACGTTACTCCAAAGTTTTAATTTTACTACAATAATAATTTTGTATATGTTTGTAACAACTTCTCATGTGTTCATAACTAGTTACAATTATTCTAGCCTCTAAAAATGATTATTGTTAAGTGACTACCTTTTTTCGTCACTTACATATCGACCATAAAACTGGTCGTTATGATCTTGTTCCAAAATTCTTTTAGTGACACGTATCCGCGTCACAACGGAGTACATTGGTGATCATTTTTATTGTTTCATAATTAGATTTTTATTGATATGATCACTATCTATGATGAATGATCACAACAATAACACCACAACAACAATACCCAATTTTGTTATCGGGGTATGCGGGAGGTAAAAAGTAGACAATTTATGATGAATGATCGGGTCACAAAAATTACTTATAGCTTTTTCTTTAAAAAATTAAAATTAATCGTTCTAAAAAACTTTAAAAAGCTACGTATCGAATATATTTTTAAAGTTGTATTCAATATAGTCCATCTTTTTTGTGTAGTCCTGAGGGACAAATCTCAGCCACACGATCAACAAAGCGTTTTCCGGCGAACCCACCGTCGGATCATCGTGATTTTTGGTGAGGGTGATCGGTTTTAACTCCCCTACAAGACTATGGAGCCTGATCGTCCTCACGATCCTCCATTAACGAGAAATCGAACAAACTCCGACCACCATGGCCGCCGCTGCAAAATCCGACCACCACGGCCGGAGTTAATGGTGGTGGCGCACATGGTTCAACTCGGTTTGATGAGAAGAGTTCAGATATGGTCTCGGATTCGTCATTGGATGCTTCAAAAAAAGATCCGGAGTTTTATTTCTCAGATCCGGCGCCGACGAATTCGACGGCTGCCGGAGTTGTTCAGTGTAGGGATGGTGGTGGTTCAACTCGGTTTGATGAGAGGAGTTCAGATCTGGTCTCAAATTCGTCATTTAATGCTTCAAAAAAAGATCTGGTCGGCGGCGGCGGTAGTGGTGTCCGATAGTGTGTAATCACATGTGATTGTGGCTTCAATCACATGTGATTGCGTCGCCCGAGGAGGTGGCCGGAGGTGATGGTCGGTGGTGGTGGTTGGCGGTGTGCAATCACATGTGATTGCGGCGGCCGGAGGTGGTGGTCGGCGGCTGTGGTGGTGGCCGGAGGTGATGTTCGGTGGTGGTGGTTAGAAACCTCGTAAGATGCATAATTTAACTAACAAAACCGGAGTTTTTGACTAGATTGATATTTAAAAAAAATTAACTATCAAAATGGTCTACTTTTAAAAGTATTTACGAAAATGGTATGTTTTTCATTTTTACTATTTTAATTATATGATTAAAGCAATTATTATATCTAGATATACTATTAAATTATAAATCGAAAACTAAAAGCACCTCCCCATGTCTTCCTGTCTCTCCACTCTCCCACTCCACCAACAACCACCTTGACTCCGCCGGCGACCACCACAAGTCCACGACCCACTATCCAACAATTCATCGGTTCATCCTAGCGCCGGCCATTTTATTCGATTCATCCTAGCGCCGGCCATGTTCTCCAATTCAGCTCTCTCTCTACCTTCCTAGTTTTTTGGCGACCACCTTGGAGATGATTTTCCAACGACCACCTCCCATGCGATTTTCCAGCGCAACCACCATCATTATGTGCCGTCTTCATCTAACACTCCTCCTTCACCAACGTGCTCCTCTACCCAATCTCGCTCCTGAACTGAAATGGCATGCAAGTGATTGCCAGCGACAACAACCATCTCTGTTGGCGAAACCATCTACCAAAATCCCGTAATCTCTCTCTACCTCACCCCTTATCTTCCCCCATATCCTTAAGTTCCATGATGAAGTAGATGGTCGCAGTGGTTATGTTGTCCGAAAAATCAGTGGTTGGGACGGTGGTTTGAGGCCATGATTTGATGAAGCAGATGAATAGTTGTTGAGATTCTTTGATGAAATTTTTTTTGATTTATTTATCTATTGATTACTTATTTAGTATTATGCATAATTAATTATGGTAAGATTTTAATTATGCAATTAACATGTTAAATATAAAAATTACACATACACTATTTCAATAAATAAGTTCCAAACTATGGCACAATTTCGTATATATCCTTGGAAACTCTCTTAATTACGTATATATCCTTGTAAAAATCATAATTACGTATATATCCTTACAAAACCTATAAACTAACAAATATACTCAAACACCTAATTTAATAATATTTTTTCAATTTAAATTATTAAAACAGAAATTAAAATTAATTTATTATTATTTACAAACTAATTATTTTATAATATTACAAGTTTACCCTTCTAAATTATAATCAAAATAACCATATCCCTCATTCTTACGATGTTCAAACCGCCCACCCACCATCGATGAACAGACCTGTACAATTCTCGAATTCGTTTTCCACAACCAAGTCCATTATCGAATTCGTTTTAAAAAACCCAAGCGATAATCGATGACAAAATGGTTTATTGTAGCTCACAGTTCCATTTGAAGGATGTTCGAAACCCTAATTTTCCAACAGATTGTGGTGTTTGCGACAGAGATTCAATTCGATGTTGGTTCGCATCTGCTGTTTCAATTCGATGTGTCTAATGCGATTAATTTTTGAATATTTCTGTTAGTTAGCATATGTTGTTTCAATTCAATGTTTTATAGTTGTATGTTGGTTCGAGTGTGGTCATATTGTGGATCAGTGATGTTTGTTTGATTCAAACAGATTGATTTTTCATGTGGGGCGTATTCGAACAGAATGATGTTTCTTCGATTGGTGAGGAAATACATTGCTACATTGCTACAGCAGTATAAAGGAAATATAAAACTACATTGCTAGATTGATTGAAGGGCACTTTGATTTATATCACAAAACTTAGTCTCGTATGGAAAATGGGTTATACCTTACCGAAAATTATAGAAGGTTCGACTGAAGAAACGAGGTATGTTATCCACTGTACGATAGCTTTGTAATGGCTGAAGCAATCGATTGAAGGGGAACTTGAAACCGAATACGTCTATCGTTTCCTGAGATTATGAATGGCAGTTGCAGGAAATCTCGATAGATATCAGTTGCAGGAAATCTCGATAGATAGTGATTGGGAGGGAAATCAAATGGGTATTTTTGTAATTTTAGTAAGAAATCAATTTAAGATCAAGATAAATTTCTGTTTTAATAATTTAAATTGAAATAATATTATTAAATTAGGTGTTTGGGTATATTTGTGAGTTTATAGGTTTTGTAAGGATATATACGTAATTCTGATTTTTACAAGGATATATACGTAATTAGGAGAGTTTCCAAGGATATATACGAAATTGTGCCTCGAAACTATACTGCTTTGATAAATATGTTTTTCAAACTCATTTATTTAGTAAAGAAAACTCATAAAACAGGTCAGAATATATAAAACCATCCTTTAATTAAAGGGATAATTTTTTATATACCCTTAATAACTATCAAAATATCTTATTTGCCCTCCTTAATTTTGAAATATCCTATATACCCTTTTTAAACTTCCAAAATATCATATTTGCCCAAATTACCATTTTTATCAATTTTTAATAATTTTTATAATCAATTTTATTCTTCTATAATTATTTGAAATATGGAAAAGACTATATTATCCTAATTTTTAAAATTAGCTACAGATCTCCTCTATCTTCTCCATGATCCCTCCGTCCCCTCGTATTTCGTATAGCCCTATTCCTTCCCCCCCCCCTCCCCCCCCCCCCGAAATCGGAACTCACACCACTGCCGTTTCCTTTTCCCTCCCGTCAATCGTAACTAGCGCCTGCCTCCCTTCGCCGCCCCTTAGCCGCTGCCGATTCTAGCCTCCGACTCTATCCCTTCCTCTCGACTAATTAACAGCAACTCCGGGTTTATTATATATTCTTCACAGGTTTATTTTTCTTCACGGAAGATTTGTTTTTCTTTCAATTCTTGCGATTCTTCTTGCAATTCTCCTAATCCAATAAATGAATAACTTGTTTGTTGTGTTGTTTGATGTGAAGTAGGATAATTAATCCACTAAATGATTAACTGTTTGTTGTGTTGCTTTCCAATCATATATATATCATGTGTGTGTATAGAATTAATCCACACGATATATATATATATATATATATATATATATATATATATATATATATATATATATATATATATATATATATATATATATATATATATATATATATATATGGTATGGTTAAATAAAGAACCTCTCTTAAACATAGAACATAAAGAACCTCCCTAGTGATGACACATGGCACATTGTTTAGGGGCAAAAGTGGAAAATTGAAAAAAAAACTCACGTTCTCCTTCATGGGTATTTAAAAAAAAACCCCATTTACTTTAAATGATCATAACTCGTTCGTTTTTAAGGATTTTAACAAAAAAATTATACCGTTAGATTCAGTTTTTCGTCATCTTTCAAACAAGACCGGGATTGATATATTTCAGAAACTTTTTTTTTTGAAAAGCAAATTTTGCATTTTGAGCTGGGTTCATTCAAACTCAAAATGCAAAATCCGTAGTTTGCATTTTGAGCTGGGTTCATTCAAGCCCAAAATGCAAAATTTCTAGATTCTTGGTTCATTCAAACCTAAATGCAAAATGCAAAATCCGTAGTTTGCATTTTGAGCTGTGTTCATTCAAACCTAAATGCAAAATGCGAAAAACGAAAACGTACATGCTGCTCAAATGCAAACAAAATTTTCATGTTAAAAAATTTTTAGAAAAATATGGGAAGAGTGATCTTGTTTGAAAGAGGATTAAAAAACTAAAAGATTGGTATAATTTTTTTGTTCAAATTCACAAAACTTAAAAAGTTATGACAATTTAAAGTTTTTGTGGGTTTTTTTTTTTAAATCGAGGTTGTTGGGAGGGGGGGGAGATTTTCCATGTTTACCCTTTTCTTCCTAAACTAATACATGATAATTACAGTTTTGCCATCGGTCAATCTCATCCATTGATTTTGATGATCCAATGGTCCAGATTGGTTCTTTAGGTTCTTTGTTTAACACATGATTCTTTATTGATCCATTATATATATATATATATATAGAATTGGGTTCAAGTAAAAAAACCTTAAGGTACTAAATGTAAGGAGAAAGGAGAAGTTGACATGTGTCATTTTCTGTTAAAGGGTATATATGACTTTTTGTTATTTTCTAAATTAAAAAAAATCCTAATAAATCCTAAAAATAGCCCATGTTCCATACCCAATTGTATTAAACCTAACCCTAATTATTCAGCCGTCCCTGCTTGATTATGCACCACATCTGCTGCCGTCTAATTGTTTATCCGCCGCAACCGCCGCTGTTTGCTTATTCTCCGCACAGCCACCGCCGCAGATCTGCCATTTGAAGTCGCCGCAAACGCCGATGTTTGCTTATTCATCTTCGCCGCTTAGGAGTTTCGGTTTCTCCATAGCCGCCGCCGAGGGTTTGCTTCTTGTCACCGATGCACACAAATCTGACAACCGTCGATGAGTTATGATACGACGCCGATGCACACAGATCTGATCGGCGACCACCACTGTTGAAGTCCGCCTCCTCTCCGGCGACCACCAACTCCTGTGACGTTGCCGCCACCCCTGTCTCGTCGATTCCGATTCCGATAAACATAGAGGTTTCTTCCAGATCTAAGTTTTTATGATTTGTGAATTAATGTCATCCTTTTGCGGTATGGATGAGTGATTGCATCTGGGCTTCTTCATCGAAGGCACACTCTCTTTTGTTATTTGTGCATCGATGATTGTCTTGTGCATCTCATTCTCAGAAGAAGTTTGAAGAATTAAAACTGCGTATTCATCAGTTTTTTATGGTGATTTGTGCATCTGTTTATGTAAGAATTCATTAAATCGTGATGTATTTTAAGTTGAATTTCTTGATGGTATCAATTTATTATTAATGATTCGTTATGTGCATCAAATAATTTTGATGTTTTTTTAAGTTGAATTTGTGCATCTGGTGAAGAACATTGTGCATTAATCTAATTCTGGAAAATACTGAAAACAGCACGTGAATATATTAGAAATAATGTTGAAATTTTAAAACTTTAATGGACAATTATACCCCTAACTGTTTTTTTATATTTAAAAGAAAAAGAAAAAAAGCCTATTTTTTAGGATCAGATTTAAAAATTTGGATGACTGAGATTCCACCTTACATTTAGTACCATACCTTATTTTTTACTAGATCTCTACCCTATATATATATATATATATATATATATATATATATATATATATATATATATATATATATATATATATATATATATATATATATATATATATATACGCGCACATGAACTGATCATCCAACTAATTCAATAAAATCATGTCTGTGTATAGAATTTGCTAAATCAATAGAATATAATTGCATATTTGAGTATTGAATCGTGTGTGTATATAGGATAGTAATGGTATAGGAGATATATTTAAAATAGATTTCAAGGAAGGATATAATAGTCATTTAATTATATTTTATGATTATAATTTATTTAAAATTACTAAAAATTGATAAAAATGATGATTTGGGCAAATATGATATTTTGGAAGTTTAAGAAGGGTATATAGGGTATTTCAAAATTAAAGAGGGCAAATAAGATATTTTGATAGTTATTAAGGGTATATAAAAAATTATCCCTTAATTAAATTTAAATTTAAGAAAAGCTTCCTAGAAATCGTTTTAGATTTACATGGGAAGAACCACCATCTTTGACCGATTCCACGGCCACCGTTTTCCATTTCACAACCTTATTCTTTATTTCCTCCGCCCTATCCCCGCCATCCATCACCACATCCAAACACCTCTTAATCTCTTCTCTCCCCACCAGCATCCCCTCATCCGCCACCGCTCTAACGCCGTTCCCCCATACCTCCTCCACCATCTTCGCATTCGTCGTCTGATCAGCTTGCTGCGGACACCCCACAACCGCCACTCCGGCCACCATACTCTCTAACGTCGAGTTCCACCCACAATGCGTCAAAAAACAACCAATCGCAGGGTGTCTCAGCACTTCCGATTGGGAACACCACCTCACTATCAACCCATTCTCCCCCAAATTTTCCGTCAATTCCTTCATCTCAACATCCTCGATTTCACCGACGTCACGTAAAATTAACAAAAAAGGCCGCCCGGATTCAATTAACCCGTATAGAAGCTCTATTTTTTGAGTTCTTGTAAGCACCGCCACGCTCCCGAATGATGCATATACCACCGATCTTTCTAGTTTCGAATCAAGCCATTGAATATACAATCCGCCGTCGCCGGAGAAAGATGATGAAATCAATGGGCCGATAACAATGGCGTTCGGGATTAATTTGAGTGTATCCGGCTCTAAACCATCTAAAGTGTTCACCAGTACAGGATCAGGATTAGGATCTTGATCTTCCTCAAGAACTTGCAGGTGTTCTTGAATAACAGAAGCCATATCGGAAAAATAGTGACTCGTGGGCAACGCATACGTCGGGAAATCACCCCATTTCAACAATGGCACTCCTGGTAATTTCAGTGAAATCGAGGTATTAATATCTTTGTTTACAAGAAAAATACCATCACGGGTGTTAAAGAAACGATTATAAATCGAAAACGATGTGGCGTTTTGGATGAGGAGGATAGCCGACGGCACGTTTATCTTACGCGCCACCTTTGCAACCCAAGGTAAAAACAGAGTATAGACGACCACGGTTACCGGATCGCCATTTTTAGACAATGTTTGAATAAGATCGGCGAGGCTTTCGGAACCCACCCGCTTCAGGTCTTGAACGTAGCCGGGGATCTGGGTAGCGTTGACATCGTTGTCATGCCCGTCGGAGAAGGAAGCGATATATAATCCGTTGATGGGTGGTAGAGATTTGAGATTGTTGAAGCCAGTGACGGTAGTGGCTATGGTGGCTCTGGCACCTGCGAGTATGAGGTTTTTGGCGAGTTGAATAGTTGGGTTAAGATGGCCATAGAAGGGTTGACTAAGGAGAAGAACGTGTGGGTGGTTCATGGTTTTTCCGGTAACCGGCCGTTAAGAGGTCAACGTTCGTCCTTACTCGCTGAGTTTATGTAATTATATTTATACACCACATTGATTCCATTTTGACGAAGATTATATTCCCATTTGTCATTATTGATAACTTTCTACAAATGTTTCCTCTTCTAAGATTTTTAAGAATTCCTAAGTAGTACAAATTTTATTACCAAATATATAATCACTTAAGGAAAGGAAAAAATATTGATAAATAGAAACTCAAAATATTAATTTAATAAATTTAATGCTATTGATTCTCGGGAATGAAAATTAGTAAAATTGACGTAAAACTTTGTAATTACAAATAGAAAATCAAAATACAAAGAAATAAAATTAATTCTTGATAATTTCTTTAATTCAATCACCTTAATACATTAATATCAATTTCTATTTCATACAATTAATCTATCTATTTATTCTACATAACGAAGTATTTAGTATTTTTTTTCTATTAAAATTTTTAACACTAATTAATTCGAAGTAGTATATGGCTTTTGTGTAAATAATACAATCTCTTATAGCATTAACCCAATTAATAATTTTCTAATTAAAAATGTTAATGCCTCACGATGTGAATTAATATTGGTCTAATAAAATGGGAAATAAACTAAATAACCAAATAAATTTATATTACTATATAAATTATTTAATATATTTTTTTTCTTTTTAACTATAAGAGTTCTTAAAATTCAATTAGAACAACATCTTGACCTTTAACCATTGCACACTCTCTTCCAATTTACTTTATCTTTTTGTTTATTTAAAATATACTCTGACACAAATATAATTATCCACCCATAATAAAACACATTTCAAATTTTTATTAATTTCTCTCCTCTTATTTCATTAATAAATCTTTTTTTTCTTATTTCAGTTTCTTTTAGAATTTGTTTTTAAAACTAAAGTTAATGCAAATAAAAAAGTTGAAAAAACGGACATATTGTTAAAGAAAACTTTATTGTGACGTTGAATCACACGAATAACATATTATTACATTATTGAAAGCGAAATATTGCAAAACAAAAACTATTCGTCGCCGCAGCATTGCGCGAGTCGGATGCTAGTATGCGATCAAACTCTTAGGTTTTTTTCTTTTTTTTTAACGGCAACATAACAAAAAGACATACTAGATAATCCATACTTAATAATACCAAAATAACCACTCACAATGGTGCTATCCCACAGCCACTCCTATGCTTACAAGAAAATTATAAATTCTTTTTACTTCTTCTAAACTACTTCATTTTGTCCATAACAAGACTTGAAGTCATAATTTTTTGTCAATGAAACACCACACCAAAAACACTTAATGCTTACCAACACATGAAACGTGAACTATCATTATAGTTCCACCTTATTGAAGATACCGAGAATAAACCCAATTTGTCTAAAGCCCTAATCTATTCACATGTCTACAAATTTTTATTTTTGAGCACAACTCGTTCAGGGACAACAACTCGCTGACTTCAACAGTTGATGACATGGGCCTCTTCCAAACTACAGATATCTCTACAAAGTCTCCATTTTCATCAAACTTGACCCTCTACATAGTAAACATCTTTTCCTTGTTTTCAGTTAATTAAATTCCACCATTACAACCATGAAAAGAGGCAATTACCCTGTTCCACAGTGCAGCTTTTTCTTGTTTAAGTGTCCACGACCACTTGCAAAAGAGAGAGATGTTCTGAGCCTTAAGACTTCCTATTCCAAGACCACCATGATTAATTTCTGCTTGTTCCATGCGACCCACACGATTTTTTTTATTGTCGGTAGAGCCCTGAAAAAATACGCCGGAGACTTTCAAGGAGTTTTATGACTTTGGCCTGAGCATGGAATAGTGAAAAGATGTACATGCTAAGATTGCTAAGAACAAATTTACGAAGGGTAAGTTTACCTCCAACACACAAAGTTCCAGCCTTCCATAATTATAACTTCTAATGAGATTTAGAGATAATTAGAGCCCATGATTCTAGTCTCCGCAATTTTGCACCGATTGGGAGCCCCGAATGTTTAAAAGGGAGCGATCCAACTCTGCAATGTATCAATCTAGCCATGTCTAAAATCTTCGAATGACTTACACCAAATCGCAGAATATTGCTTTTACCAAAGTTAACTTTTAGCCCAGTGGCAAGTTGTCAAAATCGAAGAATATTGCTTTTACCATAGTTAACTTTTAATCATGGGGGTATTCGAATGTGTATACATATATGAGTCCAATGTGCGATGAAGGAGAAGGGTCCGAACCCAGTGATCCGACTTGCATAATTCATATCATGTGACCTTAGTTGGTCCCACTTATGTTGTGGGTGGTGCGACTTAGAGGCATCCGACTTACTTAATTCGTATGTGTGCGACTCGTTTACATCCGATCTAGAGAGGCCTGATCTGACTTACACACTCATGCACACGAATTTATGATGATCCGACTTAAGATCTTGTGCGACATATACATATATAGATATAAGTGTTTTGTGGACATGGGACTTGAGGTCCGACATAATTAAGTATGCATGTGTGTATACGACGTTTTGATATCCGACTTAGGCCCTTTACGTCCGACCTCGATAATCCACGTACGAATTACACAAGATCCGACCTACAGATCATCCGACTTAAATACATATATTTCTTTGTGTGCAACTTAGTACTTTAGGTCTGACCTAAGTGTATTGAGCAAAAGGGGATGATACGACCTACATGTTAGATTGTGTGCAGAGATAGATTACATGTATCATCGTATCCAATACTATGTGACACTAAAAGATCACACTGCTACACACCCATTTAGAACCTTTTGGATTTTACCAGTGTAAGAATAATTAATTAGTTAATTAATTATTGAGAAGGAAAATAATAATAGTTATTTATTATTTTGAAGAGGCCGGGAAATTAATATTTAAGTTTACAAACATTAATTGGACCAATTAATTAATAGTTATTAATTAATTAGAAAGGTCAAAGGGTATATTATGCAATTAAGTAATCGTTTAATTAAAGCTGGACTTTAATTAAACGGGTTTGGGCCTTAATAAGGTTTATTATATAAATAACCTTATATGCCTTGGAATCACATAAGGATTAACACAACTTGCAAGAAGATAACCCTAGCCCCCCCCCCCCTCCCTCTCCCTCTCCCCTGCATCGAACTCAACATTGACCCCGGGGGATCTCGGCTTTTGCGATCGACGACACACACACACGCGAACCTCGTGGTTTAAGTTTTGGTGATATTCTCAGGCGGTCTAGCAGTCAGTTCGAGGTGGTGCAGTAGCGGTGTTCTACCTTTAGCTATCTGGATTAAGGATTAAAGATTACTGCTGAAAGCTATAACTTTCATTCCCTACTAGTTTTTAGTTTCTATACGAGTTAGATGAGATCACTGGAGGGGGTTTTGTTTTTATTCCGCTGTGCATTTTTATCTAATATGTTTTATACCCTTCAAAACCCTTCGGTGGTATCAGAGCCACTTCTAACCTCGTAGGGAACTAGGTTGGGTTTCTTCTTATTCTGATGAAAAAGGGTTTGTTTTTATCAAGAAATTTTTTTTAACTATCCAGGATAATAAAAATCAAGTATTGATTTTTGTTGGATAAATTAATTGCTTTTTTGACAAAAGGATTGATTAGATTTAATTTTTGATTAAATATGTTTTATTTATTTATTGTTGTTATTTGCGCAAAACCGAGAAACCGAACCACCACCATCATCGGCGGCGGCCTCAGGCGGTGGCTGCGGTCGGTCGACGGCGGTCCCAGGCTAGGGCGGCAGTCTTTGGCGGCTATAGCTGTGGCGGTGGCATGCGGCTTCGGCCCAGAAACCACGGCATAAGGTTGACCCAGCTGCGGCTTGGCCCAAGAGGGCTATGGCCCATTTTTTGGTTTCTTCTCGAGCCCAGTTTTTGGGCTCTGACCCAGTTTTAAATATTTGGCCCAGTTCGTGGTTTGGATATTTGCGGTCAATATAAAAATTAAAATACAATTGTTAATTTTAATTTTAGTTTTAAATATTATTTTAAGTTTTTTGATTAATTATCAAGTATAAAACTTAAAATATATATTTATTGCAAGTAACAGAAAAACAATATATGGGATTTTAACAGGTAGTTAAAATCAGTATTTTTTCATCAAGATGAATAATTAGAAATCAGTTGCTTTTACTTCATGTATTAGTTTATACATGTTTGGGATGCCATAGTCAACCCCTAGACCTTGTGGATTGTCTTTATTTATTGCACTTGTGGTTGTGATTGGTTTTTTCTATTCTATGGTGTGGGGAGGCCTGTGTGCCACTTACAACCCCTATTCTTTTTGTAAAAGTATTAGATTAGCGGGTCTGCGTGCCTTTGAATATCTTGTAATTTTTGTTTTCTAGTTGTTAGAATAGTATAGAAATAGAATAGATTTGAAGCTGATACAAAGGAGCAAGGAGCAAGGAGCAGGATTGGATGATGGAGCCAGTGGGAGCTTCAGAATGCCATGCCATGTGTGTTGTTTTTCCACTTAGGTTTTGGACCGTCGGGTTTTTTCGTGTGGCTCACGAAACCGACATTAGTTAAGAGCAACGCTAAGGCATAGTTTGATTATGGTTGTTTTATTTCTTTACATATTATATATATGTGTGGTTGTGATTTTCACGATGAAATAAAACAAGGGTTTTAATAATAGTTAATTATTAAACAGTCGTTTTAAAGAAAACTGGCAAAAAGGTTTTTATCGTCAAAAAAATTTTTGAAATCCTTTTTAGAAAAATCTTAGATCGTGTGTACCCACCTAATGGTACACCTTTCTTGTTAAATGGTACTCGGGTGTCGGAAGTGACCAAACCTTGGGCATTCGGGTTCAAACCATTGTGGGGGAGTGTGTGAAAGACTCTGCGATAATCGGGAGTCCCGGCCAGAGTTCACACTGTCTTAGGTGGTGCGATCTATTTTGGTGATAATCGGGAGTCCCGGCCCAAAATGCACTAGAGGGACTAAAACATGCACGGTTCTTTAAGAAGATTTCCTGCGGATCTAGGAGTCGTGTCCAGGTTGAATACGATTGGTATAGGTTTATCTACCAGAAATAGCATTGTCCCGGTGGGAAGTGCCCAAACCTTGCATCGGGAAATGTGAAATATGGATCCTAGTCTAATAATTTATTTTTAAAAGGTAATAATTATTAGAAGATATAATCATATTATTGAATCGGTTTTATCTTTTTCTTTTTCTGTAGATATCTATTTGATCTGTTATTCCGTTTTATTCACCAAAGGAATCTCTAAGCCTCATCGTCGGCAAGTGGAAGCTTTCAGGCCCAAACTTTACTGTTTGGAAGATGCAACTAAAGAATGTTTTGGATGCACAGGGAAAGCTTCACATCATAGAGACATTGCCTCCAGAACGACCAGGGGTAGATGCTCAGGATAGTGAGTATGATGCTTATTATCAGTATCTGGCTGACGAATCTGACTTTATGTCAATTCTCGTTCTCACAGCTTTATCCAAGTTTACGGATGATCTCTGGGAGAAGTCATCTTATGAGTTCGTTCAGGGACTGGAGCGTAAGTTCAAGTACAGTGAACGGATATGTCGTATCTTGCTGATGAAGGAAATTCTTTCAACGAAAATGAAAGAAAACCAACCAATTAGCGTTTATCTCATTAACATGAGAAGGCTCTTGGATTGCTATGAAATTTTTGGGTCAAAATCAAAACCACATGAGCTAGTTATGCTCTTGTTTGGTTTCTTGTCAGACTATTAACAGAGAAGGGTAATGTACGTCCTCGGTGATTTTGAGATGACTGTCGCGGGGTTGCATGAGATTCTTATGTGCATCGGCAATGAGTTAAATCCAAAGCAGCTAGAGTCAACAGTTGTGGACCCTATGCAGGATGATGACTGGTTGGAAGAGCTTGGAGAAATTTGTTGCCCAGACTATGGCAACAAGGATTCATGCGAGCACTCACTCGACATAGATCAGCTGGACATTGGTTCGCCCAATGACTCAGGTATCTTTATGATAGATTGTCTTATTACTTCTTATGAATCATGGGTATTGAATACCGGATGTGGTCATCACATATGCAATCATTTGCAAGGATTTAAGAGAAGTAGGAAGCTAAGACAAGGAGATATGGACCTGCGGGTAGGCGAAGGCTCAATGGTTGGTGCTGAAACTGTAGAAACATATTGTCTTAGTTTGCCTTCGGGCATGGTCTTAGAACTAGAACCTTGTTATTATGTTCCTAGACTAATCAAAAATGTTATCTCGTTTGATTTGCTTATAGACTGTGGTTTTAACTATGTTATGAATAGCAAAGTGATTTCCTGTTTTAAAAATGATGTTTTATATTTTAAAGCTATTCCACAAAATGGTCTATATACGCTAAATCTAGATAACGCTAATAAAGACATATATCATATAAGTAAAAGATCCAAGGGTAACTTGAATCAGACTTATCTCTAGCATTGTCGTTTAGGACATATAAACGAGAAACGCATAGAGAAGCTCCGAGATGACGGAATTCTAGAACCTTTTGACTTGGAGTCATATGATATTTGCGAATCTTGTTTATCTGGTAAAATGACAAAGCAGCCTTTCAACAGTGAGAATGACAGGACTAATGACTTACTGGGGATAAAACACACATATGTGTGTGGACCCTTTACTCCAGAGGCTAGAGGAGGATACCGGTACTTCATCACCTTTACTGACGACTTCAGTAGGTTCGGTTATGTCTATCTCATGAGACTTAAATCTGAAAGTTTTGACAAGTTCAAACAGTTTTAGAATGAATTACAGAATTAGCTGGACAAGAAGATAAAGCTGTTTCGGTACGACCGAGGTGGTGAATATCTGAGTCAGGAATTCGACGATCATTTGAAAGAATGTGGGATTGTTTCACAATTCACACCTCCGTATACACCTCAGATGAACGGTGTGTCAGAAAGGAGGAATTGTACATTGCTTGACATGGTACGATCAATGATGAGTCGAAGTTCATTGCCTTTGTCGTTTTGGGGGCACGCACTCGAGACAACGGCGTTCATGCTGAATCGGGTTCCGACCAAATCTGTTGAAAAGACACCGTTCGAGGTATTGACGGAGAAAAAGCCCAAAATGTCTTTTCTCAAGGTTTGGGGATGTGAGGTGTATGTTAAGCGAACATTCACGGATAAACTCAATCCCAAATCAGATAAGTGTATCTTTGTGGGCTATCCCAAGGAAACCATGGGATACTATTTCTATAACCCAGATGAGAACAAAGTTTTTGTTGCTCGTAAAGAGGTGTTCTTGGAAGAGAAGTTTCTAAATTCAGAGTCTTCAAGAAAAGAAATAGAACTTCAAGAGATTGAAGAGGAAGAGATAACACCACCACCGATAATCGAACCCGTGGTTCAACAGAGAATTGTTGAACCTCAACCCGAGTCTGTGGTTGAGGAGGAAGTGGAAACACAAGACCTTCGCAGATCTAGTAGGCCTCGTTATGAGCCAGATAGGTATCTAGGATTCCTTATCGCTCAGGACGAAGGGGATCTTTTAGAACCCACCACCTACCAAGATATTGTCTCAGGTTTAGAATCTGAGAAATGACTAGAAGCCATGAAGGAAGAGATGCAATCCATGTATAACAACCAAGTTTGGAAGTTAGTGGATTTGCCTCAACACAGCAAAGCTGTTGGGTGCAAATGGGTCTTCAAGAAGAAGACAGACATGGATGGAAAGGTGCACACCTTTAAATCCAGGCTAGTGGCAAAAGGTTTCACGCAAACTCATGGTATTGACTATGATGAAACTTTTTCCCCAGTGGCAATGCTTAACACTATTAGGATTCTCATGACCATATCAGCATATTTTAATTATAAGACATGGCAGATGGATGTCAAAACCGCCTTCCTTAACGGGAAGTTGACAGAGAACGTATTTATGATACAACCGGATGGTTTTGCGGATCCAGAAAACCCTAATAAGGTATGCAAGTTGCTGAAATCCATTTATAGGTTAAAGCAAGCATTTTAGAAGCTGGAACTTACACTTTGATGAACGTATCAAAGAATTTGGTTTTACGAAAAGTGAGTTCGAGTCGTATGTTTACACTAAATTCAGTGGGAGCGCGGTAACCTTCCTAGTCTTGTATGTGGATGACATACTGCTAATATGAAATAGTATACCAGTGTTACAAGGAGTAAAATCCTGGTTGGGTAAATGTTTCCAGATGAAAGACTTGGGAGAAGCTGCTTATATACTAGGTATAAAGATCTATAAAAATAGATCTAAGCGGCTTATCGGACTTAGCAAAGTACATACATAGACAAAGTCGTGAAAAGATTCAAGATGGATGGATCCAAGAAAGGATTTATTCCTATGCAATCTAGCGCGATTTTGAGCAAGGCTCGATGTCATGTGTCTAGTCAAGATCAGGGCAAGATGAAATTGATTCCATATGCTTCGGCAATAGGATCAATCATGTATGTCATGCTATGTACTAGACCCGATGTTGCCTATTCTATTAGTGTCACGAGTAGATATCAGCAAAATTCTGGTGATGCTCATTGGGTAGCTGTCAAGAATATTCTCAAGTACCTAAGAAGGACAAAAGACATATTCCTAGTTTATGGAGGTTCAATGGATGAGCTCAGTGTGACTGGTTACACTGACGCAAGTTTCCAGACCGACAGGGACGACTTTAGGTCACAGTCAGGATTTGTCTTTACCCTAAACGGAGGAGCCATATTTTGGAAAAGTCAGAAGCAAGATACAATAGCAGATTCGACTACAGAGGCAGAGTATATTGCGGCAAGTTGTAACACCGTATTTTTTAAAACACAACTTTATAATACGCGCGGAAGCTAATAACATAATTACATATATATATATATATATATATATATATATATATATATATATATATATATATATATATATATATATTATGGTAAATACAACTTTACTGGTTAACTTTACAAAACTACCACAGTGTTACTACAAAATCAGGCTCTTTACAACATCAAAACAGATATCAGAGTTAGATCAGTCCATAATTCCAGTTTCACCTCTATCTTCAACCTACCAGGAATATCCTGTAAAAGAGTTCAACAGTGGGGGATTAGCACAAAGCTAAGTGAGAGAATAGATATAAAAAACATACAAGGCATCAAGCCCAAACCAACAATGCTCAAACAACAAGAGAACCGGCGGTCTTGCGGGACCTTCAACCAAATGCCGGCCAAAGCATAGGTTTACCGATAGCCTAGTTACAACGGACAACAATACTAACAACTCTTGACTACAACAAATGCTGTCAAGACGAATGCTAGTACTGTATATCCCTAAACCAAGGCCCAGCTGAAAAACAACCGCCAAGCTGATCTCCCAAACTACATGTATATATACAGTCAACAAGAGAATACATCTCAAAGAGCAACAATCAGGTGATATATCTTATACATCCAAGATATATATCCACTCACCGATATCTTCAAAAGTTCAGGCAACTCAGTCTATTCTCAACTACTGAGTCTTGTCTCCACCTGAACAAACAACTAACAGTCAGTATTTGCTTATTTAACACACAATAAGCACAATACTATAATCAAACACATATATACATACAATCACAAGTACATATCAAGTCATGTATATTCAAACCAATATACCACAATTCACTATTACTCTTTACTTACTGTAATCTTGTGAATTCATTCAACTCCTTAGCTTAAGTAATTCGAACATTCCTTTCATAAGCCAAGGCTACAAGTTCATGTTTATCTTTAAATCCTCAAAGAGTCAAATCCGATGAAACCACATCCGAGATAAGGTCAAATCCGATAAAACATGAAATCCGATCAACCAAATCCGAGCAAAGACAAATTCCAATCTAGTCGGATTCCGATAAAATGCACAATCCGAGAAAAAGGCCAAATCCGATCAAGTCATACAATCCGATTAAATATCAAATCCGAGTAACATACAATCCGATAAAACAATCGGAATCCGATAAAAACCAAATCCAAATCCGATTAAACATCTATCGGATTCCGAGTAAAATGGCAATTCCGAGAGAATTGTTAAGGCATCAGATAATTTTAGTAGGATTCCGAGCCATTCATACCTCAAATCCGACAGATTCATAACTTCATCCCCATTAATGATTTCTAACTTAAATCACTACTGATTTTAAGCATGCAAGTTATATATGTTTCTAGAAATCATTCTAAACATATAATGAACATAATCTATCATCAAAATCTAACATACATTCATCCTAAGATCATGAAATCAATCGGTATTCATATAAATATTCAAACCGAATATATATATATATAACATTTAACATATTGTTTCAGAATTTCTAACCTCTTTGAAAAATAATACTTCAATATCAAAGATTGAACAATGAAATAATTTCCTTTCTTCTTCTTTTCCTCTTCTCTTCTTCTTCTCTCGGCCGAGACACACAATACACACTTCTCTTTGTTTACTATCACAAGTAACAAAAGCATGGGGTGGTTTGACCAACCCCCCCCCCCCCCCCCCATCGTACCACCCCTCATCATCACAAATATATATATATATATATATATATATATATATATATATATATATATATATTTAAATAATATATATATAAGATAATATATATACAACAATTCAAACAATTCAAACAAACAATTACCACAACTAACACTTATTGAAATTAAATCTAATAATAGATATAATCACAAGTCAACTTAATTAATTACCACATAATTCTAGGCCGGTAAGGAGGATGTTACATAAGTGATGCAGCAAAGGAAGCTGTCTGGCTGAAGAATTTTATCTCGGATCTTAGAGTTGTTGCCAGTATCTCTAGACTGATCGATATATTCTGTGACAACTCAGGGGCTGTGGCGCAAGCTAAAGAGCCAAGAGATCATCAGTGGACTAGGCATGTACTCAGGAAATATCACCTCATCCGAGAGATTATTGGAAGAGATGATATTCGACTGCAAAAGATACCGACGGACGACAACGTTGATAACCCGTTGACGAAGCCGCTAGCTAGAGCTAAGCATGAGAGGCATGCGAGTTCTATAGGAATGCAGTACTTAGAACATAACAGCTAGTTCAAGTTTTTGATTATTACTATAGATGTAACTTGAAACTCTTTTATTATGTATTTACATTTCATGGGATTGAAATATGAGGTATTTACATAATTGTTTCTTGTTGTCTATTATTAGCATGTTTTAACCTATCCATGACAAGTCAAGTGATGAATTGTCTAAATACCTGTAGCTACTTAATGTAGTGGGAGCTACATTAGGGATGTAACGCTATTATGGATATTTGATGATTTATTCAGGGATGAATAAAAGCACAAGGTTGTGACCAAATATTCATAGATATTTATCAGGGGATAAATATTGGGAGTGATCCGCATCGAGTTTACTTCATGGAGCGTCAACATAAGTAAACTTGATAGGTTGTCCTTAGACCTGAGATATTTGGTATGGGGCATAGTGACTTCTGTACTTTAGCGTGTTCTAACGTCATGCCGTAACAGGGTGATCATAAGGGGCATGTCTAAGTGCAACGGAAGCTGTGTGCTCAAATTGCAAATAGTCAAGATGAGATTTGCACCTCCTACTTTTAGGAGAGATATTTCTGGGCCCCTCGACGGTTAAGACTACTGAAAAATGCGTGGCCGCGCTCGGTTAGAATGATAGGTTTCATTCGGTAAACCGTAACTGCAAAGTGTTGAGATCAGAGTCGAGAAAATCTGAGTATTTAGAATAAGATCCCTGCTCCATGTCTAATACTCACATTACGGAATATCGCGATGCAAAAGGTAAAGCCTAGATAATCCAATGGGTGGATTATATCTCTAGATGTAAGAGATCTCATAGTCTGGTTAACCTAAGTGTCTGGCTAGGGACCTCCTTAGGCCAACTATGTACAAGGAGTGTTACTTATCTTGCACAAGTGGGAGTCTGTTAGATTGTGTGCAGATATAGATAACATGTATCATGGTGTCCAATACTATGTGACACTAAAGGATCACACTTCTACACACCCATTTAGAACCTTTTGGATTTTACCAAGTTGTGTAAGAATAATTAATTAGTTAATTAATTATTGAGAAGGAAAATAATAATAGTTATTTATTATTTTAAAGAGGGAAATTAATATTTAAGTTTAAATATTAAATGGACCAATTAACTAATAGTTATTAATTAATTAGAAAGGTCAAAGGGTATATTATACAATTAAGTGATAGTTTAATTAAAGTTGAGCTTTAATTAAACGGGATTGGGCCTTAATAAGGTTTATTATATAAATAACCTTATAAGCATTGGAATCACATAAGGATTAACACAAGTTGCAAGAAGATAACCCTAGCCCCTCTTTCTCTCTCCCCTGCGTCGAACTCAACATTGACCCCGGGGGTCTCGGCTTTTGCAATCGACGACACACACGCGCGCGAACCTCGTGGTTCAAGTTTTGGTGATATCCTCAGGCGGTCGAGCAGCTAGTTCGAGGTGGTGCAGTAGCGGTGTTCTACCTTTAGCTATCTGGATTAAGGATTAAAGATTACTGCTGAAAGCTATAACTTTCATTCCCTACTAGTTTTTAGTTTCTATACGAGTTAGATGAGATCACTAGAGGGGGTTTTGTTCTTATTCCGCTGTGCATGTTTATCTGATATGTTTTATACTCTACAAAACCCTTCACTACAAACCTATCCAACTTAAGTGAGGTCCGACCTAAAGGTCGGGTCCGACTTGAGACTTGGATGATGCAAACCTTGATCCGACTCGCGTTATAACATCCTTAAAATGGGCCAAGACGTGTGCGAATTTGGTACGTTAATAATTTTAACAAAAGTAATAAAATATATATGCTCAAGTTATTATATATGTTATGAAAATAGTTATTGAATGAAGTTATAAAAATAATAATAAAAGTAGATAGATATAACAAATTATAAACGGTTTTAGATAAGAATTTTGAAAATATCCCCGCTAGTTGAAACGGGTAACCGAGTATTAAGTTGTAAGTTGAATAGGGGAACGAGATACCCACTTCTAATTTAATTATCTCTTAAAGTCGGTTGTTTCCTTTGTTTCTTAAGACTAAAAAACACACATTCCCATACGCAAACACACAAACATATACTCTTCCGTTTATATTTTGGAGAAGTAATGGTGGATTCATTTTAATCTTAAAGTAATCATCCTTATGCCAAAAAAATCAGATCCTTGCTTCATCTCTTCCATTTGTAAGTATTTTCATGTGTTATTGCCTAAATACACCTACACGAAGTTCTAGGGTTCATGAAGAAATTGGGGTATATGATGAATTGTTAGTGTTTTTATGTTTTATCATGTTTAGTGAAATATACTAATTGAATTGGTAATTAATTTTTTAATTCAAAGATTACATCCTAGAACTGAGTTTGATGCTATATATATATGTTCCTACAACTTAAATGGATTGAAACGAACTAAAATTAGGAATTAAAGTGCTAGTTTGGATTGAGTTTGTTGATTTTTTTCAAATGGGTCAAAAAATGATCAAAAATTGAATTAGTTATCAATATTTGGTTTTTATTGTTTCAATCAGTTTCTATAGCTTCTATAAATAATATTAAATAAGAATTATGAATTAGAAGTGTTAGGATGGTTAAATTTCAAGAATTGGCTGAATTGAACATTTCTTTTTTAATTTAAGTTCAATTTTAGTGTGATTAATTGCATGAGTGAAATTGATGTTAGATAGCTCCTACAAGTATTGAATAAGGGGAATAAGCTGTCTTTAGAAAGTTTTTTCAAAAAATTCCGTTTTGAGCTCGAGCTTGATTTGACTCGTTTACACCCTTACGTAAAATGCACACTACTATGCTGTAACCAAAATTCGGCCCGAGAAGCTAAGCAGAAGGATAATCATATGAGCGGACCACCATGAGTGGAGGAGGGCTCGCTGTATAGTGGAGGAGAGCACTTTGTCGGGCAATAGTCGACAGTGCAATGAGGTGGAGTAAGGGTTAGGTCGGTAGCAGGTTTGAGGGGTAGGTAATTATACATACGTACGAGAAATAGGGTAGGATAAACATGAATGAGCAGGAAATCTCAACACAAGAAAGAATCGTAAGAATTGAGGATATATATGACTCATTAGTTAAATATTAAGATGAACTACAAATAGGATAATTATTTAAGATATTATAAGAAAATATATTATATATAAAATAATACTCTAATATAAATAAAGGACTATCACTACTACAAAAACTACTTTTAACCCCCCCCCCTGTAGACCCGGTTTTGTAAAAATTGCCAAAAAATAGGGTTAAAACCCTAAAATTCACGCTGAAAATGGTGAGAAAAGATTTAACCCCTGTTTTTTACTAAATAACCAGGGTTAAAAATTTCAAAACTTTTAACCCCGGTTTTTAATAAGAAACCGGGTGTGAAACCCGGTATTAAAATGGCAGGCAACGAATTAACCCCGGTTTTTATTTTTAATAGCCGGGATTAAAAGCTTCAAACTTTCAACCCTGATTTTTTATTATGTAACCGGGTCCAAATACACTTTTACATCTTAAGATTTTCATTTCCCCCCTAAGATAATTCGTTCCCTCTCTTTTTCTTTCCCCATATCCCCTCTTTGTTCAATCGGTTCTTGTTCACTTTCACTCTTCACCATTTTTTTCATTATTCTCCGATGACTTCACTGCCGCTACCGTTGTCTTACGTCCTCCTTCAGTTGAAGTGGTTATATGGTAAGTTTTCTACTTTTCTTGTTAGTCTTCTTCAATTAAAGTAGGTTTTTAATTTTTATTATCCCTAATCTCTTATAGGGTTCTTATTTGATTATGTTTTTGGTTTCTGAAATCCATTTTAGGGTTCTAATTTGTTTATCTTTCTGATTTGACCGCCCAAATCCCTAAATCTGCTTATGTTTTTGACCGAGTGATTCTAAGTTTGCTGTTTCAACCTTGTTGTTCGAACTGGTTGAGAGGGTTGTTAATGGTTTTGAACTACTGAAGCTAAGAATCTGGTTGCCAAAATTACATGCTTGAAGAATCCATAGAGACTACATAGACTTTTATTAGATCAGTTAGAATTTATATGCTAAGAAACGTTTAGGAGTATATATAGTCAACATAACATTTGTAAGACAGCACATGCTAGACCTTTATTTTTTCCTCTGTCCTTCCATAAGAACCAACCATTATATTTTTATTATGAAGCTCCTCTGATAGGAGTATGGAATAAGTATTGTTTCAACAGTGTATTAAGAACCTTAACCAAGTACATGTGGCATGGTCTAGTTGTAGCATTGCCTAAAAGGCTAAAAGTTCAAAACAATTCTAGAGAATAACAGGGAGAAATCATGGAGCATCATAGCTTCATCATATTTATTCATAGAAGGAAAAAACATAATAAAGAAATATCAAAGAACCTCACCAGCAGTTAGATATGCAAGCTGAAGTTAGACAAAAGAAAATTAGTCTGTGTTCCATTGAAAATCTTTTACAACTACAGAAGACATTTCTTATTAAGATGGTTTGTTTTTTAGAAGACATAAGGTTATGAATTTCCATGTACTATGTTTTTATTGAATACCTCTTGAAGAGCAAAGAGAGAAGCTTGTTAAAATTTTTGATAAAAGTATGGAGATGCTTAAACATCTGATTCTTCTCATTCTATTTGCAATGGCTACAGGGTGTTTACTATTATTTCTATCAAATATTCAGGAGCAAGACTGAAGCTACTGAACTTAGTCATAAGAAGGAAGGAGCTACAGAAACTGGTTCAGAGGGTTGTTGAAGGTTTCGAACTGCTGAAGCTATTCTGGTAACTTCTTTGTCTCGATTTCATTAGTTTTGTTCTTTCATTAGGTTGGTTTACAAGAATCTTCTTTGTTTGGTAGCTATGTTTTTTTTATATTTAAGGTTTATTTAAAAATGCCATTGTAAATCAACAGATCAGCATGCTGAAGGTGGCCATACAAAACAGCAGATCAATAAAAAAAAAATTTCTTGGGTGAATTCGTTACATTCTATCTTACAATAACCATCAACAGGAAAAAGTTTGTTAGTGCATGGCCAAAGTTTTTGTTTCACTACCTAAATGTTAGACTTTGTAATTGCGCTTTGTTCATTGTATCTTGTAGACGCTTGGACATGGATGGGCTGATCTTATACGAAACTTTTAGTTGATTCACCATATAGTACTATATATATCCATGGTCGCTTGAAAATATGGTTTCTATTCAGGTTCATCTCCGAATTATCTATTTCAAATTTTCAATCCATAACAGCCATCTCCTTTGTTTGTAGTATATTGAAGGACTTTGTGGCAGCTCAAAACTAACAATTGGGTTGTTGTTTTGAAGCTATTATAGAAGATTTGAAGAGATAAGAATGTTGCTAAGGTCGTACGAAAACTACAATCTGCAACAACAATAGGTAGAAAATGATGTTGATCCTGGACTAAGTTCGTACGAAAGCTACAATCTGCATTCTAATCATGTGGTAAGATAAGAATGTTGCTAAGTACTACTTTTTTTTATATAACTTTAAAGCTATAGTAGATGACTTCATATAGTACATTAAGATGCACATTTGACAATAAAAAGGTAGGAGCTTTGTATACTAGGCTTTTGTTGCTAATTTGATTTTCTATGATATTTTAGCCCCTGATATTTTAATGAACATATGAAAAGTTAATTATTTTTCTTTCACTCTTTTTGATTAAATATTAAAATGTAATGTTAATGATTTAGTGTTATTTCCATACTTGTGAGTAGACTTCTCTTAGCATTAATCTGATTAGTTATTTATATTATTCATAAGAGACAATTGTTCCTTTTTAGGTTGTTATTATTGGTGACAATTGTTCAAATTCGTTTAACATATCCTGGTACATGCCATATTCTATCATGAGACGATATGCTACAAGTTAGAAATTTTATGACTTTTTTATGTTTTTTTAGATACAACAGGAATTCATGACTTTTTGTTCATATAGTATTACCTATTTTTTAATTGTAGCCATGTTTATTTAGTAGAAAGATATTGGTATATAGTTAATTAGGTTGATTTTTGTATGTAAACAATAGAAAATTAGGAAATTTTTTGTATAAATTTTTTTTTGTTTTTTTATTGATATATAGCCCCGGTTATTTAACATAAAAACCGGGGTAGAAAGTATTTTCAGACCTGGTTTGAAACCCTATTCAGACTTGGTTTTTTAACCGGGGTTAAAGGGGTTTTTAGCCCCGGTTTTTTAACTGGGGTTGAATGGGTACCTTTAGTCTCCCCCCCCCCCCCAAAACCGGGGTTAAAGACCTTAAATAACCGGGGTTAAAAGTGTTTTTTGGTACTAGTGACCTTAAATAAAACTTATTGCATGTCTTAATTATTTAATTTAGATAACAATGTAATTATCATGATATTATTTCTTCATTGTCCTCGTGTCGATTCTTTCACCGTTGGTTTGAGTGTTGATGACGTTTGTCACATTTCATTCATGTTTTATAATTACTGGAATTCTTTATTAATGTTTAATATTTTTATTTTTCAAACCAACCTGTGTTCCGGACGAAATTCTCGACTGCACTTTTCCACCCACACACACACACACACACACACATATATATATATATATATATATATATGTATGTATATCCGGTACTTCCATAATTATGTCTTCATTGCACGACTTAATATAGTTGCGAGATTATGAATCGCAAATTATTTCATGTAGTTGAATCACAAATTAGAGGAAGGTCTTTTCGTAATGGATAACCCTTGAAACCATAATTTGTTGATATACGGCGTAGATCTGGATGATTGATGGAAGAAACACCCTAATAATGACAAGAAAGGTAAGAAGAAAACTAAGAAGAAACCACCGTGAAGAGTTTGTAGTGGAATCACAAATTGGGTTTAAAGGATTAAATTACAAATTGGTTCAAGTAGTTGAATCACAAATTAATTAACCCTAGATTCATTTCGATTTTGGGTGTTTAGATATGGGTTACCATCGACAGATTCATGTGCGTATGGGGTTTCTGTTCTGTAGCTTCATCTTCATCTTCATCGATTGTTTATTTTGCAGATTGGTTTGCGACGGTTTTGGGTTTCCATGTTTATGATTAGGGATTCATCCGATTTAGGGTTTACACTGTTCTGATTTCGTTATTAGGGTTTCCATGTTCGTGTTTGCGATTCTTACACATTCATAGGTTGTTTGAAGATGGTTTTTCAGATTTGCAGGTTGTTAGATTTTTTTCTTGTTTGTACTTCATTTTCATCTTGTGCTTCATTTTCAGATCTGCAGGTTGTTTGTTTTTTTTCTTGTTCGAAGGGTTCATGAGTTTCCCAATCTAAGATTGTGCGACTTCTGATTCATTTAATGTTTAAACGTTTTGATTTTAAGTTCTTGATTTCAGTTGTTGATTGTTCAAATGAGTGTATTTAGATGGATGAATGGTTGATTTCATTGGTATCTTCAAGATAAAAGGTTAAACATGAATATCATTATAAGTTAAACATGAATATCTTCAAGATAGGATGAATGTTCTTCAAGATAAAAGGTTAAACATGAATATCATTATAGAAAATAAAATTCTGGAAATTAATTGTTGATGCGGATTTAAACTAAATGAAAAATAAAAATAATTACGTGTTACCTGCTAAATAGGTGACATGATACATTAATAGGTAAGTTTTGAGAGTCCAATATATTAAATGATAAGTTTTAGAGTTTGATACACACAGTAGCAAAAGATGACAACTTGAATACATTTTCGCGAACTAAACCCTAATAATAATAATGATACGGTCAAAGAAAGTAAAATTACTATCAAATTTAAATAATAATACAAAATATTTACACAATAACAAAAATTATATAATATACATATAGAAAAGCAAGTTTTTATAAACTAATACTTCTAAGTTTATTTCAAAGTTATCATCATAAAAAATAAAAATTTTGTAAAAGAAAATTGATTCATAAAATAACAAGTTTTAAAACTTTAATAGTAGATCTCAATTAATACAAATATTAGAAGTTTAAAGTAGAACAATAAAACTCTAATTAAACCAAAAGATTAAAAATGCATAAAAAGGAGATTGCAAAAAAAATTAATTTATAAAATAAAAGCTTTGAAATTAATTTATAAAATGCTAAGAATAAGATCAATTAGAAAACTAATTAAAATTCTCAAACTTATATATTGAAATATTAGTGTCCTTACTCCTTACCAACATTGCCAGCTCAAATTTGTAATTTAAAAACATGTTTTCTGATATACAAAGGGAACACCTTTTTAGCATGAAAAAGACAAAAGTTGGTCCAGCAAAATTGTAAGGTATATAATGTTTAGGGCCCAGCTAGGATACGTGGTTTGAAAAATTGAGATATGGAGTTGCTTTCGTTAATGTACAGTTGTACACCACTACACCACATGATTCTTGATCGATATAATTATTTGAGCGATATGATATTGTTACATTTAAAATTGATTCAATGTAATAAAAAAGGGGTTATCATTTACTCATGTTTGAGTCAAACATGATCTATAATGTTCTCTCACAAACATAAAGTTGGTTTTTTATATTAGTTAAGAATGAGTCCTCTTCGTAGGGCTCACTCTAATGTTTGTGGGAGAACATGATAGATCATGTTTGATCAAACATGAGAGGATTAACCCATAAAAAAACACATATTTTATTAACTTGTAATATAATTTTCAGTTGTATTTTAGTAGATAAATTAATTTTATAGGTTAAAAATCGTTTCCACAATTAAACTGTTGTACTAGGAGTCACACATTAATTACATATAATATGGTCAAACTGGAATATGTATGATATTCTTATTAATTAGCAATGCGTATTATAAGTGCTACTAACAACATAATTTATAACAGAATCTACACTTGATGACTAAAAGATTCATATTCAAGTTCTTTGACTTCAAATTGACTTGAGTTCACCACTTTGTCTTGAGTTAAACTTCCACACTGACTTCTTCAACAAAAGCTTTTAGATTCATATAAGAAGATCCACTTTCTTTCATAGCATCTCTTGCCGAATCCTTCCACTTCTTAGCATTCTTTCTCATTGTTTCTCCTCTTTCATCTCCTCCCATCACCATTTCTATACATCTTGTTAGCTCCTCTCCTTGCATAACTCCGTCTTCATCGGTCGTCACCCTCACTCCTGTTCCCCACACGTCTTCTAGAAACTTCGCATTTGTCAACTGGTCGGCAAAGCTAGGGAACGCCACCACTGGAACCCCGCAAACTAAACTCTCTAGTGTTGAGTTCCACCCGCAGTGTGTCACAAAACAACCTAAAGACGGGTGCGAAAGCACCTCAACTTGACTACACCATGGAACAATTAAACCTAATTGTTTCAATTCCTTCATACAAATTATCTCATCATCATTATCGTCTTCTTCTTCTTCTTTCGCATTCTTGCCTTTCGTTTCGCCTTCTTTACCTAAATGCACCCACAAAAACGGCCTCCCACTCGCTAACAAACCACGAGCCATAGCCTGTTTTTGTTTCTTTGATGAAAAAATGAGGCTACCGAAAGATATGTAAACAATGGACCCTTGAGGCTTCGTGTTCATCCAATCTATATAAGCTTTTGATGTTTCAAACAAATCTCCCCCAAAAGATTTGTCATTTGGATCATTTCCATCTAAGAAAGCCGACGGAATTAAAGGTCCAACAGCGACCATCTTCAGCTTTCCATTAATCTCTTTCAAAGCCTCTTCTTCCAATTCATCAAAGCTATTCAGAAGTATTCTAGGCTTATCTTCCGAATCCAACAAATTAATTTGCTCTTTAAATAAAGGCAAAAGGTTTTTATAAGTGTTTGAAGGATGTAAAAAGGATGGAAGGTCGCAGCTTTTGAGCGTCGGTAACCCTGGTAACTCAATGGACCATGAAGGTTCATTACAATCATCCCCAATGAGTTCAGCATACCCATTGAAGTAATAATAAAAAATTCGAAATACCGATGCCGGTTGAATCCAAAGAAGTGCGGACGGCAAGTTAAACCCACTCGCCACCTCCGCAGCCCATGGAAGGAGGAGGGTGTACACCAAACAAGTCACCGGAGTGCCACTTTCAGCACTACGAACGACGGTTTCTTTCAAACTTTCCATCCCATTTTTCTTCAACTGAGTCATAAAGAGTGTGGTATCGTCAGAATCGGGCCTGACGCCTATCGAAATCACAGAGAAAATATACAAAATATTATTAAATGGAAAACTACAATAAAAAATACAGAGAAAATTAAAACGGTATAAATATAAATCGCTAATAAGACCCTAATAGCTAAAATGGGCACTGACGTACCATCATCAAAGCCATCTGAGAACACAACAAAATTAAAACCCTCAGGAATCAGACCACTTTTGGAAATTTTCCGGTAGGCGGAGACGGTGATGGTGAAGCTGACCTTCACACCTAACCGAAAGAGTCGTTTAGCGATCTGGATAGATGGATTAATGTGACCTGGGACTGGATAAGATATTAAGAGGAAGTGAGGTTTAGTTTGAGCAACAACTTCGGTCATTCTTGCGTTTATGGCTGGATAAATATTCAAGCTAGCTGAGCCACTAATTACGTATATATGGTCAGTGAAGAGCGCCAGAAAGTGTTTTGAAATGGTGATATATATATATATATATATATATACACACACATGTTTTTAATGTATATGGTGTAAAGTTTCTGGCTAAAGAACAAGATAAGACGTTTGTGGTGAGTCGAATGGAGAAAGATAGAATAGGAGGAGTACTGTGGTGTAGTTTCGAGGATAGAAGAAAAAATATTTGGAAAAAAGAGTTTGGTTAATATGTTTTTCTAATTTTTTCTTTAAAAAGTGAAATAATTTGACAAAAAGGAAAGAAAAATCTTTATACTTTATGTAATTGAAAAATTACTTTTAATCATAACTAATAACTTTAAAAAGTAAAGTTATTACTGTAAAATGATTTTTTTTATTTTCAACTCAAGAATACAAATTTATTTTCTTTATCTTTAACTTTATTTAATTTCTTTTCTTTGCGGCTTAAAAACACAAAAAATCACTACAAGAAAATGAGGCTAATGCAACATTTTAAAAGCAACACTTCAAAAAACTGTTGCATTTTACATAATAGTGGTAATAAAGCAACACTTTGAGAATAAGTGTTGCATTTGACCATCTAATGCAACGCTTTTTTGAAAGTGTTGCAATTTTTATATAAAATTGCAACACTTTAAAGAAATGTTGCATTTGTAAAGGTTCAAATGCAACATTTATATTAAAGTGTTGCAACTATTAGAGAAAAATGCAACATTTTTATGTAGTGTTGCAATTGTTAAACTTAAAAAGCAACACTTACTTCAAAGTGTTGCGAAGTTTAGTAAAACATGTAACATTTTAAAACTATTATCGTTATTTGAAATGTAAACGTATTTGAATTAAGTTCATAAATGTATTTCAATCAACGCTAATTTAATAGTTATATTTTTAAATATATATTTTGTTATATTTTTTAATATATATTAAATATAGCTAATTTAATAGTTATATTTCTGATTTTTAAGATTTTGTTATTATGCCAAAAAATTCAATTTTTTTTAATTTCAAATTTTCAAAACATAAATTATTGATGTTTGAAGAAAGTCTAAAAAAAAGACCAAATTTTATGTAATTAACCAAATTAATTGATTAGTTTGTTAAAATTTATTTTTTATTCTTTAACTAATTGAACAAATTTTACGTAACCAAATTAAAAAAATTCAAATTTCAAAATTTTAGATTTGAATTTCGAAATGTAATTTAGGAAATTCACTTTCTCCTTTTTATCTCATTTTTGTTAGATTTCTTTAATATATATTAAATATAAGCAAATATTTTTTATTTTTAAGATTACGCTGTTTTTATGCCAAATTATTTGAAATTTTATAATTTCAAAACATAAATTATTAATGTTTGAAGAAAATCTTAATAAAAAGACTAAATTTAACGTAACCAAATAAATATATTGGTTTGTTAAAACTACTTTTTATTCTATAACTAAATAACTAATTATATAACCATACAATATAAGGGAATTTTTTTTGTCTTTTATATACTTAAAAAGCAAAACGGATATATATACTTATCTTCCAAAAGGGACTTAGAAAGTAGTCTAGCAGTGCTGGCAAGGGACAAGATAGATTTTACAACTGCCCCGGGTTCGACTCATGACATATACAAATTTTTGTTTTTTTAACTTTTATAATATATGGTTTTTTAATGGGTTGTTTAAGCTCTATTATACTATTATTTTGGTTTTTTAGTAAATAATAGTACATAAATAATCTAATCAAACTCGATTAAAAAGTGATTAATTCCCGACGCGAAGCGCGGGTAAGCTATCTACTAGTTATATAACTAATTCACCAAATTTTATGTAATCAAATTAAAAGAAATCAAATTTTAAAATTGGTTTTATTATTGTTTACTTTAATGATGCATATCACATTAAGAAAAACTTTATTTCGAAATTTAGTACTAACTAGGACTGGGATACTTAATGTTTAATTTTTATTTATGGGTAATTAAATAAGATTATTAAATTGTAGACAATTAGGAATGAAATAACCATCTTTATTTCGAAATGGTTGTGTATTAGTTGGGGTTTGAACTTGAAAGTTATCAATGATGATGATGAACTGTTCTTGGGTAGCAAATTTCGATTTTGGAACTAAGCTACGAATTAATGGGCTGCATTCAATTTTTGTGAAGCTAATCCTCAAGTAAGTGTTTCAATCTTTATATATGAATCTTATATTAATTATAGTTGTTTGATTATGGGTTTTGGGCCGAACTGGTTCGAACAACACATAAAAAGAAGGCTGATGTATCCAAACTAAAAGCAAAAAATTTGATAAAGGGAATGTTGTTTAGTCTTTAAATGAACATTTGGAGTTGTTACTTTTTTTGGTTGCGCAGTAAAGTTCTCTCGGCAATCTTCTCGGTTTCATTCTCAAAGGTGGACTATAATTGAAAGACTATATCATGTCGGCATGATGCTAATGTGTTAGAAGCCATCTAGTTTGTTAACTAGCCCATTGATAAATGAGATGGAGTTCTATTGATTGATGCTTAGTCATTACCATTCCACATTTCATTTTGTTAACTTATTTCTTATCGCACTAGTGAGCCAACTTATGAACACGTTATATAATTCTTAGACCGTTTTTCTTGCCAGTGGAGTTCTATTAATTGCAACATATACAAATGATAATATTTATTTTTGCTGTTTTTAAGGTACCTAAGCAAATTGTTATTTATGTTATTTCTTTTTGCGTACATAGCTGATTCCTCTTTATTTGCCAATATAAGTATGATACATAATGACTTTTAGGTGTATGATTCTGCTATTCTATAATAATTTTCCTCAAGTTTGTACTTTTAGGTCGTTGATTTTAATTTAGGCTATGCTCATTAATAATGATAAGATGGATATATGAAAAGAGTGAGAGTGTGTACGTAGTTACCATACATGGCTTGTTTTTTCACTTTAATTCGAACATGTTGTGGGGCTAGTTGTGGTGGAAATTTTATAAAGTTTTAGGAAGTATTCTTTTATCTATGGTGGTTCCTTTTCTTCTGCAAATATTTATTAGGCTTGATGGTTTGCGCTTATGCGCACTTTGATGATGGTGTAGTTGTTTTCTTTACTATTTTTATTCAATTGTTTTCCTTGTCATTGTTTGTGGTTTCTTGCTTCAAGGCTCTGAATGGTTGAGCTTGTGTTATTTTCTATTTTGCTCCTTCCAGGTGTCTTAATCATTAAGAAAGAGAAATTTGGATGCTATACATATAGTTTGTAATGAAAATCTTTATCTTTAGTATATGAATTGTTCACTACTGCTAACCTTTATCTTAATATGTGGTAGCCACTTACATTATAAATTATATTTGGTGTTTAAATTATAGATTCAATGAAGCGGATAGGAACAAGATGGTTGCCGATGATGACGACGAGCATATGATATTTGAACATGTTCAAAGTGAATTAAGATATTTTACCATCGGGTGTAGTCTATGTTTGGTGTGATCAGGTATGCAAACTTTTTGTTTTATAGTTCTATGCACCTTTAGATTTTATTTTGTATTTTAAATATAAAAAACTAACGATATTATTAACAATTTCCTTATGGCCAGGCTATGTTGTATTAGGTTATTTCTGAAAAGATGCAAGTGGAGATTTGCAAGGATGATTCCAATATTTTTAGGATAGTAATAATAAAACTTCTTATGTTGTCTATTCTTTCATTGTAGTTTGTTCTTTTGTTAGATAAATTTGTCAATGTACAATATGACATTTTGTACAATATGACATTCTATATAAAATTTTCTTTTGTTAGACAACTGTCGTGTTTATATGGTTCATAACAATATAAAATGTCATTATTAATATGCAAAATTGTCAAAATGAGAGCAAGAGTGTTGCATATGAATTCTCAAAGTGTTGCAATTAAATTTAATAAGTGTTGCTTCTATACAATAAGTTGCATATATCTAGTTAAAAAGATAAAGTGTTGTATTAGATGATGAAAAGTGTTGCAACTATATGCTAAAAAAATGAAAAAGTGATGCATTTAACAATGAAAAGTGTTGCTATAGCTAAATGGAATTATTAAAAAAGTGTTGCATATTATTATAAAAAGTGTTGCATTGAAAATGTGTTGCATTTTCTAAAACAATGCAACGCTTTAAAAAGTGTTGCATATGCTAATAAAAGTGTTGCTTTACACCTAATGCAACGCGATCTAAAGCAGCACTTGGTAAAGTGTTGCACTAGCCCTAATGCAACATTTATTGTGTCTAATGTAACACTTTATCAATGTTGCCCTAGGTTCAATTTGTAGTAGTGAATCAAAATCAATAGCCTTTATTTTCCCTTATTTTCTCCCATTAATATTTTTATTTTTTTTACTTTCTTTAGTATATCTCGAAAATATAATGTTAAAGTTGATATATAAGAATAGAACAAGATCAAAATGAAAGAAAACAAGAATGAAGGAGTGTAAAACTTAGGCACACTCCAATATCATTGATGTCCGATAGGTTTGATAGTAATGGTTGTATTTACTACTACCTCATAGGCTTGTACATTGGCTGCTCACTACTCCAAGGAAGCGAAGAACAAAATATTGCAGAATCAAAAGTGACTCTAGTTTACGATCACATGAATGAATTGTCAGAAACTCGCTTTATTAGACAAGAATATTTAAAATCAAATACATAGTTATTCACCAATTACTACAATGAATTTAAATCTTCAAGACTTTATAATGGCTATGATGACTTGAAGAAAACACTCAGTTAAGAATACTCACTCTTTAATCTATTTTGGCTTTCACTCAAGCTTCCAAGTTCGTTGTGATTGATTCTTGAGATTAGATGGTTTTTCATTAATTTGTGTGTTTTTCCACTTTTAGATGGGATAGTGCTTGAATGATGACACAGCCGTGATGTTCAAAATAATTTTCAAATATTTAGGATTTTCTTCTATGATATGTTATCATTATTAATTTAACTATCGATTAATAAGAACCTTGTTGGGATTTTGGGTTCGTTTGAGATGGTGTGACAGTTATGAGTCGAAGACCCCAAATTGATGATAAACCTAGCTTTATTATTAAATTAATAATGAGGGTTTGTTATGTAAGAGTTTAGGTTACTTTGTACTCAACATCAATGGTTATATAGTACAAAAACCACTTTTAACCCCTGTTTTTTAAGGCATTTAACCCCGGTTTTAAGGGGGGCTAAATGGGGAGGGGGGGGGGGGGGGCGACTAAATAGGGGTATTCAACGCCGGTTAAAAAACCAGGGCTGAAAACCCTTTAACCCCGGTGAAAAAACCGGGTCTGAAAAGGTTACAAACCAGATCTAAAGTATACTTTCTACCGCGGTTTTTTAGTTAAAAAACCGGGGCTAAATATCAATAAAAAATTAATACAATAACTTCCTAATTTCCTGCTCATATTTAGGAACGAAAATCAACCCAATTAAGTACATTACAATATTTTTATACTAAATAAACCATTGAAACTAAAAAATAATATATATGTAGTCGCTAAAAGAAAAACACCACATAAAGTCTTTTAATTTTTAACTTGTAATAAACTGTTCATTGACATAGTAATATAAATGACTTGCTAAATGATACAATCAAGTCAATACATAAATCAAGCACTAACATGGATATCAAGTCCGTTGATGGTCATTTCCTATTCAGCAACATCATTGGCTTAAGCATCAACTGCAGATTTACCCCATGTGAAGGAAGGACCTGAGATCTTTGAAGAAAACAAAGATTGGACTTTCAATATTCTCTATGTTAGAAGCACACCACCATCTTCAGTCATAAGCCATAACACCATCTTCAGCCACAACACCAAAAAAAAAATGAAACCAATTAGCATCAATATGAAGGATAGGTCATAATATAATTAGTTAAATCACATTTCTTGGGTGTTTTAAAAGTTTAGAAAGGAAGTCAATTTTCAAACCAAAGAAAAGAATTTTTAACCATAAAAACATAACAACAATCAGATTATGAATCAATTATAAGGAACTAATTCATGAGAAAAAAAAGAATGGTTGATTATAGGGAACTACTATTCCAATGCATATATATACCAGCATCTTTCTTCTTTGTTGAATTCATGAGCCTAGTATATAACACATAATTATTCTATATCAGTTTATAAGTTTCAAAAAGACAAATCTAAACACAAAATAAAGAAAAATCAAACCTGATGAACATAGCCAAATTTACTATAATTGTCATTTACATCACTTGCAGAGTCATGATGAGGGGCCAAATGCTTGTCATTTGAAGCTTGAAAAGAGCAAAATAGGAACTCTTTTTACTCTTTGCCATTCTGCAGACTGATTCATGAATTTGAAACATGCAACATCATAACTATTTGCATTTTAATTCATGCTAACCAAAAACAAGTAACCAACAAGAATATCCAAGTGCTTTGTGGGGACCTTTGTGATACCCAAAATAATATTTGAATTAAAACGCAACAATCTAAAAGTCTAATTTATTTCAATCAATCATTATTATTTTTGCACAAGTTGTTCAAAAATAATCTTATTTGGTTAACATTTGTACATGTAAAGAGAAGAAATAAAAACATAATTTCCATTCTAACAAACAGTAGCCCCACACCATAATTCAAAAACCCAGAAACTCTCTTTAAGACAAAATATCAAACAGGTGGACTGCCTAAATCAATAATAATAATAATGAAACTTAATTATTTTCAAATGGATATTCTTAATTTCTTATACATAGGCCTGCATTTCATTTTAATTAAAGCACAAATTGTTCGTGGATTCGGTGGTGGCTCACCAGAAGATTCAATAACAAAACTTACAAGATTCAATAAAGCACATAATGTTTGTGGATTCGGTGGTATCTCCCCATAAAAATCATTATAAGGTTTTCATATTTGTGTGTATATAAGTGATTAAGTGAAATCGAATGTCCAGAGTTACGTGAATATACATGCCTGATATAAATATTTGGATACCCATTGTCGGTGGCAGGAAAAGGTAAGGGAAGTTACGTGACACGACGGCGACCTAAAATCAATTATAGCTTAGTCGGACGAGAAAAAATTAAGCAAAGTGAGACCTTACATGAAATCAGTGTAAATATGGGCTGCAAGCGGTTGAAGATGAGAGAATGAGAGGAGGGAAGCAGTACGCAATAAAAATAAATTAGGGTTTCCTGATTTTTGAGGGAAAGGAAATTGGGGTGAAAGAGGAGGGAGAACTAAAAACTCAAATGTATACCGCCATTAGACCCGGTTTATTAATTAAGAACCGGGGTTAAAAGTTTTAATATTTTTAGTCCGGTTGTTTAGTAAAAACAGGGGTTGAATATGTCTCCCGCTATTTTTAGGGTCCCTTTTAGACCCGGTTCCTTAATTAAAAACTGGGGTTAAAAGTTTTGAAACTTTTAGCCCCGGTTGTTAAAAGTAAGGGTATTACTGTAAATTGATTATTTTTTCTTTTATTTTCAGCTCAGAAACACAAACTTATTTTCTTTATCTTTAACTTTATTTAATTCTTTTCTTTCCGACTCAAAAACACGAAAAATATAAATCAATAGCGCTTTTATTTTCCCTTATTTCCTCCCGTTAATTTTTTTATTTTTTTCTTTCTTTAGTATATCTCGAAAATATAATGTTAAAAGTTGTATATAAGAATAGTTTAAGATCAAAATGAAAGAAAACAAGTAAGAATGAAAGATGTGTAAAACTTAGGCACACTCTAATATCATTGATGTCCTATAGGTTTGATAGTAATGGTTGTATTTACTACTACCTGATAGGCTCGTACATTGGTTGCTCATTACTCCAAGGAAGCGAAGAACAAAATATTGCAGAATCAAAAGTGACTCTAGTTTACGATCACATGAATGAACCGTCAGAACTGTTTTTCATACGAGAACTGCGAGAACCATTTCTAGCCAATCATTTAATGTCTTGTCTTTTTATTTAGCTAAATAGGAAAAGGTAGTATGGACATTTGTACATTTCCCCCACTTTTTTAAAATTAATATATTCATCAAACGAAAAGGTGTTAAGTTACAAAAAATATACCAAATTAACGACAAAATTATGCTCTTTAATTTGAGACCGATCTTGCTATATTTTTTTTGAAAAAAGTCACTTTTCGACATTTGCACCAGTGTAAATTTTGCAGTGCATATCTACATCTGTGCTGAAAAAACCAGGTGAATCTGTGCATCTGCACTAGTGCAAATTTTGCACTAGTGCACATGTCGAGCTGTAGCAGAAAAAAACCCAGCAAGTACAATTTTATTTTTTTAAGAAATATATCAAGACCGGTCTTAAATTAAAGAGCATAATTTTCTCGTTAATTTGGTATAATTTTCGTAATTTAATACATCAATATATAATGTATATATTAGTTTAGAAAATGTGGGGGTAATGTAAAAATGTCCAAACTACCCTCAATTAATTAAGGATAAGTTTGATTAGTTTAATGTTATCCATTAACAGCTCTTTAATCTCAACCCTCAATCTCTTTGATCAATGGCTATAATTGGTTCTCGCAGTTTTCGTACGAAAAATGGTTCTCGTTTGAACCATCCTATATATATATATATATATATATATATATATATATATATATATATATATATATATATATATATATATATATATATATATATATATGGGGTTCATTCGAGAACCGTTGTTAGTGCGAGAACCGCGGGAACTAATCTCAGCCGTTTCTTGGATGTGGGAAGTTTCATGGATGGAGAGCATGGAGGGATAGAGTGTGACAGGGTGCATGTAAGGAATTCATGGATGGGCAATGGCATTGAAAGAGGGGAAATTGGATAGCTCAGATTGGTTCTCGCGGTTCTCGCAATAAGAATGGTTCTCAAATGAACTTCTTTATATATATATGGTAACGACCAGACTTTCGAGGTAATCCTGATAGCAAATATACACATGATTATCGTTGATTATAATTGGGTAACTATTAAGACGGTTGGAGATTTAGTTAAATATTAATGGACATTTGGTGATATAAATTATAAAGGTTACATTTTTTAATGGAATAAAGATATAAGGACTAAAGGGATCAAAGAGAAGAACTATAAGGATATAGGAGTAATTAAGAAACTAATGTTATATGAGGGTTTGATACTAATATGGCAGCCCATAACCATTCACGACGGTTTTACTTAGAGATAGATGCTCTCGGTCGAACAAGAAGGTCAAGAAAGTCGGATACGATGATCAAGCAAGTAAGAATTCTAGCCTAGTTGTTATTGTATAGGGGTTTTGATTGGGAATTAATCGGCTAAGGGTTTCTAGCCGACTTACTGTCTTCTTCTAGCTCGAAAGGATTTATTAGTTTTATACTCCTAGTATTTAGATTCCATGAAACTAAACCTTCATATTTGAAAAATACGATTGAGCCAGGGGATATATGTTTCAATTCAATTCATGGTAAATATGTGGTTGTAATTAATTCAAGGCATGTGTGTGTATGAATTGCGTGAGAAATTATTGTGTGTTCAGTGTGTCAACAAATACGAAGGCAACTTGGATGAGTGTAAGGGTGTTGATTAATTCTTAAGTGTGTGGGTTTGTGTTTAATATCCAAGAGATGAGTTATGGGTTATTTGCGACAACCAATAGATTGTTTGGATGTGAATTGGTGACAAAGTTTGTGGTCATTAAAAAGGAATGCGTTTGGGTACGTAGGTCGGTTGCACTTGATCAATGTCACAAGGACTTAGTCATCGCTAAAGATACGTGTTGTATGTGTTGTTTAGTGTTAGTGACAAACGGAGAATAAACTCGGCGAGACATATCTAATAAATGTAATCCTTACTCGGTAGTCGCGTAATTAGTCGTAACACATACGTTTTTGCAGGTTTGTAAATGAGAGTGTTGATAAGCTGTTTACGGTAGTTAATTCAAAAACTTTGGTTTCGGGAGTTCACCGAAGGTTCGGAAGGATGCGCTTTGTTGTTGAAGTTTTCAAGGTGAGTTCAATAGAATTTATAAAAGCCGAGTACATAGACAAAACGGGTATTTGATAAAGGTTTTCTCGATAATCGTTTAACGGTGATGATTACTCCTACATGAATTGAGTAACTAGTCTTCGTAAGGCATGACTAGGGTTATTGCTAATACGACACTACTTAACATGGGATAAGCGTAGAGTCTAACCTAATTGGCACATAGGTTATAGAAATGTGATATCTATGATTCAGATATATGTTATGGTAAAAATTAATATATTACATGCTCGATGATTTATTATATACCTTATGTGGATCTTACATGTTAATATATTACATGTATGGTGGTTTGATAAAGTATGTGACACAATATGTTGATACTTGATATGCATGCTAAATTGAAAATGTGCGAAGCGAATTGTTGTATTTGTGATGACTTAAAATTATTTTCTTATGATGTAATCGCTTGGTTGCATATTAGCAAATGGATTATGATTTGTATGCACTATCGGACTTAGGGGTGGGGGTAGAGACCTATCCTACTTACACACAGACTTTGGACCTAGTAGGTTAGTTTTGACCTAATAGGATATTTACTGCAGTATAAACAGCGGGCCTAGTTGGTTATTTTGACCTTCTAGGACTAAAGTGTTAGTCAATGCGGGTCGCTTGGTCTTTCTAGATGGCTATAGTGACACATGGTATGCGAACACCTCGGTGTTCGAGTACTAGAGTGATGTAGGCCAGCGGGGTTAGATCATGCACCTCGAGGGTGTGGGGAGAAGCTGAAATTGCGGTCGGCTTCGTTTGCACTTGCGGTTGAATGACAACGTGGTACTTTTACTTGATAGTCGGAGTAGCGAAAGTGGCGATACTCTCGGGATCTATGTTCTCGGGTGGGATTCGCGCCCCACTTGGTGCATAGGTTGGTCGGGCACGTGATTAGTGAACTTTGGGTTTCCTTGTGGGTTTAGATTCTACAGTAGGAACACGTTAGCGGTACACCATTATGATACACGATATGATACATCTTTATGATATACGATTATGATACACAATATGATACATCTTTATAATATACGATTATGATACACGATATGATACATCTTTATGATATACGATTATGATACACGATATGATACACCATTATGATAGATGATTATGATACATGATTATAATTATGATTTATGATGATGATATGATATTAAAATGAGTATGATTCAGTATCATAAACATTTGACCCGTTATATGTTACGTGATTTTAGGTATACGGTTAAATACATGGTTAATACTATGGTTAATGGTTTGGTAAATAAACAATGTATGTCTGGCATAATGGTTATATGGCTATAGGGCATTCGGTGTCATTAGTGACCAAACGGTTTAATGGTTCAATTTACATATTTGATTCTTGCACCGGTTTACTTGATATGTGTTTCCGGGTTATTGACGGGTCAAGTATGCGGGAGGGACTGAAATGCTTATTGTGTATTCGTTTACTGTTAACTATTTTACGAATCTTTGGTGGGTTATACTTTATAATTAATGCTATTGACTTACGAGGCGTTAGCTGACACTTGTATCTTATGAAATGTGTCATGTACTCGTGTAGGTGGCTTCCGGTTGGCCTTGTGAGATGGGGTTACTGCTGGGTAGTCCTCAATTATAATTTGTTTTGTTTTACTAGCTTGGTACATCGGTTGTTTTAAAGATATGGTTTACGGATTCGAAAGTAATGCTGTGGTTTTATAAGGATAGACGTGAATGTATCGTGTTTATATTCACGTATTATGATGAAATGTCTTCCGTCGCAAATTAATGATAAAATATTTAAAAGTTTTTATAAATGTCAAATTTTGGAAACCACGGTGTTACACACACACACACACACACACACACACACACACACACACATATATATATATATATATATATATATATATATATATATATATATACTTTTTGCGGTTAATGATTGGCTCATTTATCACTAATAATTGGATCATTAATGACGCATTAATTATAAGGGGTATTTTCAGAAAATCAAGTCTCAAACATTAATGACGGTCCACTTGGACACAATTTACGGTTGTGAAAATTATATAAATGATCAAAATACACATACTACTTAGTCATTAATGCTGCTACAAACAATTCTCACAGTTCTCGTACGAAAACAGTTCTTGTTTGTCTAAAATATCTCTATTCCGTTACATATTTAATTAAAAGTTTTAAGTTAAATCTTTTTCATTTTATCCACTTTGTAGAAAGCTAGTATATTGTTGTCGCGGTTTTATAAAATATATTAGATAATAAGGTATCTAACTAGGTTGATACGAAATAAAAGATTTAAAATTAACTTATAAAATGCTAAGTATAAGATGAATTAGAAAAGGGTTGAAGTCATTAAAGAAAAACGTGTTTCTCCTCATATGTCGATATGACACATTAATTTTTTTATACACCTGCCCATTTAACTTGTAAAAAATGTGTTATTATACTCATTTTGTTGATTTTGATCTGCAATAGCCGACCTTTTCCCCCAATTTTCTTTAGTTCGCAATCGAACTTTGAAGCCAAAATTCTCTATGTATACTTAACGAAAAGCAATGATTCTTGACTCTATAAAAAGGTAATCGAGTTGTCTATGACCTAGTATAAAAAATAAAAAAATAAAAACAAGTTTAAAACGTGTCAATTAATCAAAATATCATAAGGGTGTTGAATAGGTTCATTCTCGACTTTAATTAGCAATAACTTGGTCTATGGGTTTTCATGAATTTGGTGTCCTTTGAAATTTAAAAGATTATCTACGATAATATATAAAAAGAATTATGTAAAATAATCTAGAGTCGAGCAAAACACGTGTCTTTTTTCTGTCCTGTTTTCGAACCAAAGAACACATAAAAACGAAACTTTGACCATGAAATTCTCCAAGTATTACGAAAATTTCATGAATTTGATGTCATTTGAAAGGTATAATGATAATTTACAAGATTCTACAAAAAAATCACGCAAAACAATCAAAAATCGACCAAAAAAATACAAAACACGGGCTGAAACCCGGTGAACAAGTTGCAGGTCACGAAATGGACATACTGACACGTTTTTTGTAAGTTAAATAGCCAGATGTATAAAAATAAAAATTAATATCTCATATCGGTATATAGAAAAAAACATGTTTTTAGTGACTTTAACATATTAAAAAACGAATAAGAAAGAAAATATCCCAGTTAAAATTAAAAAAAGGTACACAAAAATTGTGCAATGTTTGAACATTGGTAACTTCTCCAACCATTCAATGTCCTTACCAAGATTGCAAGCTCAAATTTATAATTTAAACATATTTTCTGTTATACAAAAGAACATGCTTTTAGCAGGAAAAGATAAAAGTTGTTCCAGCAAAATTGTAAGGTATGTAATATTGATGTACCTAGCTAGGATATGGCCCGTACTATTGCAATCTTCAAGTGATATGTGGTTTGAACATTTGAGATATTGAGTTGCATTCCTTAATGTACACCACATGATTCTTGTCATAATTAATTGAGGAAGATATTTTCATTTTTAAAGTTGATTGATACAAGAAAACACATGTTTTATTAACTTATAATATAACTTTAAAGTAATTGTATTTATTATAGAAGAATTAATTTTATTAGCCAAAGAATCGTCTCCCCAATTAAACTGTTGTACTAGGAACCAAACTTTTACATATAATATGGTAAAACTAGAATATATATTATATTCTTATTAATACTCTTAATTATTAATTAGCAATGCGTATTTATGCATTATACATGCTACTAACAATATAATTTAATAACAGAATCTACACTTGATGACTAAACGACTCGGATTCAAGTTCTTTGACTTCTAATTGACTTGACTTCAACACTTTGTCGAGTCAAACTTCCACACTGACTTCTTCAACAAAAGCTTTTAGATTCATATAAGAAGATCCACTTTCTTTCATAGCATCTCTTGCAGAATCCTTCCACTTCTTAGCATTCTTTCTCATTGTTTCTCCTCTTTCATGTTCTCCCATCACCATTTCTATACATCTCGTTAACTCCTCTCCTTCCACAACTCCTTCTTCATCGGTCGTCACCCTCACTCCTGTTCCCCACACATCTTCTATAAACTTGGCATTTGTCAACTGATCGGTCCAGCTAGGAAACGCCACCACTGGAACACCGCAAACTAAACTCTCCATTGTTGAGTTCCACCCGCAGTGTGTCACAAAACAACCTAAAGACGGGTGGGAAAGCACCTCAAGTTGACTACACCATGGAACAATTAAACCTAAATGTTTCAATTCCTGCATACAACTTAACTCATCATCATTATCTTCTTTTTCTTCTTCAGCATTCTTGCCTTTTGTATCGCCTTCTTTATTTATAAGCACCACCCACAAAAATGGCCTCCCACTCGCTAACAAACCACGAGCCATAGCCTGTTTTTGTTTCTTTGATAAAAAAATGAGGCTACCAAAAGATATATAAACAATGGACCCTTGAGGCTTCGTGTTCATCCAATCTACATAATCTTTTGATGTTTCAAACAAATCTCCCCCAAAACATTTGTCATTTGGATCATTTCCATCTAAGAAAGCCGATGGAATCAACGGTCCAACAGCAACCATCTTTAGCTTTCCATTAATCTCTTTCTTCAAAGCCTCTTCTTCCAACTCATCAAAGCTATTCACAAGCATTCTAGGCTTTTCTTCCGAATCCAACAAATCAATCTGCTCTTTAAATAAAGGCAAAAGGTATTTATAAGTGTTTGAAGGATGACAAAAGGATGGAAGGTCGCGGCTTTTGAGCTTCGGTAACCCTGGTAACTCGATGGACCATGAAGGTTCATTACAATCTTCTCCGATGAGTTCATCATACCCATTGAAGTAATAATAATAAATTCGAAATACCGCTGCCGGTTGAATCCAAAGAAGTGCGGCCTGCAAGTTAAGCCCACTCGCCACCTCCGCAGCCCATGGAAGGAGGAGGGTGTACACCAAACAAGTCACCGGAGTGCCATTTTCAGCATTACGAACGACGGTTTCTTTCAAGCTTTCCGTCCCATTTTTCTTCAACTGAGTCATAAAGACTTTGGTATCGTCAAGATCGGTCCTGAAGCCTGTCGATATCAGAGATAAAAGATACAGAATATTATTAAATGGAAAACTACAATAAAAAATACAGAGAAAATTAAAACGGTATAAATATAAATAAATCGCTAATATAACCCTTATAGCTAAAATGGGCAATGACGTACCATCATCAAAGCCATCTGAGAACACAACAAAATTGAAACCCTCAGGAATCAGGCCGCTTTTGGTAAGTTTCCGGTAGGCGGAGACGGTGATGATGAAGCTGACCTTCACACCTAACCGAAGGAGTCGTTTAGCGAACTGGAAACACGGATTAATGTGACCTTGGACTGGATAAGATACTAAGAGGAAGTGACTTTGAGCAACAACTTTGGTCATTCTTGCGTTTAAGGCTGGATAAAAATTCAATCTAGCTGAGCCACTATTTATGTATATATGGGTTCTTATGAGTCAGTGAACAGCGCCAGAAACTGTTTTGAAATGGTGATATATAGCTGCGATATATATATATACACACACACATTGTTTTTAATTTATATGGTGTAAAGTTTATGGCTAAAGAACATGATAAAGACGTTTGTGGTGAGTCTTTATTTTATTTTATTTCTTTCTTTAATATATCTCAAAAATATAATGTCAAAGTTGATATATAAAAATAGAACAAGATCAAAATGGAAGAAAACAAGTAAGAATGTAAGATGTGTAAAACTTAGGCACACACCAATATCATTGATGTCCAATAGCTTAGATAGTAATGGTTGTATTTACTACTACCTCGTACCTTGGGTGCTCACTACACCAAGAAGTGAAAAATAAAATATTGCAGAATAAAAAATGGCTCTAGTTTACACTCAGATGAATGAACCGTTCGAAGCTTGCTTTATAAGACACGAATACTTAAAATTAAATACACAATTATTCACCAATTACTACAATTTAAGAATTACTATAAGAATACTCTAATTTAGTCTTGTGACGAGTGTCCTTACAAAAATTAGAGTTTTGCAAGAACCAATCACTACTAGAAAAACACGGAGTTTTCGATGGCAGATTCCCTCTGAAATGGCCATTTTTCGAGAGATTTCCGATTAAAATCTGTCCTAGTAAAAACCCTCCTCGGAAAACAGTTCCGAGAGATTTCCGAGGAAACTTTCCGATGTATTTCCGAGGACATACATTTCCGAGGGAATTCTGTCGACATAAACTTTCCGAGGGATTTCCGAGATAATGATTTTCCAAGGGATTTCCGAAGACAAATTTCCAAGGGATTTCCGATGGATAGTTTCCGATAGATTTCTGAGAACACTTTCCGATAGTTTTCCGAGGACTTTTTCCGATAGTTTTCCGAGGACAAGTTTCTAAGAGACTTCCAAGGACATCGATTTCCGACAGATTTCCGGCGGATTTTTAAAAAAAATAAAAATTAGCAAAATGCTAGACAATTAGAGGTGTAATCGAGCCCAGCAGAATATTGTACGGATTAGCGACCGGATTTGCGATAGATTATAGCCAGCTATATATCTTTTGTATTTTTTTTTAATTCTCCTATTGCATACAAATATAAACATAAAACTACATTTGATACCAAAATGAGAGATCCAATTGCATTCAATAAAATTATAATAGTCTTTGAAGTTTAGGTTATTATTCAATAAAATTATAATAGTCTTTGGAAATTAAGTTATCATTAAGTTGGAGGAAACTTGCATAGCGTTGTGAGTTGTTAATCAGAGTTGTTTTTATTGACTTTGAGTTAGCAATTTATTTATGTGCAAATGATTATAGGTTGTTACAAATAGATGTGAGCTTCCTTAAGGGGAAATTTTTTATCATATGAGTTGTACTAATTTGCTTATTATATTAATGTAATGTATATATGTGTGTGTGCATGTGAAAGTGTAACTAATATGATTATTATAAATTATCAAAGTAATGCAAATATGGGAAGACACAACTAGGTGTAAGTTTGTAGTGTTCCAATTCAAAACAATTGGTTATGAGAGGAGTAGCACATGACACTTATAAAGTCACTTATAAAGCAGATAACAAAGTCATTTTCCGTCTGATTTGAGACATTACTCAACTTTCCCTCAGGTGTGACGTTCTTTTTTTTCTCCAAACACGTAGATACTTATAGGTTACGTGGAGTCCGTGTGGTCTTTGACCAACAACAAGCGAACCTTACTCTTATACCATGTAAGTTTGAGGGATTCCAATTCAAACCAACTGTTTATGAGGGGATTATCTCATAATCTCTCTCTCTCTCTCTCTCTCTCTCTATATATATATATATATATATATATATATATATATATATTACCAATTTTCCTAAAATAACTATAAATGAAGCCTTAATCAACCAATTACAGCCTTCAATTTTGAAATTATTCATCTCAAAACAATTTTAGAAAGATTAAATGAATTCATTTTTAAATAGATGTGAGATGAAACGAATTCAGTTTTAAATCAATTGGGAGGGGGATGGATGAAAATTTTGAGGGTGTTTTATAAAACATGTGAGGGGCTTTTAAGAAAATATAAGGGTGTTTTATAAAAATTATATATTAATGTAATTAATTATAAGTTGTTATAAATTATGTTTGTTAACTTGTGATACATTTTGCTTAGAGAAAAAATAATTATATATTTACGACCGTCTTATTTTTATCTACATTTTGGTATAAATTTTATTGTAATATGATACTTTTTAAAATTAGTATATTCTTAATTTTTTTTATCCATTAATATAGTGGGTAGGTAATTTTTTGTTTGGCTAAGTGGTTTTTTTATATTATGATGATATGCTAAGTGGTCAACTTGAATATGCTATTCATAGTGTTTAGTTATTAATTTAGAGTATTTTCAATCTTATTTGAAAGATGTATGAAACATTTTATAAAATTTGGTTTAAAAACAAAATGATCATTAGAAGATGATATATTATAGATTTAAAAATCTAAATTCAGAGATGTAAAGAAAACTGTTCTTGATGGTCCTGAAACTATATTATTATTGTAGGTAGTTAGTTAAATGTAACACTAAAATAGAAATGTTAGTTTTTTAGTAACAAAACTGGAAACTATTCTTGATTTTTTTAAATATTTCGAGTCATTTTTTTTTCTTTTACTTGCAATGTTGGATTATGTTGTATTTTAGGTTTAGTCATGTAATCGTGCGTACAAATCTGTATGTATATTTTTTTTTCTTATACATGTGCGCTTAAATCTGTATGTACATTCAATTATGTTATCTTTCAAGTTTACTTGTGTTAAAATTCTGACATTTGTAAGTTTTCGGTATTTTATTTATTGCAATATTTTAATTTGAAAATTTTAATATCTTAAATACACTTCCGAAATACCCATATATGTATGGGTCAATAAACTAGTACTTATAAAACAGAGAGTTAATTACAAATTTCGTCCTTTTAGATAGATGTCTTTTGCAGATTTGGTTCTTTAAGCAAAATTCTTGTATTTTTAGTCCTTTATTTAAGAATTTGTTACATAAATGGTCATTTAGGCTAACTCTGTTAGATTTGACTGTTAGTCAAAGGGCAATTTGGTCTTTTTGCTAGTAAATGACCAATTTTGTAACTAAATCTTGATTTTATAATTTCTTTTACCATTTTTAATTATTAATTAATTGTTTTATAATTGTTAATCACTTGATTTTAGCATTAATTACAAATTAATGTTTTCTCTCTCTTCAAAAACACAACACACACTCTCTCTCTTATTGGAGCTAGAGTCACACCATCACCGCCGGCCACCGCCGCCGTATGGCCACGACCTCTTTGCCACCATCATCACCACCATAACCAGATCTCTGTCACCACCACACGACCGTCTTTCACACTCTCTAGTAAAAAATTAATCAGCAACATGAGTAGACGGCGGAGATAAGACTGAAATGGAAATGATCATACCCTAAACATCGAAGAAGACGGAGGTTGTGATTTTGGAAGCCACCACCACCACTGCCATTAATGGGTTCTCGGTCACTTAACAGCACCTGCACCACCAGTACTCTCTCTCTCTCTCTCTCTCTTCACAAACTGAACAGACACACACCCACCAACAATCTCTCTAACCACATGACCAGAAGAAAACCACCATCAAGAACCATTATGAAGTACGGCATGCCATCACCACCACCTCCACAAGAACCACCATCAAGAACCAGATCTGAAAATCCAAGATCTTAAATCGTAAACGACCATCAAGAACCAAATATGAAAATCCACCACAATCAACAACGGATTAGGGTTTTCTTAGGGTTTTCTTCGGGCTTTCTTAGGGTTTTCTTAGAGTAAACACATCTCAAAACAATGAATGATAATGGTTAAAGGCGGCGGTGGTTTTGGTTGATGATGGCGGCGATTGTGCTGTAGGTGGCGGGTCACGGTGTGACGAAAACCCTACATGCGACGGTGGCGGGTCACGGTGCTAGTAGGTGGTGGCGGTGGATGCGCTGGTAGGTTGTGGCGGTGGGAGTCGGCGGTGGTGGTGGCTGGTGGTGGAGGTGTTGTTAATTGATCGAGAGAGAAAGAAGGGAAGATGGAGACATGGAGAGAGAGAGAGAGAGTGAGTGTGTGAGAGAGTGTGTGTGCCTGTTGTGTTTGTGAAGAGAGAGTGTGTGTGTGTTTGTGTTTGTGAAGAGAGAGAAAAACCATTAATTTCTAATTAACTTTAAATCATATTAACAATAACTAAATCAATAAATTAATAATTAAAAAATGGTAAAAAAATTATAAAACCAAGATTTAATTACAAAATTGGTCCTTTACTAGCAAAAAGACCAAATTACTCTTTGACTAACAGTCAAATCTAATAGAGGTAGCCTAAAGGACCATTTATGTAACAAATTCTTAAATAAAGGACTAAAAATACAAGAATTTTGCTTAAAGGACCAAACTTACAAAAGACCCATATCTAAAAGGATGAAATTTGTAATTAACTCTAAAACATATTACAAAATCAATTTCTTTCTTTCGTTTGCCTTCCTAAAAAAAATCAATTTCTGCAATATAAGAATTTACTCAATTACTAGGTAACTATTGTGAAAATGAAAACCTTACAATTTACAAATAAAAGAAATCTCGACTGTTCTTAGTTAACATCTTCGTCAATCTTTTGAATTAAACACCACAAAACGGAAAGCTATAAAGGAAAATAAATCGGGTGATTTTTAGGTATTTCGATTAAAAAAATAAGAATGGGTTGCCTTCTTTTTATACTTTTTGTGCTCCTTAATATGATCAAAAAATGGGTAATGATAACTAGCCAATTTTTGTCATTTTTTGCCATTCATTTTCACAATGTTTTTAGAAAACTAAGTGGTCCATAGATGTAGCTTTCAAGAACTTTAATACTTAGTGTTAGTTAAATACCCTAAATTAATCATAATTTCTAACAACCTAACTTAAGAATCAATTTAAGTAGATATGAGATGCATAGCTTCTAGCTAGTCTTCTACTATATCATTATAATTAATGGTTACTGTTCAGTATATATGGGCATGCATATATATATATATCATAGGTGTGGGTTACCCGGTCTTTTTGTTATTGTATAAGACATGTGGAAATATAATTGATAATGAACCAACACCAACGTACAGTAATAATTTACTTTGTTTTTATCCATCCTCTCAAAGAGTTCAGAAACGTTTGCAATGACGTAATAACCAACAGCATTGCAACTTAGATCACTCGTACGTACACCACCATAACCACATGTCCCATCTTGGTTTGCCGAGTACAGTAACTACCATTAGAAAGGAACCATGTAATTAAATAAATCAAATGAGGCTTCATATCTTTCTATTATTTTCTTATGTTTATACTCATAACATCCATACATAGTAAAAATAATATAGAAGAAGTGAAAAGAAAATTATAAATTCCACGTATTATCTTGTGATAGATATATAGATAAAATAAAAGAAAATTATTTTAACATCCATACAAGCTAATTAAGATAGATTATTAAGGTTAGAGAAAGTTTATATTTTAGGTTTATTTAAGCGAGTATAAATAATTTTTTTTTTATTTTGTAGTTTAGTTGAGTTATACCAAATTAAATTTAAAAAAACGGTTATCTTAAATTTAAGTTGAGGTCTTGACTTCAAACCTATGTACATCTAAAATGAATTTTTCCTTTTTGAATTTTTTTATGCTGTTAGTATTCTTCGTATATTTTATATATATTGCCTTTTTTAAGTATTGATCTCCGCATCAAATCCATAGTTGTAAATAATGTAAGACGCGATGTGGTGAAGTTAAACCTCGAGCTTTAGAAGTCATAGCAAAGTCATGACATTATTCAAGCTATGACTTAAAGTGAGAGTTTTGTATATTGTTTATGATTATTATATATATATATATATATATATATATATATATATATAGGAGGGTTCATTCGAGAACCGTTGTTATTGTGAGAACCGCGAGAACCAATCTCAGTCGTTCCTTGTATATGGGAAGTTCATGGATGGAGAACGTGGAGGGATATAGTGTAGCAGGGTGCATGTGAGGAATTCATGGGTGGGGCAATGACATTGAAGGAGGGGGAATTGGACGGCTCAGATTTGTTTTCGCGGTTCTCGCACCAAGAATGGTTCTCGCATAAACTTTTTCATATATATATATATATATATATATATATATATATATATATATATATATATATATATATATATATATATATATATATATATATATATATGAGAATGTTCAAATGAGAACGATAAATTAAGTAAGATTGGGAGACTCAATCTCAGCCGTTCATTTTGTAAGTGAAATTCATGGATAGAGAGCGTGAAGGGATAGAGTGTGGCAGGGTGCATGTGAGGAATTCATGGGTGGACAATGACATTAAAAGAGGGAGAATTGGACGGCTGAGATTGAGTCTCCGATTCTCACAAATATTTTCTCATTTGAACCTTTACCTATATATATATATATATATATATATATATATATATATATATATATATATATATATATATATGAAAAAATTCAAACGAGAACTGTTTTTCGTACGAGAACCGCGAGAACCAATCTAAGACGTTCAATTCCTCTTCCTTCAATGTCATTGCACACCCATGAATCCATTACACGCATCCTGTCACACTTGATCCCCCACGCTCCACATCCATGGGTTCAACTTTATCAAATCAACGGCTAAGATTGGTTATCTAACAAAAAACAGTTCTCGTTTGAACCCTCCCCTATATATATATATATATATATATATATATATATATATATATATATATATATATATATATATATATATATATCTTCCTAATAATATCCCCGATACGAAAAAAAAGAACAATAATAACGAAAGAATTGAAGTTTCATGAAAGTGTTTTGCGGAAAAATAAAAGAAATCACCGGAAGTCTATATATAATTAATATGACTTGAGAGTAATCGTCAATCCACTAAGACAATAACATAAAAATTAAAATAATATTAAACCTAAAACTGTTGCCAAAAACATTCAATTGTTAAACTTGTAATTGAAATTAGTCGATCAAAGCTCTTACTGATTTCGGGTGTGACATCCGTCGAAGAATGAATAACGTATAGAAGGTCTAAAACAATTATCATAATGACAAGTGAAGCTTGACGAATCTTGTCTGATCCAGTAGCATATAATGTTCAACTCTATCAGCGCGGAAGAAATTCACAACAAGAAAAATCCGTTTTAGGCTATGCGTTGTTAAGGTAACCCTTATCCAATGTCATGCTATATCATTATTCCTCCTTTACCTATCTCTTTATCCAATTTTCAAGTTATACCTTATCCAATCTTTTTTTATTTTTCTTATTCTTTTTTTTTATTTAAACAAATAACCAATTATATAAATAATATATTTCATTAATTCAATTAAATAAAAATTCACACAAGACTACAAATAAAAATTACATAATTTTAACTTAAAAAAAGTTTTAAAATAAAAAATATACATAATATTAAAAACTAAAAACTAGTCATCTTCGTTGTCGTGGATTTGAATACTCCAAATGTGTTCGCCCAAATCGGACCGAAGGTTGTTATGAGTCTACCGGTTTTTGACTTCTCGAACATTTGCTGCCCGTTGTTCATCGCTGATAGTTACTTCTATATCATCCGCTACAAGGTCGTCGTCATCGAAACTGCAAATCGCATGGCCTTTGTCTTCGAGAATCATGTTGTGTAATATTATGCAAGCGTACATGATATTCCTCAATTTTGCCATCGTCAGTGCTCGTGCCGGGTGGTGTAGAATGTGCCAACGTTGATTAAGCACACCAAAAGCACGTTCAACATCTTTCCTCGCCAATTCTTGTACGGACTTAAACTTTTTCCTTTTGTTGTCTTGTGGGCACGTAAATGATTTGGCGAAAGTTGTCCACTCCGGATATATACCATCGACAAGATAATATCCGTGTTTGTAAGTCACTCCATTCACCTCAAATGTACAATCCGGTGCTTTGTCGTCATACACGTTGTTCAATATAGGCGATTGATCAAGAACATTGATTGATGTCATTGTTAGAACCGGAAACTCCGAAGAATGCATGCCAAATCCATAGATCATGGGATGTCACCACCTCTAGCATAATTGTCGGATGCTCATGATCACCTCTCATTATTGGCCTCTCCATGCTACATGGAAATTAGCCCAAGCCCAATGCGTACAGTCTATGCTACTTAGCATGCCGGGAAAGCCGTGTTTCAATTCATGCGCGGCGTACAAATTCTGAACATCATCATTAGTAGGCTTGCATAAATATTTTTTTATAGAGATGGATAATATCTTTGCAAAAATTGTCTATGCAATCCCGTGAGGTCTTATCCGACATCCTCAAGTACTCGTCAAGAGAATAAGTAGCCGTTCCGTATGCCAATTGTCGAATAGCAGAAGTACACTTTTGTTCCGGTGAAAACCCTTTCCGGCCTCTAGCATACCACAACCACGTGAAAAATTCATACTTTTGTTTAAGATCGTGAACTATACGCTCGAATAAACCTTTGCTCATCCAAAAACGTCGCCTAAACATATCATCATCGTATACCGGGGTCTCGCTAAAATAGTCGCGAATGAGCATCTCGTATCCAGCTAGTCGATCTCTATTTTTCGGCGGCGTTCTAGTTTGTACACTCGATATTTCCTCGTCGTCATCAAAAATAAGTTCTGAAACTGTCTAAAAACTTCTTGCAACATAGTGTTATTTCTCGCGAAACAATCAGCACTAGTAGTTATTGCCTCGTTTGGTAAATCCATATTCCTTGTAGATGAAAAAAGTATAAAAAGTGATGTATATGAAAGAAAAGGTAGAAGTAGAAAAGAGGAGTTGTTTGATTTAAAAAAAGAAGTGGTAATATTTATACGTAAAGTTCGTTAATTAAAAAAAAAGAAAAAAAAAACTAACGGTCGAATATTTATAAAATAGCCGTTGGAGGGGGGGGGGGTGGGGATCTCGGTTGACGTGTCGAGTACGAGAGCCCGAAGGACCAACTCGCTGGGCTATCCCGATGATGCGTTTTGGTGTTCCCCAGCCAACTCGCTGCTACCCGATGTCATCGGGTAGCCCACAACGTGCAGCCTTAGCGACTTCTTTTCTAGAGACAACAAATATCAGTCACTAGCACCATCATTAGTAACAATATATTAAGTCGTCACTGATTTTGATAATTGCTTCAAGGGCAACGGATACTAAATTGCCTACACTCATTAATTAGTCACTAAACGGAAAAAAGGAAATTAAAGAAAATATATTTTTTCCAAATTTATAGTGACCAATAAATAGGAGTACCCACTCATTAATTGAGACATAGTGACAAAAATAGTCTTCTTCTTTTTTTTTTTTTTTTTTTTAGTCTTCTTCTTCACACTATGGACCAATTAGCGAGTTAATGAGGTGAGTGACCACAATATAGTGGTCAATATATGTTTTATTAGCTATTTACGTAAGTTAGAAAATTAGTGAGTTAATATGGTGAATGGTCACATAGTAGAGTTGTAGCCTGTTTTAAAGCATTTCCTTTAATATTTGTAGATTAAACTTTCCCAGAAGAACAACTATTATCATTCTTTATTTGAAGAAACCAATCTTTTATTGCTCCTAATTACGATATATAAAACTAACAGCTGTAGCAGATATGTTTTTTTACGAGTAAAAATACAGCAATATAAAGTTTGACTATTGACTAACAAATACAAGAATTTGACTTGCGCTACACTGGAGCGGAGGTTGAATTATGAGTTTTTTAATTATCATGATCAAAGGATTCAAAACTATGACTAGATTCACTTCTCATTTCTCTCTCTATATATGTATCTCTTAATTTCTCTCTCTGCTCGTATGTAATGTAAGAGCATAGATATATAAGTATTACATAATTATAAAGACGAGAAGAAATATAGAAGGAGAAATGATGTAGTGCAAGAAACTTATAGAAGACGGAACAACAATGGCACATGGTCTCTTCAGTTCAGCCCTGTCATAGTATCAACGTGAACAACAATGGCATATGAAGATACCTACCACCGCCACCACCGTCTCTTCCTTTGTTTCGCCACCTTTCTCCTCCACTCTTTCTCCGCCGCCGATGACGCTTCAGTCATGTCTGAGCTCCTCACCTCCCTCTCTCCTCCTCCATCTAACTGGAAAGGCAACGACTTCTGTTCTTGGGATGGAATTACATGTGACAAATCCAAACGTGTCATCGCCATTAATCTTGCTTCTAAATCCCTCACCGGAAACCTCCCCTCCGGCCTGAATCAGCTCTCACAGCTCAAAACCCTCTCCCTCCAACGCAACTCCCTCTCTGGCCCCTTACCCACCTTATCAAACCTAACTCTCCTTCTAGAAGTATCCCTCGATAGCAACAATTTCAGTTCTATTCCCCATGATTTCTTCTTAGGTCTAACTAGTCTGCAGAGTTTTTCCATCTCCGACAACGGTGATTTGTCTCCATGGGTTCTTCCCAATTATCTCACAGAGATTACCAATTTGCAGACTTTTCAAGCGAGTAACGCGAATATAATGGGTTCAATCCCGGACATCTTTGATAGTTTCCTTAATTTGAAAAATCTCCAGCTATCTTACAACAATCTCACAGGAAACCTACCCAAGAGTTTTGGAGGATTGATAATTCAGAATCTTTGGCTAAACCATCAACTCATTGGGCTTTCTGGTACGCTTGATGTGCTTTCCTCTATGACAGAACTTTCTCAAGTATGGTTGCAAGCTAATGCTTTCACCGGTGCTATCCCCGATCTTTCCAAATGTACTAATTTGTTCGATCTACAACTCCGGGATAATCTGTTAACCGGAGCAGTTCCTCCTTCTCTGACGTCCCTCCCTAAATTAGCAAACATTACATTACAAAACAACTACTTACAAGGTGAATTGCCAGAGTTTGCCACTGGTGTTAATGCTAATCTTGGAATCGAAATTAACAGTTTTTGTTTGCCTAGGCGGGGACCTTGTGATCTTCAGGTGACAACACTCCTTGAGGTCGCCAGAGCAATTGGCTATCCACTGTCATTAGCAGAATCTTGGAAAGGAAACGATGCTTGCGAAAGATGGACCTTCATTACTTGTGATTCTTTTGGGAAGAATGTCACTAGTGTGAACTTCTCTAAGCAAAACTTTTCCGGTACCATTTTGCCGGCCTTTGCAAATTTGACTTCGTTAAGAAGCTTAATTTTAAACGATAACAATCTTGTGGGTTCTGTCCCTCCATCTTTGACATCAATCCCCAATCTTCAACTTTTTGATGTATCCACCAATAATTTATCTGGTCCTATACCAGAATTCCCAAAAACAGTGAATTTTTTACGTGATGGTAATCAGTTTTTAGGTCAAAACATTCCTACCGCACCCATCGGCCCACCTGGTTCTGCAAAAGGGTCATCTCTTTCTACTGGCATGATTGTCGGGATTGTTTTTGGTGTTCTTATTTTCATCGGGATTGTATTGTTTGTATCTTTTAAATGTTGTGCAAAAAAGAGACACCAAAAGTGTGTCCATGTTGAGAATCCAAAACTGCATGTTTCTGAAGGTGGGAATGTTGAAATCTCCTTCCAAGTTCTTCAAGAAGCCACTAATAAGTTCAGTGAAGAAAATATTATAGGAAAAGGAGGATTCGGGGTTGTTTACAAAGGCGAATTACACGATGGAACCAAGATTGCAGTCAAGAGAATGAAATCAAGTGTCATGGGAAACAAAGGGCTAAATGAATTTCAAGCTGAGATTGTGTTTCTGGCAAAAGTCAGACACCGACACCTTGTGGCTCTTCATGGCCATTGTATCAATGGAAATGAACGACTTTTGGTCTATGAATACATGCCACAAGGAAGTTTAAGTCAACATCTGTTTAAATGGAGGGAACATAAGACACCTCCTCTAAATTGGAAACAAAGAGTTTCAATAGCTTTGGATGTGGCACGAGGGATCGAGTATTTGCATAGTTTGGCACAATCGAGCTTCATTCATCGAGACTTAAAACCTTCTAATATTCTTCTTGATGATTGCTTAAGAGCCAAAGTTGCAGATTTCGGTTTGGTTAAAAACGCTCCTGATGGGAAATACTCTGTTTCAACCCGAGTTGCTGGAACATTTGGTTATCTTGCACCTGAGTATGCTGGTTAGTGCTTTCGCATAAACAATTTCATAATTTAACTGTTTCAAGATTAGTAGTCCTTTAATTTCTAGAAACTAACAAGATAATATTTTTAAATGCTTGGGTTCAAGATATTTGATCTTCGAAGTTAAAGCCACTAAAAATATAAGCTATTATGCGTTCGGTTTGTGGTAATATTTGGATTTTTGTTCACTAAGAAGTAAAAAGACAAGATCGTTAATGCATTTGCTTTCAAGAATATTTGTGATCTTTGTCAAAAGCAGGACTTAAAAATACCAGAATTTTTATAACTTTTGCAATTTTTCTTGATAAAAAGAAAAGCCATCACACATTTGTTTTTAAAATTGTTGATGGTTGCACTACAAAAAAATATCATATATCTACGCTTTACAAAAAGCATGTAAAACCTTTAAGCGTTGTCACACTTATAACCGTGAAAAATAGTTTAATAATAAAGATGGTTAAAAAAAGAAAAAAATTAACATTTATAGATGTGTATATTTATTTTTAAAAGTCCACGCTTTTAAATGTGATAATTTAGTAATAATTAAATAGATGATTATGAAGTTCACACTTAATTGCGTAGACTTTTGTAACTCTAGAATTATTTTCAAAATTTTCACGCTTCGAAGTGTGACCATTTAGATAATTTGTCAACACTAATAAATGTGAATTTTAACTCCAATTTTTACACTTTCAAATGTAAAGATTTGGTATTAATTAGTAACACCCATTTTTTCACGTTTGACAGTAATTCTCCACGGTTTTAAGTGTATTAATATTGATAAAAAAATATGAATAATCGGTATATATCTTTTTTGTAGGGGGTGTTTGTTTTAGCTTTATTTATGAAGGGCTTATTTTTCCGGCTTATTTTTTATAAGCCCATTTTTTTGGCTTATTTTTCAAGAGTCTGGCTTATTTTCTTATTATAACTCATAATAAGCTCAAAAGTCATAAAATAAACCGAAAAAAACTAACTTATAAAAAATAAGCCCGAAAAATAAGCCTTAAATAAGCTAAAACTAACAATCCCGTAGTGTTGTCGTTAGAGAGACTCTAAGAAACCGGAGTCTATAACAAATTATGACTTTTCTTGATCAAAACAGCTACAGGGAGAGTGACTACAAAAGTGGATGTTTATGCATTTGGAGTAGTTTTGATGGAATTAATAACAGGAAGAAAAGCCTTAGACGATTCTATGCCTGATGAGAGGTGTCATTTGGTGACATGGTTTAGGAGGGTTCTTATCTCAAAGGAAAACCAGTTAAAGACTGTTGACCAAACTCTTGATATTGAAAACGAAGAAACACTTGATAGCATCTTAAAGGTCATTGAGCTTGCGTGCCATTGCACGGCCAACAAGCCGTTTCAAAGACCTAACTTGGGCCACGTGGTCAACAATTTGGGCCCTCTTGTTGAACAATGGAAACCTTCTCGGCTTGAAGAAGAAGATGGGTATGGAAGCGACCTACATATGAGCCTTCCTCGATCCCTTCAAAGTTGGCACGCCGATGAGGGTACTTCTAGTACATTTGATATTTCTGTTATGAACATTAATAATACTTTTTAGCTCAAGGGGTTTTGTGAAACCTTGTGATTAAATCTTGGATTAGAAGGGGATCTAGATTAAGATTACACTTCTAGTTAAACAAAGATTCTTGGAGAACAACTATAAATAAGGCTTAATTTCTTTTGTTTTCTATAAGAAATTGTATTCCATCAAGGCTTAATTGTATGTTTGGTTCATAAAGAGTATTACAATAAAGTTGTGTGCTCTTGTGCTTCCTTGAGTTCGTGGGGATTAATTAAGAATCACTTCAGGTTCTACAATGTCATTTAGCAAAACGCAATCAGACATTATTCCCTCTAAACCTTTGAGTAGTTTGGGTGGTACGATATCATTGTAAAGCTATCCGTTATACTCCCTCTCTTCCTTTTCCTTACCTACTGTCACATCAACGCCGCATCATTTTTCCCCCTCTTCCCTTTCCTTTACCCACTACAAGCGTTATACCTTCCCTTTCCTCCCATTTTTTATTTTATTTTTATATTTAATAAATCATTATTAAACTAATTTTTTTTTCATTAATAATATTAATAAAAAAAAAAATTACATACGATAATAAAAAATTACATAATTTTTAATCCCATACGATAATAATAAAAAAATTATATAATTTTAAATTCCAATACATAAAATAAATAAACTACAACTAGTTTTCGTTCTCGGGTACTTGAATACTCCAAATGTGTTCGACCAAGTCTGACCGAAGGTTGATATGAGTCTCCCGGTTATTGACTTGTCGAACGGTTTTTGCCCGTTGTTCCTCACTGATATGTGCTTCAATATCATCCGCTACAAGGTCGTCATCACCGAAATCATAAATCGCAGTTCCTTCATCTTTGAGAATCGTGTTGTGTAATATTATGCACGCGTACATAATATTTCTTAGTCGTGTCGGAGTCCATGGTCGTGCCAGGTTGTGAAGAATATGTCAACGCTGTTTAAGCACACCAAAAGCTCGTTCAACGTCTTTTCTTGCCGATTCTTGCCGGGTCTTAAACTTTCTCCTTTTCTCATCTTGTGGGAATGTAAATGATTTGACGAATGTTGCCCAATCCGGATATATCCCACCGGCAAGATAATATCCGTGTTTGTACTCTACTCCATTCACCTCAAATGGGCAATCGGGAGCTTTATCGTCGTACACATCGTTGAATATTGGCGACTGATTGAGAACGTTGATGTCGTTATTGGAACCGGCAACACCAAAGAATGCATGCCAGATCCACAAATCGTGAGATGCCACCGCCTCTAGCATAATTGTCTGTCGCTCATGGTCGCCTCTCATATATTGACCTCTCCATGCATTCGGGCAATTTGCCCAAGGCCAATGAGTACAGTCTATGCTACCAAGCATGCGGGGAAAGCCGTGTTTGGCCTCATGGGTGGCATACAATGTATGAACATCATTATAAGTAGGTTTGCATAAGTATTTTCTTTTATAGAGATGAACGATACCTTCGCAGAAAGTGTATATGCAATCCCGTGATGTTTTCTCCGACATCCTCAAGTACTCGTCAAGAGAATCGGCAGCGGTCTTGTATGCTAATTGTCGGATAGCAGAAGTACACTTTTGAATCGGTGAAAACCCTTTCCACCCTCTTGCGTCCCATGCCAACTTGAAAAATTCATACTCATTCTCGAGATCCTCAACAATGATTTGTAATCGTTCGTAAACTGTCTGGTAGTGACTTGTTTTCAATATGGTTGATAACCACGTAATGCCATAAAATTGTTTACACAATTACCACAACCACGTTGGGGCTTTTCAAATTGATGGTTAGTTGGTGAGTAAACTTTTCAGAAACTAATACTCAACATAATTACCAGGTAGCTAGTGAAATAATCGTCATGTTAGTGAGTTTTGTAACTACCCTTACAACTTGAAATTTTATATATTGATTTTAGTTGTTTAAGTTTTCTTATTTTTAACTAATAACTTCACAAATAAAATAAAAGTTATTATTACATAGCTATTTGAATTCAGTTTTATCTTATGTTTTCAACAATATTTAATTAACCAATTAAAAAGTATATTCAAATAATTTACGTATGTATAAACAAAATCTATTATATGTTAGGATATTAATTTCATGTGATGTAATTTAAATTTAACTAGAATGATATATCTATATATTATTTCACTTTTAATATATTAAGTTTATAAATTTTAATATATAAATAAATAATTGACTAATAAAAGTGTATTTGCTCAAATAACTAAACATTTGATTTTAAAAGTGAAATACCTAAAATTCATTAATATTATAATAAAATTTTAAGCCGTGAAATATTTAAAAAAAAAAGAATGTGAATAAAAATATCAATATTAATGTTTTATTTACGTTAACACTAGTTAACGAGGATTCTTCGCAACTATAATATGTTACGCTATTGTTTATATGAGTTAGTTGATAAAACTCTTTTTCTACCCAATTTTTCCTTTCATAAACAATGTTAAAATACAAATTTTAATTTTCTCATTGTAGGGACAAGTGGCAATCGACAGCAAATGATGATGAATTTTTCTTAGTTTCAGACCAATGACTTGACTTTAAAAAAAAGTGCCTTAACATTGGTGGCAACTTGATTGGGAAGAAAATTTGCGTTTCCTTTTATCAGGGGATTCAAAGGTTGTACCGGGTCAACCGGAGCAAGACAAAGTGAGTTATCTATACATATATTAATGTTTAGTGTATAATACACATGATTAATTGTATAGACAGACCAAGGTCTATTAAAGTTTTTAATTGGGGGTTTCTTTGTATCTATTATGCTTTATAAATTATTTAAGGATTGATGTAGCACACACTACTAATGAGATATCCATTATTCTATATAGTACAAGAGCATTAATGTTTCTAATTATATCTCCTCTCTCTCCTTCCCGCTGCTTCTTTGCCACCGCCGCCACTAAACAACGGTTGGACATCGTCGCGCATTGTCTCCATGTCTATCCTTTAGGTAATTATTTTTATCTCATTTGTGGCTTGAGCTTTTAATTTGTATTAGGCCTATCAAGTTGCAGATTGTAACAATTCACCTCAACAAGCAATTATATTCTAGAATTTGAAATACTAAGGAGTTGTTTGGTTGGAGGGAATTTATGGGAATTTGTAGGAATTGGCATTTAATTCCTAGACATTCATATGTTTGGTTCAACTTTGATCTATGGAATTGGAATCTTGGTATGGAAAACTTTCCCTTAAACGAAGGACTTCATAGTCGTTCCATTTAGCAAAGGATTCCAATTCCTTCCTTCATGCTCAACATGATCCTTCGACTAGGAAACGACGATTGGCGACCAGCGACTGGCAAACGGCGATTGGCGAGTAGCAACCGGCGACTAGCGAGCAGCGACCAGCAACCTCCGTCTAGGTCTACTACCTTACAACCTTCAACTAGGATTAGGGCTTTGGCCTACGACCTTCGACTGCGGCGAAAACCTCACGATTTGGGGTGATGGTGGTGGCAGCTTCAACTACGGTTTGAGGTCCCGGTGAGCTTCGATGGTGGGGCGGTGGTGGAGGTTGGGATGTGGCGGTGGTTATGGATGGCGGTTGTAGATCTAATTAGTTGTGGCGTGGAAGGTGTGAATTCCAATTCCTTATGTACAGGTAACCAAACACAATGAGCCAAGATTTGGATTCCAAAACCAGCTTCAAATTCCATTTCCTTCCTACATTCCAATTCCTTAAAAAACAATCCGTGAACCAAACACTACCTAAGCATGTGTCACTTGATTTCCCTCAAACATCCATTTTACCACCCTTAGTATATCTATCCACCATCTAAAATTTTTAGATTATGAACTTTCGACGGCAATGGTCATAACTTCCTTCAAAACAAATTAGTAACGAAACATATACATTGATGATCCATGTATTTGTAACATGGTCCCTACAAAATCTATCTCATCGTTGACAAAAATCTTAAATTGTATCAATAAAGGAATGGACGATTCTATATAGCCCCCTTGATAATCTAGATGGCCACGTTTGATGAGACATATGTGAGTATATGACATGCATTTAAAGTTGTAATTGAGTGATTTTGACATGTGTGGTATGTGAGAGGAGAGGGGACAAATAGTAGCACCCTAAGGGGTGTTTGAATGTTTGATTTGAGAAAATTTAAGGGAATTGGAATCTAATTCCAACCAATTCCCTTGTTTTGTTTAACTTTTGGTATGGAAACGGATTGCTAAATGAAACCAAAATTCCAATAGATGGAGGATTTCACATTCCATCCAAGTTTGGATGGAATTCACTTTCCATTTTTTCTACCTTTACCTCTACCCGCCTTCTTCCTCCGATGACACAAACGACGATGACACAGATGACGATTAGGGCTTGGAGCTTTGCCGGTGATTATGGTTCAACCTCCATTGATGACACCTCCGCCTGTTGCCAATGGTTAGGTTTCGACCTTCGTTCACTAATCTCTAGTTCGATGACACAGACGTCAATTATGGCTTCGAGCTTCCTTCCCTAATGTCGAGTTCGATGACACAAACGGTGGCGAGATGGTGGGTTGCGATTAGGGCCTCGACGGTGGCGAGATGGTAGGCTGCGATTAGGGCTTCGACCGGCGACCGACGTTTGTGGAAGCTGGCTTCTATTAGGGCTTCACCTGCAATGGTGGTTGGATGGTGGTGGCATCTCATATTTGGGTGGTTTGTGGTGGGGTGGTGTTACAGTGGAATTCCAATTCTTAACACTATCAAACACGTGAGGTAAGGATTTACATTCCAATTCTAAATCCTTCAAATTCCAATACCTTGAAGGATTCCAATTTCATTGAAAAAAAGCAGCCAACCAAACACCCCCTAAACGAATTCTGCATCTCGGGCACGGATAGAAAAAATAATAATCACTAACAAAGGCATAGCTAAACATCTATTGTAACACAAAGTTTACTGTCACTCTAAGTATAAAGGTTTTTGATAACCAAAGGTCATCAAAAGTAAAGGTTTAGTGGCATACATATCTCATGAAAAGATATAGTGACGTAAAGATGTTGTCACAAAAAGATGGTCAGTTCCCTAAGCTCATACGACCTACGCCTCCTTCAGTTACAGATTTTGGTCACTAATTCATGGGAACCAGTTTATTTATCTTTTTGCATTTACTAAATTACAAATAGACCTAAAAAACTACAGAATGATAGATTGTCAAGACTGTGCACTAGGGGTGTTCACGGGGCGGGGCGGGTAGTGACTTTTTTGTAACCCGCAACTGCGGGGCGGGTATCTAATATCAAAAACCGAAACCGAACCGCAAGCAGCGGGTACCCGTTGTGCGGGTACCCGAAGGGAGGCGGGTATCCACGGTTCGGGTCACGGGTACCCTAAAATTGAATTTTTATATATTTGTTGTTTTCAACAAGTTTAGATTCATAATAAAACAATAAACAACGGAAGAAACTAGTCAACAATAATGAATAAATCACTAGTAGAAATCAAACAGATCTTCTATGAGAACCTTGTAAAAACAAAAAAAACCGATATGATCAAAGTTGGCACTTCTGATCGATTTAAGTATCTCCATTTTGAACTCTCGATCGTTGTAGGCCTGCAAATTCTCGATATCAAAACTAAAAATATGAAGTGGGGGAGACGGTATGGGCTACTAGAGGTAAGTTAGGTAGTTTTGAGCAATTTAAGTTTTTTATAATGGTTTTGTTATTTCATATTAAACAATATATATATATATATATATATATATATATATATATATATATATCTTAAAGCATTCGGGGCGGGGCGGGTACCCGCGGATATCAAAATTTAAAAACCGTACCCGCCCCGCATTTAGCGGGTACCCTAGTTTTCGGGTTTTTTCGGGTCACGGGTTTTACGGGTATCGGTTTTTTCGGTTTCGGTTCACGCGGGGCAGGTCGTTTCTCGGTTACTCGGTTTTTTTGAACACCCCTACTGTGCACCATATGAATATATATGAGGAACTCAAAATAAAAACAAGTTAAAATGTCATTTTTATAAATGATATAAAATTTTCGCTAAGCAAGAAAAAGTAATCTATATAGAGATATGGGTGTTGCTCCTACCAATACGATTCCAAAACGAGACAAGATAAATATATTTTTTATCGATAATAATGAGTACAGCGCATCTTTATATACGATATAACTCATTACTTCAGCAATCAACTTCCTGGTTTCAGTTATAGAATTTTTAGCCGCTAAAATCTTATGTTGTTCAGTTGTTGCCGCCTCTAATGTCTTGGTAGCTCTCCGGGCTTCACCTATCAACATATTGGCTCTTAAGATAGCTTATTAGCTTCATGTATTTTGGGACCTAAAGGTGCTCTTTGTGCACAAATATTCTTTATCATCTCTAACTTGTATCTAGTATGTGGATCATTGAATCTAGCCTAAAACTAAAGCTATGAGCTGGTAGCTGATGAAGTCAATGTAAAGAATCTAGTGCTTCCTTGCTCCCCGGCATGAAAATGGCAGCAATCTTTTTAACAGTTTGATGTCAGAGCAGTGATGTATCAATAAATCAAATCATCTTAATTAAGGATTTTTTCTAACGACAATATGTATTATATATTATAATAAACTAGCAATAAGTTAGAAATATACAAGTTACATTAGAGATTCTTGTGAATGATTTAGGCACCAATATTACCAAAAAAGCCTCCTATTTAGTTTGCCCTTTGTATTTAGCCAACAAAATGTGAGACTTTGGATTTTGCCAAAGAGGGTCAGCGTAGGGATTTCCTTTTCATCGAATATCTTTGAGTGCCGTTGAGACCAAAGTAACCAACAAAATACGAAGATCGTAGCAGAGAATGCCTCCATTCTTGACCCTTTAAAGCTCGATAGAGATCCCTTGAAGATTTCTCTAATGGAAGATGGAATTTGTGAGTCTATGCGCCATCATTTCTTAATGAACACCAACAAGGCTTTTGCATGGTCATTGAACAAAAACAAATGTTCTTCTCTTTCGAAGCTTGCTCAACAAAAGGTACACCCAATGCTATCTAGTTGCAATCCCCTGATTAGAAGATTCTAACGGATAGGTAGCCTAAGGTGTATACACTACTACAAAAAACACATTCAGACCCCCGATTTTAGACCCGGTTTTTTTAAAAATCACCAAAAACCGAGCTTAAAAGGTCAGACGCGCGTTTTTAAAGATTCAGTCCCGGTTATTTACTACAAAAACCGGGTCTGAATGTCTGGAAAACATTCTGGCCCGGTTTTTTTTATAAGAAACCGGGTCTAAATATTGTACTATCTGCGCCTTACTAATTTATGAACACATTCAGACCCGGTTTGTTATTAAAGAACCGGGTCTAAAAATTCAAATCCTATCAGACCCCATTTTTTATTGAAAACAGGGTCTAATTTCTATACCTGATTCTTCATTGTCGTCTGAAAAAACCCTAAATCAAGAACTACCTTTACTCTCTCCTTAGCCTCTTCCCCTCCAGACACCATCTACTCCGGCTACGCTCATCACCACCCTTCTCATCGTTGGCTCCCGCTTTCATCTTCTACAAGCTGAAACCCGACGGCGACTGCTACTCCGACCTCTTTGAGCACGGCCAGCCTTTCCACTGCAGCTCCGCCCTTTATAACCACCCCTCTTTGCTGTCAACGACATTCGAGACAATCATCATTTGTGGTTAGCTCCCAGGTACGCTCGATCTATGTTTCAATCATCAATTTCGTCGAGCCTCTCCATCGCACCTATGCCCTTTGTGATTGCTCCTCTCTGCCGTCGCTGACCTTTGAGACAATCGACCTTTGTGGTTAGCTCGCTGCTACACTCAATCTATGTTTCCATCACGGCCGATTTTTATGAAATCTTAACTATAACATTGGCCTCATTGAACTTTTTGCCTGGATTACAGAGCAATTAGGCAATCAAACTGTTACCACGAAGAAGGGCACGAGGCTGCTTGTGAATACGAGAGTAAACATTATATGCTTTTGTTTGGATTAGTTCAAATAGTAGCTTCTCAAATACCCAACAATTTTCATACAAAATGGCTATCTATTATTGCTGCAATCATGTCTTTCACCTATTCTTTTATTGGAATTGGACTAGGATTAGCCCAAGTAATAGGTAATGTATCTCTATATTCAAATCTTGATCTTCCTGGCATAGCACAAGCAATTTAAATGTGTCATCAGATCAAGTTGCTTGTTGAATACGTGATTGCAGGAAAAGGGAATATTGAAGGTAGCATCAATGGAATCTCTACTAGTTTTTTCATCATTTGTCTCAATTTTTGAATTTTTTAATGGATGATTTGATTCATTTTGTTGATATCTTCCTTTTCAATTATTGAATTTTTATCACGAACAGGCTTATTATATTGATTCCCAACTGCCAAATGCCAACAACATTACAAGAACAAGCAACTGTGACTTGACTGTTGGAACCACAGGTATCATATTATCACCAAGTTCTTTAGGTATTATAGTGTATTAAGCCTTTTTTATCATTTATTGAGGAAAATTCAATTCAGTCAATAGTTAGAGGATGGATTTAATTTTGAATTAGAGATCATTCTCTTTGGAGGCTTTTGATTTGGTTATTTGTGAGATATCAACCGGTGGATCACTACAGGCATAAGTATGTTCGAATAGTCATTTTGGTGAATGGATTTTCTATTGGATTTACATGCATTGTAGTAGGATTGTTTTTTTTAAGCTTGGTTTTGGTTCATAGGGTATGTCCTATGTTGTCCCCCTTGCTTCTTGTATCTCAATTGGTTTTTATTTATTACTTAATAGTTGTTTATTATCATTGTGATGTTACATGAGTTGTATATTATTAGCTGGTAAAATCAGGAAAAAAATATAAGAACAAAAATATTTTTTTTTAAAATTTAATAGATTCAGACCCGGTTTTTTAATATAAAACAAGGCTTAAAAAGTGAACATTTAAGCCTTAAAAAAGAAGAATCAAACCCGGTTTTTTACCATAAAACCGGGCTTGAAAGTAGATTTAGACCCGGTTTTTTAACCGGGCTTGAATCATCAGACTTTCAGGCTCCCCCCCTTTCAGACCCCTACAAAACCGGGCCTGAAGGGCTTAAAAAACCGGGTCTGAATGTGTTTTTTGTAGTAGTGATAAGACGCCATACCATTATATTTACCTTTCTAGGAATGGACCTAATCCACATCGATTGAACACCGCTTGTTGACGAGAGAGAAAGATCGTCAATTTTCCTTTTGAGGGAGGAAACTGAGAAGTAACCGGAGGGCTCTAAGTCCCAGGACCTACGAAGACAGGTTCCAACATCATTCGTAATGGAGAAGAGATCTTTAAGGTCAATGTGAACTGACTGAGAGACTCAAATATGTATAATTGCACCCCGAACACCTTTTTCTTGAGTCAAGTGGGTCGAATTTAAGACCCTTAACATAATACCATGAAGAGATTCAATGACTTTCTTCCAAGGAGAACCATTATCAGTCTTTAACCTCCACCACCATTTCGACGGTTCACCATTCTACCAATATATCTTTTTCTTAGTACTTGTTTCCAACTAATCCAAGATATCTTTTTCTTAGACCGTTCACCACACCAAAAGAAGTCTTTCCTTTTTTTTCTAGTTGTTTTAGCACTTTTTTAGGAGCCTTGTATAAGGAGAAAAGATAAGATCCAAAGGTGCCAAGAACTGATTTACAAAGAACCATTCTACCAGCGTAGGAGAGTGAGTGTTGGTTGAATGGTAAGATTAAATGAAATCTCTCCTTACAATAGACATGAGAGGTATACAATATATAGATATGAATGTTACAATAAAACCCCTTATAAACATTACTAATAACAAAAGAGACTACAATTATTACATGAGACTAATATCCCCCCTCAAGCGGAACGGTGGCGGACCGATGCGTAACAGGCTACGAAACTGCTCAAATTGCTGTCGAGGAAGACTCTTTGTGAAAATATCCGCAACCTGGAGCTTGGTTGGAACAAACATGGTGAGGAGTTTGCCAGACGTGACTAACTCTCGAACAAAATGATAGTCAAGATCAATGTGCTTAGCTCGCTTGTGAGATACCGGGTTTTGAGTAAGAAATAGAGCACTTTGATTGTCACAAAGAAGAGTAGGTCGACCGGTAGGCAAGGCATGAAGCTCACGTAAAAGGTGAGTAAGCCAGATGATTTCAGCAGCCGTGTTAGCCATGGCTCGATATTCAGATTCGCAACTGGAACGAGAAACGGTCGGTTGCTTCTTTGCACTCCAAGATACAAGGTTACCCCCCAGGAATATCGAGTAGCCATACGTGGAGCGACGAGTATCAAGACATCTGGTCCAATCAGCATCTGAGTAACCGACAAGGGTGGTGTGCTTGGGCCGAGAGAAGGTTAGACCATAGGCAACCGTGCCTTCGACATAACGAATGAGACGCTTGACAGCCTGATAATGAGCAATAGTCGGAGCAGATAAAAACTGGCTAACTTGGTTAACAGCGTATGCTATATCCGGTCTAGTGACGGTCAAGTACTGAAGGGCACCAACCAGAGATCGATAGTGAGTAGGATCTTCATAAGGTGTACCATCTTGAACAAAGGAAGTGTTCGAGGAGAGAGGAGTATGTACGGGTTTCGAGTCAAGCAATCCCGCACGAGAAATAATGTCATGAGCATATTTTGATTGGTTGAGAAACAAGCCTGTAGGAAGATGTATAGCTTCCAACCCCAAAAAATAATTTAAGCGCCCAAGATCTTTGATCCTAAACTCAGCATGAAGTTGAGAAATGAATGATCTAATCACAGAGGAATCAGAACCGGTGAGAATTAAATCATCCACATAAACCAGAAGGTAGAGAATACACGAGTCACGTTTAAAGACAAAAAGGGACGGATCAGCACGACTGCATGAGAAGCCATGAGCCACCAAAAACGTGCTAAGACGATGAAACAAAGCCCTAGGTGCTTGTTTCAAGCCATAAATAGCTTTGTGTAGTTGACACACATGATTAGGAAACCGAGGATCAGAAAATCCCGGTGGTTGTTGCATATACACCGTGTCATTGAGAGTGCCATGTAAAAAGGCATTGTTGACATCAAGTTGATGTAATGGCCAGTTGTTGATAACAGCAAGAGTTAAAACGACCCGAATAGTGGCGGCTTTTACAACGGGGCTAAAGGTATGAGAGTAATCGAGCCCGGGAACCTGACTGAAGCCTTGGGCAACAAGACGAGCTTTGTGACGCTCAACAGACCCATCGGCCCGATATTTAGTGCGAAACAACCACTTACACCCAACAATATTTTTGTCAGAAGGACGAGGAACCAGTGACCAAGTACTATTGTTTGTGAGCGCAGACATTTCGGAGCGCATCGCCTCGAGCCATTTAGGATCTTTCATTGCATCGGTGTATAATGCGGGATCCGTAGAAGAAAACAAAGCCGAATAAAGACCATGATTATGAACATGAGTCAAGTCCGCCCTATGTTTGGGTTTAAAAATTCCAGCCTTTGCACGGGTAACCATGGGATGACCGGTAGGAGGCGGAGGTGAGCCAGGGGGCGTGGGAGGAGATGGAGCAGGTGGTGGTGAGGCAAGAGGTGTATCAGGTGGTGGTGAGACAGGAGGTGTTTCGGAAGGTGAGCCAGGTTCGGAATCGTTTGAAAGCGTGGTAGTGGTAGGTGAAGGAATAGGATCAATACAAACTCCACAAATAGGCGACGATGATGGAGATGAAACAGGTGGCGAGGGAGGAGGTATCGAAGAGTTCATATGAGATGTGATGGACGGAGTATCGAAAAAAAATGATTGTAAGGGTAAACTTGATAGCGGAGCATGCATGACAGAATCCCCAAGAGGAAAACATGACTCGTCAAATCGAGCATGACGAGTAATATAAATACGTGACGTCACTGAATCTAAACATTGATAGCCTTTGTACTGGGAGCTATAGCCAATAAAAACACATGGTAAGCTGCGTGGTGAAAGTTTGTGAGCAGCGTAATCACGTAAATAGGGGTACACCCTACACCCAAACGGCTTGAAATTGTCATACGAGGGTATACGCCCAAATAAAATTTCAAACGGAGACTTCATGGATAAAACCTTTGTAGGAAGTCTGTTAATAATATAAACAGCAGAGCTGAAGGCGTGAACCCAGTAAAATGCAGGAATATGACCATGAAACATCATAGCAAGCCCAGTTTCAATAATATGATGGTGTTTGCGTTCGGCACGGCCATTTTGTTGCGGTGTATACGGGCATGAGATTTGATGAAAAATTCCATGTTTCTGTAATAAATCTTTAACATGATGATTTATAAACTCCGTACCGCCATCACTTTGAAAAACTTTTATTTTTGAAGAAAACTGATTTTGTACAAAGGTGATGAACATAGCAAAAATAATATGAAAGTCCGATTTGGACTTCAGCGGGTAAAGCCAAGTAAAACGTGAATAATCATCAACAAACATCACATAATAACGGTATGAGTCAACCGATGTAACGGGTGACGGGCCCCAAAGATCACAATGTATCAAATCTAACACATTTAAAGCACGTTTCGGATTATCATCAAATGGTAATCGATGTGACTTAGCAAGCTGACAAGGGGAGCAAGTAACTGGTTTTGGTAAAATAGAAGAAACCAACAAGTGTCCAAGTTTATTTAAAACAGAAATCGTGTCAAAAGACACATGTCCCAATCGTGAGTGCCACAATTCATAAGAAGCTTTGGCCTTGGAGCGAGCAAAACCACCAAAAATTTCGGGTGAGGTTGATAAAACATATAGCCCCCGATCACATCGTCCTTGAGCTAGAACCATTTTCGTTAGACGATCCTGAATAGAGAAACAAGATTTAGAAAATACCACATCCACATCATTGTCATGAGTAAGTTTACTAATAGATAACAAGTTTTTAGTTATACGAGGAACCACCAAAACATCCTGTAATCGTAGTCCATTTGCAAGGGTAGTATTTCCTACATATGAAATAGGAAGAGTATTACCATTTCCGAATTGCACCGAGGAGTCACCCGTAAACTGCTCTGGTTGAGAAACCGAACCAGAAGAAGAAACCATGTGATCAGTAGCGCCAGAGTCAACAAACCAATCTGGACCAGACGTATTCAGGTGACATTTCGCAAGAAAAGCTTTTGCGAGATTAGCCTCGGTGGTGGGAGGCGGGTTAGAAAATGAGGCAAGTCGGGGACAAACATTAGCATAGTGCCCATTTTGACGACATAGTTGACAATGAGGAGGGCGGCGTCCACGACCACGACCACCACCACCCCTAAAAATACGACCCCCTCTCCCACGAGACGGGGAAGAATCTGCACGAGCCGAGAAAGCCATAGGAGGGGCAGAAGCATGGATTGATTTAAGAAATATTTCATGACCCTCAGCTTGTGCTAGTAAATCTCGAAAATTATAGGGGGTACGGGAGGCACGTATAGCTGTAGAGAATGTCTCAAATGAAGAACCAAGTCCACATAAAAACCAATGAGTCTTGTCGGACTCATCGACGGCATGGCCAATAGCCGCTAGTTGATCACAGATAAGTTTAAATTTTCTGCCAAAATCAGAAACACTGGAGGTACCTTTAGTGAGATGACGTAGTTGATCTCGGAGGTTTTGAACACAGGGAAGAGTTGCCATAAGCAGATTCAAGAGCAAGCCAAATCTCACGAGCTGAAGTGAGACCCACGACTTCCGAGAACGCTTCTTCAGACAACGAGGCTTGAAGAAGAATAACAGCCCGTTGATTGGCAGCCAGCCATTCAGCAAAGGCGGGATTCACAGTGAGCTTATCATCGATCAATATTTCGGAAGGCGGGGCTGTTGAGGAACCATCAACATGATCAAGAGGCTGCTGGTAATTTAGTAAAGGAGACATTTGGTTCTTCCATAGCAAATAATTTGATGAAGAAAGCCTTATAGTGATGAGATGAAGGATAGTATTCATGGGGAGGGTGGAATCGTGAGAAGCCATGGGAGGGAGAAGAAGGAGGAGAAGAGACAAGGGAGGGAGAGGAAGAAGAAAGGAGGCCGGTTAGAGGGGAGGGGAAGAGGAAGGGTGAGTGGCTCTTGATACCATAAGATTAAATGAAATCTCTCCTTACAATAGACATGAGAGGTATACAATATATAGATATGAATGTTACAATAAAACCCCTTATAAACATTACTAATAACAAAAGAGACTACAATTATTACATCAGACTAATAAATGGGTTGACCAAGATAATGTTTATCTTGGAGTGTTGATCAAGTTTCATACTTATCTAATTGATCAAGTTTAATGATTATCTAGTTAATCAAGTTTCATGCTTATCTACAATATTTCCTATTTTGATGGTTATGGATAGAATAGGAATAGTTATCCAATACGTCTTCTTAATCTATATATAGTGATACCGATGTATAGATTCAATAGGACGATTGTTAGAGTTTTTGTGATACCGAATTTCTCTAATTAATCAACGCGTTTATTGGTTGGTTATTTGTTCGTATTATTGTTATCGTTTTCAATTGGTATCAGAGCCGGCGATTTCTAACACCGGCGTCTGAGTTCGATCGGATAAAAAAAAGCCGCTTTCTATCTTGTTCTGCGATTGGCTCCATATATTTACTTCCAATTCATACAAGGTAGGTAGAATTGGTTTTGTTGAATTAATTTGACTTTGCTGCCATACGATTTTTGAATTAATTCATACGTGGATGGAATGAATTAATTCATAAGTGGAGGATTTTGACTTTGAATTAATTTCATGCATATGTCTTTAGTTCATACGACGTTGCTTGTTCATACGACTTTGTTTTGAATTAATTCGTACGACGTTGTTTTTTTTTTCTTTCGGTAAATATCATCGAGTTGGAACCAGTCCAATGTCTCTCGACATTAGTTGAGCGTAGTAGGAACAATCCTGGAAACCGTTGATTGGCCTACGCGAGTTCAACACAAACCGAAAGCATCTTTCTAGCCGTGAGATAAGGGTTGGATAAATCCCCATTAAAGACTTATTCGCGTACTCGGAAGAAGTTTCAGATGACAGGGGTCCAGTGAACCAGACGGTAGCAAAGGAATCAAACACGTTGACGTTTCAATTTCCAGTATTAATGTCAACCAATTACACCATATGGAGGATGCGAATGGAAGTCCTCCTAGGAATTCATGGGGTCTGGGATGTGATAGAACCGGGCTCAGACGACACCAAGAAGAACAACATTGTGAAGGGTCTTCTATTTCAATCGATACCGGAAGAACTGATCCTTTAAATCGGTAATATTAAAACAGGGAAGGAGATGTGGGACGCAATAAAATCACGTAACTTGGGAGCGGATCGGGTTAAAGAAGCACGGTTACAAACACTAACTTCAGAGTTTGAGGGCTTAAGGATGAAGGAGACGAGTACGATTGATGAATTCTCATCCAAGCAATCCAGTATTGCATCGATCTCCGCGACTCTGGGAGAATCGATAACTCAACAGAAGTTAGTAAAGAAGTTTCTCACAAGCCTACCGGATCGCTTTATTAATATTGTGGCCGCACTCGAGCAAGTGTTGGATTTGAAAATCACCACTTTTGAAGAAGTTGTTGGAAGACTAAAAGCGTATGAGGAACGGATTAAAGGAACCAAGAAAGCAAGTGACTCTGAGGAGAAATTGCTTTACTCAAAATCGGAAAACACTAGTAGAAATCAAGACTCAAGCCGTGGTAGAGGTCGTGGTTCAAACCGAGGGGGTCGAGGACGTGGACGTGGTCGTGGTAGGGGTAACACCCAAAACCATGATAACCGGGATGATGAAAAGAAAAAAGGTAATAATAATGAGAAGCGAGATATGTCAAAAATTAAATGTTACCGTTGCAATAAATATGGACACTTTGTGTCAAGATGCCCGGACCGATGGCGTAACCATGAAGCAAACCTTAATGATGCTCAAGAAGGAGTGAATCACGAGGAAGGAACATTTTTTATGATGGAAGAAGAAACGGTGTTTCTAAATGAAGACAAATTTGTTCCTGCCAAAGTCAAACCAAACCAAGATGACGACGATGTTTGGTACCTCGACAATGGGGCAAGTAATCACATGACCGGGAAATACTCGTACTTTTCGGAGTTGAATGAACGGATAACCGGAAGAGTAAGGTTTGGAGATGGCTCGTGTGTTCGAATTGAAGGAAAAGGGTCAATTTTGTTCGAAGGTAAAAACGGTGAGCAAAAGGTGATGAAAGATATCTACTATATTCTCTCTCTTTGTAGCAATGTTATTAGTCTTGGCCAAATGACATTATCCGGTTGTGACATTAGAATGCATGGTGATTTCTTGACAATGAAAAATCAGAATGGAAGGTTGCTCATGAAGGTTCCGCGTAGTGAAAATCGTTTTTATAAAACACGACTTAAAGTTGGAAAACCCCAATGTTTGCAAGCAAAGATTGATGACGAGTCTTGGTTATGGCACGCGCGACTAGGCCATATCAACTTTGGTGCGATAAATATGATGCACAAGTTGACTAATGGAGTTCCGGTTTTGAAGCACCAAAAGGAAGTTTGTGAAGTTTGCGTGATAGGTAAACAAAACAAACATACCTTCCCGAAGAAAGCTAATTATAAGTCTAAAAATATTCTCGAGATGTTACTCGGAGATATTTGCGGACCTATTGATCCTCCCACTTAAGCCGGTAATGTTTATATTTTAGTTATTATTGATGACTTTTCTAGATACATGTGGTCTTTTTTGTTGAAGCACAAGAATGACGCGGCGGATGCAATCAAGAGATTTAAAAAGTCAATCGAAAACCGAACCGGCAAAGAGATAAAAACATTCCACACGGATAGAGGCGGTGAATTTACTTCAAACGATTTTAATCATTTTTGGAGCGACGAAGGTGTTGCAAGAATGTTAACGGCTCCATACTCACCCCAACAAAATGGCATAGTAGAACGACGAAACCGAACGCTAATTGAGATGATGCGATGTCTTATGAAAGCAAAAGAAGTTCCAAATCAATTTTGGGGTGAAGCCGTACGGCATGCGACTTATATCATAAACCGTACCCCTACGCGAGCATTGGTAGGAGTCACGCCTTATGAAAAATTCTATGGTCTAAAACCGAATCTCGAAGATTTGAAGGTGTTCGGATGTGTTGCGTATGAAAGAATTGTTTCAAAACACCTAAAGAAACTTGATGATAGATCGAGACCATTAATCTATTTCGGAAAGGAGCCGGGATCGGGAGGTGTTCGTTTATTTAATCCGCATGAAAATAAAATTGTTATAAGCAATAATGTAATTTATGATGAGAAAGTGTCATGGAATTGGAAAAAAGAAGAAAAGTATTTGCGTGAAGGCAGTAGCCACAAGGAAAATGAATCTGGTACATTTGTTATACCATGGATTGCAACAAATGGGCCTGTTTGTTCAAGCCCAATAGCAACCGAAGATGTACAATCCACAGCCACGCCACAACAACCTCTCGTAGCAAGCCCAACTACAACAAGCCCAGCAACAGGGGGTAATTTTATCGAACCCGAGAGTAGCGAAGATAATGAACTTGAAGGTATCGATGTAAATCAGCCCACCGCGGTACGTCGCTCTAATCGAACTTCTGTGTTACCGATTCGTTTAAACGATTACGAGCTAAACATGTATGAATTAATGTTGACTTTTGACGAGGAGCCGAGGAATTTTAAAGAAGCCGTTTTGAAACCCGAATGGCTCAAGGCGATGACAAGCGAGATCGAGTCGATCGAAAAAAACAAAACTTGGAAACTAGTGCCTCTACCCAAGAATGTCAAACCAATCGGATTAAAGTGGTTATATAAAATCAAAAGAAATGCAGACGGATCTATTTCACGGTATAAAGCACGGCTCGTAGCAAAAGGTTATGTACAAGAATACGGCATTGATTTTGATGAAGTCTTCGCGCCGGTAGCTCGACTCGAGACAATACGATTATTGATTGCTCTCGCGGCCGGGAAAGGATGGAAGATTTACCACTTAGATGTGAAGACGGCCTTCTTACACGGTGAGTTGAAAAAAGAAGTGTACGTAAGTCAACCCAAGGGTTTCGAAAAGGCGGGAGAGGAAGGAAAAGTTTATAAGTTAGCTAAAGCTTTATATGGCTTACGTCAAGCACCAAGGGCGTGGAACATTAAGCTTGATGGCATCTTACGAGAAATGGGTTTTAAACGGTGCTTGCAAGAATCGGCGGTTTACAAAAAGGTTTCGAGAGGCGAATATATCATTGTGGCCGTGTACGTGGATGATTTATTTGTAACGGGAACGTGTCATGAAATAACTAGCCAATTCAAAAGCATGATGTCCTCAAAGTTCGAAATGTCGGATCTTGGCTTGTTGACTTATTATTTGGGCATTGAAGTTTCTCAAGAAAAGGGGTGTGTAACAATCAAGCAAACGAACTATGCTATGAAGATCTTGAAAGAGGCGGGCATGGAAGACTGTAATGCTTCACAATGTCCAATGGAACCGGGATTAAAATTGTCGAAAGCCGAGAATGAACCAGAAGTTGAAGCCACTCATTATCGGAGGGTAGTAGGGTGCTTGCGCTACCTCCTTCACACTCGTCCGGACTTATCTTACTCAGTCGGGGTAGTGAGTCGTTATATGCAAAGTCCGAGAGAATCTCATGCGCGTGCGATCAAGCAAACTCTTCGTTACCTTCGTGGTACAATTTCGCTTGGAATTAGATATGAGAAATGCAACGAGTTGAAACTTCTGGGTTATAGTGACAGTAGCCATAATGTAGATGCGGATGATGGTCGGAGCACTACTGGTCATATTTTCTTTCTTGGTAAATCCCCTATCACTTGGTGTTCGCAAAAGCAAGATACCGTGGCTTTATCTTCATGTGAAGCCGAATTCATGGCAGCTACTTCAGCAGCATGTCAAGCAAAAGGACGACCGAGTTATCTAAAAATCCGGTGTTTCACGGGAGGAGCAAACACATTCATACTCGTTTCCACTTCATTCGAGAACGTGTGGAAAACGAGCAAGTTGAAGTCGAACACGTGGCAGGTAATGAACAAGTGGCGGATCCTCTAACGAAGGCCTTAGCAAGAGTAAGGTTCGGTGAAATGAGGTCATTGCTCGGTGTGTGCGAGTTGCCGTCTCAACCATTCATGGGGTGATTGTTGGTTGAATGGGTTGACCAAGATAATGCTTATCTTGGAGTGTTGATCAAGTTTCATACTTATCTAATTGACAAGTTTAATGATTATCTAGTTAATCAAGTTTCATGCTTATCTACAATATTTCCTATTTTGATGGTTATGGATAGAATAGGAATAGTTATCCAATACGTCTTCTTAATCTATATATAGTGATACCGATGTATAGATTCAATAGGACGATTGTTAGAGTTTTTGTGATACCGAATTTCTCTAATTAATCAACGCGTTTATTGGTTGGTTATTTGTTCGTATTATTGTTATCGTTTTCAGTGAGGACACCTTCCAAGATGAAAGTTTAGCTTTAAACTTAGAGAGTAGAAGTTGCCAACTAGCAACCCTAGACATTGAAGCACCAACTGGTATACCAAGGTATGTGAATAGGAATGACCCTGCGCTGCAATTGACTTTTCAAGCAAACCATTATAGAGTGTCTCGTTAAATATTAACTCCAAAAAATTTTAATTTTAAAATTAAAAAAATTTAATTTTAATTCTAAAGACTGGAAGCCAAGTGAAAGCATGAGGATTCTCATTAAAATTTTGGATATTTGAGAGCGACCATTTTCCAACAAATAAAGCATCATCATTGTAAAAAAAATAAAAAATGAGATATGACGGGGCCATTCTTGGGTGATTTTATACCTTCTAACATCGTTTTATTTAAGGCTTCATGAATAGAACCGTTTAAACCCTCTAAGGCTAAGATGAACAAGAGTGGGGCTAAAGGGTCACCTTGTCATTAGGGATGGCAAAAAACCCCGTACCCGATGGGGAACACGTTCTCCGACCCCGATTTGACCGGGGAATCCCCGAGTTGACCGGGGATGGGGATGGGGACGGGGATTCCCCGAACTTAGAAACGGGGATGGGGGCGGGGATGGGAATACCTCAATTCCCCGACCCCGACCCCGACCCCGATCTTATTATATATATATATATATATATATATATATATATATATATATATATATATATATATAATATTTAAAGTAAATTTTCTTATATAAATATGCATTTGTGTCAAATCTAATATTTTTTTTACTTTAATATGCATATTAATAAGATTGTTTTTTATTGGAATACGATTTATAAAACATAGAGAAAAGAAAACTAATATGATGAAATTACTAATATAGTTTTTTGTAAAATCGTCAATGAAAGTATTATAAGCATCTTTCATGAATATATATGTTAGAGAAATTATCTATTTGATCTATATTATTATGTGTATTATAGAACGAATAAGTAAATATATGATGTCTTTTATCAAGAACATTGCATATCTAACGAAACTATTAAAATACTTGATTGATTACATTTTGATAACATGTTGGGAGGGTTAAGTTAGATTTGTAATTCTAGTTTTGTATGAAAATTCTAATGTACATTTATTTAGAAAAATCGACTTTGTAGATGGAGAAAATCCCCGATTCCCCGCGGGGATCCCCGAAACCCTACGGGGATGGGGATGGGGATGCAAGTCAATTCCCCGACGGGGATGGGGGCGGGGATGGGGACCGGAGGTGGGGAACGGGGATGGGGATGGGAAGAGCAATCCCCGACACCCCCGACCCCGTTGCCATCCCTACTTGTCATACACCCTTTGCATTTGGAATTCTTTCGTAGGGCATCCGACTACTAGAACCGATGATTATAAAAAAAAATACTAAAAGGCAAGAGTTATCTGTTTTCCATTTTTAAAAGAGTTTTAGAAAATGACAAATTCTATTTTTCCTAAAAAAGTTTCGGTAAATTACATAACCAAACACCTTTTCATCTTCGACTTTGAAAAAACGGCGCTACCGCCGCCGCAAAGTCATCACCTCCGATGCGGTTGTAGGTCTAACCTTTTCCCATTTGGTCTACACCACCGTCATACCATGGGCGGCACATGTGGGACGGCTGGCCGCCGTTTTAAATAATCACCAAACAAATTTGATACACCTCACTCTATTAACTTTTTCAAGTTTTAATATAATTGATTGGAATTTGAATAATTAAGTTATAATAAGGTATTTACACTTTAGAATGTAACTAATAACATCTTATTCAATAACCAATTTAACATAGATTTCATCTATATTATAATAATTTTATATCAAGATGCTTTTTTAATATTTCAAAACCTACTCCTTTATATATATATATATATATATATATATATATATATATATATATATATATATATATATATATATATATATATATATATATATATATATATATATATATATATTGTTAAGGAACAAATGCTTACAATATATTTTTTTCTAAATTCTTAAACGTTGTAATATTTCTTATTGATAGTTTAACTAAAGAATTTATCATATAATATGCTAAATAAAAATATAATTTCATGACAAAACTAATATATTTTGTTACATTCATCAAATATCTAATACTGAGTGTACTTATCTAATAAAAAAATCTAATTACACATTAAGCCTAAGCCCTTTATTTTCTAGTGTGCACTTTAGTTTAATTGCAGCTATTAGAATACATGTTATTAAGTGACAATTCGATAAACGTACGTCTGTATATATATAGCCTTACAGTACCATGCATAACAACTACCATCTACTTACCTAAAAACTAGGGAAAACGAGTGAAGTATTACCCGCGCGTTGCAGCGGAGCTTAATTATGTTGAACAAAATATGAAAAAACTTGCATTCAAACATTAATATTCGAAACAAAACGACAAAATCTCAAATAATTAAAGTTGTAAAGCGTCGATCATTAGGTTAAAATTTAAAACGACCCATGTTTTGTTTTTTATATTACGCCAAACATAACCATCAAATTTTATCAATTCTTATAATCAAAGAATATTTTAACAAAGGAAAAAAAGAACTATTATAAAATGATCGCCGTTTTTTCATTTATAACATAAAAAAATTTAATATTATGATATGTTACAAAAATTTTATATCGAACAATAGATAAAAAAAGAGACGGTTAAAAAAATTTATTTATATTTACACTAAACATTACATATTAAAAGTTATAAGAGAAAAAAATAATTGATTAAACTAAATACCTTAATATAATAATATTAAAATTTAAATACTAAATAGCATAAAAACATAAATGTCACTCACGCATGAAAGGCAAAGCAAAAAAGAAAATAAAAAATAAAATAAAAAATAAGGGGCATCTACCAAGACTCGAACATGGGGCTTTTGACTTGAAGCATGCATTACTTGTCATCTCTGCTGCATTAATATAGTATTACTTTATGCATCTCTAAATATATAATATTTAATCAGAAAGTTACTATTCATTGAACAGTAACTTCCTGTTAAATGTTATATATATTAATATCCTAAACAACCTCGTGACTATAACTAATAGCCCCACATACACTCATACAGTCATACTTATCCAGTTGAATTTACTGCATAATTATCTATTATAACAAATAAATAAAAGACTAAATAAACCAATTACTAAAATACTAAATTAAAATATCATATCAAAATTAACTCCAACAACTGCAACAAATATAGCCAGCATTTCATGACCCCCGAACAGCTAAATAATCGCTCCCATAACAACTATTAGACTTCAAGAAATTCAACGGGTTCCATATTGAAATAATACCCCCGATCTCCCTCTAACCTCAAGAAAATTCAAGCCAAACGTACTGGATTTCAAGTTTATTTGTATTAGCCTTTGATCTGGGTTAAATACAAAAGACTCTTGAATCCCTAAAAATTGAATTTCAAGAAAACATAGCTCCATAATCCACTTTTGCTTCAGAAATATTTAACGAACCCTAAACCCTAAACATTTACGTCTTCCAAAATAATCAACGAACCCGTCGATCTGCTGGCATTACTCAAATTGTTTTGAGCTGTGGAATCTGCAACAACCTTATTTGAATCGATAGATTCAGTCGAATCCAGCGATCCCACCATGACGTAAGCTCTAGTTTGAGATTTAGAGTTACAAATTGAAGACAAACAAGTTGTTTTGTTGCCGACGCAATTGCACCGGGAGAAATTAAATACACCTAAAAACATTAATGTTGAGTAGTTTAAAAATAGAAAAAAAATATTCTATTTGTTAGAGTTATGTTTTCTTGTAGATTTTGCATGATAATTGTTTTACTTAATTAACTATTAAGATTAAGACATTGAAATCTAATTATTGTATTTGAGTTAACAATATTGCCATGATATTATGATCGACAAATTCAGGTTAAGGGTATGTTTGGCGGAAGTAGCTGGTAGCTGTAGCTGGAAGCTGTTAGCTGATAGCTGGAGATGAAAGTTGTTTATTTTATTTATATGTTCGGAAAATTAGCTGGTAGCTGGAGCTTAATAGTGTAAAATGACAACAAAGGACAAATTACAAAAATAGGAGGATTTATAAAATAATTAAAGAGGGTATTTAGGTAATTTGGTATATAAAAAGCTCCAGCTAGTTTTAAAAGCTACTTCAAGAAGCTTTTTGTTTTAGAACTTTTTTATTTAAAAAAAAATTCCAGCTTTTTCATCCGAACATAACTTTTAGCTTTTTCATTTTAAAACAAAAAGCTATCATCTCCAATAAGCTTCAAAAAGTTCCATACCGAACATACCCTAAGCATGAGGATATTTAAGGATTTAATTTATAATATATCCACCATCTTACATAACACACTTAAACATTGTAAATTTTTTAGGGTTTAGAAATTTTATTTTTAGAAAAATGTTGTATTTGAGTTTACAAAATATATGATTTTATAGCTAGCTAGCGTTAAGAGAGCTAATCACTCCAAATTGAATATTAATGATCAACTTTTGTCTTTCATATATTTCCACCGCTATTGCTATGAATGAGCCACTTAATTTCTATAAATAACTAATAGTAATCAAATTTAATATTAGAAAAATGATAACCACAGCCCTAAAGGCCGAGGACAGTAGTATAAAAGGTGATTTTAATTTCTAAAACTGATAATCATAACTCATGTTACATAATCAACCTTCCATGTTTGCAAAAGATTTACATTAATCATCTTTTAAATAACATTCAAACTTACCATTCATGAGTAATCATGACACATGGTTACCATTTTTAAAGCTTAGAATATTCATTTTTTCACTCTTATCCACAGCCCTTAGGGTTGTGGTTATCATTTTTCTTAATATTATTATATTTTTAGTTATTAATTCTTCTTAAAAAACAATTTAACAATTCAATTTGATCCTATTTCACGTCTGAAATTATTTAGATAGATTTTAGTTTATATAATCAATTTAAAAAAATTATAAATAAAATACTATGAATGATAGGTTTATAAAAAGTTAATGGTACGCAACTATTATTTGTTGATTAGTTTATTTTCCAATTTAACGAAAATGGAACTATCCTCTCTATCTGCAAGTGTACGCCTCGAGCCTCCTTCCTTCCTTTCTAATTAAATTGCCCTATTTGGCTATTTTTTACCCACAACCACCGCCTCTCACCGCTAGGGGTGTTCACGGGGCGGGGCGGGGCGTGTAGTAGAATTATTGTAAACCACCACTGCGGGGCGGGTATCTAGTTTTAGAAACCGTAACCGCCCCGCGAACAGCGGGTACCAGTTGTGCGGGTACCCGAAGAAAGACGGGTATCCACGGTTCGGGTTACGGGTACCCTAAAATTAAACTGTTTTTCATTTTTGCTATTTTCAACAAGTTTAGATTTATAATAAAACAATAAACAACGGTAAAAAGAAGTTACAATAATGGATAAATCACTAGTACAAATCAAACAAATCTTCAATAAGGGCCTCGTATAAACAAAATAACGATATGATCGAAGTTGACACTGGCGATCGATTTCGGTGTATCCATGTTAAACTCTCGATCGTAGCATGATTGCAAATCTCGATATAGAAGCTAAAAAAGAAGAATTGGGGAGACGGTGGGGGCTACTAGAGATAAGTTAAGTAGTTTTGAAGATTGTAAGTTTTTATATGCCTTTTGTTATATATATATATGTATATATATATATATATATATATATATATATATATATATATATATATATATATATATATATATATATATATAAGTTAAAAGCATACGGGGCGGGACGGGTACCCGCGGATATTGAATTTTAAAAACCGTACCCGCCCCACGTTTAGCGGGTACCCTAGTTTTCGGGTTTTTTCGGGTAACGGGTTCTGCGGATATCGGTTTTTTTGGTTTCGGTTCATGCGGGGCAGTTCGGTTTCTCGGTTTCTCGGTTTTTTTGAACACCCCTACTCACCGCCATAACCAAACATTAATGTTAAAGTCATTTGATGTAATCTTTTCCAAATGGATTACCATCGATTCTCCACTAATTCTATCTTCTCAGCTCTCACACGGTCTTCACCCATTCTCTATCCAGATCTAAGACGCCGTCTTTGGCTATTCCATGCTCGGCTTCTGGTCACCAGTTAGCCTTATTGTTCCGGAGGCTGCAGCCGCAACTACGTGCATCCATCGCTATCGCTCCACCTTTGCAAGCAACGCCCCCAATCACTATATGTGTTCTTTGTTTTCTTTTGTTATCTTGCAAGATGTTCAAAATCTTGCAAGTGCACGATATCGTGAGAAGAAGGAAAAATTACCACAAAGCCACTGATTTTCTCGTGAGAAAATGGCTAGATAATTTGCAAATTGATATATATATTAATGGGATGATCCAGACCTTCTATTTGACTGAGAATTGATCTCAATTTCAAAGAAAATGGAATTTTAAGGTGATTTTGATTTCTATTAAATGAAACTAATCCGACGGGCCTAGGTTAAGGCAAAGTCGGTTTAGTGGGACCAGCCTATGCCAAACAAGATTTACCCATAATCACCTAATGGACAATGTTTGCGTCCAATATATTGTTAGCAATGGCCAAATGATATAATTTCTGGATCAAAGCCGACCGTTACTTGGACCAAATTTAGTTCGGCATCGATGTCCTTGAAAGGTCGCTCGTAGGTTATTGTGCTTACCTACTTCCAAAGACATTCTCGTTGTTTCATCTTCCGCCTCATTGGGTGCATGAACGGCATGGAACGGTTGCTCCGGCGGCCCCGACTCCGACAACCACATTCTTTCCTCTTTTTTGTGTTCCTCTGTATCAGAACATATCCAATCTAGATATGCTAGGCAGTGTGATGACAACGCCGAAGCACTCCCCTGCGTATCTCTTTTGCCGTTAAAAAAAAAAGAACATATCCAATCTTCTTCTCCATCAGAAGAGCTATTGTCTGAGGATTTATCTTCTTTTTCCGTGGATTCAGCTCCATTTAAAGGGGGGATCAATCTTAAAGATTCAGTATAATATTATTTTACTCGAATAGAGTATTTAACCACCATCTATTAATACCTTACAATTATGTCCAATTCCTTTGTGATAATTGCAACTCTATCGTATGACCCCATTTAACAATATCCGAAAAGGCATCCGAGGACCATGCAACAGAAGGAACACCGTATACCAGCTCTCTTTGACATTAAACCCAGATCCTATTTGTGCATAGAGTCCAGTAACTCCATGTATCCTTTTCCTCCGTGAGAAACGACTCGGCATTCTCTTTAGTATCTTTTGTAGTAGTTTAGGGTACAAAATGTAAATACCTTAAGGGGTATTAAAACTTTCGTTTGAATCCTTAATCGAATAAGCAATACAGTTTATATTTCATCGACAGTGTGTGTGCTTGAAGTTCTCTCATGGTTTTCATCATTCAAACTCAAGTTCATACATATTCATTGTGGTATTGCTTCAACTATTAGTTGATGCTTGATAGAGTAAAGGGTACATTAAAATGATTGAATTCGAAGTGAAAGCATTGGGTTAATTCTTGAACAGCTCTGCGATTTTTGTAAGTTACGTTTTTTGTTTTTGCGCCTATGTACGGGATTAATGTTGGGGATGATTAAACTGGAATTGGTTATTGATTGGTGTTAATATATCATTGTTGATTGAGTTGGAACTGAATATTGTGAAGAATCTATGTTTATTAAGGTTTGCTTTGATCAAAGTTTCTCACGACTGTTCTTGGATCGCCAAAGAAATACAACTTTTCTTGAATCACTAGTTTCAACATCGCCAATCCAACATTCAAATTGGTTGATTCTCACTTGTGGATGAGTCCCAATCGCCAAGTTCCATCTTAGCTATAGCCATGTTTAGATCTTGGATCGCCAACCACGACTGTTCTTAAACAAACCAATCGCCAACTTTTCCATACAACAATTGCCAGTTTTTTTTAAAGCAATCGCCACTTCTTTAAAACCTATCGCCAAATTCTACACAATAATAGTCAAACTCACTTCAAGAATATCCATATCGCCAACTTCATTTACTCAAGATCCATATCGCCAACTTCACCATAGAAATCAATCGCCAATCTCCTTAACCAATAGCCAACCATTTCAATAGCCAACTACCATATTCAATAGCAATCTACAGTGTTGCTCCAGGACATTAACCTTTGGCAGGACTTAAAGCTTTTATAGAATTTTTTTTGTTTAAAAATCATCTTTGCATTCCATTTTAGCCAAAGTTAAGATCAATTCCTGCTTCGAGTCACCTTCTCCCATTACACTCAAAGATCCGCATTTTCAAGTATTGAGTTTTAACAATGACAAATGTTGAAAGTGATAGGTTTTCTTCATTTGGTTATGAGGTTAGTACTAAAAATTCTCAATTCATTAGAATGATTCATACTTTGCAAAATCAATATCAGAATTAGGAAAAGATAAACTCATTGTCGAGTCTTAGTTGCTAGATTAGACAACAATTACAATGACTTAGTTTAGTACAATCAAGAACTACCATCAGTAAATGATCAGCTGTCTTATGTACAAAGTAAGTTGAAACTTTGCGAAAAAACGGTTGAATATCTCAGTGAAGTAAACTCTGAAATTACTGTCATATAAAGGGATGCAAAAATTTAATGTAAAGATTGTTGGTGCAATCAAGATTAAATATTTATAAATTATTTTGATGATGTAATTTTAATAATTACTTAAAAAGAAATATTATTACAAAATCCAAGTTAATATGAAAATAATAAGTTTGGAAAAATAAGATAACAAATATAAATTTGCATTAACACAACACGAATAAATCATAATAATTAAAGTTGCTAAATTTTATGAAAAAATCAAACACTTGAAAAATCCATAAAGTTAAAATGACTATTAAACACCAACGAAAAATATTATAAAAAGTCATTTTTTACTTAAAAGTATTTTCATTTATAAAAACATTTCATATGATCTTAAAAGATATTTATTTCTGTAATAAAGGTTTTATAAAATAATTTGCCAACAATTATTAAACTAAAATATATTTCTATTTTGACAATTATGACAATACGTATTTTGGTATACAAGTTAGATATCTTTTAAAGGTATTATTATACTGCATATTAATGATTGGTGGATGAGATTTTGATGATATCTTGTCTTGGCCATTGTGCCACAAAAAAGTACAGAGGTGGCACAATGTAGGTCACGCATCTTAGAAGAGTACATTTATTGATATTTGTGCCAACCAAAGTACATAGTATAACAGTATTTATTTCTGGATATTTATCTACCAAAATGCAAATTTTAAAGTTGAAGCCAAGACATAACGATTACATTATAAACCGGCTCTAAAAGCTGTGCAAGTAGGCTACAGTCGCAAGTCACGGTCGACCATGGGCTGCGACCGTCCGGTCACTTGACAACTCACAATTCTCTCTCTTCAATCTCTATAAATGCACAATCATTTGTTCTTGATTTCTCACCTCTTGCAACTGAAATTCTCTAAATATTCTTATCACACACTTGTGATCTTACACTTATATATATATATATATATGTGTGTGATTATTGAAGTTGTTATATTCTTTGATTTATCAAACAACAACTCAAGATCTTGCAAGAGAAGTCAAGAGAGAGAGAGAGAGAGAGAGAGAGAAAGATCTTCATCTTCATATTCATACATTTACCTCTTGCTATTAGAGAGTGATTATTGTATACACCATTGTTGGTGTTTTGTGAGATTTGTTTGTTTGTTCTTGTGAGAAGAACAACATTGTTGGTAGTGGGTTTTACTATTCCCTACTTGTGTTCTTGTTCAAGTTTGTGGGAAAGAACTTGTTCATATCTTCTTGTTGAAGAAGACTTGAGTTCTTGGTGAATAACTTATTTTGAGCTCTTGGATTAGAGCTTGGAGTGGTTGTCACCTACCATTCAAAGGTGATTGTATTCAGTGGTCACTTCAGATTTAAGAGGACTTTTGTACGTTGTGCTAGTGAAATTCTTGACGGAGGTCAAGGAGTGGATGTAGGTTGGAGTTCAACCGAACCACTATAACTCTTGGTGTCGTCTCTCTAACCCTTAACAATTTCTTATACTTGCACTTTATATTCTTGCACCTACACTATTGCATTAATATTTCTGCTTTTACATTTACGCACTTACATTCTCGTCTTCATATTCTTGCACTTACACTTCAATTTACTTTCAAGTGATTTACTTTATTGTCAAGAATATACTTATGTTTATTTATATATAGTGAAAGGTTCAAATGAGAACCTTAAATTAAGTGAGAATGGGAGACTCAATCCTAGTCGTCTGATTCCCCCTCCTTCAATGTCATTGCCCACCAATGAATTCCTCATATGCACCCTGCCACACTCTATCCCCTCACACTCTCTATCCATGAATTTCACTTACAAAATGAATGACCGAGATTAAGTCTCCATTCTCATTTAATTTCTCATTCTCATTTGAACCTTCCACTTTATATATATACATATATATTTACGTATAATTATGTATATATACTACTAAATACTTATATCGATTTATATACTTCTGCCATTATACATATTCCGCATATCATTATTTATTGATTATCATTATTGTAGAAATTATTGTTTAATTCGAATAAAGAAGACGTAGAAACTATTCAACCCCCCTTCTAGTTTCTATAATTGGTATCAGAGTAAGTTGCTCTCAATTTGTTCAAGTTTTATAAAAAATATAAAAACTAAACTTTTCAAATTTTGAGTTGATCCATGGCTCAAGAAAACTATGTTGAGGGTTGTTCTATGTCTAGACCTCCACTACTTGAAACTGACGGATTTTGCTATTGGAAACGCTTCTTTGAAATTAATGTCAAAGCAAAGGATTATAACCTATGAGGTATTAATGAAAATGGTGACTTTAAACCCGAAAATGACCCCACCCGTAATCTTTCAGGCCGCAACTAAATGATGAAGGCCTCAGGATTTACTAATTTGGGGAATAGGGCTAGTGCATTGTGAAGTTATGAGTGTTGCTAGTGCCTTGTGAAGTTATGAGTGTTGATGGTAATTCTAAATGGTCAAAATGTTAATTCTAAATGGTCAAAGTGTTGACTAAGTTAGTGTAGAAAATATGTTGGTGGCTGTCGGTTATTTAGGAGGTAATGGTAGGAAGTTATGGACAACTCACGTATTGTATTAGGTGTTTTAAGTTTGCTTAGATTTTATTTTTTTGATGTTTTCTGTAATTTGTTCTTCCACTATTGAGAAATAAGAAGAGAAAATCACCACAATTCATTATCTGCTCTAAACATAATTCTTTTGCCAAATTTTACTATTATTTTTGTTATTATTCGATTTGTTCAAACCGACCCGTCATTGGCGGACCTAGGTATAATGGGGAGGGATCACGGGACACCGGTCTTTTTACGGTTCGTAGTGTAAATTTTCGATTTTTTGAGACGGTGCTACCGATAAATTTTCGGAGTGCTACCGGTAAATTTTCGGAGTGCTACTGGTGATGCCACCAAAATCAAAGGAAAAATGAAACTTTTTTAAAAAAATGATAAGAAATAGTTTAATTTTTCAATTTATACCTTTAAAATACTTTAGTTTACCTTTAAAATAGCATTTTAGTTAACATGACTTCATATAAATTGTGTTTTGTTTTAAATTTTGGCTCTAAAATACCAGAATAACAGCCGAAACCCTCGTTAATCCGAACCGATTAACCGGAAACCCGAGAAAAAACCCGAACCACGCCCTCAATTTTATTTAATTTTATTTTCGCATTATATGGTGCTACCGGTCAAAAAAATTCCTGGGTCCGCCCCTGCGACCCGTCTTGACTCGCAACACAACCCACTAATGTTGTTACCTCAAGTATGATGTGCCCCCGATGAAGTTATTTTTAGGGTCCGCCTCTGGTTCTAGTTATATATTCTCTCTCGTTTCTGTTGCTTCTTTACCACCACTGCCACTAAACAATGGTTGGCCGCCACTGCATATCGTCTTGTGTCTATTATTTGAACCTTAGATAATTATTTGTATCTTTACCACCCTTAGATAATTATATGTATCTCATTTGTGGCTTAAGCTTCTAATTTGTATTAGACCTATCAATGTTGCAGATTGTAACAATTACCTCAACATGTAGTTATATTTTAGGATTTGAAATCCTAAGCATTTGATTGATGAGTCACTTAATTTCCCTGGATCATCCATTTTACCACCCTCCGTATATTTATCCTCCATTTCAGTTTTACTAGTTATGATCTTTCGATGTCAATGGTCATAACTTCCATCAATATTTCCAACAATAGTAACGAAACATATACATCGATGATCCATGTATTTTGTAAAATGGTCCCTACAAAATGTATGTCATTACTGACAAAAATCCTAAATTCAGTGTATAAAGGAATTTTGCATCCCTGAAAAAAAAATAACTGACAAAGAAATAGCTAAGCATCTATTGTGACATCAAATTTAAGTCACTATAAATGTAAAGGTTTTTGATAACCAAATAATTTCGGTCATTAAAAGTGTAAAAGGTTTGTGAAATACATTAATTATGAAAAGCAACTTAGCGACATACATATTATAGTCACAACAAGGTGGTCATTTCCCGCAGTTCATTACGACTTACGCCTCCTTCAGTTACAAATATTGGTCACTAATTCCTGTGAACCATTTATTTATCTTCTTGTATTTATTACAAATAGACCTAATAAAATAGAGAGTGAAAGCATGTGAACAGTGTGCACCGCAGAACTCAAAATAAAAATAAGGTAAAGCGTCATTTTTTATAATGATATAAAATTTGTCACTAAGCAAGATAAAGAGATCGAATTTTATGGATAATAATGAATGATAAGAATGTCTATAGACTTGAGAGAAATGTTCAATATAGTCCATACTTATTGCATAGTCTCAAGGGACTAATCTTAGCCCTTGAATCAGCCCCATCAATGATCCAGATTTAATTTTAAAAATTTGGGCGGAGTGACATTTTCGTAATTAACATGTAATGATTTTACCATCACATTGGATTGTATACTGAATCACATGTGATTTTATATTAAATCACATGTGATTAAATATTAAAATTTAGGACTATGCTTTTTATATGGACTATATTGAACACGTACAACTCATAGACTTGATATAACTCATTGCTTTAACGTACAATATATCAACTTCTTAGGTTCTATTAAAGAATTTCCAGCCACTAGACTCTTATGTTGTTGCCGCCTGTAATATCTCGGTAACTCTCTGGGCTTCACCCATTAACTAAAGCTAGAAAAGAACTAAAGCTATGATCGAGCTTGTAGCTAATTATCAAGTGAATGTAAAGAATCTAGTGCTTCCTTCTTTGTTCCCTGCCATGAAAAAGGATGTCAGGGGCAGCGATCTATCAATTGATATCAAATCATCTTAAATAAGGATGATTATAAAAAAGTTAAAAAAACAAGAATTATCTGTTTTCTATTTTAATAGAACTTTAAAAAAAAATGAAAATTCTATTTTTCTTAATTTTCAAAGAAAATTTTCCCTACAAGGCTACAACGAAACAAACCATCCTTTTCCAATTAATATAATATCAGGAGCATTAAAATAGATCAAGTAATCACTCTTTTATCATGGATATAAACTTTGACACAGCCACAAAATTAATTGGCGGTTGCCGTGTGATCACCACTTCATCACCTACAACCGCTGCAATGGCCGGCGATAAGAATATCTTGATCGTCGCTTTACGCCGGGCAAGGCCACATCAACCCATCTCTCCGATTTGCCGACCACCTCATCAAATTCGGCGCCCACGTCACCTTCACCACCGGTTTCTCCATCGTAAGTTCAACACGTATCCACAAGGAAACCATCCCCCCGGCCTAACATTCTCCGACGGCATGCACGAGACCAACAAGCAATCTGTAGAACCCGTGGTATCAAGTATCAAACAATATATGAAGCAATCAACACAATGATGAAGTTCTTGAAGGTATACGTAAGATAGAACGAGAGCGATAGTATACGGCCAAGAAACCAGTATTCGATCAAATGAAAGCTTACTTAGAATAGGATTAACCAAGTAGTACTTATACCCCTTGGGTATTTACAAATTGTACCCTAAACTATTATTAATATTAAATAACAACTAAACTATTAAAAATTTCACTAGAATGGAATGAACACAACTAAGGGTTCTAACAATCTTCCCCTTTGTGTTCATTTTACAATTAAGCATAACAGATAATAAGAAATCAGTTGAATTCAACAATTAATCTTCCCCTTTCTGATATTTTTACGCACCTCCAGTCGGTCAGAAATTGCATCAATAGCTCTGATACCACATCATGTCGGGATCGAACAGAAAAGTGATATTCATCTGAACAACGCTGGTTAGAATTGATATTACGTCTAAGTTCATTAACTGCATCTGAAACTTTATTAAGTGCACCATCCACTCTATCTTCCAAATTGTTGATTGAAGTTGAAATCTGGAGTTGTAGAGTGGAGCTCATATCTTTCATTTGTTGTTGTAAAGCAGCAAGAGTCTTATCTACTTGCAACAACCGGGCTAATAAAATGTTTCGCAGTTCGTCAACTGGCACAGTGTATGCGTCTGATTGTTGACGAGGCTGAGGTTGATGGGGTGGGGATTTTGGTTTTGAAAGGTACCTCAGTATAGGGGCTTTGCCTTTATCCACAAGAGCACCAGTGGTGGTACTCTCTATCCCTTGAGTGTGGGTTGGCTTTAATTTTGCTAGGGATGATTGAAGGCTATGACTGAGTTGATCCGTAGTGGACTGGGGGTATTGTAACTCCGGGTCCACTTAGGATCCCCGTTGACACCGTTACTGATGTAGCATCAGTTTGGTGGCCTACGTTCAGAGCTGGCGTGATGTTAACTCTTGTAGGACTTCCCCCCGATCCTCGTAAGTCGTAACACACCTGTGGTAAATGGTACTACAGGAGTTCCGGCTTGGCCACGAAGACCAGCAAATGACTCAAAAGGTGTATGTGTCCTAAAAATGGATAAAACATTTTGTGATGTAGGAACTAGACTCTTAGTGGTCAAAGAACGTTCAGTGTGGGGCAGATTACCACTTGCTTCAATACCACCGACCTCCGAGCGAAGTGGTGATAGATTATGTGCAAATCCCCCGTGTGAAATTGTAACATCCATCTGTTGAGAGATAGACGAGTGGTTTGGGTGATAGATTATGTGCAAATCCTCCTTAGGTAGGGTCTCCCGGTTGTGGTTGACCCATTAGAGAATTATCTAACCTATATTTAATCACAACATTTGATTGTTGATCAGCCAGTAACAAAAGAGCTTCTGGAATTCGCATTGATTTGAATTTCAGATCCCCTTTATCCTTCTGCATGTATTTAAGATTTGGCGGCTTAACATATTCAACCTGAGGTCGCGTAGGTATCTCAGTGAATTTGTTCAAGAAATGATCAATTACGATTGAGAAGAACCGCATATAAGGTATGAAGGTTTGCTTGATCTTTGGCTTTTCTCGCACACGGAGTTGTTCAATGATATCCTTCCAGATGATAGCAGCATAGTTGTAGTGCTTGTGCATGGCAATCCCATAAAAGAGATCCATGAAGTTGAAATTGCAGTTATCAAACCCTGCATGTTTTGCGGAGAGACATTTGTTGACAATCATAAACAGGGATGCCCAAGGATCGGGTAACAACATCCGTTTAAACCAAGGTTCTAAAAAACGTGAGGCGTGGCGTGGCGGCGAGGTAAAGCCTCAAGTTTTAGAAGCCATGGCGAGCCATGGCGTTTTTTAAGGCGGCACCTAAGGCGTCAATTTTGTATATATTTCATAAATATTTATATCCAATTTATCATTATTAATATACAAATTACACAAAGTTACACAAATTAGGGGCAAAGTAACATATATAAATTACAAAATACAAATTTATAGAAGTTCAAAACACGCGACCGCAAAATGTATATAAAAAAGACAATTTTTTAAAAAAAAATGTTTTTGGGGCGCCACGCCTTAAAAAACTCGCCATATGGCGCGTAAAGGCGCGCCTTATGCCGCCTTGTCTTACGCCACGCCTAACCTCGCCGCCAAGGGCTATTTCTTAACGGCGGAGTCGCGCCTCACAATTTGGCGCCGCCATGGCGCGTTTTTTAGAACCCTGGTTTAAACAGAGTAACCGTTTGGAGTTCTCCATTATAACCAAGGCGTAGAAGATCGGCACACAATTCTTCATCAGGAGTGTGTGGGTCATATACTTTCTTGCCTGGATAATGCGTTGGTTTAGGCATGCGAAGCAACGTTCGAAACTCTGCTTGTGTCAGAGACACGGTTTTAACAGTGATCTTTGCTTCGAGGGTATGAGGATACACATTAGAGTTCATTGTGAGAGTATTCCAGAATTGTTGCAGGTACACTTCAGGAACATATGCGGTTGCATTCAACGAGTACCATAGTGGATGACCTTTTAGGATTTCTACTATCATCGGATGACGGCATACAAAACTATCAGGATCTAGCTGAAAGTTGTTTGCTGCCAAAGAAAGCCACTTATCTTCAGGGAAAATATCACCAGCAGGAACAATAACCGATGAATTGGCCATTTAGTACTTCTGCAAGACAATTATTAGCAGCTCAAGACATACAAAGTGTTAGTCAAGCTCACTTTGTGATAAATTAACTCCACACAACTAGCATTTAATCACAATGTTTGAGCATAAAAATATTTGTTGATCTGACTGGAATGCATGAAGATAACTGGAGATTCATCATGACTTGAACTAATCAAGAAAAGAATTAGAAGCTGGAACAGAAGATGGCCATAATTTGGACAGTGAAAATAAAGAGGCAGGTGAGATAGAGAAACAGATGGTTAGCGAAGTGAATTGTGAAGGAAGGTTGGTGAAGAGAAGTCTGTGAGATAAACAGGTGGTAGTTTGCGAAGGTGGTAGTGTGCGAAGGTGAAGGTTCGCGAAGTTGGAGGTTCGTGAAGATGAAGGTTTCACGAAGTTGGAGGTTCGCTAAGATGATTGTTTCGCGAAGTTGAAGGTTCGCTAAGATGATTGTTTCGCTAGGTTGAAGGTTCGCTAAGATGATGGTTCGCTAGGTGATGGTTCGCTAGGACAATTGGTGAAGTCGTCAGTGTTTTGAGTCAATTTAAAGAGCATCAACAGGAGTCAATTCCGTCCACAATAAATCAACACACAATCAACTCTATCAATCGATTAACCATATGAATCATGAAGCAAGTAGCAAATTCAGTTTACATGTCCACTTAGCATCAACATAGAATCCAAGAAAAGAACATCAGCAAAAGCCAAATGATCTATTAGCATCAAGAATCAACATTAAAGTGCCCATGATAACAGATAAATCACAGAAACATCATCGAGAACAGCAACATATAGCATGTAAATCTCATCAAAACATCATGTTAGCAATGCTAAGATAAAAATTAAAACCAAGTAAATAGCTGTAACAGATGAGTACCAACAAGAAGATCAAACCAGATGCTAGAGTAATTAGTGTGAAGCTGGAATCAGAAAACGATTTCAACTACAACTCTTGAAGCATCAACAGTTGGTCAGGAACAAATATTCACCTATTGATCTAATCACATCAGGTATCAAGAATTAAATCCAATGATTAAATCATCATCTTGAATTCAAGAACACACTCAACAGTTGAAACAATAAGTAGAATCTGATTAACATTTGATTAACACCAATTTTGACTTAAATTTAAGCATGCAGGGCCTGTTAACCAAGAACAAGAATACGACTCAACCTAGCAGAACTCGATTAGCACAAGGGCTGTGAAACCGAGCAAGAAAGCTACCAAGAACAGGTTTATGTCGACTAAACATTACGCATACAAGACCTGTTAATCAAAAACACAATTCGATCAAACCTGGGGCTGGGAAAACAGCAAAAGCCTATCATCGATTGAAGAAAACAGATTGATGAACTTACCTTAGCGATGAGGAAGTGAAACCGAGTAGAATGCGAGAGCAATGGTGAGTAATCGAGCAGGAAGCAACAGGGAATGGTTTGCGTAGGGGGTGGTCTGTGTTCAGTAGGCAATGACAAGGGGGTGGGGTATGGTTTGAGTTCGCGAGAGGTTTTAAAAGGAGATGGGCCGATGGGTGTTTTTTTTTTTAAAATGGGCCGAATGAATTGATGTTTATAAATTTAAACAAATAGACCGATGTGATGGAATTAAACAAAGACAGGTATTTTTGCATTTTCTAATTTTATGATGTTTTTGGAGTTTTCGGATTTAGAACAAACGGAAATCAAGCAGGCAAACAAACGAAAAGCATAAAAAAAAGGAACTTATTTTTGTATTTTATGATTTTCTAATGTTTTTGGGTTTTTGGATTTTCTAATGTTTTTGGGTTTTTCAAATAATCAAGAAGCAAGGAATGGAATTAACAATATTCGAATACTCAAGAACAAGTGCTCCACCTCGATGGTTGAGCAATTCAGATTTTCTCCCCCTACGAGAAGTGATCAGAGAGCAGTTCGAAGTAAGATAAACGATGAAAACTGCTCCCCCTCAAAAGCAGAACCGGTCAGTTGAGAATATTCAACATACCAAGTTGAGACACTAGAAAATTAAACCGTGCTTCGTCGAGTGGCTTGGTGAACAAGTCAGCTAGTTGAAGTTTAGTGTTAACAAAGTAGAGTTCTATGTGTCCTTTCTCGATATGTCTTTGATGAAATGGTACGGGACATCTATGTGCTTTGTGCGTGAATGGTGTACATGATTACATGAAATGGCAATTGCACTTTTAGAATCACAATAAATTGGAATTCTATTTAATTTAAAACTGTAATCCATGAGCTGAGTGCGCATCCACAAAACTTGCGAGCAACAACTAGCAGCAGCAACATATTCTGCCTCTGCTGTAGAGTTAGAAACACAGTTCTGTTTCTTAAAAGACCAGCAAACTAACTTTTCACCCAAAAATTGTACACTAACTGGAGTGCTTTTCCTGTCGAGTCTACTACCTGCATCCTTTGGACCCTTCGCCCGCCCACCTTTGGGGTACCACAATCCTAAGTCCGAAGTGCCTTTAAGATATTTTAAAATACGTTTAACAGCAAGGTGAGATTCTTTCGGATTCGCTTGAAACCGTGCACAGAGACAAGTAGAAAACATTATATCCGGTCTACTAGTAGTAAGATAAAGTAAAGAACCAATAATGCCCCTATATATTTTAAGATCGACAGCTTTCTCGGAAGGGTCAGAGTCTAACTTGCAAGAAGTTGCCGTGGGTGTTTTCGAGGGTTTTGAGGTATCCATGTTAAACTTTTTCAAGATATCATGTATGTATTTTGATTGATTAATGAAAATCCCTCATTAGGCATTTGTTTGACTTGCAATCCGAGGAAAAAGTGCAGTTCCCCCATCATGCTCATCTCAAATTGTTCACGCATAAGGGCACCAAAATTCTTACAATATATAGGATTAGTAGAGCCAAAGATAATATCATCTACATAAACATGTACTAACAAAATATGAGCATCCTGCTTTTTAATGAAGAGTGTGGTGTCTATTAACCCTTTTGTAAAACCTGGATCTAGAAGAAATTGAGACAATACATCATACCAGGCTCGCGGTGCTTGCTTGAGCCCGTACAGTGCTTTGTCTAAGCCATAGACAAGATAAGGTTCTTTTTCATTTACAAAACCTTTGGGTTGAGAGACATAGACTTCTTTCTTTAAAATACCGTTTAAGAAAGTGGTTTTAACATCCATTTGATATACGGTGAAGTCCTTGTGCGCCGCGTAAGCAAGGAAGAGCCTGATTGCCTCTACCCTAGCTACGGGAGCAAAAGTCTCATCGTAGTCTATGCCCTCTTGCTGGTTATAGCCTTTAGCTACCAGTCTTGCTTTGTTCCTAACCACCACACCTTCTGGATCCTTTTTATTTTTAAAGACCCACTTCGTACCTATTATTGTTTTACCTTCAGGTCTAGGTACAAGATGCCAAACTTTCAGTCTTTCAAATTGGTTCAACTCATCCTGCATGGCTAGTACCCAGTCAGGATCAGCCAAATCCTCAGAGACTTTAGTCGGCTCAATCATGCTAAAAAATGATGAATACAAACAATCATTAGCAGTAGCAGATCTAGTTCTTACAACACTAGAAGAATCACCTAGAATGTGATCAGAAGGATGATCACGTGTCCACTTGTTCTCATGAGGAAGTGGAGGGACAACCGTATCAATGTGATCTGGATTAATAAACGGTAAGGGTGATTCTGGGGCAATGGGGTTGATGGGTTGATCGATCTCAACAGCAGCTACAAGATTTAGCTTTTGTATGGGCTTGTGAGTACCAACTTTAGAACGGGTAACCATTGGATGTGAAGCATTGGGTGGTTGTAAAGGGGTTTCAGATGCGGCTGTATCAATGGTCACAGAAGGTTGATCAACAGTTGTGGTGACAGGAGTTGTAGGATTAGCTGTGGTAGATGACACAAATTCAGGGGTCTGAGAAGGGTCAGACATGTTGAGGGGGTCATGAGCATTTATTATCTCATTGAATTGTTGTTCTGCTTGTGTGAGTTCTTCTGAGGAATCAGTTGGTACTTGAACTTGTTCGTCTTGTGGGTATGGTAGGGGAGTCGCCTCTGAGTTGTCTGGTAATGTTGTATCTGACTCGGTGACAGATGTAGTATTACCTGAAAGAGTAGGTGAAATTACAGCATCAGACGAAGATTTAACATTTTGAGGCACACTATATTCCTTATAAAAATGTTCAAATAAGAAATCTAAGTCTTCATCAGAAGATTGGGACTCGGATAAATTATTTGAAGGAGTGACGTGGGATTTGGTTGCCAAAACCCCGGTAACTGTGAGTTCTGAACGTTCGTCTTCAGAATCTGCATTTCGATTCTCATCAAATGTCACGTTGACACTCTCGGCAACTTTTCTTGTGGTTCGATTGAACACTCTATAAGCAGTTGAATCCATGGCATAGCCGATGAATACTGCTTCATCTCAAACTTTCCCAAATTGTCACAGTCATTCTTCACGAAACACCTACAGCCAAAAACACGAAAGTATTTGACGTTAGGAGATGAATTTCATAAGGAGTTTTGTTAAACCGAGTATGGATGATGGATATGTTCTGTGTGTAGCATGCAGTGTTGACAGCTTTAGCCCAAAATGAATGAGGAAGCTTTGAATGAATTAACATTGTACATGCTGCTTCAACCAAAGTCATGTTTCTTCTTTCAACAACCCCATTTTGTTGAGGGGTCCTTGCTGCAGAGAACTGTTGTGCGATACAATGTGCTTCATAAAATTCTGACAGCTTCTTGTTCTTGAACTCTGCCCCGTTATCTGAGAGTACTGTCACAACAGATGTTTGCTGAAGCACCTCGATATTCTTGATGAAAGAGATGATAGTATCAGGGACTTCATCCTTAGTTTTCACGAATTTCACCCAAGTGAACCTAGAATAATCATCCACGATTACGAGCACTTATTTCCTTTTGCTTATACTAGCTGTCCTCATTGGGCCATACAAATCTATATGCAGCAACTCACAAGGTTTGGAAGTACTTGGCATGGATTTAGGCTTGTGAGGAGTTTTCTTTAGCTTTCCTAGTTCACAGGCGGAACACAGGTGGTCTTTTGCAAATTTGACTTTTGGAAGTCCGTTGACTAATCCACCTGAAGCTAATTTCTGGATTCCTTTGAAGTTAAGATGAGATAACCGTCTGTGCCACATCCAGTTCTGTTGCACAAAGGTCTTTGAGATTAAGCTCACATCGGTTGAGGGATTGATATTGTTAAGATCAATGGAGTAGAGATTTGAGCGACGAATTCCAGCTAAGATTTCATGTCCATCATCATCCAAAATGCTACACCTTTTAGCTTTGAGGAGAAAGTAACCTCCTAATCACTCTCTCTATGATTGGAAGACTCTCCAATACAAGCTACGTTGGGTTCAATTATAACGTTCAAAACGTTATAGATCACCTTTCCACTAGGGGAATTTCTGCAATTCCAGGCGAAAGAAGAGGTATTTAAGAACTTGAAGGACAAAGCTGGCATCTAAGACCAGTTGCTCAGACGTCTACTCAAGTCCCTGCTCGGGTGGCAGTCTCTCAAAGACTTGATAGGACCACAAGTCTACGATTTGAAGGTTATCAAAGAAAAACGGAACCAGCAAGAATGTCTGTAAATCTGGAAAATAGAGAAACATTCCAAGAAGATGAGGACGAAATCGAGCCAACAGAAACAATTACGATCTGTATTAGCAATGATCCTCCTCATACTCCTTTTGACATATGTTTCTGCAGTGAATGCTTACATGAAGCACGACAACTTGAGGAAGAACCTCTAAACCTCAAAAGAAGATCAAACAAGCCTCGTAAAAACAAGCGAAGAAATTGGGAAAAATGGGATACTCTTGGAGAATCTTTTGGAAAATGGGACTATTATGTCAGGTATGATAGTCCAAACCAAACACCAGCACTTGAAGAAATTATTGCAGTCGGTTGGGGAGACGAGTTCACAGATACTGAAAACATCAGTAAAGGAAAAGTTATCATAAAAAACAGAGAAGTATCAGAATCTGAGCGGGGAAACCCATTTGCAACACACATAGATGAAGAAGCGGAATCTGGAAACTCTTCTGATGATAGCTCTCAAGCCCGAAAAGAAGCCTCATGCCTACATATAGAAGAAACTGATGAAAGCAAAAGTGAACGAGAAGAAGATGATGGCCTCCCATATCCAAAGTATCGAGCGTTTAGAAAGCTAGTAAAAGAGGTTCTGGAAGATAAAAATACAGAGCACCTATTCATGGCCGATGATGCAGAATCAGGAACAAGCTATCAAATACCAATGGATCCAATTATGAGGCAACCTGTTTATCCCCCGTCAGAAAAAAACTTAAGGTGGCCACATAATAATCTTAATTGGAATCCTCGAGGAAGTCATGGTAGTTTCCAAGGAAACTATAGCAAGTATCATAGCCAACAATGGTCCTTACCACCAACATGGCTAGATACCGGTGCCCTGCTAGTCCTTCTCAATGATCCAGGCCTATGGAACGATGCCATATCACGATGGGAGTCTATTACCATCAATAGACTAAACAGTCAAACCTGGCCCGACAACAAATCAAAAATGATTTTTGTGGAAAATTTGCTCGGCGAAAATGAGAAGCTTATGTGGCAACAATGGCGCACGGCTTATCCAAACATCTATGCTTCCATAGAAAACATTGCTGATGATCCACAAAACATAACATCCCAGGTCAGACAGATAATTATCATGGAAGACCCTTACAGAGGATCGACTGAGGAACAAGATAGGGCCCAAAGAGATCTTGATCGTCTTACTTGTGAAGAAACTAAGAATCGGTGGCAATTCTTGGACGATTTCAAGATACTATCTATCAAATCAGGGAGATTATTTTTTCCTTCAACTACGGAAAAATTCTTCTCTAAACTGCCACCAGCCCTGTCCAGAAAAATCGAAGAATCATTCAAAGCCAAGTACCCAGGCTTAACCGCAGGAGTACTACCGGCAATAAAGTTTACACATACTTTCGTAGCTGACATGTGTAAAGAAGCAGCCTTATCCAAAGAATTAAGGGATTTGTCTCTTTGCTCCGCAATACCCATCCCGGGGTATTACAAGAAGAGTCAGAAGAAATATGGCCTAAGAAAGTCTCAGACATATAAAGGAAAGCCTCACGGGTCACATGTAAAAATCTTCAAAAACAAATACAAAGATGACCGAGGAAAAGTTAAAAAATGCAAGTGCTTCATTTGTGGAAAATAGGGACATTTTGCCCGAGATTGCCGAAGCAAGAATGGAAATATTGCAAGATCGGCTGTTTACCAAGATCTTGAACTTGATAAAGAATGGGATGTAGTTTCAGCAGACTTCGATGATAGTAGTGTCTTCAGTATTTCAGAAGGAGTTGCAGATGCAAGACAAAGTTTAAAAGCCATTATACAGGAAAGCCCTATTGAAGAAACCTTGTTTATGGCAATCAGTGAAGAAGATGATGATAACTCTGATAATGAAGAACATCATGAAGTTGCTTACATGTTCACCCCTCAGAAATCTATATTTTACCCGGGATCAACAAATTCGATATCAGAAATGGTACACATGGCAGGATCATGGAAACCAATCGAAGAAGTTCCTGAGAAAAGCAGGAAATGTTAGCATTCCTGGGAAGAAAATGCAATAACTAGTTATCTTTTCTGCTACTACTGTAGCATCATCACAACAGATTTATCAAGGCTACATTGCACATAATGCAAACTCACAGCCTGTGGATTATGTTCCCAAAATTACCTTAATATACATGTTAAGGTAAAACCAAAGGAAGTGGTTACGTCAGCAAGCAGCTCAAAATCATCCAGCCAAGAAGCAATATTGCTACGAGAGCAACTTGTAGAAAAAGATAGAGAACTCAAGCAAATGATTAAGGATCAAGTAAAGGAGTATTATGAGCATAATAACAAAGAAGCAATTTAGAAAGCTAAAGAAGAAGAGTGGAAGAAGAGTGAGCAGAGACTTAGGAATGACCTGGAAAAAGGCATAAAATTGCTAAGTCAAGAAGAAAGCAAAGAAGATTCAAGTAAAAACCTACGGGTTATTGAGCAACTAGAAAAAGAAAATGATTGGTTGCAAAGGGTTCGAATTCAAGAATTAGAAGCTAAAGTACATGAGCAAGAAGCTCAACTCCAACAATTGAAGTCTAGGATCAAAAGCCAAGAGGAGGAACTGGAAAGACTCAAAGGACAACAAAGTTCAAATTATGATGACACTTTTCCCCCTCTAATTACACAATTGGTAGGCTCTTTCATAGAAGAAGAAGTTGTTCGAAACACAACCGAAGGAGTTCCAAGGATTAGGAAGGTTGTTAATCAACTCTACAATTACACTATAGAATTTGACATTGCAGGATGCCCCTTCTTCAAAACGCGAGCCATTATTGATACAGGCGCATCATCATGCTTTATCAAAAAAACAGTCGTTCCCAATGAAGCAGTCGAAGCCCTCAACCAACCAGTTAACATTAACGGTCTCAATTCCCAACAGCAGGCTAGGCATAAGATAAAGCCTGGGACTTTTTCAATTGAAGGGAACAGGTTTAGGGTTCCTCTAATCTATACATTCGAAATGACAATAAGCGATGGTATAGAAATGCTAATTGGCACTAATTTCATTCGTGCCATGAAAGGAGGAATTCGGATTGAAGGCGACGAAATCACAATCTATAAAAAAGTCACAAAGATCCAAACAACGAATCAGACAGAAATTTCCCGATGCCTCATAGAAGAATTAGAAATGGAGGAAGAAGATTATCATGAGCTAAATGAATCTATCTTCTATAAACAGCAAACATGAATAAACTTTAAACAAAAGTTTAGCCCTTTGCTTGATAGATTAAAAGCTCAAGGATACATAGGGGAAGAATCCCTGAAGCATTGGAAGAAAAATGGTGAGCTATGTACTCTGGACATCATAAATCTCGATATCACCATTGAAGATAATCCGCTTAAGCATATCACACCTGCTCTTGAAGCAACTTTCAAAAAACATGTGGATGCCCTTCTCCAACTGGGTGTTATACGACCAAGTAAAAGCAGGCACAGAACTATGGCAATGATAGTAAACTCTGGAACTATCATTGACCCCAAAAAAGGGGAAGAAATCAAAGGAAAATAGCGAATGGTTTTCAACTACAGATCGCTAAATGATAACACCTACAAAGATCAATATTCCCTTCCTGGAATCAATACGATTCTAAAAAAGATTGGGAATGCAAAAGTATTCTCAAAATTTGATCTCAAGTCTGGCGTCCACCAAGTAGCCATGAGCGAAAACTCAATTCCTTTGACAGCTTTTCTCGTCCCAGGAGGTCTGTATGAGTGGCTTGTTATGCCATTCGGATTGAAAAATGCCCCCGCTATTTTTCAAAGAAAGATGGACAAGTGTTTTAAAGGTCTTGAAGATTTCATTGCCATCTATATAGATGATATATTAGTCTTCTCCAACAATGAGAAAGATCATTCAAGGCACTTGACAAAGATGCTAGAAGTTTGTGAAGCAAATGGTTTGGTTCTATCTCCTACAAAAATGAAAATAGTTGTTCCTAAGATCGATTCCCTTGGAGCAGTAATAGGAGAAGGAACAATCCAGTTACAGCCACACATCATAAAAAAGATAGTAAACTTCAATGAAGAAGAACTCAAAACAAAGAAGGGTTTAAGATCTTTTTTAGGCATTCTCAACTATGCCAGAAACCATATTCCCAAACTGGGAATGCTCCTCCGATCATTATACGAAAAAACAAATTCTCATGGAGATAAGAGGCTCAAAGCATCTGATTATGATCTTATCCATAAAATCAAGAATCAAGTTCAATAACTCCCAGATTTATCAATACCACCCGAAGGTGCCTATATCATTCTGGAGGTAGATGGATGTATGGAAGGATGGGGAGGCGTTGTTAAATGGAAAAAATCTCCTGAAGATCCAAAAACCAGTGAACAAGTTTGTGCCTATGCCAGTGGCAAATTCCAAAATGTTCAATCAACCATTGATGCCGAGATACATGCATGCATCAACACACTAGAAAAGCTAAAAATCTATTACCTTGATAAACAAGAGATAACCCTAAGAACTGACTGTCAGGCTATAATTAGTTTTTACAATAAAACTAGTAGCAGCAAAGCCTCTAGGGTTAGATGGATGAAGTTTGCAGATGCCATAACTGGCACTGGAGTCAAGATTAAGATTGAACATATTGATGGAAAACACAACACCCTCGCAGATTCATTATCACGATTGGTTAACTTGTGTTTTGCAGAATGTACCAAAAAAATGAAGAAGGTCCTTCAAACAGCAACCCAAGCAATCGAGGAGGAAAAATTGAAAAGGAACTCGTATAGTTCCTCACCGATGAAGGAGCAAGACTACTCTACAGCAGTATCCCAGATCTCAAACCTATGCCTGGAAGCATTACACAAACTCTCAGAATCCATGAACCAGCAAGTGAATACAAGCGTGTCCAAAAGGAAGCCCACACATACCCAATCAACAATAGCGCTCAGTGTGCTCTCGGACGAGTCGCAATGTCAATTGAAAAAGCAGCAGGACGAAATGCAGTTGCAACCATGGAAGAATTCATAGCAATTGTTCAATATAAGGCCCATGTCTGCTATGAGCCCAAAACATTAAGGCCCAAAAATTACTACAAGAAACACAAGAATTGGTCCGAGAACTCGGACAACATTTTGTCTAAAGCCCACAAAGCCCAAGTTCCAGCCCAATACAAATATAGCCCAATCCATGGAATGCTTCTAAAAGATGATGCAAGCGATGACGGAAATGAAGAATTATTGGTGGACCCCGGAATTGATGACTACTTCATAAAAGCAACAAAAGTTATTCGTCCAGACTCCCTTTACCCCACCATGCGGAGGGCTCGCATCTAGAAGATGCTCCCCACTTAATGTATAATTATGGGTGCTCACAGCTGTCCTCTACGACAGTGTTTCTAAATAATGCATATCAGTGTGAGAAGATATGCTCCTGATCTCATGAGCAGATGGACATCGTGCTTGTCGGCCATCTTTTATAAATTATTGCTCGTATTTGTCTGTATGTGAATTATTACCTTTAATAATTCACATTTGTATTATAAATAAGCCTAATTGGTATTGTAATGGTACACCACCACTTACATGAATGTTGTGTACTCAATTTGAGACTAACAAAAACTCTTTACACAGGAACTGTGTATACACGTAACCTTGACTAACAAGTTGACTAATTGACTAGAATAATCTAAACATATTATGAGGTTAGTAAATACACGTTCATGGATAAACATTAAACTAGAAGTTATCCCAAACTACCATTCTTGAACTTTAAATCTTATTATTCAATTGTAGACTTGAGAGTTTTAATATTTAAACGAATTAAAATCTTGTCACTTTTGTATGACTTTTAGAGATGTAAACGAGTCGAGCTGATATATGTCTACGATCTCAAATCTGAATTAGAAATACAAGAAAATATGCGTATGGTACAACACTTTTATACATGCATTGCATGCAAAGTGGAGTACTTGCTTTACTTGGTCCTTTAATTTGTTTTCTTGGTATTTTAGTGCCATGTGGTTTAGTAACGAAGTGGGTAACGTCTGCCACATTAGAAGTTGTTTTTATTTACATTAAATTAGGAATAGTGGAGTAAGGCATTAGTTAGTCCTTATTTAATCATCATCAGTTTCATTTTAATAAACTTAGGTGTTGTTTGTTTTTGTAGACATAAGATGTCTTATGTCTTATTTCATGTGTGCAGAATAAGATGTGGTTTAAAATGTCTTATGTCTGCGAAGATAAGATTGTTTGTTATTTTAATTTTAAGAAATGTCTTATTTATATTATTTTTTCAATTTTAAACTAAATTCAACAATTTAAGTAAATTATCAAATATTTAGGTTCAAACCATTAATATCCAATATCTAAAACATTAAGATTCAATATCTAAAACATAACAACCTCACCCTACCCCCTACCAACCACCCCCACCCCTACCAACCCCACCCTACCCTCTACCTACCTACCCACCCAACCCTACTCCAACCCCCTACCTATCCATCCCCACCCTACCCCTACCTATCTAAACCACCCTACAACATCCACCCCACCCTACCCTACTTCCACCCCACCCCTACCTACCTACCCTATCCCTACTTACTTACCCACCCTATCCTACCCCCTACCTACCAACCCCACCCAACCCCTACCCACTAACCCCACCCTACCCCCTATCTACCCCTTACATACTCACCCCTACCCCCTACGACCTACCCTACCCTACGTGACGGAGGTGGCACTGACGGTTGGTGGTGGTCGGTGGTGGCGGAGGCTGTTGGGGACGACGGTGGCGGTGGCGGTTGGTGGTGGTCGACGGCGGTGCTGGCGGTGACGGTTGGTGGTGGTCGGCGGTAGTGGCGGTTGGTGGTGGCGACGGAGGTTAGTGGTAGTCGGCGGCGGCGGCAGTGGGTGGTTGTCTGCAGCCGCGACGGTTGGGGGTGGTCGGCGGCGGTGCTGGCGGTGGCGGTTGGTGGGTGGCGGCAGCGACGGTGGCGAGATGAATAGATGACCGCATTCATCGATTTTAATTTACTGCACTTGATGTTGCCATGATGGAAATCAATATCGAGTCATCAAAAACGGAAACCTATTCATCTCCTGATGCATACACGCGTGAATTTCCAGAAGTCTTTCACTGAGTTGCTCTATTACGGTGGTTAACCTAACAGGTTGGAGCTAATTCGGCCATCATAAGTGTAAGGTATACTATGCAATGAATAAAAATTTGAGGCCCTTGTAGAGATTGGGCCCTTTTCAGTGGCACCTTATGAACATGCATAAGGGTGCCCCTGTCTTTCTATATGTGAAATGTTTGTATGAGTTGATGTAATTATGTGGATGATGGATGTATGCATAATACATGATATAATAATGACCTTTGTACTTGTGGTATTTTATATTGTGAAAATAGCCCGAGTGACACCTAATAGCATGAGTGGCAGCCAACAGCCTGAGTGGCAAATTGTTAGTCAATGTGACTAACCTGATGTTAATTCATAGGTTGATGTGACCTAAGAAGTCGATGTGACTTACAGTAGTCGGGGACCTCCACTGGTCGGAGACCACATATATCTTTTGTATTGATGATTATGTGTATACAATTGTGGTAGTAAAGTTATATCTATGATGTTTCGGAAGTTGCTTGCTAGTTGTAATCTTTTACGTGTGTTTTGAGTTGCTCATTGGGTTTTATAGCTAATCTGTATTATTGACGATTCATTTCATGTGTTGTGCGGACAAGGCTTCCTGTGAATATGACCGAAAGCTATTATGCAACAAGATTAAAGTATTTTTATAAAATGTTAGTACTTGTTGTAGCCTAATTTTGTAAAATACTTACTGAGTGATGTTTTATACTTATTTGGAACTTAATTTTGCACATTTTTAAAAATTCGGACGTTACAAGCTTGACTAGTTTAGAAGATCATAATTTTAAATTTTTTACTAAAATGATCTATTTATAAATATATAATTAAAAAATCGGGTTTTTAAACTGGCTACTCCTTATGATATCCCACCTCAACCCTTCGATCTAAGAGCATGTTGACTTTCTATATTAGTCAAGTGCACTCACTCTAACGGCGTACCTTTTGCATGATGGGTCAGCGAGGAAATGGGATCAGCCGAGCGGTTTTGCATTGAGTTTTCTTTTAGTGGGAGTGAGGGAACGGACTCATCACTCTCCTGAATATAAATTATATTATGAACTCCCTCTTTCCTAAATATATTGTCTATCTTCAAATTTTTGGATTCTTTTTTCAACTTTCACCTACATATTTTTGTTGGTGTTACTTGACATAACATAATCTATTCATATATTTCACATCAAATGTTATATAACACAAAAAATATGTTTAATGTCAAAGTTGAAAAATAACGATTTTAAAAAGTTAAAAGTAGACTATATCTTATGGACAAGAGATATAGTCGACTAATGGTTAAATGGACTTTGGAAGGGGATGAGAACTCAAGCTTTTTTCATGCGGAACTAAGGAAAAGAAGAGGGGTCAATAACATTAATGGGATATCGATCGATGGTTCATGGCAAGAAGAAGTTTCCAAAATAAAAATTGCATCCGTGAACTACTTCAAAAGCTTCTTCTCCTTATGCGGTGATTCTTCACCAAAGGTAAACTTTTCCTCCAACCTCTTTAAGAAACTAACTGTTGAAGATCAGGAATCTTTGGAATCTCAGTTCACGGAAAAAGATGTTTGGAATGCGGTTTCAAATTGTGGTAGTAATAAAGCGGCGGGTACTATAACACTGTTCTTACTAACACTATTTCAGACACGCGCGGAAGCTTAATTAACAAAATATAATATAATATATATTTTAATAAACACTGCTTAACTTGTTTGCTTTACAAATACATTTACAGTGTTACTACATAAACAGGCTCTTTACAAAATCTTCCGATATCAGAGTTATGATCAGTCCCAAATTTCCAGTCATCTCTTAAATCCACCTACCAGGATTATCCTGAAAAGAAATCAACAGTGGGGAATTAGCACAAAGCTAAGTGAGAGAATAGATACCACAAACATACAAGGCATAAAGCCCAAAGCAAACAAGCTCAAGCAAACTAGAGAACCGGCGGTCTTGCGGGACCTTCAACCAAATGCCGGCCAAAGCATAGGTCTACCGATAGCCAAGTTACAACAGATAACAATAGTAGCACTTCTCGATCACAACAAATGCAAATCAAGACAACTACTACTACTGTGTATCTCTAAACATAGGCCCAACTGAATTATCTACCGCCAAGCTGATCTCATGACAACATGTATATATACAGTAAAAGAGCACATCAGGTGATATATCTTATACATCCAAGATATATATCCACTCACCGATATCTTCAAATGCCAGGGAACTCAGTTTTGCTTACTACTGAGTCTTGCTACCACCTGAACAAACAAACAACAATCAGTATTTGCTTAATCAACAAACAATAAGCAAAATACTAAAAATCAAACATATATGCACAATTTACCACAAGTACATATCAATTTATGTATATACAACAATATACCACAATTCACGATTACCCTTTACTTACTGTAATTCTGTGAATTCATTCAACTCCTTAGCTTAGGCAAAACATTCATTCCTTTCACAAGCCAAGGCTACAAGTTCATGTTTAAACTTGATATTTCATACACAATGTTCATCAATTCCGAGCATAGGTAAAACTGGAAATCCGATTATGTTCAAATCCGACAAGATCAAATCCGATTAAGCCAAATCCGATGAAATCAAATCCGAGAAATGGCAAATCCGATAAAACATGAAAACCGATCAACCAAATCCGAGCAAAGGCAATTCCGATCAAGTCATCCAATCCGATCAAATCATGAAATCCGATAAACTCCAAATCCGATTAACATACAATCCGATAAAAGTGTTAGACATTTTACCAATCTGATTTCATACTTAATATCACACATTCCGATCATTCCAAATCCGATAAAACAATCGGAATCCGAGTAAAGGAGCAATCCAATAGAAGCTAAGGCCAACAGTTTAATTCTTCTCGGATTCCTACCAAATCCGATCAATTCAATTGGGTTTCAACAATCCGATCGATTCATACCCAAAATCCGATCGTTTCATACTTCACAAATCCGACAGATTTAAAATTTATCCTAACTTCAAATTTAAATCTGATTTTAAACATGCAACCACATATATGTTTTCCAAAATTGAATTCTAACATATATTGTTCATTCTAACATCACAATCTAGCATACATGCAACCTAAATCAAGGATTCTTCAAACAAAGCATTCAATCGGATTTCTATATATAAACTTATATACAACCGAAATTAATCAACATTTAACATATGATTCTGTAATCTAACCTCTTTGATGATGTTATCTACTTCAGATAATCAGATTGCACAATTAAATTCAACAATTATCCAATTCTTTTCTTTGATTCTTCCTCTCGGCCGCAAGCACACAAAACACACACTACACTTTGATCACTTTGCATGTAATGGTGATTAAAGTGGCACTTGGTGGGTTTAGGTGTCCAAAACCGAGACACCTCACACCCCACTTACATTTTAATTGATTTAATAATTAATTACATTTAATTGTTTAAAACCAAGTAATCACACAAAACACATAACAATTAGCTAACATTATAATAAACCAATTAATTAGGGTAATCCTACTTACTTACCTTAATCCCACTAGGCCGGTAAGGAGGGTGTTACAAATATTCCCCCCTTAAGAAGATTCCGTCCTCGGAATCTGATCGCGCTCAAACAAGGTTGGGTATCGACTCCTCATGTCATCCTCTGTCTCCCAAGTTAGGTCTGAACCTAAGCTGTGTTTCCACTTCACCAATACCATTGGTATCTGTTTATTTCTCAACTTAGTTACTTTACGATCCAGCAACTCAACAGGTTCTTTAATCAGTCTCTTGTTTAAATCTACTCGTAGATCCTGTATTGGCAACACTTGAGTCTGATCTTCTACGTTGCACTTCCTCAGATAGCAGATATTGAATGTATCATGAATCCCAGCTAACTCATCAGGAAGATCCAAAGCCACTGTCTGATCATTTACTACCTGTCTGATTCTGAACGGACCAATGTATCTAGGAGCCAATTTTCCACGTTTCCCAAAACGTATCACACCCTTCCATGGAGAAACCTTTAAATAGACTCGTTCACCCTCAACAAAAGTCATTGGTCGTCGACGTGGATCAGCATACATCTTCTGTCTATCCCTTGCAGCTTTCAACTTTTCTCGAGCCACTGCAACTTTATCCGCTGTAATCTGTACAATGTCTGGCCCAGCAAACTGTTTCTCTCCTGCCTCTAACCAACAAGTAGGAGTTCTGCAAGGTCGCCCATATAACATCTCATACGGCGGCATTCCGATGCTAGAGTGGTATGAATTGTTGTAAGCAAACTCAACCAGTGGTAGATGCGAATCCCAAGAACCTCCAGACTCTAACGCACATGCCCGAAGCATATCTTCTAAAGTTTGAATCGTTCTCTCTGATTGGCCATCTGTCTGGGGATGGTAAGATGTACTCAAATGAACTCTTGATCCCAATTCTTGCTGCAGTCTATTCCAGAAATTTGACACAAACCTCGAATCCCGATCCGACACAATCGACAAAGGCACTCCGTGTCTAGAAATAATTTCATCAATGTACAATTTAGCTAACTTACCCAAATTTGCAGTTTCCGCAGTTGCCAGAAAATGTGCGCTCTTGGTCAATCTATCAACGATAACCCAAATCATATCATTACCTTTCTGAGTCCTCGGAAGTTTCGTTACAAAATCCATTGTGATGTGATCCCACTTCCATTCAGGTATTTTCAACTGAGTCAAAGTTCCATACGGCTTCTGATGTTCGGCTTTCACTTGTGAACATATATGACATGATTCCACAAAACGTGCAACATCAACCTTCATATTAGGCCACCAATAGAAGGTTTTCATGCTGTGATACATCTTGGTGCTACCCGGATGAACAGACATCCTTGACTTGTGTGCTTCTGTCAAAATCAATTCCCGCAAATTTCCAAACTTCGGTACCCAAACACGGTTCTGGTACATCTTTAATCCACGAGAATCAGTAGTCAACTCATGTTGTCTCTTAACCATCAATTCATCTTTCAAGTTCTCGGTATTGAGTGCTTCCAACTGAGCAGCCATCAATTGATCAATCAAATCTGACTTAATTTCCAATCTCATAAACTTTACTGTTTCTGCATAACCTTTCCGACTGAGTGCATCAGCTACTACATTAGCTTTCCCGGGATGATACTGGATATCACAGTCGTAATCTTTAATCAACTCTAACCATCGACGCTGTCTCATATTCAATTCCTTCTGTGTAAATACATACTGTAGACTCTTGTGATCAGTGCAAATCGTGCACTTTGTACCATACAAATAATATCTCCACAGCTTCAAAGCAAACACTACTGCTGCTAACTCCAGATCGTGAGTCGGATAGTTCTTCTCATTGGGTTTCAACTGTCTAGAAGCATAAGCTATTACCTTACCTCTCTGCATCAGTACACACCCTAATCCAGCATGTGAAGCATCACAGTAAACCACGAAATCTTCAGATCCTTTAGGCAACGCAAGAACAGGAGCCTGGCACAGAAGTTGCTTCAAAATCTGAAAAGCATTCTCCTGAGCCTCACTCCACTGAAACTGAACATCTTTTATGGTTAGTCTAGTCAATGGACCAGCAAGCTTTGAAAAGTCTTTTATGAACCTTCTGTAATACCCTGCCAATCCAAGAAAACTCTTGATCTCTGTCGGTGTCTTTGGAGCGTTCCAATTCATCACAGCTTCTACCTTTGACGGATCCACTTTCACACCGTTTTCACAAATCACATGACCCAGAAATTTAACTTCGCGCAACCAGAACTCACACTTGGACAACTTGGCATACAGCTTGTGTTGTTTTAGAGTCTCCAAAACTTGTCGTAGATGGTGATCATGCTCATCCTCCGTTTTAGAATACACCAAGATATCATCAATAAACACGATAACGAACTTATCTAAGAATGGTCGACACACCCGATTGATCAGATCCATGAACACTGCAGGAGCGTTAGTCAGACCGAACGGCATAACAAGAAACTCATAGTGACCATACTGCGTACGAAAAGCTGTCTTTGGTATATCTTATTCAGCTACTCTTACCTGATGATAACCCGACCTCAAATCAATCTTCGAGAAGTATGAAGCTTCCTGAAGTTGATCAAACAAATCATCTATCCTTGGCAACGGATACTTATTCTTGACAGTTCTCTTATTCAGATCTCTGTAATCAATACACATACGCATAGTCCCGTCTTTCTTTTTCACAAACAATACCGGTGCACCCCAAGGCGAAGAGCTTGGACGAATAAACCCCTTGTCTAACTGTTCCTGTATCTGAGTCATCATCTCTCTGATCTCTGAAGGAGCTAATCTGTACGGAGCTTTCGCAATAGGCGTACTACCAGGTATCAAATCAATCTAGAGATTGCTAACCTTTCTTTCTTTCTTTGAGAAAGTTCCCTATCACTAGGAATGTCATCAAAACGGTCTACAATTCTAGGTGAGTCTGGGCGCGTTGCAACCTCGACATATTCATCAATGCCGGCAAATAGTCTTATCATTTCTGGGTCATCAGTTTCCTCCTCCTGTTCATAGACCCTACCTTCTCCCAAATCCCTGACGGGTGAATTTCCTAGTGACCCATACAGCTCTTCCATCTCAGAATCGGAGCCACTAGACCAATTAACATTGTCAGCCTAGGATTGATCGAACGATAGTTCTCCTTCTTCGAGTTCTGTCGGCCTCAGTTCAGATTGTTGCTGGGGTACATATGTCCTTATCACATAATTGATTTTCTTTGATTTTTCCCCTGTCAGCACCTTGCATGAGTTTCTTGATAAATGCTTATATTCACACATTTACATGAGTAAATATACTACATTTTGTATGCATTATTGCTTAAATATTCCATGATGGGCAAAATAGTGAAAATGGTTGCTTAAATGTTTAAATCATGATAAAGATGCTTAATTCTCGTATTATCTTTATAATTTTAGGTTCGGAAAGTAATGGAAGATTTTGGAGAAAAGTTAGAACAAAACGCAAGAAAAAATATATACAAATTTCTCAACTTTTTATCGAGACCTTGTCGCAGCCTCCTCGTGCCCTCGGTTGCATGTCACTAGGTGCTCACACCCATGAGGAAAGTCACGACAGCCTCCTTCATATCCCAGTGGCTACTGGAATTTTGCATCCCTTGGTCGTGACCTGCTCGTAGTCTTGTCGTGGCCTTAAGGGTTGAATGAAGTGAAAACAGTCGCTATTGGAATTTTGCATCCCTTGGTCGTGACCTGCTCGCAGTCTCGTCGTGGCCTTGAGGGCTGAATGAAGTAAAAAATTAGTCTGTCACTACCTACCTCGCTGCCTGCTCGCTACCGTGACACTAGCCTGCACCCTTTAAAGTACGAAACGAAAAAATTGACATTCCTATCAAAATCAAGGGGCCACTTATGTCAAAACAAAATTTTTAGAAGGTTTAATAGCAATTAGAAAAAGAAAAGAAAAACGTGGGGGCTCAGGTGATTTTTGGGGGCTGGACGCAAAACAAGAAAAAGGGGGGGGGGGAGGGGTGAGGCAAGAGTTTGCAGTTGACGGATACTCACGACTGAACAAAGGAAGAACTTGGGAAATTTTCTGGTGTGGCTTTTGGCTGGAGAAATTCTCGAAGATAAGTAACTAAGAAACGAGAAGAAAATCTACTTTTAATTTGGGTATGAATTCAATCATGTGTGGCTAATTTTCTTTAATTCAACTCTAAGGTTTCAAGCAATTGCAATTTGTTTTTAGATGGTTGTTTAAGATTGTGTTTTGATCACTTGATTATTTATCTAATTTATGTTCCTGAATGATTATTGCTATCTATGTTTCTTTACAACTTGATCAATTGTTTGAAATTTAGTTAGCATATTGTCATGTTGGTTCTTGAATACGGAATTGTTTAAGAACTGATTGTGGTGGCGATTAACATGATAGATTTTGTAGCAGATATCTATTTCATGTTATGAAATTAGGTTAAACGATAAAAAGAATTAATCGAGCTTTCGTGTTAATTCATTCGGAATCAGGTTCCATTAGAGTTTTATGCTAGCTTCAATTAGAATTTAAGAGCTTGTTTAAATCCATTTGAATGCTAAGAATCGTTTGGGATGCTTATCTCTGAACAAAGTGTTATGTAAGTTGGAACCGGTCATTAGAGCTTATTAATGACTATAACTGATTTAATCAAGTGACAAGCTCGTATAATACACTATTGATAACAACCACTGAAAGTGAATTGTGATTGTACCCTAGAGTTGAATGGTTTTTCGTTAATTGTTTCTTTCAAAATTCTTAGTTTAGTACATACTCGATTTTAGTTAAATTTCAAATCTTTTTATTTCAGTACTCAAAACAACCCCCCTTCAAGTAATTTCGGTGTTTATAGTTAAACTTAGTCCCTGTGGATTCGACCCGACTTGCCACTGCTATTATATTTATCTATAGTCGTTGTAGTATAGTTGGTATTATTATTTGGTGGACTCGGCATCCGTTATTTCTCTACTTCATCCCATATTTCTTTCGAAGTCTCCAAACTATCCACGCTATTGAAGATTTCATCAGACAGTCCTTGAAGTAGATTTGCAGTTGCGGTTTTGTCTGCTTTAACCCGTTTCTTTTCATCATCGGTATACGCGCTTCGAGGTTTGGGTTCTTCCATCTCTGGTAGGGGAGGGTCATTGTTAGGACGTGTTGGAACGGTTCTCATTATTCTTGCAGGTCCATTCTTGATTGAATCTAACATGTCATCACCAGTTTCTTTCTGTCCGACATAATTTAAGAACCAAATGCGCCAAGACAAATAATTACCCCTGAAAAGGACGGGTGGTTTGTTGCCCGAACCAAGAGCTAGAACCTCTTTTGACATTTTGAATTTATAGTAAAAGTGATACTTGAAATTGGATCTTAGAGTGAGAAATGTAGGTAAATGTTTAAATTGGCTAAGTAAGGTTGGCTAGGTATAGTTGGCTAGATAAGGTTGGTTAGGTAGAGGTTGGCTAAGTAAGGTTGGTTAGAATCAGTTGGCTAGAAGCAGTTGGCTAGAATAAGTTGACTAGGATTAGTTGGCCAGATGTTAACGTACGAACCCTAGCAAACAAAAACGAACGACAATCCCAATACCTTTTATCGATTTCAATCTTCAAACCACAACCAAATCAAGAATATTCACTTGCAATAGCCAAATAAACATCAAACTAAACAATACCAACTAGCAAACTCAATCAAACACCAACTATTGATATGAATTTCAACCCTAAAGTAGTCGAACGGTATATATCTTCTGTCGAGCCAAAGAGTTTGAATGACTTACCTTTGAATCACTCTATGGCTCTGATACCAATTGTAGGACCCGTGGTATCAAGTATCAAACAATATATGAAGCAATCAACACAATGATGAAGTTCTTGAAGGTATACGTAAGATAGAACGAGAGCGATAGTATACGGCCAAGAAACCAGTATTCGATCAAATGAAAGCTTACTTAGAATAGGGCTAGCCAAGTAGTACTTATACCCTTTGGGTATTTACAAATTGTACCCTAAACTATTATTATTATTAAATAACAACTAAACTATTAAAAACTTCACTAGAATGGAATGAACACAACTAAGGGTTCTAACACAATCAAACACCACCCTAAAACAGTTCATCACTGACTTCGAAAAATAAGAAGCTCCCGCCGCCACATAAATCATCACCTCCGCTGCGGGCTGCAGGTCAACCCTTTGCCCATTTGGTCTACACCACCGTCATACCTTGGGCAGTGTTGGGTAATCTTGATGGTTAATCTGTTTAGTTTACCGGATACGTGTATGGGTCAGCAACGGTAATTTGAATGGGCATTTGTATCCAGTGTTTTTTTAGCTTTTGTTAATTTTTAAGATTTGATTCGGTATTAATTTGAGTATTTTGACTATGTTTTCTTTTAGTATTGACCGGTTAAGTAGTTTCAAAGTTAGTGGAGTATCTTTTTTCTTTGTTGGGTCATGATAGATAAGATAGTTGAGCAGGCTACGTTTCCAGAGAATATTCATTCATTTGTTTTTAACTATTGATGTAGCTTTCATATTTGATTGAAACAACAGTTCTTTGATGGAGAAATAATACTCACGAAAACTTGTCCCACTTATGTGATTTCTTTTCTTTTGATATTTGAGGTTTATTGTTTTGATCGGTCTCTCGTGTGAGTCCGGGTCCAAGGAGCTTCAAATCCAACAGGCAGCGCGCACGTGTGGGCCGGCAGACCACAGTTTTAGATAATCACGAAACAAATTGGATTACCTCATTACCCTAAAATTTCTGCACGTCATAAAGTTAATCCTCTCCACGTGAACCATATCAAGAAAAACCCCGTGAACCAACTTAATCATACCAAGATCCGACATACAGCAACTATCACATAACCTTACTAAACCAGAAGAACACTCATAAACCAAAGAATTGAACATGCTTTTTAATAGCATACATGCTACAGCTAAATGCAAGTCAAACAAGTTGGTCAACTGTATACAAAGAAGCAGTCAACATGGCATACGTATTCTACATCACAACAGTTTAATCAAGTGTGGACAAATGTAATTATCAGTCAGTTAGGTTGTTACTTGTTAGTTACTTTCTGTTAGTTCTTAGCTTTCCTTCTGACTTGTATATATATCCATTGTATGCCTTGGATCTAATCAATACAATAAGATAGATCTTACTGCACAAATTCTCTGTTCACTTTCTCTTATGGTATCAGAGCAATGATCTGATACATTCAAATCAGAATTGCTCTTCGATCCATTTAATTCTTCAATTCATCTTCTTCTATCGATCTTCTGAACATGTCGACAGAAACTGAAGACATAAATTCAACTCATCATCCGTTATACTTCCACCAGAATGATCATCCTGGTTTGATCTTGATTGCGAAAAAGCTTACAGGATCAGAAAACTATAGCACCTGGAAGAGATCAATCACTATAGCACTGAATGCGAAGAACAAATTGAAAATTGTCACTGGAGAATACAAAGAACCTGATCCTCAATCGAATATAAGAAGTCACTGGGAACGTGCCAATGATATGCTGATTTCATGGTTGCTAAACACTGTATCTGATCAGATCAGTAATAATCTAACCTTTGTGAATTCAGCAGCTGATTTGTGGCGTGAATTGCATGAGCATTATTCACAACTTGATGGCCACAGAATTTACCAAGTTACGAATGAGATAGTGCAACTTCAGCAAGGTAACCATACTGTTGAATTTTATTATCACAAATTGAAAGGTTTATGGGATGAGTTGGATGCTTTGGAAGCACCATATGCATGTACCTGTGATTGTAATTGCGAAAATGGAAACGTCAATGGTGAGAGGGATCAAAGAAAGAGATTAATGCAATTCTTAATGGGGCTGGATGAGAGCTATAATAATATACGAAGTCAAATCCTATTGCAGCAACCCCTACCTAATGTTCCCAAGGCTTACAGTATGACTAGACAAGAGGAAAAGCAAAGAGAAATTCAAAAGCAACCTCCTACTGTACCTACTGCACTAAACACTGTTTCCTATAACACCTACAAAGGTAATAGTGCAGGTCAAAATCAAAAGGTAAATAGTGGAACTCAACAAGAAAGGAAATCCACCTTCAAAAAGGGTATAATCTGTTCATACTGTAACCGAGAAGGGCATACCAAAAGTGAGTGTTATAAAATTATGGGGTATCCCCCTACTCATCCATTACACAACAGGTATAATGCCTCATCACAAAAGTATCCACAAGTCAATAAAGGAAAAACCATAAATATGGTCACTGGACAAAGTGAAACACCACTAGATGATGACATTTCTGCTACTAATGACTCAACAGTCTACATGAGGATGGATCAATTACAGAATCAACTCAATCAAGTGATGCTCATGCTACAACACAAGGATCCTAATGTTCAAATGGCAGGTATATACTCGTTTATAGCTTCTCACATATCTAATTCTAAGGAAACTTGGATACTTGACAGTGGAGCCACAGACCACATTTGCACTTCTTTTTCTTTAATGCATCACACCAAAAAGTGTCATCCACCAATACACGTTACACTACCAAATGGACACACCACTGTTGTTCATATCACTGGATCTGTACATGTTTCACCAACTCTTACTCTTCAAGAAGTGCTATACCTTCCATCTTTTACATATAACCTCATCTCCATCAGCAAGATACTCAAATCCTCACATTCTTCCATCACATTCACTCATACCAATTGTTTTCTTCAGGACCATAATGGCCAATTGACTCGTGGAAATCTGACTGGTGGACTGTATATACTTCATAAATCATCAAGTGACTCTCCTCAACAACACACAATACTTACAAATTCAAGTGACCCACATCTTTGGCATGCAAGACTGGGCCACCCATCTGTTCAAGTTTTAAAACATATAGATTCCATTTCTTCTATTTTTCCATGTAATCTTGATCTGAAATGCACTGTTTGTCCTCTATCAAAGCAGCATGTTTTACCATTCTCTCTTAGTTCATTTCATGCTTCCAATATTTTTGATCTAATTCATGTTGATGTATGGGGTCCCTATAAACATCCTACTATAAATAAGTGCGAATACTTTCTTACCATTGTTGATGATCACTCACGGGCTATTTGGACATATTTATTACCTGACAAGTATCATGTCTCATCCACCTTGCAAAATTTTCACAAATATGTCCAAACACAATTGCAAACACAAATCAAAGTCATTAGAAGTGACAATGGTAGTGAGTTTCTCAATTCCAATCTTCATAATTTCTTTCAAAACAATGGTATCATTCATCAAACATCATGCACTTATACCCCACAACAGAATGGTAGAGTTGAGAGAAAACATCGACAAATTCTTGAAATAGCAAGATCAATTCAATTTCAAGCTCATCTTCCTAAACATCTTTGGGGGTACTGTATTTTAAACTCGACCTATTTGATCAACAGACTACCCTCTAAGATACTCAACTACAAAACTCCTTATGAACTCATTTATCAAAAACCTCCAACTCTTGATCATCTCAGAGTTCTTGGGTGCAGGGCTTATGCATACAACCTTACAAAAGACAAACTACATCCAAAAGCTCTTCTCATGGTTTTCATTGGTTATCCTCCAACACAAAAAGGGTACATTCTTTATGACATACACACACAGAAAACTCTTGTCACAAGAAATGTCACTTTTGTAGAAACTGAATTTCCTTTCTCAGTTACTACTCCCAACTCAACCAACCACACACTTCCAACCACACACTCTGTCCCACACTCTGAAACCTTTCAATCTATTCTACCACCTTTTGTCCCTTCTGATGATACATCCACATCCATTCATCAACATCCACCTACACCTATTTTATCTTCCCTTGACCCTCACACTGACCCACTCAACACTTCCACCACTCCTACACACTCCATTGACCCTGACTCACCATCCACTACCTCACATGACACTACACTACCTACTTCCCCACATAACACGACACCACCTACTTCCTCACATGACACTACACTACCTACTTCCTCACATGACACTTCTCTTCCACCTACACAACCCACAACTAATTCTACACCTGTTAGAAAATCCACCAGAGTCAAAGCACAACCCACAAAACTCCAAGATTATCAATGTACACTCCCAAAATCATTCCTTTCTAACACCACTACCAAACATCACATCTCCAATTTTCTTACTTACACTCATCTTACACCACAAACAACTGCCTTTATTCACTCAGTTGATAAGGTTGTGGAACCACAGTCATATACCCAAGCTTCTAAAGATCCTAGATGGGTTGAAGCTATGAACAAGGAGTTACATGCTCTTGAACAAAACAACACATGGGTTCTTACATCTTTACCACCAAACAAACAAGCCATAGGCTGTAAATGGGTATATAGAGTCAAGTATCATGCAGATGGCTCTATAGAAAGATTCAAGGCTCGATTAGTTGCAAAAGGGTTCAACCAAAAAGAAGGTATTGACTACAACGAAACGTTTGCACCAGTTGCAAAAATGGTCACTGTTCGAACCTTACTTTCTGTTGGTATCACCAAGAACTGGACAATTGAGCAACTTGATATTAATAATGCTTTCCTTCATGGGGATTTACTTGAAGATGTCTATATGACAATTCCACAGGGGTACTCCAAGTCCACTACACCTCATACTGTTTGCAAACTCACTAAATCACTCTATGGACTCAAGCAAGCAAACCGATAGTGCTTTAAAAAACTTACTGATTTCCTTCTATCTATTGAGTTCAAACAAAGTTATGTGGACACCTCCTTATTCACACACACCAAGGGTACCACCTTCACAGCTCTTCTGGTCTACGTAGATGACATTATTGTGGCTGGCAACCCCTCTCATATTAATTCTGTCAAAATGAAACTCCATGACATGTTCAGTATCAAGGACCTGGGCCCACTCCACTATTATCTTGGTATTGAAATACTAAGAAATTCTGATGGTCTCATAATGTCACAAAGGAAATATGCAGTAGACCTTATCACTCAAGCAGGAGTCTTACATTCCAAACCAGCACCAACTCCTTTGGATCCAAACACCAAACTCACTCTTGATGATGGTGATCCTCTTCCTGACCCTTCTTTATACAGAACATTAGTTGGTAAACTCATTTACTTAACACTCACACGGCCAGATATTTCATTTGTTGCTCAACACCTAAGTCAGTTCTTACAAAACCCAAAATCAAATCATATGAAAGCGCTTCTTCGATGTCTTAGATACATCAAACTTTGTCCTGGACAAGGTCTATACTTTCCAAATACCAGCACTCTCAATTTAACTGTGTACTGTGACAGTGACTGGGCAAGTTGCCCAAACTCAAGAAAGTCAATTTCAGGATATGGCATCTTTCTTGGTTCACATCTTATCTCCTGGCAATCCAAGAAACAACAAGTTGTTTCTAGATCCTCTACTGAAGCTGAGTATAGGGCCTTAGCTGACAGTACTTGTGAGGTTACTTGGGTCAGATGTTTATTACAGGATCTTCATGTTCATATTCCTACACCTATTCCTATGATGGTTGATAATATCTCAGCCATTGCTCTAGCTTCCAATCCGGTTCAACATGCTAGAACCAAACACATCGAAATAGACTGTCACTTTGTCAGGAACAAGATTAAAGCTGGTGCTATTATACCCACATTCATACCCTCAAAACATCAACTTGCTGATATTCTCACAAAGGGTCTCTCTAAACACCCTCATCATACATGCTTGTCCAAGTTGGGCATGAGTAATCCTTACTCACTGCCAACTTGTGGGGGGGATAATAGCATACATGCTACAGCTGAATGCAAGTCAAACAAGTTGGTCAACTGTATACAAAGAAGCAGTCAACATGGCATACGTATTCTACATCACAACAGTTTAATCAAGTGTGGACAAATGTAATTATCAGTCAGTTAGGTTGTTACTTGTTAGTTACTTTCTGTTAGCTTTCCTTCTGACTTGTATATATATCCATTGTATGCCTTGGATCTAATCAATACAATAAGATAGATCTTACTGCACAAATTCTCTGTTCACTTTCTCTTACTTTTGCGTGTGATTTTCAATCAATACGCGAGCCAAGAAAACGTGGCTAGCTAGCTTTGATACTGGCCCCTTGTAAGATTAATCAAATCACCACTTTTAAAGATCGAGGTTGAAACCTTAACAAGAACACTGTAGAAGATGCGAATAACATATAACGATGATTTAAAGATATAGTATGGTTAGGTCGTCAGGCCTGACATCCACAGATAAGAACTAGAGACTTCTTTATTATATGATTAAAAGTGTCGGATATCATCCTAAGACGCATAGCTAGGTTACATGAGACATAGATACGATAATTATAGTCACAAAGCTATAAAACCCAAATTAATACATTTGTCCCTCCACTTTAGATAATCACCAAACAAATTGGATTCCCTAAAATTGCTCCATGCCATTGAGTTATTCTTCTCCACGAGCACCATATCGAGAAATAGTGCCGTAACAACCATCAAGATTTCCATTCAAGTAGACCACGAAATGCACTTAATTTATACACACGTCATGGCGTCATGCATCGTTTTATTGTTTACATGCACCACGCCATGTATGTAGCATTCGTGTCCTCCAAAACTAAAATCCCAAATACGTACTATATATGTTTCACCCCGTGAACTATCTTTTCCCATACCGTTAACGATCTTGATCAAACCGGCCAGGATGTAATATTATAAAATTCACATCAAACTCTCTATTAATTAAATTTTAATTTTAATATCTAATCGCTAATTTAATTTCACACTTAACATTTTTTTCAAAAAAATGAGTCAAATCCTTTTCATTTGTATCCACTTTCTTGAAAATGTTGATGGGCCTATCTAGGAGATTGATAAGCTCACCGCCACATTTAACTTTAACAGATAGGATGAGGTACTGCTGCTATATATTTCATATTTGTCGTCTTTAGCAACGATTTGACCACCACCTTATATATGGATTGAACTTTTGAGATCTTGAGCCGCATTCATTAGTGTACACCACATATTCTTGACACAATTACGTGAGCAACATGATATTGTCACTTTAAAATTTGTTTTATACGACGAAAAGACATATTTCACTAATTTTTTTAAAGTAGTTTTATTTTTATAGTAGATAAATTAAACTGTTATAGTAAGAGTCAAACTTTTATATTAACTAGTTTATTTACCCGTGCACGCACGGGTATTTCGAAAGTGTATTTGAGATATTAAAATTTTCAAATAAAATAATGTAGTAAATGAAATATCACCTTTGTGATGAGAATATACTAATTTCAAAAAAGTGTCGTATTACATTACAATAAAATTTATACCAAAACGTAGATAAAAATGAGACAGTCGTAAATATATAATTATTTTTTCTCTAAACAAAATATATCACAAGTTACTAAACATTATTTATAAACAACTTATAATTAATTACATTAGTATACAATATTTATAAAACCCCCTCATATGTTTTATAAAACTCCCTTACAATTTGCATCCAACCCCCTCCTAATAGATTTAAAATTTGAATTCAAATTACTCATTCACGATTTTCAAACTTTCCAAAATTGTTTTTTTGGAAAATTTGCATGCCTTATATATAAATATATAGATTACATGGTATAACTATAAATATTATGTATTATCTTCTTATTAGCAAGGCGTATTATACATGATACTACATATAATTAAAAACAGAATTTGACTTAAAGATTCATATAACAGATTCGGATTCAAGTTCTTTCACTTCTAATTGACTCGAGATCACCACTTTCTCTTGACTCAAACTTCCACTCACTTCTTCAACAAAAGCTTTAAGATTCATATAAGAAGATCCACTTTCTTTCATAGCATCTCTTGCCAAATCCTTCCACTTTTTAGCATTCTTTCTCATTGTTTCTCCTCTTTCATGTCCTCCCATCACCATTTCTATACATCTTGTTATCTCCTCTCCTTCCACGACTCCTTCTTCATCGGTCATCACCCTCACTCCTGTTCCCCACACGTCTTCTAGAAGCTTTGCATTTGTCGACTGATCGGTCCAGTGAGGGAACGCCACCACTGGAACCCCGCAAACTAAACTCTCTAATGTTGAGTTCCATCCGCAATGTGTCACAAAACAACCTAAAGACGTGTGCGAAAGCACCTCAAGTTGACTACACCATGGAACAATTAAACCTAATTGTTCCAATTCCTCCATACAACTTATCTCATCATCATTATCTTCTTCTTCTTTCGCATTCTTGCCTTTCGTATCACCATCTTTATCTCTAACCACCCACAAAAATGGCCTCCCACTCGCTAACAAACCACGAGCCATAGCCTGTTTTTGTTTCATTGATAAAACAATGATGCTACCAAAAGATATGTATACAATGGACCCTTGAGGCTTAGTGTTCATCCAATCTACATAATCTTTTGATGCTTCAAACAAATCTCCCCCGAAACATTTGTCATTTGGATCATTTCCGTCTAAGAAAGCTGACGGAATCAATGGTCCAACAGCAACCATCTTTAGCTTTCCATTAATCTCTTTCAATGCCTCTTCTTCCAATTCATCAAAGCTATTCACAAGTATTCTAGGCTTATCTTCCGAATCCAACAAATCAATTTGCTCTTTAAATAAAGGCAAAGCGAAATTATAAGTGTTTGAAGGATGACAAAAGGATGGAAGATCGCGACTTTTGAGCTTCGGTAGCCCTGGTAACTCGATGGACCATGAAGGTTCATTACAATCTTCCCCAATGAGTTCATCATACCCATTGAAGTAATAATAGTAAACTCGAAATACCGAAGCTGGTTGAATCCAAAGAAGTGCGGATGGGAAGTTAAACCCATGCGCCACCTCCGCCGCCCATGGAAGAAGGAGGGTGTACACCAAACAAGTCACCGGAGTGCCATTTTCAGCATTACGAAAGACGGTTTCTTTCAAACTCTCCGTCCCTCTTTTCCTTAACTGAGTCATAAAGAGTGTGGTATCGTCTAACTTGGGTCTGTAACCTGTTGAAATCAGGGAGAAAATACAGATCATATCATTAAACTGAAAACTACAATTAAAATTACACGGAAAATTAAAACGGTTAAATATATAGGATATAATAAAACCCTAATAGCTAAAATGGGAACTGACGTACCATCATCAAAGCCATCCGAAAACACCACGAAATTGAAACCCTCAGGAATCCGGCCGGTTTTGGTAAATTTCCGGTAGGCGGAGATGGTGACGGTGAAGGTGACCTTGACACCTAACTGAAGGAGTCGTTTAGCAAACTGGAAAGACGGGTTAATGTGACCTTGGGCTGGAAAAGTTACTAAGAGGAAGTGAGGTTGAGTTTGAGCAATAACTTTGGTCATTGATGCGTTTAAGGTTGGATAAAAAGCTAGCAGCAAGCAGTGTTTTGAAATGGTGATATATAGCTGCCATATATATATGGGTAATATACGGTGTAAAGTTTATATATGGCGAAAAAACATGACGTTTGTGGTGACGCAAATGGAAAAATATAGAATAAGAGTACTGCTGGTGGAGTTGTTTAGGTTGAACTTAATTTGTCTCTTATATATAATACAAATGGAGAAAGACAAATCAGAATTTAAGTAGATATATAAAAACAGAATAGTGTCAAAATGGAAGAAAACAAGTAAGATGCGTAAAGCTTATTTAGACTATCATCAATCTTAGCCAAACCGTGCCACGTCAGCGCCACATCATTTTTTTCTTCCCATCTTATATCATCCCACAAACACCAGCATCCATCTTGAGATATCTCATATCATCCCATATCATTTATTAAAAAAGAAAAAAGGCAAAAATAAAAAAAGGAAAAAGTTGATCTCGAGCGAGAGGGTGAGCCCGAGAGAGACGCGATGGGTTGGGAGCCGGAACCGAGAGAAACCACCATCCCATCCCAAGCGGATGCGGATGGTCTTATTAGACAGGAATACTTAAAATTTTGGAGAAAATTATTTGGAGCCTCCTAATAATTTAAATTGACACGAATATGATATATATATATATATATATATATATATATATATATATATATATATATATAATGGATCAATATAGAATCATTATTTAAACATAGAACTATAGAACCAATCTGGACCATTGAATCATCAAAATCAATGGTTGAGATTAAGGATGACATAATTGTAATTACCTCCCAACAAACCCACGTTTTTAATTAAAAAATACCCCCAGAACTTTAAATTGTCATAACTTTTTAAGTTTTGTGAATTTTTAAAAAAAAATTATACCAATATTTTAGTTTTTTAATCCTCTTTCAATCAATACCACTCTTGCCATATTTTTTTAAAATTTTTTATGAAAATGCAAATTTTGTTTTGCATTTTGGGTTGCATTTTCAGTTAGTTCTTGTTTGCATTTTCAGTATTTGTTTCAAAATTTGCATTTTTGGAAGCATATGTATAACTTGCATCTTCGATTTTTGCATTTTCGGTTTTTGCATTTTCAAATGAAACTCAGGTAAAAATGCAAATTTGAAAAATTTGCATTTTCAAAAAAAAAATAAAGTTTCAGAAATATATGAAGCCTGGTCTTGTTTGAAAGAGGACGAAGAACTGAATCTAACGATATACTTTTTTTGTTAAAATTCTTAAAAACGAATGAATTATGATCATTTAAAGATTGAGGGGTTTTTTTTTTAAAGTTTGTTGGAAGGGAGGGGGATGCCACGTGTCATCACCTAAAGTGGTTCTTTAGTTCTATGTTTAAGCAAGGTTCTATGTGTAACCTTACCCTATATATATATATATATATATATATATATATATATATATATATATATAGGGTAATGTTACACATAGAACTTTGCTTAAACATAGAACCTAAAGAATCACTTTAGGTATGACACGTGTCATTTTGTTTGAATGCAAAACTGAAAATTAAAAAAAAAAAAAAAAAAACTCACTTCTCACCCTTCCTTCCAACGAACTTTAAAAAAAATCTCCCTCAATCTTTAAATGATCATAACTCATTCGTTTTTAAGAATTTTAACAAAAAAAGTATACCGTTAGATTCAGTTTTTCGTCATCTTTCAAACAAGACCAGACTTGATATATTTCTGAAACTTTATTTTTTTTTTAAATGCAAATTTTTCAAAATTTGCATTTTCACCTGGGTTTCATCTGAAATTGCAAAAATGCAAATAACGAAAATGCAGAAATAGAATATGTAAGTCATGCATATGCTTCCAAAAATGCAAATTTTGAAACAAATACTGAAAATGCAAACAAGAACTAACTGAAAATGCAGCCCAAAATGCAAAACAAAATTTGCATTTTCATAAAAAATTTTAAAAAATATGAGAAGAGTGGTCTTGACTGAAATAGGATTAAAAAACTAAAAGATTGGTATAATTTTTTTGTTTAAATTCACAAAACTTAAAAAGTTATGATAATTTAAAGTTTTGGGGGGTATTTTTTTTAAATGTGGGTTTGTTAGGGGGGGATTTCCATGTTTGTCCTTTTACATATTAATTAAATATGATAATTACAATTATGTCATCTTCAATCTCATCAATTGATTTTGATGATCCAATGGTCCAGATTGGTTCTATGGTTCTATGTTTAAATAATGGTTCTATATTGATCCATTTTCTATATATATATATATATATATATATATATATATATATATATATATATATATATATATAAGTGTATAATATATTAATATGTATTAAATTTTTTAACTAATTGATATAACCTATATGGTACGCGTGGAGGAAAAAAAGTCCAAATAGTAAGACCCTAAAATTGAAGACTTTATAAGGAATATAATGACTAGAAGAAAAGACTCGAGTTAAGAACACTCCCTTTAATTTTAACCTATTTTTACGATCACTCAAGCTTCCAAGTTCTTTGTGATTGCGTTCTTGATATTAGATGGTTTTTCATTAATTTTTTGTTTTTCTATTTTTAGATGGGCGTGATGACACAGCCGTGATGTTCAAAATTATATATATAGATTAGAGGTGTTTAAATTTCGGATATGAATCAGTTCGGTCTAAAACCAAATTGTTTTATAGCCAAAAAAACCCAAACTAGCATTCAAATATTTAGGATTTCTTTCTATGAGTGTTAGAATTAATCATTAATTAACTATTAGTTAATGAGAACTTTGTTGAATATGGGTTCATTTGAGAGGTTGCGACACGTACTGTTATAGGTCGAAGAACCCAAATCTCGGTTATTCTTAACATCTTCGAGACTTCGACAATCTTTTGAATTGATGATTAAAAACACCACAAAACGTACGGAAAGCTTTGTTTAAAAAGGAAAAATAAATTAAGTGGTCCATATATAGATGTAGCTTTCACGAACTTGAATACTTCAGAATTATTAACTACCTTAAATCGTAATTTCTAATGACAACCTAACTTAATAATCAAGTAAAATAGATATGAGATGCATGGCTTCTTGCCTTCTACTATATCATTAATTTAGTTTAATACCCCGTGTATAAACACGGAAATTGTTAATGTGAATATTAAACATTTATGGTGTGAAATCTTAAATGTATAATAAATCCATATATTGATAACAAATCAAGAAACATTCATGAAAATCACAAGATGATCAAGAAAGAAAATTAACTTACAGATTTGCACCGATAGTTGTTAGCTTTTAGGAAATAAACATAGTTGATTAGTGGGTAAAAATTCCAAGAACAATTTAAAATCATTTAGAAATAGGGAATTTTGATTAGTAAAAAATATTTCAAAAATAACTTAGCGATCACATAAGCCTAGTCTTTTAATATGTAGCAGGTTGGTTTAAAAATTGATAAAAACTAATTATTAGTAAATAATTATAAAACACGAAAGAAGTAAGACTTTTACAAAATGGTGACAAACAACGTCAAAGCCCAAACCAGCGGTTGACGCATCGACGTAATGGAGGAAACACGTGGTATTATGATACGAAACGTGATTGTATTTATTTATACATATAACGATCATTATTGTTACAAATAGAAGCAATATGATCAAATGTTTATTGTTGATAATTTACAAATACTTTGAACTTATTATAATATATTTTAAATGATAAAACTAATAATTTGGTTAAATATGATATTTTGAAATATTTAGATTACATAAATAGGATTTAGTTAATTAATGGCAATAAATCAATTAATTAACGATGTTTATCCAATTAATAGATCTATTTAGCTACTAATGAGGTGTGATTTGCATGGTGTATCTAATGTACGTACATAATTATACATAAATATTAGAGTAAATTACTGAAATGGTCCCTGAACTTTGTTAACAGTATCTGATTTAGTCCCTAGACTTTAAAAAGTACGCATTCGGTCTCTACTGTAGCAGATAAGTCCCATGGACAGTCCCTGGAACTAACCTCCGTCTAAATTGGTTGTTAACCTCCTTTTTAGGAGGGGCATTTAAGTCATTATACGTTACGAGGGACCATTTCAGTAATTAACTTTGTGTTCTTCATCTTCATATATTCATATGTAAACCGATAATAAATCCATAAATTAATCAAATCTCAAAGCAGAATGAAACAATTACAGAACCTACAAATCCTATAAACTAAATCTTGTATATAGTCACCACCAGATAGAATCATCAAATAATTTTATCTAAACAATTACAGAACCCTAATCTTGTAAAAAATTACAGAACTCTAATATTGTAAATTACAAAAAAAGAAGCATCGATGAAAGGGGTAGTTGATTTCCACGAAGAAGACCAAATAAAGTCAAAATCGAGCTTCGAATGGAACAGAGGAGGGGCAACCACCACCAGAAACCATTATCGAGTTCCATATTTTCAACCACCACCAGAAAAAGAAGCATTGATGAAAGGGGTAGGTCAAATGGTCAATGAAGAAGGTATGAAAACCCTAGTAGCAGATCTGAAAACCCTAATCTGACCTTTAACGTAATGCGATGGTGATGAAGAAGGCGACGCCGGTGGTGGTGGTGGTGGTTGAAGACGATGGATCTGAAAACCCTAATATGAAAACATCGGTGGTGGTGGTGATCTGAACACGATGGATCTGAAAACCCTAAAACTCGATGGATCTGAAACGCTAAAACTCAAAATTATTGTTGAAGAACACGATGGAAATGAAACGCCGGTGGTGGTGATGGCGGTTGAAGAACACGATGAATTTGAAAACCCTAAAACTCGTCGTGGGTTTGCCTCTTAAACTCTCACACCACCGCCACACATCGCCGTACTTTCCACCGCCGTGATGTCCACCGCCGTCATAAGACACTTTCTGTTTGAGATTTCTTCAACTAACTTCTTGTTTCGAGCTTCTGATTGCTCTTTTAATTCGGTTTCTGTTTGAGTTTTTCAACCTCTGTGTGCCTCCGATTATTGAAGAAGAAGATGAATTTGATTATTGAAGAAGAAGATGAATTAGGGTCTGGGTAATGGAAGAACATGAATTAGAAGTGAGCCCTGTAATGTAAAAGGACCAAAATGCCCTTCCTAGAATAGTGACTAACGGAGCAATTTAACAGAAGTTAGTTCCAGGGACTGTCCATGGGACTTATCTACTACAGTAGGGACTGAATGCGTACTTTTTAAAGTCTAGGGACTAAATCAGATACTTTTGGTAAAGTTCAGGGACCATTTCAGTAATTTACTCTAAGTATTAGTTTGATGTTTATCCAGTTATATAGATAATTTGGTTAATAATGATGTGTGGTTTATATGATTATATAATGTACGTACATAATTATATATATTAGTAAATATTAGTTTATTCTAAAAACTTAAAATATTTATTATTGATTTAATTAATGGTTATCTTTATCTAATTCATATTAGTTTGACTCTAAAAAGTCAAAATTAAAGTTTTAGAATTAAAGGAATTAATAGCTAAGATTAAATCTTTTATTAAATGAAGGGTCTAGATCATCTAATAATTTTTTTCAAATTAGTCTTTTATATATATTAGAAGATAATGGTTTCTTTTTTAAATCGGAAAACAAACATCTATTAAATTCTTCTTAAATCTTCTCCATTGTTTATAATTAGAAACATCTATTAAATTCTTCTTAAATCTTCTCCATTGTTTAAATGAGACTTAAATATGTCGGTCCCAAAAACGAAAATTACAAAAAAATACCAAAGTTTCTTCTATTGATTCTGAAAAACACACACGATTACAATGGTGGGACTATTATCCTACTTTACATTTTTTCTAATAAATACAAATAAAACTTATACTAAAGACCTATTTTGACGATTATATATTCCAACATAACCTAGCTACAATCTTTTAAGAGGGAGCGCTACTCAATAACACTAGATGTCGTGAAACTGTTTGATATATAAGGACATATAATAGGTGGGTTACCCCTTTTGTTATTGTGTTTGATAGAATTGTGGGGGTAGAAATCGATCATAGTTGAAAGATTTAGGCATGATTCTTGCAAATGGTAAATCAAAGCAGATGCACACTTATGAAATCGAAATTTTGCACTGAATTGGAAGTTGGAACATACAATTTGTTTGTACACAACATCTATATATTGAGGATGGGTGGTGGTTGCCGGCGGTAACTGCCTGCCATCCTAGCGGCGGTTGCCGGTGGCAGTTACCGGCCACTAGTGGCCCACGGTGGTGCTGCACCCATCCTACCCATTAATGTATTACAACACTTATTTCTTATGTTTAAAATCTTCTAATATATATAAAAGATTAACATTCATCAATCTAATTAGAAGATCTTGACCAATTATTCAATCATAATTAAATCCTAACCATTCATTTGATCAAAATTAAAAGTCTAATATTGACTTTAAGTAGTCAAAATTGAAACCCGTATTTTAAAATTTAATTCTTATAGAAGATAAGATAATAAAAAACTAGGTTTCAAGCCCGTGTAAACACGGGTCTGTATTCAGAATATTGTGTAAATGTCTTTTGAGCTTTGTCGTTTTTAAAAGAAGATTTGTGTAGAATAAACATACTATATGTTGGTCTAAGTAAAGGCATATGTAATTGAATACTTTTACTTAGAAGTATGTAGTTTGTTCATTAAAATATTCAAAAGTGATAGAAGCTATAAACTTCAGAAAGGTATTCAATAACTACAATAAGTATGAGAAATTGAAAATGAATAAATAAGCAATAGCATGAACTGGATCACCCCAAAGTCATAAAAATACATGAAAATCATATCAAAAGAGCAAAATTAAATCCCTAATTACAAGAATATGAGTTCACATTATTTTGCGAATGCTTGTCTCGTATAACAAACCCAAACTGTATTTGTGAACCATAGTTGATATGCAAAATATTATTATTCATTAACTCACCACGCATTAAATCTAATTAATAGCGGTTTAAATTTATGCATTGTATGCTAATTATTAACAACTATTAGGGAAATTTTCTACTCCTTGGATTGCTACTACTAAAGTGATAAGGTGTTTATAAAATTAAAAAAACAAAACCAAAATCAGTTAATAGAGTTTTTGGTTCAAAATAAAATCCGTACATACCAATGATTTCAAGAACAACTCTCCAATTCTTGTAATTGAGTAGACTAAGTCCTTTAATTTAAACATGTAGTAGCTTTTTAGTTCAACTACTAAGTTAAAAGATCGGCTCAAATATGAACACAAAGGTGATTGATAAACTCAAATTCAAAGACGGTTCAGACACATTAACATAATCGCTATACAAAGCTTCCGATATTCGTTGAAATCGAAATATTGATACTATGAACTACTCCGTATTTTTTAGTAGCGTTTTTGAAATTCTTAATGTTTTCTTCACACGTTAAGGAAAATACATACACCCTTTGGATGGGTAACACTGTTCTATTTTGTCTCTACCTCTACTCCCGCTATTTGTTTTCCTGAGTTTTTACCTATACAGCCTTGTGTAGCGCTAATTTCAGCAGCCATATAATATCTAAACCTAATTTAGTAAAAAACACAAACTAATCATGATTCACATACCTCAAACTAAGTAACCAAAAAAACTCACAAAAAGGTCAACAAATGTAAAAGGCAATGTGATCATAGTGCCACTTGAATACTTGATGCAAATACTCACAAAAACATTTCAATGTAGAGTTAACAAATAACTTTGAAAGAGCCATGCAAAATTGAGGTAGTGAGACCTGAAATCTAGATTGGGTCTTACACATATTCTCTTCAGTTATGTAGTATTCACCTGTCAAAATGAAAAATGTTGTATATGTTAATAATATAGCTAAACAAAATCTTGTATTGACGACAAAAGGGTTGAAAAGTTTAAATCTATTGTTAGAGATATTTTAGTGAAGCACCAAAGTCCAAGCTTGAACAGGTCCCGTTTGCCTTCAAACCATTCCGAAACCATGTCACAGTTGTCTTCTACACAAGGTTGGGAACCAAAAATTAAGAACCTAATTGTCCAATTCTCATTTCCTATACTAACAAAAAAAATGTAAAACAACAGTATTTCTTAATTAATAAAGCTACAGTTTAGCCTGCAGGCAGAAATACCGATGCAGAACACATGTGAAGATAATTCCGGTTGGTAAGTTAAGAACTTAGCGTTATCTAGTTCTAACATGGTAGCACTACCGGGGAAATTCTCGATCTCCACCTTTCTCCGGCAGCCTTTCCGGTTCTCTCCCCTGAACACAAACACATGAGAGGCCTCTGCCAAGCCATGCTGCTGAGCCTGCCACAACCTCAGCTGCACATAAACCAGAAACACTGGTCAAAGTAAAGTTCATAAGTCTAGGAAAAGTTACAATTTATTAGTACATGATGGTTCAGTTGATCAACCATAACAGAAGCAGCAATCTCAGTTTTCTTATTATCAATGCTACAGGTGATAAACACTTCAGATAAAATCAAGTCATCTACAATTTGAATTTTGATGTTGACAAGGGGAAATTATCAAAGCTATGGAATATTTTACACTTGAACCAAAACTATATATTTTTCATTAAGGTGTGTATAGAATCAACCAATTGTTGAAGGTATATATGTTTCTAATTGATATTTAATATAGTAGTGATTTTAATTTACTATTATCAATGAACTTTTCCATCGCAAACACATAGAACACAAACAACCAAGCTTCATTCACCAATCGCCACATGTATTAATCAATGAAAGCAATCATCTAAAATATACTTGAAACTTAATCAAATTTGGACAAATTAACTCATGGCACAGGATCATACCAGCATAATTCTTGAATTATAATGAATTAAATCAGTAATATACCTTAAGTCGTATTACAAGTATTGCTTCTATCAAGATCATGTGAAATCCTCCCAACCGCAACAAATGATCCACTAACACCGCCCCCTCGATCCTCCATTACCAGTAACGAACGCAAAACGCATACACGGTTACAAACTTATACACCTTCACTTCAACCATGACCAGCAACAAACTGCCAAATTAAAATGAAACATCATCATTCAGCCAAACTGAAATTAAAATCAAATCGAGAAATTAACAAAATCGCCCCTTCCGCGATTAGAATTGATAAATTATGAATATAGAAGTAAGAATAAAATCAAGAAGCAATACTACAAGAAACATACCAGGTGATGCAGGAGTTGTTTAGGGTTTTACTTGATCTACAACTTGGTAAACCTGAATATATCAGGACCTTCAGCATAATCACTGCTGTAAGCCATGATTACAGAAGTGGTAAGCACGGGATCAGAGAGGGATAAAATCCCAATTGTTTGGAGCCCTAAACTTGGTGAAGTTATGATAACAATCAGCATCTAAAATGGTATGTGATTGAGAGAAGTTCCAATCGAGAACAGCTCAATTTGGTTTCAGTGTTTATTCATTTACCCAAAAATTATACTACTTCACTATTACAACGTCGTTTTTATACTCTCCTCTATAACAGAAAACAACTAATTACAACTTGGAAACCGTTAGTTATAACAGTTTCTGTTATTATTATAGTGTGCGTATCAAGTTAGGTTAGTATTGACGGATGAGTTCAATCCCAAAGTACAATAAACGATGGAATCATTCCATCGAAGAGTTAAATTCCCTGAATTAGTCAAACGAAATGAGTATAAACCAGAACGTAAAACGTGATTCTGTTAAATTCTGACCGGGAAGTATGGTATCAGCAGGATTACCCAACGAACTCCATAGAGAAACAACTCCGTTCCAATTTACGTTCATCAAACAGGGGATGAACAAACCAGGGGAGCAACTTTTGCAAAGTAAATGGAAGAACATTTGGATCTATGTACGGTGGGGTCAAATAAACCCTGATTAAATGCCTCATCAAAGAGACGTTTAGGAGAAATTGAGGAGACGTTTTGGAGTCAATTGTAGCTTCACAATTACTATAACTGTAACGCATGAAGATGAAGAAACTATCCAGTATTGTCTCGTCTAGGCGTTTCATATACTTCTACAGTTTTCAATTTCCAAAACATAGCCCATGCATCTAGAAGAGCCCATTTGGGCTGTGATTTTAAGCCCATATCTCTAGTTGGTTGACACGTCAAAACTCAACCATGTCTAATTAGCCTTCATTTAAAGATTAAAGAGCAATTACATACGCCACCTAGGATTCAAAAGATCCTAAGTTAGATAGAATATAGATATTATTTAAACTATAAAATTAAGTAAATATATTTGTTAGACAATACCTTTACGTTAACTAAATTTAAACATGTTAGACAATATGCTTGATTAAATACACAATTATATACCTCAAATATAAACTTTATCTAGGACAATGATAACTACAACCCCAAGGACTATGAATAATAGTAAAAAAAAAAATTAATTTTCAAAAATAACAATTATAACTCATGTTTAATTATTAACATTTTATATTTACAAGAAATTCACATTAACCATCTTTTAATTAATATTCAAACTTTCCATACATGACATACGGTTACTATATTTATAAATTACTCGTGTGTAATCATTATATGTAGTATTAAGTTTATTTTAATTCTCTTTCTTTTAAAAATATCGAATTTGCGTCACTGTCTATATATATTTACACTGTTATTTACAAATTTTAAATATATTTTCATCGCTATTTATTTATTATATTAGATTTTTTTAATGTTTAATATTTATAATTTTTCTAAACTAACCCGTGTATCACACGGGAATTTGATCTAGTAATAATAATGATATTATTATTATTATGAAAAATGATATATCCTCCTACTTTTTCCTCCTACTTCATCCTCCTACGCACTCCAAGATGCCATGTGTACTCCACTAATTCTCTTTCCTCATCTCTTCTTTTGATTTTGACACATGTCTTGATCAAATGAGTAGGAGGATAAGTAGGAACAAAATTTAGAAGGATATATCATTTCTCATATAATTAATATTAGAATAATGTGATATCAAAATAAGTATATGGGGAAAATAAGGAGCTATTGAGGCGTAAAAATAAAAAAAAAAGGAAACCATAGGCAGGCGAGGAATATTAGAATTTTGCTACGTGGCAGTACCACACGTTAAGTTATTGAGCGGGAAACAATAAAAATGGATTGCTAAAAATAAGACACGTGGCACATCATTTAGTCTTTTATTAGAGAAGATTTTTTTAATGTTTAATATTTATAATTTTTCTAAACTAACCCGTGTATCACACTGGAATTTGATCTAGTAATAATAATGATATTATTATTATTATGAAAAATGATATATCCTCCTACTTTTTCCTCCTACTTCATCCTCCTACGCACTCCAAGATGCCATGTGTACTCCACTAATTCTCTTTCCTCATCTCTTCCTTTGATTTTGACACATGTCTTGATCAAATGAGTAGGAGGATAAGTAGGAACAAAATTTAGAAGGATATATCATTTCTCATATAATTAATATTAGAATAATGTGATATCAAAATAAGTATATGGGGAAAATAAGGAGCTATTGAGGCGTAAAAATAAAAAAAAAGGAAACCATAGGCAGGCGAGGAATATTAGAATTTTGCTACGTGGCAGTACCACACGTTAAGTTATTGAGCGGGAAACAATAAAAATGGATTGCTAAAAATAAGACACGTGGCACATCATTTAGTCTTTTATTAGAGAAGATATCAAAATAAGTATATGGGGAAAATAAGGAGCTATTGAGGCGTAAAAATAAAAAAAAAGGAAACCATAGGCAGGCGAAGAATATTAGAATTTTGCTACGTGGCAGTACCACACGTTAAGTTATTGAGCGGGAAACAATAAAAATGGATTGCTAAAAATAAGACACGTGGCACATCATTTAGTCTTTTATTAGAGAAGATTAGAGAAGATTAGAGAAGATGAAAGATTTGAACAATAATAATAGAGAAATGATATATCCTTCTAAATTTTGTTCCTACTTATCCTCCTACTCATTTGATCAAGACATGTGTCAAAATCAAGGAAGAGATGAGGAAAGAGAATTAGTGGAGTACACATGGCATCTTGGAGTGAGTAGGAGGATGAAGTAGGAGGAAAAAGTAGAAGGATATATCATTTTTCTAATTATATCTCTATATTTTTTTAAGTAAAGAACTATATTATTACAGTATTACTGCTAAAATAGTATGAACAATTACTTGAAAATGATTGGGCCTTTTTTCACTTTTAATAACTGGTTTATTTTTCGAATTATCGCGTTAGAAGATGTTTATCAATTTTGATAACTAACCTCTGCTATTTATTTTAAGCTACTTTTTAATTATGTATCCGTGGGATTGACGTGAGGGGGCAGGGATGGCTATATTTCTAGGAGCGAACTCCGGGCGTCTTTCATCTCTAATAAAAGACTAAATGATGTGTCACGTGTCTTATTTTTAGCAATCCATTTTTATTGTTTTCCGCTCAATAACTTAACGTGTGGTACTGCCACGTAGCAAAATTCTAATATTCCTCGCCTGCCTATGGTTTCCTTTTTTATTATTTTTACGCCTCAATAGCTCCTTATTTTCCCCATATACTTATTTTGATATCACATTATTCTAATATTAATTATATCTCTATATTTTTTTAAGTAAAGAACTATATTATTACAGTATTACTGCTAAAATAGTATGAACAATTACTTGAAAATGATTGGGCCTTTTTTCACTTTTAATAACTGGTTTATTTTTCGAATTATCGCGTTAGAAGATGTTTATCAATTTTGATAACTAACCTCTGCTATATATTTTAAGCTACTTTTTAATTGTTTCATATGTTTTTTATTAGTGGTTACTTTTTCTTCAAACAACCCGTGTAGTACACGGGTTACTAACCTAGTGTAGTAATAAAATGATTATGATAAATAAAGTCGTTTAATAAATGTTTCAAAATCTTGTTAATTATAGTTTTAATTTCAAGACATGTGGAAATATAATTGATAACCAATAGCAATATTACTTTGTTTTTATCCTCTGAAAGTTAGAGTAAAGGAACGTGTGCAATGACGTTATAATCGTGTATTTAATATTTGTTTTTCTCTAATATTGATATTGCAACTTAGATCGACCCCCCTACAGGCTGCACCACATGTTCTATCTTGGTTAGTCGACAGTCGACTGAAGAGGAACCAAATAATTAAATGGAAAAGGATAAGTTATATATTTAGGTTAGAAAGTTTAAGTTTTTTATTTTAAAAAATACAGTTTAGAATAATTTTTAATTTTTTTCAGTGTTACTAATTAAAATATGATATAGTGTTAGATGTTGTCTTGAAAATTCTACTTTTAGACATATGTAAAATGAGCGAAAATACAATAAATTTTGTTGAAAATTTTATTGTATACAATGTAACACAGCAAAAATACAAGCCATATTTTTTTTTTAAATCACAGCGGAAGTAATACGTTATAAAACTAAAAAGGAAATAAATTAAAAGTTAAAACCAACACTGTACAAACATACAGTACTTCCTTTAGTGTTACAAAACATTTCATAAAGTATGGTTCATCATTCTAAAACCCAAAATATCAGAGTTACGGTCAAACTTTCCCTGTACACAAAAGCTGCAACCTACCGTGCCCTCAAAACCTGAAACAGAGAGTTAGGGTGGGGAATTAGCACAAAGCTAAGTGAATGAAAATCAAGCCACAAGCAATTAAAGCTGAACCACAACGATCACAAGAACAGTTTATCTCAAATATCAAAGGACCGGCGGCTCTGCCGAGCCTACGACCAATGCTGGCCATAGCAATGATCTACCGATAACCATCTGCTAACTGGCACAGTTAAACCCCCTCTGCTACAACAAATGCAACAGAGGATCTAAAACTGCCTAACCAGAAGCAACTGACCCAGCCCAAAACCACGCTTAGCTGACCTCTGTCACAAACATCATGAGCACAATTTCATGCCTTCATACTCATATCTTGGACACAATTTCAATAATCATCACATAACCAGTCAAGTAATCACATCAGACTAAACAGTCTATCGCATGATTAATCGTATAAAATTCAAGTAACCATAACAGTTACAACTAAAACCACTAGTGAATTAAAGTCCACTCACCTGTGTTCTCCAACACCACACTCAGTATTCTAATTTCACTGAGCCTTCTCGTTTCCTGAAACACATCATAACTTAGTCAGTAATTGGGATTACATTCCAATTTACAAAAGCGACAACTCTCATTGGCTACAAGCAATAAAATCACAGAATTAACGTCTGAATCACTACGCACGAAATGATCACACTTCGCACGAAATGATCACACTTCGCACGTATTGAACTTTCAAACTCACGAAGTGGCTAACCCACTTCGCACGCAATGGGCACTGGTACGCACGAAATGAACCTCACTTCGTGCGACCAAAACTCATCGACTTCATCTACTTCATTGAGCACTACGCACGTAATGGAGTCACTACGCACGTAGTGGACTCCACTTCGCACGGCCAACATTCAACATTCAAGAACTTCCTAATCAAAACTCGACATAAACAACACAACATCACCTCTTGCTCGAAATCCAAACGTTAACCCTCGCTTTAGAACTCGAAAACAGAATTACAGACTCAATTTGTGAATGTGTGTTAAAGGTTCATTTCTCTCTTCTCTTATGCAGCCAGAACCAAAACAAAAACAAACATATACAAATGTTATATATATAGGTCAAGACTGAAATTATTACACTACACAGTGCAAATACTGATATCTGAGATACAGAAACCTAAATAAAGCGGTCCTACTCAAGTCATTAACAAGCAACGAGGTATTATTCGGGACCCTAGTATAAAAACGAATCATATGCTACCAATAACATATAAAAAATATTAAACTAATATTTTTACCTCTTATCCCGCGGTCCAATTTAAATACCAATATAACCATAACTGAATAACCTTGATGCTTAGTTTATTACCATTCACTACGTACTCATGTAATCTTATACTTATAAGTGTAGCCTTGTCTATTAACAATATATCTCTTTAGGTACTTGATCTGTATTTGACTACTTAAACTATTATAATAGTTATTCATATGGTCATCACATGAACTTTTAATTCTTCCTTCCAAGTATTAAGTATATCTCTTCATCATTACATTACATTACATGTTTAGTACACCATAACTTATCTCTATCTAACTTGTACTCATATAAACCATCTAAGCTCCATACTCAAATGTACTATGTTGTATATTTATTCCATAACAATATCTTGCCATCTATTACCACAAAGATAAAATTATTTACTTTCAAATTCATCATTTATAAATAAGAATGAGAGTATTCACCTTATGTTCAATATGTGGTTGCTATTTGCTTCTAAGTTCTTGCCCAGTTTTCAACCTCCAAACATGTTCCAAACATCAATAAACATAACTAGAATATCATGTTGATGGGCTAGCTTGAACCGTCGCGTTCCAGGAACAGAACACATCGCGTTCCTAACATCATAGACATACGTAGCTTTCTTTCTGCAGTATTCAACCCAAATAAATCCTTTAGATTTCGACTTCCAGTTGTTATTGACCATTTGCACTTCCTTATTACTTCATAATAACCCATTTGTATCACCAATTCAAACCTTAATCGAGATTTTAGTATTTGACCCATAAGAACCCTAATCCCTAAATTTGATTCTTTGATCATTAATCCTTCCATATGGGTTCTTAAATTAAAAAAAAAAATTAGATATAATAATCATCCATAAGTTTAAAATAATAACTATTAGGCAAAATAGGAATATAAATTTATATCCTCTTTTGTTGACACAAAAATATATAATTTGTTTATATAATTGTATCTATTAACATTAACATATGTGTACATATACACATATATATAATCAAGCAAATAAATATTTATATTTATTTGTTACAAATTGTGTTTGTACAAATCATCAAAAATCCAATCGTCAAAGAGTAACGTCATCAACGCTCAAGATCAAGTCTTCGCCGAAGATACCTACAAGAATAAATTCAAATTATATGAGCTTACAAATAAAATAATTAAATAAGTTTAAGTTTTTATAAAATTATTTTTATAAAAACTTTTATAAAAATGGACAAATATTTTATAAACTCATTTGTATTGGTTGATTAAATCTAAGACTTCCCATTTAAGCAAAAACTAAACACAATCTCACTTTGAAACAATACAACTCCATATATAGCAAAGGAATCTCCCAAAGGGGTAAAATTACAACATGTTTTGTATATTAGTTTCCAAACTTCCATTTTTGTGTTTAAATTCAAACTTTAGAAGTATGTGATCAACCAACCTTTTATAAATCTTCTTTTCAGTTGAATTTTATGGTAAAAATGAGTTGTGTGTGGTTTTAGATAAAGCACAACGTCTATATTGCAAAAAACAAGAAGTTCTAGCAGACCGACAGTCGAAGCCACGGTCGACCGTGCATCGACCGTGTGATGTCTGGACAACTTTTGAACTTGCACCTTTTTGTTTATTTAAACCAACTCAAACCTCATTCATTACTAACCTCTTACAAACAGAAAAATTATGAATACTCTCTAATACTTGTGAGCTCATATTTATTGATTATTCATTCAACTCTCAAGATCAAGATTCAAGCAAGAGTCAAAGCTTTCAAAGCTTAAACACTACTCAAATCTTTCATGTACTTGTAATAGTGTTAAGATCATCTCTAGCCTATAAAATTAGAGAGAATTGAGGATCAACTATAGCCTTTAGAATTAGAGTGAAGCAATGTTATCTTTACCTTACTTGCAAGTTTGAAGTGTTAATTCTTGCAAGTGAAAAAGAGAAGTGTAAAAGGTTTATCTCTACCTTCAAAGAGAGAAGATAGTGGAGCAAACTCTTGGTGGGTGAGGCCAAGGAGTGGATGTAGTGCAAGTTTGTTATCACTTGCATGAACCACTATAAATCATTGTGTCCAACTTATGATTGGTGATATCTTTCTAACTCTATCTCTTTTATGTTATTGCAAGAACTTATAAAGCTTCAAAAATTGGATATATAACTTATTCACCCCCCTCTAGGTTCTAACAATAACTATATACACTCAAATCCTCAATCTCTACTTTCTTTACTCAATACACATTCTAAGAAGGAAATTACTTACTTAGATTTACCATTCATTGCTCTTGATCTTCTTGACCAGATTTGAAAGCATACAATCCATGTTTGAAACCCTAATTCCCGGATTGCATTTTTTATGTTGTTGTTCTTGGTTCTTTCACAGGGTTTTAAAGAACTATGTGTGTGTGTGTTGTTGTATGGAAGGGAAAAGAGGGACGGTTTGGGACAACACACATATGTGTATATATATATATATATATATATATATATATATATATATATATATATATATATATATATATATATATATATATATATATATATATATATATATATATATATATATATATATATATATATATGTGTGTGTGTGTGTGTGTGTGTGTGTGTGTGTGTGTGTATAGGCAAAAGTTCAAACGAGAACTGTTTTTTGTACATAATCTATAAATTTCAAAGAAGATATAACTGAAAACATTATTTAAACCTTTCGGTAATTTATAAACTTTATCTATTTTTCTCAAACTTCTATTTTACATATAATGTATAAAAATATAAAAAAATTGTGGTGTTACAACGTCGAGTTTTGCATTTAATTTAGTTTCAAATATTGTACTGCTACTTCGAATCACACCCAACATTTTATTATATCAAAAAAGTATTCGTGTGTAAAATATCCATCTTTTGCTTAATATAATTATTAAAAACCTCTTTTAATTTTTGGCAATTCAACTTAGAGAATTGAACCAACAAGCTTAAGTAGTTGTGGTTGGTGGACTCCTACCCGAAGCATCTGGTTTTAGTATTAGGCGGACGGTATGGCTCAACCCCAAAGGCTCGGTAGCCATTTGGTTTCCACGGGTAACCGGAAAATATCAGTACGCTATCCCTTTTGGATACGTTAATCGGCTCCCCAAATCCGACGATACCTGAAACTTTTATTTTTTAAAACAATTATTTCTATAGAATGTAGGTAGGAGAGAGAGTAGGGAAATTTTGAGTTATGTTATACTATGGTTTGGAATAAGAGAAAGAAAATGAAGGAAAAAATAATATGACGCTAATATAGTATTTTGGAAAAAGAGAGTATTAGGGTGCGACACGATGGCCTTGCAACCAGATTGTAGTAATGCATTATTTCATTTATTTAGTGCTCAGTAGCTATTAGCTATTTATTTTTTTTTTGCCGAAGCTAACAAGTTCTTTTAATTAATATTAGTAGTTTCATCTCTTTATAAGTTGTTTTGCGTGTCATGAAGATTGTAACACTAGGGTTGTGTGGCTGAATAGGGGGTGACATAGTAAACTATTGTGTTGTGCAATATTGTGTTGTGCAATTTGAGTCGTAAAAATAGCCTATGGTCCATGCATACTTGCAACATATAGTTCAATTTTATAGATCCATAACAATTAATTAGAGGTGAACACCTACGGTTTTTAAACCAGTTCTTATCCGAACCGGTTTTATTGGTCCAAACTCAAACCAGTTTTTATAATAACCGGATCGCATTTTAACCGGTTTTAAAAATAAATTATTATATGTATTAGCATACACACGTATTATATATATGGGAAAGTTCAAATGAGAATGATAAGTTAAATAAGAATGAGAGACTCAATTTCAGCCGTCCATTTTGTAAGTGGAATTCATGGATGGAGAGTGTGGGGGGATAGAGTGTGGCATGGTGCATGTGATAATTCATGGGTGGGCAATGACATTGAAAGAGAGGGAATTTGACGGTTGAGATTGAGTTCCTCATTCTCATTTTATTTATGGTTCTTATTTGAACCTTCCACTATATATATATAAATGTAAGTATGTATTAGTTGTTTGTAGTTGTATCAACAATCTCTAAGTTTAATTGATATAGATTAATTTTATTTGTTATTGGTAATATTTTAATCTATTAAAAAGGCCAAACAATATATCAAGGTTATGAAATGATATCATACATTCAGGAAATATGGGTGTTACAAACCTCCTTACTTTATAAAAATTTCGTCCTTGAAATTTAGTTGAATAATTGTGGATATATTGACTTCATCTCTGCTTCAGGTTCTCATGTAGTTTCTGACCCGTGATGGTGTTGACATTGTACTATGACTAGAGGAATAGACTTATTTCTAAGTTGTTAACTTTTCTATCACAATCAATTATGGTTCTTCCACATAAACTAGTTTTTCAACGAGAGTCATATATTCCAATGGAATTATCGTAGATTCGTCTAAAACAAATTTCTTGAGATTTGACACATGAAATATGTTATTCTGCAGGAAGGTGTAGTTTATAGGCCACTTTACCTATTCTTTCAGTGATAACAAAGGGACCTATGTAGCAAAGACTTAGTTTTCCCCGTTTCCTAAATCGAAATATTCTTTTCCAAGACGATATTTTTAGCATAACTTTGTCTCCTTTGTTGAATTCTATTGGCTTTCTTCTTCTATTGGCGTAACATTTTTGTCGATCTCATGTAGCTTTAATCTTTTCTCGAATTTGCACCACTTTATCAGCGGTTTGTTGTACAACTTCTGGGTCAGCAATTAACTTTTGTCCGACTTCATTCCAACAGTCTGACTTCCTACACTTTCAACCATATAGTGCCTCGTACGGTGCCATCTAGATGCTAGAGTGGTAATTCTTGTTATAAGCAAATTCAACTAATGGTAAATGGTTATCCCAGTTACCGCCAAAGTCGATTACACATGACCTAAGCATATCATGTATGGTTCTTTTACTTTGACTATCTGTTTGTGGATGATATGCAGTACTTAAATTCACTCGAGTACTCATCTCCATTTGAAAACTTTTCTTGAAATTTGATGTAAACCGTGCATCCCTGTCTCATATAATAGATAGTGGTATATCATGTCTACTAACTATCTCATCCACATATAGTTTGGCTAGCCTTTCTAATGAATAAGTTTCTCTTATAGGCAAGAATGTGCAGATTTAGTTTGTCTATCTATGATTACCCATATTAGTAATGATTCAATTTTAAAGAATTTTCGTGGTATGTAGTATCATCAAGATCAATTATAAGAGCGTTAAGATACTTTTTTCAAGATAAGCTGAATTCTTTGTTGATATTTATAATGTCTTTGCTTTGTATATAATACTAACCGACCCAAAAATTATAAACTATTTTTGTTCTGTCATTTTTCGACTAGCTCAAGTTATCAAATATAATACATTGGACGGCAATATATTTGAGTCCTAGATTTGTCATTTTGGCATCCTTATCACGGAAAAAAATACGTCACTAACAAAGAAATAGCTAACCATCTATTATGACATATAATTTACGTCACTTTAAATGAAAAGGTTTTTTATAACCAAAATATCTCGGCAACATTGTAACAAAAAGTGCAAAAGGTTTAGTTACATAAATATTTTATGAAAGCGGTTTAGTGACGTAAATATTACAGTCACATAAAGGTGGTCAGTTCCCGCAGCCCATTCAACCTACACTTCCTTCATTTGCAAATTTTGGTCACTAATTCCTGGGAACCATTTTTTATATTTCTGCATTTACTAAATTACTAATAGACCTAATAATATAGAATGAAAGCTTGTCAACGTTGTGCACGGAAGGAATATATATGAAAACTCAAAAACAATAAGTTAAAACATCATTTTTTTAAATGATATCAAAATGTTCACTAATTAAGCAATAAAAATTAATCTATACGAAGTTATTCCTGTCAATCCAATTTTAAAATGGGACGAGATAAATAGAATTTTATGGATAATATCGAGTATCACGCATTTCTATAGACACGATATAACTCATTGCTTCAGCAATCAATTTCCTGGTTTAGCTAAAGACTTTCCTGGTAGCTAATCAAGTCAATGTAAAGAATCTAGTGCTTCCTTAATTTCTTGTTCCCTTCAATGAAAAAGGAAGCATCAATATAAGAAATTTAGAAAATGAAAATTTCTATTTTCATAAAAAAAATTCCAATAAATTAGGTAACCAAGCACCATTTCGTATTTCTTAATTTTTAAAGAAAAATTTCAACCAAACAAATTGTTTGTGATTAAGTGACGTCACATATTATTTTACAATAAGTATAAGTAAAGATGAAATAAGAAAAAAATAGAAGAATATATTTTTTTTTAACTAAAATATCATATCCACATTAAAATTGATGAAGTAATCAACTCTTTTTTTATGGTATGGATATCAACGCCACAACATCAGACCGAAGTTATCTTTCACACAAATTCTTGCCGTGTGATCCCCGCCGCAATGAATGGCGATCGGAAAATCTTGATCGTCGCTTACGCCGGGCAAGGCCACATCAACCCAGCTCTCCGATTTGCCCACCGCCTCATCAAACTCGGGGTCCACGTCACCTTCACCACCAGTCTCTCCGTCGTTCAACGTATCCACAAGGATACCATCCCGCCGGGCCTAACGTTCTCCCCCTTCTCTGACGGCCACGACGCCGGAAAGCAACCAAACACCACCCTGAAACAGTTCATCTCCGACTTCGACAAATACGGCGCTCTCGCCGTCGCAGAAATCATCACCTCCGCTGCGGCTGCAGGTAAACCCTTTGTTCATCTCGTCTACACCACCGTCATACCTTGGGCGGCGCGTGTGGCTAATGCCCACGGTGTTAAATCTGCACTACTGTGGTGCCAATCAGCCACTATTTTGGGTATTTATTACTACTATTTCAATGAATTTCAAAGTTTGATAGACAGTAACAATAACAACTTGACTTTTCCCATTAATTTACCGGGACTGCCACCGTTGACCACCGGTGATTTGCCGTCCTTTCTCTTGTCATCATGCCCCAAAGAACACGAATTTCTAGTACCCATGTTGAGAGATCATATTGAGGTGCTGAAAATAGCTCCAAAAATACTTGTAAACACTTTTTATGAACTTGAAGACGAATACATCAGAGCAATCAAGAAACATGAGTTTCTTCCGATTGGACCCTTAATCCCGTCGGATTTGTTGGACGGAAAAGATTCGTTTGACTATTCGTTGGGTAAAGATTTCTTTGAGAAAACAGAGGAAAGTTACATTCAGTGGCTAAACACAAAACCAAAAGCTTCTGTGGTGTATGTTTCTTTCGGAACAATAGCTACTTTCTCAATGGACCAACTAGAGGAGATGGCAATAGGGTTGATGGAGATACGCCGGCCATTTTTATGGGTGATTCGAGATACTGAGAAAGCAGGAAATTTGAGCAGGATTGATGAATTGCAAAAACAGGGGATGATAGTGGGTTGGTGTTCTCAGGCGGAGGTGTTGAGCCACCAAGCAATTGGATGCTTCATGATGCATTGTGGGTGGAATTCCACCGTGGAGGTGTTGACCGCCGGTGTTCCTACGGTCGCATTTCCACAGTGGTCCGATCAGGGGACGAATGCGAAGATGATTGAAGATGTGTGGAAAACAGGGGTTAGGGTGAAAAGGAGGGAGGGAGATGGAGTTTTGGAAGGAGAGGAGATTAAGAGATGTGTTGAAATGGTAATGGGAGATGAAGAGATAAGGAGAAACGCAGAGAAATGGAGGGAATCGGCAAGAGAAGCTCTTAAAAATGGCGGATCGTTATCATCCACCAACAATCTCCAAGCTTTCGTGGATGATGCTTGAATTTGAAAAGGCAAATGGCGTATTTGCATGTATATGATCCAAACGGTGACAACCATTATTCATTAATGATTATGATTTTCATTCACATAGGATGAACATGAAATCTTTGAAACCGATCAAATCGCCTTAATCTTGGTTTTAGGTTCGACTGATTTGAGAAGTCAAATATCAAATTGGTGGTTTATGATATGTTTAACCGACTTTAATTTGTTGTTTGTATAATTTTTAGTTATATTATAAGTTTGTTGTATTTTAAGTTAGTATCCGTGTAATAAGTTCTTAGAAAAGAAAATCCATATGAGTATATATCCAAAGTCCTAAATACGTTAATATCAAACTATCATTGTACTCGCGTAATACTAGGGGTGTTCAAAAATATCCGTATCCGATCCGATATCCGAAAATCCGAAAAATCTGATCCGAAATTATCCGAAAATTCGGATATCCGGATTTTCGGATATCCGGATTTTCGGATTCGGATTCGGATTCGAATTCGGATTCGGATAGCATTTTTCTGAAAATTCGGATATTCGGATATCCGAAATATCCGAAATTTTTAAAAAAATCAAAAAAAAATATATTATATAATATTACTTCCTAACTTATAACCTAATATTAAAAGTCAAATACAACTTCACGGCACATTTACCCCCCGCCTCCATCTTCGTTCAATCGTTGATTCGTTTCATACTTTCAGTTGACCGTCGGCAAGACACAACCCTCAAGCGACAGTCCGACACTCCGACATACACAGCAGCGGCGTGTGCGAGTCAATCGGTGACCACAACAGCGACTACGAGTTCAATCGGCTGGTGCCGAAAAGCTACGATTAAAACAACTATGAAACAGACGATTCGAAACAACTACGAGTCCACCGGTGACCACAGCAGAGACTACGAGTCTCACCCAGGTTTGAAACAACCGTGAATTGAAATTTGGAACCCCTGATTATAATCGCATCTAAAATTCTAAATCCCCGATTTAAAACAACCGCCGCCACTGCATAGCTGCACACCCTTTACAATCCACCATTATTATCATCTATTATTCAACACCCACACACAGAGGGATCAGGGATACACGATTTTGAACTTCAGACTTCGACTTCTATGTGGACTGTTGTTTAAAGGGATACACTGGAATGGAATACACCCGGATTTTGAACTTTAGTTCCTTCTTTGTATAAAACTTTTAGTTATGAATTTTGTCAATTATTTAAGTTTCAATTTTTGTTAGAAGCTTGCATTTCTTCTTTGCTTTGTGAATTTGCTTTGTGAATCTGCTGTTAGTTTAAAGGGTAACTAACTATTAACATATGGGTAACCAGATTAATATGGACAATTGCATACGTATGATAAATGATGTGTTTTTTTGGCTTTTTAGCTAATTCGGATATTTCGGATTATCCGATATCCGTATACGAAATTTCGGATATCCGAATTTCGGATACGGATATCGGATACCGAAATGCACTATCCGAAATTTCCCCTACGTAATACTGCGTTGATAATTAATTTCTTCTCGATAGCATGTTCTTTTTAAGACGTAGAGGTATGATATTCATGTAATACGGTGACAACGAATAATTTTAGTTTGGTAATATGTCTATTTTCTTTCTCTTTTTTTATTTTGTTTAGTTTTATGGTCTTCATAAACTCTTTTATAAATTTAAATTAAATTTTGAGAACAATAAAATTAGGAAAAAAGTTTCTACTTATAAAGTATGGTCAAATGTATTAAAATAAAGGATGTAAATTAATAATTTGAAACTATATAAAATTATGAGATTAAGAAAATAGAGTAAATAGTGGATAGTTATATTCAATTTTATTTTGATTATATGAGCTATTTATGTTATAAATTATGGTTATAGGTTATTGAGGTTTTATGAATTGTACTTATACACATTTTCTAATAATTAAATTAAAATATTTAATATATTATAGAATATTTAAAATGAAAGGTTTGTTGATTAAAATATCTTCTAATAATTAAGTTAATTTGTATTATATTGATTTTTTAAATATGAAATATTTAGTTATTAAAATGGAATCTAGAAATTTTATTAAATCTATTTAACAGTTACTCTATTTAGTTTATATGAAGAGTAATGTAATAACTTTAAAATACTTAAAATTTAAGAGATTAAGAAAAAGGTGTAAATGATTTATAATATAGTATAGATTAATGGTTTATGATATGCAAAACCGACTTTAATAGTTATATGTATAATTTTTAGTTATACTATAAGTTTGTTGTATTTTAAGTTAGTATCCGTGTAATCAGTTTTTAGAAAATAAAATCCATATGAGTATATATCCAAAATCCTAAATACGTTAATATCAAACTATCATTGTACTCGCGTAATACTGCGGTGATAATTAATTTCTTCTCGATAGCATGTTCTTTTTAAGACGTAGAGGTATGATATTCATGTAATACGGTGACAAAGAATAATTTTAGTTTGGTAATATGTCTATTTTCTTTCTCTTTTTTTTTATTTCGTTTAGTTTTATGGTCTTCATAAACTCTTTTATAAATTTAAATTAGATTTTGAAAACAATAAAATTAGGAAAAAAGTTTCTACTTATAAAGTATGGTCAAATGTATTAAAATAAAGGATGTAAATTAATAATTTGAAACTATATAAAATTATGAGATTAAGAAAATAGAGTAAATAGTGGATAGTTATATTCAATTTTATTTTGATTATATGAGCTATTTATGTTATAAATTATGGTTATAGGTTATTGAGGTTTTATGAATTGTACTTATACACATTTTCTAATAATTAAATTAAAATATTTAATATATTATAGAATATTTAAAATGAAAGGTTTGTTAATTAAAATATCTTCTAATAATTAAGTTAATTTGTATTGTATTGATTTTTTAAATATGAAATGTTTAGTTATTAAAATGGAATCTAGAAATTTTATTAAATCTATTTAATAGTTACTCTATTTAGTTTATATAAAAAGTAATTTAATAACTTTAAAATACTTAAAATTTAAGAGATTAAGAAAAAGGTGTAAATGATTTATAATATAGTATAGATTAGTGGTTTATGATATGCAAAACCGACTTTAATTGTTATATGTATAATTTTTAGTTATACTATAAGTTTGTTGTATTTTAAGTTAGTATCCGTGTAATCAGTTTTTAGAAAATAAAATCCATATGAGTATATATCCAAAATCCTAAATACGTTAATATCAAACTATCATTGTACTCGCGTAATACTGCGGTTTTATTTGGCTTATTTTATAGTTCGGTTTGGTTTTATATGTCGTGAAACCAAGTTTATCGGTTTAGTTACCATTCGTTATACATAAATTCAACCAAACTAAAACATAAATATTCTTTATATTCATGAAATTTATGATTTACTTCTACAAGTAAAAAAATTAAATTTCACTAGTATTTAAAAAAAGACTTGTACAGGTTAACAATGAAGGCTGTGAAGCCATATGTTTTTAAGTTCTTTTGTACATTAAAGGTCTGATTTAAACAGATTATGAGATTAAGCAAGCCTTAGTGTTTTAAGATTCAATTTGTAATTCTGCATGAACAGATTATGAGATTTAAACTTCCTTATTATATTATTACCATGTACTCTTCCACATTATGAGAAAAACTTCCATAAACAGATTATGAGATTTAAATTTCCATGAAAAGTGTTTTTGTAGCTCTGTGTTTTAAGATTCAATCTGCAATTCTGTAATCTGCATCATATATGTTTTATTGATTCCAGAAATGTGCATTATATATGTTTTTTTACTCTTATTTACTTGATTCTTATTTACTTGATTCCAGCAATGTCCATATGTTTAACTATTGTTTGAGGTTCATATCTCTAACTGATTTATAATAGATAAATGGAGAATATAGATGTGGATAATCTTAACTTTGAGACTTCTAGCAATCCTACACCTGTGGCTGAAAATGCAAATGATGGTACTCCAATGCAAAATGAAAACGAGCAAGGAAATTCAGAGCAAAACACACAAGAAAAAAGAAAAGATGATAAAAAAGAAAAGTCAGTGGTATGAGATCATTTCACTAGGGATCCTAGTGATAAAACGTTTGCGACATGTGATTATTGCACTAATAGATTGAAGTGTCCTAGTAAGAATGGAACTACTTCTTTACGCAATCATCTAAATCGATGCAAGAAGTATCCATATAATACGAATAAAAACAAAAGCTATTGATTTTTCAAAGTCAATCGTCTGTCCAAGACACCGGTGATAGTAATACATTCATGACATGGAAATTCGATCAAGCTAAATGTAGGAAGTATCTTGCATGAATGATAATTATTGATGAGATGCCTTTTAAGACGGTTGAGCACGAAGGGTTTCGTGACTTTGTATGTATAATCAAAGGATTGACATAATCGTTTCATATGAATTAAGTTTTATGAATTTGTATGTATATATTAATTTCTTGGTTTGCAAACAGTCAATTAATTTCTATGTTGCTTCTTAATAAAACCATTACTTATTTATATATGTTTCATATATATGCAGGTGACAAATCTAAAGAATATCTTGTGGGTTGAGGAACTTCAAGCTTTCACAATCATTATGCCACGCTCTTTGTTTTTTCTAATAATGGACTATTATCTTTGGTTTGCCAACTTCTTGTGTTATTGTATTTGGATAATGTACTATCAAACATTGGTTTGTCGTTCGTGTCATGAACTATGGAACTTGGGTGTTGTGTGTTTTAAATTTGAATTTGTAAGTTTGAATATTAAATTTTATGAATCTGAACTCGATAGAAAATAGGAAAAATTAAGAAAAGGTCAATTTTCGGGTATCTGTGATCCGGACCGTGGGTACCCGTCTCTCTGCGGGTACCCGCTCCCTGCGGTTCGGTTTCGGTTCTCAAAACTGGGTACCTGCCCCGTGGCTGCGGTTCACAAAAATCTCCCTACCCGTCCGGCCCCGCCCCGCCCCGCCCCGTGAACACCCCTAGTTAACATTGTTCATAAACAACTTCATACTTTATTAGTAGTTTGTATAATATTATTTTATTTATATTGCTCCATCGGTGACACATGCATCATTTTCTACAATCTACTAGCTCGTTTGAAAAACGAAAGCTTTTGCCACAATTTCCAGGAAAGTAATAAACTCTGTTGCCAATGACTAAAATCCAAGTCGCTGGCCACACAAATTTTCCTTTCTTAAACACTTCCCATCCACACAATTACACCGAAGTTATTAGCATAATATATATAGACCTTAAACGTTGAAGTTGATCACCACCATCACCAACCACCGCCACCATGACAGGCAACCGGAAAATCTTGCTTCTCGCCTATGCAGGGCAAGGTCACATCAACCCATCTCTCCAATTCGCCAACCGCCTCCTCAGATTGGGTGTAGATGTCACCTTTTGCACCACTCACTTCGTCCTTCAACGAATCGACAAGGAGACTATCCCTCACGGCCTGAAGTTAGCTCCGTTTTCTGACGGCCATGACAACGGAAAACCCCCAGATGTCTCCCTCGGACAATTCATCTCCGATTTTGGGACACACGGTGCTTCTGCTGTCGCAGAAATCATCACCTCCGCCGCAACTGCAGGCCATCCGTTTGACTATTTAGTCTACACCACCGCCTTACCTTGGGCGGCGGGTGTGGCGAATGCCCACGGAATCAAATCCGCTCTCCTGTGGTGCCAGTCTGCCACTATTTTGGATATTTACTACTACCGTTATTCGAACGAATTTCAAGATTTGGTGACTAATTTTAGCAATCCAATTTTTCCGATCAATTTACCGGGCCTGCCACCACTAAACGCCGATGATGTTCCTTCGTTTCTGTTCCCGTCATATCCCAAGGAACACGAATTTCTTGTTCCCCTTGTGAAAAGTCATGTTGAGGTACTGACAACAACTCCAAGAGTACTTGTGAACACTTTCGATGCACTTGAAATTGAATCCATAAAAGCAATCGAGAAACTTGAGTTGCTTTCGGTTGGACCCTTAATCCCGTCGGAATTCTTGGGCCAGAAAGATTCATCGGACACTTTCTTCGATAAAGCAGAGGAAAGCTATATCAAATGGCTAAATACAAAACCAAAAACGTCTGTGGTGTATGTTTCATTTGGAACAATAGTAAGTTTATCGATGGAACAGTTGGAGGAGGTGGCAATTGGGTTGTTAGAGAGTCGACAGCCATTTTTATGGGTGATTAGAGACACAGAGCAAGCAGGAAAACTAAGCAGGATAGAGGAACTGCAAAAACAGGGGATGATAATAGATTGGTGTTCTCAGCTAGCGGTGTTGAGCCACCCAGCAATTGGGTGTTTCGTCACACATTGCGGGTGGAATTCTACGACAGAATCGTTGGCGACCGGTATTCCTACAGTGGCTTTTCCAAACTTCACTGATCAGGGGACGAACGCGAAGATGATTCAAGATGTGTGGAAAACAGGGGTTTGGTTGAAAAAGAGGGAGGGTGATGGAATGGTGGAAGGGAAGGAGATTAAGAGGTGTGTGGATCTTGTAATGAAAGATGAAGATATGAGGAAAAATGCAGAGGAATGGAAGAAATTGGCTAGAGAAGCTTTCAACAATGGTGGATCATCCACCGTCAATCTCCAAGCTTTCTTGGAAAACTGATGTGTGTGGTACACATTTACGTATAATATTTATATATGTATGCAGAAGTTTATAAAATAATTGGTGTAAGTTTAATGTGACCACCATGTTTCATTACTTATTAAGAGAATCATGAAGTTTTTAATTAGATTTTTGAGACATGGAAGCCTAAACTTTGCATTAATAGCCAACCAAGCTTTCGTGGATGATGCTTGAAACTAAAAAGGTAAATGGCGTATTGAACATGAAATCTTTGAAACTGATCGATATCTCTTAACCTTGGTTTAAGGTTCGACCAATTTTAGAAGTCTAATACAAAAAACTAGTTAAATATCCGTGTAACACACAGAATAATTTAGGAAAGTATTAATTTTTAAACATAAATAAACGATATTAAATAATTATAAACGTAGAAAAATGAGAGTTCAGAAAAAATGACGACAGATGGTGCAATTTCAGGATCAGCGATAGAAGCATCGCAAAAGGAGAGAACATATCTGATTGAAGAAATGTGGTATCATGATACCAAAAGACGTGATTAGATTTCTTGTACAAGTTATCGATAATTATATATTTTACAATTTTTTCAAATTAGTCTTTTATATATATTAGAAGATAGAAGATTTAAAAAATCTAATATAAGATTTGTTTGGTTTAAGGTTCGACAGTTTTAGGTACTATACGTAAAACCCACTTGAATGGTTGTTTGTATAACTTTTAGTTAATAGTATAAATTTGTTATATTTTAAAGACTTAATTATAAAATTGGTAATGTGTTTGTTACTGATTTTTAATTTTATTTATTTAACTTTAAAAATTACGAAAATAGTTATTGTGATCGTCATCCATTTTCACTTTTAGTTTTTTACGATAACTATCGTTAACTTGACCTATAGTCAAAAGTTATTTTAGTCTTTTACACTTATCCTTATTACAAACATCCTTTGTCTCTTTCCTTTCCTTTTGTTCTTAAAAACTTCCTAATTACATTTAATCATATTATATGTAATATTTAATCAATAAGATATAGAATTAAGATCTTAATTTTTCTTTGAAACCTTAAAACCAAGGGCTTGCAGTGATATTTAGTGGTTATAAAGAAGTATCCCCTACTAAAAGGTTATGTGTTCAAGTCCCCCTATGGATAATAAAGTAGATTTAGGAGTAGGTTTAGTGAGTGTGTGAATTTGTCGTCCAAAAAAAAGATTTTAATTACTATCTAAACAAAATTAGAGATGATCAACAATTATAACATAAAAAATAACCAAATCTACTGTGAATAAGCATACAAAAATAACAAAATCTACTGTGAATAAGCTTGCTTTGATTAAATATGGGTTTGAAGCCGTAAAAAACCCTTTAATGATGAACAACTCAACCTTTGATGAACCAAAGTAGAAATCTTCTGACTTGAAATCCCGCAAACTACAAATTAAATATATATGAGAACAAATATAATTATACCTAAAATAACACAAAAAAACACCCTTGAAGTTTCTAAATGTCTGTTTCTAATTGATGTTCAAAGAGATATACAAAAATCAAAAACTCATCAGTAACAAAGATGATTAGTGGTCTATCACTCATTGATTTGCTTGATTCTTGTAAAAGAAACTCAATATGAACCTGTTGCCTAATCCAAGAAGTAACTTACAGAGGGCAAAGGTAGAAACCAAGCGTTTAGTGGTGTAAGGAAAACTCGATTTGAAAGTTGTCGACAACCAAGAACCACCGAGGCACCAGAAAAGAGAATGCACGCGTTACATGATTCGTTGGAACAGAGAGGAGATCCATGGTGGCGATCTGAAAGTCGATATGAAAAATTGCACGTCAACGATGAGTGTGTTGGTGTTTAGCGACTGCAGGGGAGAAAAGAGGACCAGCGTGCTAGGGTTTAGCCATGGCGGAGGTGGTCTGTTAGATTAAGTAAGTGGATTCTACTACAATCGTGAATTTCACTTTCCAAATTCGATATTTCGATTATGTGTCTGGTATCACGAAATCCGAATTGGGATAATTATAGAAGTGTATGATCAAATTTCTTGGCACCGAAGATGATCAAAACCAAACAGAATATAGAGGGTTTCGAATTCTGTTTGTATCTTAAAATGTTCATCCGAATTTTGAACATTAACTAGAAAAACGGAAGTTACCGAGTTTAAGGATTTACATTATAACCCCTTAAAATCAGGAAATCCCATTATAATCCTTATACTTAAATGAATTTTGAACCGGGGCGCTGCCCCGCACTCCGCTAGGGGATCTGCCCCCTAAATCATACCAAGACCAACTTAGACTAATACATGCTTGTATTCCACACTCTCCATACTTGTTTTAGAACAAAGTGCAATCCCCTTGAAACACGCGTATAATATTCATTACACTAAATGAACCGGTGACACTAAAATCACCAACATGGTCGAGCGCCGACCGAAGGGTGGTGGTGTATAGCGATGGCAGGAGAGGAGGAGCATGTTGGTGTTTAGCGACGGTAGGGGAGAAACGAGAACCGTCGGGTTGTGGTTTAGCCACGGGGTTGGTGATAGAGTGCCGACAGAAGGGTTTTGATGAGGAGGAGAATGGTGGTTATGTGTGTGTGTGTGTGTGAAAGAGAGGGAGAGAGAGAGAGAGATAGAGAAAGAGAGAGAGATAGAGAGAGAGAAGCGGGTTGAACTTGAATGACCATATATGGAGGTTAGGTTTTTTATGAAAAAAGAAAGAGTTAGAATGGTGCTTCGTAACAAGTTAAATGATAGCACATAAATGACCTGTTTGTAGAAAACTATTATAACCTAATTGGGGGAAAATATTATCGGTTTCGTTACCATTGTTTTACATAAACCTAACCAAACTAAACCATGAACATCATTCATGAAATCTATGCTTTACTTCTATAAGTGAAAAAATTAAAATTCACTTGTATCCAAAAAATAACTTATACACGTTAAAATAATTCATAAACAACTTCATACTTTATCAATTTATATAATATGATGTTTACGGTTTGTATCTTATTCATGTTATGTATAACTGTATAAGTAATTTTCTTTACTACACAAATTATTTTTTTATTTCAAAAGAGTATTCGTGTTGAAAATATCCATCTTTTGCTTAATATAATTATCCAAAACCTTTTTTCTTTTTTGGCAATATAACATAGAAAATTGAACCAACAAGCTTGAGGAGTTGAGGTTGGTGGACTCCTACCCAAAACATCTTGTTTTAGTATTAGACGAACGGTAAGGCTCAACCTGAAGGGCTCAGGTAGTTACCGCTGTTTCCTCGGGTAACCGGGAACACTCGTACGCTACCTCATTCCAATACGTCAATTGGCTCTCCACGCCAAACAACACCCGAGAAACTTTTTTTTAAAACAACTATTTCTAAAGGATGTAGATAATAGAGATAGAGGAAAAGATTGGGTTAATTAGGTTAGGCTATACTCGAGTTTGAAAGAAAGGGAAGGAGAAAATGATATACTGTTGATATTGCATTGTGGAGAGAGAGAGAGAGAGAGAGAGAGAGAGAGAGAGAGAGAGAGAGAGAGAGAGAGAGAGAGAGAGAGAGAGAGAGAGAGAGAGAGAGAGAGAGAATGGGCCAGTAAAATAAAGGAAGCAGCCCAAATGAGTATATCGGTGGCCCAAACTGCCCCAAAGCGTTGCAACAGCGTTCTTCCACGTTCATTCTTTTCTTGAATCCGCCTCTTCATTCTTTTCTTAAAATTCGGCATTGGGAAACGACGGCACGGATTGTGGTAAACAAAGACCGACGATAAATTATCTCCAAATCATCGGCGAATCTATAGATTATTTAATGGTCATCGCACATCCTTCGAGTTACAATCGTCGAATATAGAGATTAGTCCATAGTCTGATGGTCATCGCATATTCCTTCGATAGATTAGTTCATCGTCGAATTACAATCGATGCTTAAGAGTTAAGCCCTGAACATTTGTCGATTAGTTGACCGATTCAATTTCTAATTCGGTGTTCATCTCCTTAAATCATTGGCTAACCATTCTCGCAAATGGCAAATAGTCATAAACTTTTCTACTGTAAGTTTTGTAATTTTGTTCTATGCTTCTATCTTTGAATCAGAATAAAACTTGTTGTTCTTTATGCGCAAATTGATACCAGAATCAATCTTGTAAATATATTGTTAATTGTCTTAGGGTTTTTGGCTTCACGTATCTTGTTGTTCTTTCTTAACTTTACACTCTCAAATCTTGTTGTTCTTTTAAAATGACCAGCACTCATGACTCATGACTCAAGTCTCAATCTTGACATCTTGTTTTTTAAGTTACTCTCAGCTTTTAGGTGTATAAGTCTGTTTAAGTATTTATTTGCCTAATAGACTTGTGATTTGTGTACTTGTTGTGATTTTAATAGTAGTCTTATAATCTCAATCTCTTATTCTTTTTCAAGTAATTTCATTGCTTGTAATATGTGAGTTTCTGAGTCTAAATTTGCTTGCTTGATTGTTTTATTGTATATGCACTTATTTGTAATTCAATTCATCAGTGAACTGATTGGTGGAGAATGGTCTATTCCCAAAACGGTATTGCAATTCCTGTTAGTCCTATGTACTACAGTTCAGTTAAGTGCATACCAATGAGTTAATTAATGAGAATTGCATGATGTGCAATATTGTGCATTGTGCACATCCATCAGTATCATCAGTACCAAATTAAGATATTTACTCTCCTATTATCTTTTATGTTGCTAATCTCTTAAATGTTTAGTATCCGATAAGATAACCTGCGAATTAGAAAACTCAATTTTGTGTATGCTTTTACCTTACTTATATAGTTACCCTTGGGCATAAACACTATCAAGTGCAAATACCCTTGTTAGGTATACCGTATATATAAGATGAGTATTTTATTATTTTAGGGGTCCATTTTAAATTTTTGCCCAGAACCCTTAAAATGATTGGACGGCCCTGAGAGAGAGAGAGAGTTGAGGTGTCATACAGACAGCCATACAACTTCTTTGTTGTAGTACTTATTTTTTATTTAGTGTTTAGGTAGATATTAACTATTTTTTGGTCGAAGCTAATAAGTTCTTTTAATTAATTCAGTAGTTGTATCTCTTAATAAGTTGTTTTTTCCGACATGAAGATTGTAACGTTAGGATTATGTGGTAGAATATGGGATGACATAACTATTGTTCAATATGGATCATAAAATTTGTATATTTAATGCATACTTGCAGCTTATAGTTCAATTTTCTAGATCAGTAAGAATTAATCAATTATCATACTTAAATTTGTATATTTAATGCATCCACAAAAAGAAATTTATCCTAAGCGAACCATTACCTGCAATATCGATTATGTATTTTCTCAAACTAATAGGTATCGGTTTTTAATGGGGCGGTTAGCGGTTTGTAACAATGGATTGGTTTTTGTTTTCAGTTTATTAGTTAAACGTTATATTAAGATTGACCAAATTTAACGGGCTTCATTATTTCAGAATACGGGCTTAGGTTATTTTTTTTATTTTTTTATAGTAGCCACAAAATTGGGCAAAAAAATTGATTATTTTCTATAAGTTGCAAAATCCATTAGTTTTTATGACAAAATTACAAAATGATAGGCTAGAGTTAAGTACACAAAATGTGACCATATTCTACACACATCTTGACCTCCATCAGTTCACAACTTGTGAATTCTTTTTTGATATATTCAATAGCGCCGCATAAAAGAAACAATTATATGTTCAACCATTATAATGAACAAGAATGAGACAGCCAGATAGACCATAGTAAGTAGCAAAATTTAAAGCTTTTACAAAAAAAAAAATATGTAACTTGTTGAACCACCATAAAATAACAAGTAATTAATAATAAGTTATAAAATTAATAGATAATAAATCTTCATTGGTTCGGTTAGGTATTAGTTCGGTTTGGTGTAAAAAACCGAAACCGACCCACTATCTATCGGTTAAGGAAATTTATATAGTGAACACTCGATTTTTATTTGGTTCGGTTTTAATGATTCATCTATTACAGTTCCATTTTTCGGTTAAGATACTCACCTGTAACTACAACGTTATATTCTGAAACCCATCTAATACTCATGGGAGTTGATTTTACACAACAGGTTTTTGTCATACACAACAATTGTGACTTTTATGCTCCTAAAACCCCACTATCTTTTACTCTAGTCCACATACTTAAGGATATAATGGTTCAAACAATAATTAATTCTTGTGTAAGACAAAAATCTATTGTGTATCATTTCCCAATACTTATGTCTAATAGAAACAAATAAGGAAGAACCTTCACCTTCATCTACGATGTCACCACCATCATCTACTTTCATCATAACGCTATGTAATGAGAACTTGACTTCACCATACTGTGGTGGGCTTCGCCCGACCCTCGCCACCGTCTCGTTGAAGATATACAAATTGCTCCGCCGATCACGACGGCATGTTCGATATCGAGGGGGTCGGTAGGGGCTGTTGGTATACGTATTTGATATGGTTAATTATAAACAAAGATGAACAATATCCAGTAAAAAGGAATCGGGAATATAGAAGTAATATACTGAAATTTCAGATTGCATCAATACCTTCACAAACATCCTATTTATAGAGTTTTGGTGGTGGCGGTTACATGATGACCGGCGGTTGTCGTTGCGGTGGCAAAACTGCCGGTGGACTTTTGTTTGCCTACCAACCACAAAAAACCCACTAACACTAGTGTTTATTTAATTACATAACATAAGTACTAACATTAATTACATATATATTAATTATCTAAATTCACTTAATAAAACTTGACAATTAAAGGCATAATCATAAAATATACTCAAATCTTTGAAAAACGAACAAGAGATTTGCTTTTGCTACAATTTCCAGGAATGTAACAAACACTGTTGCTAGTCTGGCTACACAAATTTTCCTTCTTAAGCGCTCGCTAAGCCAAATAAATAAGCTATGGAAAACACCCCCTAAGTCCCTAAGTTGCAGTCGAACACCACCATCACCAACCACCGCCGCCATGACAGGCCACCGGAAAATCTTGCTTCTCGCCTATGCACGACTTGGTCACATCAACCCCTCTCTTCAATTCGCCAACCGCCTCCTCAGATTGGGTGTTGATGTCACCTTTTGCACCAGTAACTTCGTCCTTCAACGAATCGACAAGGAGACTATCCCTCACGGCCTGAAGTTAGCTCCGTTTTCCGACAGCCACGACAACGGAAAACCCCCAAATGTCTCCCCCGAACAATTCGTCTCCGATTTCAGGACAAACGGTGCTTCTGCTGTCGCAAAAATCATCACCTCCGCCGCCGATGCAGGTCAACCGTTTGACCATTTAGTCTACACCACCGGCTTACCCTGGGCAGCAGGGGTGGCGAATGCCCTCGGAATTAAATCCGCTCTCCTGTGGAGCCAGTCTGCCACTATCTTGGATATTTACTACTACTGTTATTCGAACGAATTTCAAGATTTGGTGACTAATTTCAGCAACCCAATTTTTCCGATCAATTTACCGGGACTGCCACCACTAAACGCCGATGATGTTCCTTCGTTTCTGTTTCCGTCATATCCCATGGAACATGAATTTCTTATTCCCATCGTGAAAAATCATGTTGAGGTACTGAAAACTTCTCCAAGAGTACTTGTGAACACTTTCGATGCACTTGAAATTGAATCCATAAAAGCAATCGAGAAACTTGAGTTGCTTTCGGTTGGACCCTTAATCCCGTCGGAATTCTTGGGACAGAAAGATTCATCGGCCAATTTCTTCGATAAAGCAGAGGAAAACTATATCAAATGGCTAAATACAAAACCAAAAACGTCTGTGGTGTATGTTTCATTTGGAACAATAGTGAGTTTATCGATGGAACAACTGGAGGAAGTGGCAATTGGGTTGCTAGAGAGTCGACAGCCATTTTTGTGGGTGATTAGAGATACAGAGCAAGCAGGAAAATTAAGCAGGATAGAGGAATTGCAAAAACAGGGGATGATAATAGATTGGTGTTCTCAGCTAGCGGTGTTGAGCCACCCAGCAATTGGGTGTTTCGTCACACATTGCGGGTGGAATTCTACGACAGAATCGTTGGCGACCGGTGTTCCTACAGTGGCTTTTCCAAACTTCACTGATCAGGGGACGAACGCGAAGATGATTCAAGATGTGTGGAAAACAGGGGTTTGGTTGAAAAAGAGGGAGGGAGATGGAATGGTGGAAGGGAAGGAGATTAAGAGGTGTGTGGATATTGTAATGAAAGATGAAGATATGAGGAAAAATGCAGAGGAATGGAAGAAATTGGCTAGAGAAGCTTTCAACAATGGCGGATCATCCACCGTCAATCTCCAAGCTTTCTTGGAAAACTGATGTGTATGGTTCACATTTTCGTATAACATTTATATATGTATGTGTATCAATTATAAAATAAGAGAACCTTGAAGTTAATAGCAACTAATTCAGTTTTATTAACATAAAAAACATTGAATTACATGAAATTGATTACAAGCCAGAGATAAAATTAATCTTCACCATTCATACATGTTTACATATTCATATCAGAAGCAGAAATTGAAGCCCCTACAGATCAGTAGACCTCCACACTCATCTACACTCTGCAGGTAAACCTTGAGGAAACCGCTTTAAATCAGAGCAATAGTTATAAATCATGAAATTCTTCTGCACCCATCTCAATCTTCTTCTGCTATAAGCATCAAGTTGCTGGCTTTGCCATGCTCCATTCATGAACCTCGATGAGGTCGAACCCTGGGCATTGAAGTTACGATAGTAAGCCGTAAAGGGTGCCTTTGACCAATCGGTTTTAACCAAACCACCCCTCGTCGCCCAATCATCGGCGTTCCATAAACTCGAGTAAATCCTCATTGGTTGGTTTTTAGGAAAAGGAACACCTTTCCTCTCTGCATTTGCAAATACTCTAATAGGAGTGTTATCCACCAAGAAACTGTAAATTCAAGAAAACATCATGTTAGAAACTGTTACAAGTTATGAAATTCAATTGGGTTTTGATTCTTGATATTTGCTTACACTATTTGTCTCGAATCCCAGGTGATTGAGTATGTGTGAAAGTTCTTGGTTGGATCAAACCATAGATAGAATTGTTGTTCTCTGTTTCCTTTCCCCTGAGTAAACACATTGGTGTGCAGGATGTAGGGATCACCAGTAGTGTTCCCCAAGAACTCGAAATCGATTTCGTCATGTGTTGGACCTTCTGATGACAACTGCAACAGATAAACATCAAAATCTTGATTATAAAACATGAAATCTTATCATAAAGTTGGATAATTTGAAGTTCATTTTCATAAATCATAAATCATGAATAGCTTTTAGCCTTTTAGCATTCAAAATTTTCTTGGGAAACTTGTGATCATGTCATTTTCCAACCCACAAGTTGCTTTCATTAAAATTCCCTAAAGCTAAAAGCTAGAATTTCAACTATTTGCATGAGAACCATAACAGCATAGAGTACAACCTTTTAAAGCATCATCTTTTTAATAAATTTTAGAACTTACATAATAAGCTGTGACAGTTCCAGCAGAATTGCCAGCAACAAGCTTGAGCTGCATATCAATCCTCCCAAACAAATACTCTTTTTTGGACTTAAAACCAGACCCAGAAACTTTATCCAAAGAGAGTGACAAAAGCTGACCACCATTGAAAATCTTGGCTCTATGATCACCCCAAGTGAGATCAAAATCTTGGTAAAAGTTGCCAGCAGAAACAACCATAAAAGAAGAGCTTAGTGCAACCATTAGAACAGTAAAAAAGAGAGCATTTGAGTACCCATTACAGAAAGATTTCATTTTTATAAGATTTTTAGAAGTTTTGTGAGAGATAGAAAGGTTTGAAGTTGTGGGTTTTGGGTTTTAGAAGCATGCATATATATAGTACATGAATAATTGTAAGAGTGTTTGTAGTTTTAAAGAAAGGTGATGAAGCTTGTGAGCAGATGCCAACTGGAGTGGGGAAGCTGGTGCCAGCTAAGCAATAATAAAAGCTGGGAGCCTTTGGTAGGAAGGAGCATTTTGTTTGGATTTGCTTTTTTGATGATAGGTGGTTTAAGTCACTAGTTCTAGGATTTTCCAAGGGCAGGAATAGAATGCTTCCAATGATGGATCCTATTGAAAAAAAATTAATTAATTTAAAAAGTAATACAGATACCGGAGGTCTTTAGAGAAGCAGTAAGTAACAGCTTAAAACTATAAGATCATTAGCATTCATAATCATGGTTCTAAATAACGTAAGGCGTGGCGTGGCGGCGAGGTCAAGCCTCGAGTTATAGGAGCCATGGCGAAGCCTTGGCGTTTTTTAAGGCGTGACTTAAGGCGGCGATTTTGTATATATTTTGTAATTATATATTTCAAATTTATCATTATTAATATACTAATTACACAAAGTTACGGAAATGATAAGCAAAATAACATATACAAATTATAAAATACAAATTTATAAAAGTTCTATACACGCGATTGCAAAATGCATAAAAAAAGTTCAAATTTTTTAAAAAAATGATTTTTTTGGCGCCACGTTATAAAAAACTCGCCATTTGGCGCGCAAAGGCGCGCCTTGGCAAGCCTTGGCGAGCGCCACGCCTAGCACTCACGCCTAGGACCATTTCTTAACGGCGGAGCCACGCCTCACGCCTTGGCGACGCCATGGCGCCGCCATGGCGCGCCTTTTAGAACCCTGTTCATAATAGAGTTTACTTGAGTTAACCACTGCCATATCAATATTTATATCATCTTTCACTTTCAACTCTCTCTAACCCATAAACATCCACATCCAACCCACATATATTATTAATTATAAAAATAAGGTCAAAAAAAGAAAAAAAAACTCGTAAACTAGCAGCTGGTTACAACACCCGAACTGGTTGGAACCAGCAGGAGGCGACGGTGTTGAGCACTAGATGACGAACCAGCCAGCGCTGGCTGGCTTCGGATACGGATGGTCTAACCGAATATATTTTATACATGTTCTAGTAATATTATATGTTTTAAAGCCTGTTATAACACTATGCTAATTAAAAAAGGATTAATTGTTGATAATGATTTATGTATGAATGTCATGTATTAGTTATGTTAAAGATGTAAGAAGAAATGATTCCATGAAGCTAAGGGAAATAAGCATGGCCCCCCTTGCTTTTGGCTGTGAGATTCATTGGTACTGAGAAGTGGATGACAACCATACTATATGCTTCCAAACATTATTACTTCATTTATAAATGTCATGGCCCTCTAAAAAGGGGTTCCTGGAATCAAAACATCCTTTTTTTATAAATAATTCTGTTATGTATTCCAAAACCATTTATAAAAGTTCCATTTGATCTGACCTAACCGGTATTTTGAAAAGCCTTTCGGGTTTTACCCATAAGTCAAGACCGGCTCGAACAATTCGGTCATGCAAGCAATAACCAAGTTATTTTGATTGTTGCATGAGTAATACTGATAGCCATGTAAATGAGTTAAACTACTCGCGAGCTACTCAAGCTCGGATCTTTAAGGGTTTGAAATGAGCCGTGCCCAATCTTAAATTAAAACTGATTTATTAAACGAGCCCGAGTCCGAGCTTTATGTACTCATTACCTTTATGCTCGTGATCTTAATCGAGCTATTACATAATATGTATTTTTAATATTTTTTTTATTTATTACTTATATAATTATATTATATATTTGTATATCATTAAATATGAAAATAATAAAAAGGCAAAATTCAAATTGTTTTTAAATTTTTATATATATCTAAAAAATAAAAGTTCAATATATTATTTAAAATTCTTTTTTATTTATTATGTATATAATTTAAACTATTGTTCAAACAAAAACTTATATAATTTAAACGAGCTTTATCACTTTCACGAGTTTCGTATAAACTTTCGCGAGCTTGAGCTCGAGCTTCTGTAATTTTAAATGAGTCTAGCTCAATTAATGTACAACCCAACTCAATTTGACTCGGCTCATTTAGAGTAGTTTTATTCATGGATTTTTTTTTTTTTTTTTTTTTTTTTGCATAATTATAAGTTTATTGTTGGTAACATAAGAGGAGGACGATTCGATGTTGCTTAAGGAGCGATTTTGCCTCATTGATGTTTTATGTCATGCCGCTTCTCCGTGTGATGTGCCATTTTTTCCATCATCGATGGCGTGATATCACCACCATGACATGGGTCACGGTGGAAAAGGGGCGTGACGCGGCTTCGTTACTTTTATTTTCGTATAATCGTATTTTCTGGTGAGTAAGAAGGTTTGCAGGAGTACGGATTCAGTATTATGAGTATGTGATAATCACCGTAAAAAAGGTAAAAAGAAAATAACATATGGTGTAAAAGGATACCAAACCTTGAGTAGTTGAAAGAGGAATGCGTGAATGAATAAAGGTTTTTAAGTGCATGGGCCATTCACTTGTACGAGTCGCATTGATATTTACCTTTCTGATTCCAAATACAAAGTAATAGAGTTTTCAAAGTACTCAATTTCAATATTTGTCTTTCTCTATCCATGTCAAAGATGACAAATTTGTAATGGTAGAGGATGATCACTAATCATGACTCATGAATAATAGAGTCAAAAAACTGAATTTGAATGAGATGTAACTGGACCAGAAAACAAATTAGTTTTCTTTTTCTTATATAAAATAAGGTATATGCTCAAATATTTAATTTAATGGCAAACACATATATAAATATCCTAATCTACACATATATATGCTCTTACGAGGACTCGAATTCATTATCTTAAAAGAAGAAACACCTTGAACACATTTTGATACCGCTAGGTCAAAACCCTTAAAGAAAGAAAGAAACTATGAGCATCGTCGTGAAAGTTTATTATCAAGTGTTGTAGAAATTCTGTATTTGCTGTTTATAAAAAAAAAGGTAACATAATTCTAACCGCGAAAATGATATGCACAACTAATATCATCTATGGTGGGTGGTATCACACTCTCAAACATTTAAATGAGTAAGTGTTAGCATTACTAATATATATCTTACTTAAAATATTTATATGTGTAACAACATATATAATAAGTATTGCTAGAAGCATATTTCCTATCAGAATTTCGACCAAGCTATTATTAAAATTATAATACGAAGCCAAATATCTTGTACTAAAAGTTGGAATTCAACGAAGTTATTAAAACTTATAGTTAAAGTTCCAAGACTAGATTTTAATGTGATGCTTTTATTTATTTGTTTAGAATTTAAATATGTTTTTATGGTCCATAATACAAATAGGAAGAGTTAGGTGAAAGGGAACCATTCGGAAGTAAAAAAAAACCAATGCGTATATTTGGTGGGTGGGTGGGTGGTTGGGTGGGTGTAACACCACCGTGACCCACCGCCGACCAGCACAACCGGTAGTGCACCATAGCTTCCCGTGGCCCTCCTTATGCTACCAATATTTTTTAAACTAGATTCAATTTAATTTTTTTTAACAAAATTAACTTTTTCTTTAAATTTATAAAAAGACCATATTATATATGATATTTCTTCCTGCATGTAATGATCGAATTGCTCTGTGTTACAATAACTTAAACTTATCAATAAATGGTGTTATGGGTCCGGATGAAGCATGTTTATAAGAGTGTTATACAGTTATAGTCGAGGTGTTATGACGCCGCCCCAATATCGTCAAGCCGCGTGTCAAGGGTACATATGGCGACCACAACGGTGACTAACTTAATCAAAAGGAGATCATAACTTATTAGAGTAAAATTGGGTTTTGTTATGGTAGTCATGACTACAGATAGTCAATTATATTGACTTGACAGTTAGTCGTAAAGTCATGATAGTAACAACTACCCCGCTATGACTGCTCTAGTAGAACTAAAAGGACGCTTAGTTTTAAACAAATGAATGAGAATAGGAAAGGCTAAGATGTCACAATGAAAATTCCTTAGTATTACTATTATCATACCGGTAAAGATCTTATCAAGAATCAGAGAGTTTTAACTAAATAAAATTATAAGATTATAAAATTAAGATTGGAATCATAGCAAGTATGGTGGCCTTAACTCTCAATTAAGCACCTACTAATTATGCTTTGTTGCAGAATAAGTATGTTGGTTCACTCTTTGATGCCACTAAAGCTAATATGGTATATTAAGTTATTAACCTATAAACTTAATTAGTTGGCTACAAGAATATTTGTCTAGCATATCTTGAAGGGTCCATTATTAGGATTGAGTTTGGGTTTATTAAGACTCAGTCGGACTCACATTCGTAGGCCATTTTTAAATATTTAATGTTATTGTCTAGCCTATAACAACTTTTTAAATTATTCACTCATGATGATGATAACTTAAAAAACCTATTACTAACTCTGAAGTGTTTTGAGCAAGCTGTAGGTCTAAAGATAAACATGAATAAGAGCAAACTATTTGGAATGGGCATCGAGAAAGAAGTTGTGAAGGGGTGGGCTTTGGAGATAGGATGTGGGGTTGAAGATTTGCCTCTTAAATACTTAGGTTTACCTATAGGGGCAAGAATGAACAGGGCAGAGGGTTGGAAAGAAGTGATAAACAAGATTTCCAACAGGTTAAGTAGGTGGAGTTCGAAAACATTATCTATAGGAGGAAGGTTAACCTTGGTGAAATCTGTGTTGAGCAGTATTCCATTGTATACATTTTCGTTGTTTCGAGCCCCAAAAAGTGTGTTAAAGTGTCTTGAGAGAGTGAGGAGAGAGTTCTTTTGGGGTATGGGGGAGGGGTCTAAAAAAAATTATATTTGTCGGGTTAATTGGGATACCACGCTAAATGGGGGTGGGTTGGGGGGTCTTAACATTGGTTCTCTTTTTGCAGCAAACAAAGCACTGTTATGCAAATGGTGGTGGAGACTAGCGACGGAAAAGGAGACATTATGGACGGAAGTTATAAAATGCATTTATGGTGAAGACGGAGGATTAGAAGATAACAAGGATGGTCAGAGGGCTGCGAAAAAAGGGACTACTTGGGGAAACATCATAAGGGCAAGAAGAGAGCTCAACAAATTCGACATAAACTTTGGAACATCATTGGGGAAGAAATTGGGAGATGGCTCGATGATAAGCTTCTGGAACGACAGGTGGTTGGGGCCGTTTAGATTGAGCGATGAATTTAAACGTCTGTACAGGATTGAATCGAACAAACTAATTTCAGTAAAAGATAGCGGAGAATGGAACGAGAATGCATGGAGCTGGAAGTGGAGATGGTCTCGAGCTATACGAGAAAGAGAGGAGAGCGAATGGGATAGATTACAAGAAAAGATCAGGGGATGGAATCCTACGGTAGGTCGTCGAGATGGACATAGATGGTGGGTTGAGGGTGAAAACACCTTCACGGTTAAAGCACTCAGAGATATGATCGATGATGGCCTGTTGAAAAGGGTTGGAGCTGCACCGGTAACAAAATGGAATAAATTGGTCCCTAGAAAAGTGTCAATTTTCATGTGGAGAGTGAGACATAAAAGAATTCCAGTTAGAGAGAAATTAGATAGGTTGGGGGTGGATGTAGAGTCAATATTATGCCCGCGATGTGAAGAAGAGGTGGAAACAATGGAACATGCTTTGGTTAACTGCAGGGAGGTGAAGAAGCTATGGAGGGAAGTGTTTAGGTGGTGGGATTATCCGATCCAAACTTTAGATTCGGTGACAGATTTACTGAATTATGAAGGCAAAGACAGTTGGAAAGGTGACATAAAATACATGTGGGAAGGGTTAATCTGGAGCTTTGTATACATGATCTGGAAAAATAGAAATGTTGCAGTGTTTGAAGGTAAGAAAAAGGATCTTCAACAACAATTTATTTACTTTCAACAACAGGCGTATTATTGGATGCGACATCGGAGCGGTAAAGAAATTGTGTCATGCGCAGAATGGTTAAATCCATCTTGGGTTAGATAATTTGAGTTTCTTTGGGTATGTTTGTTTGTAATTTTTATAGATGGAGTTTGTTGCTCACAGACTCCAGGTGATGTTATCAATTCACTTGTACTTGGTTTGGTTTTGGTAATGGTATATATCCTTTTGCCTTTCAAAAAAAAAAATTTATTCTGCAATGTTCTCATAATTTACATTAGATATCCTAAAAATTAACATGACTGCTTTGTTATCGAAATTGTATCGTCAGGGTTTATCAAGTTATTATGATCAAAACGTTTATCACTAATTTACATAAAATTTCTTGTGGTTAATGCTATCACTTTCTTATATATTGAGTTGTCTAGTCGATCATAAATTTATTTTTACGAAATGACTTTAGTGGTTATGTTAACAATCCATTATTCAAATTTCATTATTTTTGTTCTATACTAGAATTATTTACCCGTGCTTTGGGGGTAGAGTATAAGTATGCATATTATATAAAATTATATCTTTGGTTTTGTTTGTATGTCTTTCACTTTGGGAGTTTGGGTCATATACTTTATCTTAGTTGATTTTTTATCATTAGAATAAAGTTAAAATTTAATTAGTCTTTATCTTTTAATTTATTATACATATAAGATAAGATAAGATGTACAATTTAGTGTCCTCAGTTATAATACTTTCGGATTTTATTGAACTTTTTTTTACTTTATATAGCAATAAGATTATCAAATTCAGTTGTACTAATAACAATAGCAATTATATATTTAATTTTTAAACTAACTAAGTATATGATATAACTTATTTTGGTCCATTACTCATCTAGTGAAAATCTATTTATTATACGTCCGTTTTTTATCCTAGTAACAATAAGTTTTTCTTAACAACTAAACGCACATAACTCTTCAAATTCTAAATCTTATGTTCGTTACGTACAAGAGGCTAAAACCTATCATTTTAGAGTTGTTATGAGTTAATGATTTTTAGTAAAAAGTAACAACGAAATTTATTACTTCTTTTTCATAATTAGCAAACAATTTAATATCTTTATGATAATATTAAAAAAAAGTATGGATAAGTGACAAGACATGAATGGAACAAGTCAATTTAAAATGTGCATTTACTGTTTCACTCGTGACTCGTGTGATACAAATCAATATATTTGAACACTGATATACTTTTTGTTATTTCAAGAATTAATTTGAGACACGTTTTTTGAATTATTTATAATAACGATTTTTTTTAAAGGCCGCAGCTAACTTTATTAGAAAAAAGGAGCTTACTAGCAACTTAGCAAGTGGCAAGTGTAAGCAACACCATACAACATTGTTCAAGATCATAAAAGATCTTAAAGTCTAATTGAAAACCATAAAACAAATCGATTAATATCGAAAACTCCTCAATGGGTCAGTCATCCAGTTATAATAACGATTAATGTTTATTAATAAACATGTTATTTATATATTTATTTTGATGTAAAATGTATCTGAATAGATGAGTTATTATTTCTTGAGTTTTGTTTTTTTTAAATATTTTTATTATGAGTATTAATTATTGATTTAATTTAATATAAGATCAGGATTGGTTCTCACACTCTCACAATACAAAAAAGTTGTAAAATGAACTTCCTTTTATTATATATATTTTTCTACTATTTTCTCTTAATTATCTCACTACTTACAAGATTAACATAAGTGTAAAAATTAATAAAGAATATAAGGAAAGAAAATTAATACGAGAATAAAATAAAAAAATAGTAAATAAGTAAAGCATTTTTCTATAATACAGTTATGTTCTTCGAGTGTGGTTCTCTTTGTCTGCAGTCGCATTTACGTTAAATTTTTTTAGTATGATCATATGTGTTTATTGGTAACAGTAAGTATAATTATTAATTAATATAATAGTTGAAGTGAAATCTATTTAATCCTAATGTAGATTAACAATTTAAAGAGGAAGAGTTTGTTATAAGATTAATAATATGGGATAGCCCAAAGTTCTAAAAAGGGTGATGTTAAATTAACACCTTTTTTACTAAAAAAACATCTTTCATAAATAGATTTATTTTTATTTTTAGCTTATAACTATTCTTTTAAATATATAATTAATGCAACTATATTTTCTAAATTTCTTTTTCTATAATTAAATTCCTTTTTCCATAAACATTCCAAACGTAACATATACATGGATTACTATCGAGTTGCAGACATAGCTTTATGACGGATCCAATAAGCCGGAATAGTAGGCATTGGGTAATCTCTTTCTAATTGTACCATCACATAATGAATATCATATACGTATGAAATCACAATAATTTGATGGTATTGAATTTGTTCCGGACCTTTCCAAAGAGGAAAAAAAGTCATCTCACCGTGGGTGGTTAAATAATGGAGGACCACTCCAAACCTGCTGGCAATCAGGACTCCAGTTGTAGTCATAACCATCCAGTGTTGTGTGGTGCAGGTGACAAGACCCCTCAATAATTTGAAACACGGTAAGAGCAATCTCCAGACTTAAACCAGGAGCCGTCAGAGCAAAATTTAGAGTTCATAGACTTAAACAAGATGCCTCAATCGTGTACTCATCCACTAATGATAGAAATTCCAGTTATATTCCTCCCTTACATTACAGCTATACAAGATGTCAAAGGTGATGGAAATTGTGGATTCGAGCGATATCTGTTTGTCTCAATTAAGATGAAGATCGATGGCTCTATATTCGACAACGACTGCTCGACACATTATTGAGTTCCTATGATGATTATTCTAGAGTTTTTACCTATGGAATCGATGAATTACGTGAATCACTAAGTTTCTAACAATCGCCCACACCACCACAACACTAGATGGTTATGCCTACCACTGCAGTCCTGATTGCTACCATGTTTGGAGTGATCCTCCATTATTTAACCACCCACGATGAGCTGACTTTTTTTCCTCTTTGGAAAGGTCAGGAACGGATTCAGTATCAAAACTATTGCGATTTCACACGTATATGATAGTCATTATGTGATGGTACAATTAGAAGGAGATTACTAAAGTCATTATGTGACTTTAGTCTTTACTTATAGTATATGCTTTATATTTCTTCATTATTTTGTACTTTAGTTACGTTGAAAAAAATAATAATAGTAGTAAGTAGTTTTTGGGGCGTCAAGCTGAAGTGACGGATTGATAAAAGTATAAAACGCCAAACACTAATTTGGAAGGCTAAGACTTATATGCAACCATATCTTATAATATTATTAAAAGAACAGGGTTTCTTCCTTTTCCTAAAAATTATTCACCAATCACATTCTTTGATTTTTTTTAAAAATTAAATAAATCGGAAATATGATGTCATAATTGCAACATTTCCTTATAGTTTTTTCAATTTGGAAGGGGTGAAATATAAATTGTTAAGGGGGTAGTATGAAATATGTGAGGGTTTTTAAGAAAATTGTATATTAATGTAGTTAATTATAAGTTGTTTGAAAATTATGTTTAATGTAACACCGGTTTCACGAGCTTAAAATTAGAGTAAATTAAAACTTTATTTACACCAAAAGTTGCAGCGGAATAAACCACTTATTACATATTAAGTATTGCTTATCAACTTGGCGATCACAAACAACGAATCAAGCCAAGTACCAAAATCTAGCCAGTGTTACCACTACGCACCGACCATCGTTATATAGTATCAGAGTTAATAAACTACTAGTGTTCCAAAAGATATATACAATAACACTACCCACAGCAACCCGCCTCGCCAGGCCATCTGATCACTAACCTGCGAAAAGGGAAATATCACGAACCATTAGCTACACTAGCTAGTGAGTACAAGTATCACATAAGCACCAATAAGCATGCTATCATGTCACAATAAGGCACACAATACTAAGCTATCACATAGCGGTGTGCCGACAGGTCAGCGGGATCATATCTCGCGGGGTTGCAAATCCCGCTCAACGAATCCAACTGAGAAAATCAGCAACACCAATCCATGCTGGAGGGGAAGCGAAGAGCAACCCCCTGAGCACGTTGCGGAGCCACCTGGGCTCAATTGGGCCTTAGTTACAAACCAAGACCCTACTGTTTTGTCAAGGAACGGCGGCCTGCAGAACCTTTACCCCAGAAAATCACTCGTGGGAACCGTTAATCCCTGAATAACACTCAAGGGACCCAGCCACATCGGCGACTGACCTCAACCCCTGCGTCTGTCCGGACAGGAGATCATAAACACGTTTGACCCATAGGGTCCACATTACGCATGCGTATCACATATCACAATTTATATCACATGGTATCACTTATAACACTATATCACTATATCACTATATCACGTAGCACACAACACAGGCACACAATAGCCCTACTTACTGAGTCTTATGGGAAACCGGTACTCACCTCGAGATCACAAGAGGCAGATATGAATCCGAGAATCCCAAGAACACACCGAGTCGTCCGAATCACCTAACACATAAGGTTCAGGCTTGGTTATCACTTACACGTAACACACACAGGTTAGAACACAAGTTACACAAGTTGTCAACACTGAACAGCTTACTACGGCCGTAGGACACATAACAACACCTTACTACGGCCGTAGGGTCAACCCACTACGCCCGCAGAGTTTCTTTCCAATGAATCATGTACTATGGCCGTAGGAACCTATTCCTACACCCGTAGTAGCTATTCTTTGGTGAACTACGACCGTAGGTTACGTACCTACGCCCGTAGTCCTTGTTTCATCGTCCGTAGACGGTAACCCACACAAAAACACATCCTACGGCCGCAGTAACCCTGCCTACGGCCGCAGTAAACACAAAAGGCTTCCTACGGCCGTAGGGTTCTTTTCCTACGCCCGTAGGTAGTGCCTGCACAGCAGGTCTTCGTCCCTGTTTCACGACAGCTCTGCAAATACGCGATTTTGACACACAACCGATCCAAAAACTGAGTTTACACCACAAGTACACCATCAAAATGGTGTAATCCCTTCAAAAGCTAAAACTAGGGTTCTTAGTGAGAATACTTACAAACAAGAAGAAGAAGCAACTGATGTATCACTCAATCAGCTATACAACTCCTTTGCAACAGATTTGTGCCTTGATTTTCTTTGAAGAACTTGAGAGCAAAGTGTGTGTACGTGTTTTCTTAACATGTACGTATGTTTGTGTGTGGGTGTTTGACTCAAAAGAAGTCAAATATAACTTGAACCGCCATAAGGTGGATAAATATCACAAACGGGGTATTTTGTTCCCCTTTCCAACTCACAACTTGACACACGCCATCCCGTTTTACCTAACGGGGATATCTATGGAATCATTACGCGAAACCGTATAACACGACATCACTTCTAGACACGTTTGACACTTTTCACATAATCACATTAATTAACACAGTACACGTTAGTCACACAAAACACCTAATTAATTTCACTTAATATCACTGTACATGCTCTAAAGCACAAAGTACAACCCTACACTGCTAGGCCCATTTACAGGGTGTTACATTTAATAACTTCAAATATATTTTGTTTTGAGAAAAAATAATTATATATTTGTAATCGTCTCATTTTTATCTACGTTTTGATATAAATTTTATCGGAATATGAGGTTTTTTAAAAAATTAGTATAATTTAATTGTTTTATCAACATCTAAGTAGTTATTGTACATTTTATTTGTATTTTATAGTTATTCTTTCTACATAATATAGTCGATATAATCACCGATTTCTTGGTATTTCGATAAAAAGAATTAAAAAATATACTATAACTAATGGTCAGTGGCATAAAGTTGTATACAAAACTACCACTACCGTTAGAGCTTTTTAAAATTAATTGTTAGTTCTGAGTAAATAACACTTCAGGCTCTAGAACTCTACATAATTACTGGGTAGTGAAACAACTGTCATGATAGTAGGTTATGTAACTACACATGCAGCTTGAAATTTTATATAAAATTTTTAATTGTCTAAGTTATCTTATTTTTTAACTAATAATTGATACATAAAATAAAAGTTATTATTACATGGATATATGAATTTAGTGAGATCTCGTGTTTTCAATTATATTTAATTGACTAATAAATTACACTTAAGTGATTTACGAATGTATAAACATAATCTATTCTATGTTAGAATCTTATTTTTATACGATCAAATTTATATATACTTAGATGGATGTCATCATTATTTAACTTTTAATAAATTTAGTTTACAATTTCAAATATTCAAATATATAATTGGTTAATAAAAATGTCTTTAAAGCACTTGATATTATAACATGGACAATAATATTATAGTTATGTCTTTATAATGTCGGGATAAAGCTCCATCAAGAGAAACACTTTAATATTATACTAAAAAATTTTAGACGTGTGATGTAACTTTATATTTCTTGAAAAGAGTATTTATAAAAAGTATTAAAAATATACGTTTTTACTCATGAATAGTTATATGTGACGGTTTCTCGAGTGAAAAGTAAGGAGTGGTTAAAAGTTTATAGTGTGATGATGAAGGAAACCCCTACTAATAAAACCATGATTGTTATTTATAAAGAGGTTTTACAGAAAATATAATAATAATCTTATGTATTGATTTCAAAATTCTGTAATGGTTAGTTGGTTATTCATTTCTTATTTTCTTACGAGATTTTATTTTCCTATCTATGCTTTGTAATTATTTTTACTATACGTGTTATGACTCTTTAGAACTATATAAATTTAAAATTAACTTATATTATCCCGTGTTGATACACGTGTCGCTTAGCTAGTATATATGTATATATATATATATATATAATATATATATATATATATATATATATATATATAAGAGTTAATTACACAAATGGTCCCTGTGGTTTACTGAATGTCCCGTGGGTGGTCCCTAAACTTCAAAAATTACACCCACAGTCCCCGTGGTTGTCAATTTGTCCCAATCTTAGTCCATTTTTAACTTTTCCGTCCAAATTGACGTTAAGCGTTATTTATGTAAGGGTAAAAGTGTTTTTTTTACATCTAAAATAAATTTAAATTAATTAATAAACCCCCCACCCACTTGCCACCACCAGTCAACTCACTATCTCTCTCACCATCACTCTCACTCATCTGTTTCACTCTCACTCATTTGTCTCTCTCAGATCGATTTAATCAACGATTGAATATATTGATCGGTAACTCGAAACAGGTTGCAAGCAACTTCAACCACCGCCGCCATCTCACCTGAAACCACCATGAAACTTCAACCACCGCCGCCATCTCACCATGATTCACTGATTTTGTAACACCGTATTTTCTAACACTACTTGGGAATACGCGCGGAAGCTTAATTACATACTATAATAATATTATAATGAAAATACAACTTTAACTTGTTTGATTTACAAAGCACATTTACAGTGTTACATAAAACAGGCTCTTTTTCAAAACCAAACAGATATCAAAGTAATGATCAGTCCACAATTCCAGTTTCACCTCTATCTTCCACATACCAGGAATATCCTGTAAAAGAGTTCAACAGTAGGGGATTAGCACAAAGCTAAGTGAGAGAATAGATATCAAAAACATACAAGGCATAAAGCCCAAACAACCAAGCTCAAGCAACAAGAGAACCGGCGGTCTTGCGGGACCTTCAACCAAATGCCGGCCAAAGCATAGGTTTACCGATAGCCCAGTTATCACAGATAACAGTACTAGCACCTCTTGATTACAACAAATGCTTATCAAGACGATTACTATTACTGTATATCCCTAAACATAGGTCCAGCTGAAAAACAACCGCCAAGCTGATCTCCACAACAACATGTATATATACAGTAAACAAGAGATAACATCTCAAAGAGCAACCAATCAAGAGTTATATCTTATACATCCAAGATATTTATCCACTCACCGATATCTTCAACAGTCAGGCAACTCAGTCTTTACTTATCTACTAAGTTTTGTCTCCACCTGAACAAACAACTAACAATCAGTATTTGCTTAATCAATACACAATAAGCATAAAACTATAATCAACCACATATGCACATAAAATCACAAGTACATATTAAATTCATGTATATTCACATCAATATACCGTAATTCACTATTACTCTTTTCAATCTGAAATTCTGTAAATTCATCCATCTCCTTAGCTTAGACAATACATACATTCCTTTCATAAGCCAAGGTCATACTGAATGTACAATTCATGTTCATCTTCAAATCATCAAAGAGTTGTTCTTTAATCGGATTCCTCATAACAATTCAAATTCCGAGCAAAGGTAAAATTAGAATTCCGACCTAATATCAAATTCCGAGTGAGGGTCAATTCCGATCAAACCAATTCCGATTGAATTCCCAAATTCCGATCAAAGGCAATTCCGATAAAATCAAATCCGAGCAAAGGCTCAATTCCGAGTAAAGGCAATTCCGATTTAATCGGATTCCGATACAATACACAATCCGAGAAAAGACCAAATCCGAGGATAGTCACAATCCGATTAAACATACAATCCGATGGAAATAACAATCCGATAAACAGGAATACCGAGGAAATACATAAATCCGATAGGATAGGATTCCGAGTAAAGGCTAATCATCAAATCCGATAAAAGCTAAGGCAACAGTTCTATTCTCTCGGATTCCTATCAATTCCGATAGATTTAGTCGTATTTCATCAATTCCGAGCCATTCTTCCTTGAATTCCGATCGATTCATACTTATGAATTCCGGGTCATTCAAAAATCATACTAAACTTCGATTTTGATCTTATTTTTAGCATGCAACATCATCTAGGTTTCCAGAATTAATTTCTAAACATGTTTGATCATAACTAACGTCAATTCTAACATGCATACAACCTAGATCATAAATTCATCAAATCAAGCATTCAATCGGATTTCATATATACATAATCAAAACCGAAATTAAACATCAATTTAACACAATGATTCAGAATTTCTAACCTCTTGGTGATGTTAACACTTCAATTAAACAGATTCACAATTAAGATCAACAAAATCCTAATTCTTTCTTCTTTCTTGCTCTCGGCCGAGATACACAACACACACTAACACCTTTTCAATTTTTTGCATGAATGAAGATTTAGGTGGCAAGATGGTGGTGTGTAGGTGTCAAAACCGACACCTCACCATCCACTAACTCAATTAATTATAATAATTAACAAATATCACTATTTAATCAATTAAAACAATTAATTAATCAAATTAATTAAGATAAACCAACTTAATTACCTTAATCATACTAGGCCGGTAAGGAGGGTGTTACAGATTTGAGGCAGAGGTCGAGGAGGCAATTTGTAACACTGTATTTTTTAAACATAGAATATACTGCACGCGGAAGCTAATTACATATAATTATCTTAATTACATAATAGATACAAAAGATTTAACTTGTTTGATGTACAAAGACTTTTACAGTGTTAATACAAAAACAGGCTATAACAAAAACTTTGACATCAGAGTATTGGTTCGTCCATATTCCCAGCCCAAAAGCATCAAGCTCACCAAAGAGAATCTGTAAAATAATCTAGTGGGGAATTAGCACAAAGCTAAGTGAGGGAACAAATATCTAAACATACACAAGGCAAATATGCCTAAACCCAAATAGCTCATGAATCCCAGGAGAACCGGCGGTGTTGCAAGCACCTACAACCAAGGTCGGCCAAAACCAAGGTTTACCGATAGCCATGCAAATATGGACAACAGTATCAGCCCCCTTGAGTACCATAAATATACTTCAAGATCAGATATTGTAAATCCCCCAGCAACAGGCCCAGCATAATACTGATCTCCAAATTAACATGTATATACAATCCAAACAAGAGCATTCCAAATAGGATATCAAATCCTGTATATCCGAAGATATAAATCCACTCACCACAGTCTGCACTGTTGAATCCCACTCAGTTGACTAAATTCACTGAGTCTTCTCGGTTTCTGAGATTAAAGTAACATAAGTCAGTATTCAATTCATAATACTGATCCAAAATAAATATCATATTTATTCATGTTCTCATGTATATACTCTTATACATATATATTCATCATACATAAACCGCAAACAGATATACAATTCATGTTTATCTTCAAATCATCAATTCCGACTAAGTTTAAATCCGATTAAAGTCGGATTCCGAATAAAAGACCAAATCCCGATAAAACCCAATTCTGATAGAATCAATCCCGATAGAATCCAAATCCGAGCAAAGGCTCATTCCGATAGAATGCACAATCCGATAAAATACAAAATCCGAGAACATGCACAATCTGATAGATCTCAATTCCGATAAAATCCAAATCCGATATAAGTGTTAGGTCATTTAGTCAAATACTGAGAAATTAAATCCCGAGAATAGGAATACCGATAGAAGTGTTAAGGCATAGTTCATATACCGAGAAATATCCAATACCGAGAAAATGTCCAATCCCGATAAAAGTCAAATCCGAGAAATATGTTAAGGCTTCAGTTCATCTTTTATCGGTATTCACTACAATCCTAGCAATTCTCTCGGATTTATCCTCTATACCGAGAATAATTCATCGGTATTCATCAATACCGATACATTCATTCTTAAATCCGACAGATTCATGTATTCATGCATAAAATCGATTTCTAACTTAAATCTTACTGATTTTAAACATGCAAGAGTTCTAAGTTTCCAGAAATCATTCTAAACATATAATGAACATAATCTATCATCAAAATCTAACATACATTCATCCTAAGATCAACAAGAATCAATCGGTATTCATATAAATATTCAAAACCGAATATATATAGCAATTATTCAACTACAAATCAGTGTTCTAACCTTTAGATGATATCAACAATCAACTTAAAATGCAAACAAGATAAAAGCTTGATTTTCCTTTACTTTCTTTCTTCTTATTCTCGGCCGAGAGCAACAAAGCACACACACACACACTTTGTCTAGTTTTACAAGTAATAAGGTATGGTGGTGAGTTAGTGACCCACCAAACCGGCCACAACCCCATACCACCCCAAATATTAAAATAAATTTAATTATTTTCCCAAAATAAAATAACAAAATAATATCACAATATATCAATTACTTCATATCTACAAATAATTCACATAATAAAATTAAATCCCAAACTTAACTTAATTAATTACCTTAATTAATCTAGGCCGGTAAAAAGGATGTTACAGGCAACCACCATGAAACCACCAGCGACGCCATCTCACCGCCGCCATCGCCTTCAACTTCTCGATCTGGGTTTCTCGAACATGCCTGTGTGAGTATATTGGATCTGGGTTTCCCCATCCAACAATTTTAACAGCTTCTGGGTTTCTCGTCTTTAGGGTTTCACGCTGAGGAATTTACGGCGGTGGTGAAGACGATGAGAAAGGGGGCGGCAGTTGGCGGAGGATCTTGGATCTTGGTGGTGGTTACGGTGGTCTGGATTTCCTTTAACGGTGGTTGAGACCTGAGAGAGTGAGAGCGAGAAAGGGAGGAGAGATGAAGAGAGAGAGAGAGAGAGTTTGTGTTGTTTGTTGGTGGTGTCTAGTGGTGGTGTACGGTGGTGTTGGTGGTCCAGATCTAGGGTTTCTCCGAGACATTAGATGGAAACCGGAGATGGTGAGGGTTTGAATATGGTGGCGGTGTTGAAGATGGAGACGTATCATGTGGAGGATGGTGGTGGTTCTGTGTGGTGGTTTTCATATACGGCGAAGAGAGAGAGAGAGAGGGGGAGGGAGGGAGAGGGAGAGGTGGAGAGAGAGAGAGAGAGAGAGTTGACTTTGTGTATGTGTGTGTCAGTGTGTGTCTAGGAAGAGAGAGAGAGAGAAAGAGAGATAGGTGTGTGTGTATTGTTTCATGTGTGTGTGTGTGAGAGAGAGGAGAGAGATGAGGGAGAGAGTTGACAGATAAGGGGGTGTTTTATTAATTATTTTTAATTAATTTAGGGTAAAAAGACACTTTTACCCTCACCAATAAATGGGTTAACGTCCAATTTAGACGGCTCAGTTAAAAATGGACTAAATTGGGACAAATTGACAACCACAGGGACTAACATTAGGGCAAAATGACAACCACGGGGACTGTGGATGTAATTTTTAAAGTTTAGAGACTGACCATGGGACATTTGGTAAACCACATGGACCATTTGTGTAATTAACTCTATATATAATGTATAGGTTAAGATTGTTTAATGTTTGATCAAACAAGATTTATTATATTTTTTTTATAAACATGATAATAGATCCTATAAAAAATAACTATTTACTAAAATAAAATATTAACTCGTATATTTATAAAAAAAATATAATAAATTATATTTAGTCCAATATTACGAATAATGTGTATATTCAAACACGATATGATGTGAGCAAAACGAAGCAATATGTGTCACGGTTACCAAGAGGCTAACCTCAAATAATAAGTGTCAGAATCAAATATTGGATAACATGAGCTTCATTGCCCATTCCTAGCTTGCTCTATTTTTCAATATCACTTCTTGTCTCTATTTGACCATTAGATATATATTATCCGAATCAATATATTGTATATTTAAATGCAAAATAATTTAGGTGTAGGGATGTGAATAAGCTAAGTTGTCGGTTACATACTCGAGTTCGGATTGTTAAAAGTTTAAATCGAATCGAACCTAGATGAAGACTAATTTAATAATCGATTTCGAGTTCGAGCCTTGTGTATTGGGCTCGTTTAAGCTTGCAAGTTTATACGAGCTTTAATATAATTTTTATTTTTTATATATTACTTATATAATTGTATTATATATTTATATATCATTAAATATGGAAAAAGATCAAAATTCAAAATTTAAACTGTTTTTATACCATTAAATATGAAAAAGAAAATAAACAAAAGTTTAAAATTCAAATTGTTTTTTATTTATTACTTATTTAAGTTAAATTATTGTAAAAAACAGAAAAAGTAAACGAGCTTTAGCGAGGCTATCACGAGCTTCATAAAACACTTCGCGAGCCGAGCTTCACATTAGAGCTCGAACAAGCTCGGGCTCAAGCTTCTACAATTTTAAATGAGTCTGACTCGATTAATATAAAGTTCATGTCGAGTCAAGTCATTTTACATCCCTTGGTGCTCTTCTATACCCTAACGGGTGGAGCTATCTCTCGGTATTATTTTGTATCCTAACGGGTGGAGCTATCTAAGAGGGTTTTTTTGAACCCAATGAACAAATATTACGGTATGAGTTTTATGTATTTTTAATATAGTTAAGATAAAATTATAGTTATACATTTTTTATTATGTTTATAGACATTATTAATTTTAGGGATAAATCTATTAAAATATATTTCTAGTTTCAGCCCTAACACCTATCATCATATGATAACTAATTTAATTGGATTTAGTTCATGTATACTAAACATAAAAATTCAATAATTAATCACACAGACATATATAGTGAAAATAAAACTAGGTTATGATGTATATAAATTACCAAAGATGGAGTAGGGATTTTACTGAAAGAGATATAAGTATTAAATGCCACAAATCTAGCTATTTGTATAATTGATTTCAAATTTTTAATTCCACGTGACATTCATGTGGCATGGTTGCTGTTCAACTTTCTTTTTTTCTGTATACCAATAAGCTAGATTTGTTATGAGATGAGGTGAATGTGAATCACTTTTTCCAGACCCTTTGATTGTTTTAGTTTCTTTATATATGTATATCTATATACACACATATGTAGAAGAGAGTTCAAATAAGAATTGTTACTTGTACGAGGACTTTGAGAACTACTCTTAGCCCCTTGATTGAAATTAATCAATGGCTAAGAACTTTTGATGACTCATTAAGTTTTTATTACTGGCTCATTAGTGACGCATTAATGATGAATCTTGGGAAAATCAAGCCTCACAAATTAATGACGGTTCACCTAGACGCAATTTACGGTTAGATAAATATATAAAAGACCAAAATATCTCTATTAATAAGTCATTAATAGTGTTACAAATACAAGCAGTTCAAACTTATATTTGATACGTCTATAATATTTTATATATGTGCTAAAGTTTTAATATGTGTTTTTAATCCATCAACAGAACAAGCTTATATTTGGTACGTTTATGGTATTTTATATTCTAATATTATAGGTTTTTGTAAAACCTTTTAATATTTTTTATCATTTTAGTTTTTTTCTTTAAAGTTTCATGCATGAACTTCAATTTGCTTCGTGTGATCTTTGGGGTTTTTTAATTGTCACTTGAAAAATAAAGCATATACGTACAGAAATCTATTTTTTGTTGGTAAACGGCAAGTTGATGAATTTCGAGCTCATCTTTACAAGTAGTCAATATCATCATCTATATAATATGACTCGACACGCATGCGATACAGTTTTGTTTGAAAAATGCTAATTTTAAACATTACAATATATTAAATTATAAAACATGAAAAAATGATAACCTAAAAAATAGAAACATACGGTGTCAACATTTAGACCAGTGCTGAAAGCGTCGACACGAGAGGGATGGCGTACGTGGTGGCAGAAAAATGGTATCATAATACGAAGAGATGTGATTGTATTTCTTGTACACGTCATTAATCACTATTATGACAATTAGGGGCAATATGGTCAGAATTAGATTTATATTTCACCAAAATGAATACGTCACATTTGATGATCATCAAAATTGATGGTTATATGATTGTCTAATAAATTAAAGAGTCAATTACACAGTTGGTCCTTTTAGTATATTGAGTATTTTGCTTTTAGTCTTTTACATCCTTTTCTATCTTTTTTGTGATTTTCCCCAATAATTACTCTCGATTAGCTTTGTGATCTTTGAAGATTGGAAAAACTTGTGCATCAACATATAACAATCCTCAATTACCGTTCAAAAAAATATAACAATCCTCAATTGCACTACTAAAGACAAGTCTTCCTTGAGATTAATTTCAATTATTTGATTCAATTAGTTTTTCAGCTTTTTCTAGTGTTCTATGAATTTAATATGTCCCTAGATTGGCAAGAATCCCACACTATCATGAACCCACATCTCGACCGATCAAGACCACCTAATGCAGGACCATCAATCGAAACACCTCTCACCCGTGCCCGTATCATCCTCCAATGAGGCATACGGAGAGCTTCCAAGAGCACCCAGGATGTAGAATAGCCTAGAGGTGTGGTCCGTATGACCGAGAACCCAGTTCATGACCAGTAATACAGTGAAGGGGTCAAATCATAAAAACGCTACATTTAAGTATGCTTAGAAAAGAGTAGTATCAAGATCGCCCCAGTAGAGGCATAGCGGATGATATTCTGTCATGGTGGGCGAGGTGCTACACTAACACAAACATATCCCAGGAAGAGCAAAGATACAAGATAAGTACAAATAAGGCAAATTTTGGCAAATGAATCTCCTAATCTTGATTACAATCTTTGTCTTACACATGAACTCCATGGATTTGTCAAAACATTGAATTGAGCCATGGATGATGGATATACAAAACTATGGTGCATAATTGACTACAACTCATTCTAAATACTGTGTTTAAGGCTACTTTAAGCCATCGACAGATGCAGAAACCTGCAATGGAAATATACATACACCATTAAGAATCATAAATGCATAATTGATTTTGTGGGTCCCATCTTAATTCAAACGACGTCGATTTAATGGGACCCAATATCACATTTCTGACGATCTCATACAAAACACAGTGAAAGTGCAAGAAATGTTAGGCAACCTTAGGCAATAGAAGCCATGATTCTTGTTTTGATGTTAGAAATTCGTCAAATTTGTTTCATAACTTTACCAATGCACAGTTGCAGATGGCACAGAATTGAACAAAGACAGCTGTCAGCCTACTAATGAGAATATGATTCCATTCTGGAATAAGCTTTTAAAGATTCCATCACAAGTCTAAGATTCCATCACAAGTTTATGAAACTAACTTGTTTGCTTTATTTATTATATATTCCCATTATTATTGTTGCATACCCATTGAAGCCACTGCGATGAGGAATATAGAGTATACTTACATGATTGCATCCGCTTCCTATTGCCTTGATGAGTCAGTTGAAACATCAAAACCAGGAGGGATGAAAACAACATCGTCCCACGTAGTGGTAGAGTCGTCCTGCAAAGTTAAAATAATGTGAATCTATAATATAGTGTTTGCGCGTGTGTGCATGTGTGAGTGTGTAAACTACTGAGCAACGAAAAACATTTTGAGACCAAATTTAAGGGCCATCACATGTAAAGGTCGATTATCAATGGTGAAATTTTCACGGTAACTCATGCTTCATGCTTATATCAACCGCAGGAAACTGACACTACCTCGTGAAATTCCAATCTTTAAGATATGATGGCCCTAAACATAAAGCCTTAAAATTTGGGATCAATTACAAGATGTCATAATCCTCCATATTGGGATTATAAGATCTGTTTTATTCTTTTTATATAGTAACACTGGTGTCAATATGAAAGTCACATGTTTATTGCAATGTATAGTAAGTTCTAACCTTCATCCCATGTATTATATCCTCAAGAACAGCTACCTACAAGAGCAAATAAAAAAGGTGATTATTCAGCCTAATTTACTTTCGTATTATTATATTGTTTTCTTCTTATAGAGGGGTGGTTGTCTTTCCTTCGATATATCTATGATTACTAAAACATTCATGATTTATCATAAACAATTAGCAACATATGGGATCAATGGATGTACACTAAGGGGGAGTTTGGCGTTGCATTTTAAAAGCAATAACTTGATATGAAATAGATCAGAATCGACTGACAAAGTAGAATGCAGGAGATAGTGCACATTTGCTTTTGTTTGAAGTTGTGATAATCAGATATAACATAAATCTTGCTTTGTGATTGTTTAGCAAAATTTGATTATGAAAGAATGCAAATGTAAAATGACCCCAAAGCAATCAAATAATCTGAAAACGTTTTGTGGCAGCAACTCCAAACCTGAGTATCCAAAAGTGAATATATGAAACTAAATAATCAAATAATAACCACAATCAGTTTCACCATACACAAACACACAAAAATGATTGTCTACAGGCTGAAAACGTAATAATCAACACTTACAAAACGCAAAGTCAAACACCCCCCTAATTACTCCACCACAACAAATAGTGTGCCTATTTATTACAATTGTTTAATTTTATTGTCATTGATCCATAGAGTTAGAACCGTACCTCAAGATCACCCACCCTTAGGGCAGGATTTAAATACCTTTGCTGAACAGAAGCTTTTGCTAGAGATTTTTCAAGGTCCTCCTTTCTAAAAAAAGCAGGACGGTATCTTTTGTTTTGGCTCCTCAATACCAAGCTCCTTGACTGCATCCAAACAATGCCTTACTAAAAATTTAAAAAAAAAATACCTATACACTTATTAAACACATACTCAATTCATCAACTGACAATAAACAAGTGCATATATTTATTAACTTCTCATCAAGCTCCACACATGTAAATATGTCATCTCTAAGTGTCTTTCAAGACAGTCGAATCGGTCCAAATATGTTACACAGAACATGATATTGTACATAAGCTTCTTGATATGTGCCCATGTTCTCAAGAGAAGTACAAGTTCATATGCATAGAGTACAAGCCCCCTTGATGTCCATTAAATGCCCACTACTTCCATAATAATAGGATAAAGTCAAGTTCATGCACTTTTTTTGTTTTATGTTTACTGGGTCTTAGACTCTTAGGGAACGTGGGACTTGAAGCACTATTCACTTTCATTTTGTTTCAACTGTCATTCGTAGTTCTTGTTTAGGATGAGTCTTGGTTATAAATATTGTATTTGCACTTGGATTAAAGGAGAAGAAAAAAAAATTGATATTAATCTTGTTTCCTTTCTTGTTTTCTTTGGGAGATTAGCCATCTCAAATCGGCTACCTATCAATTGGTGCTTTCCTTCACAAACTCACCATGGCTCCTCGCCGCCGTCATTATCCACCAAGCCTTAAAGAGGCTTTTGCTGCCATAGCTGACAAATTGGCTCAACTCGTCGCCGTAATGAATGCCAACAACACCCGCCTTGAAGCCCTCGTCACCAAACACGACCCCAAAACTCCAGTTACAAATCCACCTCCACATCCAACACCACCCACTATTGTTGTTGCTATCCCGAAACCTTACCCCAAGACTCCGGACACAATCCCTCCTCTATCTCTGCCACCAACAACCACCGACCGGGTGACCAAGTTCCACACCAGCCAACAACTTACCAAGTTTCACCGTCCAACTCTACCGCCACTGCCGCCACAACAAACCAACAACATGCGCGCTTTACACCACACACCTCTGAAACCACCCATGCCATTACCATTATGCGGCGCCATTATGAAAAATTCCAAACGGGTCACCAATCTAATCCTCTCATGTTTTTGTTACGTAATTACACCACCTACATTCAACCGAAACCCAATCCACCTCCCAAACCACCGGACATGAACTCCAACCTTGAGGACAAGGTAGTTTTTGAGGGGCGGACTATTGTTACAGCCCAATCCAATGGTCTGATCCAGCAAGGCCCATTGAATAGCTCCAGGCCCAGACTTACTACTAGAACTCCACATCGGCTTCTAGAAAGAAAGCAATATTCCAGTTTACTTGGTGATAATCACTATCTTTTGTTTCCACTATTTCTACATGCATGTTCTCATTTAAATGAATTAGCTATTAGGCCGTGGTCCCCATTATCCATTGCGAAGATAGTGGACATTATCTTGCATTAGTATTTAATCAGTTGTAATTGTTTTCAAAGGAAGAGGAAAATTGGTATCAACTCTCTCTCTCTCTCTCTCTCTCTCTCTCTCACTCTCTTGTCTCTTGCTTTCTTGGAGTTCTCATCCCTCTTGAATCGGATCGTATAAGTTCCAAAGTACAATGTCTTTTTGTTCTTATAAAATGTGAAATTATTGTTCATACTTTAAATTTTCATAAGGCTTAAAATAACACTAATTCAAAAGATCTACCTGGAAAACGGGAACACCAGAGAAGCTGTCATCCGATACACCAGCCTTGCGTCTTTCCTAGAGAGAAGCACATGAAGCATCACTTAATAACAATAACAACAAAAAATAAAAGTGCATTTGCTTACATTCTAAAATCTAAAATTTCATATCGACCATATAACTCAAACGAACATTATTAGACAATATTTTAGCAAATATAGCTACAAACAAACAGTAACAAAAAATTGTCAAAATCACTGTGTATATGTAAAATTTGATCACCTCAATTGCATTCTTTATCTGCAATGGTTCAGGAATAAACCTAAAGGACACTCCATTAACTTTAAGCTGGAAAACCTGCTTCAACAAACAAAAGATTAGACCAAAGCAAATCTAGTAAATTGTTTATCACTGATCACTACAAGTCTTAAACTAGTAACATGTACCAATCAAGTACCACAACTTAAGTCTTTGTTAAACAATAACTGTGCCAATATGTGAAAAAATAAGCAATGTTCTTATTCATGGAATCCATATATAAATGCAAACACATACATAACCTCATTACTGTAAAATGATTTGCTTTCCTTTTAGTTGCTAAACAGACAAATAAATCACACTGCTTGAAACATTTGTCCTAAGTTGTTGCTGATTTTTTGTTTAAAATTCCAAAAAGAATTTCAATTATACAGTTCAACTTTGATAATCAAAAGACTTTGTTGTCTTTGGATTCACGGATTGAAGCAACAAATCTGGAGCATGGCATAAGTTTAGCTGAATTGCGATTGCTAGAACTTTAAGTTGGCGGTGAAAACAAAAATTATAATTCAAAATCCTAATAGTGGACAACAGTTATAGATATCACCATGCTAAGAGCGACGGGGACAACTTTTGAGCCAGGGCGCATTCTGGGATCCATTGATTTCATCTGTCCAAGAAGTGTTTCGGCGTCTTCTTCCTTGAAACACAACAACCCTAAAGATTTTACTGGATTTTGACCAGAAACCACAACAAATTCCTCCGAAGAATTGCTAAGAGCATATACCGGCACGCCGGCCAACCGCTGTTCGATGTCCTCGTTCGTCATACCAGCACCAGCACGAGTAGCAACAGTCTTATCGGCGGTAATTCGAGCCCATACAGGGTTTTTGGTAAAAGATAGAGAAGCCGTTGCCTTCTTAGCATCACTTTCTACCTCCGAAAGGGTAAATTCGAAGTTGAATTTGGCGGAATTAGGGTTGGGATTGAAGAACTGCTGGTGGTGAAGATTGTGGAAAAAGGAAGAACATTGGTTTTGGAATTTATTAATTGCTTGTTGTAGACTGAAGTGAGGAGATTTTGGGGGGTTTCCCGGCGAGGAAGATGATGAGCGGGCGGAGGAGCGAAGATCCATCAGAAATGCCGTTGCCGGTGGTCTTCAATGGAGAAGAGAGTTATGAGTAATGATAATGGGGTTTTGGGTTTTGCAGGTTAACTCGGGCATCCTTACCAAACCGGTGCAAATGGGCCGGTTTAAGTGTGCCGAGATCGCTCAAGTACTTTAACGTACCGTTCTCGAGTTATTTTTTGGAAGGAAAGGGAGGGGAATGGAAGGAAACTATCAGTGTCATATGTTCTTGAGTTTTTTTAAGAAGAAAAAGGGAAGGAAAGGGAGGGGGAAGGAGAGGTTATTTGGTTAAAAAACTATCCTCCAAAAAATGGGATGATTTGGAAGGAAAGAGTTATCCCTTCTTTTCCTCCATTTTCCATCCAACTCAAGAACACAACTATATCCTTTCTTTTCTTTTCCTTTCTTTCTCTTCACTTTCTTTCCCTTCCCTTTCCTTCTTTAAAAACTCGAGAACATGGCGTAAGCATGAGCTCGGTTTGATCTATCGACAAACTTTCATGATACAGGTTTAGGGTCGATTTGAAATGGATTTGATGTTAGCTCGAGCTCGACTCTAGAATGTCTAATATTTATTCAAAAACAATTTTTAAACAACCGAACTTATTTCTTATCTATTACAATAACACTAACCATATATAAACATCATAACAAAACTTGAACATAAGTAAAAAAAAGACTTTACATAAGCCTAACTCCGATAAATTTAATCTATTATAACACTTTTTACTATAATTTTATGTGTATTTATATACACATTTATATATTATATAAAGCTTGAAAAACTTAATAAGAGCCTGAGCCGAGCCCTTATAAGTACGAGTCAAGCCCTTATAAGCTCGAGCTCAGCTCGTTACTTATTTCGAGCTTATATTCTTAAGCTCTAGTATCAAACTCGAACTCGATAAAAGCTCGAACTGAGCTTGAATAACTCAACAAAAGCTCGACTTGTTTACAGTCTTACGTAAAATTTAACATTATGCTTCATATCCTTATATTTTCAAGAAAAAAACAACTTATTTTTTTAATTTGTTTTTCTTTTGTCTTGGGCGTAACATGTGAAAAAGGTGACAACATTTTTTCCGTTGCATGTAACGTGTATTTTTATGTGATTCCATAAGTTTACAAAATACTCATTTCTCATTTGTGTGTTTTCTTCATTAAAGCATGGGCGGACCTGTGTATTAGGGGGAGTGGGCACGGGACACCGGTCTTTTTTCAATTCTTAGTGTTAATTTTCGATTTTTTGAAACGGTGCTACCGGTAAATTTTCGAGGTGATGCCACCAAAATCAAAGGAAAATTGAAACTTTAAAAAAATGATAAAAAATAGTTTAATCTTTCCATTTATACCTTTAAAATACTTTAGTTAACATTTAAAATAGCATTTTAGTTAACATGGCTTTATATAAATTGTATTTTGTTTTAAATTTTGGCCCTAAAATACCAGAACAACAGCCGAAACCACGTTAATCCGACCTGATTAACCGGAAACCCGAGAAAAAACCCGAACAAGACCCTCAATTTTATTTAATTTTATTTTCGTATTATATGGTGCTATCGGTAAAAAAAAATCCTGGGTCCGCCCCTGCATTAAAGTGTAATATGTGGCTTTATTAATGCTATCACATGTTACGCAATATCGTGGAATCAATATTGTCCAAAAGACCAATAAGAGACTTCGTATTTTATAATACTTCGTCCCGATCATTTTACAATATTTCGTGAAAGACCGATTATCAATGGTTACGTCTTTGAGTTCACTGTCTATTTGAATAACACTGTATCCTTATTGCGCCGGAAAAGGTTCTCAAGATACAACCAAACATCTCGTGTAGAAACGTTTTTCTTGAGGATCATAGTGTGAAGAGATTTAGGTATGGTACCTTCCAGAGTTTGACGATACACGATCGTTAGGTTGTTGTTCGGATTTCCTTTGATATGATCAATGACTCCGAAACCAACACAGTAAGTTTGGATAATTCACGCCAAACATCATAATTGAGTTCATCTAGATCTAGATTGATCATCTGCCATTGGAAAAGAGAGATTAAAAAACAGCAATGTAGAATCGAGAGAGGCAGAAGGCTACTGGTGATCAGTGGCGGCAACTATGACAAGCAAGGGAGCCGACCCTAGAAGAAGGAGGGTGATCAAAAATTTAGAAAAGATAATCAAAGAAAGACACTAATACCCATGTTAGGTAAAATATTTTTCCATAAAACATGAATTCTCATTAACATAAAATATATGCAACAATACATTAACATTACCATCTTGTTCTTTTACCGCTTAAATTAAATCATCCATGTTACTGTCCAATTAGTGTCTTTTGATAATCAACAATATATATCTTTCTACTTTTTCTTCCTACTTAATCCTCATACTAATAATAAAATAACATGTACACTTCACTTATTCTCTTTTCTCATCTCCTTCATTGATTTTAACACTTGTTTTCATCTTGTGAGTAGGAGGATGTATCACCTCTCTTTGATAATATAGGTGAAACTGTTTTTGGCTTGAAGGTTCCTCCGTAAATTTTTAAATTTACCAATTTCAAGTTTGATAGCATTAGACGTTTTTTTTTTTTTTTTTTGAAAGGCAATATATTTTATAGATATAATTTAAAAACTAGCTAGATGCTAGTTAATACAATGATTCAAACACCAAAATTTAAACACGAATACCTAATCCGCTAAACTAATAGTATCCAACATCGACAGACCAATCCGGTCAACCTATCTAAAACTCGTAAAGCACAAAGGGTAGTCACCTGGTGGACTCGAACCTATCCGACCTCGATCTTAACATCGAAAACGAACTCCCCGAACTAGCAAACTAACAAAGGTTACCACATCCAACCAGGTGGTGGCAATACAATATTTCAGAGCAGATTAAATGGACCGACCGAAACAGTTGGAACCCACAAACCACGAACTAACCTCGATAACCACCACATAACCAGAACCACACGAACGACGAACGAAACCATGAATCTCGAACTAAAAACCGAACTGAGACACGTGACAATGGGTAACCTACCAAACGAATGCCCACCTCGAACTGGAACTACGACCGGCGGCCAAAAAATAATCTTTTGAACATAAACGAACCGGAAAACTTGAACCTTTTGAAACTGAACATAAAGGAACCACGAACTTAATAGCGGGAGCTCAAACCATACCACGAAAACTTGAAAGTATAGCGGCACACGAGCTGGAATCTCGAACCCCGAACCAACCACGATCGGAAACAGAAACAAGATCTGAACTTGAAATGCAATCTGAAAATTCGATCAAAAATCCAAACTGGAATCTCGAACCAACCACGATCTAAGACAGCAACAAGATATGAACTTGAATGCGATCTGAACACTCGACCAAAGAAACGAACCGGAATCTCGAACCAACCACGATCTGACCTCCGATCTGAAAACTCGACCAAAGACCCGACGATCTGAAAACTCGATCTAAAAACTTGATATGAAAACTCGAACATGACGGCGATGAAGATCTCTAACCAAAACGATCTGTAACCGAGATAAAAAAACTGACCCTCGAACCATGATCTGAAACTTGAACTTTGAACTTGTGAAAAACGAACTGCAATCTGAAACTCGAACGAAGATCTGGAGCTTGTGAACAATCTCGACCGGAACAAACAGAAAAGGAAAATGGGAGATGAAGAAGAAGGTTCTTCGGACCGCCGGCCAACGCTGACGGCTGGAGAAGAGAGGGGCGGCGGCGGTTGTGGACTGAAATTAGGGTTTTATGAGGGCGGCGTTTTGGGAGAGAAAAAACATAGCATTAAACGGTTATCAACATCTTCTAGAGTAATATAATATAATTATATGATACAGTTAATTACATCATAGTTATATATTTATTAAAAAAAAGTTTGAATGTACTTTACATTTTGCATCAACCAACGATATTTATAAAATTGATAAATCTTTTATAAACTTTGTAATTAATCATGAGTAGAATAATGGAAGAATATTCTTATAAATATAGAGTTATGTTCAATAAAGTTCATATAAAAACATAATCCTAAAAGTTTAATATGCAATCACAAGTGATTCAGTATACAATCACATGTGATTTGTAAAAACATCACATGTGAATTACGAAAATGTCTCATCCGCCCAAAATTTTATAATGCAATTTGAACCATTAATATCATAATCCAAAGGCTAAATGATCAGACTAAAAATTAAGTATGAACTGTATTGAACATTCTTTTACAAAGTAATTTCCACCATGTTTAAATGTGTTAAATTGAGAGATTCGTAAATTGGTGGAAAGTTGGTGCCCTCCTTCCTTGCTTCAAGGAAAGGTTTTTTTTTTTTTTTTTTTTTTGAAAGGAGGGGAGGGGGGAGTCCGACTGGTGATATATTACTAATTTCCAACTTGGTGATCTTTATGTTTTTGGCAATGATATGGTGTTTGAAAAGAAGATTTTTTTTTTCTATTGCCAGAAGTTTATTTCAATTCAAGATTTCTCGTTTCTTTTGGACTAAGTCAAGAGAAACCTTTAAACATTGTCTAGATTGAATCCAACCGGTTTCCCCTAATTGTTTTGTTATTGTAAATTTTCCGTATGTATATTTATTATCTTGCTAGTTTTTTTTAATAAAAATGCTGCTGCCATTTAAAAAAAGTTTAAGTGATAAACATTTTGGCTATACCTCATACACTTCTTTCAAGGTTTCATTAATAGTGGCTAAACAATCTCTCGTTGGTTGATAATATCATAGACAAACTTTTCATAAATCAAAATATTTAGATACTCGTAATTATGTAAAGTTTCAAATAAGCTATTGAGTTATTCTAATAGCTAGAACTAAGCCGAAAGAAGTGTTTGCACAAACGATCCTCTTGCACACCCACTCCAAACATCTTTTAGAATATTGTTCAATGATTTAAATGTTTTATCTTATCCACAGTGGCTCTAAATTAGTAAATTATGAAAAACATGATTATAATAGACATGTCAACCTACAAATGACCCATTAACCGGTATAGTTTCATGTCATTGCTTTACATATACATGTTAATTAGTGTTTTAATCCATATACAAATAAAAAATGGGTCGTACTTGAATTACGAATTTAAGAGTAACTGGCCTACTAAACTTTCAACTCGCACATAACACGATGGACCCACCTAGCAATCATGCAAGTTTGTACCAGATATCCCCATCATTAGCAAGCGACACTTGTCAAAAGAGTATTTGGGGAAGAAAGTTGTTATATACTCACAAAATCAAAACAAGTGTCAAAATCAATGGATGAGATAAAGAAAGAGAATTAGTGGACTCCACATGTCATATTGTGGTGAGTAAGAGGAGGATATATCATTTTTGTTACTTTAGGGTATATTTCATTATTACTGACAATTGAAGAAGCCACCGTACTGTCACCATCCCCGTAGACTTTTTAAAAGTCTTTCCCACTTTCTCTTCACACTTCACACTCTTCATTCGTCAATTCTACTTCTCCTGACGGTTTCTTTCACAGCCATGGATATCCAAGATCAGAGCAAAACCACCACCGCCACTGCCCCTACAGGTTTTCTGTTCGTAAATTGATCAAATAATTCAAATTCTTCTTCGGAATCAAATTACCAAACTGAATATAACACATTTCAATGGCGGTTTTTGATCTTGATCATGATTTGTTTTGTTAATTTTGTGGGATTTTCTTGTTTTCTCATGATTTCAGGCCATGAGAATCATGGAGTGCATATATGCCACAGATGTGGGTGGCCATTTCCGAACCCACACCCGAGTTCTAAACACCGGCGAGCCCATAAGAGAATATGTGGAACCATTGAAGGCTACACTAAACTTATTGACTCACAAGCAGTTTCAGATGATGAACATGAACATCGTTCTGATTCTGATGATGCAGATACAGAAAGAAAAAACCCCAAGTGAGTTTTATATGTTTTGAAATGCTATTGAATATTTTCATTTGATTTTTTATTAAATAGTCTCTTCAAGATTCTGTTTCTCTATAAAGATATCATGTACATACAATGGGGTTTCCTTAAAAGCTAAGTTTACGTTAATGATTGCTGTTCGAAGAGATTTCTTGTATCTTTATCTTGTTTGGCTTTTATTGCATCTCATTTGGGATCTTGTCAATTGTGTTAAAGTAGTTGTTAGTTTTGAAGATCGATTGCATCTTATTTGGGTTTTTCATTACCTGTTGAAGATAATAAGTTTTAGTTTATGTCTATAGGTGCTATCATCAAAAGATTTCTTGAATCTAGTTTCGAGTTTAAGGGTTTATGTTAGTAGTTGTTATCATCAAAAGATTTCTTATATCTAGTTTCGAGTTTAAGGGTTTATGTTAGTAGTTGTTATCATCAAAAGATTTCTTGAATTCTAATTTCGAGTTTATGTTAGTAGTTGTTATCATCAAAAGATTTCTTGAATTCTAATTTCGAGTTTAAGTATTTATGTTAGTAGTTGTTATCATCAAAAGATTTCTTGAATTCTAATTTCGAGTTTAAGGGTTTATGTTAGTAGTTGTTATCATCAAAAGATTTCTTGAATCTTGTTTCGGGTTTAAGGGTTTATGTTAGTAGTTGTTATCTTTAAAGATTTTCGTTAACCCATTAAATGTACTCATAGTATTGTAGTAACTTCAAGTTTAAGTTTATGTTTATATTTGATATCTTCATAACATGGTTCTAACTTCTAACTTTAGATTCCTATCGATCTGTTGCATATTTCAAAAGAATCTTGAGATAATTTCATGTTGTAGCATTTGATAATTTCATGTTGTAACATTTGATAATTTCATCTTGTAGCATTAATCTTTATGATTTCTTGTTTTTATATGGTTTTTCTTATAATTTCTTGATCCTTTTTGTTTTAAGGACCCGAAAATAAAGATCAACTGGAAGAAGGTGTACATAAAACTATAGATCATGCCGAGACTTTGATAGAGGGGTTCAAAGACTATAAAACTATAGATTCTATAATCCCTCATGAGAAGGAAATTTTGGAAAATAGATCTATGGTAGATACCTCTGAAGTCAAAACAGCAGAAGAGAATATTCATGAATGTCAAATCTCTGAACATGCTGAGTCTTTGGCTGAGTCTGTTGTTTATGAACACACGGATTCAAACCTCTCTGCTTTTGTTCCTGCAGTGGTTAGTAAAGCAGCTAAAGTTGCTGAAACGGTAAGCAAAACCGTCCCTGAATCTACAGAGGATTTTAGTAAAGTAGAAGTGGTTAAAAAGGATGAAATCGGTCATAATGTTGCAGTTTTGACTGAAGCATACGCTCAGGAAACTGTCAAAGAACCTGAAAAGATGGTGGAAAGTGAAGCTGCTTATTCAAAGGATAGTGACAAAAGGGGAATTTCAGAGAGACCGCAGGAGTTTATACCAGAAAAAACTGATACCATGGTCGTTTCTGAAACACTGTTAGGTGATCCGAAGTTGATGACCAGTCAAGATTCTGGTATAGATGCATCAATTGGTTCGAGTAGTCGTAATAGTTTGGAGGGCAACTGGGGATCAGTGCTCTCAACTGCTTCAGAAAATGCACTGTCCATTAATAAGTCGGAATTTTCAGAGGATAAAAGCCGCTTGGGTAAATCAGATGCTTTTGAAGGCTCTTTGTTAGAACCCAGAGGGGAAATTGTTGACCAAAAAGCCTCTGAAGTCAAACCACCAAAATCTGAAACTAACATCGGTACTGAAACTGAAGGAAGAAATAGAAATGAAGCAATATCAAAAGTTACAAACTGGAGCACGAGTGAGCACACGACTACTCCCTTAAAGAAACTGGTAAAGGAAGCAAAATCATCAAGTCCTATCAAGTTATCTACAACTACTCAAAAGAATGAGCCTGTTAAGAAAACTAATGAATCTGAAAAGTCTAATTTGAAGCATGAAACCCCAAAAGTCAACCCAGAGTTATCTCCACCAGAACACATTGGCGAGGACAAAAAAGCCCGGAAAAAATCCAAGGGAAGGACATTATGGCTTCCGTTTGCCTGCTGCTCTTCAGCAGATGCCGATTAGTATTTTGACACTACTTCATTCGGTGTTTCACGTTAGTATTTTTGTAATTATATATAGTTCACGTAATGAGACATGTTAAAACTTGCTCTAAAAGGAGTCCATGAACATAGTTTGTACATCCTTTGTGGTTTCATTTGGATTTTAGATATATTGAGGTTTGAATTATTTTGTTTTCTTTAATCTGATTCCATCAGAGTCTGGCAGAATAATTATATTTCTTCCAACAGCTTATCATTTGGAGATGATTCATGTGGTGAAATGAGGTTTTTGAGGACCTCATAAACTTTTCCAAGATCATCTGGGAAAACAATCATCTTCTTGTCCTCTGTTTTTACTTCTTGAATGTCCTCTGAGTAAACACGTTTTCTGCAGGCCTGCATTAGGAGAATATACTTGATGTTATGCTGCTGAGATTTTTTAAATTATAATAAATCATATGAACCGATTATAAATCATATAAACCATGATTAACTGTAGCATGCAATAACAACCTTGTAAGCATACATAATCATATATTGCAAGTAATACACTTAGCATGTTTAACCATCATATATATACATATACATACATTCATTTAAACATTAAAAATATAGATTTTGTCGTTGTACTCGGTTTTATAAACTATTGAACTCACCTGAAGTTTCGAGAGAATAAACCGAGAGAAGTCGCCGAAAGAGTTCACTGAGCAACCTAACGAAATAACGAGTCCTAATAAATATCCGAGTCGCACGATTCAAAAACTATAGATAATAAGATTAATAATCCCAATTAAAGTCCTAATCTATAACAATAGCGAATTCCATTCTCCATCTCAAGAGTCCAAATTGTTAATTAATTTATGATAACAATAGGATTCTTAACTAGTAATTAAACATGATTTCCAGCCCCATATGGTTGTAATTACGGCCTAAATCCCTTTTTCATGCCATTTCTACGGTGGATACACACACACAAGTTAATTGTAATTTCCTCCTTCAATCGTAGTTTGTACATGTAGCAATTGCAGATTCAATTTCCTATTAACTACAATTATGCAATTGTAATTCAATTTCCTATTTAAAACCACAAATTCTTCATCCTTGAATCGGTAATTCATCACACTTCCCAATCCTCTTGTTAATTTCAAGGTTAAGCAACATTTAAATACTTAACTAATTAAACCCCTAATGCACCTAACCCACAGACCCTTCCTCACGGTTTCAAACAACAGATCCAAAACAAATGTCAATTTTTCTATATTAAAACCATGATTCCATGCAAAATTATGCTTGAAAATCATCAACACATACACCCCCAAATGTCGAAATTCAGATTTAATCTCATGCTCTCAACTATTTTTACAATTGTTGAGTCAAATCATCGACCCATTAAAACCCCTGCTCGAACCATATTTCAGCAACCTAACCATGATGAAGCCTTAATTAATCACGTACAAACACATGGATAATAGTTAGGATCCTTACTTGATGACTGCTTCACCAAACTTGCGATTTTCTGCTTGTTCTTCAACTCCCGAACGAGAAAGCCTATCTGCTTCAAAAACTGCCTTACGTGAACAAGAAGGCTGCCAAAGGATTTTAATAACCCTAATAATTCTTAGTCTTTTTAATCCCCTTTTAATCCTTCATGTTCCCACTATTAACCCCTAAGTCCTTATTCTATTGTTTCCTTTAAAAATATATATAACTTTAACACACTAACCACCCAATATTATTTAATTGCAACTCCAACCGTCTAAGAGCATAGGGAGTATATGCTTCATGTACTCCATGTTTCAGCTCCATATCAGTAAATCCCCTTCATGCTTCAGGCATGTTTCAATACCAGTACTACATATGTTTCGCACGCTTCAAAATTTTTTTATTTTTAAATTAATTATATATAATTTTAATTATTATTTATTATTATTATTATACGAAATTAGAAATAAAAATTTATATAATAAAATTTAAAATAATATAAATAACTTCTTTTTCATTAAAATAAAAAAGTACATAACTAAAAATACGACTAAATAAAACATAGAACGACATTACGACTAAATAAAAAAAATACATCAACGATTCACTTTTTTAGTCCATATTTTTTCCGAATGGCGTCCTTTGCTTGTTGAACAATATCGAGATCCTCGCCTTCCAAACCTTCGTCCGATTGTTTTAAAAATTGTGACGCCTTGCGGAATTCTTTTTCTTCTTGCAAACGAAGCCTCCGTTCGTTTTTGCTCGAGAAGCCTCGTGTTGTACTCATCCATTGAACTTTGAAAGCCGCCGAGATCCTTCGGTAGTTGGTTAAAATCTTCCAATGAAACCCCAATCGAGGTGGAATAAGCCGTCCGTTTTCCTTTCTTTTTTCCAACCGGGCGTTCCGGTTCAAAAAATTCTACCTCGTTTTCGTCTTCGGTTTCTTCGTCGTGGGAGTGTGCTTGAGCGTCCGAGAAAGTGTTGGAGTCAGACGTCTTGGTTCTTTTGCTTGAACCATGGCTTGACGGTGGTGGTGGAACGGGAGCCCATTTTGGTGCAACTCGAATGATGTCCCAAGCATGTTCGAGGACAAAGTTACTTTTGCAAATTTGCCTATATTGTATATAGGCGTTTTTCTTGATGTCTGCATCACTTTGTCCACTCCTCCAGCTCGTTAACAATTTATTGTAGATCGTGTTGAAGGCGCTAACTTGCTTGTTCAATGTTTTCCATTTGGAATTGAGTTGGTGGTTGATGCGGTGCATTTTCCCGTTTCTTTGTGGAAGTAATCCACACACGATTCCAAAATGAAGCATTTTTTTTAGAGTTCCCGAATTGGTTATCTTCGGAAACATCGACCCACCCTTTAGCCAAAGCCACCTCCTCCTTGGGAGTCCACTTGGTGTTGGGTTCTCGTCCTTTTTTAGCCACTTGATTGCGTCGCGAACCTCCTTGGGCCTCGGTTTCGGGTTGGGTCTTGACCTCGGGTTGGGTCTCGACCATGGTGTCCGGTATGGCGTCGAGACCGGCTTCATCTTGGGTCTCGGGAACCGATTGGGTCTCGTATCTAAACTCGTTGTACGCCACTTGAGTCGGGAGGTTGGGGTTTTGGATTGGAAGGTGAGGGTATCCCATTCCGTATTGAGGGTTGAATAGTTGAGGTGGAGCAAACATCGGGTTCGGTACATACATTTGAGGTGTCGTATCAAGACGGAATGGGTTACAAGATGAACTTGGTTGACGGGATTTTGAACGAGATGAGTTTGGGGTGTTTGAAGATAAATCCATCTCAATGGTGAAAAATAAAAGAATAAAAAAGTAGAAGAATGAGAAGAAGAATGAGAGAGTTTTGGATTTGATGTGAAGTAAAATGGTATAAAATGGTATAATTTATAGAAGGTAAAAAAGTAATTTTTTTTAAAATGTAAACGGTCAAATGACCGTTGGGAATTTAATATATATATTAAAAACCCTCGGCGTGCCAAGCATTCAAATGTCGAGACCCATTGCTTTTTCTCGGTACCGATGAGGGGGGGATGGTGTTTGTGGCGGTACCGAGGCTGCCACCTAGGCATGCCGCTCGGATGCCGTGAGTACTCCTATTGCTCTAATAATTATTTAATTATAACTAACGAAAGTATATAGCATTCCATAATACCTCAACAGTCTCGTTAGTTATCCAATTAAAATCCTTAGAGCCCATATATATATATATATATATATATATATATATATATATATATATATATATATATATATATATATATATATACGCAAAAGTTCAAACGAGAACTGTTTTTCGTACGAGAACCGCGAGAACCAATCTGAGCCGTCCAATTCCCCCTCTTTCAATGTCATTTGTCCACCCATGAATTCATCACATACATCATGCCACACTTAATCCTCCCACGCTCCACAGTTTGAACCGTCCCATATCTAAAATGACACGTGGCAAGTTATGAAGACCTCTTACTCTTTTTACTTTAAATTCTTTTTTATATGATCTTCATTCTATATATATATATATATATAGACAAAAGTTCATGCGAGAACCGTTGTTAGCGCGAGAACCAATCTAAGCCGTCCAATTCCCCCTCCTTCTATGTCATTGCCCATCCATGAATTCCTCACATGCACCCTGCCACACCCTATCCCTCCACGCTCTCCATCCATGATACTTCCCATATCCAAGGAACGGCCAAGATTGGTTCTCGCGGTTCTCGCACTAACAACGGTTCTCGCATGAACCCTCCCCTATATATATATATATGAAAAAGTTCATGCGAGAACCATTCTTAGTGCGAGAACCAATCTAAGCCGTCCAATTCCCCCTACTTCAATGTCATTGCCCACCCATGAATTCCTCACATGCACTTTGCCACACTCTATCCCTCCACGCTCTCCATCCATGAAACTTCCCATATCCAAGGAACGACCGAGATTGTTTTCTCGCGGTTCTCGCACTAACAACGGTTCTCAATTGAACCATCCCCTATATATATATAATCTGTAAGCATTACCCAAAAATATCGGTTGTTACATGCATCAACCAACAATATTATATAAATTGATAAATCTTTTATAAACCTTGTAATTAATGATGAGTAGAATAATGGAAGAATATTTCTTACAAAGATAATCTATAAGTGATTTCCACCATGTTTAAATGTGTTAAATTGAAAGATATTGTAAATTGGTGAAAAGTGGGTGCTTCTCCTTCCTCGCTTCAAGGAAGGTTTTTATGGGGGGAGTCCGTCAACATGTAATATATTACTAATTTTCAACTCGGTGATCTTTATGTTTTTGGCAATGAATTTGTGTTTGAAAAGAAGAATTTTCCTTTTGCCAAAAGAATTTTTTGTTTTTTTTTTGGACTAAGTCAAGAGGAACCTTTAGACATTGTCTAGATTGGATCCAATCGGTTTCCCTTAATTGTTTAGTTATTGGAATTTTTTTATTTATAGCATCTTGCTAGTTTTTAATAAAAATATTATTGTCATTTAAAAAAAGTTTAAGTGATAAACTTCTTGGCTATACCTCCGACACTTCTTTCAAGGTTTCATTAATAATGGCTAATCAATCTCTTGTTGGTTGATAATATCATAGACAAACTTTTCATAAATCAAAATATTTAGATACTCGTAATTATTTAAAGTTTCAAATAAGCTTTTGAGTTATTCCAATAGCTAGAACTAAGCAGAAAGAAGTGTTTTGCTCAAACGATCCTCTTGCACACCCACTCCAAACATCTTTTAGAATATTGTTAAACGATTTAATTGTTTTATCTAATCTACAGTACGCTCTATATTATGGAAAACATGATTATGATAAACATGTCAACCTACAAATGACCCATTAACCGGAGTAATTAATTGAGTTATACGGTTTATGTTCGTGCTTTACATATACATGTTAATTAGTGTTTTAATCCAGATACAAATAAAAAATGGGTCGTGCTTGGATTACGACTATACAAGTAACTGGCCGTCTGGCCTAATATACCGTTAAGTCGCATATGACACGATGGACCCGCCTAGCAATCATGCAAGGTTGTATCAGATTTCCCCATCGTTAGAAAGCGACACTTGTCAAAAGAGCATTTGGGATTTTGGGGAAGGAAGTTGTTATATACTTTAGGGTATATTGAGATTGCTGACTATTGAGGAAGCCACCGTACTGTCACCATCCCCGAAGACTTTTTAAAAGTCTTTCCCACTTTCTCTTCACACTTCACACTCTTCATTCGTCAATTCTTCTTCAACTAACGGTTTCTCTCAATCTTTTCCACAGCCATGGATATCCAAGATCAGAGCAAAACCACCACCACCGCCGCCCCTTCAGGTTTTCTATTCGTAAATTGATCAAATAATTCAATTTCTTCTTCGGAATCAAATTACCAAACCTTACCATGATGAATATAACACATTTCAATGGCGTTTTTTAATTTTGATCATGATTTATTTTGTTTACTTTTGTGGGATTTTCTTGTTTTCTCGTGATTTCAGGCCATGAGAATCATGGAGTGCATATATGCCACAGATGTGGGTGGCCATTTCCGAACCCACACCCGAGTTCTAAACACCGGCGAGCCCATAAGAGAATATGTGGAACCATTGAAGGCTATACTAAACTTATCGACTCACAAGCAGTTTCAGATGATGAACATGAACATCATTCTGATTCTGATGATGCAAATAAAGATAAAGATAAAGAAAAAAACCCAAGTGAGTTTTATATGTTTTGAAATGTTATTGAATATTTTCTTTTGATTTTTTATTAAATAGTCTCTTCAAGATTCTGTTTCTCTATAAAGATGTCATGTACACATAATGGGGTTTCCTTAAAAGTTAAGTTTACGTTAATGATTGCTGTTCTAAGAAATTTCTTGTATCCTTATCTTGTTTGGCTTTTATTGCATCTCATTTGGGGCCTTGTCAATTGTGTTAAAGTAGTTGTTATTTTGAAGATTGATTGCATCTTATTTCGGTTTGTCTCACCTGTTGAAGATAATAAGTTTAAGTTTATGTTTGTAGTTGTTATCATCAAAAGATTTCTTGAACTCTAGTTTCGAGTTTAAGGGTTTATGTTTGTAGTTGTTATCATCAAAAGATTTCTTGAACTCTAGTTTCGAGTTTAAGGGTTTATGTTAGTAGTTGTTATCATCAAAAGATTTCTTGAACCTAGTTTCCAGTTTAAGGGTTTATGTTAGTAGTTGTTATCATCAAAAGATTTCTTGAACTCTAGTTTCGAGTTTAAGGGTTTATGTTTGTAGTTGTTATCATCAAAAGATTTCTTGAATCTGGTTTCGAGTTTAAGTTTATGTTTGTAATTGTTATATTTAAAGATTTTCGTTAACCCATTAAAGGTACTCATAGTATTGTAGTAACCTCAGGTTTAAGTTTATATTTGATATCTTCATAACATGGTTCTAACTCTAACTTTAGATTCCTATCAATCTGTTGCATATTTTAAAAGAACCTTGAGATATTTCATATTGTAGCATTTATCTTTATGATTTCTTGTTTTTATTTGGTTTTCCTTGTAATTTCTTGATCCTTTTTGTTTTAAGGCACCAAGATGGAGCAAACTACCATCAAAGAGAGTGGCAGCAGTGCTGGTGGGACTGAAAAAACATCCACCAGATACGAAGATGATTTATTTTCAGATGCAGTAACCGAGACGGTTAAGATACCTGAAAACAAAGATCAAATGGAAGAAGCAGTACATAAACTATCTGTTCTGAGCGATATACCTCTAGTAGATCATGCCGAGACTCTGATAGAGGGTTTCAAAGACTATAAAACTATAGATTCTATAATCCCTCATGAGAAAGAAGATTTGGAAAATACATCTGTGGTAAATACCTCTGAAGTCAAAACAGCAGAAGAGAATATTCATGAATGTCCAACCTCTGAGCATGCCGAGTCTTCGGTGGAGTCTGTTGTTTATGAACACACAGATTCAAACCTCTCTGCTTTTGTTCCTGCAGTGGTTAGTAAAGCAGATAAAGTTGCTGAAACTGATCCTTTGGAGATGAGCAAAACCGTCCCTGAATCTACAGAGGATTTTAGTAAAGTAGAAGTGGTTAAAAAGGATGAAATCGGTCATAATGTTGCAGTTTTGACTGAAGCATACGCTCAGGAAACTGTCAAAGAACCTGAAAAGATGGTGGAAAGTGAAGCTGCTTATTCAAAGGATAGTGACAAAAGGGGAATTTCAGAGAGACCGCAGGAGTTTATACCAGAAAAAACTGATACCATGGTCGTTTCTGAAACACTGTTAGGTGATCCGAAGTTGATGACCAGTCAAGATTCTGGTATAGATGCATCAATTGGTTCGAGTAGTCGTAATAGTTTGGAGGGCAACTGGGGATCAGTGCTCTCAACTGCTTCAGAAAATGCACTGTCCATTAATAAGTCGGAATTTTCAGAGGATAAAAGCCGCTTGGGTAAATCAGATGCTTTTGAAGGCTCTTTGTTAGAACCCAGAGGGGAAATTGTTGACCAAAAAGCCTCTGAAGTCAAACCACCAAAATCTGAAACTAACATCGGTACTGAAACTGAAGGAAGAAAAAGAAATGAAGCAATATCAAAAGTTACAAACTGGAGCACGAGTGAGCACACGACTACTCCCTTAAAGAAACTGGTAAAGGAAGCAAAATCATCAAGTCCTATCAAGTTATCTACAACTACTCAAAAGAATGAGCCTGTTAAGAAAACTAATGAATCTGAAAAGTCTAATTTGAAGCATGAAACCCCAAAAGTCAACCCAGAGTTATCTCCACCAGAACACATTGGCGAGGACAAAAAAGCCCGGAAAAAATCCAAGGGAAGGACATTATGGCTTCCGTTTGCCTGCTGCTCTTCAGCAGATGCCGATTAGTATTTTGACACTACTTCATTCGGTGTTTCACGTTAGTATTTTTGTAATTATATATAGTTCACGTAATGAGACATGTTAAAACTTGCTCTAAAAGGAGTCCATGAACATAGTTTGTACATCCTTTGTGGTTTCATTTGGATTTTAGATATTACAGTAAGAGCACTAAATATATTGAGGTTCGAACTATTTTGTTTTTTTTTAATCTGATTCCATCAGAGTCTGGCAGAATAATTCTATTTCTTCCAAAAGCTTATCATTTGTAGATGATTCATGTGGTGAAATGAGGTTTATGAGGACCTCGTAAACTCTTCCAAGATCATCTGGGAAAACAAGCATCTTCTTTTCCTCTGTATTCACTTCTTGAATGTCCTCTGAGTAAACACGTTTTCTGCAGGCCTGTGTGAGGAGAATATACTTAATGTTATGCAACTGAGCTTTTTATATTATAATAGTAATAATTATTTTAGTGCTCTTATCACCTGGAAAAGCTGATTTAGGCAAGCAATATGCTTAGAGTTAAGGTGTCCTGAACGAAGAAGCTCCCGAAATAAAAGCACCATCTCGCAAGTTATATTACCTGGTGAAAGGTTTTGAATGATACCACTTATACAGGAATCATCAAACACAGGAGACATCCATGGAGGAACTTGCTGCAGTTTAAGCATCGACACTGCTACATGAACTGCTGGCTTGTGTTGAATCATGATGGATTTTGATGCAAAACCTGGAACAGCCAGAGTCATTACCAGCTCTTCGGTTATTAATCGAAACCAATTGTTCTTTTCAGCATTGTTTTCCCAATTAAGGACCATTATTATACATAAGGCACAATTCATGGCCACCCTTATATCACTGTCGAAAATTAAGCCTTGTAGAATAAAGGTTATGGACCGTAGATGATGGGTGTTTTGTTTGACTTTATCCGGTTCTCTCCTTTTATCTTCGGTTAATCTCTGAAATAATTCGAGCAGACAGTAAGAAGATATGAGCTTGACTGGAGAAGACCCGAAATGCAATAGCCTGCACAAGTCATGGCAATGAATGCTGATATAGAATAATGACTGCTGATTTTGGTTGTCACCATCAAGTAAGCTCTGTGCATCTTCAATCCCTGGTAGAATAACATGCATACTAAAAACAACATAAAATTGTTAAATTTAGGTTGTGTTTGTGTCAGATCTCAAAGGGTAAGGTGTTGTTTGTTTATTAAGAAGTTTTGCATCTGAATCTGAATAAAACGTCTGAACATTAAGAGCTGGATCAAATGTCTGAATGTTAATGTAAGAACTTTAATTTGTATCACTATTACACACACACACACACACACACATATATATATATATAGGAAAAAGTTCATGCGAGAACCATTCTTAGTGCGAGAACCGCGAGAACCAATCTGAGCCGTCCAATTCCCCCTCCTTTAATGTCATTGCCCACCCATGAATTCCTCACATGCACCCTGCCACACTCTATCCCTCCACGTTCACCATCCATGAAACTTCTCATATCCAAGGAACGGCTGAGATTGGTTCTCGCGGTTCTCGCAATAACAACGGTTCTCGCATGAACCCTCCCCTATATATATAGGAAAAAGTTCATGCGAGAACCATTCTTAATGCGAGAACCGCGAGAACCAATCTGAGCTGTCCAATTTCCCCTCTTTTAATGTCATTGCCCACCCATGAATTCCTCACATGCACCCTTCCACACTCTATCCCTCCACGCTCACCATCCATGAAACTTCCCATATCCAAGGAACGGCCAAGATTGGTTGTAACGCCCCAAAGTTCGTAAGTTCCAAGATGTGAGTAATTTCAATTAATGTGATAAGTGTTCTCTATGTTTACTAAGTTAAGGGACTAGTTTTGCCAATCAGAAAGTTAAGGAAGTACAGGGACTTGTTATGTTATTTCTGAAAGTTTAGATATATATGAGTTGCAATTGACTTTTTTGGAGTCAAACCACCAGGAGCATGCATACACACATACGATACACACACTTAGTTCTCTAGCTTGTTGATTTCAATTCAAAAGTGAAGATTAACACCTAGAATTCGATCAGATAGAGCTTGTATAACATAAGGTATGTGTTTTCTTGAAGTATTTGAAGTTTTAGGTCAAAGAATGGATTCATAAGTTGAATCCTTGTTTTGTGTGGTATCTTTGTGTTTTTGTTGATGTTTAGTTGTAATTAAAATAGTAGTACATGTTGGGAAGTGTTCTTATGCTTAAAAACAGATTTAGAATCGTTGAAGATGAGAAAAATTGGGATTTTGCAGCTGCTGTTCGAACAGAGCAATCTTTCTGCTGTATCGACTGTTCCTACGGCCGCAAGGATAATTCCCTACGGGTGTAGAGAGGTTTTTGAGTGTTTCTGGAGTTTTGGCTCCTACGGCCGCAGGAAGTGTTTCCTACGGGCGTAGGAAGCTTTTTAAGGAGGTTTGGTTGTTTTGCTTCCTACGGCCGTAGGTAGATGTTCCTGCGGGCGTAGGGAGGGCCAGGAGTAGGTTTTGTTGTTTGATGCTTCATGTTCAGTTTAAGTTGCCGTAGGGCATATAGATTTTAATGTAGCACATGTTTATTGCTTGTAGGCAATAAGAGACTGACGTTTCTGTGAGAGGAGTATATCTCTTAACTGCTGCTAAGGTGAGTGTACTTACCCCTAATCAGATTAGTATATGTTTGTGCACTAAGTGATTAATATATCAATTGTATGTTTGATGTGTAAAGTTAAAGGCTGTTGTTCAGATGTTCAGTAGCACTATGTTATAGTGTTTGATATGAGTAGTATGCTCACTAAGCGAAAGCTTACGTTTTAGTATATTGTGCATGCAGGTAACCAGTTTCCAGCAAGGGTAAGACCCCGGTGCTCCGCAGAGTTGGATAGCTCCCAGTTTTTGAAAAGAGTACTTTTAACACTGCTTTTTGTAAAACTGTTAGCATTAAAGTGTTGTAGCTAGTTTTCCGCAAACTCTGATGTTTTAGAATGTGAATTAGTGGTAATTAAATTTTTAAAAGCTATTTCAGAAAAGTGGTGTTACAACTTGGTATCAGAGCCAAGGTTTAAGGGATTTAGGCACACATGAGTGTGATGTCTGAACTTAAACCCTGGTTTTGAGATAAAGTGGAGCTATCCCTGGGGCAGTAACCTTGGTGAGCATACGGTAGTAAGAAGTTATGAATTGTTATCTGCTTTATAGTTTGAGCATGAGTAGTAATGTTTATGCATTTGTAGTTGACTTTGCCATACGTGACCTAAGCTTGTGAATCGGGGTATTCCATGACGACACCAAGAACAGTTGTGTATAATATGTCCCTTACAACACCTGGCCAGTGTGTGTAAAGAACATATGGTATGCAGTTGAGCTTGAGATTGTTATGGTAGTGCCTTGTGAATCAAGTGATGGGTAATACGTGATTGTACAGAGTATGTGAAGAAGATAAGAATTGATTATGAGATGTAGTATTAATAATATTACATACCTTATTATGAGAAACAGAGAAAGATGTTATTGTATTGCATGATAAAGATATATTACATACTTATGTTGCAGATGCTAGTTCTATTTAAACCAGTAGACCTTCGGGTAACCCTTTAGAGGGAGTTGTTACAGAGGGATTGCAAGATCTTGATATCAGTTTAGCAAAGGGGATAGCAGTAATAAAGTAGAGCAAAGTGGTATATGCAACATTCCAGATATTATCAACCAAGTGGTTGAGTAAGTTTTAGAAGGAAAGAAAGTTATGTTATCGCAGTATGTGGATTCCGTAGTATAGATTACAATCAAAGCATTAGTAAGAGTTAAAGTTAAGAAAGAACCCGTTATAGGGGTAGATATGTAAAGATTGTTTGGCATGCGAACTACCTCTTTGGAGGGAAGATCATAGAATGAATTGTGAATGCTGATGACCAGTAGAGAAAGTTAGAAACACAGATTGAGGCTATGACATGGCCTTAGATCAAAGGATTATTTAGAGTATAGTCGTACTAGAAGCTTGAGTAGACCAGATCACAAAAGAATTTCAAGTTTGTTGACAGACGATAAAGTTGGTAAATGACATCACATGGAAGTTGTTAGAAATGTGTAGTTTTGTTCAGAATAAATTGGCATAGAGATTTTGTAAATGCAGTGTTATAGTCTGATGTTAGAAATGATACGGGTAAAGCTTAATGACAATTACTTGTAATGAAGTGTGCGAGATGATAAGTTATACATGGAAGAGAAAATAGTAGTTGAAAAAGCAGAGAATAGTGAGCTAAAGGAGAAAGATTGAGCCGATAAGGGTGCCAAGTAAGAGGTCAACATTTGTATTACAGTATGGAGGGTTAGCTCCCTCACTCAAATATGCAAAGTGTGAAAAGTAGAGTATGTGGTAGAAGATTTGAAATAGCTCGCTCCAAGTGTGCTACCAGTTTACTAGTTTGAATACAGTAAGTTTGTTGTTCTAAGTTATCAGCGATAGAAAGAAAGTCAATGAAACACTTACCCTAGTTTTGGCAGTACTAGAAAGCAGAGGTGCCTTGGCGGCATAGTTTTCCAGTTCCTAAATAAAGAAGTAAAGGTAGAACCTGATATGATTACAGGTAGACGCAACAGATGAGAGTAATTAATTAAATTAGTAGCAAGTCCAAGTACACAGAGGTCAAAGGATGGTATGAGTTCATACCCCAAGTGGGGAAGAACTGTTGAGCAAAAGTGACAGTAAAAGAATAGGTATTATAATTCATACCCCAAGTGGGGAAGAACTGTTGAGCAAAAGTGACAGTAAAAGAATAGGTATTATAATTGCTTGCTAACAGAAATGAGAGGGTATACGGGGCATAATTGTATAATGTTTTAGTTTATGTGAAAGAAGGTATCATGAAAACAAAGTTACAAAAGAATTAAGAGGTACCGGTAGTTGTGACTACACAGATGATTTACCAGAAGTTCCACCGGCTTGATAAGTGGAATTCAAAATTTATGTAGTATCTGAAACGAGACCAGAAAAGTTAAGGCCCCGATAGATTGGCCCCGCCATAGATGTAAGAGTTGATGATTCAATGGTGATTAGTTGACAGATAAGGGTGTCATTTGAATTAGTAGTTTACTGTGGGGGCGTATCAGTACAGATTGTGATAAATGAAGGTAGTGCGTATAGAATGTATCCAGGTTGTAGAAAGTGGAACATAGCTACAAGCAAAAATAAGTATCCACTTTCCAGAACAGGTGAACTGTTTAGTTAGCTTCAAGATAAGTTGTAATGTTCAAAGATAGATATACGGTCAGAGTACCATCAACTAAGCTAGAGATTAGAAAAGAGAATAGGACCAAACTAGTATTACCCTACGTGAGTAGTAAGTAGGGGTGCAAAGTTGAACTGGGAAGGTGAACAGTAGAGGGTATATGATACTTTGAAACATAAGTTGTTTGATACTTCAATGCATATGTTTATAGATGAAATGAGAGACGGGATAGTTGTTTTGATAAGTTATACGGAGTAGTAAAGCTATTACTTATGTTTTCTCTCAGTTAGATATGAATAAAAGTAGTTACCTTCCTATGATTTAGAATTGGAACGCAAGAGTCTGAACATGCGTCGGTGATGGTGGTTAGAGTTTTAAAGAATCAATAAGGTGTGGTTGTATACCACCTAAATGAAGTTAGTATAATGGTAGATGTTTTGAGCAGAAAGTTAAGCACCATACAGATAGGGAAGCATTGAGTAAGAATGTCAGTTATCACTACAATACTTGATAAGATTAAAGTAATCAAAGATAGTAGTCCAAGATTCAGTGTAACAAAGACTAGGTGGTAAAGTTAGTAAAAGATGGGCTAGATCTATTGATCCGAGTATGAGTACCCAATTAAAGGAATGTACGAGACAAGTTCTTTTAGAGGAAGCAGATTGTTCTCAGCTTTCAACGCGCATAGTATCAATAGAGATGTATAGAGATATATTGATTAATGTTTGATCTGTCTACAGATAAAGGCAAAACACCAGAATTCTTATGAAGAGTTACAATTGTCTGATGTCCCAGCTTGAGAGTGGGAACATGTTATGAACTGATACAATTTGAATAACAGTTAATAGATTCATGAAGAGGTATAAGTTATTCTGATAAAAGAAATATATCTTTAAGAAGATGGCAGATGAATACATATGAAAATAGATGACAACTAGATAGGAAGTTTTAGTTATAGTTATTCCAGAGAGATATCCGATTTACCTCCAGGCATTGGAGTAAGTTGAAAAGATATATGGGGACTGAGTTATATGTTGATAGGGTGTTCCACCCTCAGACGGATGGATAGAACGAGAGGGTTATACAGATACTGAAAGATAAATTCAGAACTCAGAGTTCTTGTGTAGTAACAGTTACCAGCAGAGTGTAGCAGATGTTGTATGTTAAAGAATGTCAAACCCCAACTGTTAGGGTGGGATTGGTCAAAAAAGAGAGAATTGAATAGATGATCGAATGTAAAGATAGTAGCACAGATATGTGAGTGGCTTAGGACTGCACAGGATAAACAGATTAGTTATGTGAGTAAGAAGAAATTGTCATTAGAGCTCCAGAGTGGAGGCTATGTATAGTTGAAAGCGTCATTGTAAATATGGCTTATCAGATTTAGAAATAAAGGTAAGTTAGGGCCTCGGTTTATAGGTCCGTTCGGGAATGGTGTGTGGTAGGGAAAGTAGCGTATAGACTAGAATACCCAGATGAAGTGATTCAGATTTGTGATACCTGTCATGTATCCTGCTTTCATAAGAGTCCAGCTAATGTTTTAGTAGTTGTCCCTCTGTAAGACAGGGCAAGAGAGGAGAAGTTCAGGCATGTAACATAGTAAATGGCTTTGATAGAGGGAAAAGTTAAGTGTTTGTGTAACAAACAGATGAAACCGATGAAGATACGATAAAAGCATAAGTAGAGTTCAGATTACACTTAGGTGTATATGCCACGTTTTTGTATGATACATGATTTTATGTTTAGTATATAGCAAACTTTCCATGTTAGTAGCAGGTAGATGTGTGATATAAGACTATCATCAGTACGTTGCGATAGCATTTAGAAACGAGGAGATATAAGACTACCACTAGTGCGCTACGGTAGCATTCAGTATGATTTGAAGCACAATCAGTTGTTCAGTAGATTTCGGGGACGAAATCATCCCAAGTGGGGAAGAGTTGTAACGCCCCAAAGTTCGTAAGTTCCAAGATGTGAGTAATTTCAATTAATGTGATAAGTGTTCTCTATGTTTACTAAGTTAAGGGACTAGTTTTGCCAATCAGAAAGTTAAGGAAGTACAGGGACTTGTTATGTTATTTCTGAAAGTTTAGATATATATGAGTTGCAATTGACTTTTTTGGAGTCAAACCACCAGGAGCATGCATACACACATACGATACACACACTTAGTTCTCTAGCTTGTTGATTTCAATTCAAAAGTGAAGATTAACACCTAGAATTCGATCAGATAGAGCTTGTATAACATAAGGTATGTGTTTTCTTGAAGTATTTGAAGTTTTAGGTCAAAGAATGGATTCATAAGTTGAATCCTTGTTTTGTGTGGTATCTTTGTGTTTTTGTTGATGTTTAGTTGTAATTAAAATAGTAGTACATGTTGGGAAGTGTTCTTATGCTTAAAAACAGATTTAGAATCGTTGAAGATGAGAAAAATTGGGATTTTGCAGCTGCTGTTCGAACAGAGCAATCTTTCTGCTGTATCGACTGTTCCTACGGCCGCAAGGATAATTCCCTACGGGTGTAGAGAGGTTTTTGAGTGTTTCTGGAGTTTTGGCTCCTACGGCCGCAGGAAGTGTTTCCTACGGGCGTAGGAAGCTTTTTAAGGAGGTTTGGTTGTTTTGCTTCCTACGGCCGTAGGTAGATGTTCCTGCGGGCGTAGGGAGGGCCAGGAGTAGGTTTTGTTGTTTGATGCTTCATGTTCAGTTTAAGTTGCCGTAGGGCATATAGATTTTAATGTAGCACATGTTTATTGCTTGTAGGCAATAAGAGACTGACGTTTCTGTGAGAGGAGTATATCTCTTAACTGCTGCTAAGGTGAGTGTACTTACCCCTAATCAGATTAGTATATGTTTGTGCACTAAGTGATTAATATATCAATTGTATGTTTGATGTGTAAAGTTAAAGGCTGTTGTTCAGATGTTCAGTAGCACTATGTTATAGTGTTTGATATGAGTAGTATGCTCACTAAGCGAAAGCTTACGTTTTAGTATATTGTGCATGCAGGTAACCAGTTTCCAGCAAGGGTAAGGCCCCGGTGCTCCGCAGAGTTGGATAGCTCCCAGTTTTTTAAAAGAGTACTTTTAACACTGCTTTTTGTAAAACTGTTAGCATTAAAGTGTTGTAGCTAGTTTTCCGCAAACTCTGATGTTTTAGAATGAGAATTAGTGGTAATTAAATTTTTAAAAGCTATTTCAGAAAAGTGGTGTTACATTGGTTCTCGCGGTTCTCGCACTAACAACGGTTCTCGAATGAACCCTCCCCTATATATATATATATATATATATATATATATATATAGGCAAAAGTTCAAACGAGAAATGTTTTTCGTACGAGAACTGCGAGAACCAATCTGAGTCGTCCAATTCTCCCTCCTTTAATGTCATTGCCCACCCATGAATTCCTAACATACACCCTGCCACACTTGATCCCCTCCACGCTCTCCATCCATGAACTTCCCATATCCAAGGAACGGCTGAGATTGGTTATCGCAGTTCTCGTACGAAAAACAATTCTCGTTTGAACCCTCCCCTATATATATATATATATATATATATATATATATTATACTTAGGTATTTACATCTATAAAAATTATAATTTTTGTAACTAACATATAGATAGATATAAAAAACGAATAGGACATAAATATATAGAGATAACATCTTATGTGTATATATGTATTATATAATGATAAAATAAAAAATAAAAAAAGCTAAAGAAAGATGCTTTTGGCAGAGGACCGTATAATTTGACATTGCTTTTTATTATTCACTGCACACTGGCATCGAGCTCCTCACCCAACAGTACAAGATCTTGAGATTTGAGTAATTCAATTTCAATTTGCCTCTCTTTCTTTTCTAGCGAGTACCTACTCGATCTCGCTCTTTCTTCCACAGTTCAACAGCTTATAAGTTCCATAACTACAAGGCCATATTTTTTTCAACCAGCACCGACGACGACCCACGAATGCTCTCCTTTCTCCGGTGCGGTATCCTATACAGTTGTAGCCCGTATACCAAGACTGGCGTATTATTGAGCAATAAACCGTATGCGGCGCCTGGCAGTTGCAGGTAGAGACGAAAGCCTTTTACCGGTTGTAATCGCCGGAGACGGAACTACGCCGGTCACGATAGGAGAGAAAGTAATCGTCGGTGATAGGGGAGAAATGGCAGCCGACGAGAGAGATCGAATTACAAATCGGATGTAGTTGCACGTAGTTACAAATCGGGTGTATTATGTTTAAGAGGTATTAAGAGGTAGTTAAATCTCTTAATGGTTTAGACCTTTTAGGAGGAATTAAGATCTTATTTGAAAGAAAAAACAAATATCGTTGATATCTGAAAACCTCTTAATCATTCAGATTAACAGGCATTAAGTGTTTTTTACAAAAAACAAACGACACCTAAGTCAAACTTTTAGCTACAAGGGGAATGGTTGAACAGGCTCAAATTGCAATTTTAGCTACAAAATGGTCGAACGGATTCAAAGGTGCCAGTGTTTATTTTAAATTGTGGACAACCTTCTAAATGATTTGAAGAGTTAATTATTTTGTTTTCAAAATTATAATTATGTATTGCTTTTTCAACTCACTAAAATGGCCCGTTTCAACCCGAAACTATTTTACCCATTAATCAACCCTTCCATCTTAACACATCAAGTTTATAAAACTAGGAAATACTAACCTCCTTAGACAGAAGTAGTTTAGCAAGAGAATAAAAATCAGGCCTTCTCCGGTTTGTGTCGCCTCATCATGATCAAACAATGCAGGTCCTTTTAAACAAGCTTCATGGATCATTTTGTTGATTAGTGCGATCAATTGAGTGTTCAAAAGTATGGTCTTGGAAGCTTCTACAAGTTTTTGGTGAAGAGACTGATGCAAAATTAAGGAAATAATGCCTATCACTAGGAGAGCTTCCTTAGTGCATCCATTTTCAGTGATTGTGGAGATCAGGTAATGCATCAACTACAAAAGATGTGCGCTCAGATTAGTCTTCATTGCTAGAAACATATTCAATAGAGGGGGCATTTTTGACACCTTTATGAAGGGGTGGGTTTGGGTTATGTTTTATTTCCAATGGGTCAAACGAGTTGAGAATCATACAAAGTGTATTCAATACATATGAGCCAATATCATTTAACTAATAGATTTTAAATAATTTTGGTCATGATATAAGTTTGTTGTCATATTTAGCACAAATATTTTAATAAAGGGTAAAAAAGAGTTTGTGGTCAGCCCAACCCGCCTAGCCCATTTTGACCCACATTAAAAGAATTACCAAGCCCATTTTTCCACCTCTAATATTGAAGGTTAACCAATAACTACATTACCTCTGTCGCCACTGTAACCCAATCTTCATCATCAGAAAGTGATTCTGGGTGAACTGAATGTAATATTGTAAATACTATTTGACAAGTAACATTGAATATTTCTCCAGAAGAAGAATGATGGTGATAAAGATTCTGAATTGCAAGAGCTATTCCATTTACGCATAATTGGTCTGAAGCAGCTGGAAATAAGACAATGATTGACGCAATCATATTTATTAATAGAATGATGTCATCTTCTTGTCCATTTTCTTCTACAAGCTCTCTCAACAAACAAACCAGTAATTTGGCACCATAGTTATCTCCAGATGCTACTAGCTCAGCAAGTTGTTTAAATTTCACGGTTTCAGTATCATTGCAAGCAACAATCTGGTTTCCATAGATAATGCAACGTCTACACCACCTTAAAACCTGGGTAGACAGATATTGACAGATTCTCTCTTGCTGAAACAACCATTTCAGTGATGTCATGTGATTTTTTGTCAAGAGAAATTCACATCGTGTTTCTGTTACAAGATGAAAGAGAGTGCTTTCAGCCTCTGGACTGTATGGTATTTGGTAACTTATCTTGGCCAGACCCCGATAAAGGCAATACAGACTTAACAGTACCTCCATGATTAGTGGTTCGACAGTCCCACCTATGATTTCGGAACTATTCAGTAAAATATATTGCTCCAGAGAAGCTAATACAATCCTATCCTCTGCAAGCCTTGGGGAAGACATTTTGAGGAATTAAACATAATAATTAAGAATGTAATAACATTTGGTATTCACTGAAACAACTTTCATTTTCCTCTTGCAGAAAAAGAATCATGTTTTGAACAATTCCTCTTCTTGTTTGTAGAAAAATCGAGACATTGTTTTGAATTGAGGTGGCAAAACAGGTTCAGATTCAAACCAACCAGGTAAATTTTTTTCAGATCGAAACAGGTTGGGTTGGGTTGACTAGAAACATCTTTTGTCCAATTATTTTCTTTGTTTCTCTACAAATAGCTAGAGCAATCAAATATGATCGCAAAGGTTATATTACTTTAATCATATTTTAAAGGAAATAATTTAGGAGGTTTTATGCATCAAAAATACACTTTAGGTGACTTTCGACTTGTTTCCCTTTAGCTACTTGAATTTTGTTTTACCCATTTGACATGTTACAGATAAAACATTACCCGAATCGACCCATTCATAAATAAACTGGTCAATATTGCCACCTCTAGGTAATCATATCAAACAAAATGTGCCACAGTCTCACAGATGTCAAAAAGAGTTACAAGGATGTCAACTGAAAGTAATGACAAGAAGTGCAACACGAAGAGTTTGTTACTTACCTGTCATCATACAAAGAGCTGGTATATAGTATCAACAGAACTGCGGATTGACAGGAAAAAACTTCCTGATTATGAGAGCCCTTCTGCCCCAACAAAAACAACAAATCTACAGGATCAGATGGGAGATGCAACACAACATCTCTAATGAATTGACCAGAGCCATTTCCAAGAAGCACGTCCAAGATAGAACTTAATAAGAAATAAACTCTCAATTTCATCTTCTCAGTAGGAAAAAGTCCTAAACATCCGAAGGAAAAACTGAACCAAGAGGATGATACCAGGGCATCTACAAATTCCTTTGGTTGGTAATCAGACTGCATCAATATCAAGTGAAAAATCTCGAGTACACCCAAGACAATATCTTCATCGATATCATTAATGCTTGTTGAAACCCAAGGCAGTAGTTTAGTTTCACATATGTCTAATATACAGTCACGTAATCCCATATAGTTGGAATTTGTGGGGTTCCCTTCAAAACTGTATTCATATGCTTCTTTCAGTAGGTAGAGAGAGTGTAGCATTTGGGAGGAATGTTCCCCATAATAGCTCAAGCAAATTGCAACGGTGTATCTTGATATATCTTGCAGTGATTGGGCAATACTCATGGTTCCATGAGAAGATGAAGACTTCGTGAGAGCTACAAGGACAGAGCAAACTAGGGTAAATGTTTCTGGAAGCATGTTGGCCTCCCCATCAATATGTTTCTTGAGCATCCCCGTAATTACAAGGCTTATTGCTTCAATATTGGAACTTGAAATAATTCCGGGACAGTTTGAAACACATTCTGATATAAGTTTTAATGATTGACATTGAGCAGGATGAAATGGAATTTCAGCAACATAGCGAAGAACGGGAACCAAAGTTGTAAACCCAATAGCAAGCCTTTGTTTGAAAGATACCTCTGCCACTGACAACAGATCAAGAACTTGTAGGGATGAGCTGACTAGAGAATCTTTTTTGCACCCTGAAAACAAAGGACCAGACGTTTTACAACTAGAAAGCTGCAGAATTTGGACTCAAAGTTATTACTATAAGTTTCTTTATGACAACCAAGTTGGTCTGGTCAAAGGGGTTGACCACTGAACCAATTTGTGTGGCATAAAACTATGTTTTACGCCTTTCTGTTTATAAAATCTGCAGCAGTGAAAATCTGTAGAAGAGAAAGATCAGTTTAAATGCCTAAGCAAATTAGAGATTGAAAGATGCTGAACTTACCCCACAATCTTAAAATTTCAAAAACATAATCAGCAATATTCTCTTCAATCAGAACTTGGACCTCTTTAGTTGAAACGCCTCCACAAGACAAATAGAGGACAATCAAATCCAATGTGGCAGTTTGAACTTCACAATCTGAAGAAAGCAGAGGTGCTTTTACAGCTTCAGCAAACAAGAGATTCAGAGGAGCTTTTTCTAGTTCATTCTCAGTTGTTTCCATATGATTGTCTGCTTCAGGGTAATCATTGCTGGTTGAAGTGACGCCATTTTCAAATGCTTTCTCAAAAAACCCTCTTCGTGCGAGCACGGACAATAGCGCTTTGCAGAAGTGACATAAAAAAATGTTATTTGATGGGATATAATTAGATAATCATGATAGATAGATAAACATAAAGTCTGTTAATGTACTGTCTATAGAAAGTTACTGAAGCAAAAACAAATAAGGGAGGAATATGGTCGGTATGCAACAAGAACAGTGCTAAACAATATTAACTTGTTTTCCAACTGAGCTTGTTCAAGTGGTTTGGGACTTTCTAATGATAACTTAAGGTCATAATCCAAATCCCACCCGTTGGCGTGTCAGAAGGATGCGTTGATGGGTGTGTGGCATAATTGCATATGCTTGGGTGGAGTTTCTCAAGTCTTTCTCTAAACTGAGTAAATGACGAGGAAACTAAACAGTATATGTTGCAGAAGTAGAGTTTCACATTCAAAAGAATTTAGAAACACCGTTCTAAGACCATTATTCGATCCAAGATGGTGTGAGTATTGACTTCCATATCTTAAGATATAAGTTTTTAGGAGGAAGATAGTAACAGCATAAACAGATCTTTGTTAACACTAAACATAAGGCAACAACATTTATTAATGCTACAGATGAAGTATAAGCTTCTGACATCATAATTCAAAAGTAATGCTTTAATTTTGTAAGCCAACACATAACTGCAGTAATGAGTCTTCAAGATAAGTCGATGTAACTTATATCCTCGCATTGGAACCAGAAGGCATCCCAGCATGGCTAAATTAGTATTTAAGGCAACAACCATGAAATATATAATAAACGGTTTCAGAGAACCATGGAGTATTGACAAACCTACACAGTTCATGCGAACATCATCACGATGGGTCTTCAAGAGGGCTTCTAGTGACAAATGTAATATCTTTGAAGAATGGCCACATAAGACATCACCATTTCTATTATCTATGCATGCATGCTGCATGGCACATAATTTGTAAAGAACAAATAGAATCTCGCCTTGGATCTCTTCACTGCATTAAAAGAAAGGAAGATAAGTAGTGAGAATGAAGCGCACTGTATTACCAGCATATACATAAATATTGAGTTCACTCCAACTGTTACCTAGGCAACTGGAGACCTGTTACAAGGTTCAGATAAAGCGCATCTTTGTCTTTGATATAGGTGTAGGGATCGTTTTTCTGATAATCCAATAGAACACCTAAGCAGTGTAGCTGAAACTTGAAAACGTTAGCTGAAAATAAGGCCACTTAAATGAAAATATCCCAGGAATATCCAAAGAGATGATCAATAAGATGGTTCCTACAGAAACTAATTATGGCCATTAACACCATCAGAGTTTAGTGCCATATGTACCTCAGTGCCCTGTGAATACGACTAGTTGAGACAAACGAGACACGGTTATAGAATAAAACTATTGGTTTAAATCATAACTTTGTGGTCTAACTCTTAAATACATAAGTTTACCATCTGCAGAGGAAGGAAATTTCCATGCTAAGTTGCAATGGATGAAGGAATGGTGGCGCTGATTATCGTAAACTGACAATGGATAAGAGACACCATCCTTTTTGTTATTGAAATAGTCAAAAAGATGTATAAAACTGCTAAGTCTGAGGATTCGATTGATACCATAATGAAATTGACCGAGTTCAATATATTACACTATATTCAAATTTCCAAAGGGCTACAATATGTGTGATGGAACAGAAACAGAGAATAAGAAACCACAGAATCAATTACCATATAAATTTGACGCCTGCTCCAAGATAAGGAACCAGATGACAGCCGATCCGACACCCTAGCAACGAACTCGCTGTAAACCGAGCAATCACCAGAGCTGCACAGCTCAGAAATCAATTCAATCGCCTGTTTCGCGAGCGGTTCGTCATCGAAAGAAGAAATTGTGGTTATGAGAGGAGAAACAAGGAAATGAGGATGGAACGTGAGAAGATTCCGGAGAAAAACAGGTTGAGAAATGGCGTGAGAGAGCTGAGAGAGTGCATAGGAGACGTGAACAGTAGGCGAATTAGAATTTGAGATCAGATTCGATAGGCAGACTAAGCAGATCGATCCGCCTTCTAAGGTTTGAAGTATCAGAGAAGAAGTATGGCCTTGTGAGCATGTCAAGTATTGCCGGTGCCGGAGATGTTGGTCGGAGTCTGACCTTTGAGGATGATTGGCACCGGTATAGTACATCTTCCCGGCGTTACCGTGAGCTGCAGAAAATTTGGGCGGGGTGCCAATGGTTTTTTAGACTAACCGTCTGTTTTCTCCTTCTAATATTCAATATTATATTCTTCAAATTTCTAATATTCATAACAGTTCGGTTACAGCCCAAAATAATGTATTTTGAAATCGGGATTGGATTAAGGGATTTAAGGATATCTTTTTGTTTTCTAAATACGATTTTTATTCGTATTTCTAGTTTGTTTTGGTTCGAAATTCATATATGATTTTTATGTCAAATCAAATTTTAAAATTCAATGCTCATTAGTTGTTTCGATTAATTAGAACATTGAATATTTGAATCTGGTGTTTATTTTGATTTGATACGAATTTTGATTTTAGTGTTTTATTTAACTTGTATAAATAAATATAATAGACAATATGATATACTATACTTTTATTGGGTGTCAATTAACGTTCTTGAACAGTGTAATCAAAATAAAGTAGTCAAATACAAAAGTGTCTAAACAATCTATCTATATCTATATATAAAAGGCATGCAAATTTTCCAAAAATAACAATAAATTGAGACTTAATTAACCAATCATAACCTTCAATTTCAAAATTATTTTATTCTCAAAACAATTTTGGAAATATTAAAAACGTGGATAATGAATTTTGAAATATTAATTTTAAATATATTGGGAGAGGGTTAGATGAATATTTTGAGAGGATTTTATAAAACATATAAGGAGGTTTTAAAAAAATGTGAGGGGTAACATATCTATTCATCTAAAAATATGAAATTTGAAAAACAAAGTAAATAAGTCACGTATATTTAGGTAAAAAAATGGATTATTTATAACAAATATTGTATTAATTTAAAAAAATGATATCTCACGGGAGTCTAAAACTAAAAAAATAAAGTTATGAATATTATTTTATATTTAATATATTACAATCCTAATCAACTAAATATATAAAAAGTTTGAAAAGTATGTAAATTAAAATATGGGTTATATTTAAGGAATGTGAATATTGGAATTAAGGATGATGACATCATATTTGTTTGTAATCTTAATTTATTTTTTTAAGAAAAGATTCCTATTGGTTAATTTATATTTTAAAAAGTACATTTTGGTGTAAATTTATTGCAAAATGACACTTTTTTAAAATTAGTATATTCTTAATTTTTTGTTATACATTAATAGTAGTGGGTGTTCGTAAATGAAAAAGATTTCATCTGATACAAAACTTTCGGTTAAGTTTCAAAGAAGACAATTTTCTCTAATGTTGTGTTTTGCTATGACGATTAACAAACGTCAAGTACAGTCACTTTCAGAAGTCGGTTTATTCCTCATGGTCAATTATATGTTGCCGTTGCACGTGTTAGAAGTAAAAAAAGATTAAAAGTTTTCGGTGATATTTCATTTATTGCATTATTTTTATTTGAAAACTTTAATATCTCAAATACATTTTCGAAATACCCGTACGTGCACGGGTCAATAAACTAATCTATATATAAAAGACATGCAAATTTTCTAAAAATAATCATAAATTGAGTCTCAATCAACCAATTACAACTTTCAATTTCAAAATCAATCAATTCTCAAAACAATTTTAGAAAGATTAATGTCGATCGGAATTCAATTTTGAAATCAATTAGGAGGGGGCTGGATGAAAATTATGAGGGACTTTTACAAAACATGTGAGGGGTTTTTAAGAAAATATAAGGGGGTTATATAAAAATTGTATATTAATGTAATTAATTATAAGTTTTTTTATAAATTATTGTTAGTAACTTTTCATATATTTTGTTTAGAGAAAAAATAATTATATATTTACGACTGTCTCATTTTTATCTACGTTTTGGTATAAATTTTATTGTAATATGACACTTTTTTTAAATTAGTATATTCTTAATTTTTGTTATCCATTAATAGTAGTGAGTCTGTTTAGTTATTGATTTTGACGTATTTTCAATCTTATTAGAAAGATGTATGAATTTTTTTATAAATATGGTTCAAAATAAGATGTATCATTAAAAGATTGTATATTATATATTTAAAAAATTTAAATTCAGAGATGTAAAGATATGTGTTCTTGATGGTCATAAAACTATATTATTAGTGTAGGTAGTTAGCTAAAGAAGACAATTTCTTCTGATGATGTGTTTTGCTATGACGATTAACAAAAGTCAAGAATAGTCACTTTCAAAAGTTGGTTTATTCCTCAGGAAACTTATGTATAAACATGGTCAATTGTATGTTGCCGTTTCACGTGTTAAAAGTGAAAAAAGATTAAAAGTTTTAATTTGTGATAACAGTGGTAATGTTACAAACAAAACAACAAATATGGTATACAAAAAAGTGCTTCAAAAAATTTAGTTATTTTTTTGCTAAGCATTATGACATATGTAAGTTTACGGTGTTATTTTATTTATTATATTATTTTTATTTGAAAATTTCAATATCTCAAATACACTTTTGAAATACCCGTGCGTGCACGGGACAATAAACTAGTATAGTTAAAATTTAAATACCAAAATGAAATAATAATTGTTTTAACTTTTAATCTTTTATTATTTGACTAATGGTGTGATGAATTTCGATGTGAAAATGGTGTGACGTAGATATCAAGATCTTTCAAAATTTAATAGATAAAGCTTAAAAGGTTTTGTTTCCGAAAATATATCGAACTTATCACGTTATGTTATTGTGTATACCGAACTTTGAAACTTACTATTTTATGTGCTCAGTTTAAAAAAATTATTATTCAACGTATCAAGTCTGATATAGCAAGTCATACACTAACGTGACACCAGTTCTAGTGACATGTCATCTGACTTGGATGCTGATATGTTTTTCCTGATTTTTAAACAATTGAAAATAAAAAAGATAATAATGATAGTAATGACAATGATAATAACAATAATAATAATAATGATGATAATGAAATGTTTGCGAGGATTTAACTTCATCGATGTTAGATTATGTGCAGAGATAGATAACACGTGTCATCGTGTCCAATACTATGTGACACTAAAGAATCACACTACTACACACCCGTGGAGAATCATTTGGATTTTTACCAAGTTGTATGTGTATGGAATAATTAATTAGTTAATTATTTATTGAGAAGGAAAATAATAATAATTATTTATTATTTTAAAAGGGAGATTAATATTTAAGTTTAAATATTAATTGGACCAATTAATTAATAGTTATTAATTAGTTAGAAAGGTCAAGTGTATTTTATGCAATTAGGTGATAGTTTAATTAAAGCTGAGCTTTAGGGCTTAGGGTTTAGGGTTTAGGGTTTTTTAATTAACCGGGCTTGGGCCTTAATAAGGTTTATAATATAAATAACCTACTAAGGTTTAAAGAATCATAAGATAATCACAAGTTACAAAAAAGAAACCCTAGCCTCTCTCTCTCTCTCTTTCTCTCTCTCTTTGCGTCGACTTCAAGGAAGCCCCAAGGGGGTTCTCGGCCTTGGTCGAATACACACACACACGCGTAGGCTTGCGTGATCGATGTTTTTTGTGATATCCTGTGGCGGTCTAGCAGCCTGTTCGAGGTGGTGCAGTAGCGGTGTTCTACCTTTAGCTATCTGGATTAAAGTTTCAAGTTTTTGCAGAAAAGGTATAACCTTTAATCCTTATTCTTTGTTTAGTTTCCTGTACGAGTTAGATGAGATCACTGGAGGGGGTTTTTTGTTTATCTCTGTTGCGTATGTTTTATACCCTACAAAACCCTTCAATCGATTCTTTCAAAATTTCAAGGATTTATTCTCTTCAAATAGTTCAATATACATATATCTTCATCGACTCGAGTTCATATGAATTCAAGTGGGAAAAGTGTATTTAGAGATCTTCATCTCCACCTGTCTTGTGAAACCGATTCAAAGCATAGCAAGAAACCAATTAAAGATATTGGTTTTAGATCTTTTTATGTGTTTGTAAATGGTAATAAATCAATTACAGATATTGGTAATAAGATATGTGATGGCTCACAAGAACAAAGCAAAAGAACATCAAACCATTTGTGATTCCATATAGGTTTTGGCCTTTTGATTATATAGAGGTTTTGTGAATCCAAATTTGTTCGCTTTTAGCTTTGTGATTCCTTCGATCTTTTGTATTAGCAATTTACAGTTTCATAAATGGTAAGTGTTAGTCCCCTAGATACTACAACAAACCCCTTCAAGCGCAAGATACTCCCGGTAGTGTAAGCATGTCAATGGAGTCCCCAAAGAAGTCCTTTTGCTTAGTGGTACTCCTGTCCTACCCCTACCGGAACTAGACCAGTGACCAAAAAAGAAGTCGCTTGTCTTACTCTTATCGGTATCGTAAGCCCTTCTAGTACAACCGTTCCCTCCCGGGTAAGATGACTTCAAGAATATCATCAGTACTCCTTGAATGAATCTATTCTACCGACGAATAATTTGGGTTGTAGGGAAGCGCCGCCCCAGCAAGTGTGCACGCTACGTTGAAAGGGAATATCGCTCGAATCACCCCCTTTTTGACTATATGAAATCCACAACTTGACACCTGAGATTCCGTAACGAGTAGATACTTCCACAGGGGTATAATCTATTTTCTGGTTAAATACATTACTAGATGTTTTTCCATAATTTTCGCGTTCAGTTATAGCTATTTCTACACCTCTCTAAAGTCAACGAAAGTGAAGCTAACCCAACAAAGCTTTTAGGCTGCTTTCGAAACATTCTTCATCGACAGGGTTAAATACAATCATTACATATTTGTAGAAAGGGGGTAAATACAAACTCTAGCTTCTTGAAATTAAGAGACACACTATATACTTTTATATAATTCTTATTGATAATAAATCAGGAGTTACATATACTATAAGTGGATTCTAAATACAATAACAGGTGACAACTAATTGTATAATACATATACAAAGTTACTTCTAAACAACTAACGTTAAAAAGGTTAAACACATGAATGAGTCTGACTACACATTTAACTTAACTCTAAAAATTTGTTCTTGATTAAGCTTGAACTTGCTTCTAAATATTTCTTGAAGTGTTGTATAGATACTTTGCATGGTAAATATGCAAGAGTATATGTAGATATATGGCATCCGATTGTTGAAGGAAGGAATCAGACAAAAAGTACAAGAGAAAATAATATATAAATTATAAAGTTAGTGGATGAAAAGTAAGTTTACTTTAATCAAGTAATTAATAAAATAAATATACTTTTCTTAAAAAGTGCAACCCACTTACAATATAATAATATTAAATCTCATACATTTTGTCTATAAACTTTGCACTTCTCTTTCCATGTTTGTATTTTTATCAACAATCATGCTTTATTAGAGTTGACTTTACCAAGTATAGATTTGTCAGCCATACTTTAGTTGTTGAGCAAATCTTTTAGATCTTCTTCTTTGTATGTATATCTCTCATTTTTTCTAAGGATAAGATCGATCTTTTTTGTCTCAAAGTTGATCCAAAAATTTAAATACTTTTACAAAGACAAATATAAGACAAAATAGAACAACACATATTCTGCCTTTGATTTAAGAATAAATACAAAGTAAATAGTGTACTGGAATAACAAATTTCGCGACTCAGCTAACAAAAATGTACCAAAACCGCAAATATAAGTTTGCTCAGCGTAAGTGTTGGATGATCAGTTGACCATATAGAAAACTCAGATGATAACAAATGCGCAGCTAACCAACTGTTATCATAGATTCATGACTTAGAAAAGACTTAAAGTCAAATACTTAAGTCACAGATTCACACAATTTCTGTCTTTCACTGTCTCACAAGTCACAATTCACACAGTAACACAAATTAAAATCACACATTCAAATCAAATACTAGCAGATTGCAGATTCACTAATCACTAGATTAATCACTTATCAGTTTATGGTTACACACCTTACTCGATTTGCGATTCACGAGTTTCCCGCATTTTATGATTCAACAGTTGGGTTGTTTCATAACTTAGTTTACGATCTGGATTCACGATTATGTACTTTTCATCTGTCAAGGTTACTTACACAGTTTTCGATCGGTTATAAGTTAGATTAACTTTTTGGTTCCTTATATTTGGTTTAACACTCTTATATTTTCGATTGTCAATTTATGATTCACAACTAGGACTGGATTTTCTATATTTCATTCAATATAGAGAATCACGGTTTAATGCACTGGCATTTTTCTAATTTACGATCTTGGGGAATCTCACTAAAATACTCGAGTCTAATCCGTTTTACGTAGGGATGGCAAATAAACCCGAACCCGACGGGGAAACCCGAAACCCGATGAAGTTCGGGTCGGGTCGAGTTAAGCTAATTCGGGTCGGGACCGGGGATCGGGGTAAATTTCGGGGATTTCTTCGGGTTCGGGTTCGGTATCGGGGCAAGGTATCCCCGCCCCGCCCCGCCCCGCCCCGCCCCGCCCCGCCCCGCTAAATATATATATTTAAAAAAATTATATATAAATTATAATGTTAATACTTAATAGGGTTAGGTTTCTTGAAGTCTTCACACCCTTACTTTACCATTACTCCATTACCGCCTCCAGCCCTTCATCGTTCCATCCATGGCCTCCAGTCCTCCAGCCATCCACAGCCTCCACTCTGCCGCTGCAGCCCTCGATCGCAGCCTCCGCTAGTCTCGATCGCAGCCTCCGCTAGTCTCGATCGCAACAACCATTAGTCCACAACCTTCACTAGTCTTGATCGCAGCAACCTCCACGGCTCCACTGAACCGACGAGGCGACGGCTAGTCTCGAGGCGACTGCAGCCGGTCGATGACTCGACGGTGAAGCCAGCAACCGGTCACCGCCTCACATCCGATCAGTAGAAGTCTATCGAGGTCATTGCTCCGCTAGATCGTAGATTCGCAGCAATAACTGCAACACATCGGCTGTGAACAAGAACTAAACCAGGAAATACAGATTTTACAAACAGAGATTCACTCACAGTCTCTGCTCCGCGAGCAAGAACATCTCACAAATTCCAAAATTTATGAACATTGCGTCCTGGATGTTCAATTATTTGGTAGGTGTTTAAAATTAATTTAAATCTTTCTTTAAATTTAACAATCCTCTAATGAAATATGGTCACCAAAACCTTGTTAGTTACATATTTAGGACTTCTCTGGTGGAGTTCTAAGAGTTCTAAGATATAGTTCACCATATGATCTTAAAAGCTATGTAGTTACAGAAAGCAATATTGTTGGTTTGTTTATTTGATAGTATAATGTGTATATGAGATAGGCTTTCATGATTTACTTAATGTCTTAATGAGATTTAAGCATACTTGTTGTAACGAGCTTCCATGTTTATGATTATTTTGCTTTTTACAGTTGCATTTGTTTCATCGTTCGGATCGGGGATCGGGGTTTATGCTTCGGGTCGGGGTCGGGGACGGGGCATAAAAAATCCCCGACGGGGTGCCCCGAATGAAAACCCGACGGAGACGGGGCGGGGATGGGGATCAGTTTCATGTTTCGGGTTCGGGGACGGGGGAGGCAAAACCCGCCCCGAACCCGCCCCGTTGCCATTCCTACTTTTACGGTTCATTCCTTTAACACTATTTTTGATTCCTTGTCTAACCTTGATTTATGATTCATAAACCGCAATGTAATACCCATTTCTCTAGACTTGTAATTACAGTTATAACTACTAGATGGATATAAATTAGAAGTTTATGTATATTATTGTAATAGTATTTTGATGAAAAAATTACTAATGGTAAATTGGTAATGAAGAACCCTTGTAGTGGGCTTTAGTTGGTATCCAATAAAAGAATTAATGTTACGTGGGCTTACCTTAAGTCATGGATAGAAGTTAAGGAGGTTAAAAATGGAATTAGAAGTGTATTGGACTTGGGCTCATGCGATAGGGTATATGCATATAAATGCAAAATTAGGGCTGAGCACCAAGAATACTACTCCTGTACTGTAGTTGCTCGTCTCCTTGTTCAGAGTATTACGTATGTGTGGAGTTAAGGTAGAGAGCAGAGACTCGAAATCAAACGGAAGCTTCATCACATCTTGAAGAATCGACGGCAGCATCTTCAGGTGAGTAAACCTTACACTTTTCTAATGATTTAGATGTAGAAATCATAGTAAAACACCCTGTTCGTAGTTGTGTCTGCCGAGAACCAAATGGGTCGGAATCCACATATCACGGCAGTGTAAATCGAATTAATAGAGTAGAATGCTTCTAGTTAATGTTAACAACAATGAACAATGGATGTATCTTGAAATAATCTAGTTTTGATGAGTATTAATCGGCTGTTTTGAACCAAACAAGAAAACGAGAATGAGTCAGGGGGTTTAATCCATAACCATTGTATGTCAATGAAATTAATTGGTAGGGATGGGTTAAACTCACGTTAGGAATCCTTAGGAACAGGGACTGAACTATTTTTCGTATGAGAACTGCGAGAACCAATCTGAGCCGTCCAATTCCCCCTCCTTTAATGATATTGCCCACCCATGAATTCCTCACATGCATCATGCACACTCTATCCCTCCACGCTCACCATGCATGAAACTTCCCATATCCAAGGAACAACTGAGATTGGTTCTCGCGGTTCTCGCACTAACAACAATTCTCGAATAAACCTTCCCCCCCATAGGGGAGGGTTCAAACGAGAACTGCGAGAACCAATCTCAGCCGTTTCTTGGATATGGGAAGTTCATGGATGGAGAGCGTGGCGGGGATCAAGTGTGGCAGGGTGCATGTGAGGAATTCATGGGTGGGCAATGACATTAAATCAGGGGGAATTGGACGGCTCAGATTGGTTCTCGCAGTTCTTGTACGAAAAACAGTTCTCGTTTGAATTTTTGCCTATATATATATATAGGAAAAAGTTTATGCGAGAACCATTCTTAGTGCGAGAACCAATCTGAGCCGTCCAATTCCCCCTCCTTCAATGTCATTGCCCACCCATGAATTCCTCACATGCACCCTGCCACACTCTATCCCTCCACGCTCTCCATTCATTAAACTTCCCATATCCTTGGAACGGCTGAGATTGGTTCTCGCGGTTCTCGCACTAACAACGATTCTCGCATGAACCTTCCCCTATATATATATATATATATATATATATATATATATATATATATATATATATATACTTGTTGGGTCGACTTAGTAGTAAATAAACTCTAAATTAAGAGTAGAGGGAATCGCTAACTAGCTAAATCTAAGTGGGTCTGATATTTAGTCACTAATTGTACGATTAGTATGAGATTGAGAGGGCTCATGTGTTACAACCATAAATGTAGGTGGTTGCTGGTAATTGACTTAATTTCCGAGTATTGGTGTTGTGCATCGTAGGCAAGACTTAGGTTACAAATGAGGTGAGTTTCACTATCCCTTATCTTATGACGTTTATGAATATATATGTGTTGTTTATGTGCACGTGTTATGTGATCTTTAATGTGATAAGTGCTACTTGTATACTCGATAACCGAGGGGGTTATCTGATGCCTGTGGCATCAAGGTCGAGTGGACCAATTTGATGGATGTCTTTAGACATCGTGGCCGAGTGGGCCTGGCCGAGGGGGCCTTATGTACAGATACGTGATACTGTGTGATGATCATGAGGTATGAGTGATGTGTTGCTCACTAAGCTTCTAGCTTACCCGTTGTTGTTTAATTCTTTTCAGGACCATCGGGCAAGGACCATGACAAGGCACCAGCGTGACAGTAGCGCGAGATTAATTACTTTCATGTTTTTTTTAAACTTTTATTTATAAGCTTCCGCTACTGAGACTTAATATTTATTACTGGGATGATTGTAATAACATTAGTTTTTATTATATATTTACCCGAATGGATTATTATAGGAACTTTATAAAAAAAATATATATTTTTTTTGGGCGTTACACGCAAGAACATTTACAATTCTACTTTGAACAGAGATCATCATATAAAATCAAGCTCGATCATTCCGTAATCAAGCTACACGATTCATGTCATTAGTCTCATATTCTTAATTAAACAAACCCCCGTCATTTAATCACATTTCTAATAATATTAAAAGGTCCAAAGTCATGATTAAGGTCTCAGTCTACTTCTTTAATATGAACTACCCTGAAAACTAATCAAAACCTTATTAAATCACAACTAATTGTTTAAAGATTGACATGAAAATGATCAGAAGAAGATAAGGAAATTTACCCCGATGATTTCCCTTCAAAAACCACTTGATTGGGTGCTGAAATGTAGGGTTGTAAACGAGTCGAGCCGAGCCGAGCTTTACACTAATCGTGATTTGAGGCTCGAGCTTGGTTCATGAAGTGTTTTACGAAACTCGTAATAGGCTCGCTAAAGCTCGTTTGTTTTTTTGTTTAAAAAAATATAGTTTAAAATTTTAAATTATATAAATAATAAATAAATAACAATTTAAATTTTAACTTTTTTAAAATTTTTTTTCATATTTAATGATATAAAAAATTTAATTTTGAATTTTGAACTTTTTCATATTCAATGATATAAAATATATATAATACAATTATATAAATAGTATACAAAAAGTAAAAAAATAAATATTATATCAAAGCTTGTTTAAGTTCGCGAGCTTAAAAGAGCCCAATATACAAGGATCAGGTTCGAGCTCATTTAATAAATGAGCCTTAAACTAGACTCGAACTCGTTTAAACACGACTCATTTTAAGCTTTTAATGATCCGAGCTCGAGTATCTCTCAAATAGCTAGACTCATTTACATCCCTATTGAAATGTTTGATCCCCACCTCTCGGTTACAAAGTAAACACACTAACACAAAGTGCAGTTTTGGAATAAAATTTGCGGCTACAATATCCGAACCTGGAGTTGTGTGTCCTAAAATGGTTTATGTATCCTTTCCCTACTTTGTTTATGACCACTTTTAGTCCTTTAGCTTTTAGAAATAAGATATTTATCCAAATCTCATACATAGTTAACCAATTTTTTCATTAGTAACTTGTGATACTTTTACATTAAGAAATCGGGTGCTACATCATGGTTATAATCATGCTAAGTGGCACCAACGATTTTAATTGTTTTTGGAAATGTCGATAGATTTTAATTTATTAGTAGATTTTTTTAACAATACATAATTGTTTAAAAACGAGCAATCGGTAGTTAGCTTTCATTTTCTTTAAATAAAATGATAGGAAACTGACAACCCACCCTGATTGTTTATGAAAGTATAAAAAGTCAAATTTTTGCTAACCATTTATTTTGTCAATTTGTTTCAGAAAATAGCAAAAAGAGAGGACGTGTCTTACAAGACATTCTTAAAATCATGCGGTTGATCTTTATACTATTATTTATGAAACCGAGTATATCTATGATCTCACATTCTTATAATCTTCAAGTCTCAGTAAATTTGTTTCAATATGACATTCTAGCAGTCCAGCTATATAGTTCTTTATATCTTCAACTATTCTATAGCATCAATTTCAGGTGATAGGATCTACGCACCGAATAGAAAACATCGCAAGCAAATGCCTTCAAATTTTTTCATAGCAACAAGTGCTATGAATGCACCAGAGAGAGTTTCAACAATGATTTATGTGAGACGATACTCAATCATAATAAAACAACGATCAACATGCAGAACAACGCGATACAATGTTCCAGTTATTTATGGTAATTATAAATTTTATACTACAAATAGTCTATCATCTTTCCATATGTAATCTTTATTTAGTTAGGGATTTTAAAATTTTCACAAAATCCCTAATTCGTAGGTATTTATCATGGTTTATCTATATACATTACCATATACCCTAGAAGAATGTATTGGTCGGTGAGTTGGACAAGTGTTCCGGCGGTTGAGATAGAGTAGAGAGATATGTATAATCGGCTTTAAACGCGGTGGGTGGGAAAGTTTTATAATATAATAATAATTAGGCACAAAATCAACGAACATAAAGCAAAATAGTTCCGTAGCTGATTCTCTCTCTTCTACGCCAAAGATCGAGAAAGATAGAGAGAGAAAATCATCATTCTTTGTTGTTGGGCCTCTAATTTATGAATAGGTTTACTCATCATCGTCGCGTTCCATGAAATTTTATTGAAATTTAAAGAAATTCAATCGGCGACGACGATCTCCGTCTTAGGAAATTCTCCGGCCGATCAATCATGCTGTCCTTGCAAACCGATCCGCGCCAAGTTCAGCAACAACAATTTCAGCAGCAGCAGCAGCAGTTGTTGCAGCAGGCTGCTAGGGTTACGTATCATAATGGCGACCATCAGCGTGAGTCTTCGTTTGTGTTGTCAACGGAAATTGATCCATCATCGTCGAGCGTCAATCTTAAACTGTCTAAAGGACTTGACATTCGTGAAGGTTTGATTTCGTTTTGGTCTTTACGGTTTAGATTATAGGATGATGCCTAGGGTTTTGGTGTTTTTATACTGTGTAATTTTGTTTGAGATTGTGATTACCTGGAAGTTCATCCTTCTAGGGTTTTGCAAGTTGGGAATTAAATTAGCCGAACTTTAAGTCGCTTTTTCGAGATGATCAATTGTGGTTTACTTGTATAAATAGTGACTTGCAAGTTGGTATAGCTTTCTTTTTGACTTATAGCCTTTATTTAATCTAGAACTCCTTCACACAATTTCTTGGTTCACCGAATTCTGGGCAATGTGAACACTTTTTTTGGCAATAGATAAGAGAACATGTAAGATAGGGTGATCAAGAAATCATAAAGATTTCGCAGTGTTAGGCAGATTTTGAACCAGGTGCGAGCAAGAGAGCTAAAGATGATGTTTCATTTTGTGATTTGAGGTAGTGTTGCATTTGACTACTCAACTTGTGGTGTTCCTTTGGCATAAGTGCATAACACGCTAGATGTTTGTGGTTTTTAGGTTGAGGTCCTCACTTTTTGCTTCCATACCCTGCTTTGATATGTTTGGGTATTTGTTTATTTTGAAGATTGTTTGATTACTGTTTCACTTGCATATATTTGGGCGTGCATTGGTCTTTTCTTTTGTGCCTTTGGCTAGGCAGCTGAGGATTATTCTTATATGTTACAGCTGATGAAGATATACTCATGTCCCTTGCTCATCAGAAATACAAATCTGGAGATTTTAGGCAGGCATTAGATCATAGCAAGGCTGTTTATGACAGAAACCCTATGCGAACAGATAATCTTCTTCTCTTGGGTGCAATATATTACCAGGTCAGTTCTATGTGATTGATGTAGCTTTCTTGCTTTCTAGTTTAGACATCTGCATGGTTCTCACAGAAGTTTTGTTTGCCATTAATTTCAGTTACATGACTTTGATATGTGCATTGCAAAGAATGAAGAAGCCCTCCGGATTGATCGAAATTTTGCGGAGTGCTATGGGAATATGGCAAATGCATGGAAGGTATTAATTCATCTCTAAGTTATCTGGTGTAGTGGTGTCTCCTTTATCTATATCTTCGAGCATTATATAATGTGCTCAGTGCATCTTTTTCCTGTACAGGAAAAGGGGAATATCGATGTTGCTATTCGCTATTATTTAGTTGCTATCGAGGTATGTGGGCATTTCAGTTATATCTGTACTAATAAATGATCAGCTAACTTTCAGCATGATAGGACAGTAAAAAAGGAACAAGTTACACTTGCTGACTTGCTCCTCTTTACTATCCTTATGTCCCTCCCTTTCAGCAAATCATTTTCTAGGTATAATTTTAAGCTAGTTTCTAATAATTATTGAATTGTTTAATAAAGATATTCAAAATTTAGGCGGTTCCCAGGCCCTATGTAGGCTGAACCTGAATTCACCCCTGTTATAAGGCTGACTGTTATGCTGCTATGCACTATTTATTGGTTGCTGCAAGGTATTTGGAAAATCATAGTTATTATGATAGTTATAGGCTAAGGTATCCAGCCTGTGCGATTGAGCGCCAAGTCAGACTCTTATGAGAAAAGAAGGGATAGTCAAAGTTGGGTAAAGTTAAGAATTGTCCATCTTTTATTTCAACATTTGCTTTTGGTGGACAAGTATCTTGATCATTCTGACGCTACTTGGTTTTGTGTTTTCATATGGTTTCTTTGTTATTACCAATTATAGTGAGAAGTTTTGAACTAATTTCCTAGTATGTCTTCAGACATTAGGAAGCACTTACAGGAAGAAAGAATTAATGTACATACATATGAATTTCTCTAGTGTGTTGCATCACAGTACAATGATAAAATTGTTCACCAAGCAATAAATCGTTTATCATCATTATATGAGGCACACCCCTGTTCCCGCCGGCTCCTCGAGTAGATAATATTAATAATAAGCGATGTTCTAAATGCTACAGCTTGAAGTAGTCTATGATGGTTTGGAGGGCTACAATAATGTTCAGCTGTACTCTCTAATGGGTTAACTTGAAAGTTATAATTGCTTCCTTATGCTGATGAAACTGCACCGTAAATAATAGACTTGGTCTTCTCCTTCTGAAGGCACCATATGTCAATTGTGCAAGTATACGTGGTTTAACATTTTCATAATAACTTATACCATTGTTTATTTAGGAGATAGTCAAAATAATGAATCTGTAGTAATTTGATACTAGCAGAATTATTAATCTCACTAAGCTCAAGTATGATTCATGCAGCTTCGTCCCAATTTTGCGGATGCATGGTCGAACTTGGGAAGTGCTTACATGCGGAAAGGACGACTAACTGAAGCTGCTCAATGCTGTCGCCAGGCTCTTTCGTTGAACCCTCGTTTGGTCAGAAGTTTTTCCATCTCTATCTGCTGATTTATTGCTTATTTGTTTATTAACTGTATATTATTCTGTTTGGTTCTGTAGGTTGATGCTCACAGCAACCTTGGGAACTTGATGAAAGCTCAAGGATTAGTGCAAGAGGTAAGAAAATTATGACCAAAATGTTATCTCATATCCCTCTAGTCCGTTGGCCATTATATCATAAAATGTGAGTTCAATGGCATGCTTGAAAAATGGCCTCTATTCAAACTCTTATATTTTGTAGTTTGAATCTTGGTGCCTTACAAAGATCCAACTTCCAAGACCCTTGAGTGAATAATTTTTTGTTTATCTATGAGTTTGATCTTTACTTGTCGGATGTCTTCATGAGACCTTCATACATAAGTGTGAAGGGGAACTTCCATTAGGATTCTTTTTCCTTCCAAGACTAGAACAAGTCGTTTTTGTACACAACAACACCCAATCCCGTCTAAGTGGAGTATGGTGGAGGTAAGAAGCAGACAGGCACACCTCTACCTATGAGTAGAGAGATCGCCTCTAGAAAGACCTCCGGCTTTAAGACAACAGATTATAAAAAAAACTAAAGGAAAAGGAATAAAAAATTTGTAATTGAGAAGTACAAAGTGGTTAAGATATTATTAGTATAGTTTAAATTTTATTACAAAATTCATCGTTTTCATGTTTATTATAAATGTAATCTATTATTATTACTATTATTATTATTATTATATTTATTAATATTAATTTTTTAAATGTGGATTTTCTTTTAATGTTATGAGTAGTGTTAATACTATAATAATGTTATTGTTTTAATTGTTATTGTCCAAAAATATTACCAAAATTGTAATTTGACATTGTTAATATCATTATAATCCTCCATAATCTTACAATTTATTACTCTTATCATAGAAATTATACATGAATTTTCGTATTTATTATTATTATCATTTAAGTTTTTTAATGTATTTTATCTTTTAATGTTGTGAGTAATACTAATACTATAATAATGTTATTATTGTTACTGTTGTTGCCCAAAATATGACCAAAAAAATTGTAAATTTGAAAGCGTTTATGTTATAATCCTCCGTAATCTTACAATTATTATTCTTATCAAATTACAATCACACATGAATTTTCTTACGTAAAATCAACCATCACCTCGGTGGTCCACTGGATAGTCCACTTGTCCCTCGCTGGGGAGGTCAAAGGATCAAATCCTAGGGGCTTCAATCAAGGGTTGGTTAGGGGGTTGTTTCAAGAAACGGCCATGGGTAACACCGGTTAGATTGCGCATATCAGAGTCAAAGGCTCACACCATCACAAAACCCAAACATGGAAAATCCCCTTTTAGATTCTTACCTAGAATCGCGATAAAGTCTACAATATACTAATCAAACATCAAACGCCCTCGCCTAACACCTTGCCTAACGGCGTTTGAGGTCATGTCTTCGAAGAGTAAAGGGTGTTTGTCTAACGCTTACGTTTTAAAAACCTTCCTACCTGTACGGCTGTACCTCTACCCATCAACCTTAATCCTCCTTTGAGAAACCCTGTTTGAGGTGATGTCTTCGGAGAGACGAGAGTAAACACTCCTCTATACCAGTCATCAATCTATCGTCCCACCTCAGTGATTGGCGACCTCTCTTCCTTGGGCCTTCGACTATTAGAGATTGTATCCTCTATAACAAGTCATTTTTGTAGTCCTGATAAATGTTGAAAACTAAATTGTTTTTTTAATTTTTATAGGCATACAATTGCTATGTGGAGGCGCTCCGTATTCAACCAACTTTTGCCATTGCTTGGTCTAACCTTGCCGGCCTTTTTATGGAGTCGGGTGATCTCAATAGGGCACTCCAGTACTACAAGGTATATAAGTTATGGTGATTCAATTGGTCAGTTCAAGCTAAAATCTCTCTCTATGTAAAAAATGATCCAATACTTGGTTTAGTCTCTTAAAAATGCGCCAACTTGTATCAACTATTCAACCACTTGTTGAATTGTTGCCAACGGCATGCAAATTATATATCTTGTAATTTGGTTGTATTTACTCTCTATGCGGGTCATATTGCAGGAGGCAGTCAAGTTAAAACCAACATTTTCTGATGCCTATTTGAACTTGGGAAATGTGTACAAGGTGAAGCTTCTGTTGTTTGTCCGGTAGATCAAAACTCTAGAACACATTTGTCTAAAATTGGTTTACTTTGCACTTCATTATAGGCTTTGGGGATGGCACCAGAAGCTATTGTATGTTATCAGCGTGCTCTTCAGTCTAAACCAGATTATGCCATGGCTTTTGGTGAGTAACACTATAATGTTTTTTGTTCTAGTCTTCTGCAAGAACCAAACATCATTCTTTGTTGCACTTTGGCATTTTTCAGGTAATTTAGCTAGCATATATTATGAGCAAGGTAACTTAGAGATGGCAATTAACCATTATAAGCAGGCTATTGCTCGTGATACGGGATTTTTGGAAGCATATAATAATCTGGTGAGTTTGTTTCTTTTCCGTAGTAACTATATTTGTTCATCCATTCTTGTATTTGTTTTGAACTTCTCTTTGTTTATTTCTGGCTATATTATGTTCGCTAGGGAAATGCACTAAAGGATGCTGGCAAAGTTGAAGAAGCCATTCATTGCTACCGTGTATGTTATTTGGCCATTCTGCATTGGTTTTCTACTTTGATAATTTTGCCCTAGTTGTGACTGGAATAATGTTTTTGCAATTTAGCAATGCCTTTCTTTGCAACCTAGCCATCCGCAGGCTCTCACTAATCTTGGAAACATATACATGGAATGGTATGCTTTTACTATAGGCTTATGTATATATATACATATATACATATATTAACATATATATATATATATACATATATATATATATATATATATATATATATATATATATATATATTCATTCGAGAACCGTTGTTAGCGCATGAACCGCGAGAACCAATCTCAGCCGTTCTTTGGATATGGGAAGTTCATGGATGGAGAGCGTGGAGGGATAGAGTGTGGCAGAGTGCATGTGAGGAATTCATGGGTGGGCAATGAGATTGAAGTAGGGGGAATTTGACGGCTCAGATTGGTTCTCGCGGTTCTCGCACTAAGAATGGTTCTCAAATGAACTTCTTCCTATACATATATATACATATATATATACATACATACATACATACTAGTTTTTCAAGTGAAAGCAATAAGAAGTCTTTTTCTAGATAAAGTAGCTATATTTGTAAAAGTGATCCTAAATAAAAGTTTCTGATACTCAGGAATATGATGACGGCTGCTGCACAATGTTACAAGGCAACTTTAACTGTAACAACAGGACTGTCTGCTCCTTTTAACAATCTGGCAATAATATACAAGCAGCAGGTAGCAAGGATACTGTGTGTGTGTGTGTGTTTGTAAAGACGGATATACCATTGTGGTTTGTCTGAGCACTTTACCTTGTGTGTGACTGCTGGCTGATGATAAATATTTTTTAATTGGAATTGACAAACAGGGTAATTATGTGGATGCTATATCTTGCTACAACGAAGTCCTTCGAATTGATCCGTTGGCGGCTGATGGTCTTGTTAATCGTGGAAACACTTACAAGGAGATTGGAAGAGTTAATGAAGCCATTCAAGACTATTCACATGCTATTGTTATACGCCCCAACATGGCTGAAGCTCATGCGAATCTGGCTTCAGCGTATAAAGACAGGTATTTTGAGTTTTTAACGAGCGTCGAGGCATTTTTAAATTGATCATGATTCACTTTGAGAACACCCTCCCTTGTAATTTGTAGTGGACATGTAGAAGCGGCTATTAAAAGCTACAGGCAAGCATTGACAATACGTCCTGATTTCCCCGAAGCAACTTGTAATTTGCTGCACACATTACAGGTATATCCAAGACCAATATGACTTGCCACCTTATAAAATTAAAATAAGATTCCCTTTTCTGCTTCATTAGATATATACTTTTATTTGAGAGTTTTGTCTCTGACTCTGACACTTGGGATTTTTTTTCTTTTGCTAGTGCGTATGTGACTGGGATGACAGGAAAAGAATGTTTCTTGAAGTTGAAAGTATACTTCACAGACAGATCAAGGTTTTGATAGTATCTGATTTTCTTTTTCAACAACCTCGTAATTTAATAGCCCCTTGGTCCTCTTACAACATAGTTCTAATGCACTAATTATTTCCATGCAGATGTCAGTTATTCCTAGTGTGCAACCTTTCCATGCAATTGCATATCCCCTTGATCCAATGCTTGCACTTGAAATCAGGTATGTTTAGTAGTTCACATGAGAGCTGGGATCATGAATGACTTTAGATAATTCTAATTATATAATTTTTCCTTTTTGTAGCCGCAAGTATGCTGCACATTGTTCTGTCATTGCAGGCCGATATTCTCTTCCTGCTTTCAACCACCCCCTTCCATTGCCAATAAAAAGTACAGGGGGTAATAATCGGCTGAAAATCGGGTAGACATATAAGTTGTTCTTATTTATAATATCTCTTGGTATGTGGGTTGGAAACAAAGGTTTGGCTTACTGGATTGCTGCTCCTGCTGCTTGTGTAGATATGTCAGCAGCGATTTTGGAAACCATCCACTGTCACATTTGATGGGATCTGTATTTGGCATGCATAATAAAGAAGACGTTGAGGTTTGGTGTATTTATTTTTTAAGTTGTGATGTTAGATTCTCGTCAAGTTCTGGTTTGAGATAAATAACATTTTTAAAAATTAGGTCTTCTGCTATGCTTTGAGTCCAAATGATGGGACTGAATGGAGGCTTCGTATTCAATCAGAAGCAGAACACTTTAAAGATGTGTCAGCAATGACATCTGATATGATCGCAAGGCTGATAAATGAAGATCAGATACAAATACTCATTAATCTCAATGGTTATACCAAGGTACAGTTAAATTATACCATCATGTCATCACTATGCCCTTTGCATTATATACAATAAAAATTCTTTTCTCTTTTTCCTTTGGTTTAGTTTAGTTTCCTGGTCATGATTTATGAAATGATAACTTCTTTATACTGTTATTCCAGGGGGCTAGAAATGAAATCTTTGCTCTGCAGCCTGCTCCCATTCAGGTCTCATATATGGGATTTCCTGGTACAACTGGTGCTAGTTACATACAGTATTTGGTCACGGATGAAGTAAGGTTTTTTTTTTTTTTTTAAATATCTTTATCTCTTTGTTCACCTCTCTAGTTTTGTACTGAAATCTCTGGATTGCTTTGCAGTTTGTCTCTCCTTTTCGGTTTGCTCATATTTACTCTGAGAAGCTTGTGCATCTCCCTCATTGTTACTTTGTGAATGATTACAAACAGGTAGCTTTCTCACTGCAGACATTTTTAGATTACTTTTATTAAATATATTCATATGCTTGTGTATTCTAACTACTAATTTTGTTAATGTTGGCTTTAGAAAAACCTTGATGTACTGGATCTAAGCTGTCAGCCTAAGCGGTCTGCTTATGGGTTGCCAGAGAACAAATTTATATTTGCTTGTTTTAATCAGCTTTACAAGATGGATCCGGAAATCTTTATGACTTGGTATGATGTGGATGTATGTTGACTGCAATTGCCACTTGTTTTTAAAACATTATAGTGCTTTACTCTTCTGACGTGATAATTTCAGGTGTAATATTCTAAAGCGTGTTCCCAATAGCGCACTTTGGCTTCTTAGATTTCCAGCTGCTGGTGAAATGAGACTTCGTGCCTGTATGTGATTATTTTTTTTATACACTATTTTATTTAAAAGGCAGGCTTTATAAGAATAAGCTAAATCATGTTTGTTTCTGTAGATGCCGCAGCACAGGGTGTGCAGCCAGATCAGATTATTTTCACCGATGTTGCTATGAAGAATGAACACATCAGACGCAGTTCTTTGGCAGACCTTTGCCTCGACACGTATGCTATGCAAACCCCTATTCTCTAAGGCATTGGTTTATTAACTTTTTTTATTACTGATTCTTTCTTATAAGCAACAGCAATTCAGCAAATCCTTATCTAAATTCCTTAATTGCTAATACCTATTTATTTTCTTGGAGTAGGCCGTTATGCAATGCACACACAACAGGCACTGATGTACTCTGGGCTGGTCTGCCAATGATAACCCTTCCCCTTGAGAAAATGGCAACTAGAGTTGCTGGTTCACTCTGCCTAGCCACTGGTGTCGGTGAGGAGATGATTGTCAACAGGTAGGTGATCCAATTTCAATATCTAATAGTAAATTACGAATTTTTGGTATTCATCCTACATTTTTTGAACCTATGGTTTTTCAATTTATAACACCATTGTTTCTTGATTTTGTGTATTATGTTTCTCATAAACCTCTAAAACTGACTATCCTATTCGTTTAGTTATAGTTTCCCTCTACATTTTGTAATTAACCTTGTGTCCTTTTTTCTTCTTCTTCTTTGCAATGAAGTATGAAGGAGTATGAAGATAGGGCAGTGTATCTAGCTTTAAACCGCTCAAAGCTTCAAGATCTGACAAACAAACTTAAGGCATCACGCCTAAGTTGTCCTCTGTTTGATACGTCACGTTGGGTAAGCTCATATATCTTCATTGCAGTCTCGATGATGTTGCTGTTCATACCTTATATTTTTCTAGTGGGTTCTGAATATTGGAGTCTAAAATTACAAAATTCATTTGTTTTCATGTGAATGTTAATCTGCTAGGTGAAAAATCTGGAAAGATCCTACTTTAAGATGTGGAATCTGCACTGCTCTGGGCAACAACCTCAGCACTTCAAAGTGACTGAGAACGATTCTGAGTATCCTTATGATCATTAGCTGTAGGTGAGCATGAGATGAGGGAGGGCGGGCGGCTGTGTTGACTAGCATCAGATACTGTAAATCATAACTATGATATTGTGGCTATTTAGGATAAACGTGAGACAAATGGTATCTAAAGATGGTTTGTAGTATGAAGAGATAACATGTGATGTGTTAATGTTATACCTTTTGTCTTGTCATTATCAAAATTCGAGCCGGCTGTTGGTGGAAGCGAAGTTTATATCCCCCTTGCACTTTGCATCAAGCATTGCGAAGTATTGGTGTTTTCCGGTGTTTTTTTCTTTGTGTTCTCATGCTTCTTATGAGCAGTTAGATCTTTTGTATCTTAGGAAATGCCTAAGACCCACAAGCTTCAGGCAACATGGTAGGTGGTCTTCAAACTCACCCTTCTTGATCCGATCTGGTATCATCTTGCTATGCTAGATTTGTAAATTAAAGAACCGCAAACGATCTATTTAGATTTTTATGAGCAGTTAGATTTTTAATCATCTAACAAATTTACACGCTTGATGACCTATAACGGTAAATTTTATCTATTCTTATTTTGATAGTTGCCACTGGATCTAATGTATCAAAATAACTTGGATTTATATGAACACTCTCATGTACTACCTTCAAGTTTAAACTTTAAAATTTCCATGAATTTGTAATACATTATAGTCTTTGATATGAATGTGAAAAAAAATATATGGAGATAGATATTAGGACATTTGACTAAAATGTTTTAATCCTAATATGATGTAATTGTCAAGATAAAAATAATCTCGAATCTCAACAACCAAACCAAATGCTGTATGTATTCAAATGAAGTCGAAAAGATCTAACACGCATGGATGTGAGAATTTAAATATGGGCGTATTTTATAGATAACTCTTGTGCCGTGTTCGGTTGGTGGGATCTAAATGGAGAATTCCTTAACTGTCTTGTTTTGTGAAGTTTTGTCTTTAAATTGGATTTGCTAAGAGTACATGGAGTGAGAGTGGGGTGGGGTGCCACACCATGAAGGTGTGGTGGAAAGATGCATATGTTTTTTTTTATCGGTAAATGGGGACACTTCCCCGTCTCTCCAGTGTGGGTTCAAATTACTTGGTGGCGGGTTTTCAACCGCCCCTCGTTATTTGGCTTTAACCAAAGTTCGAGCACCACACATTCACTCCATGAAAGAAACCCCTAAGGAAAAACCCCCAACCCATTGTATGCAGCAGGATTTGATCCCCCAACCTTGTGCGAGGAAGGGGCGCCTTACCAAATGGGCTAAACCCCATTGGCGGAAAGATGCATATGCTAATTACCCCTTGCTAAAAAGCAACATGGTGAGTTAACGGTGGACCCAAATCAAGTTTATCACTTTTTCATTTTTTTATTTTTTATTAGTTAGTAAGTATTTAAGTAGGTCACGGAATTTAATGTGATGAATAGTGACAAGTACGAAACTGAGTGGTGGATTGAGTGGTATGAGAAAAAAAAACGGATGTCACGATGTGATGGTATGATTGAATGTTACCACACCCACCACTCTAAGTCCCATGAATTTCACCACCATTAGCATTAAGATTGTACAAACCCTTCTCTTAACAAAAGGAATTGGCAAATCCTTCAAACAAAGAGTTCACTAACTCAGAGTATTTGCATCCCTCATATTCACCACACTGTCACGTCAACTTGGTGGTACTGAAATTGACAACATTAATATTTTGGGTACCTCAAGATATCTTGTTAGCAACTTGGTGGTACTGAAATTGAACCCTACAATTGATTCCCCTTTCTTATGAGATGCATGAAGCTGCTTTCTCACTTGGGACGCTAGCGACTGGAATTTATCATACCAATAAATTTTACTTACTCTTCTGATTAATAATCTTGATCTATTTATGGAAGAAAGAAGATATATATACCTTGCCTAACTCGACTCCCCATTGATCAAAAGAGTTGATTCCCCAAACGAAACCTTCCACAGCAATCTTGTGCTCATAGATAGCTAGCAACTGAAACACACGGGAGTCGTAAGATGATGTCAGCAATCCTGTGCTCATAAATTTGACTAAAGGTTGGTTTATTAATAGGTCAAACCTGTCCAATTCTATAAGCATCCAATGATGGAAGCAAAAGGCTAACGGATGGCCTATCAACAGACCTTCACTAGGAATAGGCCATCCGTTAGCCTTTTGCTTCCATCATTGGATGCTTATAGAATTGGACAGGTTTGACCTATTAATAAACCAGCCTTTAGTCAAATTTATGAGCACAGGATTGCTGACATCATCTTACGACTCCCGTCTGCTTCAGTTGCTAGCTATCTATGAGCACAGGATTGCTGTGGAAGGTATCGTTTGGGGAATCAACTCTTTTGATCAATGGGGAGTCAAGTTAGGCAAGGTATATATATATAGAGGAGGGTTCATGCGAGAACCGTTGTTAGTGCGAGAACCGCGAGAACCAATCTCAGCCGTTCCTTAGATATGGGAAGTTAAACGGATGGAGAGCGTGGAGGGATAGAGTGTGGTAGGATGCATGTGAGGAATTCATAGGTGGACAATGACATTGAAGGAGGGGGAATTGGACGGTTCAGATTGGTTCTCGCGGTTCTCGCACTAAGAATGATTCTCGCATGAACTTTTTCCTATATATATATATATATCTTCTTTCTTCCATAAATAGATCAAGATTATTAATCAGAAGAGTAAGTAAATTTCATTGGTATGATAAATTCCAGTCGCTAGCATCCCAAGTGAGAAAGCAGCTTCATGCATCTCGTAAGAAAGGTGAATCAGTTGAAGGGTTCAATTTCAGTACCACCAAGTTGCTAACAAGATATCTTGAATACGTACAGCATTTGGTTTGGTTGTTGAGATTCGAGATTATTTTTATCTTGACAACATTAATATTTACATCATATTAAGATTAGAACATTTTAATCAAATGTCCTAATATCTATCTCCATATATTTTTTTCTCATTCATATCAAAGACTATAATGTATTACAAATTCATTGAAACTTTAAAGCTTAAACTTGAAGGTAGTACATGAGAGTGTTCATATAACTCCAAGTCATTTTGATACATTAGATCCAGTGGTGACTCTCAAAATAAGAATTGATAAAAAGGCTGTAAACGAACCGAACGAACACGAACGGGGCTTGTTCGTGTTCGTTCGTTTAACTTTAGCCTAACAAATAAACGAACACGAACGGATAAACGAACGGATTTCGGTGTTCGTGTTCGTTCGTTTAACTTTAGCCGAACAAATAAACGAACACGGACGATAAACGAACGAGCATGTGTGCTCGATTGTTTAAAAGATTGCTTAGTTCGTGTACATTTTTGCTCGTTCGTTTAAATGATAAACAAACGTAAACGAAGGAACAAACACTATAATACAAATCCAACACTATTAAACACAAATAAACCCTATATCTAAACACACACATATAATGAAAATATATATATATCTATATAAACGAACGGATAAACGAACTTCACGAACATAAATGAACAAACGAGAGCTCTGTTCGAGTTCGTTCGTTTGATTAAACGAACGGAAAATCTTGTTCATATTCGTTCGTTTAATAAACAAAAGAACATAAACGAACTTGCCGCCAAACAACTTCATGAACATGAACGTTCGGTTCGTTTACAGCCCTCATAAAATTTACCATTATAGGTCATTTAGCATGTAAGTTTACTAGATTATTAAAATTTTACTTCAAAAAAGTTGAATCGTTCTTTAATTCACGAATCTAGCATAGCAAGATGTTACCAGATCGGATCAACAAGGGTGAGTTTGAAGACCACCTACCATGTTGGCTGAAGCTTTGTGGATCTTAGGCATTTCCTAAGATATAAAGATCTAAATGCTCATAAGAAGCATGAGAACACAAAGAAAAAACACCAGAAAACACCAATAACTTTGCAATGCTTGATGCAAAGTGCAAGGGGGATATAACATTAACACATCACATGTTATCTCTTCATACTACAAACCATCTTTAGATACCATTTGTCTCACATTTATCCTAAATAGCCACAATATCATAATTATGATTTACAGTATCTGATGCTAGTCAACACTACAACTAATGATCATAAGGATACTCAGAATCGTTCTCCGACACTTTGAAGTGCTGAGGTTGTTTCCCAGAGCAGTGCAGATTCCACATCTTAAAGTAGGATCTTTCCAGATTTTTCACCTACCAGATTAACATTCACATGAAAACAAATGAATTTTGTAATTTTAGACTCCAATATTCAGAACCCACTAGAAAAATATAAGGTATGAACAGCAACATCATCGAGACTGCAATGAAGATATATGAGCTTACCCAACGTGATGTATCAAACAGAGGACAACTTAGGCGTGATGCCTTAAGTTTGTTAGTCAGATCTTGAAGCTTTGAGCGGTTTAAAGCTAGATACACTGCCCTATCTTCATACTCCTTCATACTTCATTGCAAGAAGAAGAAAAAAGGACACAAGGTTAATTACAAAATGTAGAGGGAAACTATAACTAAACGAATAGGATAGTCAGTTTTAGAGGTTTATGAGAAACATAATACACAAAATCAAGAAACAATGGTTATAAAGATTTCCGGATCCATCTTGTAAAGCTGATTAAAAAAAGCAAATATAAATTTGTTCTCTGGCAATCCATAAGCAGACCGCTTAGGCTGACAGCTTAGATCCAGTACATCAAGGTTTTTCTAAAGCTAACATTAACAAAATTAGTAGTTAGAATACACAAGCATATGAATATATTTAATAAAAGTAATCTAAAAATGTCTGCAGTGAGAAAGCTACCTGTTTGTAATCATTCACAAAGTAACAATGAGGGAGATGCACAAGCTTCTCAGAGTATATATGAGCAAACCGAAAAGGAGAGACAAACTGCAAAGCAATCCAGAAATTTCAGTACAAAACTAGAGAGGTGAACAAAGACATAAATTTAACTGTACCTTGGTATAACCATTGAGATTAATGAGTATTTGTATCTGATCTTCATTAATCAGCCTTGCGATCATATCAGATGTCATTGCTGGCACATCTTTAAAGTGTTCTGCTTCCGATTGAATACGAAGCCTCCATTCAGTCCCATCATTTGGACTCAAAGCATAGCAGAAGACCTAAGTTATAAAAATGTTATTTATCTCAATCCAGAACTTGATGAGAATCAAACTTCACAACTTAAAATATAATTACAGCAAACCTCAACGTTTTCTTTATTATGCATGCCAAATACAGATCCCATCAAATGTGACAGTGGATGGTTTCCAAAATCGCTGCTGACATATCTACACACGCAGCAGGAGCAGTAATCTAGTAAGCCAAACCTTTGTTTCCAACCCACATACCAAGAGATATTAAAAATAAGAACAACTTATATGTCTACCCGATTTTCAGCCGATTATTACCCCCTGTACTTTTTATTGGCAATGGAAGGGGGTGGTTGAAAGCAGGAAGAGAATATCGGCCTGCAATGACAGAACAATGTGCAGCATACTTGCGGCTACAAAAAGAAAATATTATATAATTAGAATTTTTTAAAGGTCATTCATGATCCCAGCTCTCATGTAAACTACTAAACATACCTGATTTCAAGTGCAAGCATTGGATCAAGAGGATATGCAATTGTGGAAAGGTTGCACACTAGGAATAACTGACATCTGCATGGAAATAACTAGTGCATTAGAACTATCAAAACCTTGATCTGTCTGTGAAGTATACTTTCAACTTCAAGAAACATTCTTTTCCTGTCATCCCAGTCACATACGCACTAGCAAAAGAAAAAAAAAATCCCAAGTGTCATTGACAAAACTCTCCAATAAACTTATATATCTAATGAAGCAGAAAAGGGAATCTTATTTTTATTTTATAAGGTGGCAAGTCATATTGGGGTTGGATATACCTGTAATGTGTGCAGAAAATTACAAGTTGCTTCGGGGAAATCAGGACGTATTGTCAATGCTTTCCTGTAGCTTTTAATAGCCACTTCTACATGTCCGCTACAACTTACAAGGGAGGGTGTTCACAAAGTGAATCATGATCGATTTAAAAATGCCTCGACGCTCGTTATAAACTCAAAATACCTGTCTTTATACGCTGAAGCCAGATTCGCATGAGCTTCAGCCATGTTGGGGCGTATAACAATAGCATGTGAATAGTCTTGAATGGCTTCATTAACTCTTCCAATCTCCTTGTAAGTGTTTCCACGATTAACAAGACCATCAGCCGCCAACGGATCAATTCGAAGGACTTCGTTGTAGCAAGATATAGCATCCACATAATTACCCTGTTTGTCAATTCCAGTTAAAGAATATTTATCATCAGCCAGCAGTCACACACAAGGTAAAGTGCTCAGACAAACCACAATCAGTGGCGGACCTAGGATTTCTGGGGACCGGTGGCACCATAATTTGGCAAAAATAAAACTAATTAAGATTACGAGTGTTGTTCGGGTTTTTATTTCGGGTTCGGGTTAATCGGGTCAAGTTAATGACGAAAACATAAATAACGACTACAAAAAATTAAAAATAACGATATATTAAATAAAGTACAAAAGTCTAGAAGTTACCTTTTACAAATATTCTTTTCGTTCTTTTTGTTGAAATCGTGCAATTACGGCTTCATTCGTCACATTGTGAAGAGCTTCTTTTTCTACCCCGCAAATAAGACAATCACTCAAGAAATCATCACCAATCCGGTTACGCAAGTCCGACTTTATAATCTTCATTTTGGAGAAGCATCGTTCAACCGTTGCAGTTGCGACGGGCAAAACTAAAACTAACTTTATTAACCGATAAACACAAGGAAAGTTAATATGTTTATCGGTTTCCACCATCAATCTTGCAAGCTCGGAAATGCTTTTCAAGTTAGCATAATCTTCATCTTTAGTTACAATTTCATGATATACGTCTATTTCTAGCTCAAGATGAATTCTTTCCACGGCATCAAAGTCACAAGGATACATTTCACTCAACTTCATTATCTTTGATGCATCAAAGAATTTAAAAGAACCAAACGGGCTCAAAGCGGACATGTTATCAAGTAATTCGGTTGATATCTCGTTAAAACGGTCGCCAAACTCTTGAATTAGCATATCCAAAACCGTGTTGAAAACATCAACCTCATAGTAATGTCGGTTTGTGATGTTAGTCTTCCGGTTTCTTGAATTGACATAATGTTCTTCCATATTCAATATATCAAGATTATGTTTTTCACAAAATCTAGATATAACTTCAAAAAGTTCAACAAACCCATTTTCTCTAAAAATTTGCAATGATGTTTTGGTTCCTTTGATATACTTTGTTGCATCTACTACATCTTGATCTTTTTTTTGAAGAACTTTTGACAAAACATTTGTGATTCCTAAGATATGCAACATCAAATGCAAGTAGAAAACAAAGTCAAAAGTGTGAAAGTAGTTAAGAATACCAGCTGCTTGTCGTCGGTTCAAAGGATTATCCCCTTCCATTTGCACATATTCAAGAACCGAGATAACTTCCGGAAACAAAGAAACCAAACTCGTCAATGTCTTGTGATGTGAACCCCATCGCGTATCTCCGGCTCGTAGCAAAGATTGCTCTTGGTTTAACCCTTTACCCGTTTCAATTTCTCCCTTTCCAATTTCTTCTTCCAATCTTCTTTTATGTCCTTCACGAATCATGTCTTTTCTTTTGCAAGAAGCACAAACTACATTCAAAGTTGTCGATAACATATCAAAGAAATTTCCGACACCATTATGGTGTTTTGCAACCGCCACAACTACTAGTTGAAGTTGGTGAGCAAAACAATGAACATAATATGCCGAGCTATTTTCCTTCAAGATCATAGCTTTCAAGCCATTAAACTCACCACGCATATTACTTGCTCCATCATATCCTTGACCTCTAAGTTGTTTCAAGCTCAATCGATGTTTAGCAAACAACTTGTCGATGGAAGCTTTAAGAGTCAAGGAAGATGTATCCGTCACATGAACAAGACCAATAAACCTCTCTTTAACAAGGGCACGTGCATCAACATATCTTACCACCACTGCCATTTGTTCTTTTCTAGACACATCACTAGACTCGTCAACCAACAAGGAAAACACACCATTACCCATTTCATCAAAAATTTCTTTGAGTACCTCTTCGGAAAAACACTGAACAATTTCTTTTTGAATCTTAGGAGAAATCATTTGATGGTTTTTAGGAGCCTTTCCTAATGTAACATTAGCAATACCCTCATTTAGTTTTCCCGCAAACTTTAATACTTCTAAAAAATTTCCTCTATTCAAAGAGCTTTCGGACTCATCATGACCACGAAATGGTAATTCACAATTCAACAATAGTCTACAAACTTCAATTGAAGCAGTCAATCGAACACGATATTGTTCCTTTGAAGCTTCACTTTGCTTATGGAATGCGCTAGATATAGACCGACTTTCTTTCTTTAAGTTTTCACATTTTTGAAAGGCTTTGTTGTGAAAACTATTAACTTCTCCAACATGAAGATCAAATCTATCTTTTTTACCCCAACTATTAAAACCACCCGTAACAAATACATCATTCCCAATGTTATCTCTAAGTAGATAACACCACAAACAATAAGCTTTATCCGATTTCGTCGTGTTGGTTAGGATGGTATTCGGTTATTTTTGGTCTATCCACGGGATCCCAAGGAAGAGAGTTTATATCAATAATAACCGGATTTGAATAATTGGTTTGTGGGCTTGAAGATCCTTCACTAGTACCACTAAATGCCCTTTTCTTACCAAGGCTACCAAAAAACCTTTCCATGGATCATGCCTCAAGCAATTAGCAATATCTACAAATCAACTAACAAGTTTTAATCAACTAACAATTCAAAATTTTAAAAATTAGAGCAAATAAACAAGTTTTAATCAACTAACAAAGTAACAAGTTTCAATCAACTAACATTCTAACAATTCAAAATTTTAAAAATTAGAGCAAAAAAAACAAGTTTTAATCAACTAACAAGTTTCAATCAACAAGTTTTAATCAACTAACAATTCAAAATTTTAAAAATTAGAGCAAAAAAACAAGTTTTAATAAATTTAGGGTAAAAAAACTTACTTTGAGAAGAATCACAGCTGAGCCGGCGAGGGGAAAGGCAGGCCGCAGGCGCAAGTTGGGGCGGCGAGGCGACCTGGAGACAGCGGCCGGTGACGGCGTCCGGCGACGGCTCACGGCGAGGCGACGGCAGAACCTCGGTAGAAAGGGCGGCAGTAGCGACAGTCGACAGAAGGGAAGGGCTGGACGGCTGGTCGTTTTTTTTTATGGTCAAAATGTCAAATGTTGTTCCCTTCATCCCTTGCAAAGTTTTAGAAGTAGCTATGGGCTTGGCCAAGGCCTAAGGCTTTCATGTAATCTTGAGCCCAATGCACACAAACCTCTAAAATTAGCCCATTTTCTATTTTTATAACTATTAGTCTATTTTTATAAAATTATAATGTTATAATATTTTAAGGTATATAAAATACAAGATTAAAATTTATTAAACTTATATATATATTTTTTAGTTTTGGTAGGTTATGGTTGTATTTAAAAAATCACTGGGTGCACCCCGAAAATTTACCGGTAGCACCGTCTAAAAAAATCGATACTCAACACTACGAACTGAAAAAAGACCGGTGTCCCGTGCCCCCCCCCCCCCCCCCCCCCCCCCGTCCTACACAGGTCCGCCCCTGACCACAATGGTATATCCGTCTTTACAAAAACACACACACACACACACAGTATCCTTGCTACCTGCTGCTTGTATATTATTGCCAGATTGTTAAAAGGAGCAGACAATCCTGTTGTTACAGTTAAAGTTGCCTTGTAACATTGTGCAGAAGCCGTCATCATATTCCTGAGTATCAGAAACTTTTATTTAGGGACACTTTTACAAATATAGCTACTTTATCTAGAAAAAGACTTCTTATTTCTTTCACTTGAAAAACTAGTATATCATACAGGGACGGTTTAAACGAGAACCGTTTTGCGTACGAGAACTGCAAGAACCAATTATAACCATTGATCAAAGAGATAGAGGGTTGAGATTAAAGAGTTGTTAATGGATAACCTTAAACTAATCAAGCCTATCCTTAATTAACTAAGGTTAGTTTGGAAATTTTTACATTATCCCACATATTTTAAACTAATATATACATCAAACGGAAATGTGTCAAATTACGAAAATTATACCAAATTAACGAGAAAATTATGATCTTTAATTTGAGACCGGTCTTGATATATTTTTTAAAATTTTTTTTTGTGTGTTTGTTTGGTTTTTTTTCCAGTACAGTTTGCCGTTTGCACTAGTGCAAATTTTGCGCAAGTGCAAATTTGCACATGTTGCACAGATTCACCTAGTTTTTTTCCGGTACAGATGTAAATATGTTTTGCAAAAGTGCAAATTTCGCACATGATGCACATATTCACCTAGTTTATTCAGCACAAATGTAAATATGCACTAGTGCAAAGTGTAAATTTTGCATTTGTGCACAGTCGAGCTGTACTGAAAAAAAAAACTCAGCAAACATGACTTTTTTTTCTTTAAAAAAACTATGTCATGACCGGTCTCAAATTAAAGAACATAATTTTCTCGTTAATTTGGTATATTTTTCGTAATTTAATCCTTCTCGTTTGATGGATATGTTAGTTCATACTACCATTTCCTATTTAATTTAAATAAAAAAGACAGAAAATTAAATGATTGGCCAGAAATGGTTCTCGCAGTTCTCGTACGAAAAACAGTTCTCGTTTGAACCGCACCTATATATATGATATGACAAAAGTTCAAACGAGAACTGTTTTTCGAACGAGAACTGCGAGAACCAATCTGAGACGTCAAATTCTCTCTCCTTTAATGTCATTGCCCACCCATGAATTCCTCACATGTACCCTCCCACACTTGATCTACCCACGTTTTACATCCACGAAGTCAAATTACCAAATCAACGGCTAAGATTGATTCTCGCAGTTCTCGTACGAAAAATCGTTAGTGATTTGAACTTTCAACCTAAATATTCATAAAGTATAAAATTATAAAAACCCAAAGAAACGAGCTAAGGCTATTTCAGAAGAACCCGTGTTTGAGAGAGCGTTTGTGAACTTGTTTGATTCAGACTTGAGCTCCAAAGCAAGTTAACAATGGCGACCAAAGTACTGATGGTGAGAGAATCCCGAATCCGCCCTGCTCTTTTTGTGTTTTTAGACTTTCAGCTATTTTTTTAGTTGTTCTATTTCGTTTTGATTAGGTTGCGGAGAAGCCGAGTATCGCTCTTTCCATTGCTACAGCAGTCTCCGGTGGTCGAGTAAATCCTTCAAACTCCTTTCCTACCTTTTCTATCATACTAGTGATTTTCGTAACTTTGAAGTCGACATTGTTGCAGTTTCTGATGGCTACTTTAAACTATACAACATATATTATCAATTGAAATTGTTTGATGTTTTCATTAATAATTGCTCAAACTTATGTTGATAGAAATCTAAGGAATTCAGTTTATTCGAGTGAATTAACGTTATACCAAGTAAACCTTCATTGCTGTGGTGTTTGAGTGTAATTTGTTAAGATCACTAAGAAACAAGTAAACAACTAGCAAATTTTTAATATTTAAATGAAACCATGAGGAACCTTTTGATTTTACCTCTTTTGTGTTTCTTATTTTTGATGTTCTTCTATATAGATGCAATTTGGTATGAAGTTTATTGCCTTTTGGTTAGTATTTCCAGGGAGGGATTCACTAATGCCATCTTTAGATTTGGAGCATTTGTGTTGGTAAGGAGCTCACAGCTGGATCGTAAATACCTGAATTTAAATAGAAAGTCGATTCACAACCAGGCAAATTACTAACACCAAATCCTTGATACAGTCACACCACAAGAATAGGAATTAGTATTCCCAGATCACCTCCTAACTTAGCCCACAAATTAGGATAGCAGGGAAGAAAGAAAACCTCCACGAATGGAAGGAATCTGATTTTATTGATTCAAGTAAAAAGTGGGTCTCCCTTCACGTTTTCCAGTACATAAGAAAAGAAGAATAACCAACCAAACACTACTTCCCACGTTGTCCTATACTAAAGGAAATAACCAACAAACAATTGACACTTTCAGCACTAACATAAAGAAACAAATACTCACTGGAAATAAAGAAAATAAACGTGGGAAATTAAAAGAACTCTAGCAAATACTAAATACTGGACGATGTTAAATGGACTAAGTTGATCCATTGCTGGGCTGGGCCTGTGGTTACAATCTGTTGGGTCTGATCCGGTAGTCCGCCATCATCCTCCCCTGCTTCAGAAAAGTTTGACCTCAAACTTGGAAGAGGTTCATCCGGGTCATAATAAGGCTGAAGATCAGCTACGTTGATGGTAGCTGAGACAGAAGAAGTGCCCGAGAGATCGACTTTATAGGCATTGTCATTCACTTTGGCAAGAATCTTAAATGGACCATCAGCTCGTGGACTTAGTTTAGAACGACGCTTAGTAGGAAATCGTTCCTTCCGATAGTGCAGCCACACCAGGTCACCCGGTTTAAAAAGAACGTGCTTCCGATGTTTGTCACGACGATATTTGATAAGCTCATTTGTCTTTGTAATCTTATCATGGATTTGTTGATGCAAACCCTTTATATTAGCTGCAAGATCACTAGCCTCCTTGCTGAACTTGGTAGAAGTGTCTAATGTGGTAAGGTCGAGTGGAGTGATCGGATTTGTCCCATAGACGGCCATGAAAGGACTAACACCGGTTGTTTTGCTGGGGGCGCGATTGTACGCGAACTCAGCTCGAGGTAATAATTCCTCCCATTGCTTCAAATTGTGTGAAATAAGAGCTCGAAGTAAGGATCCCAAGGTACGGTTAGTGACTTCAGTTTGGCCATCAGTTTGTGGATGGCTTGATGTGCTAAATTTGAGTTTGGTTCCCAGCTTCCTCCACAAAGTCATCTAGAAATGACTTAAAAATTTAACATTACGATCACTAACCATGGTTTTTGGTACTCCATGGAGGCGAACAATTTCTTTAAAATATAGATTTGCAATCTGGACAGCATCGAAAGTAGTGTGACAGGCTACAAAATGAGCCATCTTGGAGAAACGGTCGACCACAACCATGATCGAATCCTTGTGGTGTTGAGTACGTGGTAGACCGGTAATAAAATCAAGGCTTTCATCTTCCCAAGGGGCGACTGGAACTGGAAGAGGCATATATAACCCATGGGGGTTTGACTGTCCCTTGGCCTTGTGACACTGCAGCCATCTTTTGACATAATGTTCGACATCTCGTGTTAAGCGTGGCCAAAAGAAGTTGCTGCGCAGAATTTGTGTTGTCTTATCAACGCCTAGATGACCACCTAATCCCCCTTCATGAGCCTCTTGAATGATAACCACGCGAAGGCTATGCCGGGGCACGCACAGCTGCTGATTTCGGAACAGAAAACCGTCAGAAATGTGGAATTTTCCTGTCGCATGAGTCTGACACTGGTGGTATATCTCACTGAAGTCGGGATCCAAGGGATATTCCTGTGGCAAAAGTTCAAACCCAATAATCTTTGGTTTGAGTGAAGTGAGAAAAGAATACTTACGAGACAAAGCATCAACTCCTTTGTTGAATTTGCCTGACTTGTGTTTGATAATAAAAGTGAAGGCTTGAAAGAATTCAACCCACTTGGCGTGACGGGGCTGTAGCTTGTGCTGCCCTTGTATGTATTTCAATGCTTCATGATCAGAATGCAAGATGAATTCCTTTGAAATGAGATAATGCTGCCAATGATCCAAAGCTCGAATTAAAGCATAAAACTCCTTATCATACGTTGAGTATTTGCGATTGGCGTCGTTGAGTTTTTCGCTGAAATATGCAATGGGTCGACTCAGCTGGGATAAAACAGCACCAATTCCGATGCCCGAAGCATCACATTCGACTTCAAATACTTCCTGAAAATTGGTTAGTGCTAGCACAGGGGTGGAAGTTAACTGCTGTTTGATCTCGAGAGTCGAGGAAGGCTTGCTGAGCTTGCGGTGTCCAGTTGAAGGTCTTGAACCTTGTAATCTCAGTCATTGGGGCCACGAGAGTACTGAAATTTTTAATAAACCACCTGTAGAAGGATGCAAGACCATGGAAACTACGCACTTGCTGGATAGATTGAGGTACCGGCCAGTCACGGATTGCTTGGACTTTCTTATCATCAACCTGTATACCCTGTGCAGAGACAATATAGCCCAGAAATGACACTTGATCAGTTAAGAATTCACATTTAGCTAGGTTCCCGTATAACTTTTCTTTAGCAAGAACATTAAACAATTCTAGTAAATGTGACTGATGCTCTTCAGGGTTCCGACTATACACAAGGATATCGTCAAAATAGACAACAATAAAACGCCCCAAAAACGACTTTAACACACTGTTCATCAGCTGCATGAAAGTGCTCGGTGCGTTTGACAACCCAAAAGGCATAACGAGCCATTCGTACAATCCTTCTTTGGTTTTGAAAGCGGTTTTCCATTCATCTCCTTCGAAAATACGAATTTGATGATAGCCACTTTGCAGGTCAATTTTAGAGAACACGGCTGACCCATGTAATTCATCCAATAGATCGTTCAGGCGTGGTATAGGGATCCGGTATTTGATTGTAATTCGATTGATCGATCGGCTGTCCATACACATCCGCCACTCCCCGTTTTTCTTTGGTACAAGTAAGGTGGGAACAGCACACGGACTAAGCGATTCTCGAATCAGTCCCTTCTCCAACAGTTTGTCGACTTGATGCCTGATCTCAACGGTTTCTTGTGGATTGGCTCGATAAGCGGGTTTGTTTGGTAGTACCGACCCTGGTATGAAATCAATCTTGTGTTGGATGGACCGTTTCGGTGGCAATCCAGGGGGAATCTCGGCGGGAAAAACTTGAGAGTAAGAATTCAGCAAGTGTTGAATAAGAGGAGATATAGCAGGCTGTGGTTTGTTCACATCTTCATCAGTTCCCAATAAAAGAAACTCCTTGATCTGTTGATACTCATGTTGCTCAGACTGTAAAATTGTACTCAAAGTTGTGGTGGGTGTTGGTTTATCAGTGAGGGGAATAAGGGGGGTTAAGGTAATCTTATTATTGTGAACAAACGAGTAGGTGTTGCGATAACCATCATGTACCACGCGTCTATCGAACTGCCAGGGACGCCCCAGTAATATGTGACACGTGTCCATGGGTATGACGTCGCACCACAACTCATCAGAGTAATGTTTTCCAATACTGAAAGATAACAAAACTCGATGAGAGACACGTATTCCTTTTCCTTGATTAAGCCACTGAAATACTGAATTACGTAAGGAGAAGGGTGGGGTTGAGTGGGTAGTTCCAATTTTGACACTAGCGTTTGAGAGGCCACATTAGTACAGCTACCCCCATCAATAATGACAGTACATACCTTCTGAGCAACAGTACAACGAGTGTGAAAGATTGATTCTCGTTGAAGTTCTGCCTCACGAACAGGAGTGGTATTGAGAGCTCGTCGGACGACCAAACAGGGACCCTCATCAGGTCCAACCAATTCCCCTTCATCCACGATCGTTGGTTCCTGGATATCGTGATCCTCGAATTCGTATCCTCTCACTGATTCAAAATCTGCCAGTGTAATTATTCTTTTATTTGGGCATTCCGAGGCGATGTGCCCTAACCCCTGGCATCGAAAACATCGACGAGGTGCTCGGGAGGCGTCTGGATTAGGTTGGAAGTTCGTAATCGATGGTGAAGGAGCAGACGTAGCATCCTTGGGGGTTGTATTGGGCTTAGAGTAGGTGTTGGGCTTAGGATAAGAATTGGGCTTTAGGGGTTGACGTATGGGCTCCAGTTTGCCTTTGGATCTCAGTTGGGAGTCCACCTTGTGGGCCAACAGAGTTAGTTCTGCTAACGTCTGATACGAGTGTAATTCAACGACGTTAGCGACTCGTGTTTCCAGCCCTCCTAAATATCGAACGAGTGTTTGGGGATCATCTTCTGGTATATCGCACTTCATTAATAAGTACTCGAATTCTCGAGAGTATTCTTCAGCAGTACTGGCCCCTTGCTTCAATGAATGCAGCTGTGAAAAACTACTTTGAATGTAGTAAATCGGTAAGAACTTCTGTTTCATCTTTGCCTTCATCTTGGACCAAGTCTGAATCTTCTCCTTTCCCGCACGTTCTCGTTTGAGGCAAATATTCGACCACCAAGTCGAAGCATATTTCCGAAGCTTGAGGGCAACAATTTTAACTTTGTTAGCCTCCGTCGTTTGCTTGTAATCAAATACCCGTTCCACTGTGCGTAGCCATTCGACGAAGGCATCCGGATCTAGTTTGCCGTCGTATTCTGGGATATCAACCTTGATGTCATTGGATTGCCAACTTCCTCCGCCTCCTTTATGGCCTGAACCACTCACAGCGGAGTTTTCCCCTGAATTATGAGAGAGAATCAACTCTTGAATCTGCTCATGCATGGCTTGCATTCTCTGTGACATCTCCTTCTTATCTGCCTCCATTGCCTCCAAAATCTTCTTCAGGTCTGTTGAACTTCGGGTATCCATGGCTCTGATACCAAATGTTGGTAAGGAGCTCACAGCTGGATCGTAAATACCCGAATTTAAATAGAAAGTCGATTCACAACCAGGCAAATTACTAACACCAAATCCTTGATACAGTCACACCACAAGAATAGGAATTAGTATTCCCAGATCACCTCCTAACTTAGCCCATAAATTAGGATAGCAGGGAAGAAAGAAAACCTCCACGAATGGAAGGAATCTGATTTTATTGATTCAAGTAAAAAGTGGGTCTCCCTTCACGTTTTCCAGTACATAAGAAAAGAAGAATAACCAACCAAACACTACTTCCCACGTTGTCCTATACTAAAGGAAATAACCAACAAACAATTGACACTTTCAGCACTAACATAAAGAAACAAATACTCACTGGAAATAAAGAAAATAAACATGGGAAATTAAAAGAACTCTAGCAAATACTAAATACTGGACGATGTTAAATGGACTAAGTTGATCCATTGCTGGGCTGGGCCTGTGGTTACAATCTGTTGGGTCTGATCCGGTAGTCCGCCATCAATTTGGTTATGTATTTTTTTTTTAATGAAAAGGAAGGCAAGGGTGTATTACCATAATTCCATGAACATATCTTCTTTGAAGAGTTAATGATGCGTGGAGTTTTTTTACTAACAATCACTATGTTTTGGCGTTTTGCACATATTTCTGTTTTTCGCCTTGACAAAATCTTTGGTAATTGTTTGGTAATTTTTATTTGCCAAACAATGACACTAGTCTGGGGATTTCTTCTTTTTCTCTTTGAAAAGAGTGAATAGACAATCAGGAATAAGCATGTTTGGTCTTTTGACTTTAAGTCTTTAAGTAATTACATTGCAAAATACTACTGGGCTACTACACCAGTCTGAAGTTCTTTTTCTTCTTTTCATTCGGAAACACCGTAACAGTGAATAGAGAATTAAGACTAAGCATGTTTATACTTTGATTTAGAACTGCTAGTGTTTTCTCACAGTTAACATTCACTTCCAAAAACTTGTATGAATTGAGGATATATCTACTATTTATTGTTGCAATGGTGTACATCAGGGTAATATTACACATCCATTCTCTCACTACCAAATTTCATATGGTTCTGTGGCCTTTTGTTTATACATATTAAGTGGATTCCAAGTGTTAGTTGTCAAACACTTGGCAGCTTCTTTAAAGAGAAGGTTTTAAGCGCATATATAGCTGGATTTCAACTGAATGCTTTTCAGAAGCCGACTTTCTCATTAAGGTTCATTCATTTAGTAGTTATTATGAATTGTTATTATCCCGGCTTCAGTGTCTAATCTTCATTACTATTGTATATATTTCCTGTTGTGATACTCTTTTTTGTAGCAAATTTTAACTTTTATTAGTTACACCTTTTGTATTCACTTATTCCCACAATATTAAAATATAAGAACACCTCCTTTTGTTTAATTATCTGTGATCTTATATTTTTAAAGTGAAAGTTTATCATCTAATCTATATGAAAAACAGATTGCGTGAGATTGGACCATCCGGTGGGACCTATTTGCTTCTGATTATGTGAATATATTATACAAGGGAGCTTTAGAATAATGATTTTTCTGGGATTTACAACACTGATTTTGCAGATGACATCACGAAGGGGTAGTACCGAGGTTCATGAATTTGATGGCACATTTCTAGGATACCGGGTCCAATATAAAGTCACATCAGTGATTGGTCATGTTTTCAGGTTTCCTTTTCTTCAAAGCATAATAGATTATTTTATAGAATGTTATCACGTCTAACTAACTGTACAATGTTGTTGAAAAAGTTGACAAATATAATGGTATAGATTCAAGTTGATGTTTAACATGTCTGAATATTTTTTTTCTCTTTGTGCAAATCTAGTGTAGATTTTCCACCAGCTTATCAAGACTGGGCAGCTACAGATCCTTTAAGTCTTTTCCAAGCTCCAGTTCTCAAGTCAGAATCGAACCCAAAGGTAATCCGTTGTTGCATTTGTCACTTTTTCTGAGTTGTGCAGTAGTTATCATTTGGAAATTACTGTCCATATCAACAAACCAATATATTGAGAGTGGCATCTTTGCAATTTGAGAATTTTATATATTACAACTTAGCGGAATCTAATCTATGGTGTTCTTACTGTGTGCTTGATTGCTTTGGGCTTTTGAAAAATCAGCAAGGGTTAGTTTATTGCGCCTCTGATCTAGATTTTGATTATTTGCCGTCTCTAAACTATTTATTAACTGTGGTAGATAGGTAGGTACTTTAGGAAAAAACTATATGACTAGTTTTTTTGTATTATTATATGAACACGCCTCCTATCTAAGCGTGTTTGCTTGCTAAATCTTCTATAACCAGGCTCATATTCGTCAACATTTAAACCGCGAAGCACGTGGTTGCGGAGATCTTGTACTGTGGTTGGACTGTGATCGTGAAGGGGAAAATATATGCTTTGAAGGTATTCTTTTGAAATAGAAATATATATTGCATGTAAAGCCTTATAATAGTTTTAAGCAGGTTCAAATTCGTGCATGGGGCATTTTTTATATTCTTGTTGTGTACAAATATGCATCCATGAACTTGCATGAGAATGGTTTGTTTGATGTCATTTCACTATTAATTGCTAACTCTTTGCTCAGCGCTTGAATGTTAAAGAACCTTTGTTGAATAGCTTTTGAATTCTACTTTTACCATTTCCTCAATTTACATTTTCTTGCATTCAGTTATCGAGTGCACAGGATTTCACTCCAATGATGGAAGAAGAGTTCATCGTGCACGATTTTCTTCTGTGACGGAGAAAGACATTACCCATGCTATGAAAAATCTTGTTCAACCCAATAAAGATGAGGCATTGGCTGTAGATGCTCGTCAGGAAATAGATTTGAAAGTTGGAGTTGCATTTACAAGATTTCAAACTACTTATTTCCAAGGAAAATATGGAAATTTGGATTCTAGAGTTATCTCGTAGGTTCCGTGTTTTATCTCATCCTTCTAGTTTTATAAATAGAGATGGCAAATTTGACACGTCTACTCATGGATGAGTTGGATCTGATCATCTATTATCTCCAATGGGTCTGGCATAAGGATGTTTTTAGTTTTTACCAATGATCCTATTTAATTTATCTAATATGTATTTTATCTTTTCTAAAACCAGATCGCATGTTATGAAACTTCTTTTGAAGGGAAAGTTGTTTAAAGTCCTTTTGAAGGGAAAGTTGTTTAAAGTCCTTTCAGTTCCCTCTCAAGTATAAATATAAATCCATAATATATATCTTGATGCTTTATTATTTCAGATATGGCCCATGTCAAACCCCTACCCTTGGATTTTGTGTGCAACGCTACCTTCAAATTACTACTTTCAAGCCAGAAAAGTTTTGGGTTGTGTTTCCTTACATAATAAAGAAGGGCTTTGAACTAAAGCTGGAATGGGACCGTAATAGGTTGTTTGATCATGATGTGAGATACTCACTGCTTTTGTCTTCATTGATTCAAGTTATCTCTCTGTCCTTTGCTGCTGACTTTTATACAAACTCCAACAGGTCGCCGAGATGTTTCAAAAATTAATAGTTGAAGATAAAGTTGTGAAAGTTACCTCTATTTCAGAAAAACAAGATAGCAAAGGTCGTCCTTCTGGTCTTAATACAGTGAACCTTTTGAAGGTCAGTAAACATTGGGAATCTGTAATACCTTCTTGCGTTCTTGTCTTTATCCCTTGCTCACTACTTCTTAGATCAATGTATTTTTCATGAAAATTCAAAGGAAAGTTCACTTGAAAATACATATTTATACAGTTTTAGATGACATGTTACGTTTCAATCCCCTTGCTAATCACACAAAGACCATGCCATTTGTGATTTCAATATCTTCCCCTTTTCAGGATTTATTATGATGTCCCCATCAAATGGGGTATGCGAATATCACCATTAAGAAAGTTTAAGAACATCAACCTCTGTGTCATGATTTTTGTATATTGGAGAATGCTTAATGTAAAAGGCATGAGATTTATTTATCTATTTTTAACCATCTACTACTAAACCAGGTTGCTTCAAGTGCACTAGGGTTAGGACCTCACTTAGCCATGCAATTGGCCGAGCGCTTGTATACCCAAGGTTTTATCAGGTATTATGTATCTTTTTTTTACTTCATTCCATTTATCTTTCAACATTATAGCACATTATGTATCATACTAACATTTTTTACCATTGTTTTATGCTGGTTTCTGCTGGTTGATGCCGTAGCTATCCACGAACAGAAAGTACAGCATACCCTTCGTCATTTGACTTTAAAGGAACTCTTGGGGTGTTGGCAAGTAATCCAGTATGGGGTAGTTATGTGCAGACATTGCTCCTCGATGGTTATCATAAGCCTCGATCAGGAACTGATGTAGGTGACCATCCACCAATTACTCCTATGCGGTCGGCTAATGAAGATATGTTAGCTGGTGATGCTTGGAGACTTTATCAGTATGTCTGTCAGCATTTTCTTGGTACTCTGTCTCCCGACTGTAAATATGTAAGGTAAGGGATCCATCGAAATCCACATTCCTGTAGAAACATAATATGGAATGGATATTTGGCATATTGCATTGTTTTATTTATCATCTGTCCACAGTTACTTATTTATCTGCCATAACCAAGAATTAGATGGGCAAATGAGGTCAGGTTCGGATTGAGACAAGTCATTCTTAATCTTTTAGTATGAGTCAGCTGGGCTATGTCGGGTGGACGTACAAACAATTCGTGTGTGTAACTAAATATGTAAATAATGCACAAAAAACTGTATCGGTACAAATAATCTGAGGCTTTGAATAAATAATTTAGGAGGTTCGGGGAATTAAATTTGATTTTGGTCGGCTTCCATCCCAACCCGCCTGACCCATTCTTCTAGCTAAACTATTTGATTTGACCTGTTTCAAATACAACACATCGCTATTCGCTAATTAGACATTTGTAAGCAAATGGGCCAAAGTTGTGGATTGCCATCTCTATTAAGAGTTATAAAGTTCCTTTATTGCTTACTACTCAAATTTACAAGATTGCCCAGATTTAAACTTTTATGGGATGGTTTGGGTTGGGCAGTAAACCCAAGTAAGTCATATGAAAAGATCAACTTAAGTCACTCTTTTTCAAATTATTAAGTCAGAAAATTTATATTTTAAGTTTTGTTTAACCAAGTTTAATAACTTAATTAAGAATTATTCTAGCCAACTATTTTTATTTTTATTTCTCTGTTGTAAAATTTAATCTCTTTCTAATACTTAACACATTTTGGTGACATATGTTCACCTTAAACTCTTACAAGTACACACATTCTCGCCGATATGAATACATTTTCATTCTGCACTCAAATTTCTTGGATGACATGTTTCTTGAAAAATATTAAAAACTCAAGCTAAAGGGTGTTTCTTTTTCTCAATTAAATTTTACACGAATTGCCTTTCAAACAATGCACATGAATGCCGTCTATCCAGAATATCCATCATCTTTCTAGAATTGTAGGTGCATATTTTTTCCCTCATTATAACTCTCTTGAAAAACTCACGCTCTACATCTTTTGATACATATGTATATAATTTTTCTTATTGTGAAGTATACTACAGCATCAGTTTCTAGTTTCATAGGCAAAATATTTATATCTAGAATCTCACGCTTCTCTACCAGAAAATTTAGATGTTTTCTCTTTATATAACTTAAATGTCACATTCACTAGAAAGACATATATATGTATATTTACTTAGATTGTCTTAGAAGTGTCCATCCATCTCCTTCTATGCCTTTGAGTTCAGAAAAGCAATTAAATTAACAATACACTATATAAAATGTACTTAGTAATGAGTGAACACTGGTTGAGTACTTGGGTATTAATATTTTCCAAGAACCATTTCCACCCATTTCATCCCCCCCCCCGGCCCAAAAAATAAAAAAGAACCAAGTACGTTTGTTCGTCTAATAATTAGGCCACTATTTTTCCTCCTTAGTACACAGAATATGATGTATTTGTGTTAATAAAACAAATCCATTTACAGTGACTGAAAGTATTAGTGTGTGGTGACTGTGGTCTGTCATGCATTTGTTGTGCCATAACGCATAGTAATGGTTGATAGGACGAAAATTGAGTTTTCTGTGGGTGGAGAATCCTTCCATTGTGTTGGACAGCGTGTCACCAATAAAGGGTTCGCATCAATAATGCCGTGGTTGGCAGTGACTGAGAAAAATTTACCTCAGTTTGCTGAGGGGGAGAAAATAGACCTTTTAAAGGTCGAGCTTTATGAGGTACTACTCTTATTTTTTATTTTGCATTTTCCCACTTCAATCTTGAGTTAACTGCCACTTTGTACCTGTTTCTGGTAACTTTCCAGGGTAAAACTGCTCCTCCAGATTACCTGTCAGAGAGTGAACTGATTTCACTCATGGAAAAGCATGGAATAGGGACAGATGCATCTATCCCTGTGCACATCAACAACATAAGTGAACGCAACTATGTAAAGGTATATTAAAACTACTCTCTCTCTCTCTCTCTATATATATATATATAGGAAAAAGTTCACGCGAGAGCCATTCTTAGTGCGAGCACCGTGAGAACCACTAATAATGGTTCTCGCGGTTCTCGCACTAATAATGGTTCTCACACTAATATATATATGTGTGTGTGTGTGTGTGTGTGCGCGCGCGCGCGTGTGTGTATTATTATGTGCGTGTGTGTATATATTGTCTTAAAAGCAATTTAAGCTATATACCTAATTTAATTTACTTCATTAGTATATTAAAAGCAATTTATTTTGTTGCTAACTCCCACCTTTTAATAATGACATCGAAGTTAGCTGCTATTATATAGAGTTATAGACAAGCCACTTAAATCATTAGAACAGTCAAATGACTTAAATACCTTCATTAAAGTGGCTTGTAAGTGCAACAACACCTAAGGTTAGATTTTGTTAGCTGCATGGATCATATCCCTTATTACTCAGTCCGGTAACTTGTAGGTTTTGATTTTTACACGTCTTTAAGCAGGAGGTGTTTACCCGCGGGGTAGATGTATCCCGCTAAGATGGGATTGGTTTATTGTTGTTGGGTACTTGGGTTTATATCATAATCATCATCTTCTACTTCTCCTTCTACAGGTAGAGGCTGGAAGAAGATTGGTCCCGACAGTGTTGGGTGTTAGTCTTATAAGAGGGTATCAATGTATAGATCCCGATCTTTGTTTGCCTGACATACGTAGTTTCATAGAGCATCAGATCACTCTGGTTTCTAAAGGTCAAGCAGATCATTCCCTTGTCGTCCATCATGTACTCGAACAGTTCAAACAGAAGTTCAATTACTTTATTAAGCAGGTACACATTCCATCCTTGAAACTTGGTAAAAAAATTTATATCTATGATATCTTGTAAATATATTTTATCTTTTTTTGGGCAAAATTATGAGCTAAATTATTTGGTATTTCTGATGCAGATTGAAAATATGGATGCATTGTTTGAAGCACAATTTTCTCCACTTTCGGATACTGGACGTTCACTTAGTAAATGTGGAAAATGCTTGCGATATATGAAGTACATATCAATGCTTCCATCACGGCTGTATTGTAATACTTGCGAGGAAGTCTATTATGTTCCTCAAAAGGGCACAATTAAGGTAATGAAACTGGTCAAACTTTCTCCTTTTCTTTTGGTTTATATCTTTTTCCTAATCATTATACTATATTATATGAGTTGTGTTCAATAAAGTCCATATAAAAAACATGAAAAATGTTCAATATAGTCCATACTTAACTCATAGTCCTGAGGGACTAATCTTAGCCTTTGGATCAGCCCCATCAATGGTCCAGATTGAATTTTAAAATTTGGGCGGAGTGGCATTTTTCGTGATTAACATGTGATGTTTTTACCATCACATGTGATTGTATACTGAATCACATGTGATTGAATATTAAAATTTCAGGACTATGTTTTTTAGAGTTGTGTTCAATCAAGTCCATATAAAAAACATAGTCCTGAAATTTTAATATTCAATCACATGTGATTTAGTATACAATCACATGTGATTGTAAAAACATCACATGTTAATCTATTATGATCCCATATCGGCCAAATATAAATTAAGTTGGTGGCTTATAAGTCTAGATGTCCCCTCCCCCTTCAAGCTAGCTTTTGGGGGTGAGTTCTACACTTGGGTTTATGACATGATACGGGCCTAGTATAGGATGGGTTCGTATCAATTGGTATCAGAGTCATCCCCATCTTGCAAGGTTCCAGCACTCGGAGTGGTGGCTTGAACCCGTAAAAAGAAGGGTGTCAACCGTGACCAACGAGGACTCGGAGTGGTGACCTATGGAGTGGTGGCTTGGACCAGAAAAGAGGGGTGCCAACCGTGACCAACATAGCCGTGACCAACGAGGACGTTGGTCCTTCAAGCGTGGGGTATTGTTATGATCCCACATCGGCCAAATATAAATTAAGTTGGTGGCTTATAAGTCTAGGTGTCCCCTCCCCCTTCAAGCTAGCTTTTGGGGGTGAGTTCTACACTTGGGTTTATGGCATGATATGGGCCTAGTATGGGATGGGTTCGTATCATAATCACGAAAATGCCACTCCGCTCAAAATTTTAAAATTCAATCTGGACCATTGATGGGGCTGGTCCAAAGGCTAAGATTAGTCCCTCAGGACTATGAGTTAAGTATGGACTATATGAACATTTTTCTATATTATATATCATGACGATTCTGAATGCATTCTTTTCTCATTTGGCAGCTATACAAAGAACTCACATGTCCACTGGACAACTTTGAGCTTTTACTCTTTTCAATGGCTGGACCAGATGGCAAATCATTCCCACTTTGCCCTTATTGTTACAACAATCCTCCATTTGAAGGTATCGACACATTATTTGGTGCACCCAAATCAGGCGGTTCAGCCAAGTTAGGAAAAGGAGTCGGCATGCCTTGTTTCCTCTGTCCACACCCTACATGCCGCCATTCTTTGATATCTCAAGGTGTGTGTGCCTGCCCAGAGTGTGATGGAACCCTTGTTCTTGACCCTGTTAGTGCTCCCAAATGGAGACTTTATTGCAATATGTGCAATTGTCTCGTGTTGCTTCCAGAAGGCGCTCATAGGATTAGCACAACTAAGGAAAAGTGTCCTGAATGTGAGTCTACTATAATAGAGGTGGACTTCAATAAGAAAACAACACCATTGAAAGATGGAGCTACACTGCATGTTGGATGTATTCTTTGTGATGAGTTGCTACATTCACTTGTGGAAATGAAGCATGGGAAATCGTTTTTTAGACGCGGTGGAGGTAGAGGAAGAGGGCGGGGACGAGGCGGTAGAGGTAGAGGGCGGGGACGAGGTGGTAGAAAACAAGACCCCAAAATGAGTTTTCGAGATTTCTGAATTAGTTTTTGGTTTAAATTTACTTTTTGACATTGCCCAAAATGTAGAGAATGTTGCTAGTTAGATGATAGTTGTATATTTGAGTATATTATTAAAGGGAGGTGATTCGTACACAACAAAATTATCCATACACAACAGGTACAAGTACATGACAACACATGGTACAAGTAGTTAATGCAGAAATTGTTGTGTATGGACAATTTCTGTTGTGTACGAATCCAACCATTATTAAATGTCATACATTTCACGCACGGAATAATTGATTTCTGGAAAAGAAATTTTTTTTACCATAAATACGTCGAATCACATTGGTCTTTGTAAACATACAACTCACGAAAGAAAACATATTGTTTGCTTGAATTCTTGGCTACTTGTAGTTCACGAACAGCAGGAGTATGTGCTTTGATTTTGCTTTGATCCATCCGAACCATCATTTGAAAGGGTTACTCTGTTCATTGATAACTCGGCTTTATATGTATCAGAATTCAATACTTTACGACTGACATTGTTATAAATCTCTCGAATCACCATCTCAAAAGCTGTTTTAACGTTGGTGGAATCGAGTGCAGATGTTTCCATAAAGAACAATCCTTCTTTCTCTGCCAGGTTCTTGCCATCTTCAACGCTTACAGCCCTGATATTGTCCAAATCACATTTGTTCCCGACCAACATCCTTGCCACTGTTGTGTCCGAATGAGCTGCATATATTATCACGACCCGTTAAAGACTCCAATACGATGCATGATTACAAATAATACAGAATTCTAGAACCTTGGCCTGATATATTGATTGAATCTTCATAAATAACTAACAAAGGTTTTCAATAAGAACTTGAAGTAGAAGTATTAATTTAGGCTTAAAGGTTTTTTGTCTTCCAAAAATATCACTATAGTTACATATTAAATTCCTATAATTATTCTAATATTGGAGCTAGGCTGTAAACGAACAGAACGTTTATGAATCGTTTGTGAAATCGTTCGGCGGAAAGTTCGTTTATTCGTTTGTTTAATAAACGATTAAACCGGAACAAGATTTTTCATTCGTTTAATTAAACGAATAAACACAAACATAGCTCTCGTTCGTTCATTTATTTTTGTGAACGTTCGGTTATCCGTTCGTTTATGTTCGTTTATATTACATTATATTTTATATATATATATATATATATATATATATATATATATATATATGTATATATATTATGTGTGTGTGTTTATATAATGTTTATTTGTTTTTAATAATGTTGGATTTGTATATAGTGTGTTCATTCGTTTATGTTTGTTTATCATATTAATGAACGACAAAAATATACAAGAACTAGCAAATCTTTTAAGCAATCGAGCACAGGAGCTCGTCCGTTTATCGTTTGTGTTTGTTTATTTGTTTGGCTAAAGTTAAATGAACAAGTATGAACACATAAGTCCGTTCATTTATCCGTTCATGTTTGTTTAACTAAAGTTAAAAAAACAAACACAAACAAGCTACATTCCCTGTTTCTGCATATATAAATATATAATTTTGTTGGTACAAATAATCACCTATGACCTATCTAGGGTTTGCTTGAGGTGTTTGGCTTAAAGACTACCTATTAACACCTGGTCCCCTTCTCTGTTTCTAAAATGTCTTTGTTATGTTGCTATTATCAGCTTGTGGTTCCCTAAGATTCTGGTCACTAGGCTTTGAATATTCATAAGGCCCCCCAAATTTATGTCTTCACATGATCTCTTAAAGTCCTAACCAATACAATTACTCTAACACTTTATTACTTTTTCTTGAAATATTTAGTACATATCAATTTGAGATTACTTGGTCCGTTTGTTTCATTTTAATAATATAAGTAATTTAAAGAATTTAATTTTAATATTACTAAATGTAATATACAACTAAATTTGATTTAAAAACTGCCTTTAGTTTTGGTTAACTACTTTTTAACTGTAAAAAAGGTCATCCGGAACCGCCGTTGGCCGGCGACTGAAACTCGGATCTCCACCGAGCAGCATATAAAATTAAGCTAACTATATCGTGATCTACAAGACAAACCGTATATAACAGTCGGTGAATTATATTAACGAGAATAAAACTCACTTTTGAGTTCTTCGAGCCATCTGGAGACGCTATCGAAAGTGGTGCTACGTGAGATATCGTAAACAATGAGCGCACCGACAGCACCACGGTAGTAAGCGGATGTAACGGCACGGAATCGTTCCTGGCCGGCGGTGTCCCAAATCTGAGCCTTAACCTCCTTGCCATCGATATCCATGGTCTGAGTCTGGAACTCAACTCCGATGGTGGCTTTAGAGTGCATATTGAACTCATTTCTAGCGTATCTCGACAGCAGATTTGATTTGCCGACGGCTGAGTCTCCGATTATCACTACTTTGAACAAATACTCCTCCCCTTCATCGTCCGATGAGTCCATATCAATCAATTTGAATAGAATTTCTGATTTGACGGTGGAATTTACAGAGTAATTAGGATCGAAGAGAGAAATTTGGGGAGATGAGAAGAAGAAGAAGGAAAAAGGCTGGCAGAGACAGAGGTGCGTTGCTGGGCAGCAAGTCAATGTACATTCACCTTTATTAAGACCGTACAAGATAAACTTCCGGAAAATAATATATAATTTTCTTTTACAAATATTCTTATTTATTACTTACTTCAAATTTAAATGATTTTTGAAAGAAATTTATTTAAAATAAAACTATCAAAATGCAAAAAAAAATAAAAATACAACAATCAAAATATGAAAAATTAGAACATGATTATATATTACGTTAAATCTAAATTTAACCGGCACTAATACTTGAATCACGACCTTTTAAACCATGATTATTTGGACTATAAACCTTTCGATCTGACTTCAACCATCAAGCCACACCTTGAACCATAAGCCTCGAATGAAAAGACGAACCACAAATCTCGAACAAGGCTACCGAACCACGACCATCAAACTAACCTCGAACCACACAAACCATGAACTATAACACTATACTTGAATCACGAACCATGACCAACGGAAACATAAATCAATGTCATGTGTTCTATTCTTATTAGTTAAATGATTATGTCATTTTCTATATCGTTCGTTTTCTATGTTAAAATGCATGTTCACTAACTAATCAGATAATTATTTTTATTTCCTTTATCATATTTAAATTAAAATGTCATTTTTATATTTTTGTTTATATTTTTGGGTTTCCAAGCCCTTAACATTTTAAAAGAAAATTATAAGATTTAATATATTTTTTTAAAACTTACATTAAAGTCCTTATATTTTTTATAAATATCTTTATAAGGTTTTAAACATAACATTCATATTATTCTAAACTTTAAACAAAATCAGTTTTGTTAGGGTTGTTAGTATGATAAATGTATCCCTCTTAGATAGCATTTAGTGTATTAACAACTTTGCCCCTATCTAACTGGGGGTGGGTCTGTATAATTGTTTGTGATAATATTAAAGTAATTTGTTTTTCAAAAAAAAAACTCATTATTTTTCTATCTCTGAAACTAAACAAGTTTGTCAGTGGTAACACAAAAGTTCACATTCACATAGGACCATCAAAACTGACGAACCTGTTTAAGTTGGATAATGAGCCAAATCAATTTCAAGTTAAAAATACTTATAATGTATGGAGAATGATAAGCACAGATAAGAATAAAATATAAAATCTTAGTTTTTAAAAATGAAAATCACAATTCATGTTTTTAATCAACTTTTTATAAGTTTCATACTTACCTTTTAATTATGTTTTAACTTTAACAAAATCAATATTTAAAAAATTAAAATAATATTTTTCTTAATTCTTATTCAAAATCTAAACGACGTGGCTATCATTCTTCTAAATTTTATAGTAGAGTAAATAAATTGATTTTTATAAAAGCGTGACAATTTAAAGAGGTTGATGATGAGGCACTAACATGATGAAAATCTCGACTTTACTAAAAAGAAAATCACGATTGTCGAAAATAACACTAAACAATTAAAAGGTTGAACGTCGAGACAATCACTACAACATGCACTCTCCATGCCATCTCTTTATTACATTGTTAATTGTACGCTTTAATAAATTTATGATTAATATGATATCCATGTTTATGTTTATTTAATTCACTTCTTATTTAGTTCTAATTTTGTATATAATAATAAATCCTTAACAATTAAAAAAATATTTATTAGGACTTAAGATTCATGATATTTTTAAGACTAGTCGTCTATGAATTCTATTTTATAGGATAACTTTAACAGTTATGTTAGCAAACCAATATTCAAAAATATTTTTTTCGAAAGACAACAAATTAGGGGTGGCTAGCTTATAAGTAAATAAACATTAGTTCTCCCAATCTTGCAGAATGCAGCGTAATATCTTCTATTTATTTTTTATATTTGGCTCTTACTTTTTACTTTTATTTTTTATTATATAATTACTTTTATTTTATTTAGTAGTTTATCTTTTTTATTTATATATTTAATGTTTTCTACTTTACGTTGATGGAGGTTTTTTTTTCCAGAAAGCAATCTCTCTACCTACAGGTAGAGATACGCTTGTCTATATATATTCTACCTCCCCATACTCCGTTGTAGCATGATTGAGTATTGTTGTTATTGTTGTCATTGTTGCGTAACTATACAACTAAAGCACTATCATCTTCTAGGCTAAAAACTAAACCCATGCAAAAAAAACACACCCAATCGACCATCAAGGGAACTATAACGTAAACGCGGTCATAAAAATGAACCAAAACATAAAGAAATGATGTCACATAATCCTATGATAGATTCGTGTATGATCTGTGTTAACATATGTAACAACTCATTGTCTCATATAGAAAGATGAAATAAGTTTGAAGCACCTTGTAAGTTTAAAGTTATGGGCTGTTAATACCTTCCAGGCTTCCACCATGGTTTATCATAGTTCTAAGTTGATTTCGAAGTTATTGGTCTAGACTATGACTTTGGATTATGGTATGTTGCAACATATATGTTGTTACGCTACAAAAAAACAAGGGTATGATTGTGCTTGCATATGTCTGTCAACCCATGGTCCTTGATGGGTTAATAATATTGTGTTTGTTATTACTGAAAATGTTACAAAACATACGAGTAATAAGACAATTATTTCGTTAAATATTTATAAAATCCCAAAGTTTTTTATTATTTCTATGAAAAGAAGAAACATCATGTTATAGGAATCCATAGTTCCATACTAAGAAAATTAATGAATTACACAATAGATCCTGCTAATGGGCCAAATTTATCAGAAGGAAAGTCCAAAATGGAAGCCCATTATGTGTGATCCATTGGGCTTATAGGTTATACACAAGTAATGGGCCTAGTGAGCTTAAAGTAAAATTATGATGACATTTTGTCCTTTTTCCTTTTCCTAACTAAGCACATCAAATCTTTTACATATTTTATGAAATGACTTCATTTTCAATGGTTGGTAGTCTTCTCTTTATATAAATGCAATAGAATTTTGAAATATTATTATTGTATTAATTTATCAGAGAAATGTTCAATATAGTCCATACTTAATCCATAGTCCTGAGGGACTAATTTTAGCCTTTGGATCAGCCCCATCAATGGTTCAGATTAAATTTTAAAATTTTGTGCGGAGTGGTATTTTCATAATTCACATGTGATGTTTTTACAATCACATGTGATTGCATATTGAATTACATGTGATTGAATACTAAAATTTCAGGACTACGTTTTTTATATGGACTATATTGAACACAACTCTAATTTATCAATATCGCGAGCCATTATTCTTATATTTTTAAGACAAAAAACGCCTTTGTTTGAATTGAAATTAGTAGAGTACTAGTGGGTAGTATGCCCACGCTTCGCGTCGGGGAGTAATTACTTTTTAATCGAGTTTGATTATATTATTTATCTACTATAATAAAGGTTAATTGTTTAAACAACATAAGCATAAGCTTTAAAGTTAAACATTAAAAAAAGTTATAGAAATTCAATCGAAATAGAGTTTAAGTTATTTTTAATCTTAATTAAAACTCTTATATAAATAAATATATCTATTTGTTTACATAAAATTAGAATACATATATATGAAATTTGTATTAAGCAAGAGAAAAGAAAAGGTAGACACGATGCTTTAAGAAAATAAAAGTTAAAAAAGGTTTAGATATAATAATACAAAAACTAAAAAAAGCTACAAATCATAATTTATGTTTTCAAAAAGTTATAAGTTAAAAAAGGATTAAAAGAATACAAAAGTTTAGAAAAGGCAAAGTAGCAAAATAAAAATATAAAATTTTACAGAGGCTGGAATCGAACCCTCGCCTTCTGCTTGAGATACATAGTGTTTACCAAACGTGAAAAAAACTTTACCAAATGAAATTGCAATAGTATTGGAAAGTGAGAAAAAAAGACTTGTCTAAAAGACGTAAAGAAAAAAAAAACAGAGTGAAGTCTTGAACTCAAGACTTATAATTTTACAAAATAAACAACTTGCCACTCTGTCAAATTTATTATTATTTGTGTTTGCATATTCAAATTCATGTTATTGTTTATTATCTCCCTGATAAATACCATATATTAATAATAAAAATCTAAAAAAAGTATGTATTTTATGATTAACGAAGATCTAAATTTATAATAAAAAATAAAAAAATAAAGAATTCAAAGAGTTTTTAAAAGGGAATATATTATTTTATTCAACCTAATGGTTACTTGAGAAAAAAAAAACAAAAAAGAAAATACATGGCTCTGGGTTTAAAAGCAGGATATCTTAAATATTTAAAGGAGGAAGAAAATTTTGCATGTGCAAACCCTTCCTTACCCCCACGTATGCATAGGGACCAAAAGAAAGAAATATAAAAAACTATATTCAATTCGAACCAGGGTCACCAGCTTAGGAGATCAACGCCTAGCCATCCCACCTACACATCCTTAGTGTTAAAATCACGACACTAAAGTTTTATAATAAAACCCATTTTTTTCCTGTAAATTGTATGGTATATATAATTTGCGTTATGACGCGAAGCATAAAACTTCATTATAAAATAGAATACACATTGAATGATTAAATTTTATTATCTATAAAATTGAACCATATACTTCAAAACTACTTGTTAAGAGGGTTTATATTTAATGAAGACAAGTGGAAATTCTAGTAAGGAAGTGATTTCAAACACTCAAATATAATACTCAATGGAATTAAAACATGAAAAAAGAAAAGAGAACAATAGAATATAAGGATATACTAAAATAAGTACAATACAATTTTTATAATATTTATACTCCGAGACTGCTTATGAAATGAACTAGTTTTGCTGTTAAAAAAAATAAGTAATACAATTTCCACCTTTTAAACAATCTAAAAATGTAAAAATTAGGTGAAATTAATTTTAAATAAATAGACGGTTGAGATTGAATAATTATTTTAAATTAAAAATCTAAAAAATAAAAATGCAAAAGGTATAAAATGATTTATATATTCGCATAAGAAGCTTTTCAATATTAAAGATTTATTTATTCGTTCATATGACATGGAAAGGCAAATTTTTAAAAATTATTATTTATTCGTTCATATGACATGGAAATGCAAAAGGTATTACATGTTTTATATATTCGCATAAGAAGCTATCATTGAGAGTTTGGTAAGGAAGGGAGGGACATCTAATTGTAGTGGCCGAGGAGCAGAAGGGGACGATGGTGATGGAAATGGCAGACGGTCTTCTCGAAAACATGATTCTCGCATTGGCGCCTAACAATGTTATTGAGTAATTTTGGTTAATTTGAAGGATGTTGTGATGATTGCTAAATTGTTTTGTAGTTTCACAAACTAGACTTTTCATTTTTCTATCTGTAAAGATTGTAATGCTGCTACAGCTATATAGATGAGTTAAGTTACGTGCTATCAACATTTTTCGTTTAAAAAAAAATTATAGTAATAATAATACTATTAATTACTTCTATTATTGTTGTTTTATAAATAAAAATTCGATATTATTATCATTATTATAGTAACACTCATCTATTTTATAGAAATGTTTTCATAGTGTTGTAAACTTGTAATTTAAATGACTATTTATTTTAGTATAATAGTTAAAATTTATATATGTCATGATTGTTGACACGTTTGATATGTATTGTGCAGATTTCGTGTTGTTCTGATAAGTTAAAATTGCCGTTATAATATGATATAAATGATAATGTATTTAACTAAGAAAAGTTAATTGCATGTGTTCTTGAAGCTCTCTCCTGTCGCCTCTTCATCTTCGTATTATCAGGTTAGCGCATATATATGTTCTTGAACATTCATTATCAGATTCAGGCTGTGGAATTTGAAGGTTGTAGGATTTGGGGCTGTTCTTGAAGATCCATTTCATATACATAATAAAAGTTATTAGAATTTGATACACATAATAATAAAACATGATAAATTACATACATTTTAATAAACTTAACTTTTTTGTATAATAATAATAATAATAATAATAATAATAATAATAATAATAATATTATTATTATTATTATTATTATTATTATTATTATTATTATTATTATTATTACCATTAATACAATAATGCAAATTATAATAACTACTATCATTACTATTATTATTATTGTTATTATTCCTAAAAATAGGTAAAATATTGGTTTGACTTTTAAAAGTATTATCTCGGTAATTATTTTATCTTTTATTAACTCGGTACTTTATAAAAGTATTATCTCGGTACTTGACATTCCTATATGATGTTGGTGTCAAAAAAATTTTATTATTTAAATTTTCAGGGTTTAAAGTATTCAAAAAATATTAATAAAAAGACATAATCTATGAAGAAATAACATTTTTCGTAATCTAGGAGGAAATATTAATTTTTTACTTTTATATTACAATTGAAAACATATAATCTTTAAGAAAGTAAAATAATTATTTTACCAAAACTTTAATATTAAATTTTAAAGTAAAATGGATAAAAATACAATGCACTTTATCAAAATTAGCACTATATGCAACTGATTATATTTCATACCTAAAATGTAAAAAAATAATAATTTAAAATTAATTTATTTTGTGCAAGTGACCTATAACCTATTTTATATATATATATATATAGGGGAGAGTTCAAACGAGAACTGTTTTTCGTACGAAGACTGCGAGAACCAATTTCAGCCGTTCCTTGGATATGGAAAGTTCATGGATGGAAAGCGTGGAGAGAATCAAGTGTGGCAGGGTGCATGTGAGGAATTAATGGGTGGACAATGACATTAAAAGAGGGGGAATTGGATGGCTCAAATTGGTTCTCGTACGAAAAACAGTTATCGTTTGAACTTTTACCTATATATATATATATATATATGTATGTATGTATGTATGTATATAACCATCAACATATGATTTTCATTCTCAGTCGTTGGATCGTGTTCACTTTTAATCTCAGCCATTTAAAGTCATGAATTTAGTCAGCCATTAGATCAAGTGCTCATGAAATCTAGACCGTTGATTTACTTTAGAAAACTGCTTCTAATCTCAATTTTTTTAAAATAAAACTGTCTCCAACCACTAAAAATGTGGTAGCAGTTATAACAAATGACATGATAATTCTATTATGCCTTTTTATTAATTGGAGAGAGAAAGATGAGTCTGAATCTCCCTCACATCACTTCATTAGTGCCATCACATCCTTTGTTAAAAGCTTTGTTTTTTTCTTTTTCTTTTTCCTTTTTTCATCTTCTCGGTTTCTTTTTCTTTTTAATAATCATCGGATGGTCGTCAAGTAGTTGAACATAGTTACAGATCCAAAATACCTCAATGAATATACATGTTCATCACAATCGCCATCATAAGAATAGGATCCTAGAACACTATCACTTTCATAACCATTACCTAACTCAGTATAACTTATCACAGGTTGTAGATTTCATCTCTAGGGTTGATCGCTGACAACGTTTGACTCTTCAAGTTCTGATATGAAATTTAGATTGAGCCGCAACACACGTACACACCATCGGTGAACCACCATCGGTGTGCGATGGTGTGCAGTTGCGATGTGCGTCGAGGAGGCAATGGCGGTACAACAGCGGATCGGTGGCTGTGTGCGACGGTGGGGGCTGTGAGCCTATGAGGGCAGCAGAGGCGAATCCATGTTGCTTTCAATGGGGTGCAATGACACCACTAAAATTCTTCTATTACATGTATATAAATAGAGAGCTTCGCGTAAATAAGCAACATACCTTATACATTCGCGTAAACAAGCTTAAAAAAATCAAATTACGAAAATGAGCATCAGTTTCGCCCCCCAAAAGCTCAGTTTCGCCCCAAGGTTCGCCCACCAATCATAGCTCGCCACGTGTCACCAGTTTCGCCCCCACAGCCCAGTTTTTCCCCTATGGGCATCAGTTTCGCCCCTGGTGGGCCCCACAGCCCAGTTTCGCCCCTTACTACCCAGTTTCGCCCCTTACTACCCAGTTTCGCCCCCCATGGTGGGCCCCGCCTGCCCAGTTTCGCCCCTAGCCTCTAATTTTGAACCTCAAGCCTTAGTTTCTCCTCTGTATGCCCCACATGTCTTGCACACTCTTAAATTTTATAATTTTACCCTCATTTATTACTTAAAAAATTTGAAGTAGCCTTTAAGCTAATTTTAAATTTTTTTATCTTACTCCTATATATAATACATTTTCACCATAAAAACTATTTAATCATAATAAATCACTTATTAATATGTATTAAAAAAATATTTTATCATACTCATATATTATTTTAATCATACTCTTATTTTTATTGATTGTTTTTGTTGTTATTTAGTTGCCGAATAGTCAAATTTGATTGTTACTTTTGAACGTGTATAAGCGAAACATTGTTAACGTTGGTGTAGTATTTCATAAATTTAAATTGATAAGGACACGAAAGTAGTATTACATTAATTATTGATTTCAATTACGTTGAACCGTGTAATACACATTATACAAAGAAAGGTCTGGCTCAAATTGTGATAAATCCGGCTGGGTCGGTTCCGCAGCAGTTGAGGCTTGAGTTGTCTGGTTAGTTGATTGTTGTGAAGAAAACGGCATTCTGCAGTTGTCTCGGTTGTGTCCACTGTCACCGCATCTAGAGCAGCGTATAGGCGGTACCTGCTTACCCCTTGACGGTATCCTTCTAACAAGTTTTGGTCTCTCAGCCTGCCTTTTATTGAGCAGTGGAGGATGTAGGTTTATTAGATCTGAAGGTAAGTCCCACATATTTTTGTTGGGAACGGGGTTTATACAACCGCTATACGTTGCAAGGTAGGTTTCACTAGTGAACCAATTCAACGCCCACTAGCTTGAATCGGTAAGTTTTAGGAATCTGGAAACTACAATTGCATGGCCACATGGCAACCCGGAAAGTTGCCATTTACGACAATCGCATGTCATTTCTTCAGTATCAACTATGTTAACGTTTTGTTTATGGTCCTCAACCCCAAACCGATAGTTTGAAATACCCTGTATCCGCCATGTCGAGCACTTTGCCATCCTATGAAGTATTTTCTTCTCTGCCCACGGGGTAACCCTGTGCTGGAGTTTCTCTGTTTAAAAAAACTAGTACAATTAATAAATATTTTTAAAAGTTTGTGCAGTTGCTATAGGAGAGATGTTTACCTGCTTCCTTACGGAGTTTGAAGAACCAGTTTTGAACATTTGCACGAAAGAAATCAATAAGCATGACCACAGGAAGTTTACGCGCGTGACGAGAAAGCGAGTTCATGGACTCAGCGCTATTAGAGGTCATGATGTTGTATCGATGACCCGAGAAGCAGACTCTTGTCCATTTGCTTTTTTCCACCTCTTCCAGATACTCATAAACTCGTGGCGCCGCCCGCTGAATCTTGCTGTACCAGTAATGGAATTGATGTTCTGTGTTCGATTTGCATGCCTTCCAGAACATGAAGGCAATTTTTTTGTGTTTGTTAGCCTTCAGGTTCAAATTCATCTGCAGATAACGACATCACAGGACATGGTACGATTCTGGAAATACGTCTCGTACAGCTAGCTCAATAGACGCAGCTCGGTCAGAAACAAATGTATAGCTCTTGTGTGGGATGCATGCACGTAGTTTCTTTAAAAACCACGTCCAAGAATCGCCACTCTCGGTTTTGCCTATCCCATACGCTAATGGAAGGATCTGGTTGTTACCGTCCATTACAACCGTCAGGAAGTTGGTGCCCAGGTATGTTTCTTTTAGGTGGGCCGCGTCTACTATAATTAATGGGCGAAGGCTGCATGAGAAGCTTCGTAACGATGGTCCAAGAGCAACAAACAACATGTCAAACCGAGAACAGTCATCCGTAAGGATTTCTGTCACTGTACCGGGGTTTGCCAGCTTCAGATAATGACAATAACCAGGAAGGTCTGCGAAAGAACCAGAATGCGAGCCGTGTAGTTGTTCAAGGGCATACGCTTTCCCCCTCCAAGCCTGGGAGTAAGATATGTTACACTTGTAACGTTCATTAACGTCTCTTACTATGTCACCCCCCCGATAAACACGACTTGGGTCTTGTAGTTGGCCTTTTATGATATTTGCCATTACCTTCTTATCCGTGTTGCGCATTGTAGGATACATTTGCGTTCTTGACCAGGTGTGTTGGTCCTTTAGCTTAACTACCATGAAACACGGGTTATCCACACCGACAATGTTTTTGGCCTTGAATAAGTATCGTTACCAAATTTTCGTTGGCGGTAGGCATCATCGGGTGGGTACCCGCAAATATATCCTCAAACTGCCTCTGAAATAGTTACCAATATAATTACCAGTATAATTCAAAACAAACTTTGTTCAAATATACATATTTTATGAACATACCGTATATTGAGCTTGGATAGTCTCGACCATCTTAGCTAGCTCCTCCCGCCTTGCGCATTCATACTTGTACCGCTCTTTCAGTAGCTCTTCGTGCGTATCACACCAAATTGATTTCATTGAGCTAAGTTTTTGGTCTTGCTCTTCAATACGGGCTAACAGCTTGTTAAACGCATCGATATTCAAACCATCACTGCCAAAAACCGGGATTCCCTCATTTGGTGGGGAACGCTCAGGATTATTCATATGAAACTGTGGTGACGGTGCTCTCTCCTCTTCATGTTCGGGGACCTCGACGCCGTCACCACTTTCAAAGAATGGCAGACTGGCAACCCACCAACGCTGTATCTGCTCACGATCCGTGGGAGTCAAGTAGATCGGTGCATAACTAGGCTTTGGATGGTCAAAATAAAATGTTAGTGATTAAAAAAATTAATATGCATGTATTAAATACAAGGAGACCAAAAAAACACATAAACACTAACCTCAGAGCATTTGGCGAATAAGTTCGTTAACTCATTCGAGTACAGCCTACCAGGGAATTTTCCAATCGCTCCGCATCTTGGAATCGATCCATCATTGGATATCAACCTGGTAACGACCGGGAATGTCGCGAAAATCCAACACTAAGTGTAAAAAAAATTGTATTAGAAAATGTAACTCAATTCATCATATATTGACATTACAAAAGCTAAAAATATATTATCATACCTTAAGGATCCATATCGGCCCGTAAATAGTGTATTTAGGCACCTCATTTCCAGCAGTACGAACAGCAGCAATCTGCAATCTTCGCTCGTTTATGGCGTCGTACAGTTTATCATACGTGTACGTCCATAAATATGACCCCCATGCGAATCTATTCCATGACCGTGTGATGTCGTCAAGCAGATGAATGACACCAGTAGCGACGAACCACTCTGGCCTCGCCCCTATAAAACTTTTGTACAACATGTACAAAGCGCTACTCGAACAACGTCATCATCCCCCAGATTGTTAAAATCCGTCTCTGAACCCCAAAGACGACATATGTGGGCCACACGCAGCCGGGAGGATATCTGCTCGTTGAAGACACGCCTCATAAATGGCGTGTCGGGAGCACGGTCGTCTAACGTGTACGGCCCGAAACTGAATCCTGTCAACAAACAGAATTCCCTCCGCCCAAAACTTACGGGATTCCTCGCTACGTTGAAACGTAAAGTTTCATATTCGTTTTTACCGACGCTAACTTGGGTACACAACAAATAGTGTATCAGCAACGGATCATTTTGCCCCGCCTTAATATTTAAAAAAGGCGCAAAACTAGTTTGATTAAATAAGTTAAGACTTTCTTGTCTTAACTCAAGACGGAGTTTAATTTCTTCCTGCCCGATTCTCATCCGGTTACGACAGGTAAGGTTCGCGTGATAAATTTTCTATAAAAATAAAATAACCATGAGATTAAATAAATCAAATTTATTATATTTTATGACCTTTTAATTAATGAAATAATAGTTTAATTATAAGTCTTCCATTTATTTTTATAATTATTTATCTTTTAAAAATCATAATAGAATTAGGATCCATATCATGATCAAAATTCAAAATAATGTAAAGTCGTTTATTGCAGGTTAACTTTAGGTGCTGAAGTGATAAAATATTATATGCATTATGTCACATAAACTGATTTCATAACATATAATTATTATCAATACAATCGGATTATGTAATATATCTTTATATACTTGTACGTTTTTTATTTGTTTTTGAATCATTACCAAACTCGATATAGTAGGAACTGTAATATTTGAATTATTAATTTTTCATGATTTAGATGTTTGAACAATTCTGGTTATGTTTTTTTTTTCATATTCGAACTATAAGTATTCAAGTTTTATACATTTTTTAATATACATTATAACTTAATAATAATACAATTTTTTAAAAAACTTAAAAATTGATTTTTTTGTTATACACTTTATTTTTCAAACTCTCAAAATTCATAAAAATTAAGAAAAAAAGATTCTGACTAAAAAAATAAATATTTTTTTCATTAACTCTAAAATATAATACGTAGTTATCTATGTTCGTATAAATTAACAAGTTAAATATATGTTACCTACATGCATATTAATTTTTAATCTACCAATTAAAAGTTAGATTTTTACATAAAACGATATTTTTTTTAAATGCAATACTACAGAAACCTTGAACAAACATACAAAGGAAGGTGTAAGATTCTACTAAGTATATGAAATAAGGTTATAATAAGCAACAACATTACACTAATAACATTAATACAACCTAATAACACAATAATATCATTTGTTCTAAAAACATAGGTTTAAATAACATTCAAAAAAATTATAACATGTACAAAAATATTACCTCGTTTAACATGGTTGAAATATAAGAAATGAGTGTTGCCGGATTATTGTTCGCCGGAAAACTTGAGGTGGTCTGGCCGGAATATTAAACTCGTCGATGTATTTGCCGGAATTATTTGGCCGGAAAATATGGAAGAATTCTTTTGACGATATGAATTTCTCCCTTCCTTCCTCCATGCCTTCTCCTTTTAACCACATAAGAGAATATCCTATCAAATCCACCAGATTCGTCCATCAATCCACCGGATTCGCCTGGCAAAAATCGAGACTCAATATTCTCCAAATACAACCGTGAATATGTACTTTGGCACCAAAACCAATGCCAGTTTCGCCCATGGCACAAGAATCGAGAGGCTGAGGGGCGAAACTAGGGACCTAGGGGCGAAACTGTGCACGTAACCCGTGACCAGACACGAAGAACGAGGGACCTTTGGGCGAAACTGGCCCTTTTTGGGCGAAACTGGCAATATAAGCCACGTGTCATTCATTCATTGATGGGTGAACCTTGGGGCGAAACTGATCTTTTAGGGGGCGAAACTGATGCTCATTTTCGTAATTTGATTTTTTAAGCTTGTTTTCGCGAATGTATAAGGTATGGTGCTTATTTTGGTAATTGATTTATATAAGTATGTAATTTTTCATTGGACCACCCATAGATTATAAAGTGGACCCCCTTCACATATTGGGCTTGATAACTATAAAGATTTTATTTTTCTATGTTTTTCACCTAATTGAATATTCTAGGAAGTTGTTTTTTTAAACTTTGATTAAATTATATGTTTTATTAGACTATATTGTAAATGATATATTAGATAGTATTATTAACTAGAATGATGATAACCACAATTGTGGATACAAATAAAAACGATAATGCCACTTTTTAAAAATGGTGATCGTAACTCGTATTTTTATATTAACTTTTCATATTTTTCATAGTTACCTTTTAATTAGTTTCAAATTCTCATACATGAAACAAAGTTACCATTTTTGAAAACTAAATATTACTTTATTTTATTTTTATCCACAACCCTTAGAGTTATGGTTACCAAAATCCTAGTAATTATATAATTTGAGTATTTTAGTGGTATCAAATATGGTTGAAATCAAATATAAGAATTTTGTGATAGTTGATTTGGTTATATGTTTACTTTTTAGTATTTATAGCAAGTACTCTTGTAATATATTATTAACAATCCAATCCGTTACTAAAATTGACCCATTACTTAATCCTTACGACCGCGACATATTAATTATGTTGGACCCCGGTATGTGTAAATCATAGATTCGCCACTAGAGGGCAGGGCTTTTACGCGGAGTAGCTACTCATAAAAAAGTTGAAATTTGCATGACTCAACTCTCAAGCACTTAAAATCTAAAGCATAGGGGCTGTTTGTTTGCTGCTTAATGGAACCATTCAACACTGAATGCTGAATCGTTCAGCATTCAGCATGTTTGATTACTGCCTGTGAATGAAGTTGTGCTGAATGAATCAGAAGAACGCTGATGAATCATTCTATCTTAAAGTGTATTCTGAATCATTAAGCACTAAACATTTTACCTTAAAACTGTTTCTTTAACATGTTGTCTTGTTAAACAATCATATCTTATAATATAATAATATCACTATTAAGGTTAAAATTGTAGTTTGCATCATTTATATTGCTCATTCAGAACTTTTATCAAACATGTAACATTCAAAGGCAGATTTATTCATAACCTTTGAACTATTTATACCACAGAATCATTCAGTGCTTAATCATTTTGCTTTAACAAATAGTACACTAAACATGTTGGGTGGGGGGACTCAATGCGCAAGTGTGAGTAAAAAAGAAAGGTAGATTCAATTACACACTAAAAGCCAAACACCTTTCTTTGGCTTTTATTTTCTTCTTTATCTATGATATATAATGTATAATGTATTATATATATAAATATACAATAGTTAAAAATGGGATTTCAAATGATTTAAAATACAATTCCTATGAAATTCCTTGAAATCTCAATGACCAAACATCCTCCTAGTATTTAGCCAAAAGAAAGATAGACTCAGACTCTGTTAGATTGGATTAGCAATCAAGGAAAATACTTAATAAAGTAAAAAGTTATATTTTTAAATTTGAAATGCAAGTTGATTGGATTAACAATCATCATGGTTTACCATAGCATAGGTCATAGGAGGGGGAAAATCCAAAATAAAAAGTGCAAAGGACCACATGCTAATGTTCCCAACCACAAAAACACGGCCCAACTCCTGATATTATGACACATACATGCCCTTTGCCCCATAACACAGACATTATTAAACAACCTAAAGTTTTGGAATACTCATATTTATACATTTCAGTGGGTCACCTGTTGTTTTTTTTTAATAAATAAAAGTACTCTTTTAATAAGATTTAGAAACTTACTTCATATTAATGTTTTGACAATACATGTCAATAAATTAAATTTTTATAATATTTTTTTAATAACAACATACTTTACCATGCATTCAAATTTTTATAAGAAATTGGTATTTTTCTATAACAAAAAACTATAACTTTCAAATATATAAAAAATATGAAAAAACTAGAAGCACATGCTATTTTACATATCACCCATGGCTGGACTGAACCATGGCTGCACCAGGACCCTACTGGCCTTGGCTGCACAGATTTTAGTTATAATTTTTTTACTTTGAATAATTCATTTAGGTATTTTTTTTTACTTTTAGGTTACGATATTTTTTTTCCTGTAGCTTAAGAATAGTGTTTATTTTTTTTCTTCTTTTAAGTTACAATTCATTTAGATATAGGTCTATTCATTTACGGTGAACATAGTTGTCTTAAACTTCTAAAAAATCAAAGTTTTGGTAAAAAGTTTTTTTTTACTTTTTAGTTAACACATTTGTTTTCGTAGCTAATAAATAGTGTTTTTTTTAGTTACACTTTTTTTTTACTTTGAATAATTCATTTAGGTGTTTTTTTTACTTTTAGGTTACGATATTTTTTTTCTTGTAGCTTAGGAATAGTGTTTAGTTTTTTTTCTTCTTTTAAGTTACAATTCATCTAGATACATGGCTATTCATTTACGGTGAACATAGTTTTTTTAAACTTTTAAGAAGTCAAAGTGTTTGGTAAAAAGGATCTTATGTTTTCTTTATTAGTGCTCATTCGGTGTTTGATAAAAAAATTCAACTTACGCAAATGTATTCAATGTTATATGGTCTATTAAAGAAGTCAAAGATGTAATACTAAGATGTTTCGTAATAAAAAACGTAAATTTCTTTTTTTGGCGTGTAATTTTCACTAAAAAATCTCCTATCAGTTTATGTTAAATATATAACAACTACTTTTAGTTAACTAATGTCGTTATATATGTTCATCAGGCATGCCTCGCCCCCACAACGCCGGCCTAAAAAACCTTCTTGTTTACAATTTTCAAGATAAATGGAACAAGGAACAGCTAGATCAATGTATCATAAACCAAACTAGATAAGTAACTATATTAAAGGACTTGGTGGAACTGATTACCAACATTGGGTCAATGGTCAATTAAAATGAAAATCAAACACCATCATGAGAGACACCATCCTTGATGTTGCTGCTACTGCTGCAGTTATTGTTGGTGGTAGTGGTAGTGGTAGTGGGTAAAGAATTGTTTATGATTTGATTGTGCTTTTTGGAAGTCCCCTTGCAAAGCTTAACTGGGTACTTGGTAGCATTTATCTCCAGTTTTCTAAGTGCAGCTTTACCAAGATCAACACCACATATGTCTGAGAGCCTTACTAAATACAGCAACACATCTGATAATTCTTCTCCAAGGTGTTGCTTTTCTTCATCTTCCCAATCAGGAAGTCCTTTTGGTACCTCCCCTTTCCATTGAAATATCTCAGACAACTCTCCTACTTCCCCTACCTTAAAAGAACAAAGAAGATAAAGACAAAAAATTCAACATTTTTTATAACCTGATACTTAAATAATTGAACTGAAAACAAAGATGTACTTTTTTTAAATAATATTTTAATGCTTTTATGGGTATGGAACACTTGTTGCCAAATTCTCACCCAACTCAATGCATTAAAGTGAGAACATCGACTGTTCACTGAAGCTGATGATGCTCTCTCTGGCATAACATATAGAAGCATACTGCTATAAAACTAAATCTTTTTTAAAAACTATTCACGTATTGGTTACAAAAGAGAAATAAATGTAACTTTATTCTACTGCCTGGGTATTATCAACAAAGAGACCATTGAAGTGGTCCTTCACCAACCAAACAGGAATAACTTTACCAGGCAGGGCCTTTCTTTCAGGCCTCATCAGCAGACAAGTGCCTGCTTTTGTTACCACCAAAGATTTACCACAAATGGTAATCCCTTCAAAGATGGTTTTTTTAAGGCAAATATTGTGTTAAATATATAAAATATGTCCACAATAGAGTTCATCCTAATTACAATCAATAGTCATAGTGGCCGTTTAAGTTGATTAAAATAAAGCTACTAAGATTAATCCCTTCAAAGATGGTTATGTAGAAGTAATTATCCCTAATCAGCTGTGCTAATTACACCATCTCATCAAGGTTAGTGTACATTGATAATTGATGGCCTCATAATATCACTTCTTATCATTAAAGTTGAAGCAGATAATTCCTGATCCTATCTCTAGTAATTAGTACAGCATTCAACTCTTTTGGGGCCACCCTCACAGTTGAGCATGCATCCTTCTTTCTAATAAGATTAGACCTGACTGGAGTATATTTGGGAAAATTACTGCTTCATTAGCATCATTAATCAACAATTCAACAAGAACATGAACATCAACAAGAAACTCATGGTTTTAGCATATAACTTCTGATCTTAATATTATCACAAGTGATTAGTGTCAGTGTATAATGCAGTCTTCTTTCTTTAGCTGAGACTTGACTCAGGTAGCTTCCACAAGTTGGTTCCATTACAAGAAATTATCATGTATATGAACCAACATTATAACAAATTTGGTACTCTTTTGACAAGTGTTCCCCTTATGTATCCGGGAAACAAGTTAACTTGATCTGAATCTAATAATCAGGGGACCTTTATCAAGATTATGTAAACGCCAAAAAAATTCCTTTGATAATGATTTACTTTTACATACTATTATACTAATAATCATGATTAGTACTTAATCTCTTTAGACATGGAATCAAGGGTTTCTCTATAGAAGATTTTGTGATCCCAAACATTCCAAGTGTTAGAAATTGTATGTGACGCCAGGATGACTGATTAGGTGCCACCAGCCACTAGTGGTCCAGGGTTCATCTTTAACAAAAGCTAACTTCAATATTCATTGGGATACGGAAATATCAGAGTAAATGCTGCTAAGCGCATTCGATTTTACAGCAAATTGTAAAAACTATCAGTGAATTTTCAAAGAAAAGTTGAGTTTGGAACAATGGATATGCGGTTTGGCATCGAACCATAGCCTTTTCGACTTCCTAATCACATCGTGCAGTAGCGTAAAAGGTTTTTTTTTAGAATTAAAACAATAAGAGTTGAAATGCGTGAAATCAAAGCAATATTTAGGACGATAAATTTGCAGAAATCGAAAGTCAGACATTGACGCAACAGGCATAAAAACTTCTGCAATTGATTCTGCATCCGTAATCAATCTTAGGAGCTGAAACTTAAATTGAAAAAACAACTATAAAAACCGTTTGCAAATCTGAGCGCGTGAACACATAATGATGAAAATTACTTAATCAGAAACATCGAGTAAAAGATCGGAAAAGTTACCAGTGCGAGGAGGAGATTTCTCGGACTGTGAAACTGATCCCAATCTCTTTCCTTTGCGAAATCAGCCATTTTTTTCTTCAAGTCGGACAAGGTCACATCATTTTGTGCATCAACGGGAGTAGTCATGTCTCCGGCCGCCGTAGAAGTGAGTGATTTGGTTGTGCTCCGCCGCCGCCGAATGGTGTAGAGTAGAGAGGGTGGAAAGGTGACTAGGATTAAAGAGAAAGGGTCTTAATATAAGCTTTTTGCGTATGAATATGAAAGTGACCGGGATTCGGTTTACCGGATACACCCGGTTGCCCTCGAGTTCTTTTGCCACGTGTCAATCTTTCTAGCCCGGGGCTTTCCGAGGACCCACCTATTTTTAATAAAATTTATTTATTTTTAATTAAGGCTCAAGGCATTATACTGTGTTTATTTAGTTGACATGTTCACTTTTTTTTTTTAATACTCGATGTCAATTAATAATCATATAAATAAAAATTAAAAAAAAAGATGAAGAGAGATAAAACCAAATCATTCATAAAAGACGAATCAGATCATATCAAAACAAAGTTAAACCGTAATATTTATGTTTGTTATTTTATTACTAGCTAAACGATCCGTGTATTAATACGGTAATGATATAAGACAATTTTAATATTATATTTATATACTTTTCTAAAGTACGAACACGTTAAAAAAATAATAAAACATATATAGAAATATAAAATCTCATAACAAATGATAAACATTACAGAAGTTTGCAATTCATACATAAAATTATCATTATATTTTATGTAGAAACTCTTTATAAACAACATTCATGGTTTTATTAGTAGGGTTGCCTTTATCATCGCAAATCAAAACTTTTAACCCCTCCTTACTCATCACTCGAGAAACCGTAACATGTAGCTGCCCATGAGTGAAAACGGGTCGTCTCAAATACAATCCAACATTTAATAAATATTGAGCTTGACTTTTGTTTATCGTCATTGCAAAACAGACCAACAGAGGAAATTGCCTTCGTTGGAACTTGAATGGTATTGTAGGCTTTTGATTCAACATGATCACCATTTGATTTAATCAAAAAGTTATCAAGAAATTCAATTTTAGCCTCTCCATCGTTTGAACCACCAAGATTTCTTTCACCAATTTGTAATATCCAATCAGCAAAACCTCTTTATTAGATTTTCTGCATGTGGAAGATATAAGGGTACTAACATGTAGTCCCGTGTATCATTTCATTTTCTGTAAAACCTCTTTATTAACAACATTCATGGTTTTATTAGTAAAGTTTCCTTCATCACCGCAAATTAAAATTTTTAACCCCTCCTTGCTTTTTACTCGAGAAACCGTCACATAAACTGTCCATGAGTGAAACATGTTTTTTAATACTTTTTATAAATACTCTTTTTAATGTATATAAAGTTACATAACACGTCTAAAAGTTTTTATTATAATACTAATGTGTTTCCCGTGATAGAGCTTTATCCCGACATTGTAAAGACATAAGTAAAATATTATTGTTGATGTTATAATATCAAGTGCTTTATCGTTATTTTTATTAGCTAATTATATATTTGAATATTTGAATATTTTATGTACTAAGATATTAGTTAAAAATAAGAAAACTTAGACATTTAAAATTTTTATATAAAATTCCAAGTTGTATGTGTAGTTACAAAACCCATTAACATAATAGTTATTTCCCTACCCAGTAATTATGTAGAATTATAGTTTATGCAGGGTTATTTACTTACAACTAACAATCAATTTTAAAAAATTTTAAATGTTAGTGGTAGTTTTATAAACAACTTTATGTCACTACCGTTGTTATAGTATATTTTTAATTCTTTTTATCGAAAAACCAAGAAATAAGTGATTATATCGACTTTTATTATGTAGATGTAATAAATATAAAAGACGAATAAAATGTCTAATAATTATCTACACGTTGCTCTTGATGGATAAAACAATCAAAATATACTAATTTAAAAAAAAAACTCATATTCCGATAAAATTTATATCAAAACGTAGATAAAAATGAGCCGATTACAAATATATAATTATATTTTCTTAAAACAAAATATATTACAAGTTATTAAACATAATTTTCTAACAAATTATAATTAACTACATTAATATACAATTTACATTAAACCCCTCACATATTTCACATACCACCCCTAACAATTTATATAAATAACCCTAATTTTTTCCTTAAGCTTTTCAAGCAATAGTGACGTCATTTTCCTATTTTTTTTAATTTTTTTTTAAAATCCAAGGGATGTGATTGGTGGAGTGTTTTTAAGAAAACAAAAAAACCCTTTTCTTTTAATATATTATAAGATATACTTCATTTTATATAGTTGATTGTCAACTTGTACCGCTCAATACGATTTCACTCTCACTTGCAATTTGGCTCTCAATTTCGATTTGAGCATGTGATTATCACCTCGTTCAATAAGACTCTAGCCACTGTGTTCATCGGATTTTGGTTTTACTTAAGCCTCCTTCTGTTTGATTCGCCTCCAACTTCAAATGTTGGAACTTGTAAGTAATTTTCATTGTTCGTTGATTTCATTTCAGGTGGAGGATGAAAAACCGAACCACCGTTTATTGTGTTGCCCAAAGAAACAACGAAAACTAAACCAAAAACCAAATCATTTCGAAACCAAAACGAATGGTTTTGGTTTTTCAAAAATTGATATATTAGATTGGTTTTGATTTTATGTCAAAATCAAAGTAAATCGACTCGTACACAATTCTAAATTATCAATATATATATATAAAAGGCTTACCAATTTTCTAAAAATAGTCATTAAATCAAATTCAATTAACCAATAGGAACCCTCAATTGCAAAATCAATTAATTCTAAAAAACAATTATGGCAAGACTTCATCGATCCATTCAATTTTTAAATCAATTGTGAGGGGGCTTAATAAAAATTGTGAGTGAGATTTATAAAACACGAAGAGGTAATTTAAAGAAACTATGAGGGGTTTTATAAAAATTGTATATTAGTGTAATTAATTATGGGTTGTTTATAAATTATGTTTAGTAACTTGTGATATATTTTATTTAGAGAAAAATAAATTATATATTTACGGCCGTCTCATTTTTATCTACGTTTCGGTGTAAATTTTATTGTAAAATGACACTTTTTAAAAATTAGTATATTCTTAATTTTTTGTTATCCATTAATAGTAGTGGGTAGGTAATTTTTTAATTTTAAAGCTAAAAATGAAATTGAAATATGTGGTAATGTAATGTTACTAACAAAACAACAAAGTTAGTCTACAAAGAAGTGCTTCAAATATTGTAGTCATTTTATTGTTAAAAATTCTAGCATATGTAGTTTTTGGTGAAATATCATTTATTGTATTATTTTTATTTAAAAATTTTAGTTTCTCAAATATATTTTTGAAATACCCGTACGTGTACGGGTCAATAAACTAGTTTAATTTAATGAGTTGTGTTCAGTATAGTCCATATAAAAAGCATAGTCCTAAATTTTAATATTTAATCACATGCGATTTAATATAAAATCACATCTGATTCAGTATACAATCACATGTGATGGTAAAATCATTACATGTTAATTACAAAAATGACACTCCGTCCAAATAAAAAAATTCAATCTGGACCATTGATGAGGCTGATCCAAGGACTAAGATTAGTCATTTGGGACTATACAATAAGTATGGACTATATTGAACATTTCTCTTAATTTAATATAAATATTAAAAAAAGATATGATAAGAAGATTACTTAAAAAAATAAAGATTTTGTAGATACATTTGCTCGACCAATGACTATGAGGCTATGAATACATACATGTATAACAATATCTATTTTGAGACTAATGAACAACAACAAAATATTCGATTCAGTAATGAACAATGTATATAAGAGGTAAAATATAGACAATCATTATTCGTACATAAAGACATTGCTTTAGACTTTAGAGATTTAAGATGAAAGAATTATAATATTATTTTTTTCATGTTACATCTATGGTCGATTCACAAATTTATTGGTATAAGGTATATACATGTCCAAAACATAATCTGAACTTTTTGTGATCTTTTTTGAACATGGAAAATCACTATATATTAACTTTAGAGTTAAAATAGTGACCAGTAAAATGTTGTGATAATTAACAGAAGTTAATGTTCAAGCTAAATCACAACCAAAGTTATATATGGATTCAAAGTTCCATTAGAAGCATATTTTATTTATAAAAGAAAGTGTTAATTTCTTATTTGATTCTTTCACTAACCGCCTTTTACAAGTTTAGCTTTTTAAGAAAAAATTAAAAATATGATATTTTAATTATCATTTTGTTACACTCATAATCTATCTTCATACGTAATGCACAATTGTATATAAAGACATTTTTTTACCTTCTTATTAAAATTAACTAGTTTTTACTATTCGATAATAGTTAACGTTTCTTAAAAATTAGAAAATTCTAATAAAGTCTACCTCTCTCTCTCTCTCTCTCTCTCTCTCTCTCTCTCTCTCTCTCTCTCTACCCCGTTCAAATTCTTGGGTTTACCTTTAAGTTGTTTAATGCATAAGAAAGTAGCTTGGGTTAAGGACTTTGCTCTTACTGATGAAGCGGAAGGTACTCCAGAGTCTGACTTTCCGAAGGATACAACTGATGTGTGTGAAAATGATATGGTTACCATAGGTCCTGGTATTGATCCGGGCAATATTATTGATGTTGAAGAAGGTACTGATCCTAAAGCCTATGAGTTGGAAATACGTGCTGCTTCATCTTCCAGAGGAAAAAATGTAGCTGGAACTTCTCATGTGGAAGATGTGAAAGAAGGTGAAGAAGAAGAAGAAGAAGCTGAAACTTATTCCAACTCCTTTAACATAGATAGTGACGTTGCTGATGCTCCTTTTCGCCCTCAGTTTCGGAATCTCAAGAACAGATCAACCCTTCGAGCTCCGGCTCAGTGACGCGCTTTTTTAACTAACGTCGCTCCTCTGGGTGAGGTTTATCGCTTAAATCAAACTGATGACAATCTCCTCTGCAACAATATCTATTTGGATGTTAGCCGGATGTGCATGCAAGTTCCGGAAGCAATTCGACGATGGTGTAAGACTGCTAGCGATTTAGATTCATCATTAAAACAGGTTGCAAGTTTATCCAAACGGGTTGAGATTCGCGATGATCGCATTCGAGATCTAGAGCATGAATTGGAGGAGAATCGGAAAGCCAAGAAAAGCTATCGAAAAAAGTTGAAAAGTGCTGAAGATAGTTTGAAAGAAATTGATAATCTGAAGCTGGAGTTGTTAAAGAAAGATAATTTGCTGAAGAAACTTAGTGGGGTTCAAGCTGAAAATGCAAGGTTGTTGGAGGCCCTTGGCGAGGCGGACAAGAGGGTGAAAACTTTAGAAGCGGATAGATCGTGGTTGATTAAGAAGGGTTTTAAGTTTGTTTTTTCAAAACTTCGAAGGAGTAGTGAATACTTAAAATCTTTAGGGGAGGTTCAGACAAAGAGTTTCTCGGCTGGTTATTCTCGAGGCTTGATTGCAGGAGAGCAAGTATGCAAGGAAAAAGGTTCGGTCGAAGCGGATCCTTACTATGACCCATTAGCTGTAAAGAAACTTGAAGAAGCTGCAGCAGCTCTAAAGGATGTGACCTATCCTTACCTTGATGTTGTGTCAGCGATGTCTGATGCGTCTCTTGAAGACATCCAGCGTTTGGCTCCTGCTCATGGTGGAACTTCCTCCGGTGCTACTGCTTCGTAATGTTACTAACGGACAAAGTTTTTTGTTTGTTTGTGAGGCTTTTGTAAATTACTTGTAACTGAATATGGTCGGATCTGTTGCCATTGTTGTTTTTTTTAATCCTTATTTTTGGTGATGTATTAAACTTGAAACATGTTAAGGTTTATATATATGCGTACCTTTGTCATGTTTGTGCCTCTACTTCTGAGCTGTTGAATGGTATTTGTGTATATAAAAAAAATGTATGTATATACATATGATATTTTGGATCTGAAGATCTTCTCAGTACTATCCGTACTTTGAATCAAGCATCTGACTTATGTGCTTTAGGTCATAAACCTGTGGCATCTATCTTGTGTGCTTTTTGATTCTATTGTTGTCTCGGACTCTCGTCCTTGACGTTCATGTGTATATGGTTTTAGCATCTGATTTGTGTGCTTCGGAACGAATGTCCTTAGCATCTATCTTATGTGATTTTTTTTTAGAAAGTGATCGGACTGTCGTCCTTGATACTCATATACCATGAAATTAGCATCTGACTTGTGTGCTTCGGATCGAAGGTCCTTAGCATCTGTCTTGTGTGCTACTTTAATTTGTCTTGGACATTCGTCCTAGATGTTAGTATCGGACTTGTGTGCTTTGGAATGAAAGTCCTTAGCATCTGTCTTGTGTGCTTTATATATATATATATATATATATATATATATATATATATATATATATATATATATATTTAGAACAAGTATTTCAGCAATGTGCTCCCTTTAATAATCATTCAAAATAGGCAACAACATGTTTGCTGAATGAAGGAAAATGAAGATACAGAGTATATCATATTAGATATAACATTTCTTTAGGTTAGCTCCGTTCCATGTTCGTGGAATAGCTTTTCCGCTGGTGTCTTCGTTCGTAACTCCCGTTCCGATGCTTGGTGATGACCCTGTATGGGCCTTCCCACTTTTGCCCCAACTTTCCTTGTTTTTCTACGCGGCTTGCTTCATTCTTTCGCCAAACGAAGTCTCCAACATTGTACTCCGCTTCTTTTAGCCTTTTGTTATAGTATTCTTCCATTTTTCTTTTGCTTCTCTCTTCTCTTATAGCTGCCACCTCTCGCCTTTCTTCTAAGGCGTCCAGGTTGTGTCTCAGGTTTTCTTCGTTTGTTTCTTCGGCTGCTTGAGTGAAACGGATGGTGGGAATACCTACTTCTGCTGGTATGACTGCTTCGGTCCCATCCGTGAGGCTGAAAGGTGACTCTCGATTACTTGTTTTGATAAGAGTTCGATGTGCCCAAAGAACGTGACTCAGATGATCCACCCATTTTCCTCCGTCTTTAGCAATCCTAGCTTTGAGACCTTCGACAATGCTCCTGTTAGCTCTCTCCACCTGACCGTTTGCTTGTGGGTGAGCTACGGAGGTGAAACATTGTTTGATCTGCATGTCGCAACACCACCCTTTGAAGGGGTTTTCAGCGAATTGCTTGCCGTTGTCGGTAACGATTTCATTTGGTAGACCAAAGCGATATACTATGTTTTCCCACACAAAATTCATGACCTGCTGCCCACTTATTGAAGCTAAAGGCTTAGCCTCAATCCATTTTGTAAAGTAGTCTATTGCTAATATTTAAAATTTTACTCTCCCCATTCCCTCCGGAAATGGACCCACTATGTCCATTCCCCACTTGCGAAAAGGCCACGCCGCCGTTATTGGTACCAAGGGGTGCTTCGGACAGTGTTGGATTGGACCGTGGAGTTGGCATGGTGTGCATCTTCGGACTTCGTCCAGAGTCTCTTGGTGCATGGTAGGCCAATAATACCCTATCTGCATTATCTTTGATACTACAGATCGTGCCCCTGCATGTAACCCGCATGATCCTTCATGCACCTCTTGTATAATGTACCTGGCTTGTTTTGGTCCTACACATCGGAGACTAGGACCCAGGTAGGATTTCTTGTACAACATTCCTTCTATAAGCTCATATCTCATTGCTATCGCCTTTGTCTTTTCGTCTGAACCATCTTCTTTCTTCAAATGTTTGACTATCGGAGTCATCCAAGTATCTCCTTCATCCTCTACTATGGCCATGGTTTCTTTCTCTTCAATGGATTTTTTCTATAACACTTCAACAAGTATTTCTTTGGTTAAATGCGCGAAAGCTAAAGAAGCTATTTTGCTTAAAGCATCCGCTTTCTTATTCATACTTCTGGGGACTTGTTTTATTTCGCATTTTTCGAATAAGCTCATTATGTTTTTCGTTTTTTCCCGATACCTCTTCATTGTTGGGTCTTTAGCTTCGTATGTTCCTTCCACCTGACTGGCTACTAACTTAGAATCGACATACGCTTTTAACCTGGATATCTTCATGGTAGCAGCTAGCTTCAGTCCTGCCAACAAGGCTTCGTATTCAGCTTCATTGTTCGATGCAACGAATTCGAACCTTAGAGCGTATGTGTATTCCGTTCCGTTTGGGCTTATGAGTATCAGCCCGCCTCCTGCACCTTCAGCATTCGATGCACCGTCTGTATATAACTTCCAATGGTCTTCCTGCGTCTTCTTCGGTTGCTTGGGCATTGTTATTGGTTCAGCATCGGTCGTTTCTTCTTCGGTTTCTATAGGAAATATCAAAACTGCTTAGTTCTACTGCCCATTTTGCTAGTCTCCCAGATACATCGGGTTTGCTCAGAACCTGCCTGATTGGCTTGTCTGTGACCACCTTTATCGGATGAGCTTGGAAATACCTTCTTAGTCTTCTGGTAGCATAGATGAGGCAGAGTGCTAGTTTTTCCATGGCAGGGTAACTCATCTCTGGACCTTGAAGGACTTTGCTTACAAAAAAGACGGGTATTTGCCTATTTTTTCTCTCGACCATGAGCACTGCGCTCAACTTTTTTGAAGATGCAGCTAGATAGACTATAATAGCTTCGTTTTCTTTTGGAGCAGTTAAGAGAGGAAGTTCAGAAATTGTTCTCTTGATCTGCTGAAAAGCTGCTTCGGCTTCGTCCGTCCAGGTGTAATTTTTCTTATTCAAACAACTTTTAAGTGTCTGGAAAATAGGTAGGGATTTTTCAGCCGCTCTTGAGGTATACCTATGGAGGGCTACCAATTTTCCGTTTAAGCTCTGTACTTGCTTCAGTGTCTTCGGAGAAGGCAAATCGAGGATCGCCCTCGTTTTGTCTGGATTGGCTTTCATACCGTCAGGAGTTATTATGTGTCCCAGGAAATTTCCTTCTTCAACCCCAAAAGAGCACTTCTTGGGGTTCAACTTCATGTTAGTTACTTTTAAAGCTTCAAAAGTTTCTCTGACGTCCTTCAGAAGGTCTCTTTCAGTTCGGCTCTTTATCACCAAGTCGTCTACGTAAGCTTCTAAGTTTCTGCCCACTTGTTGTTTGAAAATTTTGTCTATCGTCCTCTAGTAGGTTGCTCCAGCATTCTTGAGTCCGAACGGCATCTTCCGGTAACAATAAACCCCTTGCTCTGTATAGAAGGCAGTCTTTTCTTCATCTTCGAGTGCCATCTGTATCTGATGGTACACTTTGTAGGCGTCCAGAAAACATTTGAATTTATACCCTGCTAAAGAATCTACCTTTAGATTGATTTCTGGTAACGGATATGGATCTTTCGGGCAAACCTTATTAAGATCGGTAAAGTCTACACACATTCTCCAAGTTCCATCCTTCTTTTTTACCATCACTGGGTTCGCAATCCAGGACGGATAAGTTACCTCTCTCAAGATCCCCGCATCCTTCAGTTTATCAACTTCCGTACTCGCTGCTCTGCTTCTATCTGGTGCCATCCCCCGTTTCTTTTGTGCTATCTCCTTGGTTTCCTTTTCAATCCCCAGCTTGTGTTCAGCTAATTCCCTTGGTACTCCCGTCATATCCGATGGTTTCCAAGCAAATACATCTTTATGTGCTTGGAGTAATTCCACCAGCTTCCTTCTTCCATCCTTCGTGAGGGTTCTTCCTACCGTTATCAGTTGTTCTGGATATTCCTCATTTACAAGTACCTTTGATTCCCTGTCTTCCGCCTTCATGTTTTTGAGATTTTTTATTTCTTCTTCGACCCTCATGGATTCTGCTGTCGTTGCTTTTTTAGTATGAATGGTGGCGATTCCCTCGCTAGTAGGAAATTTCATCATTCCATGAATGGTAGACATGATTGCTTCGAGGGCTAAAAGACCTGTTCTTCCGAGTATAGCGTTGTATAATGATGTTGATCGAACGACAATGAATCTCAAGGTCACTGATTTGAACCTTCGTCCGTCTCCAAAAGTTACTGGCAACATGATTTCCCCTATTGGCCATACTGCTTCTCCGGAGAATCATACTAATGGGGTCGTTGCTTGCGTCATCCTGCTCCGTACTTGTGCGTCCATCTTTAAGAAACAGTGTTCATATAGTATTTCGGACGAGCTTCCTCCATCTACGTAAATTCGATGAACTTTGTGGTTGGCCATGTCACCATCAATGATCATCGACATTGACCCTAAAGTGTCACTTTCCGACATCAAGAATTCTATACTTTTGTATCGGTTTTCCTCAGTGACTTTCCTCCTTTTATCACCCACGACTTCTCGTACCATCATAATCTCTTTATTTTTGCTCGTGGGTGTCTGCTGTTGTTTGTTCGTTTTATTTGGCGGAGCTTGCTTTATTTCTTTCACTAAGTGCGCCAGTCTGCCTGTCTTAACGGCATCTTCAATCTCTCTTTTCAAGTGGAAACAATCATTAGTATTATGGCCCTTGTCGGCATGGAACTCACAATATTTATCGCTATTCCTTCGGTGACCTTGAGTCGTGTTCAAGGGTCTATGAGGCATAAAACTCTGACTGGCCTCTTCCGTTGCTAGGATTTCCTTTGGCGATTTGGTTAGTGGCGTCCAAATGTGATTCCTTCTTCTATCTTCCGATGGTTGCATCAGACTTCGGTTATTGTAAGGTCGTCTTTCATTGAAATTCTGGTTGGAGAACCTCCTCGTTGTGCTCCCTCTCCATGGTGATGGTTTTGCAACTAGGATCTGATTTTTCTTGTTATCCGTTTCTATTAGGCTGGATGCTTCTTTCCCTCTTATATACGATCTGGCTATCTCCATTGTTTCCTCCATACTTTTTGGAATTTTGTTGTGGTATTTTTCGACCAGTTGACGACACTTCACACCGTGAATAAAACTTGACACTCTCATAGTTTCGTCTGCTCCTCCTATCTCAAGGCTTTACTCATGAAGTCCCACAAGCTTTCTCCGTCTTTTCTCTTAATGTTATGTAGCTCGATGGGATCCCTAGTATAGCGTTTTTGCTGCATAAAGTTGGATAGAAACCTTTTCATCAGATCTTCGAAACTGTTGATACTCTGCTCTGTCAGATGGTCGAACCATATTCTGGCAGGCCCAATTAACGTTTGAGCAAACATTTGGCACCAAAAAATCCGTAAATGGTCCTCTGGGTCCGTTAGACCCGTCATACATTTTGACATGGTTTGGCATCTTTATTTTTCCCTGGTGACGATATACGGTTAACCTGTTTGTAAATTTGGAGCTTCATGCGGGTCGATAGGGTTGGTGAAGGTCGTTATCACCTCCGGTATAGGTTTCCCTGGAATCTTGGACCACGAAATGGTTTCCTGGTGTTCCTCTTTCATTTTCGAAGCTCAAACGCGTCTGTACGCTCTCAAGCCTTCCGGACCGTTCTTCGGTGCGCATTAGAGACATGAGTGTTTCGTAATTTCTGCGAACGAAATCAGGAGTTATGGGCTCCGCCGACCCACTTGGTTGTTGTTGAGACGTGTGGGTTGTGGGTGTGGTCACGGGACTGAACTGTGGTCGGGTACTGCTGGAAGGATTCGAAAAATCCAGGAAAGGGTTGATAACATGAGAAGGAGTTTGAGTTGGTCTGCGCGTGTTCTGGGTTCCGGGAGGTGGTGGAATGGGATCCATTGATTGACAAACGGGTCTCACGGATGGCGCCAAATGTTGCTACAGCGGATGTAGTAACACAAGAAAATGAACGATGAGCTAGATCTCTTGTTCGGAACGGCTGTGCTAGACCTGAAAAGACAAAGCACCGTTAGCCTCGTCGCGGGGTTTTGGGTCCGCGACCAAGCTCCGGTGTGAGAGTAAGTACTTTGTGAAGGGTAGGTAAAGTGTGTTAATTCTGTAATAAATGTGAGACATATATATATAATACTCGATACTTGACCATGTATAAAGCTTTTACCCAACGGTCCGTATGTTTATCTGATATGTATCAGTTTATTATCCGTCATTAAATGCAATTACTGTAGCTGACCTGTACCATATCTTTGTCAAATCTTTTTATGGGTTTTCGAGATCGCATTAATGAGATGTAATGATGGTGTCTCGATGTCGAACCTCCGACGTTCGGAATGGATGTGGTCCGATGATGGATGTACCATCGGACATACGTCATCAGGATCCATTAGAGGTAGTAAATAAGATTCTTATATTTCATTTTAATAATTAAACCTTCAATATTAAAAAAAATCAATTAAATTCAATTTTTTTAAAAAGTCAAGTCAATACAAATTAACGTAATTGTTAAAAATATTTTCATAACAAAACCTTCCATTTTAAATATACTATCATGTGATAAAATTTTAAATTATTATTAGAAAATGTGTAAAAGTAGAACTCATAAATGTTAATAACTTATACCAAAATTTATAAACATTTAAAGAAATTATATGGCTCAGATAATCAAAATAAAAGAGAATAACTATCAATTATTTTAATATAAATTCTTAGTCTCTTGATTCTAAGTAGTTTTAAATTACTAATTTATACCCTTTATTTTAATGCAATTTAACCTATTTTATAGGTAGAGACCTTTTTTGATTTTATTGTTTTTAAAAATTATTAGAAAAAAATAAAGTAGTTAATAGAGAACGGAAAAATTAATGAAACATAAAAAATATTAAGAAAATAAACATGTTATCAAAGAAAAATTATTCGGATATGAATATCATCCACCTACATTTTAGAAATGGACATGTTATAAAGTAGATACTATTTATTGTCGCCGTATTACGTGGATACTACGCTAATATATATGTTTTTGACGATGTTGCTACAAGGGGTTCTTGAGGCCAATGTAAGGGGAAAGATGGTTCTTTTGAAACTTGAAGGACTAGAATGATCCTGCAAAACAAAGCACCATCAGCCTCGTCACAAGGGCTCGGTCTCGTGGCCAAGCTCCGACGTGAGAGTAAGTAAACTAGTTTTTGGGGAGAGTAATATATAGGGTAAGTGAAGAAAGTTTCGTGAATCAATCCAGCGTTCCATCCGATGCACCTTCTCTTTGGTTGACCTGCAGGTAATTCAATGTGTAGCCAAATGGAAAGTTACGTGCTGATCATCAGCTTATATCAATGTGAAAGCGACTGATCAGTGTGAAAGCTACTTGTCATATATTATTATGTCTTTTGTCTCTAGTGTCTTTTGTCACTTAGTCTAACTAATCATAAATGGATTTGTAACTGAATTGTGTGGCCCAGCTGAACAGTACCTGCGGCTCAGCAGCTGGGTAGTAGAATTTAGCTAAAAATCTACATTCAGCTGAGTGATAAGCTTCGGCTGGGTGATAAGGTTTGGCTTGACTTGATTACATTGCGTAGAAGTACAAAAAAAAGGTACATTAAAGTGGGTGTTATGCGTTGTTTAAAAGCAACATATGAATGACATAGAATATTAGGTGGTGTTAGTTTGGTAAAACACAAATCATATGAATGCACAGAACGAATAAAGTTTCAAATCTTTTTTGACTTGAATTTGAAAGTACATGGATTCCTTAACCATCGTACGTACCACATCAAACTACGACTCACGTCAAACCCACGCTTCATATATAAGATGGATTCTTCCTTACATAACTAGCAATAATGCTTCAGTGTTATATCTTCATTAGATATAGTGTCAGTGTTATATTTTGATCATCAATGAACCTATTTTTTTCATCAACGATTTTAGTAAACATATGTTCTAATCATCTCAACAAACTTCGATCATCAATGATCTCCAAGGATCAACTTTGCACATTTGTCGAAACCATTGATTGAATTCTATACATACTGAATTATTCGAGTCCCTTCGATTGTAATGCGAAATCAACGTGTACAAGTAGATTTTTCTGTTTTGGCATCATTTTCTTGGTGATGAACCCACACCGATTATAGTTGTGAAGGGGTGCAACCCTTTGTAACAAGAGTACCCTTATACAAATATTGAGTGTTAGAAGTTTTGATGCATTTATCTATCTTGATTTCTAATTTTGAATTTCTTTGGTAAACATTAAATTAAAAGAACTCAAAAGTTGGTCCTTAACAAGTCATAATGCTAGTTATAGGACCTCAATTATTAACACTATTCAACTGGCCTTTTGCTAATTTTGGGGTGAAATTAGTCCAGTTGTTCTTGAATTTAATTTTATTGCTATACAAAAAGATGATTGTCAGAGAAAGAAATGAATTATCCAACCTGCAAGTAGGAATGATTTCTTCTTCTACATCTCTTGACCACAAGGACCATTGTATGACTGTTATTAGGTGCACAGCATGGGCTCTTAGATGATAACAAAGCTCACACTTGTACACAAGTACTCAGCAAACACAAGACTGGCAGCTATTATTCTCAAAAGGGGAAGAATACTTAAGCTTTCCAAGATGACAATGGAGGAGTGTCAGACTTGAGATGTGTTGAAATACCTTCACCATATCGAGCACCCTTGACTGAATCAGCTGATGCAATGGATTCAAGTTCAGCCATCTCTTCTGGTGTTAGTTTCACTGATAAAGCTCCTATGTTTTGTTCAAGATTTTCTATCTTGGTGGTTCCTGGAATGGGCACAACATCATTTCCTTGGAGGTGAACCCACGCCAATGATAATTGTGAAGGGGTGCAACCCTTCATTAATGCTAGTTTATTAACCCTCTGGTACAAGATCTTGTTGTGTTCAAGGTTTTCAGGTTGGAACCTCGGCAGATGCTACAAAATATATAAAAATTCCGACCTGATATCAGCTTCACCCCAACAGCACTTGAACTTCTTTTATTCCAACGGAAGGGGGACAATGATTTTGTAAAAAGAAAAGAAAGGTGTTAACAACAGACCTTACGGTAGTCACCATCTTCCAACTTTTCTAGCATCTTTGGACCAGAAGAGAAGAACCCCCGTCCTAGAGGACTGTATGCAACTATCCCGATCCCAAGTTCTCTGAGAGAGTATGATATAAAGAACTAAGAAATTTGGATTTTTGGATACTTTGTAACTGATAGAAAAAAGTCTAATTATAATTAAATTAAAACTACCAACATTTATCAAATAAATGTCACTATTCCTAAGCACTATTCATCAATAGTTTTTTTTTTTTTACTCTTAGGATATTATTTATCTAAACTAAGGAATTTTTCATCTATGGTAAATGTAGTTTTCTCATGAGGATTATCTTTTTACAAGAAATTTATATTTTAAAGTCTAATTTATTAAACTTAATATTTGAAAAAAAAATTACAAAAAAGTTCTATCTCAAAGTCTAATTTATTAAACTTAATATTTGAAAAACTAACTAACAAAGTCTACCTCAGAGTCTAATATAGTTAAAGTTAACATCTTAAAATAATCTTATGTCCATAGTCACATAGTTCGCGGATCGCTTCGGTACGGGAACGAGGATCGGGAACACGGTTCGCTAGGTTAGACGTATCCAGTACGTAGGGGGGTAGGTTCATTTCGGTACGCACCCGGTACGCTGTACCCTACGTTTTGATACGGTGTACCCAATATACAAGAACCAACCCTTAGATAATGTTTCTAGTTACAAAAACCAAAAAGTGCCAGAAAAATTAACAGAAAATACCAAATTTTTCTATGTTGCTATCTTTCTGTATCTGAAGTAATATAGTATATTTTAAAAGTTTTGTTTATAATCTATAAATATGACAGTGTTTATAAAATTTTAAATATTTAAGTATTTAATAAGTTGACAATTAAAGAGTTGTATAGGTGGTAGTTGAAGAATTGAAGGGATGCATTTAGTGATCTTAGAACTGGAAAAAGGTGTACATTTATTATCAATAAATGGTGAGGACTCCCGATGAAAACAATCTGTTTTGTTTATTACTACTTTATTATATCATGCTACATATGAAGATAGAAGACCTGTGGATTTGAAAATGACACAAAGAAGAGGTTAAACCCAACGAAGATGATGACGGAGACCAAGGCTCCCACCAGCGATTAAGGTTCTAGCGTTCCATCTCTTCGATTCATTACCGGTTCGTGTTTTTTTTATTTTGATCGATCCTAGACGCGTTCGTTCGTGAACTGAAGACCCATAGGATCGATTTGAAAAGCGACCGGGATCGAAATGATCATCGTTCCGACTTGCGATCCAACTAGCGATGGGATCGATTTCGTACCACGATCGGGAACGAAACGATCAGATCACGGATCGTGGCTATATGAGCGAACTATGTGACTATGCTTATGTCCACCACTACCTTCTAGGGTTGTATGACACATGGTTGATTTGCGTGACGATTAGTAGTAGATGAGGCTCAGTTTTGCATATTTTCCTAAGGTTTTTAAGTTTGATTTTTGTATTTTAAAGTTTGTTCATGTAAGTATACATGTTTGATACAGAGATAGATGAACATCTTCCACCTTATATATACAAACAACACAATCAAATCAATCTCGCGGATAATTTAGTCAGTGTTATTGGTTGCTAAATGCAATAAAGTTAAAATATTATATGTGTTTTTGTTCAAATCATAGTCACATAGTTCGCGGATCGCTTCGGTACGGGAATGAGGATCGGGAACGTGGTTCGCTAGGTTGGGCATATCCGGTACGAAGGGGGGTAGGTTCATTTCGGTACGAGTCCGGTACGATGTACCCTACGTTTTGGTACGTTGTACCCGCTACCAAAAACAGATTTCATGAACCAAACCTTAAATAACAATCTAGTCTTATATACCAAACCAGAAACATAACAATTAATAGAAAACATAAGCAATTAACTTGTTTTAATTCATTAACACAGTGCAGAATTGCACAAAACATTAGCTATATCATGAAATTTAAGCTGGAGAGTAGAATTGTAGAAGCAAACGAGGGTAGAAGAGTGTGATATGAAATTGAACATAATAAGTCCAGTAAATAGGAGTTAAAAATTCAAATTGAATCATTAGAATTGTTTAGGGGTATGTAATTGGTTAACTATTAGCAAAGAAAATCAGGTCACCAGGTTGGGTGTTACCAGTCGGTCTTTTTTTTTCCCGACTCTGAAATACATACCTGCAATAGCAGGAATCGATCCAAATCGTGTTTCTTTCTTCACCAGATCGTTCCAAATAGCGTTCCAATAGACAAATTGAACACCCAATTGATCGATTTGACCATCGATTTGGATCGTTTTGACCAACGTTCCAGGTCGCGATCCACCTAGCGACGGGATCGCTTTCGTACCGCGATTGGGAACGCAGCGATCAGATCGCAGATCGTGGCTACCTGAGCGAACTATGTGACTATGGTTCAAATGTATTTTATATATTCCTATAATTTGACAGGCTATGTTATAAACAAATGTGTCTTAATTATGTTACTATCAATATAATCTTCATGTATACTTCTCGAACTTGCCATATATGTTATAAATGGTAAACAATTCATACTTCTAAAATTTGTTAAATTATCATTCATGTTGAATCTTGTAGGTTGCTGGGCAACCCACACTTTTTGCGTGAATGATGATAGTTTATATGAGGAAGGAGGACATAAAGTATCAAATTCATAATCTAGAATAACGTTTATACCTAACTCAGGATTCTCCTTCAACGACGCAATGCGCGAGTAAAAAAGGTGTTGGTTTCTATTTATAAATATATTATAAAATGTATTCGTTGAAAGCCCGCGCGCCACAACACACAAACACCAAAACCTTGTTGATAAACATAATGGAAAACAGAAACAAAGAAAGAAAGATGGTAAGCAACCTGCAAGTAGGAATGATTTCTTCTTCAACGTCTCTTGACCACAAGGACCATTCTAATTGTATGGCTGTTATTGGGTACACAGCATGGGCTCTTCTGATGGTCGATGCTGATGCTTCCGATAATCCAATATATTTAATTTTTCCTTCTTCCACCAGCTTCTTCAGTTCTCCCATCTAACAAGAAAAAAGATAAAAACATTTGAAGAGATTAATAATAGTCTATAAATGTGTTACTGCTGAAGCAAAACGTTGAATACAGCACCTGATTTACATGGTACACCAGAGTACTAGTTTCCGGATCCAAACAATCAGGAATCTTATCTATATACAATACAACTCTCATTGTATATTAATAATAACCCCTACACTCTGATAAATTTTATTTATTTAAAAACACACTCAACATTTTCGTGAATTGCAGGCTCAAACATTCAAATGAAGTTCAGAAACTAGAAAAGATGATTGGATTATGTTTTAAGTAATGCAGAACTATGAAAAGATAAAAATTAGAACAGGGTAATATAAAGAGTGGGAAATTAACTGTGATTTCGATAGGCACACGAGTATCAATCCTGTGCTGGTAATACAGATCAATGCAATTAACTTCAAATCGCTGCAGGCTAGCTTCACAAGCAGCCCTTACATAAGCCGGATCTCCACAAACCTCCCTCACACCGTCGTATCTGAACCCAAATTTGGAGGCCAGCTCAACTTTCCCCCTCATCCCTCCCTTCAAAGCCTGAAATTAACTAATTGTTTACTAATCAAACACAAAAGAAACATAACCTAAACCCTAAAGTCACTTGATCGACAAATGAAAAGACCCTTGTTTCTAGCATCATAAAACCAATTGCCAAATGCCAACTATAACTGACCAAATTAAGATGTAATTGTTGATTTCGTATAGTAACAATGCTACCTTGCCGAGTAGAATTTCGTTGGTTTTGGGGCCGTATGAGTCGGAGGTGTCGAGAAAGGTAACGCCGGCGTTAACTGCGTGGTGGATGAGGTTGATCATATCAGGTTCAGGTTTGGGAGCACCGTAGAAAGCGGACATGCCCATACATCCTAAACCCTGAGCTGATACTTCAAAACCCTGTGAACCCAATTTGATTCTTGGAACTGTTGCCATTTTCGAGCTTTGTTTTTAGTTTTACCTCGACTGATCGATCAAAGGAAGGCGTGTAGATTCAATCTGGTAGAATGTTTCACACAGATAGCCAGATAGGCTAAGTTAGTTGGCAATTTAAAGCGAGAATGAAGTTGTAGTTGGTAGGATTTCAAGGTGCAGCAGGTCAAACGATGATGGCTCATGACGATTGGTGAACGATGCGCCTACGCTTTGCTCTTTGTAGCGGAAATGTCATGATTTTTCTTTGGTAGTATTTATATTTCATAATTGCTTTTATACAGAAACCCTAGCTCTTCAAATACGCACAACCCGATAAACATAGACCCCAAAATAACTTACCGGAGGTGTGATGAAGGTGGCCTGAGATGATGCTTCATGAGTGAGAGATGGCGCAGAGAGAAGGTGGTCGGAGGTTAAATATGAGAGGCCGGATCTCATCTCAGAGAGCATGAAACCGTAGAAAGGGAGTGAGCGTAAAACGCAAGTCGAACGGAGGTAAAACGCAGGTCGCCGGAGGTAAGATCGCAGGTGGCCGGAGAAATGACAAAGAGAGGGAGAGAATGTAGAGTAGGCTTGAGGCTTCACACCCCATGGTTCAAACTTCAAAGCATGAACGTAGGGCTTGGCGTAGGATAAGGTCCAGCTTGATACGTCACTACCCGTTATAAGCCGTGTTTTTTTAAACGTATTAGAAGTATTGAGCCAAATGAGCCGAATATATATAGTTATTCAGTTATAAAGATAGTGAGATATAACAAAAACAAAGAAAAAGATTAGTTAACTATGTTATTAATCTATAATAATGTATTTTATATATTTGTTTGTATAATTTTATATACATAATTATTATTTATGTACAAAATTACCGTCTTAGGTCGCGCCTTGTGAAACGCCTTGACCTCGCCATGGCTTACAAAGGTTGAGGCTTGATCATGCCGCCACGTCACATCTTACGTTATTTAGAACCTTGGTGTTAGGCAAAACGTAGCTCAGGCTGGGACTTGGAGCTGGGCTGGAATCACAAGTCTAAGTTATAAGCTATTTGAAAAAGTTTTTATTTTGAGGGTTTATGGGGCTTATGTTTCTAATAATTCCTTAAAGATACATCCAAACGAGGCTAGAGAACTTGAGATTATAAAAAATAGAATCTAAAGCCCTTATAATCTTGTATAAGCCCGTTAATAAACATACCATATATATGAGAGGGTGTAGAAAGAGAGAGGGGTGTGATATTAGGCCATAAGTAGTGCCCTCGGGCTCTTTGGGTTGAAGGTGAAACACCCATACTTTGCTTCGGGTTGGTTTTGGATTCAAACCCATTTGGTTCACCAAACCAAAGGAGAGAGATATGGTGTCAATTTTTTTTTAATTTTTTTAATATATTTGTTTTGTTTTGTTTTATAATTGGGTAAGGAAAGAGAAAATATTTTGAGTTGATTTGAGTTGATAAAGTTGATGCTACTAATGTTTTGGGTTGAGTTTGGGTTGGAAAGAAAAAATGATGTGACAGCTGATGTGTCATTCGGGTTGAGTTGATAAAGATGATATTCATGGTCTTAGGATGGGGGCATATGGGGCCCCATAGTCTAAATGGGTAAAAAAAAATTATGTTTTATTTAAGGAAATTTTTAAGGATCAGTATTCGAGAGTCAATTTAAGTTTTACAAGGTGTTTTAATAAACCTACCCTTTTTCTTTAACACTAAATACACCAACCCCACCTTAATCATTTTGAAGTAAAGCATACCTCTTTGGCACTTGCCGAATGAGAGGAGATAGGGCCTAGGGGTAAGAGAAAGATAGAAAAGGGAAAGAGGAGAGGGAAGAGAGACATGCAAGTGTCCAGAGACATGCTTATGTGAAATATGGTATTTTTGGATTTAAACATGCTTAAACAAAGAATGAATATGTTAGAAAGGACCAATTTGCACGGAATATGTGAGACGTGGGTATTTCTTGGGATCAAACATGCTTAAATAAAGAGGAAATTTTGCTGATATGGTACTGACGTAACTTTAAGCAAAGCATGCTTAAGCATGGTTACTCTTTATGCTTTAATGTGATTTGAACCCTCAACCTAAAAGAGGGTTGGACACTTTAACTACATCTTGGTAACGCTAGGGTAAGAGCCCTTTGGTAAATGATAATTACTGGAAACAAAAAGTTGTGTTTTTATAGTTTTTTCTAAGAAACAAAAAAAATTAAGTGTGTTACCGTTTAGACCACTTGTTTGATTAAATTGACGTCTGTGATATGATCTATTATGAGTAATTGACGTTGTAACATATATTAAAAACTGTAATTAATGGACTTTATATGTATAGTATGTAATAGAGAAAATGTTTCAATAGTAACACTCAAAATTAATAGGATATAAAAAAATTGTTTTTGATTTTTTAAGGAATAAAAGAGGGAGGGAGGAAGGGAACACTTTGAAAGGGTTTAATCAAATATTCATAATCTTTTCACACAGAAATAATATTTTATTTTCTTCACCTAATGTATAAATAAGAAACGGGTTGAGTGTATGAATATTATTTTACTAGTTTAAAAAGAGTGGAATTCATAAGTGTATTGATCTCAAGTATTGTTTGATAAACATAACGATTTAACATCAAATTATTCAAATATAGGATGGTTCAAACTTCAAAAACTCCTTAAGATCATACTTTTGAATAGAAAAGCTTATGTGATAATACTTTTAAATGTCTGATCTAAATTGCAGAGAAATACAATACTAAATTTTGAAAGTTGCTAAGCAAAGTTTTTAGTTTTTACAAAACATTAATACCGATAAAGAAAACATTAGATTTAACCAAAACATAATTGTAATATAATAAAACTTATTTGTAATCATAACATAATTTAGTAATATATAAATCATCATAGCAATCGAGATATCTACGCTATCACCACCATTGTTGTCAAAGGCCGCCCCAATCACAATCGAACACCATATTAATTATCCTTCTATGTTCGTCGCCATCACTGTGTAATGTAGGTATCATACTAGTAATTTTTTAAGACAAACTTTTACTAGATTTCCGATTCCAAAACTTTATATTCTTTTCCACTTTATTTAAAAAGTTGTGTTTGAACGATATTTTTATATTTTTTTATTCCAAAAGGTTGTTTACTTTGGACCAACTCTACGTCCAGAATCCTTTGCATTCGAACCGACCTTTCCTTAAGGACCCGCCCATACACAATATTGACAGTGATAGGAGTTGAGGTCAAACTCTAGACCTATTTCTTCCAAAGTCCTCCCAAACCCACAAAGCATTTGCACAATATATTTTGATATTTTGTTTGATCTTTATTTTTATTTTTCGTCATAAAACGTCTAAAAGATACCTTGTACGATTATTAATCGTCCAACTCAAATTAAACATATTGATGAACCATTACTTCGTTCACATATGTTTGCGTAGGTGATGTAGGTGTGGGTGTGTGATGGTTTCCGTAGTGTGGGTCAAGGAGCCAGTACTACTAGAAAGAAAACATTGATAATGGGCCCAACTCATATGGATATTAAGTCTAATTCTTCGATAATTCAAAGTTTTTTTCCCTATACCCTAATCTATTTTAATATGCACCTTGCTATTGTAGTCTATAAAAAAGACAAAAAATCAACCAATCAAATCAACTTTAAGCCTAATCTCAAGCAATGTTTTTCTAAACAACAAAGCTTAAACAATATAATGAAAATGTTAACTAATAAAAGCAATTAAATAGATAAATTAAAACAATACCCAACTAGTCTTTAGACCCAATAAAACCTAAACTTCATAATTCCAAAAAACAACCCTAAGATGGGATGTCACAAATTTGACCATGATGGTTTCCTCGTAACTATGTAAAGTTGTAAAATTGATAAGTTATTATTTGGCTTTTATAGTTTTCACCATATTCTCATAGTCTTGCAACAACAAAGCAATAAAATTAGAAAATTTAATAATTGTCAAAACAAGGTTTCTAAGAGCATATTTCATGCAGCTTACCAAGATGACAATAGTGGTGTGTTTGCATACTTCCAAGTATCTTGCATTACTACAAGTGAATACCATCGCCTTTCACAGTTACAGCGATTGATTCCAGTTCAGACATGTCTTCTGTTGTTAGTTTTACAAAAACTGGTCCAATGTTTTGCTTGAGATTCTCGATTTTGGTTGTACCAAGTATGGGAGAAACATCGTCCCGTTGGTGTAGGAGCCACGCTAGTGCTAGTTGAGATGGGGTGCATCCTTTTTTTACTTGCCATTTCCTTCATCCTTTCTGACACAATCTTATTGTACTCCAAGTATTCTCCTTGAAGCTTTGGCCGAATTTGCAAAAGATGACAAACTGTCGAACATCAGTGAAAGCTATTAATTGTAACCAGAGGTAGCAATTTTAACCCATTTACTTGTATGTTTTGTTCAGTTTAGATTGTGTTCTATCTCAAATTTTGACACCAAACCAAAAGGGGATGAGTCAAGCAAGGCCAAAGCCACCCGAGGTTTTACTTTTAATACAGCTCTCCGAAATTGTTTTATTCAATTATTTAGATTATTATTATTGTAATGTTTTTGTAAGGAATAAAATGAAGGAGGAAGGGAACACTTTGAAAGGATTGATGATATATTTTCTCGCAAAAACAACATTTTGTTTTCTTCCCATAACGTAAAAAAATTAAAAGGTACGAGTGTACGACTATTATTTCACGATTTAAAAAGAGTGTGAAATTTAAAATTTTGTATTAAACTTAGGTATTGTTTGATAAACTTAATGATTTAACATCAAGTTATACAATACATGATGGTTCAAACTTCAAAATAAAACTTGCTAAGTAAAGCTTTAGTTTTTACAAAACATTAATGCCTATAAAGAAAACATCAAATTAACGAAAACATAAATATAACAAAATAAAACTTGTTTTAAGGCTATGCCGTCTTTTTTCCTTTCCTTACCCACAGCCACATCAGCGTCACATCAGCTTCTCTCCCCTTTCACTTCCTTTACCCACTACTAGTGTTGTATCTTTCATTTTCCCTTTTCACCTTTTTATTTTATTTTCAATTTAACAATTAATTATATAACTAAATAATATTTTATTTAATAACTAAAAATATAAAATAAATTAAAACTAGTATTTCGAAAATTACAAATAAAATCCATTAATAACTAAAATTTTAAAAATTACAAATAAAATCCTAAAAATTTAAAACTTACATAAAAATATATATAAACTTCTCGTTTGTCAAGTTGAAGTTTCTTCGTCTCCGTCATCATCAAATATTATGCACGCCGCTTCTGTCGCAATGGCAACCATAATCCTCGTATTTTCTTCGAAAAAATTGTTGGATGTTGGTGAATCCATAGATTTTTTATAAACTAAATTGTGTAAAATATACAAAGGAAGTTGAAGAGAGAAAGAAAGAATAGAAGGAATGATGAATATTTGTATAAAATGATGTTCTATTTATAGTGTATTGGTAATGAATTAAAAAAAAAGCCGATTTAACGGCTATATTTTAAAAAAATGGCCATTGGAAGGGGGTGGGGTGGGGTGGGGTGGGGTGGGGGGGGGGGTGGGGTGCGTGCTTTTTGTCTTCGCGAGTAAATATACCCGGAGCCCCTTACCCGCTCGGAGCCCGTCAAGGGGGTTTTGGTGTTCCTTGGGTACCCGCCAGCTACCCGTGGGCTGCGGCTTGAGTACAACGCCCAACCTAATCAAAATGACCAATAGCGAACATCCGTACCATAGGCCATAATATAGTAAGACCATCAGCATCCATCACATAGTTTCACATATTTTCTACCTGCCACATCATTCCCCCATTTCATCACACAAACCCCCTGCATCTATCATATCTCATCACATGGTTTAAAAATAAAAAAAAATAAAAAGCTTGTGACACTCGTGACCGTTGTCCTACTCGTGACCGTGAGAGCCCCATCACAAGGTGGAGCGATGGTGTTCCAGTCGTGAAGAGGGCTCGCGAAGGGAGATCACGAGACCAATGCGGTCGGTCTAATATACAAATCACCAAGAAGAATGAGATATAATCAAGATACTTGCTCAAGCATACATTCATAACATGAAATCGCCTTTTTATTATTAAATGTCAAGAAACTCAATTGCCAGCCGAGTTTTGAAACACGAAACACAGTTGTTACATACTCTTACATGATAAGAAAGCTCACACTTGTACACAAGTACTCAGCAAACACAAGACCTGCAGCCATTATTCTCAAGTGGGAAGAACACTTAGCAGCACTGATTAAGCTTTCCAAGATGACAATGGAGGAGTGTCAGACTCGAGATGAGTAGAAAGACCTTCACCATATCGAGCACCCTTGACTGAATCAGCTGATGCAATGGATTCGAGTTCAGCCATCTCTTCTGGTGTTAGTTTGACCGATAAAGCTCCTATGTTTTGTTCAAGATTTTCTATCTTGGTGGTTCCTGGAATGGGCACAACATCATTTCCTTGGTGGTGAACCCACGCCAATGATAGTTGTGAAGGGGTGCAACCCTTCTTTGATGCTAGTTCATTAACCCTCTCGTACATAATCTTGTTGTGTTCAAGGTTTTCAGGTTGGAACCTCGGCAGATACTACAAAACATATAAAAATTCAGACCTGATATCAGCTTCACCCCAACAGAATTATTTCCCTCGTTAATCTTTGTGACACGAGTACCTTCTTACAAATATTGTCTATCAGAAACTATAATGCATTTATCTACACTGATTCTAATTTTGAAATTTTCTGTAATACAATCTATCTTTGACAAGGCTTAAATTCACAATCCCAAAAGTAGAAGAGCCTCAGTTGTTACCACTAGACAAATGGCCTTTTGGTGATTTCTAGTTATTAATTAGTCCATTTGATCTTGAACTTCTTTTTATTGCAATGGAGGGGGAACAATGATTTTGGAAAATAGAAAAGAAAGTTGTTAACAACAGACCTTACGGAAGTCACCATCTTCCAACTTCTCTACCATCTTTGGACCAGAAGAGAAGAACCCCCGTCCTAGAGGACTGTAAGCAACTATCCCAATGCCAAGTTCTCTGAGAGAGAGTGATATATAAAGAACTAAGAAATTTGGAGTTTTGGATACTTCATAATTGATAAGAATTTAAAAAAAAAAGTCTAATTGATAAACATAATTGAAAACAGAAACAAGGAAAGAAAGATGGTAACCAACCTGCAAGTAGGAATGATTTCTTCTTCAACATCTCTTGACCACAAGGACCATTCTAATTGTATGGCTGTTATTGGGTGAACAGCATGGGCTCTTCTGATGGTCGATGCTGATGCTTCCGATAATCCAATATATTTAATTTTTCCTTCTTCCACCAGCTTCTTCAGTTCTCCCATCTAACAAGAAAAAAAGAAAAAAAGCATTTGAAGAGATTAATAACAATCTATAAATTTGAAGAGGTTAATACAAAACCCCTACTCTGATTAATTTTATTCATTTAGAAGAAATATAACCACCTTCTATCATGGATAGACGTTAAACATCAAATACAGACGGGTGTTTGGCATTGGGTTTTGAAGGTGACTATGGGCGTGTTTGAGGTTACTTTATATTTGGAAAACGGGCGTTTTGCAAATGCAGGTGTGGACCTACTTCTCCGAAATCATATTTTGCAGATATAAAAACATATAATCACATTTTCAAGATGCAATACCGAACAACCTTGCAAAAGCATGTGTAGACATCTACTATCTGCGTCTTGAAAACTAATGAATTTCAAAAACACAATATAAAAGAGTTCCATTTAGCATGAAATTTGGGTTACATAATGACAAAAGAGGCGCAGGTGGAAAAGCAGCTAGCCACCGGCTCAAATTTCATACGTATATAGTTATGATAGTTAGGGCAGATAGGACTCCCATGTAACCTTTTTCCTTTCTATTCATTTTCAAAACAATGTACGCAATTTTTTTTCTTTTAATGTAGGTGTACAACTAATAATTCAATGTAAAATGAGCAGATACTAGTAACAACCAGTCAACCATTAATAGACAAATTGTTGAACAAAGTACATAATTTCTTTGTTAGTGCAATTTCTTGAATTCTTGCAACCATTAATATTTCGAGGTTAAGATCCTATCATGGGTCAAACATTACTGATTATGTTCTATCACAAACATGAAAATGAGTCCTTTATTTTAGTCAAGAATGGGTCCCCTTATAGAGTCCACTCTCGTACATGATCAGTCATGTTTGACCCAAAGATTAGAGGATCCTAAACCTTATCTTTGTCTTTAATGATTATTGCGGTCCAATGTAGCCAAACACACTCAACATTTTCGTGAATTGCAGGCTCAAACATTCAAATGAAGTTCAAAAACTAGAAAAGATGATTGGATTATGTTTTAAGTAACGCAGAGATGAAAAGATAGTAAACAGAACAGGGAAAACTAAAGAGTGGGAAATTAACCGTGATTTCGATAGGCAAACGGGTATCAATCCTGTGCTGGTAATACAGATCAATGCAATCAACTTCAAGTCGCTGCAGGCTAGCTTCACAAGCAGCCCTTACATAGGCCGGATCTCCGCGAACCTCCCTCACACCGTCGTATCTAATCCCAAATTTGGTAGCCAGCTCAACTTTCTCCCTCATCCCTCCCTTCAAAGCCTGAAATTAACATATTGTTCACTAATTGATCACACAAGAAACATATCCTAAACCCTAAAGTCACTTGATCTAAAATTGAAAAGACCCTTGTATTCTAGCGTTATAAAACCAATTGCCAGCTATAACCGACCAACATAAGATGTAATTGTTGATTTGGTATAATAGAATATAGATCGATATTACCTTGCCGAGTAGGATTTCGTTGGTTTTGGGGCCGTATATGTCGGAGGTGTCGAGAAAGGTAACGCCGGCGTTAATGGCGTGGTGGATGAGGTTGATCATATCAGGTTCAGGTTTGGGAGCACCGTAGAAAGCGGACATGCCCATACATCCTAAACCCTGAGCTGATACTTCAAAACCCTGTGAACCCAATTTGATTCTGGGAACTGTTGCCATTTTCGAGCTTTGTTTTCACCTCAACTGATCGATCAAAGGAAGTCTGTATATTCAATCTGGTAGAGTATTTCACACAGATGGCCAGATAGGCTAAGCTAGATAGCAATTTATAGAGAGTAATGAAGTTGTAGTTGGTAGAATTCTAAGGTGCGACAGGTCAAACGATGATGGAGCAATAATGACGACTGGTGGACGCATGCGCCTACGCTTTGCTCTTTGTCGCGGCATAATCTCCGGAGGTGATAATTATAACCCTCTAATCATGATTTTACTTTGATACTATTTATATAATTACTTTTTCTAATTAAAATACATTTCAATTACGTTGTCCATGACAACTTTTTTAAAAGTTATAGAAGCTTCATCTTAATTCCCATATTTAATAATATTAAGGTTGAATTTTAATATCCATTCTTCAATCTTTTTCAATTATTCTACCAGTTGTCGATTTTGACGCCATGTCCACTCCGTGCACTAGTACACAAACCTATAGAATCAAAATCCGACTATCCTCAGACCCATCCGGCTACTTTTGGCCCTTATTCCATATTTTGACGACTCCCGATAAACAAACAAACATAAGAAATAAATATTCGTAGAGTCGTGTATGGAGATAAAGATAAAAGACATGTAGCAAAAACCCAAACCACAATAAAAAAAACACACAGAAAACCCTACGAATCTACGATCCTCTAGAAAAAAAGAAATCTAAAACCCAGACCACAAAAAAAGCTTATAACACACACACAAAACAAAACAGAACCCCTATATCTAGTTGAAGAGATATACGCACAACACGATAGAAATAGACCCCAAAATAACTTATCAGGGGTGGGATGAAGGTGGCCCGAGATGATGTTTCATGGTGAGAGATATATATGAGTGTTTGACATTGTAACCTATATTAAAAATTATAATTAATTGACTTGATGTGTGTAGTATGCGATAAAGAAGATGTTCAAATAGTAGCACTCATAATTAATAGGATATAAAAAATTGTTTTTGATTTCTAAGGAATAAAACGAAAGGGGAAGAGATTGAAAGGGTTTACTCGGATATTCATAATCTTTTCATGCAAACATAACATTTTATTTTCACTCTTAACGTAAAAATAATGAATAGGTATTAGTGTATGACTATTAATCTATTATTTCAATGTTTAAAAACAGTGTGAAATTTAAAATTTTGTATTAAACTTAGGTATTGTTTAATAACCATAATGATTTAGCATCAAATTATTCAGGATGGTTCAAATTTTAAAAGGTACTTAAACTCATTGTTTTGAATGTCCGGTCTAAATTGCAGAGAATTACAATACTAAACTTTTGAAAGTTGCGAAGCAAAACTTTTACTTTTTACAAAACATTAATACCTATATTAAATTAACCAAAACATATAAGTAACATAATAAAACTAATCTGTAATCATAATGACCAATAAAGAACACTTGTACCATAAGCCATAATTTAGTAATATACAAATCACCCTAGCAATCGAGATCTGTACGCTATCACCACCATTGTTGTCAAAGGCCTCCCTAATCACAATTGAACTTTGCGTCAATTATCCTTCTATTTTCATCGCCACCATTGTATAACGTGGGTATTCTATTAGTAATTATCCGAAACAAACTTTTACCATATTTTCTAATCCAAAACTTTATATTATTTTCCACTTTATTTAAAAAGTTGAATTTAGAAAGATTTTTTATGTTTTGTTTCTTCCAAAAGGTTGGTTATGTTGGACCAATCATGTGTCCGGGATCCTTTTGATCTGAACCAACCTTTCCCTAAGGACGCGTCCATATTCCTTGTTCTGTTGTTTTAGCTATCTGTGAGAGGAGTTGGGGTCGAACGGATAAGAATCAAATTGGCAGAAGTAAACTAGCGGCAAAAGTCACCACTAGCCAAGGGCTTTGATTGCTAAACCTAGATTTCGAGAACTAGGCAGTCTCTAAACGAAACAGAGGAACGAAAATAATCTCAAGCACGTAACAATGGAGTGGTCGGCCCCTAATAAAAGCCGCCCTAAGCATACTTAAAACAAATGACATAATTAAGCTGCAATTAATAAAAATGACACTTAGCCCCCTGTACTTGTTTGTGTGATACGAGCCGTGATCGATTCGGGAAAGTGTACCAGCGCAGGAAAAGAAAGCAACTGCATGGGCCTAAGTGTCATTTTTCTTTAATTATGGTTTAATTATGTCATTAGATTTAATTAGTTTGTGAGTCGGCTTTAATTAGGGGCCGGCCACCTCTTAGCGTATTCATTCAGATATTTGTTTATTGTTTTCACGTTTGGAGAATACCTAGTTCTCGAAACCTAGGTTTATCAATAAAGCTTCCGACTAAAGGTGCCTATTACTGATAGTCGTTCGTGACCAATTTGATTCGTATCAAATTGGTATCAGAGCCGCTATCCTGCAACCTGTAATCGATTCAAGATGTCCAGAAAGGTGGTCCATGTTGAGCTGACTTAGCCAGCTTTAAGGCGGATTCCGGTGAACGAATGGGTCGAATGGAGCAGTCTATGGATCGCATTAAAAAACGTTGGCTGAATCGAAACAACGTTTTGAGGGATTGGAGAAAAAACATGAGGAGATGATGGCAATTCTGTTGCAAATCGTGAAGTCATCAGCACAGCCACACCCGGTGACGGTGGTGCCAACAGCGCCAGTGTCGCCGCCATTGTACACGGCTGCGACGATGGCTCCAATATCAGGCCATGTTAGTAGCTCAGCAGATCCTCTGTTTTTTGCAGATGACGGGTTTTCAATGTCCGCATCCGACAATGTCAGCAGCGCTGGCCGAGGTAATTTTCATATCCCTACCAGTTATGAGTACCTTCAACCCCCGAAGGGATCGATGCCTTACGGCACCACTGGGATTCCTAACGGTGGTTGTAGCGTGGGAACATGGATACATGGTGAAAAGTTTTGGGTACCGGGGGTGGATTATCGTTTGCAGAAATTAAAAATGACATTGTTTAACGGGGAGGACGCCTACGGGTGGGTGTATTTGGAGAGATTCTTTGATGTGCAGGGGTTTGTCACCACGGGGGAACGGCTACGGGCCGTGGTATTATGCTTGGACGGTCCCACGTTGTCTTGGTACCGTTGGAACAACAAAAGGGACCCATTCCGATGTTGGGAACACTTGAAACTCAGAATTCTCAAGCGTTTTCAACCATCCCAAGATGGTAATCTTTATGAACAATTTTTGAAGATTAAACAGGAGGGAACAGCAAGGGATTATGTCATGTTATTTGAAACTTTGGCTACTCAGTTAGATATTCCAGACAATATTTTGGAAGGGACGTTTATTAAGGGGCTTAAACCCGACTTGCAACATTCAATCAGGGTCTTACAGCCTAGAGGGATAAATCAGCTTATTGATCTGGCGATCATGATTGATGAATCCCAGTATGGTGGGGTGGGAGAGACAGGAAAAGGGAATAGTAAACCACAAACAGTTCGTAATAACGCCGTGGCACCGAAATCGTCGGGAACGGCGGTGACTGGTGAAACTCGTCCTACGAGAAGACCAGCGAAACAGCCTTTTCGCCGGATGACAGAAACAGAGTACAACGAGAAAAAAGCTAAGGGACTGTGTTTTCGTTGTGATGGCAAGTTTGGACCAGGGCATCGTTGCCCGGAAAAAACACTTCAAGTTATGGTGTTGTTTGATGGGCACGAGGAGAGTGAGGAGGAGGAACCAGAGGTAGAACAGGAACATGCACATTTGGACGCCGTGGAGGTGTCGGCTCGTTCGGTGGTCGGTATTACTTCTCCACACACGATGAAGCTGAAAGGGAAAATACGCGGGTTTGAAGTGATCGTCCTTATTGATAGTGGGGCAACCCACAACTTCATTTCTTTAGATCTCATCGAGCCCTTGCAATTGTTAGTCACAGGCCGTACGAGGACTGGGGTGATCATGGGTAACGGGAAAACGGATACTTGCTATGGAGTGTGACGGGGCGTGGAATTGGTATTTCCCGGGTTGACTGTAGTCGAGGATTTCTATCCTTTCGGGCTGGGCAGCACGGATGTGATTTTGGAAATGAAATGGCTACGCCAGCTGGTGGAAACTCGGATTAACTGGAGGGAATTATCTCTGTATTTCTTTTAGAAAACAGAGCGTATAACTCTACGTGGGGAACCCGGTTTGCGTCTATCGGAGACATCCTTACAGGCTCTCGCCCGCTCACTCACGGATGTCAGCGAGGGATACTTGGTTTCCCTGGCCTCGGTTGAGGGAACCACTTCTGTAGGCCCTTAGTCACACCCAGCGCTGGATTCCTTACTAACAGATTATTCTGATTTTTTTATGCCTGCAGGATTGCCTCCGAAGAGGGATCATGAACATGCCATTGTTCTAAAAAACGGAACAGAACCGATTAGCGTTCGTCCGTACAGGTACCCGCAACTGCAAAAGGATGAAATTGAAAGGTTGGTGGAGGAGATGACCGAGGCCGGTGTGATACGACCTAGTACTAGTCCTTTTTCTAGCCCGGTACTACTGGTTAAGAAAAAAGACGGGAGTTGGCGGTTTTGTGTTGACTATCGAGCTCTTAACAAGGCGACAGTGTTAGACAAATTCCCTATTCCGGTTATTGATGAGTTGTTAGACGAGCTAACCCGGTTTGCGTCGATCTGAGACATCCTTACAGGCTCTTGCCTGCTCACTCACGGATGTCAGCGAGGGATACTTGGTTTCCCTGGCCTCGGTTGAGGGAACCACTTCTGCAGGCCCTCAGTCACACCCAGCTTTGGATTCCTTACTAACAGATTATTCTGATATTTTTTTATGCCTGCAAGATTGCCTCCGAAGAGGGATCATGAACATGCCATCGTTCTAAAAAACGGAACAGAACCGATTAGCGTTCGTCCGTACAGGTACCCGCAACTGCAAAAGGATGAAATTGAAAGGTTGGTGGAGGAGATGACCGAGGCAGGTGTGATACGACCTAGTACTAGTCCTTTTTCTAGCCCGATACTACTGGTTAAAAAAAAGACGGGAGTTGGCGGTTTTGTGTTGACTATCGAGCTCTTAACAAGGCGACAGTGTTAGATAAATTCCCTATTCCGGTTATTGATGAGTTGTTAGACGAGTTACACGGGGCAGTGGTCTTCAGCAAAATAGACTTAAAATCCGGGTATCACGAAATTCGAATGAAGGAGGATGATGTACATAAAACGGCTTTCCAAACTCATGAGGGGTATTACGAGTTTCTTGTCATGCCGTTTGGGCTGACTAATGCCCCTTCGACTTTCCAGGCGTTGATGAACCGGGTATTCCATGCTTATTTAAGACGGTTTGTGCTGGTCTTTTTTGATGACATCTTGGTGTACAGTCGTAGTATGGCAGATCATAAGGAGCACTTGAAACTGGTGAATGACCCGTTGCGGGCTGAAAAACTATATTGTAATGGAAAAAAATGTGTTTTCGGACAGAATCAGGTGGAGTATCTGGGTCACGTGGTGACACGAGCCGGGGTAAAAGCCGACCCGACAAAAATCTCGGCAATGCTAGACTGACCGATTCCTAGAACTTTGCGCGAGTTAAGAGGGTTTTTGGGATTAACCGGGTACTACAGGAAGTTCGTTCAGGGGTACGGAAAAATAGCTCGGCCATTAACCGACTTGCTCAAGAAAGGCGGGTTCCATTGGAACGATGAAGCAACGGAGGCGTTTAACCAACTGAAACAAGTAATGACCCAAGTACCGGTATTAGCTCTTCCTGATATCTCGAAGACATTCACAATCGAAACAAATGCGTCGGGGTTCGGGGTAGGGGTGGTTCTGATGCAGGATGGTCGTCCGATTTCATATTACAGTCAGGTGTTGGGACCAAGGGCTCGTACGAATTCGGTCTATGAGCGCAAGTTGATGGCTATAGTGATGGCGGTGCAGAAATGGCGTCCATATTTAATGGGACGCCGATTCACGGTTGTTACAGACCAAAAAAGTTTGAAGTTTCTGTTAGAACAGCGTTTAGTGACGGGGGAGCATCAACTTTGGATCTTTAAGATGTCTGGTTTTGATTTTGATATAGTTTACCGTCCGGGAAAGGAAAATTGTGCGGCAGATGCTCTATCTAGACGAAGTGGGACACCCGAAATTAATGCGTTGACTGTTAGCAGGATTACCGACAATGAGGAATTGTTACGGGCGTTGGCTTCTGATCCGGAAATTAATGAATTGCGGGAACGCGTGGCGCGGAGTGAGATGGGATTCGAACACTATTCGGTTTTGGGGAATATGGTTCGTTATAAAGACCGGCTGGTGATCCCACGCACATCCGAGTAGATTCCCCGGCTATTTCAGGAAATGCATGGGGGAGTCGTCGGGGGTCATGAAGGTATTCAGAAGACTTACCTGCGTATGGCGGTGGAAGTTTTTTGGGTGCGGATGCGTAGGGATGTAGCGAGGATGGTCTCCGAATGTGTCGTTTGTCAGCGAAATAAGTACTCCAATTTAGCACCATCGGGATTGCTTCAGCCGTTGGACCTACCGGAGAGAATTTGGGAAGATGTCACAATGGATTTTATAGATGGATTGCCCAAATCAGAGGGGTATACGGTTATTATGGTGGAGGATAGATTGAGTAAGTCCGCACATTTTATACCCCTCAAACACCCTTACACCGCATCATCGGTGGCTGTTGAGTTTGTTCGCGGGATTATTCGGTTACATGGAGTTCCCAAATCAATTGTCTATGATCATGATCGTGTCTTTATTAGTCACTTTTGGCGGGAGTTGTTTAGATATCAGGGGACCACACTCAAATACAGCACAGCGTACCATCTACAAACGGATGGACAAACGGAGGTCGTGAACCGCAGTTTAGAAACCTATTTACGCTATTTTGCAGGTACCCGTCCGACACAATGGGTTCATTGGCTGCCATGGGCAGAGTACTGGTACAACACCTCCTATCACTCATCGTTGGGAATGACTCCGTTTAAGGTGTTATACGGTCGTGATCCACCGTCTCTTGTTCATTATGATCGGGGATCGGCGGTTACTTTTGAAGTAGATGAGTATTTACAGGATCGTGACAGGGTGTTAGAGGAGCTCAAGGTTCAATTATTACGCACCCAGCAGCTCATGAAGGATCAAGCAGATGGTAAACAGAGGGACGTACGGTTTGATATTGGTGACTTTGTGTATCTTAAGCTACGTCCGTATCGCCAGGTGTCCGTGGCTCGACGGTTGAATATGAAGTTAGCCCCGCGTTATTATGGTCCATTCGAGGTGTTAGAGAAAATTGGGGTTGTGGCTTACCGCTTGAAGTTACCAACAAATGCGGTTATCCACCCGGTGTTTCATGTGTCTCAGTTAAAAGCTACTATTGGAACTCATGCGGTGGAACCAACGTTACCAACGGGGTTAATAGCTACCTCCACGATGGTGTGTGAGCCGGAGACGGTTACGGGTACACGTCAGGGCGATCAAGGGGTGGAAGTACTGATTCGCTGGTCAGGTTTGCCACCTGAAGAGGCGACTTGGGAAAGGGCTGATGTGATTCTGGAGCAATTTCCATCTTTCCACCATGAGGACAAGGTGAGTCTTTGGGGAGGGGGTATTGATACGAGCCGTGATCGATTCGGGAAAATGTACCAGCGTAAGAAGGGGGCGCAGGCAAAGAAAGCAACTGCAGGGACCTAAGTGTCATTTTTCTTTAATTATGGTTTAATTATGTGTAACACTGTACTTTTTAAACATATAATATAATCGCATACGGAAGCTAAATACATATAACTATCTTAATTACATAATAGATACAAAAGATTTAACTTGTTTTACACAACAAAACTTTTACATTGTTAATCCAAAACAGGCTCTAAACAAAAACTTTGACATCAGAGTTTGGTCTGTCCATATTCCCAATCCAAAGCATCAAAACTACCTCCGATAATCTGCAAAACAGTCTAGTGGGGAATGAGCACAAAGCTAAGTGAGGGAACCAATATCTAATCATAAACAAGGCAAACATGCTTAAACCCAAATAGCTCATGAATCCCAGGAGAAACGGCGGTTGCAAGCACCCACAACCAAGGTCGGCCAAAACCAAGGTTTACCGATAGCCCTGCTAACAGTGATAACAATACCAGCCTTCTTGTGTACAACAAATGTACCCCAAGATCTGGTACGGTACACCCCCAAGCAACAGGCCCAGCATCATGCTGATCTCTAAATAACATGTATATACAATCCAAACAAGAGCATTCCAAATAGGATATTAAATCCTGTATATCAAAAGATATAAATCCACTCACCAAAGTCTTCAAAACTCTGGTACACTCGAGTGACTAACTCACTGAGTCTTCTCAGTTCCTGAGATTGAAGTAACCCAAGTAAGTATTCAAGTCATAATACCGATCCAAAATAGATATCATATTTAATCATGTAAGTCATGTATGATCAGAATTGAATATACCCATATATATCATACATAAATCCCAAACAGATATACCATTCAGGTTTATCTTTAAATCATCAAATCCGATTAACCAATTCCGATCAAATGGGAATCCGAGTAAAGGTTCGGAATCCGAGAAAGTCCAATTCCGATTGCAACAAATCCGATAATGTCCAAATCCGATAATACCAAATCCGATCATTTCAAATCCGATAAAATCATTACCCAAATCCGAGCATAGGTACAATCCGAGTAAAGGCTAAAATCCGATATAATTGCTAAGGCAAATCCGATAAAGGTCCAATACCGAGAAAATGGAAATCCGAGAAAAGAGTTAAGGCATTTACATATCTGATTTCATACTTAAAGTCATAAATCCGATCAAATGTTTAAATCCGATAATCCAAGATTCCGATAAAAGAGTTAGGGCCAAATCCGATATTAAATTATCGGATTTCATTAAATCCGATCAATTGTTATCGGAATTCACTCAATTCCGACAGATTCATCATAAATCCGATTAATTCATGAGTTCTCCCCAATTCTGATTTCTAACTTAAATCACTACTGATTTTAAGCATGCAAATCATATATGTTTTCCAGTATCAGTCTAAACATATAAACAACATGTATAAAACATAAAATCTAACATGCATTCATCCTAAGTTCATACTTGACCAAGAACAATCGGAATTTATATTATCATTCAAAAATCCGAATAATCTATCAAATAATCAAATTGAATTCAGTGTTCTAACCTTGATTGTGATATGAATTCAGTAACCTAATTGCATGCAAGATCTACTCTCGAAATTGTTTGTTTCCTTCCTCCTTCTTTAACTTGATCTCGGTCGAGAGAGAAATCAACACACACACACACACACACACACTAATTTCTAATTTGCATGAATTGTGAGTGTTTAGTGAGTGTGGGTGATGACTAAACCCCAAATCGGACACCTCACAAATTCACCAACACAAAATAATCTTATTTAACAATTTTTTATCCATTTTAATTAATATTAAAACAATTAATCAATTAACCACAATTAAATCAATTTATCCACATAATAAATTTAAATCCAAATCTAAACTTGATTAATTACCTTAATTAATCTAGGCCGAGTAAGAGGGTGTTACATTATGTCATTAGATTTAATTAGTTTGTGAGTCAGCTTTAATTAGGGGCCGGCCACCTCTTTGCGTATTCATTCAGATATTCGTTTATTGTTTTCACGTTTGGAGAATACCTAGTTCTCGAAACCTAGGTTTATCAATAAAGCTTCCGACTAAAGGTGCCTATTACCGATAGTCATTCGTGACCAATTTGATTCGTATCATTGTGCCCCTTTCTTACTACACCTTCCAGATCCGGTTCGTATCACGAAAGCTAGACCTCTCTTTTCCAAAGTCCTCCCCTGACCCACGAAGCATTTAAACAATATATTTTTATATTTTGTTTTATCTTTATTTTTATTTTCCGTCCAACTCAAATTAAACATATTGATGACTCATCATTTCTTTCACATATGTTTGCGTAGTTGCTATGCGTGCTGGCACGTAATGGTTTCCTTAGTGTTGATCAAGGAGCGATCACCTCTAGAAAGAAAGCATTGATAATGGGCCCAACTTATATGGATATCAAGTATAATTCTTCGACAATTCAAAGGTTTTTTTTCCTATACCATAATCTATAATGAAATGCACATTGCTATCTTAGTCTATGAAAAAGACAAAAATTCAACCAATCAAACCAACTCCAAGCCTAGGCTTAAGCAATGTTTTTTTTTGTAACAACAAAGCTTAAGCAATGATGATAAAAAAATCTTAACTAATAAAAACAAAGAAAAATATATATTAGGGTGCAACTAATAACACCCAACTAGTCTTTAAACCCAATAAAATCTAAAATTCATAATTCCGAAAAACAAGCAATATAACATACAACCAATATAACATGAGATTTCACAATCTGATCGTGATGGTTTCCCCTTGTAACAGTGTAAAGCTGTAAAATTGATAATGTTATTATCTGGCTATTACACTTTTCTTTTATTCTCATACTCTTGCAACCACAAAGCAATAAGATTAAAACATTTTATTACTAGTCAAATCAAGTTTTCTAATAGCAGATTTCATACAGCTTGCCAAGATGACAATAGTGGTGTGTTTGCATACTTCCATGTATCTTGCATTACTGCAGGTGAATACCTATCGCCTTTCACAGCTGCAGCGACTAATTCTAGTTCAGACATGTCTTTTGTTGTTAGTTTTATGAAAACTGATCCAATGTTTTGCTTGAGATTCTCGACTTTGGTTATACCAGGTATATGAGAAACATCGTCCCCTTGGTGTAGGAGCCACGTCAGTGCTAGTTGAGATGGGGTGCATCCTTTTCTTCTTGCCATTTCATTCACCCTTTCGAACATGATCTTATTGTGCTCCAAGTTTTCTCCTTGAAACTTTGGTAGACTCTGCAGAAGATGACGAGCTGTCGAAAATCAGTGTAAGCTATCTAGGGGTAGCACTTTTAACCCATTACTTGTATGTTCTGGTCAATTTTGGTTGTGTCCTATCTCAATATTTGACACCAAGCCAAAAGCGGACGGGTCAAACAAGGCAAAAGCCACCCGAAGTTTAATGTTAGCACAACCCTCCTAAATTGTTTTATTCGCATATTTATATTATTATTATTGTAATGTTTTTGTGAGGCTTCAGGCTATAAAATAGCCATATAATTTCCCAAATGTCTCATTATGACTCTTGTAGTTCTCATGATATTATAAACAAGGTCATTAAAGGGTGATTGAAAATTTTGGTTATAATGTTAATAATTGCCTTGATTCATCGTTCGGAGCTGAACTTGAGCCCTAATTGGGATGACTATTTGAGGAAGAAAAATTATGAACGAATATTTAGATTTTTAGTGGTTGAACCGGTCATATGATGCGTTTTGTAATCATAACTCGAGCATTAAATTAATATGGACAAAGAAAAGTGTACCCTACGTAAGACATATAATTCAACCTAAACCTGTCTCTAATTCTATCTATGGAAAGATCCAAGTTTCCATTTGTTATAACCAAATCAAGCAAGATAAGACCTATAACTGCATTACATTCCTGATTTTGATGCAAGTACCCACAACAGAAACATGCAGCTCTTTTGACAGATAAAATTAAGAGTTTTAAGACAAAAATTCATCAACCGTTGGAACAAAATCCAAGGTTTTTGGTTTCTCTTCTACATAGGATCTATATCCAACAAAGAAAACTAAGTTAAAATATTTATAGGAAATAGATAGATACGTACTTCCTGGAAGCAGTCTCTTTACCTACGGGTAGAGGTATGATTGTCTACATTCTACCTCCCCCATACCCCGCTGTTGTGGGATTGGGTAATGTTGTTGTTGTTGTGTTGTAGATAGATACGTACTCTTCGGAAGTCGTTGCCTGCAAAGTTCTCAACCACCTTCGGACCCGTTGAGAAGAATCCTTTTCCCAAAGGACTGAATGGGACTATCCCAATTCCAAGTTCTCTGCAAACATAGGTTCTTTTAATTTTATTTAAAGATAAATATATCAAAAGTTTGTGTTTGAAATCCAACTTTAACCAGACACCAACCTGCAAGCAGGAATCACTTCTTCTTCGGCATCCTTGTCCACAAGGACCATTCTAGCTGCACAGCTGTTATTGGATGAACTTTGTGTGCCCGTCTGATGGTTTGTGGTGAAGCTTCAGATAAACCTATGTATATTATCTTGCCTTCTTCAACTAGATCTTTCAATGCTCCCACCTAGCAACACAATGTCAGAAATGAGAACATTCTACTTTCTAAACATCGAATAAATTCATGAAATTATCAGTTTGATTATCAATAGGGATACTTGTATAAATACTATGGACATAATAAAGGTCAATACAGTTGATGCCAAGTTGTTTCAAGCTAGCTTGCTTCACATATGCAGGATCACCACACACAACCATCCCTGTATCACCTGAAAGCGACTTTATCCCAAACTTGGTAGCCAGTTGAACTTTCCGTCTCATCTCCCTCTCAATAGCCTGCCCTAATGGATTCAAATTATGTTTAAAAAACAATAAACAACATAAAATAAATTTATAAATAAATATAAAACATCCCTGACCTTACCAATAATGTTACTGTTTGTGAGAGGCCCGTATAGATCAGAGGTATCAAGAAATGTGATACCCAATTCAACGGCAGTCTGGATGACTTCAATCATATCTTTTTCAGGCTTAGGGGATCCATGTAAGGGAGACATGCCCATACATCCCAAGCCAATTGCTGAGACCTCAAAACCTTGAGTTCCCAGCTTCCTTCTAGGCACCATAATCACTTCTCCCTTTCTATCTCTCTCTCAACACAGTATAAAGACTGATGATGAAAAAAAAAACATTATCTGATGTATTATAGCGAGGAAAGGGATTATGGGAGAGTATTTTATTCAAAAGATTCTTAGACAAGTTGATGCTCACATCAAGTAATTTAGATTTAATTAAGCAGCCAAATCCCATTATAGCTTATTAAATTCCAAATTTAGAAATTAATTTAATACATTTCTTCAAAATTGCACACTACTGTAACTTATAATATACAACAACGTGATCATAGACAATAAACTAAACAAGTCATGATCATCTGATCCATTTTCCAATAATCATATTATCTGACTTAAAAAAATACAACAATAGATTATTCTTTATTTGTCTTCATGAGTAGATCGGATTGAATCTACAAGACCTAACCTATTGATAGACCTAGTAAAAAGGGTATGTTACTTCCATGATCAAATTGGTGGTGTCTCAATGTATGTAAGAGCTAGGGTTGCGGGAGGATATTGACTGCCCTTGAAAGCATCGACTGAAGCAATAGATTTAAGCTCAAGCTCATCTGCTAGTGATAGTTTGATAGACAAAGCTTCGATGTTGTGGTTCAGGTTCTCAAGCTTAGAGGTGCCCGGGATGGGACTCACATCAGAGCCTTGGTGCAGGACCCACGCTAATGCCAGCTGAGCCGGGGTGCACCCTTTCTTCTCTGCAACTTCACAAATCCGCTCATATACGATTTTGTTATGTTCAAGATTCTCCCCCTGTAATCTAGGAATGCCCTATAGCAGAAAACTCACACATTCAAAACCAACGATAAGAATACCATTCTTCATTTGATATAGCCATTTTGACTTTCCTTTTTTTAACACAATGTAATTGAGAGTTTAAGATCTTATTCAGAAGGAGTAAAATGAAAAACCTATTGACATTACATATGTTAAACAGTTAAAGTACCAACCTTCCTAAAATCGCTATCACTCAAGTGTTCGATCAACTTTGGACCTGAAGCAAAGAATCCACTTCCGAGAGGACTATATGGAACAATTCCAATGCCTAGTTCTCTAAAAGACATTCGCTAAACACGAATCACAACGCGCATCATTTTTTTACGAGATGGAAAAGCTAAGAAAACATTAACATACACACACACAAAATTAATAGTTGTATACAAACTCGAGCATAAGTTACCTGCAAGTGGGAATGACTTCTTTTTCATGGTCTCTAGTCCACAATGACCACTCTAACTGTACAGCGGTAACTGGATGAACAGCGTGTGCTCTTCTGATTGTAGAAGGTGAGGCCTCTGATAGACCTATATATTTGATTTTTCCCTCTTCAACCAATTTCTTAAGTTCTCCCATCTACAACCAAAACATTTTTCAACAATATGGATTACTGCTTCCATGGTAAAAGCATAGCTTCTACTTTTGGTGATTCAGGTAGATAATAACTATGGCTGGCAAAACTGTTTGCCTCATCAGAAACAAGAAGAGAATTACAAATTTTCAGGATCTATGAGCTTATCAATTTAAGTTGATTGCTTATTTAAGTAGTTAATTAAGTTCAAGAATAAGCTAATGTAATTATCCAAACACCCCCTTAGCTCTTTAATGTTTCATTGTTATTGTTGGCCTTTCTGTAACTTCTGAATACTATGAGCAACAACGAACAGACTAGTGCAAATTTATGAATATTAAGAGAAGGGCGTAAATTCGAAATGCTAACCGTAATCTCGATAGGGACACGAGAGTCGACACGATGGACATAATACAAATCAATGTAATCGACATCAAGGCGTTTCAAACTAGCTTCACAACAAGCCCTCACATACTCCGTATCACCACGGACCTCTCTATCGTCTCCTAGCATCGACAAAAACCCAAATTTTGTTGCCAATTGCACACTTGATCTTTCCAATCCCTTCAATGCCTGAATCCAAAACAAACTTGCAAAAAGAAGATAGATCAACAACGAAAATAGAAACTAGTAAGCATTGAAAGTCGAACAACCTTGCCGATGAGGATTTCGTTGTGGTGAGGGCCGTAGGAGTCGGCGGTATCCAGATGAGTGATACCAGAGTTGACGGCATGGTGGATAAGTTTGATCATGTCGTATTCGGGTTTACCAGGTCCATAGGTGCTAACAGTCATGCTCATGCATCCCAATCCGAGAGCTGATACCTCCATACCTTGTGAACCAAGCTTAATCCTTCTTGCCATTGTGAATCTGGCGAGTTGGAGCCCCTAATTGTTGGTTGAAGCTATGGAAGGAGAACTTGATAATATATTTAGGGAGTCTACAATCCTCACCTATCACCTCCCAGTCACACAGTTTACGCGGTGTTCCACAGTTACAGAGCGAGAGAAGAGAAAAGAAAACGATTGGAAATGTTTTTGTCATTGCTGAGTGTTCCCGAAATCAGGTCCTTTTAAAATCTTTTCATTTCTGTAAGGGGCTGTTTGGTTGGATAGATTTCATAGGAATTAGTGGGAATTGGATTTTAATTCCAACCAAATCATGTGTTTGGTTTGACACAAGAAAAGGAATTGGATTTTGGAGGATGGAAAACATTCCCATAGATGATGGATTTTGAAATCCTTCCACCCCCCTATGGATTTTGAAATCCATCCTCTCACTCCTTCTTCTTCTCTTCAGTTGATCATCATCAGAGATAAACACCACCCATTTTGGGCAACCGACGGCGACGGCGACCTTTGACAGCAACGGCGACAGCGACGGCGACGGCGACCTTCGACAGCAACGGCGACGGCGACCTTCGACAGCGATAGCAACGGCGACAGCGACCTTCGACAGTGGTTCGACGTCACTAGTGGTTCGACGTTCGACTTTCGCTAGTGGTTCGACGTTCGACAGCGATTTAGGGTTTCGTTCGACCGATGGTGGCGGCGACGTAGGGTTTAGACGGTGGCAGCGACGTAGGGTTTAGACGGTTGTGGCGATTTAGGGTTTAGAAGGTGGCGACGATGGCGACCTCTGGTTAGGGTTTCACCGGTGGCGGCAATTTAGGGCTTACATGGTGGCGGCGACGTAGGGTTTAGACGGTTGCGGCGATTTAGGGTTTAGAAGGTGGCCGCGACGGCGACCTCTGGTTAGGGTTTCAACGGTGGCGGCGATTTTGGGTTTACATGGTGGCGGCGACGTAGATTCAAACGGTGGTGGGCGACTGTGGGGCGGCGGCGGCGGCAGTAAGGTGGTGGTGAAGGTAGCGATGGTGGTTTGTGGTGGGGAAGTCAATTCCATTTCCTAATACTACCAAACACAACAAGGAAGGATTTAGATTTAAATTCCAAATCCTTCCAAATCCAATTCCTTCCTACAATCCAATTCCTTCAAAAAAGAATCCATCCAACCAAACAGCTCCTTATAGAAAACTTGGGACCACAACTTAAATTTATTTTCCTTCCTTAATCTTTTTCTTTCTCCCTCAATTTTAACTCGAAAACTTAAACTCTCGACCTGTTTCTTTCAAAATCCTTCCACAATAAACAAGGAATAATTTAATTTGTTTTATGGTTTAACATTCAAAAATAACCATAATATTTTATTTAAATTATGTTTTATTCTGTTTAATTCTCAAAATTTGTTTTTAAATAGTTTAACCATAAAGTTTAGTATGGTTTTTGTTTGAATCCTTCAAGTTTTAGTTTAATTGTGATTTTGCCCCACTTAAGAATTAAAACATTAAGGATCAAACTGAAATACAAGTGAGAATTTAAAGATTAGAACATAATTTGAATGAAACATTATGGTTATAACGTGTTAAAAAAACTTTGAGGTTTAAACTGAAATACAAGTGAAACTTTGAGGATTAAAACATAATTTAAATGAAACATTATGGTTATTACGTGTCAAAAAACACTTTGAGGGTTAAACCGTAAAACAAATGAAACTTTAAAGATTATTCCATGTTTAACCCTATATTAGATATTATGTTTGGTCTTTATTTTTATTTTCGGTCGTAATACGTCTAAAAGATACTTTATACGATTATTAACCGTCCAACTCAAACTAAACATACTAGCTAAGTTACCCGTGTATTAACATGGAGATGATATAAGTCAATTTTAAATTTGTATAGTTTTAATGAGTACTAATACGTATCGTAAAAATAATTACAAAACAGAGATAGGAATATAAAATCTCGTAAAAAATGAATAAAAATTACAGAATTTTGAAATTCATACATCATATTATCATTAGATTTTCCGTAGAACCTTTTTATAAACAATATTCATGGTTTTATTAGTAGGGTTGTCATCATCATCACAAATTAAAACTTTTAACCCCTCCTTACTCTTCACTCGAGAAACCGCCACATATAATTGTTCATAAGTGAAAACGGGTCGTCAAAAAACAATCCAACATTCGATAAAGAGTGACCTTGACTTTTGTTTATCGTTATCGCAAAACAAACCAAGAGAGAAAATTGCCTTCGTTGAAACTTAAATAATATTATAGACTCTGATGGAATAATATTCAATATTAGAATATGAGTAATGTGACCAACATTCTTACCTGCAATTATTTTTGCTTTAACTACATGTTCACCAAGTCGAGTAACTTGTAATCTTGTTCCGTTGCAATGGCCATTAAAATGTTCAAGATTACGAAGTATCATTATAGTCACACCAACCTTTTAAGTTAAACTTATGGTCTGGAAAACCAGATACTTTTATTGAATTCAAAATTCAAGTGACTGTAATGATTCTTCAAATGTATCAGAATCTTCAGTTGAAAAGATATTGTCAGAATTGTAATATGATACCTCATCACCATCAATCTTTGAAATCATGAAGTCATTAATACACTCAACCTCTTTATTTGTGGAAGCCAAAATTGCACTTTCCTTGAGAAAATTTAGATCGTAAAGATTGTTGTTAATGGATGGATATATGGAGTTACTTATTGATTCAACATTATCACCGTTTGATTTAATCAAAAAGTTATCAGTAAATTCAATTTCAGACTTTCCATCATTTGGGCCATCAAGATTTCCTTCTCCAATTTGCAATATCCAACCCGCAAAATTTTTGATACTTTTAGTGTCATATGTATCATTTCAAGATTTTAGTCGCATGTTATCCGTCAACTCAAGGACTGAACAATATTGTCATATATTTGTGTAAAGACCCAATTTTTTTCACGTAAAAGATAAATATTTCATAAAAGCTTGCCAAAGATGTACAAAATAAGATTTAAGCTACTTACATAAGTAGTTTGAGTAAGATTCTTAAAAGTCAACCACATTAATAACATTCATCGTTTTCAAATAACAAAACATTTTTAAACAAAAGTAGGAGTCATCCTAAAGCTTCAATTCATCGGAGCCTTCTCTTATCTTTCCCAGAAGTATCTGAAAAAAATTTAAATATCCACTAATAAGCAAAAGCTTAGTGAGCATACTTATAACATATTTGTTAATGCAAGCATACACAATTCATTAGCGTCATTCAACAGGATTAACAACGAAAGCTAATCCTCAATTAATTGCAAGGTACCAAGCAAACATCCCCATTTAAGCATTCCCCTATTTAAGCGTTCCCTTCGCATAAAAGCCTTTCAAGTACATTAATAAGCATACATGCAATACATTTACACATAAGTATAAGCATACTCACCTTGAAGTCCAAGTATTGCTACAATCTCTCCTAACAATGTTCTTTAATCATATAATATCCTACAATAACAATCCAAAGATTGAAATGCGTTAAAAACTAGAACCTCAACACTGTCATTACGAACACGTCGCGTTCGCAGACGTACTGTTCTCCCCTTTTCCTCTGTTTCAGCTACCAAATCTTACTTTCTTGCATATTATCTACGATCTAACCACATGCAATGATATATCTATGTTTATTTACTGTTTGTATGGTCATTTGAACTATAAAACATAACATGCAACTCTTTTTTATGCATTAATTTAAACTCTCTCTCTAAAACTCAAGAACACAAGAGTTTAGAAATTTCTTTCCATATGTACTCGATCTAACCACATGCAGGTGTTTTACTAAGTTCGTCTACTATTAAAATCAACATTCCAACGTTTAAACATGACATGAAACTCCGTTTATGCATTAAATCTAAACTTTCTCTATCTAAAACTCAAGAACATAAGAGTTTAGAGATTTATTACCTTGATTTCTTGTGTTAATAACTTGTTTGGAGCTAAAATCTTTGTAATAACACTTGATCTTCACATGCATGCAAGAATCCTTGCTTAAATCCTTGATTTAAGCACTTTCTCTCTAACTTTCTCTCACACCAAGAACACGCACTAAGTGTGTGTTTTCCAGATCTGTATTTGAAGAAGAAAAGATTTCAAATCTTATTCTAGAAGAAGAATATCTCTTGATTCATGCTTGATATTGCATAATTATGACTTAATCTTCCTTGAATCTTCACTTTCTCTCACTTAACCTTATTTCTCTCTTTATTCTCTCTCTTTCCCTTCAAGAACACACACACACATACACACACTAATTACACACTCCAGCTTACACGCTAAAATGTGTGTTATGAGTCATCTCCACCCTTTATATAGGGGTCTCCCTTAAAAGGGTGCTTATACCTCTTACTTATTTTTGCTACATTTGGTCCTTCTACTTATATTCATATCTTATATGTAGGAAATAAATTCTATAATATCAATATTAATTTATAATTAATATTTCCAAACTTGAGGTGTTACAATTTGAGGTATTCAACGACGCATTAACAATATCGTGTCTTCGTCCTTTATTGATGACTGGAAGTATCTATCTAAAGTTTCATCCGAAAACAATCCCCTTCCCTCCAAATGGCTTACTACTACTTTGCGGATCAACAATGTCTCTCAAAGTTCTTTCAAAAGCTCCAAAGCAATGCCTATGCTACATTGGAGCTTCATCCCAAATAAATAAATCTGTATTCCTCAACAATCTGGTTAGATCACTAATGGATACGATAGTACAAAAGAATCTTCATTGAAATCAATAGGAATACGAAAGCAAGAATGTGCAGTCGTTCTTCCTTCAAATAAAATTAATGTGATACCACTTGAAGCCACATTTAGAACTACTCAACCTTGCGATCAAAGACCCGTAGATAAAGTATTCCACAAAAAAGTTTTACATGTTCCTCCATATTCATATACAAAGAAGACTCTGCCTTTACCTTTAATAACAACGTTCGTAATTTATTGATACGTACGCTTTTAGCCGTCGTTCATTAAAGAGTATAGAGGAACATGTTCTTCTTTTAACTTATATTTATTATAAGATAAATCCTCCTGAAGCAACACGTTGCAATAATCAACAATGTAGTTGAAATTTGGATATTACATTTTATGTATATCTTTAAGGCTCACAAAATGACTTTTCAACATATCCTTCAATTTAGCCAAACAAATGTTTTTTTATCACATCCTCGTCTAGATTAAGGCCTTCATTATAAATAATTAATCAGTATATAAAACATGACAAAAATATAATTAAGATATATAAAATTATAAAAAATATATAACTAATTTAAGGAGTATTTATAATACCTAGTCTTTGAAGTTCTTGACGACATAGGTGAAGAATGTCGTCACATAAAGTTTGCCATGTGTTTTTCTATACATACATATTTTACATAATTAATAGCTATAAAAAAGAAAAACAAAATATTACATTAGCATATGTGAAGCGTTTTCATGAAATGTAAACAAAACTTATTTACCTGAAGAACAATAACGAAATTGTGCAATTCGATCGACAATGATTATTTGAATATCAATAATTGAGCATGTTGATTTTTTCCCCTCTTTTTTCCACCATAGATACAAATAGGAGTATCAAGTATGGTGATTTTAAGTTATGTAAATTTGATTTTGTTTGGAGGTGATTTTAAAATTTTAGAATTTAAAGTTATTTCCATATTTAATAATTTAAAAGCACACCTAATCTCCTAAATATATGGAGTTCCCTTAACTAACTCACCTAATATTTGGTTATTTTCCAATTTTTAAATTATTTTTTATTAAATGAAATGTTGTGATTGGTGGAAGCTTATTTTGTAAATGATGATAATGTCATTATCCTTTCCTTTTAATAAGGTTATAAGATTGATGACCCATTACTTCGTTCACATATGTTTGCGTAGTTGCTATGGGTGCGGGGGCGTAATAGTTTTTGTAGTGTGGGTCAAAGAACCAACACCGCTAGAAAGAAACAACCGATAATGGGCCCAACTCATATGACAGAGTCTACAAAAGATGACGAGCTGTCGAAAATCAATGAAAGCTATCAATTTTAACAAGAAGTAGGAATTTTAACCCATTTACTTGTGTGTTCTAGTAAATTTGGGTTGTTGATATATGCGTTTTTATGCATGTTTTACATGCTAGATATCCCGTACTTAGCCCAAATCCAAGGTGATTCTTGTTGTAATTGATCTATTATGCTTAACATTCACCATGCAGGTTACAAAGAGCTTTAAATAAGATAAAGGGGCAAAACAAGGGAAGAATAGAAGAAAAATGAAGATTGGTGAAAAAGACACCCTACGGCAGCAGTAGTTATTTCCTACGCCCGTAGGAGTTATTCTTCTAGAAGGGTTAAAAACACACCCTACGGCCGTAGATGTATATCCCTACGGCCGTAGGAGCCCCTTATCCGCAGTAATCATTTCCTGGCAGATTTCTTGCGTGTGTCGGATGCGTAGCAGAATCTTGCGTGTGGAGAAACTCCGTCCCAGCCACCCTACGACCGTAGAGGATACTTCCTACGGCCATAGGAAGTTCTGTTATAGCACATTAAATGGCAGAATCTACCATTTGCACAAGAGTTCCCATTTTTCACCACATTTCGGACCAACACCCCCAAACACTCTCTCTAAACACCCTAACACTCCAGGGGACTTCTCTTGGTGATTCTAAGGAGGAGAGCTTGGATTTGAAGGCTTGGAACAACATATTGGAGCTTGAATTCATTAGTTTTATCATTGCTAGCTTGGGTATACTCTTTCCATTTCTTATTTCAATCATGTACCCATGTGTTCCAGATGTTGTAGTGCTAATATTGTTGTATATGGATAACTAAACTCATTTCACCTGGGCCAAGATGATTCTTGGCTAGTTATGGCAATATATTTGACTTTTATGTTGACTTGATTCATATATGCATGTTTGATCTTGAATACAAATGTGATTTATCAACTTAGTATGTCTAATCTTACCATGTTCATATGTGATCATGTGTATAGGATAACTCCTTTATGTTTAAGCATGTGGATTTTCAAGAATGATGTTTGATTTTATTAATTCCATGTTAAGCTTGTTATTAGAAATGATACATCTTGCATGGTTGTCATTAGATATCATTGTTGGGATATGTTTTGAATCATTTCAGGTTCATCCATTATTGGTAATTTTATTCATATGTTGGTTTTATGCATGCCTTATGATATCCGATGAAAATCTAGTCATTTGGTGTATTTTTGGATCAAACATGCTACTAATAATTAAAGGATTCACAAAGATGTTTGTTGGTATGTTTAGATGGTGAAATGAACTCACATGTATGCCCTTGATATGCTGGTCTTGGTGTTCAATGTGCATGTCACATGATTCATGTTTTAAGAAGTGTTGGCTATACTAGAAATGGTAGGTTTAACATGTTCATATCTTTAGTAATCATGTGGCTAAATATTAAAATCCCTTAATTATGAGGTTTGAGTTTAGAGGAGTTTGTGACCCCATTGTACCAATTTACATGTGTTTATGATCTGAGATTAAAATCTAGATTGTAATTTGTTGTTGAATGCCTTTATGTTAGATTAAACTGTTCTGTCGTACTGGTTCCTACGGCCGCAGGAAGAAATTCCTACGACCGTAGGACAGTACACCTCCTACGACCGTAGGAAGAAATTCATACGGCCGTAGGAGGCATTTTTACCACAGTGTGCTGTTGTTGCTTGTTTTAACTTATTTAACTGCTTTAACACCTTTTTGGGTTCTGAGTATTACTGGATATATCATTTGAAAAGATGTATATTCAATAGTCTGATTTGGACGCGATCTGGTGGATCTGTAGTTGAATTCTGATATGCCGTTGCTTGCCTGATCATGTTTGATTGTTGAGTCTGAGTCTTGATAACTCGAGTGATGATTCTTGCATGATAATGTGGTTTTGTTGAGTATTAGAACAACATGCTATGCGCTCAATCTATTCAAGTCTTCATATTACGTGTTGTATTGTGTTATTGTCATGATTAGTCTCGATGATTCGAAAGCCTAAGTGATCTGTTATCCTGCTGTTTGCCTTCGGTGTTAGTCTGTATTAGTTACTGTAGTTTTTGATTAATTTAGTTCATTCTGTTACCTGCTTTAATATTAATTCTGCTGATCAAACAACAATGAAACTTAAGTATTAGTAGCTTCCTGTCTTGGTGGACCAGGTTATACTTGCCTGAGTCGTGTGTAGTATCTGCTTAGTAACATCGTTTTTATAAATTTAAAATGAGGTTTTGTCACAAGATTTTATAACAAGAAAAACCCGCAGTCTGAATAACACCAGTTGTGTACTTGTGTTCTATCTCAAACACCAAGCCAAAACGGGATGGGTCAAACAAGGCGAAAGCCACCCGAAGTTTTACTTTTAATACAACCCTTTAAATTGTTTTATTAAAATATTTAGATTATTATTATTATTGTAATGTTTTTGTCAAGGTTGAGGCTATAGAATAGTTATCTGTTTTCCTAAATGTCTCATTATGATCACTTGACTATTATTACTCTTGTAGTTCTCATGTTATTATGAACTAGGTCATTAAGGGTGACCGGACAATTTTTTTATAATGTTAATAATTTCCCATGTTTATATTCGCAGCTGATCTTGAGCCCTAATTGGGGTAACTATATGAGGAAGAAGAATTATGAACGAATGTTTAGATTTTTAGCCGTTAAACCGGTCATATGAGTAATATGAAAAGCAAGATGGTCATATTGGAACACTTGGGAATTCAAGTTGTTATTTTATAGCCAAAACACGTTTGGTAATCATAACTCGAGCATTAACTAAATAAAAAAAAGCATTTGAGGATAAACCCGACTTAACCTGGACCCGTTTCTTCCGACACCAAGAGTTGACTTGGTTCAAGCTAAACCTGTCTTTAATTCTATTTATCAAAATATTCAATTTTTTATCTGTTATAACCATATCAAGAAAAGTAAAACCTCTAACTACATTACATTCATGATTTTGATGCAAGTACCCACAACAGAAACATGCAGCTCTTTTGACAGATAAACTTAAGAGTTTAAGACAAAAATCCATCAACTGTCAGAACAAAATCCAAAGTTTTTGGTTTCACCTTTACATCAAAGAAAAGTAAGTTGAAATATTAATAGGAAATAGATTGGTATGTACCTGTCGAAAGTCGTTGCCTGCAAAGTTCTCAACCACCTTTGGACCCGTTGAGAAGAATCCTTTTCCCAAAGGACTGAATGGGACTATCCCAATTCCAAGTTCTCTGCAAACAAATGTAAATCTCGCTGTCTTTCCCTGTGTTTTTCTACGAGGCTTCTAATCAAGTGGACTGCCTCTATTGAAGACCTCCCCGGCATAAACCCGAATTGATTTTCCGATACCCTAGTTTCGCGACGTAGCCTATTTTCTATCACCCTCTCACATAACTTCATAGTATGGCTAAGAAGTTTAATAGCACGATAGTTTCCACAAACTTGGGAGTCACCCTTGTTCTTATATACTGGGATAACTATGCTCCACCTTCATTCTTCTAGCATCTTAGCAATACGAAAGATCAAATTAAAAAGTTTAGTTAACCAGTTAACGCCCTGCTCCCCCAAACATCTCCACACCTCGATAGGGATTTGATCTGGGCCTGCTGCCTTTCCTCTTCCCATCTTGCGTAGCGCATTTATAACTTCCCCTGATGAAATCCTAGTGCATTCACATTTGTTACAACCGTGAAGAACCCCCTCGAAGCTCTGTCTACTACCACTCCTCTCCTCTCTTGGTTCCTGATTAAATAAGTGAAGAAAGTAATCACTCCATCTACTTCTAATTTCACTATCTTTTGAAAGAATTTTCCCTCTTTCATCTTTGATAAATTTAATGCTTCCTAAATCTTTTTTCCTCCTCTCCCTGGCTTTCGCTAATTTGAATATTTCAATATGTCCTTCCTTAAAGTCTAATCTATTGTAAAGGTTTTCAAAAGCTCTTTATTTAGCCTGGGCTACAGCTCTCTTTGCTTCTCTTTTTGCTTCTTTATAAATAATCAACGCTCTCATCCTGTCTTCCTCTCTACCTTCCCTAAGCCAAGACTAACTCCTTAAAACAAGAATGTTTTCTTTTAACTTTGACCTGGACCTCATTATTAAACCACCATGACTCCCTTAGGACTCTCGACTTACCTGACGTAGATCCTAGGGTTTCATTTGCTACCTCTCTAATAGTCTGAGCCATGTGGTTCCAAGCCATGTATGCATCTTCCTGGGGCATCTCCACTACTACTCTCCTTCTAAAATCCTCTAATACCGGCCCTCTTAGGTTTCTCCACAAAATTCTAGGTTTACCCTCCCTTCTGTCCTTTAGAACTACTTCCCTAGACAAGGTGTCTAACACTAATAAACGATGTTGCGAGAAACCAGACTCTCTAGGGAGGACTTTACAGTCCTTGCAATTTCTAAGATCCCTTTTACGCACCAGAATGTAGTCTATTTGCGTTCTATGACCTCCACTAAGGTAAGTGATCAAATGTGTTTCCCTCTTCTTGAAGAAAGAATTTGTGATCACCAACTCGTGGGCGGAAGTAAACTCCAGTAGCGAACATCCTTCAACATTCCTAATCCCATAACCAAAACCTCCATGGACGCGTGGGTACCCTGTTAGATTATGTGCAGAGATAGATAACATGTATCATCGTGTCCAATACTATGTGACACTAAAGGATCACACTGCTACACACCCAATTAGAACCTTTTGGATATTACCTGTTTGCGTATCACAATAATTAATAGTTTAATTAATTATCGAGAAAGAGAAAAATAATAAAAGTTATTTATTATTTAAAGACGAGAAGTTAATATTTAGTTTAAATATTAACGGGACCAATTAATTAATAGTTATTAATTAATTAGAAAGGTCGAGAGTATTTTCTGTAATTGATTAATAGTTTAATTAAAGCTGGGCTTTAATTAAACGGGCTTGGGCCTAATAAGGGTTTGTTATATATAAACCTTATTTAGCCTTATTAATCTCATAAGTTAATCACACAAGAAAAAAAGATAACCCTAAGGCGCTCTCTCTCTCTCTTCTCGGCGGCCGGCTCCCCCTCTCTTGGGGTTTTCGATCGACGGCGCAAGGCAAGGACCGAACCACCGTGGGTGGTGGTTGGCGACGACGCATACACACACACATTAAGGGTCATCGTTTTTTATCCAAGGTTTAATCCTTAGGCGGTCTAGTAGCCAATTCGAGGTGGTGCAGTAGCAGTGGAAACCTGCAGTTGTTTAGAGGTTTAAAAGAAAGTTTTGGTTTTCTCAAGGTATAACTTTCTAATCCTCTTCTTCTTCTAAGTTTTCTGCACGAGTTAGATGAGATCACTGGAGGGGGTTTTATTCCGCTGTGCATGTTATAATATGTTTTTATACCCTACAAAACCCTTCAGTGGTATCAGAGCCACTTCTAACCTCGTAGGAGACTAGGTAGGTTTCTTTTTATTCTGATGAAAAAGGTTTATCTTTTATCAAGAAAAAGGTTTTTTATTATCCAGAATAATAAAAATCAAGTTTTGATTTTTATTGGATAAATTTTTGATAAAAGATTATTAGATTTAATCTTTAAATTAAATCTGTTTTCTATTTATTGTTATTATTTGCGATAACCGAGAATTGGCAAAACCATCCTCGCCGGCAGCGGCCTCAGTTTGGGGCGGCGGTTCACGGTCGATGTTGGTGGTGGTTACCGGTGGTGTTAGCTGCGATCAGCGGCGGTCCACCGTGGTACGCGGCGCGGATTAGCGGCGCTAACTGCGTGGTGGGCTACAGCCCAGGAACCACGGCCCAGGAAGCTTGCGGCCCAGCTAGGGTTTAGCGGCTAGGGTTAGCGGCGCTAAAGGCTATTTGGGCCTCGGCCCAGTTTTTTATTTCTCAGTCCGTTTTTCTACTCTTGGCCCAGTTTGAATATTTGACCCAGTTTGCGGCTCAAATATTTGAGGTCGACATTAAATTAAAAGTACAGTTGTTATTTTTTAATTTAAAGTTTAAATATTATTTTTGAGTTTTTTGATTAAATATCAAAGTATAAAACTTGAAATATATATTTATTGCAAATAAAGGAAAAATAATATAGGGGTTTTAACAGGTTGTTAAGATCAGTATTTTTAATCAAAATGAATAATTAGAAATCAGTTATTGTTTTACTTTCATGTATTAGTTTAATACATGTTTGGGATGTCATAGCCGAGCCCTAGACCTTGTGGATTGTTTTAAATTCTTGCACTTGTGGTTGTTTTGGATTTATTATTCTATGGGGTGGGGAGGCCTGCGTGCCACTTACAACCCCTATTCTATTTTGTAAAAGTTTTAGATTAGCGGGCATGCGTGCTTTTGTATATCTTGTACCTTTATATTTCAGTTTTTAGAATAGAATAGAATTATTAGAATATATATCAAGACCAAGGAGCAAGGAGCAAGGAGCAAAGAGAAGGATTGGATGCTGGAGCCAGTGGGAGCTTCAGAATGCCATGCCATGTGTGTTGTGTTTTTTCCACTTAGGTTTTGACCGTCGGATTTTTCGTGTGGCTCACGAAACCGACATTAGTTAAGGGCAAGGCTAAGACATAGTTGTTTGTGGTTGTTTTATTTCTTTACTTATTATATATGCGTGGTTGTGATTCTCACGATGAAATAAAACAATGGTTTTAATAATAGTTAATTATTAAACAGATGTTTGTTTTAAAGAAAACTGGCATTAAAGTTTTTCTCGTCAAAAACTTAGAAATCCTTTTTATAAAAAATCTTAGATCAGTGTGCTACCCACCTAATGGTACACCTTTCCTGTTAAACGGTACTCGGGTGTCGGAAGTGACCAAACCTTGGGCATTCGGGTTCAAACCATTGCGGGGGAGGGTGTGAAAGACTCTGCGATAATCGGGAGTCCCGGCCAAAGTGTCTTAGGTGGTGCGATCTATTTTGGTGATAATCGGGAGTCCCGGCCCAAAATGCACTAGAGGGACTAAACATGCACGGTTCCTGTAACCGATGTCCCGCGGATCTAGGAGTCGTGTCTAGTTAGGATACGATTGGTATAGTTTTTACCTACCAGAAATAGCATTGTCCCGGTGGGAAGTGCCCAAACCTTGCATCGGGAAATGTGAAATATGGATCCTAGTCTAATAATTTATTGTTTAAAAGGTAATAATTATTAGAAGATGTAATCTATAATGAATCGGTTTATCTTTTTCTTTTTCCTGTAGATGTCTTATATATTTGTTATTCCGTTTTATTCACCAAGAGAATCTCTAAGTCTTATCACCGGCAAGTGGAAGCTTTCAGGTCCAAACTTTGCTGTCTGGAAGTTGCATCTGAAAAATGTTTTGGATGCACAGGGAAAGCTTCACATTATTGAGACATTACCTCCAGAGCGACCAGGAGTAGATGCCAAGGATAGTGAGTACGATGCTTACTATCAGTATCTGGATGACGAGTCTGACGTTATGTCGATTCTCATTCTCACAGCATCATCCGAGTTTATGGATGATCTCTGTGAGAAGTCGTCTTATGAGGTTGTTCAAAGGCTGGAGCGAAAGTTCAAGTTTAGTGAACGGATATGTCGCATGCTATTGATGAAGGAAATTCTTTCAGCTAAGATGAAAGAAAGCCAGCCAATTAGCGATCATCTCATTAATATGAGAAGGCTCTTAGATTGCTATGAGAGCTTTGGGTCAAAATCAAAACCACATGAGCTAGTTATGCTCTTGTTCGGTTCCTTGTCAGACTATTACCAGAGAAGAGTAATGTTTGTCCTCGGTGATTTTGAGATGACTGTCGCAGGGTTGCACGAAATCCTTATGTGCATCAGCGATGAGTTAAATCCAAAGCAGCTAGAGTCAACAGTTGTGGACCCTATGCAGGAGGATGAGTGGCTGGAAGAACTTGGAGAGATTTGTTGCCCAGACTGTGGCAACAAGGATTCATGCGAGCACTCACTCGACATAGATCAGCTGGACATTGGTTCGCCCAATGATAGGTATCTTTATGATAGATTGTCTTATTACTTCTTATGAATCATGGGTATTGGATACCGGATGTGGTCATCACATATGCAATCATTTGTAGGGATTCAAGAGAAGTAAGAAGCTGAGACAAGGAGATATGGACCTGCGGGTAGGCGAAGGCTCCATGGTTGGTGCTGAAGCTGTAGGAACATATTGTCTTAGTTTGCCCTCGGGAATGGTCTTGGAACTAGAACCTTGTTATTATGTTCCTAGACTTATTAAAAATGTTATCTCGTTTGATTTACTTATAGACTGTGGATTTGCTTATGTTTTGAATGAAAAGGTTATTTCATGTTTTAAAAATGATATTTTCTTCTTTAAAGCTACTCCAGAAAATGGTCTATATACGTTAAATCTAGATAACAATGACATCTATCATATAAGTAAGAGATCCAAGAGTAACTTGAATCAAACTTACCTCTGGCATTGTCGTTTAGGACATATAAACGAGAAACGCATAGAGAAACTCCGAGATGACGGAATTCTAGAACCATTTGACTTGGAGTCATATGATATTTGCGAATCTTATTTGCCTGGTAAAATGACAAAGCAGTCTTTCAACAGTGAGAATGAAAGGGCCAGCGAGTTATTAGGGATTATACACACAGATGTGTGTGGACCTTTTACTCCAGAGGCTAGAGGAGGATACCGGTATTTCATAACATTTACTGACGACTTCAGTAGGTTCGGCTATGTCTAGCTCATGAGACTAAAATCTGAAAGTTTTGACAAGTTCAAACAGTTTCAGAATGAGGTACAAAATCAGCTGGACAAGAAGATAAAGTCGCTTCGATCGGATCGAGGTGGCGAGTATCTGAGTCAGGAATTCGACGATCATTTGAAAGAATGTGGGATTGTTTCACAACTCACACCTCCGTATACACCTCAGATGAATGGTGTATCAGAAAGGAGGAATCGTACACTGCTTGACATGGTACGATCAATGATGAGTCAAAGTTCACTACCATTGTCGTTTTGGGGACACGCACTCGAGACAGCAGCGTTCATGCTGAACCGGGTTCCAACCAAATCGGTTGAAAAGACACTGTTCGAGGTATGGACGGGGAATCCCAAGGAAACCATGGGATACTATTTCTACAACCCAGATGAGAACAAAGTTTTAATTGCTCGTAAAGGGGTATTCTTGGAGGAGAAATTTCTTAACTCAGAAACTCCAAGAAAAGAAATAGAGCTTCAAGAAATTGAAGAGGAGGAGATTACGCCACCAGCGATAATTAAACCTGTGGTTCAACAGAGAATTGTTGAATCCCAACCCGAGTCTGTGGTTGAGGAAGAGGTGCAAACACAAGACCTTCGCAGGTCTAGTAGGCCTCGTAATGAGCCAGATAGGTATCTAGGACTCCTAGTTACTCAAGACGAAGGGGATCTTTTAGAACCCACTACCTACCAGGATGCTGCCTCAGGTTTAGAATCTGAGAAATGGCTAGAAGCCATGAAGGCAGAGATGCAATCCATGTATGACAACCAAGTTTGAGAGTTAGTAGATTTGCCTCAACACAGTAAAGCTGTTGGGTGCAAATGGGTCTTCAAGAAGAAGACAAACATGGATGGAAAGGTGCATACTTTTAAAGCAAGGCTAGTGGAAAAAGGCTTCACGCAAACTCATGGCGTTGACTATGATGAAACTTTTTCCCCAGTGGCAATGCTTAAGACTATTCCTTCCTTATGGCCATATCAGCATATTTTGATTATGAGATATGGTAGATGGATGTCAAAACCGCTTTTCTTAACGGGAAACTTACAGAGGATGTATATATGATACAGGCGGATGGTTTTGCGGATCCAAAGAACCCTAATAAAGTATGCAAGTTGCTTAAATCCATCTATGGACTAAAGCAAGCATCTAGAAGCTGGAACTTACACTTTGATGAGCGCATCAAAGAGTTTGGTTTTACCAAAAGTGAGTTCGAGTCGTGTGTTTACACTAAATTTAGTGGGAGCGCGGTAACCTACCTATTCTTGTATGTAGATGACATACTGTTAATAGGAAACAATATACCAGTGTTACAAGGAGTAAAATCCTGGTTAGGTAAATGTTTCCAGATGAAATACTTGGGATAAGCTGTTTATATACTGGGTATAAGGATCTATAGGAATAGATCTAAGCGGCTTATCGGACTTAGTCAAAGTACTTATATTGACAAAGTCGTGAAAAGATTCAAAATGGATGAATCCAAGAAAGGATTTATTCTTATGCAATCTAGCGCGATTTTGAGCAAGGCTCAGTGTCCTGTGTCTAGTCAAGATCAGGACAAGATGAAATTGATACCATATGCCTCGGCAGTTGGTTCAATCATGTATGTCATGCTGTGTACTAGACCCGATGTTGCCTATTCTATCAGTGTCACGAGTAGATATCAGCAAAATCCTGGTGAAGCTCATTGGGTGGCCGTCAAGAATATTCTCAAGTATCTGAGAAGGACGAAAGACATATTCCTAGTTTATGGAGGTTCGATGGATGAGCTCAGTGTAACTGGTTACACTGATGCTAGTTTCCAGACCGACAGAGACGACTTCAGGTCGCAGTCAGGATTTGTCTTTACCCTAAACGGAGGAGCCATATCTTGGAAGAGTCAGAAGCAAGATACAATAGCATATTCTACTACAGAGGCAGAGTATATTGCGGCAAGTGATGCGGCAAAGGAAGCTGTCTGGCTGAAGAATTTTATCTCGGATCTTAGAGTTGTTGCCAGTATCTCTAGACCGATCGATATATTCTGTGACAACTCAGGGGCTGTGGCGCAAGCTAAAGAGCCAAGAGATCATCAGCGGACTAGGCACGTACTCAGGAAATATCACCTCATCCGAGAGTTCATTGGAAGAGATGATATTGGATTGCAAAAGATACCGACGGACGACAACGTTGCTGACCCGTTGACGAAGCCGCTAGCTAGGGCTAAGCATGAGAGGCATGCGAGTTATATAGGAATGCAGTACTTAGAACATAGCAGCTAGTTCGTGTTTTTGATTATTACTATAGATGTAACTTGAGACTCTTTTATTATGTAATTACATTTCATGGGATTGAAATAGGAGGTTTTTACATAATTGTTTCTAGTTGTCTATTTTTAGCATGTTTAACCTATCCATGACAAGTCAAGTGATGAATTGTCTAAATGCCCGTAGCTACTTAATGTAGTGGGAACTACATTAGGGAGGTAACGCTACTATGGATATTTGATGATTTATTCGGGTATGAATAAAAGCACAAGGTTGTGACCAAATATTCATAGATATTTATCAGGGGATAAATATTGGGGTGATCCGCATCGAGTTTACTTCATGGAGCGTTAACATAAGTAAACTTGATAGGTTGTCCTTAGAGCTGAGATATTTGGTTTGGGGCATGGTAACTTCTGTACTTTAGCATGTTCTAACGTCACGCCGTAACAGGGTGATTATAAGGGGCTTGTCTAGGTGCAGCGGGAGCCATGTGCTCAAATTGCAAATAGTCAAGATGGGATTTGCACCTCTTTTTTAGGAGAGATATTTTCTGAGCTCCTCGACGATTAAGACTACTGAAAATGCGTGGCCGCGCTCGGTTAGAATGATAGTTTTTCATTGGCAAACCGTAACTGCAGAGTGTCGAAATCAGAGTCGAGAAAATCTGAGTATTTAATAAGATCCCTGCTCCATGTCAAATACTCACATTACGGAATATCGCGATGCAAAAGGAAAAGCCTAGATAATCCAAGGCGTGGATTATGTATCTAGATATAAGAGATCTCATAGTCTGGTTAACCTAAGTGTCTGGCTAGGGACCTCCTTAGGCCAACGATGTACAAGGAGTGTTACTTATCTTGCACAAGTGGGAGTCTGTTAGATTATGTGCAGAGATAGATAACATGTATCATCGTGTCCAATACTATGTGACACTAAATGATCACACTGCTACACACCCAATTAGAAACTTTTGGATTTTACTTGTTTGTGTATCACAATAATTAATAGTTTAATTAATTATTGAGAAAAAGAAAAATAATAAAAGTTATTTATTATTTAAAGAGGAGAAGTTAATATTTAGTTTAAATATTAATGGGACCAATTAATTAATAATTATTAATTAATTAGAAAGGTCGAGGGTATTTTCTGTAATTGATTAATAGTTTAATTAAAGCTGGGCTTTAATTAAACGGGCTTGGGCCTAATAAGGGTTTGTTATATATAAACCTTATTTAGCCTTATTAATCTCATAAGTTAATCACACAAGAAAAAAAGATAACCCTAAGGCTCTCTCTCTCTCTCTCTCTCTCTTCTCGGCGGCCGGCTCCCCCTCTCTTGGGGTTTTCGATCGACGGCGCAAGGCAAGGACCGAACCACCGTGGGTGGTGGTTAGCGGCGACGCATACACACACACATTAAGGGTCATCGTTTTTTATCCAAGGTTTAATCCTTAGGCGGTCTAGCAGCCAGTTCGAGGTGGTGCAGTAGCAGTGGATAACCTGCAGCTGTCTAGAGGTTTAAAAGAATGTTTTGGTTTTCTCAAGGTATAACTTTCTAATCCTCTTCTTCTTCTAAGTTTTCTGTATGAGTGAGATGAGATCACTGGAGGGGGTTTTATTCCGCTGTGCATGTTATAATATGTTTTTATACCCTACAAAACCCTTCAGTCTACAACTGCTCCTATATGGCCATTAAAGTCTCCCCTTATATACAAAAGTTTATCATCAGAAAAACCCCTCACCAGGTCATCTAAGGACTCCCAGAATATGGACTTTTTTGCTTCACCCAAACCCACCTGAGGTGCATATGCGCTTACTATATTAATTACAGTTTCTCCTAGAACCAATTTAATAGACATAATCAGATCATTGCATCTATTCACCTCTACTACTTTATCTATTAACTTAGCTGTTAAAATAATTCCTACCCCATTCTTAGCAGTATGTGCGCCTGAGTACCACAGTTTATATCCATTTCCTTCTCTAGACCTATTTCCCTTCCACTTAGTCTCTTGAAAACACGCTATATCTACCTTATGTTCTCTTAAGCAATCAACTAACTCCAAAAACTTACCTGTATGGCATGAGTTTCCATAACCGACCCTTCTAGAAGCCCTAAACCCTCTCAACTCTTGCGGCGCAGGACATGATCTCAGTCTAGTAGCAAAAACTCTAGGCTCTATAGTAAACTCTTAAAATTTAAAAAAAAAATAACGCCTAACTACACTAGTCCAAAAATAGATTAAACAAATTTATTGGGTAAAGTATACCTTGTACAATTATTAATCGTCCAACTCAAATTAAACATGATGGTTTCCCCTTGTAACAGTGTAAAGCTGTAAAATTGATAATGTTATTATCTAGCTATTACACTTTTCCATTTATTCTCATACTCTTGCAACCACAAAGCAATAAGATTAAAACATTTTATTACTAGTCAAAACCAGTTTTCGTAAGACAGAATTCATACAGCTTGCCAAGATGACAATAGTGGAGTGTTTGCATACTTCCAAGTATCTTGCATTACTGCAAGTGAATACCTTTCGCCTTTCACAGTTGCAGCGATTGATTCCAGTTCAGACATGTCTTCTGTTGTTAGTTTTACGAAAACCGATCCAATGTTTTGCTTAAGATTCTCGATTTTGGTTGTACCAGGTATGGGAGAAACATCGTTCCCTTGGTGTAGGAGCCACGCCAGTGCTAGTTGAGATGGGGTGCATCCTTTTCTTCTTGCCATTGCGTTCACCCTTTCGAACACGATCTTATTGTGCTCCAAGTTTTCTCCTTGAAACTTTGGTAGACTCTGCAAAAGATGACAAACTGTCAAAAATCCGTGAAAGTTATTAATTGTAATCGGGGGGTAGCACTTTTAACCAATTTACTTGTATGTTCTGGTCAATTTGGGTTGTGTTCTATCTCAAAATTCGACACCAAGCTAAAAGGGGACGGGTCAAACAAGGCAAAAGCCACCCGAAGTTTTATGTTAACACAACCCTCCTATATTGTTTTATTCGCATATTTAGATTATTATTATTATTATTGTAATTTTTTTGTCAGGCTTCAGGCTATATAAAATAGCCATATAATTTCCCAAATCTCTCATGATGACAATATGACCAACTTACTTTTTTATTACACAACGTGACTATTATTACTCTTGCAGTTCTCATGTTATTGTAAACAAGGTCATTAAAGGGTGACTGAAAATTTTGGGGTATAATGTTAATAATTGCCCCGATTCATCGTTCGGAGCTGATCATGAGCCCTAATTGGGATGACTATTTGAGGAAGAAAGATTATGAACGAATATTTAGATTTTTAGTGGTTTAACCGGTCATATGATTACAAAACGCGTTTTGTAACCATAACTCGAGCATTCTAAATACATACAAAGAGAAGGAAAATTTTTTGTCGTATTATATAGAATTTTTTTTGTCATATTATATAGCAAAGGCAAGAGAGTTATACATCTAAATTCCAAATAATTATTAAAAGAAATTATAGAAGGAGTGGTAAGTTGTATTGTGCATGGTGGAAGAGACTTAGGTTCGAACCATGTCTCATTTTGTTTTCTATTTTTAATTTTGTCGTATTATATAGAATTTTTTTTGTCATATTATATAGCAAAGGCAAGAGAGTTATACATCTAAATTTCAAATAATTATTAAAAGAAATTATAGGAGTGGTAAGTTGTATTGTGCATGGTGGAAGAGACTTAGGTTCGAACCATGTCTTATTTTGTTTTCTATTTTTTAAATTATTATTATTAATATTCACATTATTATTATTATTATTATTATTATTATTATTATTATTATTAACATTATAATAATTATTATCATTATTATTAATATTATTATATAGACATATATTTTATATTTTATTTTTTATTACCAAAACCTCCTATTATTATATTTTATTATTTATATTAAAAACAATTTAGTTCAATTCAATAGTTATTTATATTAATATTAGCGACTGAAGTTAAGGCTAAAATTTTGAAGGTTTTTAAATTATTTTTTATTGAGTCATTTAAACGCATTTTATTAAAAATTAAAGTAACAATATAATTTTACAATAGATGAGATCCTATTTTTACCTCGCCGCGAAACGCAGGTAACGTTTACTTGTTGTTACATTTCTTCTTCAGTTATTTATGTGGATAATAATTTTTAAATTTTATTTGTTTTTTATTTATTACTTTGTTTTAATACTTAATGTTTGGTGTAATTATTAGTAAATACTTATGAAGGTTTTATATTTATTAGAATTTCGATTTAAACTTTATCTGTTAAAAATGATAATTTTTTTTATCTTCTATTATTGTGAACTTTTTTAGTAATTATGTCTAAATATTACTATAGCAAACTTTGCGAAACTATATTCTATTGTTTCAGTTTTATGTGTTTGTTCAAATTGTATACATTTTTGCACTTCATTATATATAAAGAATTTAAGATCACTTATATTCATTTCGATAGATAAAAAATACTTAAAATACAAATATGATAGAAAAATATTTCATCTATATAACAAAATATATGAATTCAAAATCCTACGATAAAGCATGGGTGTCATATCCTAAGATAAATACCAGAAATAATGAATAATATATTTTTTGTCTTTTTCTACAAAACTTCATTATATGATTATATATTTTAAAATGGCCAACATTGTTAATAAAGTGTGGTTTAGTTGGAGTAGCATTTGATGGGTTTTGTCAAAACCTTTGTCGTGAGTTTGAATCTAGGATCCTTTCTTTTATTTTATTTTTTATTTTGTATCCAGCCTTCTTTTTTGTTTCCATCCCTTTATTTATCTTTATCAATATTAAATTGATTAATACTAAATCTTATGATGAACAATTAGAAAGTTTGAGAATTTTTTATTACAAATGCCTTTTGCACCTTTTTATATATAATTAACATATAATAATCTATATTTTTTTGGTAAAAGCGAATTAAAAAATCAAATGTGGTTAATAAATAGACTTCATCTATTTCCAATAAAAACCATTTAGCAAAGTATGAGTACTAAAAAATTATACACGTTCCTTTTGTTGTAATGGATAAAATCATTTTTCGACTTTTAGTACAAGTCAAATATAGATTTTAAACCCCCGCCGCAACGCGCGGGGTGTAATTACCTCGTTAACTAAATATGGACAAAGAAAAGCGTCTGTGGATAAACCCTACGTAAGACCTATAATTAAACCTAAACCTGTCCCTAATTCTATCTATGTAAATATCCAAGTTTCCATTTGTTATAGCCAAATCAAGCAAAATAAGACCTATAACTGCATTACATTCCTTATTATGATGTAAGTACCCACAACAACATGCAGCTCTTTTGATAAGACAAAAATCCATCAACTGTCAGAACAAAATCAAAAGTTTTTGGTTTCTCCTCTACATATGATCTATATGCAACAAAGAAAACTAAGTTAAAATATTTACAGGAAATAGATAGATACGTACCCTTCGGAAGTCGTTGCCTGCAAAGTTCTCAACCACCTTCGGACCCGTTGAGAAGAATCCTTTTCCCAAAGGACTGAATGGGACTATCCCAATTCCAAGTTCTCTGCAAACAACACTTAAACTTTATTTTAATGATAAATAAATATATATCAAAATTTTGTGTTTAAAATCCAACTTCAACCAGACACCAACCTGCAAGTAGGAATCACTTCGTCTTCGGCATCTCTTGTCCACAAGGACCATTCTAACTGCACAGCTGTTATTGGATGAACTTTGTGTGCCCGTCTGATGGTTTGTGGTGAAGCTTCAGATAAACCTATGTATTTTATCTTGCCTTCTTCAACTAGTTCTTTCAATGCTCCAACCTAGCAACACAATGTCAGTAATGAAAAACATTCAACTTTCTAAACATCGAATAAATTTATAAAATTATCAGTTCAGTTGATTATTATAACCGTGAGTTCAATAGGGATTCTTGTATCAATACGATGAACATAATAAAGGTCAATACAGTTGATGCCAAGTTGTTTCAAGCTAGCATTGCAGGCTTCCTTCACGTATGCAGGATCACCACACACAACCATCCCTGTATCACCAGAAAGCGACTTTATCCCAAACTTGGTAGCCAGTTGAACTTTCTGTCTCATCTCCCCTTCGATAGCCTGTCCTAATTGATTCAAATTATGTTTTCAAGACAATCAAAATCATAAAACAAATTAATAAATAAACATAGAAGATCCCTGACCTTACCAATAATATTACTGTTTGTGAGAGGCCCGTATAGATCAGAGGTATCAAGAAATGTGATACCCAATTCAACGGCAGTCTGGATGACTTCAATCATCTCTTTTTCAGGCTTAGGGGATCCATGTAAGGGTGACATGCCCATACATCCCAAGCCAATTGCTGAGACCTCAAAACCTTCAGTTCCCAGCTTCCTTCTAGGCACCATAATCACTTCTCCCTTTCTATCTCTCTCTCTCTCTCTCTCAACACAGTATAAAGACTGATGATGAAAAAAAAAACATTATCTGATGTATTATATAGTGAGAAAGGGTTTATGGGAGAATTTATTATTCAAAAGATTCCTAGACAAGTTGATGCTCACTTCAAGTAATTTAGATTTAATTAAGCAGCCAAATCCCATTGTAGCTTATTAAATTCCAATTTAAAAAATGAATATAATACATTTCTTGAAAATTGCACACTACTGAAACTTATAATATACAACAACGTGATCATAGACAATATAACTAAGCAAGTCATGATCATCTGATCCGTTCTCCAAGTATCATATTATGTGACTTAAAATACAACATAATCTAAATATTTGAATCACGACCAAGATCGATCCATTTATTTTTTATTTGTCTTCATGTATATATCAGACCGTATTGATCTACAAAACCTATTGATTGACCTAGTAAAAAAAGTATGTTATTTCCATGATGAAATTGGTGGTGTCTCAATGTATGAAAGAGCTAGGGCTGCGGGAGGTAATCGACTACCCTTGAAAACTGAAGCAATAGATTCAAGCTCAAGCTCGTCTTCTAGTGATAGTTTGATAGACAAAGCTTCAATGTTGTGGTTCAGGTTCTCCAGCTTAGAGGTGCCCGGGATGGGACTCACATCAGACCCTTGGTGCAGGACCCACGCTAATGCCAGCTGAGCCGGGGTGCACCCTTTCTTCTCTGCAACTTCACAAATCCGCTCATATACGATTTTGTTATGTTCAAGATTCTCCCCCTGTAATCTAGGAATGCCCTATAGCAGAAAACTCACACATTCAAAACCAACGTAAGAATACCAGTCTTCATTTGATTAAAGCCATTTTGACTTTCCTCTTTTCAACATTGGGTAATTGAGAGTTTAAGATCTTATTCAGAATGAGTAAATTGGAAAACCTAATGATAGTACATGTGTTAAAGTACCAACCTTCCTAAAATCGTTATCACACAACTGCTCGATCAACTTCGGACCTGAAGCAAAGAATCCACTTCCGAGAGGACCATATGGAACAATTCCAATGCCTAGTTCTCTAAAAGACATACATTAAACATGAATCACAACGCGTATAATTTCTTTAAGAGATGGCAAGGCTAAGAAAACATTAACTCACACAAACAACCAATAGTTGTATACAAACTCGAGCATGAGTTATTGAGTTACCTGCAAGTCGGAATGACTTCTTTTTCATGGTCTCTAGTCCATAATGACCACTCTAACTGTACAGCAGTAATTGGATGAACAGCGTGTGCTCTTCTGATTGTAGAAGGTGAGGCCTCAGACAGACCTATATATTTGATTTTTCCCTCTTCAACCAATTTCTTAAGTTCTCCCATCTACAACCAAAACATTTTTCAACAATATGCATTACTGCTTCCATGGATAAAAATATAGATTCTACTTTTGGTGATTCAGGTAGTTAATAACCATGGCTGCAAAAATTGTTTGCCTCATCATAAACAAGAACAGAATTACTATCTGGCCATCAATCATATAAGGTTAAGGTTAGATAAACCCAACCACCTTTTAACATTTACATAATCTCATATTAGCTTATAAATTAACTTATTAGAATTTTAATTATCTCATAATCCAAATTTTCAGGATCTATGAGCTTATCAATTCATGCTGATTGATTATTCAAGTAGTTAATTAAGTTCAAGAATAAGCTAATCTAATTATCCAACGAACAATCTAGTGTAAATTTATGAATATTAAGAGCAGGGCGTTAATTCGAAATGCTAACCGTGATCTCGATAGGGACACGAGAGTCGACACGGTGGACATAATACAGATCAATGTAATCGACATCAAGGCGTTTCAAACTAGCTTCACAACAAGCCCTCACATACTCCGGATCACCACAGATCTCTCTATCTTGTCCTACCATCGATTTAAACCCAAATTTTGTTGCCAATTGCACACTTGATCTTTCCAATCCCTTCAATGCCTAAATCATAAACAAACTTGCGAAGATCAACAACGAGAATAGAAACTAGTACGTAAGCATCGAAAGTCGAACAACCTTGCCGATGAGGATTTCGTTGTGGTGAGGGCCGTAGGAATCGGCGGTATCCAGATGAGTGATGCCAGAATTGACGGCATGGTGGATAAGTTTGATCATGTCGTATTCGGGTTTAGCAGGTCCATAGGTGCTAACACTCAAGCTCATGCATCCCAATCCGAGAGCTGATACCTCCATACCCTGTGAACCAAGCTTAATCCTTCTTGCCATTGTGCTTCTGGCGAGTTTGAGCCCCTAATTGTTGGTAATGGAAGGAGAACTTGATAATATATGGACTATAGTGTTTTTTTGTTTTAACTGCTTTTAAATATATTTGTTCATGAAGGGACTCCATCAATAGTAGGCCAGGAGGTACATCAAACCTACGCTATATCTTATATTACTATATTAGAAACTTTGAGTTAGCATGGACTATAAGTATCCAATAGAAATAGTATGTAACGGTAGAAACACTGCATCTAGTATAAGAACATTGTCTCTTGTCTATAAATCACTGCATCCAGCCATAAATCATTACATATTATCTAAAAAACATGGAGTTCTCTTAAAACTAGTCCATCGTACATGAATTAATCGATGAATCCTCATTTAAAAATCAATACATCTTGTCTAAAAACAACTGCATCAAATAGAAAATCACTGCATCTTATCTTTACACATAATAATAATAATAATATTATTATTATTATTATTATAAAAAGACCCTTACAGCTTTGCAGCCTACAAATGTTGACCAGACTTTGATTTTTTTTTTAAATCTCATGTTTTGGTTGCGTTCGCACGGTGCGAACGATTTGTTACGTTCGCATTTGATCTTCTTACGTTGATCATGTCGTATTCGAGTTTTTTTAAAAATTAAAATGGGAATGAAATAAAGAAAAAGAGAAAAATGGTCAAGTGGTAGTTTCTTAGGCTGAGTGTTATACCACGGGAGTGGGCTCGGGAGTTCGATCGGGGCTTTCGGCTCTTTCGGGAACACCATTTCCGGGTGTTCGGTTTCTGCTTCGGGACTTGGCTCTCGGTTTCTTTTACCCGAGACTAATCTTTCACCCACCCCACCCCCCCCCCCCCACCCCACCTCCAACCAATCAAACAATTACACATTTATTTATATTTTCTTTTCTTTTTTTTTAAGTGAAAAGGAAAGGGGAAAGATGAAAGATGGGTATAACACTAGTTGGGGGTAAGAAAAGGGGAAGGGAAAGAAAGCTGATGTGGCGCTGATGTGGCTGTGGGTAATGAAAGATGAAAGATGGGTATAAAGCCTAGCCTTAGTCCAAATCATTTCATATTTGGAAGCATAACTTTTAATTAAATATCATTTCCTTCTTAAAAATACTTAAAAACATACAAGTTTAATGGTTTTCTTTCTGTGTCAACTATTAGCTCGTGAATGAATACATAATTGAATGTGGGTATGTGAGGCAATTGATAGCAGTAGACGTCTAAAAAAAAGAAGGCAACACAGTTCAAATACAAACTTTTCAAAAATTCTCTCCTGCTCTGTGCTATTCTTTTTCTTCAAAAAATCGTTATCTTTTCTACTCTCTACTCTATTTCTAATTTAAAAAAAATGAAGAATGTTAGTATTACTCCAAGTCTAGCCAACCATGAGTTATTGTTTCTAGAGAGAGAACACATGGCGTTCTATTTATTTCGCAAGCATTTATATGAAACTACTACTTTTACAATTAGAAGAGTTGGCCTTATGGTCAAATATAAAAAACAACTTCATCCCGTCGAGTGTGATGCAACATACTCGTACAGTCAGGTCGGTGGTGTATTTGACTGTAGTTACAAGTTAGTTGACCATAGTCTTATAACCGCACTTGTAACACCCTAAAATGGGGCCTAGTTGTAAACTGTAGTACATGTAGCTTTAACAGTTGTACGTTGACTTTAATTGGTGTTTTGTTGCTAACTGTAGTATAAATGTTGCTAAATGGTGTCTTAAATGTTAATTGGTGTTTTAAACATGAATTGGTGTTAATTGGTGTTAAATGGTGTTAACTGGTGTTAAATGTGGATAAAAATGTAGTATTATGAAAAGTGTCATAAGTTGACTATGTTGACAAATAGTTGAACGGTTTTGGATAATGGTTCCAAAAATATCTCCGTTAGTTGAAACGGATAACCCTAAGTTGTGTTTTAAGTTGAATAGGAGAACGAAGTACCCGGGTTGGGGTATTTGATCACTTAGTCGGTCTTTCCTTGTTTGTGTACATCAGAAGCTACACAAACACATACTTCTACACATACATACATACGTGAACCTTCACACTTTACACACACATATGTACGTACAAACAAAGCCACACCCAAACCTTTGTGGATTTGAAGAGGAAAAACTAAGTTGGGTCAAGATTAGAGGCTGGATTCGTGTACTGAATCTGTTCTTGTGGAGTTTGATCATCATCTTTTGTAAGTTCTTGTTCATAAACCTTGTTCTTGAGTCTAGTGAAGAGGGAGACCCATTTGGATGGATTCAAGTGGGTTTTAATGTTGTTTTTGTGACTAAATCATGTTAGGAAGTTTATATATATGTTAGACAACTTGTATAAACACTTGAATATGGATTCAAGTTGGATTTTGAGTCAAAAACCCGTAAAACAGCGTCTGTTTACGAACAGAGCAAGATCACACTGTAAATATGGTTCCTACGGGCGTAGTATGATGTTACTACGGCCGTAGGGTGTTGTTTGTATTACTGCGGTCGTAGGTAATGGTTGCTACGGCCGTAGGATTGAATTTATGAGGATTACCACCTACGGGTGATGGAAACAAGACTACGGGCGTGGGTACATAACCTACGGCCGTATTTACCCAAAGGATGCCTACTACGGGCGTAGTATATAGTTACTACGGCCGTAGGTCATGGTTCTTTGGTAAGAACTCCTACGGGCGTAGTGCATATGTACTGCGGCCGTAGTACGTTTTGGATGGGTGTCCTGCGGGCGTAGGAACATGTTCCTGCGGCCGTAGGAGGCTGTCAGAAGCCATGTTGACCTTTTGTTGAGACTGTTGTTAGTGCAGTCTGTTGTAGTATATACTAAGGGGTGTTTATCTATGTTTATTGGTGTTAGGCGACTCAGACGATTCTGTGTGCTCTTGGGATTCCCGATTGCATATATGCCTCTTGTAGTTTCGAGGTGAGTACCGGTTTCCCATGAGTCTCAATAGGTAAGTTATCTGTAGTACATGTTGACACATGATTGGTGTATTGATACGTGAAAATGGAGGTATGTTATGACAAAGTTGTACAAGCATGCTTAGTATTATTATTGTTGATATGAAAGATATTGTTGTGATTATATGCGCGCATGAACTGGATCCTTATTGGATCAACTAGTTGTTTATGAAGTTTTGTCCGGACACTGAATTGGAGAACACGGAGGTCAGTCAGGTAGACGGGTGTCAATACTTGGCTGGGTTCTCGGGTAGACGGGAGTTAGTACCCGGGCACTAACGGTACTCAAGTAGTATACGCTTGGGTAATGGTCCTGCAGGCCGCCGTTCCTCTAAGGAGTAAGGTTCCTTGATAGATGGGAACCAACATGATAGATAATTGGCGTACTATGTGGACTGCTTTTGGGTTGTTGAGCGGGGTTAGCTCCCCTGCAACATACGACTACTGCTGACACGTTTGTCACGTCACAATATGATAGGATAGCCCTGTGTGCTGTTCTGATACATGATAGTCTGCTTATTGTTGCTTATGTGTAATTGGTGCTCACTAGCTAGTTGTAGCTAATGGTGCAAGATTTACCTTTTTCGCAGGTTGATGCTAGAGGCCTGGTGAGGCGGGTACCGATGGTAGCTTTTGTTGTATATACCTTTTGGGGAACACGTTGTTGTTTTTGGATCCGATGGTCGGCAACTAGTTGGTAACGCTTGTAGCTTTGAACTTGGCTAACCTTTTTGTTGTAATTAATTAGCCGAGTCAAACTTGTTGTTTTTGTAAATGGTGTTTAATTCCGCTGCAACACTTTTGATAATCGATGTTTAAAAAGTTTAAATTAACTCTAATTTTAAGCTCGTTAGGGGTGGCGTTACAGCACTAGTTGAAAGATGATGTCCTGAAACCAACACATTTCACCTACCAATTGGAGAGGTCACTGTCACCCTCCAAGACGTACATGTATTGTGGGGTTTACGAGTTGAGGGGGATGCAGTAATGGGAAAAGAAGAGATGTGGACTTATGAAAAGTCATTTGAGATGTGCGTTCGGCTGCTCGGGTTTTCACCACAACCTGATTATATAAGACGCGGTCAGATGAAAACAAAATATTTACGAGCTCATTTGGAGACCGCATTACCAGAGAACACGCCTGATTATGTGTATACAAAGAGCCCAAGTGTATATACTACTTCTACTAAGTAGTGTTCTTCTCCCTGACACATCAGACTCCACTATAAATATGTATTTGTTAAATTTAAAAGAAGATTTAGATAAATATTGTCGAATAAGTTAGGAGAGTGTTGTACTACCTTGTTTGTACAGAAACCTCTGCAAAGCTACATTGTCGGAAGCAACTGCAATTTACGGTCCGATGACGCTTTTGCAACTATAAGCTTGGTGTAGGTTGTCAGCCACTTCCCCAAATGTGAGGTTGATTTTGCTGGCAAAGCGTATGGTATTGGGTATGTAAACGTATATATTTATAAATTAAGTATTTAAACTTATAAATTTATTTTTACAAAATTAGTAATAAAGTGTACTTTTACAAATTTGTGAAGGTGGAACTACCCTCTTACTTTCGGACAAACACCTTTGCAATGTAGGTGGGAATTCGTTTTGTTCTACATGCATTGCAAGATGATGATGTATTTTGAGTTTATATAATATGATTATTTAATTGTTAACGTGGTAGATAAAAATATTAAACAATTGTTTTACATTTTTAGTGGACTCCTTATTTTGCAGGAGTGATCAACAATATTGGTGTGTGATACATATGTAATATTTTGGGATTTTATAAATGAGCGTCTACCCACTAGGATAATAAGATAGTTTCATTTAGTTCAAACAATTCCCAACACCCTCATCTCAAGTTTAGCTGAACATAAAAAACTACACAAATCAACTCACAAAAGGAACTTGAGTGTGACACATATTAATCGTACCCATGCCTTTCAAAAAACAATAATATTAGTCGTACGTATCCACATATGTGTTTTATTTCAAAATTTAATATTTAACCGACAAAGACGGCCATTAATTACAATAAATAATTGGTAGTGATCCGCGTGATATCAAAGTACCCCGGACATATGAACATGATTTTTGTAAATAACACAATTTAGAAGGGTTATGGATTCCTACTGCTAGTTGCAGGCTTCTTGCATATTGCTAGGGACATTCTTTGTGTGCTGCTAGGAACATTTTTGTAATTTACTTATAAACTAAAGCAAAAGGCTAGGAAGACTATATTACTATGATTTGTAAGTGAGTACATACAACACCTCTAAAGAGAGATGGACAAAAAGACCTCTAAATAAACAAGAGGTAGACTAGAAAGAGCTAACTATAGCAAGTACCAACATAACTTCACAAACTTAGGAATTTCAGCTTTGTCTTAGGATAGTAGGGAAGCTCCAACACCTAGTGGCTTTGAGGTCCAATTTTCACAAGTCATACTTGGTTTTTTGCACCTTCATTGCATCAACAAAAGTGATTGTTGTTGAATAAAGGGGAAGATAGATCCATATATGCAAGGTAGATTGATTCCTTTGTCGACTCTTTACTATGCACAAGCTTGTTTCGTCATTTTCAAATTCTTCAAATGAAGACACGGGCAATACCTTCAAAGACTAATCTTGGTACACCTCGTTGTGGACCTAGAGAGTTACTTGTAACAAAAATGTCGGGAAAGGAAGCAACCTGAGTTGGAAATAGTTTTAACCATACAAAGACCTTCAGATTAGGGTCACTTTAGGACATAAGAATAAGATGTAGAAATATGTACTTTTTCTTAAACAATTATGCTAAATAGAGATCAAAATGAAGAAGAAAAAAGGAAACTTACCATCTTTATTACGTGATAATAGTTAAATAGATGCATGCTAATAGGTTAAAAATTAGAAGTAACTTTCTTTGCTAAATATATACAGCTTTGTCATCGACTTTTATAGCTTTTAGTTTCATATCAAATGGATCAGTACGGTTTATCGGATTAATGACTACTTTGAACACCCGTAACAATTATATCCGCTCACTTTGAATTGAAATCTAGACACACACTCTTTTAACCTCACTTGTACATAAAAAGTTAAAACTTGAGTTCACGTCATACCAACGCTATCACGGTCGTGATCAAGCTAAACACAGTGTGTGGTAACAAGCCGGTCAAGCCCACACCGTGATTGGAGGATCATGTTGAAAACAACTATCCTAGTGTTATTATTTGAGTATTTTACTCCACTCCGAGCATTTAAAAAATCTTATGCTTGAGTGACGGATAATTATATGAATTAGTTGGTTAACTGTATTTAGTATATATAATGAGTTATACCCTTTTGCATAGGCGTAACTCGATCCTTTATGGCCGCCTCTAGTTTTGAATTTGCAAAAAGAAAAATAATATGTTTAAAAGTCTCTCCGGCAAATAATAAAATCAGCAAAACCCAAACCACATATACATACAAAAATATTCTTGTATATATTTTTTTTTCAAGTGAAGATAAGAATAACAATTAAAGAAGGACTACATGCTATCAAATTTTATGTGTCATGAGTAACTATTAAAGCATATTTAACGGATCAATAATCAAGTCAAAATGCTAGCTCCACCCTTTCATGCAACAATTTTACTTCCATAAATTCTCCAAAATTATTGAAATTCTCTTCATGAGCAACTATTAAAGCATATTTAATGAATCAATAATCAAGTTAAAATGGTAGCTCCACTCTTTCATGCAACAAATTTACTTCATAAATTCTCCAAAATCATTGAAATTCTCTTCATGAGCAACTATTAAAGCATATTTAATGAATCAATCAATAATCAAGTCAAAATGCTAGCTCCACTCTTTCATGCAACAAATTTACTTCATAGATTCTCCAAAATCATTGAAATTCTCTTTTCTTTCCATCTCAAATTGTTGGAGAAACTCTCGAGGTAGTTCTATATGGAGATTGATAACTAATTGAGGTAGTATTTATGGATGTGTTCGGTAACGGGATTATAAGGGATTATAGGGGCTTGAGATTCTAGTTTTTATAAGCCTCAGCCCTCTAGCTGTTGGGTGTGACTTGATTAGAGGTTTGATATTTGAAACTAAAATTAATCGGAAACTCGACGTGAGCGTAAATTGCCGACATGGAATTAAATCTTGCATGCATGGGAATTAATTCATGGACTTGAAAATTAAATTGCGTGATGATTTGGTGTTGCGTGGAAGATGGTTTGAAATTCAAGTAATATTATCCATGTATGGATTTGAAATATGGATACACACGTGTATTTCAAGTGGGATAATGTTTGAATTTCAAACATGGGATTTATTCGATATGTACGGCCGATATATTTGATGTAATTCAAATAGTTTGTGTTTATCATGTTAGTTACGGTCGAGGAGTTCAAATGGTGTTACGCTTATCTTATGTATTTGAGTAGGATAAGGATTCTAGTTCGGTTGTCTATAAATACCAAGGCTAATGTTAAGTTATATGTATATCGAAATATCTCTGGAGTCACAATAAAGAAGTCTATGTTCCTGCCCGTGGATGTAGGTCGTGTTTGGACCAAACCACGTTATATCTCGTGTTTGTTTATTTTCTGTTTTCCGCATTATTCAAACGCTTGATTTAGGTGTCTCGATCATAACAAGTGGTATCAGAGCAACGGTTCTATCATCGGGCTCGCGTATTTGTTGATTGTGAAGATGTCATCTTTGAAGTTTGATTTGGATAAATTCAATGGCTCAAACGATTTCACGTTGTGGAAGGTAAAGATGAAGACTCTTCTGGTTCAGTAGGGTTTCGCGGTGGCGTTAGAAGGAGAAGATAAACTTCCGAAGGAGATAAAGGAGGATGTTAAGAGAGACTTTCTAGCAAAAGCGTATTCGGCGATTTTGCTGTGTTTGGCTGATGAGGTATTGAGGGAGGTGGTGGATGAAACAACGGCTGCAGGTCTGTGGGAGAAGCTGTGTGAGAAGTATCAGAAGAATACCCTCACTAATAGGCTTTATCAGAAGCAGAGGTTATACACACTCCGGATGTCAGAAGGTACCAAGGTAAAAGATCATTTGGATAATTTTAACCATATTACCCTTGATTTGAAGGCTGTGGATGTTAAAATTAAAGATGAAGATCTTGCCCTGATTTTGATGTGTTCACTACCGCATTCGTATGAGAATTTTGTTGATACCATGTTGTATGGTAGGACAACAATTTCTGTTGCTGAAGTAAAGGATGTCTTGTTGTCGAAGGAACTCAATCTTAAGGTTTCTTGTAATGAGGGGGAGTCCGGTTCAGGTTTATACGTGGGTAGGGGAAGGGCACATGATGGAATGGGTGGACTGGGGGAGTCGTGTTCGAAAACAAAATCCACGAGAAAGGTAATGTGTTATTACTGTAAGGAGTTTGGTAACATCAGGAGAGACTGTCCTAAAAGGGGATATGGTAATGTGGTTCAGGAAGATGACGACATAAGCGATGCTTTGACTGTATGCACGGATAGTAGTCCTGCAGATACCTGGATATTTGATACGGGTGCATCTCATCACATGGTGTTCTCACGTAATCTGTTTACTTCCTTTAAGAAGTGGAAAGGTAAGGTGAAGCTGGGGGACGATGAGATTCTGTGTGTCAAAGGTAGTGGTACGGTGCAGATTAAGTTGCATGATGGAGTGGTCAAGCGGTTTAATTGCTGGTATGTTCCAGATCTTCGGTAGAATATGATTTCTCTTGGTACTTTGGCCAGGAATGGATATGAATATTCTGGTAAAGGGTATGGACTGAAGGTTTCTCGGGATGCTCGAGTGATAATGCATGGCAGACTGCGACGTGGTATTTACGTTCTGGAGGGCAGTTTTACGAGTGGAACGGCGGCTGACCGAACTTGGAGCAGAAAATTGACCTGACGAAGTTGAGACGACACGGGTGAAGTTGGTCTCCAGTTAAGTCGCGCGACGCGGTATCGGACTTCGTGGCTCGTACAAGGAGGTAGTCCCTTTGGGGAGGCTGGCAGATGAGAGACGGTTCTTTGGTGATGACGGTTGACGGTTGAGTACTCAGGTCATGGGAGATTGTCGGATCTCGGTTGATTGTTGAAGGGTACTCAAGTCAAAGGAGAGATTGTTGGGTGTGACTTGATTAGCGGTTTGGTATTTGAAACTAGAATTAATCAAAAACTCGACGTGAGCGTAAATTGCCGACATGGAATTAAATCTTGCATTCATGGAAATTAATTCATGGACTTGAAAATTAAATTGCATGATGATTTGGTGTTGCGGGGAAGATGGTTTGAAATTCAAGTAATATTATCCATGTATGGATTTGAAATATGGATACACACGTGTATTTCAAGTGGGATAATGTTTGAATTTCAAACATGAGATTTATTCGATATGTACGGCCGATATATTTGATGTAATTCAAATAGTTTGTGTTTATCATGTTAGTTACGGTCGAGGAGTTAAAAAAAAATTTTGAACGGCTTGTTAGTAGTTAGTGGACGTAGCCCCACAGTGACATCTAATTGGGCAGTATGCAAGACTCGCATCCCTCCAAAGGGGATAAACCCCACTCCTCAACACCACAGAGGGAAAAACCCCCACGAGGAGGCTTGAACTCCTCGTGGGTTCAACCTACGAGGAGTTCAAATGGTGTTAGGCTTATCTTATGTATTTGAGTAGGATAAGGATTCTAGTTTGGTTGTCTATAAATACCAAGGCTAAGGTTAAGTCATATGTACATCGAAATATCTCTGAAGTCATAATAAAGAAGTCTTTGTTCCTGTCCGTGGATGTAGGTCGTGTTTGGACCGAACCACGTTTTATCTGTTTATTTTCTGTTTTCCGCATTATTCAAACGCTTGATTTAGGTGTCTCGATCCTAACACTAGCCTCGTTTGGATGAGGGGATTATTAAAAACATAAGCCCCTATAAAACCCCTAAAATAAAAGTCTTTTCAAGTAGTTTATGGCTTGGGCTTTGGATTATCAATTAATCAGTCTAACCACAGCCAGTTTCACCAAACATATCCTATATGTTAAATTCATACTCTTAGCTTTAATTTCTTTCACTTTGATCACAAAACTACTATGTGACTTACTTTGTTACTTAAATAACATATATATAAAGCTTTAATTTAACCACATTGCTCATAATATTTACATAAAACCCAAATTATATATACTACATTATAAAGCATTTAACTCTTCATCTCTTAACTTTTTTAAGACTACTTAATTTTAAGTAGTACAAGTTTTTATGCTTAAGATATAAAACATTAAAGCAATAGACTAACCAATCATCCCTTTAATTGTCTCATCTAATTTAAGGCAACTATTACTTTAATAAATCATTAAACATCATAACAACTATTTAATTTATCTAATTTTGACTAAATTACTTACATCAATGCACTTTCAAGGCTATAGTATTTTTTTTCTCTAGTTATTTAATAATAATCTTTTTAATTGTTTTTTAAAAGCTATTTTAACAACTAATAAAATGCTTGATTTTAAGAAAAGTAAAGTGATCAAGAAAAAATGAGAAAAAACATGGATAGGTTGAATAACATCGTATACCACACATATCATATCTTACTTTTTAAATCAAACATGTTATCGAGCACAAATTATTGTCATCGCCGCAGCATTGCACGTGTACAATGCTAGTAAATCCTAATGAATACATAAATCATCGCATTAGCATTGAAAACATATCAAGAGTTTAAGGTTGCACGATTATATAAGCAAAAGAGATAATTGAAAAGAGATTCATAAACATAATTTACCTCATAAAAAGGATATTATACCTCCTAATTGGTTGTAGATAAATATTCTCATATACCCTAATTCAAATATAACTCATAGAAAGAGATTAATGATATATTGATTCATAAACTTAAGAATTAACTATATAGATGGTCATTGGTTTAGAGTTAAAAGATAAACAAGAAAATAATTATTTGTCAAAAATAAGTGCCATTATGTTTGATTTACACAAAATAAAAAATAATAAATCATTTTTTTCCAATAGTTATGAAATATACATTTTACTAATTAAAAATTAAAAAATATTACAATATTTAATTTGTGTTAGATTACGGTAAATTTTATATTAAAACGTAGATCAAATAATTATTTTCTAATAATTATGAAATATATATTTTACTAATTAAAATTTAAAAAATTACAATATTAAATTTGTGTTAGGTTACGGTAAATTTTATATTAAAACGTAGATCAAATATTTATACCAATTATCACACATTAAAAGGTTATGATAACATGACAAATTAGTACTTTCTATAAGAAAACGAAAATCATAATAGACGGAAAAGTAAAGATTAAGACTAGTTTTGTATTGAAATCAAAATTAGAGAAAATAAGTATTCGTATTTGTTGAATTAGAGATAATTAAGAAAACAATTAAAAGTTTTTTTATTTTAATTTTTATATCAAGTTAGATGGCATAGAACTTGAAGCAGTAGGCAATGAAACAATTAATAAAAAAAATGCGTTTGCCGGGAGTCGAACCCGGGTCTATTGCTTGGAAGGCAATTATCCTGACCGTTGGACTACAAACGCTTTTGTGTCTTTATTCTTCTGATATTTTAATATACTCAACGCCAAAAATGGGCTGTAATAACAGATTTTCTAAATATATATTAATTAATAGGACAAATTGGCCTCGTCAATCTAAATATCAAAAATTTCAAATAAAGGAAACGTAGAATTTTTTCGATCAAGGATTATAAATTTTGTTTTTTAACAAAAAGAAAAATCTTAACCGAATAACTTTGATTTTTAGCATGTCATGATACTTTTTTAATAACAAATTGAAATTTATAATCTCTTCTTATTCGAAATTGAATTTTACAATCCTTTTTTATAACAAATTATTAAAATTTATAATCCTTAATCGGCACAAAAAATTACATGTTATCTTTATTGAAAAATTTTAATATATATGTTATCTTTCTCGACCATTTACTCTAATTAATAATTGCATTCGTTTTCTCTTCTGTTTCATGAAGTTCAAACAACCAACAATGAATGACCAATTTCATTTCAGGGGGTTTCAATCTTTCAGATAATCACATAAATAGCCTCTGAACATGAAGTGGAGGAGAGTAAATAAAAGGTTGCTAAATAAGCAAAGAAGGAGAGTGAGGAAGGTATCCTCTAAAGTGTTAGAGACCTTCCCTATTTATAGCGAATGAGGACTACGAACCGGATCACATACTTGAACCTAGTCTGAGCTCGTGAAATGGTGAATGCTTGGTACATCATCGGGAACTGAATAATTCTGTTCAAAACAGTATGCAGAAGTCTGCAATAAAGAGATTGAACAAGAAGCTGTGTTTGCCAATAAATTTGCTCAAGAAAATCTTTACAATGGTACAGTTATGCCAAATGTGTATATGCCAGCTTACTTGCTTTGAATGAAGATTGATTTCTACATATGAACGCGTGTAAAAACTACATATATCGAGTATTTGGTACAACAAGTATAAGTAAAAACTACCAATGAAGCCTAAAACTAGCAGCTTGCATTAGTGGATGAGCAAAGTAAGCTCCTAGAGTCAATCCAGTAATAGCTAAATATGGTAACCTTATGAACTCCTTATAGTAATCTTTTGGCAATTTCTGACGCCCATCAAGGATAGCAGCAAATGGTATGACACTTGTTCGACTTTTGACAATATCAAAAGCTTCACCATGTCTGATTCCTAACCTTCTATCGCCATTCCAAGCACCAAACAGATGATGCCCAATTAACCCAACTGATGCTGCAACAGCTACAGAGTTTCCAATCCAAACTGTATGAGCAACGCACCACATCACCTGTCCTACCAACTGAAAACGTGCATGAAAATGAACATCAAGAAAATATTTCGGTATAGACACATTTTAAATAGAGGTGGCAAAACGGGTTATGGTTAGGTATAGACCCATTTCAACTAGTCTAACCCGTCAAATTCCTTTAGGTATAAATTGTTATAAGTAATGATTACCTGTGGATGCCTGGTGATTCTCATGATCCCACTTTCCCAAAGATGCATCTTAGGTTTATCAACAGCAGCTACCTCTAATAGATTAAAGGTTGATGGATAAAGAAAGAAGAAGGAAATGAAATTAGTGACCCACAATAGATGGTGTAACCATGGAACACTTTGTAGCTGCCATAACTGAACGCCATCGTATCTATGGTTGATGAAATACACCTGAATCAAAAGTATTCGATGTCACTTAACACATTTCATATGTCACCAAGAAAACTTTGGCAGTAAAGAACACAAGACAAACAGTAATCAACCAAGTTTAGGTGAAAAAGTGCTGAAATTAGTAAGTAAACTGGTGCCTACTGCAGTGTCCTTATTTACAAAATTACAAACTGGAAACATTTTATAACAATGAGAACTCACAATTGTGCTAACTGCAAGAGGGAGAGACGTTCCAGCAAATAACACACGAAAAGCCCGCTCTCCAATCAGCTTTTCACCCGGGTCTCTAAGACTAGCCAAACCACTATGTACAACGGCAAAAATAAGTGTAAGGAGGAACATCACAACCTGCACAAGAAACTCGGTTTAAATCTTGATAACTTATAAGAACTAAGGGAAACACATGAGCAAAGTTCAACCACAAATCTTTTTCATGTTAACCTACCTATGATAAAGTGACAATGTTACATATCTAATGGTTTTAATCAACACCATTCAATTCCCAGATGGGGTTGGATATTGATCAGTATCAATCACATGCTGATCATTCAACACTAGTATGCAGGAACTCAATGAAAAATTCAATCCAATTTCAATTAACTGGACGCAACAGGTGCAATATATGAACCAATTGTGTATCAGTTTAGCACAAAAACAGATACAAAAACTAACCTCGGGACTATCTGAAACGCTAGAAACAGAATCGATGAAAACTTTACCAAATCCAGTAGAATTGTCAAGCCAAGCAATATCAAGAATAAACAGCACAACCCCCAAAACCCCAGTAAAATAAATCCAAGATGTAATCTTTTGCTTCGCTAATTCGAAATTTGCCGAATCCTCGCCCACCAGAACTTCCTCGGAAACATTCACATCGGACTCTCCGAGAACAAATACTCTGCGGCTTTTCCTCAAACAGGTTGAAGGCAGTAATCGGGTGGTCTTTAAAAACCCTCTGTTGCAAGAATCATGAATGGATTTCACTGGACGGTTGAGGTTGGATGTGGAGAAGATGAATTTGGGACTTCGGGGAATTTGAGGAATACAAGAGAAGGAACCGGAGAGGAGAATTGAGGTGGCCATTTGTGTGTGTGTGTGTGTGTGTGTGTTTTCACTGTTGAAGGTGTGCTTATTTTAAGCATTTTGTAATTTGGTACTCAGGAAAAAGGGTATCTTGACGGAGTTTGTGCTGTTGGTTTGGTTTTTGTTCATTGTGGTGTTAACGTGACCTGATTGGCTGAATGGCTGATGGTGATGGGGAATTAACAAACTTTGTTTGAGATCAAAACTTTAAGACTAGATTACATCCTTTTAAATGTTATATTAAAAAAAAAAAATTTATTGTAACTTTAGTCCTTTAAAAAAAATCTTGTATTATTAGAAACTCGCACACTACTAGCTTTTTCACTATTAACTTTAACAGAATTGTGATTATATTTTTCAAAATGACATTTATACCCTTTTCAGTTTCATTCGTTTATGGTTTAGGTTATTAATACATGGATTGTTCTTTAATACAAAAATATAAATTTTAAATGTCATATTATATTTATATTTATATGTATTATAACAAAATTATAATGAGAAGCTTTGAAAATTCATCTCATTGACATATATCTATAATAATTTTGTTAACTTGTTCGAATAGGCGCATTTGTAAATTAGTCTATAATAACATGGTATAAGTTGAATACATATTTTAAATTATTTCAAACAACATCATGCCATAATTACTTAATTTTAAGACATGACGCCCAAAAAAAAAATTTGCCAACATTTTAATCGTTGCATTTGTATGGAAGATGTTAGCATAATTTAGGAGCGTTAAATATTTGAACCGATTTGTTTACATTACATCAAACATGAAGATCTTCGAAGAATACATTCAGGACTTCTAAATAAGTATTGAAGACACTGCACTTAAAACTTCATAACCTGAAGTATGACATTGGATTTCGAAGTTAGTGTTCTGAAGTCAAATGGTCCCCTACAAGTCAACATGGAAGAAAGTGTGATGCAATCGGTTACAACAGAAGCACCCTTATTAGTGATAGAGTGTGTGAGTTAGTTACTCGCACCTTTTAATAGGATCCTTACACGTGTCTTTGTCTTGATGGCTAAGATTACTATTCGTACTTGTATAAATAGCTCATCTCTAGTAAGATAAGTTACCGAAGTTGTTCTATTAGTTAGAATTTTTGTAAGCCAAATCTGTTCTTAGCAATTGACATTCCAAAGTTTGTTCTTCAGTTTTCTTTTGAGTATATACTCAACCTCTTTGTTTGGTTATTAATATAAAAAAACATTAAAAATTATTTCACTGTTTTATTTCGCACATAAAATCTAAACTCTATTTTATTCTACATAGATCTCACCGGGACAATAGAATGTGTTTAACCAAAATTCAAAGTGGATCTATTTTGAATAATCTAATTTAAGTTCAATTGTTTTGTTATGCGAATGGTTTTGAACCTGATTTTGAAGTTTACATTGTTTTTCGAATCAGAATTACACCACCTAACTCTAAATTTCGAATGCAAATTTATAATTATCAATATTTTATCTTGTTAAAAAGAAAAAAAAAGAATGTTAATGGTATATATATAGGTGTAGCTTCTAAAAATATTTTAAATCTGCTATATATATTCTTCTATAAAATATGTTAACATTTTCTGTTAAAATATCAACCTACAAAAATAAAAATATAGACATTATTGTTAATAAAAATCAGACTATGTTTCGGGTGGGGTCGAGAATTACCACCCATACTGTAATCATTACCACAAACACTCTAAAGGACGAGAGAGTGGTAATAAAAGCCAATGTGAGTTACCAATACCAGCACGAGCAGCGCTCCGTGGACTCCAATTCTTTTTTCTATTTGTTTTATGTGGGTGTGAAGTGATATAAATTTAGTGTAATAAGTGTGTCGTTATTAGCATGATAAGGAAAAAAACTAACGCGACTATACAAAGGATAACATGGCAAGGTGTGAGTGAGGAAAAGAGTCAGAGACTCTTATCTAAGATATATATTTTCTTAAATACTGATCCGTAAACTTTACCAACATTTCTTTGTGAGATTTTGAGAGGCTTTTAGGTAATTTCAAAATATTCTCACGAGATTGAAAACAAAGATATTTTAGTGTCTCTCACTACTACAAAAATGTCATTTAGTCTCCCCTATTTAGGCCCGATTTTTTATTAAATCACAAAAAACCGGGCTAAAAAGCCCTTACGCACGTTTTAAGCAGATACAGGCTCGGTTTGTTAGACAAAAACCAGGTCTAAAAGTATAAGAAACATTTAGGGCCGATTTTTGCGTAAGAAACATGGTCTGAAAGTTGATATATGCGCTCTGCTTTAGGCGTCTCAACATTCAAGCCCTGTTTTCTAGTAAGTAAACCGGACCTAAAAGATTAAAAACATTTTAGCCTTGTTTTTTTGTTAAAAAACCGGGACAGAAGATTACAGAACATTTTTTTAATAACCTTTAGACCCTGTTTCATTTAATTAACTTGATCCAAAATTCTCTATCTCCCGCCCATATTTTTGCAACCCTATGATATATTAGAAACCCATATTTTTTTAATAACCTTTATACCCATATTTTTGCAACCTCTTGTCGCCTCCCCATGATATATTAGAAACCCAAGATATTTGAAATGGAATACTTTCATCCATGAAAATAATTATAGTTGTAACAACACAACTTTAGGATGATGGTGCCATCGCGATATTGATATTTGGGTTTGCTTCTTCAATGTTATAAGACGACATCGTCGTAGTGTGTGATGTGATTATGACACTGTAATAGTAGCGATTTGAAGTCTTGCTTAATGGGGTGCCATGAAAAATAATATATAGGATATGCACCGTATAAGTTGTTAGATGTTTTTCGAGTTATTAGACCGCTTTTTGGTATTGAATTATTTTAAAGGGGATTTGGATTCCGATATTTTGTTTTGTTCTAGTTTACTAAAGATTTGATTTTTGTATTTATGTTTTTAAATATTTAATATGTATTAACGGTAAAAATAGGTATTTAGTTCATTGAATTTTGTTTGGGACATATAAAGATATTAATCGTTAAGTTATTTATATCTATTGAATAAAAATAATTATACAAATACTCTAAAAAATGAACATACTGAGTTCGGTTATTAATAACCTTAATTAATACCATATCCAAATCTAACTTATTAAAAAGAGGAGCCACAGAACTAATTATCAATAAGAAGAACATTCAAAAAGAAAATATTATTACACCTTTAATTCCTAAAATGTATTTCATGGTTACATGATTTTTATGTATTAAAGAGCTAAATACACACTAAATAATAAGACAACTTATAATCATTAATGTTTTCTAACTATTAATGTCTTATAAAATAATAAACAAAGAATTTTTTTTTTGCATTAAGTCTTACCCACAATCTCATATATTGTGTAAATTTTCAATTATTCCTACACACTTTTTTACTTAACATATGATAATATATGAATCTTACTGATTTTTTTTCTTTATATTCTTCCTTTATTTTAACACATGTCATAATCTTATAAGTAAGATGATGAATAAGAATACAAATCAGAAAGATAAAACATCTCTTTCATGAGACATTCTTTTACTAAGAAAAATTTATATATAATTATATATATTATTATAATTTTCTTAGTTCTTAAACATTTTCATTACAATCGTATGCTCTAAGTTTATAGTTTTTCCAATTCTTTTAGCAATCAGAAGTGTAACTTTTCACATGATTTAAGCTTTCTTCCGGCAGTTTTCACACGTTTATGATACCTTCAAGAATATTGTAAAAAATATATCTTTATTCATTTTCAAAGAGATTCCATATCCATCTGTCTAACTTTTTATTTATCGTTCTTATTTATAAAAATTGAAATAAATGTTAAAATTAATAAATAAATAAAAACTTAACAGTTATTATTATTATCTTTAGTATAAGAGTACAATCTCCTTTTATTACACGGTACGATCAGGCCCCAAAACGGTGTCCTGTTTTTATCACTCGCCCACTCTTCCACGCAAATACACGCGCCGCCTGCACCGGTGGCCCACGACGTAGAATCCCAAATCCGAAACCCTGATCGCGCGTGCATTCACTTCCAATACTCGAGCGTAGGTTTCAACCTTCTAATCAAATCGCAAGCTCTGATTTTGCTTGCATGAGTAGCGTAGGACGTAAAGGGGGGAAAATGGGAGCCGGGAGCTCACGCCTTCCGCACCACCACCCCGCCAAAACGACGACGTTGCATACCACCTTCCTCCCCCTGCCACAAAGATATTATGACAGAGAGAAAGACTGACCCTTTGCGACTATTTCTAGAGAGAGAAACCTTACACACATACAATCATCTTCTAGAGAGAGAGAGAGAGGTGGGTATTTTTCTGTGTGTAAAAAGCAAATTGTATGGAAAGATATGGCGTTAAAGCATTAAAGGTGCGTAAAAGATGATTTTAGTTTTCTTTAACTTCATCATTTTCCTTGGTATCTACGCGTATATATATAATCTCTATATCTGTCTGTTCGATTCAATATAGATACATCTGTGTGTGTTTTTGTGACTGCAACTGCTAGCTGAACAATTGTAGAGAGGAGATTAAACTCTGATCAACGTCTTTTACTGGTACATTTTCTTCAATTTCGATTAATTTTTACAGGTTTTAAGCGTTGGGATCTGTTGTTCTGCAAATTTTTCCTTTAATTTTTGTTGAGCTTCAGCTAGTGGTCATTAATCCAAATCGAACAGTGTGTATATATGGTTTTCTATTTTTAGTAATTTTGCTCGTCTTCTATATTTGTCCTTCAAAATTCTAGGCTTTGATTATATATTAATTTTATTTTGGTAAAAACTGATTTGGTTGATTAGATTATAAAAACAATTAGTACGTTTGATTCCTTTTCTAATTTCTAGGTTAATCAGCACTTTCTATTGATGAAGGAGATGGATGATTTATCATTTACATAGCTTCTCTTTTGATTAAACATGTGATGCTTCAGTGAGTTAAAAAGTTACTAGCTTTTTGGACCCATCTTGCTGTTCTATTAAAGATTGATTGTACATATATTAAAAAGAACTATATTACATTTTCCAAGAACTATAATTATAAAAAGACTTTACTTGATAGTTATTGTTCAAACTGTAATGATCCATACATCTCATCTTAAAAATCTTATACACCTTAGTCTATATTTTTATCACTTTTGATTGGTTATGGGGTCTACTTTTTATGTTTTCCAATTGAATTTGGCATTATTAAAGTATAAAAACGAGTGTTTAAAATCATAGATTAAGGTGTACGTATGTCAAAACACCCTTGTTCAAATTGTTCTTTGTTTGACAGCAAATTTTTTTTGCTTTTGGCTTAAAAGATTTCTTGCTTGCTATAAAGTATTAATATACAATGGTTTAATTTCATGAGTTAATATTGAAGTGCATAATCATTGAGAGACTTGCTTTTATGATAGTGTCAAAAAAATGCTTTATAGCACGTTTGTATACAGTTTTGAAAAAAATAATATTGGGCATGCATACATGTCTATGAATCTTTCTTGAGCCTACTTACTGCATACTGCCTTGGTTTTCTTGGTCTCTTACCAGCTTTTCCGTGTTTTCTTCTCACCTCTTCACTTACTTTTAACAAAAGGTCATTTTTTAATTCATTTCAGAGTACATTCCTTGGAATCTTGATCTACCAGCCTCTGGTTGAGGTTTTTCATCTAAATAGCTTTTTAAATACCTAAAAAAAAGGAAGATTTAGCTGAGTTCATGGTCTTAAGTTGCTATAATCTGTTCTTCAATTGGTGAGGAAGCTATTTAGTGGGTTCTTTATCAATTATTACTAAAGAAACAAGTATGATTTAAAAGTTATTGATGTTCATGATATATTTTTCCCTTTCCTTCCATGCATGTTCATATCTTTTCTCTGTATTTGTGATCTTTCTGCAAGTATTTTCAGTACCATTCTAACATATATTTGACATGTTTTATAAAGCTGCATATTGATCAATTATAAAAAAAGAGTGCGAAAGAACGATGATTTCTTGAATCGTGTTTCTTTTAAAACTAATATAGTTTTCCAATTCTCCTGCTTTTGAACAGATATTCTTGCCTTTAGGAGTAATTGATGTTCATATGCCTCTTGTTGTACCATGCTTAAAGGTAAATCTCCAATAACTTAAGCTACTTGTGACAGTTTTATGGATAATCGGATTGTAAACAGATGAAGAGTTTATGATGAATCGAATCTCAACACGCCCGTTATCCTTAAATTAATAATTTGATCTTTCCTTTTACTCCTTGCAGATTTTGAGTTCCAAGTGTGAAAATCATCCTTGAAAGAAGCAAAAACCTCCTGATCATCTGGTTTTAGTCTATAATGATACAGTCAAATTCAAGATTGAAAGCAACTTTCCATGCCCTGGTCCTACTATTCCTGTGTTCTGTACACTTGTGTTTCTCCAATGACACAGATTCATTAATTGATCTTAAAAACTTGCTTCTCCAAACAAAAATCGTTGAATCTGCGTGGCTTGGTTCACCATGTAACTGGACTGGCATAAGGTGTGATGGCTATGCAGTTCACCAAATATCTCTACCATGTTCACTATCACCCCTGAGTCTTCCATTCCCCAAGATTCTAAGAGATTTCCGATCTTTAAAGCATCTCAATGTCAGCCATTGTGGCTTTAATGGCCGAATTTATTCAGATTTTTGGACTCTAGAGGACTTGGAAACATTGGACCTGAGTGATAACCGGCTGTTTGGGGTGCTGCCTCCAACAATCTCAAGACTGAAAAAACTCCAAGTTATTGTTCTTGATGGCAATAGATTTACAGGAAACTTACCATTGACAATCGGGCAGCTCAGAAACCTGACCGAACTCTCAGTTCATTCGAATTCATTTTCAGGCAGGCTTCCATATCAAATTGGGAACTTAGAGAGGTTAAAGTCACTTGATCTCAGTTCAAATCTTTTCTCTGGAGATCTTCCTTCCAGCTTAGGTAATCTTACTATGCTGTTATACTTGGATGCTAGTCATAATAAGTTTACAGGGTCAATATTTCCAGAAATCGGGAACTTGAAGATGCTTTTGAAGCTTGATCTCTCGATGAACTCCCTCACCGGTCCTATACCTGAAACAATTGGTGCTTTAACAGAATTAACATCTCTCAACCTCCAGAATTGCAAGTTTACAGGAATCATCCCTGTTCATATTTCGAATATGACCAGCTTAACCTCATTGAACATAGCACAAAACTATTTTGAGGGAGGATTACCTCATAGCTTTGGTGAGCTGGAAAATCTTGTTTACTTTCTTGCCAACAGTGCAGGATTAAGTGGTCCAATCCCTGCTTCCATGGGAAACTGCACGAAGCTGCGAATACTAAATCTTTCCTTCAACATGTTATCCGGCCTGTTACCAGATACTCTTGCTAATCTTGAATCAGTAAATTCATTTGCTCTTGATTCAAATCGAATTTCGGGACCACTACCAGAATGGTTTTCCAAATGGAAACGTGTCGAATCCATAATGTTGTCAAAGAACCACTTCACGGGACATCTGCCACCACTTACCATTCCATCTCTAACCTTTCTTGATCTCAGTTCCAACCAGCTTTCCGGGGAGTTGCCAGATGCGATTTGCAAAGGTAATTATGCACTAGGCATGTTATGGCTATCTGATAATGAGTTCACTGGTACCATAGACACAACCTTCAGAAACTGTTCTGTCCTCACAGATCTTGTGTTATCTGGAAATAATCTTTATGGTGAATTACCTGCTTATCTGGGAGAGCTTCAACTCGTCACATTGGAACTATCAAAGAACAGATTCTCTGGAAAGATTCCGACCCAACTATGGGATTCGAAAACTTTGATGGAGATCTCATTTAGTGGTAATGTGCTTGAAGGTCATATACCAGATGCAATTGCAAAGGCTTCCACAGTTGAAAGATTGCAACTTGATAATAACCTCTTTGAAGGGAATATTCCAAGTTGCATCGGCGAACTAAAGAATCTGACAAATTTGTCACTCCATGGTAACAAGTTGACTGGTAAGATCCCCTTGGAGCTTTTTCAATGCACAAAGCTGGTTTCTTTAGACCTCGGGTCAAATAGACTTACGGGTCGAATACCAAAATCCATATCTCAACTAGAATTGCTTGACAATCTTGTTCTGTCCAACAACCGACTCACGGGCTCTATACCAAACGAGATCTGTTCTGGATTTCAAAAGGTTCCATTACCAGATTCTGAATTTGTCCAGCACTATGGCATGCTTGATCTTTCAAACAACAGGCTTTCTGGGCATATTCCAACTTCGGTTAAGAACTGCATCATTGTGACACAGCTAATACTGTCAAGGAACCAACTTGATGGTTCCATCCCTTATGAAATATCTGAATTGGCTAACTTAACCTCACTTGATCTGTCTTTTAATCGTCTTACAGGGCCGATTCAACCTCAGTTCTTCTTCATGAGAAATCTTCAGGGTTTGATACTTTCACATAATCAGCTAAGTGGCTCAATTCCCCCTGATGATTTTGGTTCCAAGATGCCAAGTTTAGTTAAGCTTGATTTATCAAGTAACCGTTTCAATGGCTCTTTGCCCCCGTCTGTGTTCAGTATCAAGAGCCTACAATACCTGGATATCAGCTTGAATTCTTTTTCTGGTCGATTATTTTTCGACTTTAGCAGCAGCAGCACCTCTCTCTTTTCCCTAAATGCTAGCAACAACCGCTTTTCTGGTGCCCTTGATCCCTCCATTTCCAATCTGACCGCCATTTCCATTTTAGACATTCATAACAACACCATGAATGGTAGTTTACCTTCTCTATCCAACCTTGAGACGTTGACTTATCTTGACCTTTCCCGAAACAATTTTCAGAATTCTTTCCCGTGCAGCATTTGTGAGATGCAAGGGATATCATTTGTTAGTTTCTATGGCAACAAATTCAGTGGCCGGGTTCCCATATCGTGCAATAAACCGAATCCATGCTTCCCATATCCTTCCCAAGTTTCCCAACACGCCTACACATCATCGCGCACTTTAACTTATGCTTCTGTTTTAGGCATTTCACTTGGTGCCTCATTGGTTTTCATGGTTTTGGTCATTGTTCTTATGAGACAAAGAATGTCGAGACAGGAGAATGCAAGTCTTCTTGACAAGGGAAAAGGAAAGATTCCAACAACCGATACGTACCCCAGATACGGACTCCTGAAAAAAAGATTGAAAGAACCTCTAAGCATTAATGTTGCAACATTTGAGCAATCTTTGTTGCGTTTGAACCCCGAGGATATATTATCTGCTACAGAAAACTTCAGCAAGACATACATTATTGGGGATGGAGGTTTCGGGACAGTTTATAAAGCGTTGCTACCAGATGGTCAAACCATTGCTGTCAAACGGCTCCACGGTGGTGGTCAAATGCATGGTGAACGTGAATTCTTGGCTGAGATGGAAACAATTGGGAAGGTTAAACATGATAATCTGGTTCCATTGTTAGGATACTGTGTGTTTGCAGATGAAAGATTCTTGATATACGAGTATATGGCGAATGGAAGCCTTGATGTTTGGTTAAGGAACCGTGCAGATGCAGTTGAAGCACTTGACTGGCCAACCCGTTTCAAGATCTGTCTTGGTTCAGCCCGAGGGCTATCTTTTCTGCATCATGGTTTTGTTCCACACATCATTCACCGAGACATTAAGTCGAGCAATATCTTGTTGGACAGCAAGTTTGAGCCACGGGTGTCTGATTTCGGGCTGGCTAGGATCATCAGTGCATGTGAGAGCCATGTTAGCACATTGCTTGCAGGTACATTTGGCTATATCCCTCCTGAATATGGTCAGAAAATGGTGGCAACAACAAAAGGGGATGTTTATAGCTTTGGGGTGGTGATGCTAGAGCTTGTAACAGGAAGAGAACCAACAGGGCAGGCGGATGTTGAGGGCGAGAATCTTGTTGGATGGGTGAAGAGGATGATTTCAAATAGGAAGCAGTCCGAGGTATTAGACCCGTGTTTCTATGGTTCATGGATTTGGAAGGATCAAATGCTAGGTGTGCTCGATATTGCACAGGCGTGCACTAATGAACAGCCTAGGAAACGCCCTACAATGCTCGATGTTGTTAAGCAACTCAAGGAGCTCAAGACGAAAACTGAATTTGTAGCCGTTGATCCCTCCAAGCAGATCATCTAATTGTCTAATCTAGTTCATATGTTGCATTTTAAATAACTAATTTGTTTTAGATTAACATCTTCAAGTTCTTGATAGTCTCTGGATTTATAAAATGTGAACAAAAATGTTGATTGATGCAAATTAACTTATCATTTTTTCCTTTATCCTTTACTTGCAAAGACACTCCTAATCAAGAAAGTTTGAACCTTTTTTAGAATACTCAAAAGGGTCATGTGAATTAGACATGAATATTTTATTCCTGCATTCTGAATTATATGCAAAGGCAGAGGAACCTAAAAGCCTAATGACAAAAGAGTTTGGTTAGTGGGATCAAAAGAAGCTATTCCTCAATTACCCCAGAATGATTATAGTTGGTTGAGTTGTACAGCTTTACCTACCTACTAACCAATCCTAACCCAACCCACCTCCATAATCTTGAATGTATCTACAAATGTTAAAGTGGTGTGTGTATATGTATGTATATATTACAGGTGTAGCCATGGACAATGATTATAGCTTGCTTACAAAGTCAAGAGGGCCTTATATTTTATCTTCAAACAGAAATTAAGCTCTTAGATCAACTCTTTTTCTGGGTGGTGGTTGTTCTAAATATTTGTATCCAAAGTCATGAGAGATATTATGGAAAGATTTCTGGTTCTTCCTTTTTCTATGGGATGTATTTCAAAGTCAACCACTGGTGCAGTTGAATCAAACCAATCCAAGCCACAAAACCCTCAACCAAAACATCTTGTAACAAGTATCATCTCTCTCTCTCTCATCTCTCTCTCTCTCTCACACACACACACACAGAGTGTGTGTATTATATGCTTATTAGATGGGGTTGGCATTGATTTGTTTTGTGAAGGGATGGAAGAGGGAAAAAGCAGCTCTTCTGGAATGGAAATCAAGAATTCATGGGGGTTCGTTGCTTTAAGGAGATCCAATATTTCAAGAGGAATTCGAAGGCTAATCTTGGAGACCTTCCAAAGTTTTTCTCGAATTTTAAGTAAGTTTATTCCAATTGAAGCCTATCCCACATATTACCAGTTGTTGGGTACTTAATTTGCTAATTAATAATATTCAAAGGATTAATTAACAAATCAAAATGGTTTTTTATTTTGAGTTTTATTATCAACATATTAGATATGAGTTTATAATTTAAGGATGATATATAAAATCATCTAATTATACCTTTTTTTCATTTATGTACATTAGGGGTGAGCATAAAAACCGAAAACCGAACCAAAACCGAAAAAACCGAAAAAACCGAACCAATGGTTTTGGTTTTGGTTTTCAATATTTTAAAAACCGAAAATTTCGGTTTGGTTCGGTTCCTGCTTCTAAAACCGCCCACAAAAACCGAACCGAACCGAACTTAAAAACCGAACATAAAAAACCGAACCGATTGTAGGAAACCGAACCGAACCGAACCATTACACTTAAATTTATTTTTAACTTTTAAGGCAACTAAGCATCAAACTTTGTTATTTATGTTTTCAACTCTTCATGTGTTCAACACATTTCTATGATGGGTTAAATGTGTTTCATGTTGGACACTTTATTAATTATTTTGTTTCAATGTTTTCGGATAAAATCTTGTATATATCATTCTATATTGTGTTTTGTAGCAGCCCAAACAGGAGACTATGAGCAGCCTAAGTTAATGATTTGCAGCAGCCTATTTCAAAAAAAAAAAAAAAAAAAAAAAATAAAAACCGAAAACCGAACCAAAAACCGAACATAAAACCGAAAACCGAAAACCGAAAAACCGAATGGTTTTGGTTTTGGCTTTTCCAAAAACCGAAATTTTCGGTTTGGTTTCGGTTTTACCCCAAAACCGAACCAAACCGAACCGTGCACACCCCTAATGTACATACATAAAAAAAAGATATAAAATTGAAGGATACCTTTTATATTTAGCATGTTTTAGGTGAATTTGGTATAAACAAAACTTGATGGGTGATATAAATTATTTAATATAATTTTGTGATCTTTATGAATTTATTTAAGGTCACAAGGTTAGTGCTGGAATATTTAAATTAAAGTATATTGAAATATAGGCTCTAAACATTATCAACGATAAAATACTTTATAGACACTATACATGTTAAGGTGTAAACAGAAGCAACCGTAATAAAGATTTGGATTTATATTTTAATTATATATTTAGATGGATTGACAGGGTGGAAACGGGTTAAGAAGATCAAAAGAAACCCAAAAATTACTTAAACGAGTTAGCTGTGGCCATCATGAGGGCTTGAATCTTATGAAATAAAATGTTAATCGATTATATCCGCAAATAACATAATGTAGAAGAGAAATGATATATCTTGTTTACAGTATCCAACTTAGATGTTGTTGTTCTCACAACACAATTAAATGAAGAATACTTAAGGAATTTTACTTTTTAATGATTTAAGTAAGTTGTAAGTGTAACAACACCTAATATGACTCAGTTTCTCAATAAAAAAACTCAAGCTTGAGTATAAACTTAAGGAATTTTACACAAATCGACATCACAATAGTAGTACTAATGATAAAAAACATAAACATTAAAGAAAGCCGCTTGAGTATAAACTTGTTAAAACCATTTATTTGTGTAACTTTTCGAGTCGTATGATAGATTGCATCTTTTACTAAAAAGTCTCTTCTAAAAATATGATGTATTACTTAGCACTAAATTTGACATTGTGTTTGTTCATACTTTTGTGGGCTATGTGTATTGAGCCTAGGGATGTCAATCGTCACCCGATCCGATGATCATCCATCCGATCCGATCCATCTGGGATTAATATGGACGAAGTTAAATGGGTGAATTTCGGATATAGAGTGAATATGGATGTTTAGTGGATCGGATATGGATGACGATTTTTCATCCATGGATGAATCCATTAACCCGAATTAACCTTGATATAATTATAATTTTATATAATTAAGTATAAGTTCATATATGTATTTTATATATAAAACTTATGTATAAATATATTAATAAAGATATATATAATTATATATGTTAAATTCACACTCTCTTCTATAACACTTTTGTACATTAGTACCAATTGTATACATGTAAGTATCAAAGTGAAATAAACTATGATTTCTATTCTTTTTTGGAAGTAAAAATGTATTTATATCAATAAAGATCATAGATTATATATAAAAACTAGTTTATTGACCCGTGCACGCACGGGTATTTCGGAAGTGTATTTGAGATATTAAAATTTTCAAATAAAAATAATGCAGCAAATGAAATATCACATTTGTGATAAGAATATACTAATTTAAAAAAAGTGTCATATTACATTACAATAAAATTATACCAAAACGTAGATAAAAATGAGACGGTCGTAAATATATAATTATTTTTTCTAAACAAAATATATCACAAGTTACTAAACATAATTTATAAACAACTTATAATTAATTACATTAGTATACAATTTTTATAAAACCCCCTCGCATTTTTTTAAAACCCCTCATATGTTTTATAAAACTCCCTCACAATTTTCATCCAACCCCCTCTCAATAGATTTTTAATTGAATTCAAATTACTCATATAGATCCACGATTTTTAATCATTCTAAAATTGTTTTGAGAATGGAATTATTTTGAAATTGAAGATTGTGATTGGTTAATCAAGACTCAATTTATGGTTATTTTTAAAAAATTAACATGTCTTATATATAGATATATAGATAGATATGGTATTTTCTTTGGGGCAAAAGTTATTTTGACATCCAATGGATATCTGTTTACCCCTTTAATCCAATTGATATGTATACGGACGGATGAAATTATTTTTAATGGATGTGAATATGGATATGGATGATGAAAAATTAAATGGATATGGATGTGGATATGGCATTACCCGATCCAAATCCGATCCATTGCCATCCCTAATTGAGCCCTCAAGATTAGCCTTTTTTCTTAAAAAAAAAGAAAAAGAAATGATCCTAGAAGACGGGTGACGTTGTTTAAGTGGTTTCAAAAATATCTATTCTGAACGTTGATAAAATGATGTAACCTCAATCTAACACAAACACGAAAAAGAGTTCACTCACACCAATCTAATCTTTTGTATGTATGCCGATAATGCCAATAAGTTATTTGATACCAATTATAAATATTTCTGTTGGTTATAAGCATAACACTCATTTATGAGAATTGTATTTTCAGGTTATAATGATGTAGAGGAAATTGAGATGGAGATAGAACTCGAAATAGGATTCCCAACAGATGTAAAGCATGTTACACACATAGGATATGATGGATCCATGACAACAAACCCTGTTAAAAACTTGGATAACTTTGTAACACCTGAAATGTCTTCGTTTCCTTCTATTTCAATCAAACAATTCGAGCATGCAATGGCTGCACAATCTGCAACTCCATCGGTGTTAAACCCTACCAAGTATACTTAAATACAAAATTTGAACAAAAGCTCAACTTATTCCAACGGATGATAACCACACGTATTCCGCCAAGCAGTTCAACCAATTCGGATATTAAGAATGTACAACAACATAACAAGAACAATGATCTGGTTTCCATGATTTTTTAGTTTGTTTTTTTGTTGTTGTTGTTGTGTTCAAGTGTGTTTAAAATAGATTTAGAGGTGTTTGAGATTGTTTATTAAATTTGTTAACCATTTTATTGTATAAGATAAAACAAAACAAAAACATTTTTGAGAATGTGGTTGTTATGTAAACGGATTATTGATTAGCTGATAGTAGAATAACCAATTTTTTTTAAACGGAGAATAACCAATTTAGAATAGTCAATTTGAAGTTGTTTATTTCAAACTGCATCTAGAGCCATTAGGCATCGGGGAAATGATACATGTAACTAATATCACTTAAGTTAGATGAAGTTGCTCTCACATACCACTTAAATCATTAAAACACTTAAATGACCTTAATACCCTTTATTTAAGTGATATGTAAGAGCAACATCACTTAAATTAGATGATGCTAACTACATGTATCATTTTCCCATATTTCACATTTGAATCAACACAAATTAGAGGATGTTTAGTATTGCTATTAAAATTGTTTATCTCCTTTATGACTAATGTCTAAGGGGGAAATATATACAAACAAACTATGTTCCACTAGGGATTCCTTGTGTGTTTCATGGATGTGGACATGTGGTGGTCTTCAAATAATGCTAGAAAATATGATAGAGGTGTTTATGTGCCCTTCAATACATAAACGGTTTAGAAAATTTTGATGATTTTGCAGGAGGCGTAAGAGTGGGCGGGCAACTTTTATAACAACAGAACATAAATATACACTAATTTACTCTTTTTTGTTAATAACTAGACTTGAACCTACGAAAATCATGACATTTTTTATCACATATCATGTTAATTGTCAATAAGTTATTTGCAGGAGGCGTAACGGTGTCTTCCACAGTTACACGTGGAAAGAAAATGGAATGATAGATAATTAGCGAGATGAGAGAAATGAAGAGGAAGGGAAATGTTTTGTTATTGCGTGAGGAGAAGTAAAAATTAAAGTGTTATTTTGTTTCCTTCCAAAATATTCCCTACTTTGGAAGAAAAATCAGGAAATAAAATAAGAAAGAATTTTCCATCCAAAATCTTTTTTTTCTCCCCTTAAGAGGAAAATGAGGAAAAAAAAAATAAGAAAAAATTTTCCTTCAAAAATCTTTTCTTTTCTCCAAACTTGAGAACTGATATTTATTTTGCTTTCTAAATCTTTTCTTTTCTCCCCTAATTTCAACTCCGAAACATGGCGTAAGAGAGTTCTTTTTTTCTTTGTTTGTGTGTAAAGGAGGGATTAAAGAAGTTTGTTGATCCAAAAATTTCAGTGTGATGTGGTAATACATTTCAGCATAGTATGACGATTATGTAATTCAAATGAAATTACCACATCAATTAACTCTACAATATTTGAACTTGTATTACAGATTATTGTTTGAACTTATTTGTAAGTTTGTGTGATTGGCATTCAAACATGTATGAAGTTAGATCATGTTTCTATGATCCAATAAAACCTAAATGGCTGATTCGATCTTCAACACTGGATTAGGTTAGCCACGAACAAAAAAATAAGCCTTCGATATATTTCTTATCAAAATTGACGAAAACAAAAACGCCTTTATAACACAATAACTAGAAATTCAGAGGAAACTTGCAAAAATTCATCGATTTCTTAATAAAAAATCAATCAATCGGTGTTTACGTCTGAAACAGGGAGAAATGTAGGCACCATAGCGAGCCAGGAGCTGATTAAAAGCAGAACAACGGCTTTCTGAGGTGCCTCTGTTTAACAATCAATGTCTGTTCCTCCAATTTCCGGCAGGAAGACTGCGTTCCGCGACGGCCGGTATCGTTATCAGAACCGCCCCGGAGATCGCCGTCTGGAGAAACTTGTTTTAGGGTTTGCCTTCGTCTCTAACTGCATTTTTATAGCAGCAACTGTTATCGGTCTTTAGATCTATTGGGCCTAATAGGCTCACCCATTAAGCTGTAGCCTGTAATATAACGTTGGGCCGTTAAATTTGGCTGGGCTTGGCCCAAATTATGTGGATTGTGATTTGTGGCATTCAATCTAAGGGCTAGAGGTGCACAAAAAATCTGAATATCCAATTTTGTGCAAAAACGATCCGAACCGCTTTTTAATAAAACCGGAGCGGATTTAACCGGTTTTATCCGATCCGATCCGGTTTTAATCCGATCCGAAACCGGTTAAACCGGTTACACTTTTGTCCAAGAAAATCCGGTTATAATCCGTACGAAACCGGTTACACTTTTGTCCGAGAAAATCCAGTTACAATCCGAAAATCCGGTCCCAAAAAAACCGAAAAAATCCGGTCCGGATTTTATCCGATCCGAATCGGATTAAAATCCGAAGATTTGCACCTCTACTAAGGGCTATCATCTATATTAAATTTATCATTTTAGTTGTAATTTTTATATTATTAATAATCTTTATGTATGTTTTTTTTTATTTTCAAAGTGTTCTTGATTGTTATGTGTTTGTGTTTTTTGTTTTTCTTATCTTCAAACACATTATGTGATTAATTTTGTCATTGAGACTTGACTTCCTAGACGTATTTGACAACATCATCATGCTTATGAAGTTGGAGACGAAAATGAAATCAACATAAAGCAATAAAAAAATGGGGGTGAAAGTTTCTTTGATGCCCTAAGGAGGTGTCGAGAGGTAAACGGTAGCTGAGCACGAAAGAGACACATTGTAAGAGGGCACGACACCTAGTTTGGTCTAGTTCTTAAGTTTAGCTGACTACAGAACCCATTTCCCATATCAACATGAAAACCTTTAAATATTATATTAAAATCACTAACAACGTACACTTGCACATAGCTACTTCTATTAATAATTCATGACCAAGAGCATGACAAAAGCGTAACATCGTCTCCTACCCTAGTCTTAGGGATTTTGAGAGGCAACTATTTCTATGGCGTAACAGAATCAAAAGCGATGCATGAACTACCACATCGAAGCATCGTTTCAAAGACTTTGTACCATGTAAGTTGTCCGTGCATTTAATTAGAACATTAATAAATCTGTTAGTTTAGTTACTTCGGTTATATTATAACTAGTTTATTGACCCGTATACGTACGGGTATTTCGAAAGTGTATTTGAGATATTAGAATTTTCAAATAAATATAACGCAGTAAATGAAATATCACCTTTGTGATGAAAATATACTATTTAAAAAAAGTGTCATATTACAATAAAATTTATACAAAAACGTAGATAAAAATGAGACGGTCGTAAATATATAATTATTTTTTCTCTAAACAAAATATATCACAAGTTACTAAACATAATTTATAAACAACTTATAATTAATTACATTAGTATACAATTTTTATAAAACCCCCCTCACATTTTTATAAAACTCACTCACAATTTTCATCCAACTCCCTCCATTTAAAATTGAATTCAAATTTCTCCTAGTTGGAAATAATTTTGAAATTGAAGGTTGTGATCGGTTAATTAAGATTCAATTTATGGTTATTTTTGAAAAATTTGCATGCCTTTTATATATAGATATAAATAAAAGAGTCGGTAGAAAATGTATATAAAAGAAATGTTCTAAGAAGAAATTAAGCCATTCGTTGATCGAGCATGAGTCATTATCCACCCACAAGAACCATGTGATCGAATTGATGCATAATAGAGGTCATACTCATGGTTGGTCATTTTGGTCACGGGTGGCATCTGATTGGGTCAACTTTTTCGGTGCTACTACTTTAATTAATCTACCAACACATGCTATTATGGCCCAAACCAATACTAACATGCGGTAATATTTCTTCTCTTATTTACCAAAATGTTATATTAGCGTCACATCATTTTTTTATTTTTTTTCTCTCTCGCTGAAACTCAAGTATAGTCAAACCCAAACAACCTAATATTTTCTCTTCTTTTACTTTCTCTTACACAATAAAAAAAGGGGATACGTGCGGGTGAGGTCGGGTTAGGGGAACTAAAAGCCAACCCGAAGAGAGGGATGTAATGGTGTTCCCGACTCATCTTGCATCAACCCGAAGAAGCCTGAAGCCTCTCGGTCATACACTACGCACGGCCTAAGTAAATTAGAGTAGGCATGTCTACATTATCACATCTGCTTTCTACTTCTAACTCTGCTATGATCATTCTTTATGACACCGGCCTAATTCTAGTTCCATTAATTACCGCATAACTCACCAATCAAAATTGTAAAAGAAAAATAGTTGAAAGAGAGCGTTATACTGTAAGTCTAATTTGCGTTGTCTATGGCAAGAACCATTCACCACATGGTGGCCACTAATCAAAGAGTGGAACCAAAATTAATTGGTATATGATTGGGTATATATACATGCATGTGTTTGTTTTAACAGTGGTTGTGTGGTGTCGCTAGCAAGCACATATATGGGTCCGGTTATGGACTTATGGTTATGTGTTATAAATAGTATCAGAAGAACAGAAGCATGCTAGCTAATTTGGTCGGTTACAAGGCTGACTGTGACTACTCACTGCCCTGGACGAAATCACTATTATCTCCTCGATCCTTAGTCCTAGAACAATCCCTTTATTATCATCTTTTTCCTTATCTACTACTATACGTGGCTGCCAACACACACACACACACACACATATATAGAGGGTAGGGATATTGTAAAAAGAGAATCAGGGTACAAAGAGTAAGGAGAAATCCTGACCACTCAATTTTTAACAAAAGTCAACAAATTTTTTTCAAAACCCACGTTTTGTAACTGCCAAACAAGGGCAGATTTGGAAATGCAAAAAAAAAAAAAACGAAATTCTTCTTTTCTCTGATTCAACTTAGTGTTTGCCCTGATTCAAAACTACCAGATTCAAATAACAAAGAATAACAGATGCACAAAATTAATAAGTGATGAATGACATTCACCAAGAACAGATTCACAAAAATAAAACACAAATTCAGCCCCTTTCAAATGTATAAACCATCATGATTCACAGTTTACAATTAATACAAAATTACAAACCATTTTGATGATGCAAACTTTGTGTAAATCTGATGCACTTGACATGACTGCACAGATGTACGGCGGCGGTGATAATGGTGTATCGATGGGCATTGATGCACAAAGAAACCCTAAATCGATGGCGGTGCACAACCACAGAAACCCTATAACGATGGCGGCGGTGCGGCGGCGGTGTTGGTGAAGAAGCAGTGATGGAGCAGCGGCGGAGCAGCAGTGCTTGACGGCATCGACGAAAAAGAATCGGAGATTCAGATGTGGGTTACCTTCGTGGAGATCGATGGTAGATCTGAACCAGCGGCATCACAAAGCAAAGCGATGGTGGTATAATAAAGAAACGGCGGCGGCGGAGAAGCAAACCATCGGCGGCGGCAGAGAAGCAAACAATCGGCGGCGGCGCAGGGGTGGCGTCTTGGTGGCGCAGAGAATACCATTTTAACAGATCAACGGCGATGGAGAGGAAATCAGGTGGGATTTTGCGTCGGTGGGAAAGGTGATCCAGTGAAGGGGGCAGATATTCAAAAACCGATCTAGGGTTTGAAGGTAGCTACGGGAACGTGGGTGCAGCAAAAAAGGGAGAGAAATTGATTTTCTTTTTAAGTTCCAATTATGCCCTTCAACCACTAAATACACGTGGCAGTCTCAAAACCCACAAAACTCTTTTTATTTGATCTCTTATATATATATATATATATATATATATATATATATATATATATATATATATATATAGGGTCAAGATCCTGTAAAAAGAGAATTAAAGTAAAAATAGTAAGGAGAATTCTGAGCCATTAGATCTGATATTTGATAACTAACTTTTTTTTAATTAATTAATTAAAATTGGTTAGTTAAGGGTATATTAGTCTTTTAATCTACCCATCCCTAAAATCACGTAACCATATCTCACGCCATATTCAAAAATCGATCATCCAAACACAACATTAATAAGTTTACAGCAGAAATTTTGAGATCAAAACTAGCAAAATTTTTGGTTTCTGAAATTCATTTTTGCCCAGATTCAACAGCAACAGCAACAGATGTACAAAAATATAAACAACAGATTCATCATAAATGCACAAAAATAAACAACAGATTCACACAAATGAAGCACTATCCAGCCTCCTGTCGATTCACAAACCATATTTGATTAACAGATTACGTTTAATGCACAAAATACAAACCATTTTGATGCACGTAGTAAATCTGATGCACATAATGAATCTGATGCACAAACACTGCCGCGGTGATGAACAGCGGCGGCGGCGGTGATGGAGGTCGGCGACAAATAATCAGTTGCATAACCAGAGCTTTTTCAGTTGCAGGACGAGGGGCGACGCTGAATCAGTTCATGGAGGAGGCTTAGGAAATATTATGGAGGAGCAGCAGTGTCGACGGCGTCGACTAGATGATGCATCGGCGGAAGATGGTGTGTCTTGAGGCGAATAGGGTTTTGCGCAGAGATGGTGGCGTCGACTAGATGATGCAACTGCAGATCTCTGACAACAAACAGATCGGCTTCTTAGAGCGGCGGTTGGTAGCGAGTCCCGGAGAAGGAGCGTGGCTGGACCAGGGATGGGGGCGGGATCTGATTAACAGTGCTCGACGGCAAGATCTGATTAGCATGTGTCGACGGCGGGATCTATGTCTCCACGGCGGCAAACGGCGGCAAGCGGCGGAGGCAGCGATGGAGTGGGTCTGAAGCGATTAGGGTTTTTTTGAAGGGAGATGACGGCATTTGATATCAGATCGTGGGACATGGGGATATATAGAGAGAGAAATTTTTTATTTTTCTTAAACTTCCATTTTTACCCTTTTGTTAGTTTTAGTTAATCATGACACGTGTCAGGCTCACGTTTCTCCCTACCATTTTTACCATAAAACTCTTTTTATTTGATCCTGATTCTATATATATATATATATATATATATATATATATATATATATATATATATATATATATATATATATATATATAGGGAGAGGATATTCTACAAAGAGTCTTATTCTACAAAAGGTAAGGAGAAATCCTGTCTATTGGATCAATCAAAAGTCAAGATTGAAAAGTCAAAAATAGAACCAAAAAAACAGAAATTAAATAAATAGAAAAGGGTATATTAGTAAAAGAAAAAATATCAATACCAACGTGGCGGTTACCACGTCTCCGGAAACCATTTTTCGTTTCCTCCCCCACCTCTTCTTCTCAGATCCCACCACCTCTTCTTCTCAGATCAAATCCAACCAAAAAAAACCCTAATCTTTATGCACGGTAAAAACCAACAAAAACCCCTAAATCTTGATGAACGATATTAAAGGACTTGATGCACGATTAAAAACCAACCAAAAACCCCAAATTTTGATGCACACCTTTAACTAAACATAACTTTCATTATCGGTCAGAAGAAGATTACATACAAGATGCACATGTATCATCCTTAAAATCTCATAAAAGAACATTAACAATATAGATACATAATTTATGAACAACTTTGAAGTGCAAAACCTTGAATACTCGATGCACATTCTACAGTCGATACACAACAACACCTTGAATACCGGTGAAGAAGACCCAAAGCAGAACCTTGAATTCTCGAAGCTGCGATGAAGACCAAAAGCAACGCAAGCAGCGATGGGGGATGCTAAAAGCAACGGCGGCGACGTGGTCCATGCATAACAGCGGCGGTGTCAGAGAATAAGCAGATTTTGACCGGGACGCAAAGCAGCGGCGATGACAGCAAATAACCTACTCCGCCGGTGGCGCAACATGGGAACCGTGGACGTCCAGCGGAGGCGGGTCGTGGCGGCGACATGCGATGGACGGTAACTAGGGTTTCATGAGGGGTAATATGCGTAGATCGGCAGATGCAGGCGGCGGACCTATTTGGCTTAGGGTTTACAACGTTAAATCTGAGGGTAAGGGATGGGTTTACGACCTATTTGGCTTAGAACGTGGGTGCAGTGGGAAGAGAGAGAGAATTTAATGTTTTTTAAAAGTACCTATTTTACCCTTTTGTTAGTTATGTCACGTGTCAGACTCACGTTTCTCCTTACCCTTTTTACCATAAAACTCTTTTTATTTGTTCCTGATTATATATATATATATATATATATATATATATATATATATAGAGAGAGAGAGAGAGAGAGAGAGAGAGGGAAGTTCCATCGAGAACCAAAAAAAATGCGAGAACTGTGAGAACCGATTTAAACCGTAAAATATCTACCAAACGCCAAGATATTTTTTTTTTGTTGAAAAAAATATAGCAATATGAATGTCATATTAAAGAGCATATTTGGTATAATTTTCATAATTTAATATCTTGGCGTTTGTTAGATATTTTAGTTTTAAAAAGATGAGGATTAGTTCTCGCAGTTCTCACATTTTTTTTAGTTCTCGATGGAACCCTCCCCTATATATATATATATATATATATATATATATATATATATAGGGGAGAATTCAAATAAAAACTGTTTTTTCGAACGAGTTGCGGGAACCAATCTTTAACCCTTGATTAAAATTAATCTATTGCTAAAAAATTTTGGCGGTTTATTAATGCTTCATTAGTGACATATTAATGGCTTAATAATGACAGATTAGTGAGAGATTTTTTGGAGAATCAAGTCTCGCAAATTAATGACGGCTCATCCAGACACAATTTACGGTTGGGAAAATCAAGCCGCGCAATTTAATGACGACTCAAAATTATAGATTTGATTCTTGGGTCTTAATTGTTTGTGAATTTGTTCCCTCCCGATCTAAATTTCTTTCACTATTGATCCTTGTCCAGTGTCCAACTTAAAATGTGCTCTTACTTGATTAACTTATTCATTTTTTATTTATAATTAATTTTAAATAAATATATAATCTTTCTAAAAAGTACACTAGTGTTGTGTGAAAGTGTATATTTGGTTCTTTAAAATGTTTGAATGTTTTGTAAAAAAAAAGTTTGAATATATAATAAATAAATAGGTGGTGGGGTTGGAATTAAAGCAAAAACGTCGTAGTATTAAGCATTAGGGGTAACGACAGGCAGAAAAAGTTGTCCAAGGAACCCGTGAACAGAGTTTGGATCTTCCGAAACCACCATCTAATTATTGCATATTTTTCCGTGCTTGTTGACTCCCTGTTAAATTTACAACAGAATCTTAATTTGTACAGCTTTATTTCAAAAATAGAATATTACATATGAAATCTATTAATTTTCTATCTTTATATACTCTATTGATTAGAAATTATGTTGATTTTATTAGTAATAAAACAAACAAGAGAAAATAATAAGATGATATATTATAGTTTCTCCAAGAGAGTCTCTTGATTGAGTAGCTTTAGTATTTTATCAAATCCAAGCTTCTTCTATTTTTGGCTGTAACATAGTTGGATAAACAAGTGTTATAGTCTCTCTAGTTGTTTGTAATTTGTTTATTTATTTGTAATTTTGCTAGCTCCCTAATTTCAAGTTTTCAATTGATGAAAATTTTCTTTTCCCTTAAAAAATGTAAGTTAAACATTGTAGCTTAGGTTTACAAGATTTTGCCACATAAAATTCAAACGAATTAACTCTTAAAGTTTTGTTTAAAAATGATTTAACCCTCTAAGTTTTGTAAAGTTTTTAATAAAATCAAAACGCATAATCTAATAGGGAGGGTAAAATCGAAAACATACATTAAGTGATTAATCAGTTTTTTATTCAAAACATCAAGGTTTTAACCATTTGAAAAAAACTTTGAGGTTTAAATCATAACAAATTCAAAACTTTACGGTAAAATCGTTTAGAAAAAAACTGTGATGGTTAAACCGAAATTAAACGACAACTTTGATGGTTAAACCATTATTCACCTTATTTTTATTCTTTTTTCAATTTTTAAAACTTGTTTTATACAATAACAACTTAGTTAAAGTTTATGTTTACTTTATTTTTAATAGCTCAAGAAGTAATGATTTTTGTAAAGAGTGTTCTGTTTGTTTTCCAAAAAGACGAGACACTTTCTATCATATGCTTTTTTAATTATTACCAAGACCCTAATCAAAACGTATTCATTCATTTGATTTATTTTGTCCTCATTACTTGTTTACAGGAGACAACGGGGGAATGCATGTGGTAATGTAGGCCATAGCAAGATTTTTTTTATCCTCCATTTGTTCATTGTCTTTGCATATCCTCACATAATTCCCTCGAACTTGCTTCTCCCAAAACATTCTTTCACACATTTAATTTCACATTCATTCACTAAAACCCTATCTTTCCATTTCAGTATGAGTTTCTAGAGAGAGAAAGTAGTGTGAATAATGGGTTTCCATCATCTGTTCATCTATGCATTCATCATACTTGCTTCATTCACCATCAATGCAGATGAATCTCTCAACTTAAACGACGATGTTCTAGGCCTTATAGTCTTCAAGTCGTCTCTTATTGACCCATCATCACATTTGTCCTCATGGAATCAAGATGATCAAACCCCATGTTCTTGGAAGTTCATAACATGTAATCCGGTCAATGGTCGGGTCACCGGAATCTCTCTCGACGGATTAAATCTTTCCGGGAAGATCGGTCGAGGGCTCGAGAAGTTGCAAAACCTCAAGGTACTCTCTCTTGCTAATAACAACTTCACAGGAAGCATTAACCCTGAGCTATCTCTTCTTAACAACCTTGAACAACTTAATGTTAGCAGAAACCGGTTTTCGGATCGAATCCCGGGTTCGCTAATGAACTCTGGCAGCATAAAGTTTCTAGATTTATCACAAAACTCATTGTCTGGACCACTTCCAGAAGAGCTTTTCATCAACTGTTTATCACTTAGATCACTTTCTTTATCTAGAAACAACCTTGAAGGTCCAGTTCCTACTTCACTTTCCAATTGCACAACTATAAACCATCTAGATCTTTCCTACAATCGGTTTTCGGGTAACCCGGATTTCAATACCGGTATCTGGTCATTGACCCGGATCCGCACGTTGGATCTTTCTCACAATTCGTTTTCAGGATCTATACCGAACGGTGCGTTTGCTTTGCATGATCTAAAAGAGCTTTCTTTAGAAGGGAATCACTTCTCGGGAGCTTTGCCTTCAGATATCGGTTTATGCCCGCATCTAAAGACACTAGATTTAAGCAATAATCTCTTCACAGAAACAGTTCCTGAATCTTTTCATGCTCTTTCTTCTCTAAGTTATCTCAATCTAGCCAAGAACGTGTTAACCGGCGAATTCCCGCAATGGGTCGGAAGCCTGAGTAGCTTGGAGTATTTGGACTTTTCCGGCAATGGGTTGACCGGAACCCTACCGGAATCCATGGGTCATGACTTAGAACTGTTAAGCTATCTAAGTCTTTCTGATAATAGTTTAAGTGGTAACATACCATCTTCATTAGTTTCCTCTACTAAACTATCAGTGATTTCGTTAAGCGGGAATAAGTTCAATGGTAGTATTCCTGATGGTTTATTCGAGCTCGGGTTCGATCAAATCGACCTTTCTAGGAACCAGCTTACGGGTCCGATCCCACCGGGTTCAAGTAAACTATTCGAGACTCTTCAGTCTCTAGATCTATCAGGAAACCAGCTCACTGGAGACATTCCAGCTGAAATAGGACTTAACTCTAAGCTAAGATACTTGAACTTATCATGGAATAATTTCCAGACAACAATGCCCCCAGAGCTAGGATACTTTCAGAATCTAAGCGTGTTAGATCTTCGAAATGGCGCGTTTCATGGGTCCATCCCGAATGATCTTTGTGACTCGGGTAGCCTCGGGATTCTTCAGCTTGATGGAAATTCTTTCACGGGATTAATACCGGATGCGATTGGAAACTGTTCTTCCCTCTACTTGCTGTAAGTCTTCTAACATGTAAATGTTTTCCAACTTATAATTATATAAAATGTTTGTGATGTATTTGTATATATGTATGTATATACAGGAGCATGTCTCATAACAGCTTGACTGGCTACATTCCAAGATCAATGTCACAGCTGAAAAGGCTCAAGATTTTGAAGCTAGAATACAACCAACTGTCTGGTGAGATACCATCTGAGCTTGGTGAGCTGGAAAACCTTCTGGCTGTAAACATATCATACAACAGGCTGCAAGGAAGACTTCCCACTGGGGGCATATTTCCAAGCTTAGAGCAAAGTTCTTTGGAGGGCAATTTAGGGATTTGCTCACCGTTGTTGAAAGGGCCATGTACGATGAACGTCCCAAAGCCGTTGGTTCTTGATCCATTTGCATATGGAAATCAAAATGGAAGACATAAAGCAGGTGATGAAAGCGAAGAATCTTCAAACGGATTCAAACACCACCGGTTTCTTAGCGTTTCTGCTATTATTGCAATACTAGCAGCTGTTGTGATCTCCATTGGAGTTCTGGTAATAAGCTTGCTGAATATCTCGGCTAGAAGACGGATTGCGTTTGTTGATAATGCACTCGATAGTTGCTCGAGCTCTTCTCGATCCGGCGCCAGTTTCTCAACGGGGAAGATCGTTTGGTTTGATTCGAAAATGAACCCTGATCATTATTGCCTTGTAAATCCTGAATCTTTTCTTAAAAAAGCAGCTGAAATCGGTGGTGGGGTGTTTGGCACTGTTTACAAAGCTTCGTTAGGAGACGATAATGGTGATGCTTTAGCAATCAAGAGTCTTGTCGTCTCGAAAATGATTCAGTATCCTGAAGATTTCGATCGGGAGGTTCGTGTTTTAGGGAAATTAAGACACCCGAATCTCGTGTCGCTAAAAGGGTACTACTGGACTCCAAAATTACAGCTTTTAGTGACTGATTATGTACCAAATGGTAGCTTACAGACAAAACTCCATGAAAGATCACCTTCAAGTTCACCACTTTCATGGCTGAATCGGTTCAAGATTCTTCTAGGAACTGCAAAAGGACTCGCTCACTTACACCATTCGTTTCGTCCTCCAATCTTGCACTACAACATCAAACCGAACAACATTCTTCTTGACGACAATTTGAACCCAAAGATTTCTGATTTCGGGTTGACCCGACTTTTGTCAAGGCTAGACAAACATGTCATGAGCAATCGGTTTCAAAGCGCGTTAGGTTACGTGGCTCCAGAACTCGCTTGTCAAAGCTTACGAGTGAACGAGAAATGCGATGTTTACGGGTTTGGTGTTTTGATTCTGGAGATTGTAACGGGGAGAAGACCGATCGAGTACGGGGAAGATAATGTGTTGATACTTAATGAACAAGTGAAGATTATGTTAGAAGAAGGGAATGTATTGGAGTGTGTTGATGAGAGTATGGGAGAGTATCCAGAAGAGGAAGTTTTGCCTGTTCTTAAATTGGCATTGGTGTGTACTTCTCAAATACCTTCAAGCAGGCCATCAATGGCAGAAGTTGTTCAGATATTACAAGTAATCAAGACACCAATTCCTCATAGGATGGAATCACATTAGGAATGTAATTTGGTTTTTTGCTATTTGTTGTGTAATTTGATGTTTTATTACTCTTGTGTGAATGGTTGCAATCAATTTACATAAAAACAGAACAAAAATAGAACTAGAAATTCTAAAATATTTAAATCGAATCCCCAAATGACGGAATTGGTGCTAGGGGGTGTAAACGAGTCGAGCTTTTATCGAGTAACTCAAGCTCGGCTCGTTCGAGTCGAACTTTATCGAGCTCAATTAAGTTCAAGTTCTAACCTAAAAAAACAAGCTCGAATTATTTAACGAGTCAAACTCGCGCTTCTAAGAGCTCCGCTCGAGTCCTCATCGAGCTTTTTAAGCCTTGTATAGAATATGTATATTTATATATATAATATGTATATATGACGGGATAATATTAAAACATACTTAAAAGGAGTACTTATTCAAACAAATCTACATTATATATGTACTATTTATAATAAGTATTTACCAAAAAATCATTAATTTCAGATTTTATCTATATTTTGAATAATTTGGTTCTTGAATTTATTTATTTTACATTATTTCTAGCCGAGGTCGAGCTAATAATGTACCCCGTCGCAAATCGGTCGGAAATCTGTCGCAAATTAGCGAGGGATTGCCCTTGATACCTAACTACTCGGTTCGGTCGTAGATCACTCGCTAATTAGCGACGGTTTATATCCGTCGCTAAATTTCGTCGGAAATTTGAGTTTTTCTAGTAGTGGTCAAGCTATCGAGCCGAGCTCGAGCTTAACATAAAATTTCATGCCGAGCTCGAACCTTTTGGAGCTCGAGCTTGATTCGACTCGTTTACACCCTTAATTGGTGCCGATTGTTAGACGAAACTAGATACATATTTAGGTGGTCTGACGAACTAATAAAAAGGTAAAAAAGATAAAAGATCTAATGTCTATAAATACCGAAAAGGAGGCAAAAGAATCCAGACATTTCAGTGTTATAGAATAAAAGCAGGACTCACAGAACAAATCAAAACAAACAATCTCTCCACAAAATCAGGATTTTCACTCACTCAATTTTCCTAATAACATTTGAAATCATCATTCTTTGACCTTCTCATGCTACCCCCAAACTGAAACCCTAAACTTACATCAATAACATCATCACAAAAACATCATCATATATATATATATCTTCCCATGGGGGGTTGCATGTCCATTGCCAATAAAAAATTAACCAAGAAACCCAAGAACAACGTCAAACATATAACCCCTCTACATCATGACCTTCAAACCACTAAACTACACATCGGGTCGACAAAATACCGTCGACCCGTGCATGTCCTCAAAGACTCCTCGGGTAGCGACATTTTCAGGCGTTATCGCTTTGGAAAAGAGCTCGGGAGAGGCGAGTTTGGGGTGACGTATGAATGTCAAGACAAGCACAACGGGGAGAAGGTAGTGTTGGATCGATTTCTGATTAACAACACAATATTCACACCAAAGTTTCATATCAAAGAAACTGTTTATAAACTTCTGTATATATCAAATAACAATCTGTTCATCATCTTTGTATTCTGTCAGTACATACATATTTATAGAAAAGTAAACGGTTTTCTGCTGGTCGGCGGTTATCAACGCCGTCGGCGGTTTTCGTGACGGCGACAGTGGCCGGTGTCCATGGGGGAGGGGCCTGTGACAACAAAAACAATAATACATTTAAACTAAGTTTATTTATATCCTAAGTATTTAATACATGTCGGGATTAACTTATCAGGTAGCGTGTAAGAAAATATCAAAAAGTAGGTTGAGGACGGAAATCGATATCGAAGATGTTAGAAGAGAGGTCGAGATTATGAGACATTTGCCAGAGCACCCGAATATCGTGAGGTATAAAGACGTGTTCGAGGATAAAGAGGCTATATATTTGGTGATGGAACTTTGCCAGGGTGGTGAGTTATTTGATAGGATAGTCGCTAAAGGTCATTATACCGAAAGAGCCGCTGCTCTTGTTACCAAAACCATTGTTGAAGTTGTTCAGGTCCGTTACATTTACCGACTCGCCCCATTTTTGGTCACTAAAACTCAGGTTTTTGTCTGAATCCTATGTTATGTTTGTGAAGGTTTGCCATAAACACGGGGTAATACATCGGGATTTGAAGCCCGAAAACTTCTTATATGCTAACCGAGGCGAAAATGCATCCCTTAAAGCGATTGATTTCGGTCTATCTATATTCTTTGAACCTGGTATGCTTCTATATAAGAGAAATCCGTTTGTTGTGTAGATAACAAGATCTGTTCTATAGGCTTGTACCTCTGTATTCTTGATTCCTTTCAAGACAAAATATTTTGTATCATATACGTACCTAATGGTTGTGTTGTGTGTGATAGAACAACATTTCAGGGAAATAGTGGGAAGCCCATACTACATGGCCCCAGAGGTTCTGAGAAGGAATTATGGAGCAGAAGTTGATGTTTGGAGCGCAGGTGTCATTTTGTACATATTATTATGTGGGGTTCCTCCTTTTTGGGCAGGTATAAAATATCTTATATTAATTATTAAGTTAAAATAATTGGTAATAATTTGAGAAGAGCTTCATATTATTGTACATAGGTTTTACACTCTATAAAGTATTATATAAACGAGTCGAGTTAATCGTATATTACATAGCTCGGATCGTTAAATGCTAAGAGCAAGTCAAGCCTTAACGAGCTCAAGCTTAGACCGGAACTCATTAAGTAAACGAGCCTAAGCCCGAGCTCCAGCCTTAAAGAGGGAGCTCGTTTAAGTTTGCAAAGTTACAAGCCTAAACGAGCTTAATATATACTGTTAACTTATGTATTAGTATTTATATTCATATATAGCATATAAAAATTTCAATCTAAAACCCGAGCCTACACAAACAGAGCCGAGCCAGAGGTTCAAGTATCTTAAATAAGCCAAGATCGAGCCCAACATCACAAACTCGAGCTTAACAAAGCCTAAACGAGTCCAACTCGATAAATACTAGGCTCAGACTCGGCTAGTTTCATTACATTTCTAACTAAAAGTAAAATCAAATTAATTTGGGGGCTAATTATAGTGAAATAGTGAAATAGAATGACTGTCATTTAGTCAAAAGGATCAAACATTCCTGCAAAATAAAGAGAAAAACAGTTTGTCCTTATTTTGTTATTTATACAAGTTGTGGTCATATCTTGCATAATTCCTTATAAATGGAGGGGTTGAATGTATCTAGCACAGAAACTGAAGAAGGAATTGCACAGGCGATCATCAAGGGTGACATAAATTTCCGAAGAGATCCTTGGCCTCGTGTATCTGATGATGCCAAGAACCTCGTCAAAGGCATGCTTGAACCCATTTCGTCCAAACGCCTCACCGTCGAACAAGTCCTAGGTATGTACCTTATGCTTATAGGTTTGTACATTCTACTCGAGAAAGGGTAGTTTGGTCATTTTACTGTGCATGCCTATAGGAAGCCATTGGATACAAAATGCCGATAAGGTCCCTGATATTCCTTTGGGAGAAAATGTTAGAGCAAAACTCCAACAGTTCTCTCTGATGAACAAGTTCAAAAAGAAAGTCATCAGAGTAGGTTCTTTGACTATCTTAATCTTCTGTTTGACCTTAAAGGTCAAAGTCAATTTGAAATTTGACTATGTTCTTGTTCAATAAGTTCAGCTGGTAGCAGAAAATTTGCCTGATGAACAAATAGATGGGTTGAAAAAGATGTTCCATGACATGGATAAAGATAAGAATGGTGCACTCACTTTTCAAGAGCTCAAAGATGGTCTAACCTCAATTGGAGATCAGCCCGTTGCTGATCCCGATATTCAAATGTTCATGGAAGCCGTGAGTATATCTACTGTTTGTATAGTATGCATTTTATGTGACCGTTTTGACCCATTTACTTATTATTTGGTCAATTAGGACTATGTTCCATCTTTAATGGGTCAAAGAGGTCAAATAAACAATCGGAGTTGATTTGTGTACACAACAAGTTTCTGCCATACACAACAATTGTGACTTTTATGCCCTTAGAATTCCACTATCTTTTACTCTAGTCCACATATTCAAGGGTATAATGGTCCAAACAACAACTAATTGTTGTGTATGGCAAAAATCTGATGTGTACAGATCATCACCCATAAACAATATGGCGTAAAAGAAGCAGACAAATGGGGCGAGAAGGTTAAACGGGTCGAAAGCAAAAAGATATAACTTTTGTCATCATATTTGACTCAAAATTATTTTAAAAAAACTAGAATATATAGACAAAAAGTGTTTCAAGTCAACTTAACCCGACCTGTATAGTATATACAGTCAAGATTTTGACTTACAGTATGTCTGTTATTCTATGGAAAAAGGCTGATCTTGATCAAAACGGGGTGCTAAACTGTGAGGAGTTTCTGACGATTGTGGTGCACCTAAAAAAGATTAGCAATGAAGAACAGCTCCGTAAAGCTTTCCACCATTTTGACAAGAACAGAAACGGATACATCGAGTTTGATGAGTTGAAAGAATCTTTGTTTGACGGACACCTGGATCCACACAATGAAAAAATGGTCCACGAAATCATATTTGATGCCGATCTAGATAAGGTTTGACTTCAAAGTCAAATAAATAATTTGATCTCAAGATAGAAAATTACCTCGAGTTTTAACTGTTCTGTTGTAATGTAGGATGGACGGATCAGTTACCCGGAGTTTGCAGCAATGATGACAACAGGAATGGATTGGAAAATGGCTTCTAGACAGTACTCCAGAGCAATGCTTAATGCAATTAGCATGAAGATGTTTAAAGACCAATCAGTAAAATCAATGACCTGAACGGGTTACGTTTTCGGGTGGTAAATATTTGTAATGAGATGAAAAAAAGGCTCAAAACAAGGCAAACCCTTTCATATGACATGATCAGCGAATCCAAAACAACAATGCTAAACTGACTTGCACCACGTGCAGTTAAGGTTGTACCAGAATGTAAAAAGAATGTTGATGAGGGTAGCTCAAAATTGTAAAACAGTATCTCAATGCATAAGCATTTAGTTAGTCCTTCCTTTTATCTCTTTTTTGCTTATAGACAGTTCTCACAATGGTTTTTGTATAAGCTACATTACAGAGTTATAACCAAAAAAAGAACCGGAAAGTGAAACAAAACATAGGATAAAACGAACCATATACCAACGCGTTAAAACAATATTTTAACGCATGAAAAGAAGAGTGTTAGTTTGAGTTTGAAGCATGTGGAGCAACATAAAAGCAATAAAATGGGAATAAAACATACAACAAACTGCCAAGTGAGGCAATTTGCCGATTTACAATTTTGATTTCTACTTTGAAAGGTCTACATTTAAGGGTCCACGTGTTAAGAAACACTTAATCGAATACAAAAATGTGAGAAATATAACAAATGGAAGTACGAATCTTAGAGTGGTGAACCTTCGGTATGGACCCTTGCAAAATGCCTACAGAAACACTAATCATAGACTGGAAGTGCGCTTATGGTCAGAGGCGAATCCATGTTGCTTTCAATGGGGTGCAATGACACCACTAAAATTCTTCTATTACATGTATATAAATATGTAATTTTTTATTGGACCACCCAAAGATTATAAACTAGACCCCCTTCACATATTGGGCTTGATAACTATAAATATTTTATTTTTCTATATTTGGATAATCATTTATTCACCTAATTGAATATTCTAGGAAGTTGTTTTTTTAAACTTTGATTAAATTATATGTTTTATTAGACTATATTGTAAATGATATATTAGATAGTATTATTAACTAGAATGATGATAACCACAATTGTGGATACAAATAAAAACGATAATGCCACTTTTTAAAAATGGTGATCGTAACTCGTATTTTTATATTAACTTTTCATATTTTTCATAGTTACCTTTTAATTAGTTTCAAATTCTCATACATTAAACAAGGTTACCATTTTTAAAAACTAAATATTACTTTATTTTATTTTTATCTACAACCCTTAGAGTTATGGTTACCAAAATCCTAGTAATTATATAATTTGAGTATTTTAGTGGTATCAAATATGGTTGAAATCAAATATAAGAATTTTGTGATAGTTGATTTGGTTATATGTTTACTTTTTAGTATTTATAGCAAGTACTCTTGTAATATATTATTAACAATCCAATCCGTTACTAAAATTGACCCATTACTTAATCCTTACGACAGCGACATATTAATTATGTTGGACCCCGGTATGTGTAAATCCTAGATTCGTCACTGCTTATGGTTAAATGTACTCTTTCAGCAGGGTGTACTTTAAGCTGCTTTCTATTAATACTTGTAAGGACCCTACCCTGCATCTAGAGGTGCACAAAAATCCGAATATCCGATTTTGTGCAAAAACTATCCGAACCGATTTTTTATAAAACCGGAGCGGATTTAACCGGTTTTATCCGATCCGATCCGATCCGGTTTAAATCCGATTTGAAACCGGTTACACTTTTGTCCGAGAAAATCCGGTTTTAATCCGTACGAAACCGGTTACACTTTTGTCCGAGAAAATCCGGTTACAATCCGAAAATCCGGTCCAAAAAAACCGAAAAAATCCGGATCGGATTAAAATCCGAAGATGTGCACCTCTACCTGCATCCAAGACTTGTCAAACTATGAATCACACTCCAGCTAAAACCCATAAAGCCAACATATCACAGACAAACCCATAACGGTCGGTGAACATATTACAAACGGGCAATGCTACAGATAGGAGATCACCAACACTTCTCACATGTGGTGTATAACTGTATATACACCGAACTTGATAGAATACCACATTGAAGTTACTAACACTACTAAGCAAATTATGAGCAGAAGATGATATTTCGGACAAATCACCAATCAAGGCGACAAGCAAGCACAGTCAGCAACAATCTTAACATTTACCAACACAATTAGTATAGCGACTAGTCTCACTCAGTTCGAGCAAAACAGCAGATAACCGAATAACATGAAGCTCACAAGTTCAACAACAAAAATACATAAGAGAAGCTTCCAAAGTAAACAAACATATCGCGGTAACTAAGTTCACCTGTTGACGATTAACGGAGACGTAATCAGAATCGGTTATCCATCGTCACCGCTGTACATTGTATTACAGGAGAGAATATCAGAGAGAATAGAGAGCTTTCTCATTAAATGAATGAAAACCAGGAAAAGAACAAATACAACTTTTATATACCACAACTAAGAAACTACCTAACCACTTAAGAAACAAAATGTAACAAACTAACTTAAGTTAGTAATGATCAGCTACGGTAGTGTACATGTAAAACTCCCCCTCAAGATGAGCGACCAAAGATATTGATCAAAGCCATTTTGTCCATTAAAGGCGCCATCTTGGACTTTGATAATGGTTTAGTAAACATATCTGCCAGCTGGTGTTGAGTTCGTATAGGCATAAGCTTGATGGTGTTGTCAATCACTTTATCACGGATAAAATGACAATCCACTTCGATATGTTTCGTGCGTTCATGAAATGTAGGATTTGTAGCTAGTCTTACAGCTGATGTATTATCACAGAACATCAGAGTTGGAGCATCATGTGAGACATCAAAATCTTTTAGTAATTGTTTGAGCCAAATTAATTCACATGTTGTGGATGCCATAGCAAGATATTCGGCCTCAGTTGACGACCGTGATACAATAGGTTGTTTCTTGGAACGCCAAGAAACAAGGGAATCACCTAAAAAGACACAATAACCGGTGATTGATAGTCGAGTGTCTGAACAAGTTGCCCAATCCGAATCAGAAAATGCCTTTAATTGAGTCGACTGATTTGAAGACAAAAATATGCCTTGTCCTGGACTATTCTTGAGATATTTAAGAAGATTCATGGCAGCTGTCATATGAACATCAGTAGGAGAAGCCATGAATTGACTTAAAAATTGAACAGAAAAGGCAATGTCAGGTCTGGTGATAGTCAAGTAGATTAATCTTCCAATTAGACGACGATATGGAGATTGATCTTTTAGGGGCTGACCAGATTGATTCGAAATGCGTATACGTGGATCCATAGGACAAGCAGTAGGCTTTGCTGCAAGTAAACCAGTGTCTTCAAGTAACTGAAGTGTATAATGGCGCTGGCTGACAAAAATTCCTTTTGAAAATCTTGCTATTTCCAAGCCAAGAAAATACTTTAGAGAACCAAGATCTTTTAATTTGAAGTGTGAACTCAGCTTCGACTTCAATTCATTGATTTTAGATGATGAAGCACCAGTGATGACTATGTCATCGACATAGACTAGCAAAGCAACATAGTCATTCCCATGTCCTTTAAAGAACAAAGAATAATCTGCCTTTGACTGAATGTAACCTTCAGAAATCATGAATGAAGAGAATTTTGCATACCATTGTCGAGATGCTTGTTTCAAACCGTATATAGATTTTGTAACTTGCACACAAGTTTAGAATTGGCAGAATTGTCCCCCTTATTAAGATAACCCAAAGGTATATCCATATACACTTCTTCATCCAGATCACCATTAAGAAACGCGTTGTTAACATCTAGTTGGATTAATGGCCATGATTTTTGAGCAGCTAAAGTAAGTAATACTTTAACCGTGACTAACTTTGCAACAGGAGAATAAGTGTCTAAAAAATCAACTCCCTCTTGTTGGGTAAAACCTTTAGCTATAAGCCTTGCCTTGTATCTCTCTATACTTCCATCAGCATTGTGCTTAATTTTGTAAATCCATCTACACCCAACTGTATTTTTATCCGTAGGAAGAGGAACTATACTCCATGTGTTATTTTGCTTCCATGGCATCGAGTTCAACTTTCATGGCATCTCTCCATACTTGGTGTTTAACAGCTTCGTGAAAAAATTTTGGTTCCTGCTGAGATGATGTAGCAAAGACAAAGGATTTGTAACTGGAAGATAATTTGTCATATGACAAATATTTAGCAATTGAGTATGGCTTATCATCTGAAGTAGCAGAAATTTGATTGCAATGGAAATCCCGAAGATATGATGGAGGATGATGAGATCTCGATGATCTTCGAACAGTAGGATGAATAGTTTCTGTATGGTCTGCAGAAGTATTAGTATGAGGTGTAGTAGAAGTTGTGTGAGAGGGATGACATGGTTGTAGTTCATCTGGTTCAAAAACAGAAACTTTGGGAATGACAACTAAAGGGAAATTATCAATGGAAAAAGTGGATGCTGATGAATGAAAAGGAAATATAGTCTCATGAAAGACTACATCTCTGGAAATGATGATTTGACGAGATTCAAGATCGAGTAATTTTTAAGCTTTCATGCCAACAGGATATCCAATGAAAACACAGCCTTTAGCCCTTGCTTCAAACTTTGTTCGATGAGCTATGTTGGTTGAGGCAAATGCAAGACAGCCAAACACTCTAAATGAATTATAGTTGGGAAGAGCTGAGTGTAGAGCTTCAAATGGAGATTTATGAGCAAGAATCTTGGAAGGTGTTCGATTGATCAAAAAAACAGAAGTTAGAACACATTCTGACCAGAATTGAATGGGAATTTTGGACTGAAAAAATAGTGCTCGGGCAACATTTAATAAATGTTGGTGTTTTCTTTCAACTACTGAATTTTGTTGTGGTCTCTCAACACAAGAAAACTGATGTATGATGCATTTATCATCAAAAAATTCTTTGAACTGTAACTCTTTAGCATTATCAGAACGAAACTTCTTGATTTTGACACCAAATTGAGTGAGAACCATATTATAAAATTTCGGTATAATATTCTTCACTTCAGATTTATGTTTGACAAGATACACCCAAGTGAATCGAGTACAGTCATCGACTATAGTAATAAAAAAACGATGACCTTGATGTGAAGCATGATGATAAGGTCCCCATATGTCACAATGGATAAGATCAAAAGGTGTAAGAGCCATGTGGTTATTACTAACAAAAGATAACCTTTTTTGTTTAGCTTGAGGACAAACAGTACAAGGAACCTTTTTCGATGAAACAGAGTTTTGTGTTATGATCTAAGAACTTCTTTATACAATCTAATTTTCCATCAGAAGGATGTCCAAATCTGTTATGCAAAACATCAAAAGAAATTGCATTAATATGAAAAGAAGTGTTTGTGGCAGCAAGGCTTTTAGTGTCCAACACATATAGTTCAGCATGCTTGTCACCCTTGCCAATCATCTTCTTGGTCAATTCCTGCTGAATAACAGCAATATTTGAATGAAAAGCCACAAATAACTTCTTATCTGCCGTAATACTTCCAATGGACAGAAGATTGAACCGAAATTCAGGAACGTATAGGACATTTTTTAAAAATAAGTGTTGTCCCAAATGAATATCACCAACTGTTTGTACCTTAATCATGGTCTTGTTGGGTAAGGCTACATTATGATTGTAAACCTTTCTTTTGTTAACCATTAAGCTTTCATCATAACAAACATGGCATGATGCTCCACTATCCATAATCCATATAGGAACAGATTTAAAAGAATTCGATAAAGAGCAGCATATACTTGAAACTTCATCATGTGAAGATGCTGAAGTAGTCATATTAACAGAAGTCATGTGACTTGATAAAGCAGCCATGAGTTTTTGACATTGATCTTTTGTAAAAGGACACACCACCTCTTCAATTTTTGAATTAGAACTCTGATCAATTTGAACCTCATCTATGACATTGTTAACCTTTGAAGAGAGTTTGTATCCAGGAGGATATCCATGAATTTTGTAACACTTTTCGATTGTATGACCTGGTCTCTTGCAATTAGTACAAAATGGACGATCCTTTCGAACATTTTTGTTATTTTGAGTTGTTTTACTTACATGAAAAGCCATAGGCTGGTCATTATTTTCACCAATTGACTGATGTTTTTCTTCTTGAACCAGGAGAGAAAATATACGATTGAGAGTTGGAAGAGGATCCATAAGTAGAATTTGACCTCTAATTTGAGTGAATGAATCATTTAGACCCATTAGAAAACCCATAAAATACTCTGTTTGAATATAACATTGCATATTCCTAACTCCTCCACATTCACACTTATTACAGGTGCAATTAGGTCGAAAATTGGCTAACTCTTCCCACAGTGATTTCAACTTCGTGAAGTAAACACTTATTGAATCTTGATTTTGAGTTAGGTTAACCAAATCTCGCCTAATTTGAAAAATTCGTGGACCATTACTTTGCTGAAATCGTACTTTCAAGTCATTCCAGATTTCATGTGCAGATTCAACAAAAATAATGCTAGCTGATATTTCTTTTGAAACTGAGTTTAAGATCCAAGAGATTACCATGTTATTGTTGCGATTCCATGTCATTACATTATTGATATCTCCATCAGTTGGTTTGGGAATAGATCCATCAACAAATCCAACTTTATTCTTAACAGAGAGTGCAATTAACATCGATCTGCTCCATGAATTGTAGTTATCTCCAGTGAGAAGTTGAGAGACTAAAACAAGACCAGGATTATCTGAATGATGCAAGAAATATGGATCATTGAAGCCTGATGAAATTGCTTCAGAACCATTTGGTGATTCTGCCATTTCAAACGGAAATGAACAAAGAAACTCAATCGAGAAGATGAAAATCAGATGAGCGAAGCGGAAATTCGCTCTGATACCATATTACAGGAGAGAATATCAGAGAGAATAGAGAGCTTTCTCATTGAATGAATGAAAACCAGGAAAAGAACAAATACAACTTTTATATACCACAACTAAGAAACTACCTAACCACTTAAGAAACAGAATGTAACAAACTAACTTAAGTTAGTAATGATCAGCTACGGTAGTGTACATGTAAAACATTGCGTCACCACTGTAGTAGTAATCTTCATCGTACGAATCATCTTCAGAATCCATCAAGGGATACATAATCGTTTAGACACGGCGGGTATTTTAGCGTTCTTAGGCGATTGACATTGTAATTTGGGGAAAGCGAGGCTTCAAGAGGGTTTTACTGTTTTACACTTGGAAGTGCGAGAGACATATGAGGGTTTTACGAGTTCTTATTTTATTTTACAACTCATAATAAAAAACTAGTTTATAAAAAAATAAGTTTAAAAAATAAGTCTTAAATAAACTAAAACAGACACCTCCTTAAATCAACTATATTATTTATAATATTATTTGAACTCGTAACATTTTAAAGAGGGACATCACTCCACGATAATATATATATAGCTAAACTACAAACCCTTTGAATTTATCCCATATTTAAACCGAAAAATTCATGAAAATGACTAAAGGTATATATTTGAGATGTTTATGTGAATTGTTTAATATAGACTAGCATGGTACTCGTGTAATGCGGCGGCTGCAAATAATTCTTACTCGATAACGTATGGGTATGATATTCACATCATAAGAAATAATTTTCATTCGTAACATGTGCATATTATTTTTCCTTATTCCATTTCCTTTATTTCTCTTTTATATATCTTCTATTAGATTTTAAATAACTTTTGAAAAATAATAAAATAAGAAAAAATCTTTACTTATAAACTAAGATGATGAAACCATATTATAACTATTGGAATTGTGTTGACGTAAATATGTAATTATGTTGATATTAGAGATTATTATTGGATTTGTGTGCATTGGCGGAAGTATGTTCATGAAATTTGGGGTGGTTGATTGAATTAGAGAAGTTCTCTAAACTTTCTCTTTTTCTCTTTCAAATTGTGACTCTTATTGTAGATTTAACTTAATTGATTAATTGATAATTTTTTAGTCTGATTTATGGGATATTTGGTGGAAAACACGGAGCATGAATAACAAATAAATAAAAAGTTAACCAAAATAAATAACCTAATAATTGTAACACCCCGAAATGGGGCCTAGCTGTAACACTCTACTTTTTAATTAACATAAAACCGCGTGCGGAAGCTAATTACATAATTGTTGGTGTACCCTATGCGTGGGCCTTAGGTAAGGCCCAAACATGTGGTATACTCATTGGGCTCGGGCCCATCTTACCCTAGACACCTCCCTATATATAGGGGAGGGCACCAAGGTTTAAGGGACTCTTTCCCTCCCCCTCTATCAAGACTCACATATGGAGTTCTTTCCATAGACACATACTCTCTCTATCTCCTTACAAAGGAATCGTATGATCATCATGATCATACTCATACCTCCCATCTGCAATGACCATGGGTTCATACACTATGAGATCCTCATGTCACCCCCGCCATGGACACCGTTTCCTAGCTCGGGGTTAACCACCGCAACGGGAGACTAAACATCCAATCCTCCTTCACTCCGATCTGCTGCACAATATGTACCTGTGCGTTCTTACGTTCGAACAAATGGCGCCATCCGTGGGACCCGGACAAAAATTCATGAGAAGAACTCCATGAGTTCGTGTTCTTGATTTCTTGCCCAAAAGTTCATGTTTGCTTTATCAAATTTTAGGTCAGGCCTTCCTATTTTATCTATAAGCTTACTGTTTAGGTGAACAATCATGGGTGAGGTTCGTTTTCTACAAACCATGCTGTTTTGTGGTTCAACCCCCATGAATATTCGTATCTATTTACTAATATGCGAGCATGGATCATTATATATGCTTCCTTTTACACGCTGCAAGCAATAAAGTACAGCTTAAATATGAAATATGAATAAACACACATATTCCAGGCCTCAGAATCGCCACTCCAGGCCTCTAGATTCACCATTCCAGGCCTAGAAAAATATTTATTCTGATGTTAATATATGTATTATGACGTTTTAAATAAAAAAGGAAAAGAAAAGGGGGGACAAGAGTACAATAAAGGACATGACAGATTTATTAAAGCAAGACATGACAACTCACTAGCACATGACAAGACATGACACCTTTATTAAAGTGAAATTGTACTAGACCAATGAGAGGGCAACACGCAACCTACTTTTTCAGCCTTTCCATCTACTTTTTCAGAAGGCCTTACCCTTGACAGCCCCTACACATGGACCAACCTGCTATGACCTTCCCTGGCCTGCAGTCACCTGGAGTGACCTGCCTTGGTCCATGAGCGACCTGCCCAGGCCTGACCTGGCCGGCAGTCACCTGGAGTGACCTGCCTTAGCCCTGTAGTCACCTGCCTTGGCCTGGAGTAACTTGTAGTGACCTGCCCTGACCTGCAGTCACCTGCCCTAGCCTGCCTTGGCCTGAATTGACTTGCAGTGACCTGCCCTGACCTGCAGTCACCTGCCCTAGCTTGCCTTGCCCTGAATTGACTTGCAGTGACCTACCCTGACCTGCAGTCACCTGCCCTAGCCTGCCTTGGCCTGAATTGACCTGCAGTGACTTGCCCTAACCTGCAGTCACCTACCCTGATCTGCCTTGTCCAATAGTCACTGCAGTGACCTGACCTGCCCTGGGGCCGCTTGCCTAGCTAATCGCATGGCCTGCACGCTCAAACTGTTCCTCAAATTTGTGTAACAATGGTGTTGAACTTGTAAAAGCCATAACTTGTGATTCTTTAGGAGTTAATTTCACTTTTCCCCCAAATTCGACCATTTAAGGGCTCAATTTCACTTTTCCCCCAATTTCTCCATTTTTCAAGCATCATTTGCTCACCGTTCTTGATACAAATCATGTATTTTTGGGGATTCTTTGAGCTTACTTCATATATGGTATTGTTAATTTCAGTTTTGTGCCATCAATTTCAATTTTCGAAAATCTCGAAAAAACTGCCCAAAATGGAAACTTTCTAAAAAGGAAACTTTAGAAACCAGTGACGCAACACAATATAAAATTCAATTGTCTGCTACTTATAGAACTTACTGCTTCATAGTCAGGCCACACAGTCATTCATTACTATAATTGTCATATGGTCGACAAAGCACAATACTATAATTGTCCATGCTGAATGGCAAACCGCGCGCCCATACAGGCTGTCAAATAGCACCTAGTAGAAGACAGCTGAACAACAAACGACGAAATAGCCTACATTCCATGGCTGAGTCTAGTCATGACAAACTAGACTGGGGGACTTGACGACGTACCTTAACGTCCGCAAAGGCAAACAATCCTCATTAGCTACAAAACATTACCTGAAGTGTGCAACACTTTCACAGGTTGAGATGATTGCGAGTTTACCATACTTGATCGATTCATTTAATTCTTATTCTATATGATGACGTACCCCTGACCTGGACAAATCCATAAACCTGATCAACGTGACCCTCACGAGCATATCACCAGAACAGGCCTGACATGTACACAATACTCCAGACTACGAGCCACCCCAGGCCTGAGCCTCGAAAGAGTCAACATCAGGATTGACACAATTAACACACATGTCATAACACTATTGGCTGATACAGGCTTGCCACGACTGTAATAGCTGACACACTTAACACACGTAACCTCCTCATGATGATTTAGTCTGAAATAACCAATGCCTCATGATAGGCGGTGGGGAGCAAAAAGGTATGACCTTTCTGGTCCACTATGGGAGATCATGCCACTTGTCCATCATCTAGACGGGAATGCGCAATCACACCACATTGCACTTGTTCATCGTTACGAGAAAAAAAAAAGATACCTTACTATTTAATGATGTTATAAGACTAATAACATCATCACAAGAACGTTCTAAGGATTGCCTTTACATGACTTTACATAGCTAAGACATACATACACACCCTTCTTGGGTCTTTATAGATTAACTCGAGTGTCAGACTTATCATTTATTTGCCACCATGGCATACGGGGTTAATGCCATATTTTAGCTATAAACATGTAATATTACCAATACGCATAATAGGCATGTACACTAAGATTCCTTGGTAGTTGTTATTTATAAGTACGCCCGAATCATATGCGATACGTCGCTTTTGTATACACTTGCCTGTCATAATGCACTGCATAGCATACCCAGTTACACACTCATGTCTTTATGGTAGTTTAACGCTACTAACTAGTCACTAGCATTAAACTGGGGGAATATATACTATGGGAATCACCATCATGTGCCACTACAACTGCCCCACCTGCTGTAGCTTATATAAAGTTGCGAACGCGAACCATACCTACACGGGTTGACAACTATAATCTAATGATTTAATTCTTAAGTACAAGGTGATACAGGGTACATGTATCGACGTTACCCTAGTGTCGGGAAACTACTCGAAGCCCTGGCAATTACCCTATGTCCTTAATGATTCTACAGTCATCACATAAAAACGGCTTCTTAAAGCCTGGATGTTCATTGTTACATGAGCATAATTATGTGTCTAACAGGATTTACTATAAGTTTATTGTTATTTGAGATACAAACTTCTAAGTTTATTACTACTACTAGTAGTTCGCTAACAATGAACTGGGGATTGGAACTACGAGACGGTATGACGTCCGTCCCTAGTAATTACATTTCTATGCATTAGTGTAGGTACACCCTCATGCAAGACAAGGCTCATACGCCTCCAAGAAAAGGCTCTTAAGCCTGCAAGACAAGGCTCATACGCCTACAAGAAAAGGCTCTTAATCCTGCAAGACAAGGCTCATACGCCTGCACAAGGATCATACGCCTGCACGGCTCTTACGCCTGCACGGCTCATACGGCACGGCTCATACGCCTGCACGGATCATACGCCTACACGGCTCATACGCCTGCACGGCTCATACGGCACGGCTCATACGCCTGCACGGATCATACGCCTTCACGGCTCATACGCCGGCACGGCTCATACGCCTGTACGGATCATACGCCTGCACGGCTCATACGCCTGCACGGCTCATACGCCTGCACGGCTCATACGGCACGGCTCATACGCCTGCACGGATCATACGTCCGCACGGCTCCTACGCCTGCAAAGATGAGACTCTTACGTCTACAAAAACAAGGCTCTTACGCCTGGCTGTGATCAAAGCTCTAACATCTGCAATCAGGTTCTTATTACATATATCATGCTACATATATTACACCCTTGCGTGTCATCATACATCACATGTACTACAGTCCGGTAGGGCGGAGTCATTAGCTCCCCCGAAGGCGCAGGTATGGTCATCGACCGTCACTAGCTCTGGACTATAAACTTGGGCATTGCCCAACATATCATCAATAACATGTTTCAATAACTTGTACAAAAGACAAAAACAATGGGGGACTTCCCCATTCATTTCATATAAACTAGGGCATTGCCCGTTACATACATACATACATACACACATACATACATACATACATCATAACCACACAGTCTGGTAGGGCGGAGTCGTTGGCTCCCCCAAAGGCGCAGGTATGGTCATCGGCCATCACTAATGACTACAAACCACCACGTACACATACATATTCAAAAATGAAACACAACTGCAGGTTATCAGCACGCAACCTAGTAAAGTGGAGCCATACATTCCCTAAACGATATAGTCGTTGGTTATTACTCGTTTTGGACTACAAGCATAGCCATCATCCGAACACTTAACAATAGCGTAAATGTAAAATCTGTCAGATACCATCCTGATCAAATTATCAGGGTAACACTAACATTGAACTAACACTAGCACCCAATATGTGTGCATGCACAAATCACAGCAAGGCATACTCCAACACCTGTTGATATGTCTCAAATTGGATTGGCTGTCATAAAGGATCTCTGGTTTGACCCACTTGATTGAAGTAGTTTGCCACGACATGTATGGTACAGTCGCACCAAACTAGGGGGACTTGTTGGTGTACCCTATGCGTGGGCCTTAGGTAAGGCCCAAACATATGGTATACCCATTGGGCTCGGGCCCATCTTACCCTAGACATCTCCCTATATATAGGGGAGGGCACCAAGGTTTAAGGGGCTCTCTCCCTCCCCCTCTATCAAGACCCACATATGGAGTTCTTTCCATAGACACATACTCTCTCTATCTCCTTACAAAGGAATCGTATGATCATCATGATCATACTCATACCTCCCATATGCAATGACCATGGGTTCATACACCATGAGATCCTCATGTCACCCCCGCCATGGACACCGTTTCCTAGCTCGGGGTTAACCACCGCAACGGGAGACTAAACATCCAATCCTCCTTCACTCCGATCTGCTGCACAATATGTACCTGTGCGTTCTTACGTACGAACAATAATAATTAGATTAAAATCAAAAGATGAATACAACTTTGACTGGTTATCATTTACATAAAATGCCATTACAGTGTTATATACAAAACAGACTCTAATCAAAAACTTTGACATCAGAGTAATGGTTTGTCCATATTCCCAGTCTTTTTCTTCAAGAAACTCACCACGGAGTATCTTCAAAACAATCTAGTGGAGATTTAGCACAAAGCTAAGTGAGGGAACAAATATCTAAGCATACACAAGGCAAACATGCCTAAAACACAAAGCTCATAAATCAAGGAGAACCGGCGGTGTTGCAATCACCTACAACCAAGGTCGGCCAAAACCAAGGTTTACCGATGACCCAGTTACATGGACAACAATAGTAGCACCCTTGAATACAACCAATGCAAATCAAGCTGTGTGCTAATACTATATATACCTAAACCAGGCCCAGCCGAAAATCCCCCACGTTGATCTCCAAAAGTAACATGTATACATATTCAAAAATCAAGACATACAGTCCAATGAGCAAGTAACAATCAGGATATCATATCCTGTATATCCGAAGATATAAATCCACTCACCAAAGTTTGCACAACTCAGCACTCAGGAATCTATATCACTAAGTTTTCTCGTTTCCTGAGAAGATGTATACATGAGTCAGTATACAATTCACAATAAGTAACAAACTTATTTATATATCACATGTATATACACATATCACATATATCACTGATATATCTAAATTAGTAAATCATAGTTTGGATTATTAAATAAATCCTTCAAGTCCCAAATTCCGGACAACATGTGGAATCATCATAATTCCGAATCTATCTTGTAATTCCGAACAAGTAAAGGCAATTCTATACGACATTACATCAATTCCGAATAGCAATGGGTTTCCCTCCTTAATTCCGAATAAATCACAATTCTGAATGTTAGGGCAAATTCCGAATAAGTTCATTTCCGAATAGAGTCCAATTCCGAACAAAGGCCAATTCCGAGTAAAAGGTCCAATTCCGAATAAATTCAAATCCGAGCATTGGGCAAATCCGAATAATATCAATTTCGATGAAATCATAGTTAAATTCCGAACATATGCCTATTTCAAATAATGATCAATTCCGAGCAAAGGCACATTCCGATCAATCATAATTCCGAATAAAAGTTCAATTCCGAGTGACGTAATTCCGATCGACCCAATTCCATATAAAGTGTTAGGGCATTTAGTAATCAATAGTCAATATATACGGAATTCATCACATTCCGAGTACATTTCATGCAGAATTCTCCAATTCCGAGTATTTTGTCCGGAAATCATCATAAGTCTTAACAGTTTATTCGGAATCAGTTACCAATTCTGATCTAATCTATTTGGAATCCTTCAATTCCGATTAATTCATGCCAATTCCGAATGAATCATATGTTCTAGCATATTTTTGATTTCTAACTTAAATTCCTTACTGATTTTAAGCATGCAAGTATTATAAGTTTCCAGAAATCATTCTAAACATGTTATGAACACATTTTAACAATAATTTCTATCATGCATACAACCTAAATCATAAATTAATCATCATGAAGCATTTGGAATTCACCCTAATATACAAAACCGAATACAACATCAATTAACATCTTTAAATTCATAATCTAACCTCTTTAATGTTATGATCTTCAGTAATCAATATAACAAGCAATTGATGATCAATTTATTTCTTTTCTTTCTTCTTCTTCTTCTTCTCGGCCGTAGACAAACACACACACACTCACAATTTTTGCTAATTGCATGAAATTAGAGTGATGGTGGCAAGGTTATGTGGTGATTAGGTGTCCATATGAGACACCTCATTAATCCACTATCTTATTTAATTATTAACTATTAATATTATTTATTAATTTCTACAAATAATAAAATGCACATAATTAATCACATTTAATTATCAATTAACATATAGTCACAATTAAATTTAAGGTTAATAAAAACTAATTACCTTTGTAATTCTAAGCCGGTTAAGAGGGTGTTACACTAGCTATAAACTGTTGTACATGTAGCTTTATGAGTTGTACGTTGACTTTAATTGGTGTTTTGTTGTTAATTGTAGTATACATGTTGTTAAATGGTGTATTTTGTGTTAATTGGTGTTTTAAATGTGAATTGGTGTTAATTGTGGATAAAAATGTGGTAATATGAAAAGTGTCATAAGTTGACCATGTCGATAAATAGTTGAACGGTTTTAGATAATGGTTCCAAAAATATCTCCGTTAGTTGAAACGGATAAACCTAAGTCGAGTAATAAGTTGAATAGGAGAACGAAATACCCGCGTAGGGGTATTAGGCATTAAGTCGGCCTATTGACTCTTTCTTATCCCCTGGATAAGCTAGAAACACACACACTACATACACATACTTACGTAGGTGAAAACAAAACACACACAAACTCTTGATGAATTGAAGAAGAGAATCAAGTTAGATCAAGTTTAGAAGCTAGATTCGATTGTAGATCAGTTCCTGTAGCTTGTATTCATCACCTTCAAGTAAGTTATTGCTCAAAAACCTAGTTCTTGGTGTAGCAATGTGTGTGGTGTTAAATTGATGATTTAAAGGTAGATTGAAGTTGTTTTGAAGCAAGGATTCGTGTAATAGATGCATATGTATGTTAGAAATGTTGTGTAAACACTTGAATACGGATTCAAGTTGAATTTTGTGTAAAAAATACGATTTACAGCAGCTGTGTTCGAACAGAGCAAGAACATACTGTAAGTGTAGTCCTTGCAGTCGCAAGGGGGTCTTGAGATCTTACGGTCGCAGGTATGGGGTCTTACGGTCGTAGGAGGTCGTTGTGATGGTTTACCACCTACGGGTGATGGAATGAAGCCTACAAGAACAACCCTTGCGGTCGTAGGGATAGTCCCTAGCGGCCGTAAGAGTGAGTTTTTGGGCAGGATCCATGCGATCGCATGGATATCCCTTGCGATCGCAAGGAGTGGGTTTAAGGTGACCCTTGCGACCGCATGGCTATGCCTTGCGATCGCATGTTGTACTGTTGTGTTGACAGCTTTGTAGTCTTGTGCTTTAAGCCTCGTTAATTGTCGTTGATTGGTGTCTAAGCGTGAACCTAATGTGTTAGGTGATTCGGACGACTCTGTGTGTTCTTGGGATTCCCGAATTCATATCGGCCTCCTGTAATCTCGAGGTGAGTACCGGTTTCCCATGAGTCTCAGGTAAGTTATCTGTTGTACATGTTGACACGTGATTGGTGTATTGATACGTGAGACACGAGGTATGCTATGATAGAGTTATACACGCATGCTTGTTTATCAGTATGAAAGATATTGTTGTATTTATATGCGCGCATGAACTGGATCCTAATTAGATCAGCTATTTGTTTATGAGATTATGTCCGGACACTGAACGGGTGAACAACTGAGGTCAGTCAGGTAGATGGGTGATAATATCTGGCTGGGTTCCCAGGGTCCTTAGGGGCTATGAATTGGGGAACTAACGGTACTCATGAGTATACGCTTGGGTATGGTTCTACAGGCCACCGTTCCTCTATAGAATTGGGTTCCTTGCTAAGGATGGAACCAGCATGATAGACAGAGTGTACCACATGGACTGTTTTTCGCTCCCCCACTGATGCAATTGGTTGCGGCTGATTCCCCGGCTTGGGTTGTTAAGCGGGGCTAGCTACCTTGCGAGACACGACTCCTGCTGACATAATTGGTGCGCCGCAAGATGATAGAATAGCCTTGTGTGCTGTTCTTATACGTGATAGCCTGCTTATTGATGCTTATGTGTAATTGGTGCTCACTAGCTTGTTGTAGCTAACGGTGCAAGATTTCCCTTTTTCGCATGTTGATGCTAGAGGCCTGGTGAGGCAGGTACTGGTGGTAGTCTTTTGTTGTATTTATCTTTTGGGAACACGTTTGTTGTACATATGGATCCGATGGTCGGAACTAGTATGTAACGCTTGTAGTCTATGAACTTGGCTAATTCTTTTGATGTAATTAAATAGTCGAGTCAATTAACGTTGCTTTTGTAAATGGCGTTTATCTCCGCTGCACACTTTTGATAATAGTAGTTAAAAAGTTTAAATGAACTCTAATTTTAAGCTCGTAAGAGGTGGCGTTACAATAATAGTTAGTAAAGGTGCCGCACTTTTATGTTTCTCCAAACCCGACCTCTTTTGGCGTGTGTATCTTTATAATTCGTTACTTAAATTGATGTTCCCCCCCCCCCCTCCCGAAGAAAAATTCTTGGATCCGCCACTGTTTGTGTGTTTTAAATAATGTAAGGATATTTAAGAGTATATTAGTCATTTTTCATTACTTAAATTTAAGGAGTTGTTAAGTAAAGTAAAAGAGATATGGTAAATATACATTATAAATTGAACTCATTTATTTTAGTTATATGAGTCATTTATAAAAAAAGTGAAAATGTTTAAAAATTCAGGCTACATGTATCAGGTTTATGAGTTATAGTTATACATATTTTCTAATATTTAAATTTAAATGTAGTCATACATATTTTCAACCGCCTCATAAAACTTATGCCTGATTTATCAGTTGCCTCGATTACCTTCATTTGCATAAATGTTGATGATTTGTTGTTCATATTCGATATTATAGAACTTGTACACAAAACCGCATGCTTCTTGATTTCTTTGAACATAGGATGCTTTGCATGATAGAAATGGTTATGAATCCATGATTATTATGTGTTAAATATGATTTCTGGAAATGTATAATCTTACGCATGTATGTATTAGATCAGAATTTGAGAAATCGATCAAAGAGAACAAGAACATTGAATCATTCGGGATTTGTGTTGAATGATTCAGGATTGGGGAATACCTCATGAGTTATTCAGAAATTGAGATGAAATCCGGATGGATTTATCCGGGATTTGAACAAACCGCATGTGTGATACGGGATTTATGAAAACCGTATGAACTATGTTCGGAATTTATAGAAACCGCATATATAGAAAACCGGATGTTTATGCCTTTGATTTATAAGGATACTATCATACGGGAATTGGACTAAAACTGAATGCTTATTCGGAATTCATGAAAACCGGATGCCTTTGCCTTAGCTTATACGGAATCATGAAATTGTTCGGTTTTTGAGAAACCGCATGACATCCGGAATTTGTATAATACCGCATGGAATATCCTTTGCTTATTCAGAATTGATGATTTGATTCGGGATTTGACCAAAACCGTATATATATATTGCCTTTGCTTATCCGGGATTGTGACTTGGATCCGGAATTATGATAATTCCGCTTGGTGCATCCGGGATTTAGAACATTGAACTATTTTCCTTAACACTATGATCGGATTTGGACTTTTGATGAGAAATCCGCATGGCAGAGAAACCGTATAGTACCTTATACGGTTTTAGAGAAGATTTGGGATTTTCTAATAAATGAAATCATGACATATGAATTGTATATATATGCTATATGAATTATGTATGTATACATGTGATGAATGAATAAGTGTATTACTTATTATGAATCAGTATTGTGAATTGCATACTGATTGGTGTTTACATTTTCTCAGGAACTGAGAAGACTCAATGAGTTAGTCATCTGAGTGTATAGCAGCTGTGCTAACTATGGTGAGTGGATTTATATCTTCGGATATGCAGGATATGATATCCTAATTGTAACTTTGCTCATTGGAATGTTTGTCTTGTTTAATATGTATATATGTTGTTTTTGGAGATCAACGTCGTGGAATTTCAGCTAGGCCTGTTGCTTAGGGATTTACAGTATTAGATCTTGACATGCATTTGTTGTGTTCAAGAGAGCTAGTACTGTTGTCCATGTTAGCAGGGCTATCGGTAAACCTTGGTTTTGGCCGACCTTGGTTGTAGGTGCTAGCAACACCGCCGGTTCTCTTGGGATTATGAGCTTTGTGTTTGAGCATGTTTGCCTTGTATATGTTTAGATATCTGTTCCCTCACTTAGCTTTGTGCTAATTCCCTACTAGTTTATTTTGCAGATCATCCGTGGTGAGTTTCTAAAAAGTGATGACTGGGATTATGGACAGACCACTACTATGATGTCTGATATTTTCTAAGGAGCCTGTTTTTGTAAATAACATTGTAGGGGCATTTTGTAAATGTTAAACCAGACAAATATTGTAATTATCTTTTGTTCTTAATGTAATTATATGTAATTAGCTTCCGCACGCAGTAATATGTTTATATAAAAAGTACAGTGTTACATATTTACTCCTAATGTTATATCAACATAGGTAATCATAGTTTAGCACAATCACATTTGAGACATGCGAGAAGATTTCTGGTTTTAAAAGTAAATCTGATTTGATGTTCTTTTACTCTTGATCTGTATTTATGGAAATAATGATGGTGATTAATCAAAATATAAAGAAGTACAGAAATTAGGACTACTATAGCATTATGTGCCACTGTAAAGTAAAACCATTGTTTAGAAAAAAACGTACGATCCTCATACAGTCACTGAAATTAACGAAGTTTAGAAGTAGGTACAAACTTTTGTAACTAAAAAAGTTTACACCCTCGTTTAGAAAATGTTAACCGGACAAGAGACTAAAAAATGCAAAAGGTTTTAGAAGTAGGTACAAACTTTTGTAATTAACGAAGTTTAGAAGCCAAAAGTGAAAAACTAAAAAGTTGTAATTTACTCAAAAATTGTCGGTGAGTCACCTGCTTGTCACTTTAACGCTATGTTCCCGAGTTTTATTTTGGAGAGAAAGGAAGAGATTTAAAAGGAAAATAAAAAAGTTTTGTGTTCCCGAGTTATTTTAACGAAGGAAGGGAAATGATTTGAAAGGAAAATTTGATTAATTTTCTCTCCTAAACTTTCCTCCCAAAAGTGGGAGGATTTGGAAGGAAAGGAAAGGAAACCTTTTATGATTTTTCGTAAATGACAAAATTACCCTTGATCATAATAGATAATTTTAAAAAATAAGGGTATTATCGTAAAATGAACCTTTTTTCTTTTCTTTCTCTCCAACTCAGGAACACCAACTTATTCATTTTCTTTCCAACTTCTTTTCCTTTCTTTCCGACTCGGGAACACGAAAAATCAAAATCATTACCCTTTCATTTCTCTTCTTTTCTCCTGTAAATTTTCTTTTTCATTCTTTTCTTTCCTAAAATTATCTAGGGAACACAGCGTAAGAGTTTAAGGTTTAATTCCTTCCAGGAACATCATTATTTAAGACCAGGTGGCAGGTTATGTCAATTACTCCATTTTATAAGCTGGTCCGCTGGTCGTCAAATCAGAATCATCGTCACACATTTTAGGGGATTCGGATAACCATTTTATCCAAATGTTTCCCCCTTTTTTTATCAAACTTAGATCTTTACAATCAAGCCGTCATCTTTAATCAGTTGCGCCTCAATTAATCATATTTGCGTTTTCGTTTTTTTTCCCTCTCTAGTTTCTTGAATCTGGATTATAACCCATTATTGTTTACATCGGAATCGACGTTTGGGTTGATACCAGATTGTTCGCTCAATTAAAAAAAATCAAGAAAAGTAGAAAACACGTGACGATCGCAATTGTTACTCGGGTGTTTCTTGTGCCTTCCTCCTGTTCGACCAATTGCCCCTGTGAAGGTTTTTTATATAAATAATCAAAAATAAGAAAATTGAAGTCTGGGTATTCATTGTTTGATAAGGTTTGGCAACAGGGTTTGAGTTATTTAAAAGAAAAGATGACGATTGACTTGGTACCAGGGAGTTCAGGGCGCATAGATGCCGGTTTGGACAAAAAAATAACATATTTTAGCAACAAATATGTATTGGGTTTGACTGTGATTGCTGGCATTGGTGGTCTTCTTTTCGGTTATGACACAGGTATTTACTTTCTTTTTCTGCAATTGTTGCTCATACATATCGATCGATCTACTATCTATATCTACTGGTGTATATATGTTTGATTTGGTAGCAAAGCGGGTTTAATTTTTATATAATTTTGACCGAACAGTTTTGTTTGGATGGTCATGCGATGATATATTTGTAGGATTCTAAAACTTATTGCTGTGAACATTAGGCAGTCACTCATCTTAGATATAGGTACAACTGTTTACTCAGAAACCTAAATTCATCGTAATAATGAGAACTTGAGAAGATCTCCTCTAACTTAATTTCAGTATAGTTCAATCTTTTTATGTAAAAGCTCAAAACCTTGTATGATTGAAGTCGAAAACTGAGGGAATTTCCATTCAATTTGCTGCTGCTATATGATATTAGAGAAAATTCTGTATGTTCTTTATATTTTTAGCTTTCTTTTTTCTTCGAGCCAACTCTTTTGCCTTACGCGATATGCGTGATTGTGAATTGGCATCCTAATGTTGTTCATTTCCAGATTACTGATTATGCAAAATATTATTTGTTCTTAAGTTAGGAGTTTATAATAATGAGTTTCTTTTCCAATTGTTAAGAAGTACTTCATCAGTTCCTCTTATAACAAGTTTTTCATTTTGTTAAGTTAGGAATTAATGAGATGCTAACAACATGCTTTGAAACATTGGTTTCAGGAGTCATATCAGGTGCCCTTTTGTACATTCGTGATGATTTTGAGGCAGTTGATCAAAGCAGCTTCTTACAGGTACACATTCGGTCATCAACTACTTAATCAAGCATAAACCACGAGTGTAACAATGTGAAATCATCTTTTACTGAACCTTCAATTTTCTTAACAAATCCTTCAATCTTTGACTTCATTCATATCATTTTGTACATATGTGTAGGAAACAATTGTTAGCATGGCTTTACTTGGTGCAATGATTGGAGCTGCAGGTGGTGGGTGGTTAAACGATGTGCACGGTCGTAAAAGTGCAACTCTTACTGCAGATGTGATTTTTGCACTTGGGTCCTTTGTTATGGCAGCTGCACCCGATCCATATATACTTATATTTGGTCGTTTATTGGTTGGGCTGGGTGTCGGTATCGCTTCTGTTACTGCTCCAATGTATATTGCAGAAGCAGCACCATCAGAAATACGGGGAGGTCTTGTAAGCACCAATGTGCTCATGATCACTGGTGGACAATTTCTTTCATACCTTGTTAATCTTGGATTCACACAGGTGAAGAATTTTTTAAAATTTCTACCTTACCATTTTAAAAATGTTTCTTGATCATTAATTTTAATCTTTTTTCACAGGTTCGAGGGACATGGAGATGGATGCTTGGCATTGCTGCCATACCCGCTATTCTTCAGTTTTCCCTGATGTTGCTTTTGCCTGAATCACCCCGCTGGCTCTACAAGAACGTAATATATTTTGCATTTCAAGCTACTTCCCTTTATATATATATATAGGGGAGGGTTCATGCGAGAACCGTTGTTAGTGCGAGAACCAATCTCGGTCGTTCCTTGGATATGGGAAGTTTCATGGATGGTGAGCGTGGAGGGATAAAGTGTGGCAGGGTGCATGTGAGGAATTCATGGGTGGGCAATGACATTGAAAGAGGGGGAATTGGACGGCTCAGATTGGTTCTCACGGTTCTCGCACTAAGAATGGTTCTCGCATGAACTTTTTCCTATATATATATAGACAAAAGTTCATGCGAGAACCGTTGTTAGCGCGAGAACCACGAGAACCAATCTAAGCTGTCCAATTCCCTCTCCTTCAATGTCATTGCCCACCCATGAATTCCTCACATGCACCCTGCCACACCCTATCCCTCCACGCTCTCCATCCATGATACTTCCCATATCCAAGGAACGGCTGAGATTGGTTCTCGCACTAACAACGGTTCTCGCATGAACCCATCCCTATATATATATATATATATGCAAAAGTTCAAACGAGAACTGTTTTTTGTACGAGAACCGTGAGAACCAATCTGAGCCGTCCAATTCCCCCTCCTTCAATTTCATTGCCCACCCATGAATTCATCACATGCACCCTGCCACACTTGATCCCATCACGCTTCACATCCATGAGTTCCACTTTATTAAATCAACGGCTAAGATTGGTTCTCGCAGTTCTCGTACGAAAAACAGTTCTCGTTTGAACCGTCCCATATATATATAGGGGAAGGTTCAAATAATAATAAAAAATTAAATGAGAATGAGAGACTCAATCTCAGCCGTTCATATTGTAAGTGGAATTCATGGATGGAAAGCGTGGGGGAATTGAGTGTGGCAGGGTGCATGTGAGGAATTCATTGGTGGACAATGACATTGAAGGAGGGGAAATTGGACGGCTGGGATTGAGTCCCCATTAATATTTAGGTTCTCATTTGAACCTCCCACTATATATATATATATGTGTGTGTGTGTGTGTGTGTGTGTGTACACTAATTCATATTATATTGGTTATGTAGAGAAGTAGTTCTGAGGCAATTGCTATGCTTTCAAAAATTTATGATCCTGATCGGTTAGAGGATGAACTCCATCAGCTTTCTGCTGCATTAGAGGAAGAACGCCGAGGCAGAAATTCTGTCAGCTACCGAGATGTGTTCAGAGTTAAAGAAATCAGACTTGCATTTGTTGCGGGAGCTGGTCTGCAGGTAATATTGAGGGTTCGGGTCAAAAGGTCAATTTGGGTTGACCAACTAACCCGTTTGACCCGTTAGAGATGAAACATAATCCAAATCAACCTATTTATAACAAAATGGGTTGACATTGCCAATGCATTGATGGATTGTACAAACCTTGGTAACAAGTTTTTGATTTGCAGGCATTTCAACAGTTCACGGGGATCAACACGGTCATGTATTACAGCCCAACCATAGTCCAGATGGCCGGTTTTGGATCGAACCAGTTAGCCCTTCAACTGTCTCTCATAGTTGCATTAATGAATGCAGCCGGAACAGTTGTGGGAATCTACCTCATTGATCATGTAGGCCGAAGGAAGTTGGCCCTCAGCAGCTTAACAGGTGTCATTCTCTCATTGGTTCTTCTCTCATTTGCATTCTTTCTTGAATCATCTGGACATGCGAACATAGGGTGGGTGGCTGTTCTCGGGTTAGTCCTGTATATCGGTTCCTTCGCCCCGGGGATGGGGCCCGTTCCATGGACAGTGAATTCAGAAATATATTCTGAATCATACAGAGGGATCTGTGGAGGAATGTCGGCTACTGTGAACTGGGTGTCAAACTTAATAGTTGCTCAGAGCTTTCTTTCGGTTGCTGATGTTGTTGGCACTGGTATGACCTTCTTGATACTAGCTGGGATTGCTGTGGCTGCCATTGTTTTTGTGCTCATGTTTGTACCCGAGACCAAGGGGTTGACTTTTGAGGAGGTCGAGAAACTTTGGAGGGAAAGGGCTTGGGGAAGTAGTAATGATAACGGTGCAGAATCCCTTCTTGAAGAAGACGAGGCGTAAGAGTGTCATGTTGTATGATTATCATCTTATGAGCCAGAGTTTGAGCATTTATATAGTCTTTGATGATGTTCTTGAGAGTATTAGGGGATTTTGGTAGCATTAGTGAAGAAAGGTTTTGGTTCAAGGCTAAGTACATTATCTCTATTGTTGATAGGAATGGTGATGGTTTGGAACATTTGAGTTTTAGGCTGTTTGGATATATGGTTTGAATGTGAAACTTAAAAATGAGCACTTAGCAGTACTTAATATCTTTGTTTTGTGGCATTATAAGTCATAACTGAGTCAAATATTTAGGGATGTTGGTGATATATTATTCTAAAATACACATTATTTGCAATCTTACATAATTTATCTTTTGGTGTCTAATTTGAGTAGAATTTCTTATATTTTAATGTGATTTTTCTTTTAAACACTACAGATTGTAAGTTTAGGAGGTGGTTAGACGTCTTTCAAAGGAATCAAGTTGTTGAGACAAAATATAACTTTTTTGTTATATTGTGGAAAAGAATATAAGTTGGTTAACCGTATAATTACACAAAAGATGCCTCTTTTGCTAGCATCTTTCTCAACAAATACATATAACATTTTCAAGATTATATGAAAGAAAAGTAATATGCCATTGATAATTACTCCACGTAACAATAGTATAAATGCATAACCAATATACCTTAAAAAGCATATAACAAATATTTGATTGGTTTTAAATTTAAAATTGATATTTCAATTGTTAATATAGTATTAAAATAAAGTTAAGATTAAGTGGATTTGATTGTGAAATCGAAAATCCCATAAGATTAAGTAGATCGCAAATCTAGAGCAATATGCGAGTCACAAGTCACGCGTCATGAGGGAGTAAAACTCTCATTCATTGTTTTCTGAAACCAGCACAATGAGGCTCAAACTCGAGACCTTATAGTAGGGTAAAACCCTCCATACCACTAGGACAAGTCTTAATTAGTGGGGATTTTCATTGTTGCTAGTGTGGCTAGGATTTATTAAAAAAAAACTTAAAGAACTAAATACGAAACTATTTAAAAATCACAAAGATTTAGTTGATAATGTTATAGAAGGGCAAAATGATCATTTTAAATTTTATAACACTAACGCCAGGGGCGGACCCAGAATTTTTTTTGACATGTGGCACCATATAACGCGGAAATATAATTAAATAAAATTGAGGGTGTGGTTCGGGTTTTTTCTCGGGTTTTCGGTTAATCGGGTCAAATTAACGCGATTTCGGCGGCTATTCTGGTATTTTAGGGCCAAAATTTAAAACAAAACACAATTTATATGAAGTCATGTTAACTAAAATGCTATTTTAAATGTATAAATTGAGAGATTAACCTATTTTTTATCATTTTTTTTAAGTATCATTTTTCCTTTGATTTTGATGGCATCACCGGGTGCAACCCGAAAATTTACCGGTAGCACCGTCTCAAAAATTCGATAATCGACACTGCGAACCACCAAAAGACCGGTGGCGTTTGACCCCCCCCCCCCCCCCCCCCCCCACAATAGGCAGGTCCGCCACTGACTAACGCCGTTACTTTTAATGACTAAAGGACTAAAATTGTAACAAATTGTTAATTTAAGGGACCATATTAATTCAAATGACTAAATTAGTAATTTTAACAAAATACAAAAATCAAATCAATAATTCACTCTTAACTCATGACAATGGCTGCGGATAATAGTAAAAAGGGTAATTTTAATTTTTAAAAATAACAATTATAACTCAATTTCATTATTAACTTTCCATGTTTGCAAGAAATTCACATTAATCACCTTTTAATTAGTTTCAAACTTCTATACATGACATATGGTTACTATATTTAAAAATTAATATAATATTTTTTAGTCTTGTCCATAACACTAAGGCCATGAGTAGCGCCTTCGGGCTCCTCACGGGTTGGGCTGCCACATTAGCAGGTTCAAACCCAAACACCCCTACTCTCCTTCGGGTTCCTAAACTTTCGGTTTCCTTCCACCGATCAAACCGAGATGTTTTTTTTTTTGGTTTTGATTAGTTATGTGAGTGGGTAAGAAAAGAGAAAATATTTTGGGTTGATTTTAGTTGAAGGTTGGTGCTACTTGGGTTTTGGGTTGAGTTTGGGTTGGAAAGAAAAGCTGATGTGGCTTTGGGTTGGTTTGGGTTGAGAGAAGACGCTACTCATGCCTAGGATTTGTAATTATCGTTATTCAAAAAAATATCATGTTTATAAGTACAAGGCCACAACTACACGACCTCTATTCTCTAATATACAACTACTACCATCTTTGACAACAAATACCACAACTTTTTACCACAACTATCACCATCTCCAGCGATACACAAGCATGAACATTATCATTAGATTATGAGAGATGATTTGTTAGTAATACCTTTTTGTCATTATGGCTTTTTTTTATCTCTATAAACATACTAACTATTTTTCTTAAACATATATTCAAGGGTATTGTACTCCATACAAACATTTTCTTTGTGTACAACAATAAGGGGTTTTGTACAAATCATTTTTCTTACACTATCCATCATCATTGCCATCAATCCTCATCACATCTACCACCATCTAGCTCCGAATACCTTTCGTCGTCATCGATCCCAATCCTAAAGTTAACATGTTATTGAAACACAAACACCCTCATTCACACACATATCAAACTTCACTAACACTAACATATCTAAAACCACACAAATCAAACTCGAATAAATCTGATGAACACATAGATACACACATTCTACACGTGTATATACACGTACTCATATCCTTGTTAGACGGCCTTTGCCTGTTTATGTTTTGAGTTGTGTAGTTTAGTCTTTAGAAGTTCTCGATTGCGTCTTGCAAATAGAGGATTCTTGTTTTCGCTTTTATATCCTTCTTTTTTGGTATCAGTCTTTAAATATTGTTTTAAGAGAAAATATACATTTTCATACTGTTTTTTTTTATTTTTTAACTTATTACAAGATAACATGTGAAATTTACTAGTTTTTTTTTCTTCTCGTTTGTGTTTATTTTGATACATGTTTTGTTTTTTTAAGTAAAAGAATAAGAATAATAACATATAATTTCTCTTGTTTTAAAGGGGAAAAAGTATTCACTAAACTTGTGAATGGCATTTGATGACTGTTTGGCATTGATGGTGACTGGGCACATGGGTTTGTTGGCCTTCAGTTGTCCATATATAAGCTTCCACTTTTAATTTCTTAAAAAAAGTATGCACCAGCATTTAAAAACCAATAAATGTTAACAAATGTAGACAAGCAAAATATATATAGCTGAACTAGGATCTATAAACTTAAAAATTAGTATATACTCTACAAATTAATAAGTAACTGTCTTATATGGTCGAAAAATCAAGCTACTAATAAGCATGTCGACTAGTTATGAAAATATAATAACCAAACTTTTAAAAGCAAGCTATTATTTAAAAGAGGTCTTTGCTAAAATAAGTACCAATTGATTGAATAAAGTTATATAAAGACATCAAAAACATATTTTTGTAACATAGGAAGTATCCTTTCAACTATCTTTTTGAAGCAGATAGTTCACAGTGCTTATTCTATAGAAACTGTAAAATCAACCTCATGTTTCCACTCAATTTTCATTACGAAGATGTATCACGTCAGGATCCGTTGCTCAAGTCGATTTAGTAGCAGGAGCAGCTCGTCCTAACAAGGGTTTCCGTTTAGTCGATAGCAATTCAGTAAAGAGACAAATGTGAAGTGAAGCCGTTGTTTCTTCCTGTCAATGGTCGAAAGCAATTCAACAAAAAAGGATAGTCAAAGAGGCTCACTCATTTCCAATACATGTCCGCCCTTGCTTTAGAGCCGACAACACATTTAGGCACCCATTTCCCCGATTCATCTCGCCGATAATGTCATCTCGCCGACCACTATATATTGGACACGTGGCAGGATTTTGTGTGTCTCGAGTTACTCTTACAAGATCTTCATCTTTCCGATTTTGTGCGTCTCGAGATACTTTTTCTCTTTTATCGGCGAGAACGATTTTTTTTTGCCACATGTCGTTCATTTAGTGATCGCCGAGATAAGGGCCATCGGCGATGTCAGTTAGCGAGATTGATGCCTAAATTCATTAAATGTTTTTTTTTCTTTTATTTGCTTGAACACTTGTATTTGCACTTATCTAGGTAATTGTTATTATTTAAAATCAACAAAATCTGTGAATAACAATTGTTTAACTAAAGAGTAACAAACTGTAGGAACAATTGAACATGCTCAAATTATAAAATTTTGAATATCATATTTAATTCTTGTCTGGACTCCAAATTAAAGTTATAAACAAGTAGCCGGTAAATTAAAACTGATATAAAATACTAGTTATACAAATATATTATATTATATTATGTAAGTTGGTTCAGCTCGGTTAAAATGATATATCTAAAAAACTATAATTTAGTTGTGGATTTGAGTGTTGACCCCTTAAAAAACTGGCTATTAGACATGTGATACTTTATGGATCTGAGTGTTGGCCCCTTAAAAAGGCGCAAGCGGAAAGGATAGAAGTGACAAAGATGATAATGCTTAGATGGATTTGTGCGAAAACTTTGTTAGATAAAATTCCGATTGTTTTCGGAACTGAACTAGGAGTGACGTCTATCATCAAGAAGTTGAGAGAAGGAAGAGTCCGTTGGTTCGGGCATATCAAAAGGAGGCAACCAACTGCGTCAGTTAGAAGGGTATAATCGATTTTAGTTGAGGGCACTAAGAGGTGTGGCCGACCTTGTTTGAGGTGGGAGGACAAAATTAGAGCAGATTTGCAGAAGTTTTCCCTCTCCAAGAACATGATCTCATATATGTTATTCTGGAGAAGAAGGATTAGTAATCCTAGATAGGAATGTGAAAGTTTAGAACCTTGGGCGTAGGTTAGGACAAGATATGAGTTTGAATTTTCAGTTTATATTTTTCTAACTAAATTAGTACCCAAACCTAGCATCTTTAACTTTTTTTAGTACATCATTAGTAGTGTTTGGTAATCTCATAATTTTTATTTGAATTACCTAGACTATCATATATACTCGTACGTTGTATTTTCTCTTTCCTCGTTTTTACTTGGGTTTTAACACTTTTCATAATTATTTTTATTATTATCATTTTTTAAGTTATTTTTTAGTGTTGTATTTTTCTTTTACTTTTATCTACCAATTTCACTGTCGGAGGTTTATCTCGGGAAGCAACCTCTCTACCCATGCATATTGCCCTCGGGTTGGGGTTCCGGCTCTTCGGGTTGCACATGAAACACCCCTACGGGGGTTTGGGTTGGCTTCGGGTTCAAACCCATTTGGGTTCACCAAACCAAAGGAAGGGAGAGAGATGTCTGCAACATGTGTCCGTTTTTTGTTTTTTTGTTTTTTGTTTTTTGTTTTGGTTTGTTTTGTGAGTGCGTAAGAAAAGAGAATATTTTGGATTGATTTGGGTTGAAGGTTGGGTGCTACTAGTGTTTTAGGTTGAGTTTGAGTTAGAAAGGAAAAGGTAAAAAAACTTATGTGACAGCTGAGGTGGCATTTAGATTGGTTTGGATTTTGTCATACGCTAACCTTATACGAATATTTAACCTAGTAAGTATAAGAAAAGAAATAAGAAAAACATAACATAGATCGCTTATTTGATTAATACAATGGTCATTTTAGGATAAGAGTATTGTTTTCTAGATAAAGATAAATATTATAAAATTTATGATGTAAATAAGATTCATGTAAAAAACATAGTCATAAAACTTTAATATGCAATCACAGGTGATTCAGTATATAATTATATGTAATTTGTAAAAACATCACATATGAATTACGAAGATGTTTCTCTACTCAAAATTTTAAAATACAATCTAAACTTTTTTTATCATGATTTAAAGGCTAAAACTAATCTTTTAAAACTATAAATTAAATATAAACTATATTAAATATTCTTAAAAGTTTTTTATATATATACGCCGTTAAGAATTGCGTATCCTTATATAATAAAAGAAGGAAGAAAAACACGTCGGCAAGATTCTATGACAAAAATAGAAATATTGACATGTTACATGTGTCAAGAACCAACACCAATAATTCTTTGAAATGGTCATGGCGAATTTAAAAGGAGAGGGAATCATATTTGTGGCTGATTAGGGAAAGAAGAATTGGTGAACAATATACATCATATATATATGCAATATTTTTTATATTATATACATACCCTCTATATATATACATATATATATATATATATATGTGTGTGTGTGAGATTAATTTTTTTATTTATTTTTAAATGGCATATTGTTAATGAATAGGTTGGTGGAATCGTGTTTGGTTACGGGTTTATGTAGATTAAACTCTCAAATTAATCTACTTACGAAAGTTTATATAACATAAATTCGCTGTTTTTCATCATAGACGGTTATTAAAATGTAATATACTAGATTAAACGTGTGATAAGAGTTGATTTAAAAAATAATAAATATTAACATTAATAAATACATATTAAATAATTATAAAACCGAATGAAATAAAAACTTAGAAAAAGTTACAATAGAGAACATCAACTCTCAAACCAGTGGTGAAAATGTCGGGGAAGGGAAAGGCAGACATGAGATATAATAAAGTACATACTAGGTTACATACTTTTAATCTGATATATTATTATGTACTTGGTTACATACTTTAATCTAATACTAATTAACATTAACATTTATGTTTTGTTACAAATAAAAAATACAACATTTATCTAAATAAAAAAAAGTTTAAAAAAAAAATCAATCTCTTTCTATTCTCTCATTTTTCTTTCAATGTGTCTTTAATTTTTTCTAAGTTCTAACATGAATACCTCACTGTATTTATCTTTTCATTCCCTTAATATTTCCCATCTTTTAATATAAACTAGGATTTTTATAGCTCGCGCGTTACGCCGGGTTTATATATCTATCTTTTTTATCACAATAAATTATAGGATTAGTTGATCTACATGAGAATATATTAATAAAAAACGTATTTGCTAGTCTGTAAAATATAATTAATAACACATCTTTAAGAATATTTTATTACCCAGAAAGGCAGAAGTTTTATTAACATAAATAATTTCAGTTGTTCTATAATCATATATTTATATCTTCACCTAACGATCAAACTATAATATGATATATACCTACGTAAAATCCATTATAAAAATTAAGTTTAATGGTTAATAAAAATAAGCTTAAACTTTAATGCTTGGACAATTCTAAAATAAAGGTTAATGGTTACACCAAAATAAGAATAAGCTTTAAAGTTAAAATATTATAAATAGTTTAAGAGTTTAATCGAAATAGAGTTAAACTCTTTTTAACCTTAATCAAAACTCTTAAGTAAATAAATATATTAACTATTATTTACATAGAGTTATTATATATATATATATATATATATATATATATATATATATATATATATATATATATATATATATATATATATATGAAATTTACATTAAGCAAAAGAATATAAAAAAAGATGACACACTGGTTTAATAAAAAAAAGTGAGAAAGAGGTTAAAAAAATATAAAGATAAAAATGAAGTTTAAAAAGAGTTACAAATTCAGAATAATGTTTTTAAAAAATTAGTAGTTAAAATAAGTCAAAAGGGTTATAAAATAAAAAAGTAAAATGAATACTAAGCAACAAAATAAAAAATTCAAGATTTTATTCTGCCAAGATTCGAACCTGGGTCTAATGGCTGAAAACCATAAGCATTTACCGGCAGGCCACAACACGCGTTTATTTAAGGTGTGCGTTGTTTGTATATATTGTAAGGTGTTTATTTTTCATGTTAATTGTATATTATATATAATATGTGAAAGAGAGAAGAGATATAAAGAGAAAAAGAGAAATAACGAATTGTAGGAAGCAAGAGGAAGATAGCAGGTTAAGAGGTGTGCCATGATGTTTCTACATAACTTACATACGGTTACTAGAGGATACTTGTCAACTAACGAGTTACCCGTAACAATATGTCTCATTTATTTAGAAAATAAAGCATTAATTATCTTTAACCATCATATAAAATACAAATACACTTTCATTTGTTTTTTTTTCTTCAATTAATTAATGTTCCAAATATTTGGGAACTAGTAGATTACATATGTTTGTTTCGTTTTTTTGTTTATTGATGTTCTAAATATTTTGGAACTAATGAATAACTTCACTTGGTTGAAATGCAATCTACTAGTAACTATCAAGAAAATGGCTTGCAACAATTTCCAACCAATTAAATACCTGTATTTATTGAGATTTGACTAAGTTTTTTCTTTTAATAACATTAAGACAACTTCTCATGATTCACGATAACATTATTATTTGAGAAACTTTTAACATTATTTACTTTTCCAAAATAAATCAAAATGAACATAATTAACAAAGCTAATTTTTTTTCTTTCGGGTAAACCATTACACGTTCGATTTCGATTAAGAATTACCCTTTTTTTGAAGACAATTATATTTACAAGTTTGATAGTACTCGCAATACATCAGATTAGAAAATTGTCAAATTAATTACTACAATAGTTTCTTACAGATATCCTCTTACCGTTTTTACTTGAATTTGTTATTGTAGGTTTCATGCGTAAATGCTTGCGTTCCTAGCTTGTTGAACATAAATATCCATGTCATACATTAAAACCTAGTTTCAAACACTATCTTGCAATTTCATAAATTAACATTTTCAACAAAAACAAATAACTCTAATTAAAATGGATTTAAAGAATATTCTAATAGATCCATGTACATCTAAAACAATCAACAATATTTTTTTTAACAGCAAATTGTTTGCATTAATAAAACTAGCAAGTTGCTAGTAAGAGTTGATTACATAGAGGTTTCTACAAAGGGATTTATACACCAATTAAGCCACAAGAGTTTCCTTTTTAGATTTCCTCTAGTATTTACCCAAAAGAATGTCATGCTTTGCAATCTTTCATCTATAACTTCCATAAGAGCCACCTTTTCTTCAAAGATCTTTTCATTTCTATATGACCATACTAGCCAACAGAAGGTGAAGATCAAAGTAGAAAAAGCCTCTAGCCTAGGGCCTTTGTATCCCAAAACGGTTCCCCACATGATAAGAATTTGAATAGAGTTGGGAGGATCTGCATCAATGTTCCACCATTGTCAAATAAATAGGAGCAATGTTTTTGCTAGGTCGCATTTTAGGAACAGATGTTCCTCCATTTCAAAATTTGCTTCACAAATGTCACAATGTACTTTTCCACTTCCAAACTTCTGCTTAGTAGATTCCATCTTGTAGGTAGCTTGATGTGGTTTAGTCGCCAAACTAAGATGTTCACCTTAGACTATGGGGACTTTAGCCAGATGGTGTTAACAGTTGTAGAGGTCGGTAGGAGGTGCTAATCAATGTATCTTCTAAATGATCTGACCATGTAGATTCCATCAGCTTCAAGATCCCACACCCAAGTAAGATGACCACCAGAAGTGTTGTTTGTAGTGCTTGTAGTGAATTGTTCTTCAGCATTGAGCTTTAATAGGTGAGAGTTCAGTTTTGCAATGGTTCCCTAAGTACCATTCTTGCGTGAGTCTAAAGGGTCAATGGTTAGTTATCTTCTGTGACTATGAAAGATTGATATAAGAATTATATATATAGAAGTTCATTTGAGACCATAATTAGTGCGAGTATCGCGAGAACCAATCTGAGCTGTCTAATCTTCCCTAGTTCAATCTCATTGTCCACCTATGAATTCCTTACATGCACCTGTCACACTCTATCCTTCCACGCTCTCCACCCATGAACTTCTCATATTCAAGGAACGGCTGAGAATGGTTCTCACGGTACTCGCACTTAAAACGGTTCTCAAATGAGATTGATATATATATATATATATATATATATATATATATATATATATATATATATATATATATATATATATATATATATATATATATATATATATATGTGTGTGTGTGTGTGTGTGTGTGTGTGTGTGTATGTATGTGCGGGTTTGGGGTCGGGGAACCGAAGGGTATTCCTATCCCTGTTTCTAAGTTCGGGGAATCCTCGTCTCCGTCCCCATCCCCGGTCAACTGTGCGGGTTTTTTTGCCATCGCTAGTGATAGACAATCGCTAACTCCTAAGAACATTCATGTGTAAATCTCATTCTCAAATATTTTCAAAATGTTATTATTTAATATTATATTTAAATATTTTCATTTCTATATATTTTTTAAAGAAGAAAAAACACTTCACTAGCCACATTAACGCCATCTCATCACCATGTCAGCTTAACCGGAGCCATGTCAGCAGGTAACTTAGTATACCAGGTACAATACATTAAATGATAATATTTGGGAGTTTGATATATTAAATGGTAAGTTTCGAAGTTCTATACACACAATAATAAAAGATTACAAGTTGAATACATATTTGTAAACTAAACCCTAAATTAATTAATTTTCATTTCTCAACTCCTATAATATTGTCCTAAAAAATGAATTTTGCCATAAAAGTGTGAATTTCTTAAACTTATGTTAAAAAAGGAGTGCAATTATCATCGGCAACAGGTTCATTATGTGGGAATGATTTAGAAATGGAGGAACACTTATTCTTATCGTGCATGACAGTGAAGGAAATTTGAAAATGGTTTGAGGATTAGTGTGATATAAATATTGGGCATCATTCATCTTTGAATTTGTTTCTTTTTAAAAAAAAGGAAGTTTTTGAAGACGGCAGCAGGTTACTTATTATTTTTTTTTTGAACGACAACGATGGGAACGAAAGAAGGAGCTTCGGCATTGCCATCACCCCCTCTAACGACCCAAATATAATTATTTATTTATTTAAAACATTCTAGCAAGTCGCTAGAATTCATAGTACATGGCACCAAGAAAAACCTAAAAGTACAAAGGTACATTAAGCAATATAACTCATCCAGGGGAGCAAAAACAGATTGAGACCATGACCATGAAAACACCTGTTGAATAATCAGCACCTCCTTCTCAAATGTTCCTTTGCAACTCCAACTTTGGGTTATTTAACCAATCCGACCATAACAATTTCTTTTTTCCTCTAGAGTTAATCCATAGAAAAGACCAGCTTTGGATGGCTCCGTTAAGAGATATACCATTCGATTCAGAAAAGACCAGCAGGTTACTTATTTTAGTGTATTAGAAAAGCTAGAAACAAATTGGTTTTTAACGGAATGAGGTTGATGGCGCAGGAGGTTATCGTTGAATTTCAAATCATTCTTTTTACTTGAATCAAATTTAGAGCAAAATGTAATCTATTAAATTACTCAATGTGGTATTATATACCATTATCTCAATTTTAAATTTACTATAAGACTCTTACTCTGAGCATCTTTCTCAAAAAAAGGCTATTAATAATAATTGGGAGCTAAGCTCGAGTGATGATAATGACAAAGATTGTTACATAGTTTTCCATTTGTTATAAGGCTACGCGTTATACCTTACCTGCAGGTAGCCACATCAGCGCCACATCATTTCCTTTCTCCTTTACCCAATATCAAGTTATACCTTACCTTAAAACTATCCCTATTTTTTATTAATATATTAAAATAAAAAAATATGTGTTGAAGTGTGATTGGTTGTGAGGGGGTGGGGGGTGTGAAAGAGTCCATCGAGTTCTGCAACCCGATTCACCTACTCACACATGCTTATCCAAAATCAAGTTTTGATGTTCCTGGGGTACTCCAGCCTTCGGGTCATGTATAACGTGTAGTCTAAAATAAAGTTAAAATTTTGCTGTGTAATTTACTTTTAGAAAAGGAAAAAGAAAAAAAAAACAAGATCTCCATGACCAATCGGAGATAAAGGATAAATTGAACATGTCTTTGTCTGATAGTAATGTAGAAAACGACAAACCTCAGGATCACCAATAAAAATAATGCCACGTGTTATATTCAGATCCTCGTGATAATTGAGTGACGCAATTCGACCTCTCAATCACTGTCAATCCATTCATCGCCAGCTGTCTATTTATTCATATGTCCACGTCATCGTCATTTTCTTCTTTTTTTTTTCATTTGTTTTCTTCGTTGCGTTACCGACCACATATTTCACATGTGACATGACTTCCATAGTTTCATCGTTATCTAATAAAATTTTCTAGTATTTTATGAAATGATAAAATGCAAATTTGCTAATTTTTATATTAAAAAGTTATTGACTATCTTTCTTGATTTTACAAATATAGAGATAAGTAAAAATATAAAATTGAATAACGTAGATATGTTCGTAACTTAATATCAAACAAATAAACTATAAGATTTAATAGTAGAATATATAAATTTTCTTATTTAAGTTAGAGATTTATCTTTAATATAATCAAACGTTTCCATCATCAACATAAGATTTAATGAAATTTTAATCAATTTATAAAACAATGTGAAAATATATTTTTTTTAACGGCAAAGTTAGTTGTTAGTAAGTTAGTAACACCAAGTTAGAATTAAACTCTATTGCTAAAGTTTGAACCCTGGACCTCCTAGAAGGTTTTGACTCCCCCTCACTCTTAACCACTAGGCTAAGAGATCATTGGTTCAATGTGAAAATATTAGGTATATATTTTTAGAGATTTGTTATTTTCACAGTAAAAATTAATCTTTCAATATACGTTATAACAATTTTAAAACTGATATATAAGTTAATGAAACATCTATTTGTCGTAAATAAATTAATTTTTGTTATGAAATATCATCTCCTATTTTTTTAATAGCTTTGGTATTTAAGTTACTTATTATAGCTTTCGTATTTGAATTACTAATTTGTTTATTGTAGTTATTATCATAAATTGAAATTGACATGTTCACACACTAGCCAATAATTTTGTCTATTGTTGATGTTGGCATTGCCAATTACTCAAGGGTAGTTAGTCCACTTTCATTCTCTTTAAAAGCCTCTGCCTTTTCTTCACATAAGCACTTTTACCCACATAAGCAAGTAGCAACCAATTTGAAGGAAGCTATGGGGAGCTATTCATATGAACCAAGATCTACCTTCTCTGAAAGCTTTTTTCAAGAAAATCAGTACCCAGACCTCGAATTTTTAGATCAGACAACGTTTGATCAGGAAAAAACAACAGGGTTGTTCAAGAAACAAGATTCATGGCCCAAAACCAACATCCGAAGGAAAAATCAGGTGTTTCTTGAAGGGTATGTTGAGTCATCTGATGAAAATGAACTTTTTAGGGCTAAGAGTTTAACAGATGATGATCTTGATGAACTCAAAGGGTGTTTGGATTTGGGTTTTGGGTTTTGTTACGATGAAATCCCGGAACTCTGTAACACTTTGCCGGCGCTGGAATTGTGTTATTCGATGAGTCAAAAGTTTCTGGATGAACAGCAGAAGTCGCCGGAATCTCCGACGTCGGCGGTTGATGAAACTGTCTCCCCGCCTCCGATTGCTAACTGGAAGATTTCTAGTCCTGGTGAGTTTTTGTAGAAAGTTACAATTTTTAATGTCATTTTAATCGAATTATTCAAATGGGTGTTTGAATTCATGTTGAAATCATGCTTATCAGTTAAATTTAATTAGGGATTTTAGTATTTTGTGTGTGTAACTCTGTTCATTCAAATTGGTGTAGGCGATCATCCTGAAGATGTGAAAGCAAGACTTAGATATTGGGCACAGGCGGTAGCTTGCACAGTTAGATTATGCAACTAACGAATTCGTTTAATCAAACTTCAAAGGAAGGAAATTCAAGATCAATCTGCTGCTAAGAAGCTTTGGAATCTTGATTCTTGGTCTCTGAATCATGATCAAGATTCAAATTGTTGGGAGCAAAAAAACTAAGGAAATGTGTTCAAGATGGTCCTCCAAGTGGTTTAAAATGATGTTGAACACTTGCATGGAGAAGAATGTTTGAAATTATATTGAACTGGGGCTGTGAATTTGAGGGTTAGAAGAAGAAAATGAATAAGAATCTCTTGAATTTTGATGGATGTTAACTAACAGATCCAGATTATACCAAGTTTTGACACAATCACTTGAGGCAAAGTTAATGGTGTATGAGTTATGATCATTACTTAATGCAAATGTTAATAAAAGTATGTTGTTATATAAGTTATAGTGCTATTCTACAATGTTTTCTTTTCGGTTACATGTAATATGTGAATTCTAAGATGGAAACATAATAACATTTTCGAAAACAAATAAGCCGGAGTCGAAGCATAATGAACAAACCGGCATTCGAGTTTACAAGATGATCAATTAAGTAGAGGGGTGGTATGGTCACACATTCTAACCGTCGTGTCTAGCTTTTGTTCTCTATGGCTCGTTCGTCACACAAAACAAAAGAAAACTACCCATTTTCGACTCGATGAGCACCACATTGCTGTAATAATGAGTGACACCTTTCAACACGAGTTAGAACAAACTCAATACAATACAAATATATAAAAAACGACATGGGTTTAGGAACAACAACAAACACTTGTTGTAGTCGGGTATGCCTTTGGAGGAAAGCCTGTTGAAACCCTTACCTCGACTTAAATTCTTAGACCATGCGCATCCATGCGCTGGTCAGGCGACGGGTAGGAGAGGGTAAGCATGGGTACCATCGCCAAGGCATGGGTTCCCCAACCCTTCAATCCATTTCTGGTTCCTAGACCCGTGAGGGTACCATATGACACACACACGCACACACATTTTTTTCTTTTTTCTTTTATTATTTTTATAATAAAATATTAGGAGGGTAGTATGGGTTGGATGTGAGGGTTTGAGGGTTAGAGTGGATTAGAGGTGGAGATGATGTGGATACTGATGTGGCAATGGACTTGAGAGGGTAAATGAGAGTTGGATGCACATGGTCTTACAAATATAATATTTGAATTTATGGCATCAGAGAGGCCTTATGTAGTTATGTATACAAACTTATAGTCATAGATATATAAAATGAATTGGCTATTGGCATTAGTGAATAGTGAATAGTAATGTTCTTGGAGTTGGGCCTAAACTTGGTTTCCAAACCGAAGACTGCCTAAATACAAAAAGGCCAATCAACAAAACAGAAGAAGCCTTTTACGTTTGGAAAAGGGAATAGTAGTTAGGGGCTTAGGGCCTCTTAATGGTCATTAATAAATCTTAACTCTCATTAAACACTAATACATAATTACATATACTTTGCATATTTACATATGGGCGTAAACCTATTAACATGAATAATTGGCTGAGAACAATATGTTGGCCAAGATACAAAATGTGACTCACACTAATATCATTATTAGAAAGGTGATTGATTTTCATATTATCATATATAATTGACATTATTTAAAATGTTTTATATCTTTGAATTCATTTTTATTAAAGTTGATATATGCATATTACTTTCCAAATTTTTTTTAATACAAAAATATATTATGTAGTTATAAGATAGTTATTTGGTTAATCATAAAACTGATTAATCGGTGTTTCGGGTTTAGGTTTAAGTATAAAAAGTAACAAACCGATATTTTGGTTAACCAAATTTCTGATTGACCACTCATGAACATCCCTACTTTATGCTCTCACAAGCATGAGGCACTATACAACCGTGAGTCTTATACTTTACAGGTATGAACCCTTTCTAGCCGTTCCACATGCGTGAAGCTTCTAACTCACAAACATGAACCCGCTTTCTTAGATTTATGGTCGTAAACTGAATACTTGCATTCTTAGCCATATTTTAAGCCATGAACTTATCCTTTCACGGGTATGAAACATATTTTGCTTCATGACCGCGAAAAATTTCTTTTATGTACATGAAGTTTCTTCTTAACCTTGATCACATTTAATAATTAAAAAAACTAAAAGTATTATAATAAAATAACTCTGAGCCTATTTTCTTGTTCTTTATTTCTTTGCTTTTTAGCTAAAAAAACGATAAACTATAACCATTATTATTAAAAAGTTGATAAATCATTCTACTTTTGTCTCATAGTTCTTACTTATTATAAAATGATATGTGAAGTTCACTAATTCTTTTTCTTTATCTTTTTCATTAATTTTAATACTTGTATTAATGTTGTGAGTAGAACGATAAGTATGAGAGAAAACAGAAAAATACATTATCACTCTTATTATTATTTTTTGAACCGTAAAAAAGGAGTACAAAAGGCAAGGAGTTTTGACATCACCACAGCCTTACGACTCGAATATCATTACTAGAAAAAACCTGTAGCAAGGTGCTAGAACCATAGTATAATCACCAATTAAGAAAAACAAAAACTAAAAAAATAACACCAATCTGACCATCTGTACTTAAATCAATAACATTTAAACGTTTCTTAAACCAAAGAACAGAAAGGGCATAATTTGACTGAATTTCAAAAACTCACCATCTACAATGAAGTCACTATCCTCACTATCATTACTAGACTCACTGTCATCCCTACCATCACTACCACTACTATGACCATCATTATCAGCATGAAATAATTTATCAAAGTCAAAGAAATCATCATGAGTAACAGTAGGCTCAAATCCTAAATCTATTTGGCATTCAGGCTCATCAACAACCTTTGCTTTACCCTTACTAAGGCTTCTAATTTGTAACTTGTCAACTGGTTTTTCAAGTGGTTTTTCTACTTGGGTAACTTGGGTGACTTGACTAACAGACTCATCATGCCATTCAAGCTTCAAATTTTTAGTACCCTTTAATTTTTTGTTTATGGACTCATTTAGAACAACTATTTCCTCAATTACCACATTAGGTTTGTGGGGGGATCTCCTATAAGTGTCTAACTTAGTCACAGAATGCTCAATGTAAACATTAATTAGCTTATGTTGGTTAATAAACCTACTCAAGTTGTGCACATCTGTATCACTGCCTAGGGCATGAAGACCAAAGTCCAAATCACTAGTAGGATCAACATAGTGGTAATACATCATCTGACCATCATTTATACCCAGATCATCTACTATTTCGTTCAACTCAATAATGGAAAAAAGATCAATGTCCAAACAATCAATAAAACTTACCCTACGCTTCACATATTTTCTCCGTGGAACTGTCCCGGTGAATGATCCACCATAATGAAGTCGAATAGAGAATAGGTTTGGGTGATCCTCTGAAAAAGCTTTAAAATTTAACGTTAAACTTCATGAGCAAAATACAGAGTGAAAATGATTAGAAATATGAAAAAAAACGTATCATTAGTCAAGATATTTACCGTATAATCTGTTGCAATCGTATTCTTCTTGCTGATCATCACGAATACTCCATGCATGTACCACCATTTTCGCACAGTTAGGTCAAAGCAAACGGAGAAAGAAGATGATGTAAGAAATGGAGGGAAACCAATGGTCGTTCTTAACACAGAGGCCAAAGATGAAAAGGGTTTTTGTCAAATGAAAGAGGAGGGATGGAAAGGATAGATATACCTTGCACATGTTACGCACGTGGGGCAGTTAACGTCTAATTTGGACGGACGTTTGGTCCAGAGACCACCAGTGAAACAAAACCCATATCATGGAGACACTCAGTGTAATTAACAAACATAAAGGACCACAAATATAATAAATGATAAACCATATGAAACATGAATGAAAATTTCTCAATATTTTTTCTTTCTAACACATCTAGTAAAGACAAATGTTTAATTATTAAGTTCGAATAAATTATTCCAATATAAGATGTATCGTAAAAACCCATTAGTTTTAACCGTGACTCCGTGTGTTACACTCCTCGTATCTACCTGCCGGCACCATTTCAACCACCACCAACTCGATAGCAGACATCATCTTTGGTGGTGAACGGAAGCCGGCACCACCTCCGGGCAATGAACTCATCAGTGAATTCTCTCCACCGTTATCCTACTTCCACAAGCCATTCACCAATTAGCCATCTTGCCACGAGATACCCTAAATGGTTCAACCACCGCCCCTACGTACAAACTCCCAAACCCTATCCTCGCCGACCCACAACCATCACGACCTTTTGTTCTCTACGCCGCCGCCGTCATCTCCGCCGCCGTCGCCATCCCGACGGTAACGACTACATCCCTATAAATGATACTGACTCTGCCTCACCTAACATGGATCCTAGACTGCACATGGTTATCGACCTTGAACACTACATACCTGACAGAGCATCTATCTCTTTGAAAAAGTTAATGAGAACTGCCGAAGTGAAGTTTGATCAGTTCGTTGACTCTGGAAAAGACGCCGTGGAGGACCTGCGGACTATGATCGCCGTCGACGGTAATAGGAGAGTCGTTGTATCCTGCCGTAAATCAACGGTTTATTTCATTGGCCAGTTGATTGCTTTGAGTCTGGTTACTGTTATCAGTTTTAGGGTTTTGATGCAACTAGGGTTAGGGTTTCGCAATTTGTTTAGGCGCCGGAATATTGACGGTGCAGGGGTGGTTACTAGGAGGGATAGGAGTCTTGGTGGACGAGAGGTGGTTGTCAGTGTGCAGAAAGAATCAAAGAAAGAATTAAACGACTCTGTGAATCCATTGTCTTCTGTTGAAGATTCTGTTATGAGCTATTCAGACTTAATGATGAAAAATTGGGAGAAATCAAAGAAGAAGCTTCCTGATTGGTGGCCGGAAGCTCGTCCAGCTCCATTAGAGGGAATCGATAAGGAGGAGAATCAGCGCAAGGCTAACTGGTTAATTAGAGGTTGGTTTCTGAAATTTTATTATCATGAGAATTATATTCTATTATGAATTAATGATCTATGCAAGTATGCAAAATTGTTAGCCTTTTGAATATGTATATCCTTCTCATGTCCATCAAAAGCATATTTGTATATCATAGTTTGATGCTGTATGGTTTTGTTACTATTTGACTATGTTTCTCATGATATTATGCTTTCACTTGGTGCTCATTATTTAGGTGTCTTGTTTAACTTGGGTTTGATTCACCCAATAAATCTTGATATAGGTGAATAGATAAAACAATCCTTTCATCCTATTAGTTTATTTTATCTTGTACACTTGAACAAGATTTATCATCACTTGCTTAGATTCTTGAAATCATACAATTTACGTCTTTTTCATTAAAATGGGCGTGATCTCTCATTTCGCTAGTTGATGGTTCATGGTTTAAACCGCAAGCATTGAACTATTTGGTTCACTGACTAAATGAGCTTGCATAGTCGTTTATTTTGATATGCTAATGTGGTTAACAAATGAAAAATGTCATGAAAGGCCAATTATCACTTTGTTGACACTTAGGAAGTTACTTTGTTGTTTCGTTTTTATCTCACAGATGCATGTTTATTTGAGGTCATATCATATCTAGACAAGAATAGATATGATCGCATAATCACTTCTTAGATTCATTGTATAGGCCATGGCAGGAAAATATATAGCCAACCATGCTCACTGCATATCATGCTACATATTTGTATAAAACCTGTAGGCATGAGTTGTTTTGCTGTAATTTATTGTAGAATTGCATTTGTCGTAGGTAACATCACTATTTTGAAGCTTCCATGATTGTTGTTGACTTCATCCAATTACATCTTCCTCAAATTGATTTCCAGCAATCATGGACTACAGAACAAGTGGAAAAGACATACATGAGGATGATATAATCTTAGTAAGTACATTGCTTTAATTTTCATACATACATTAATTATAACAACTTTATCAACAAGGGCTTTTCTTTTGCGTTTTGCGTGAGCAGTTGCGTCGAATATGCAGAATGTCTGGAGTGAGAGTATCTATCGACACCGCTAATTCACGAGATTCAATTTATCGTACATCTGTCGACTTTACTCTAAACACTTGTGGAAGGTATATGGGGTATTGACCATTTGAGCTTATAATAGTTCAACACGCTTGTAATTCCATCTTTATCTATTCATTCATTCTTTTGCAAATATATAAATATGACTAATGTTTGCAGGGTAGCAAGCCACTCTACATTTGTTCAGATTGATGGTGAGGATGCTAGGGAATTCATAGCTGGGCTTGCTGATAACATCGGTCTTGAAAGCTTTCGTGCTGCTAGAATGGTGGCTGCAGCTGTTGCTGCCCGTACACGCTCATGGCTCTTACAGGCCTGGGTGAGTTTTATAATGCTTTTACTTGGGTGTTTTGTCCTTTCTACGATACAAAATAACAACTTCTTTTCATTTCATTATGTAATTATCTTACTTATATGTGCATGGAAAATTTGAATAGGGATGATTGCAGATTCTGTTTCTTTAACTGTTGGAATTATCTTTGTTTAATGACATTGCTCCAGATGCCATCTTATTTTTTAGGCTCTGGAAATGCAAGGCAAGCATATTGAAGCAGTGGATGAATTGTCAAAGTTATGTCTGATTCACAGGATATTTCCACCAGAAGAAGGCTCGGTAAGTTGACTAGTAAGATTTAGGGTTTCATATTTCTCCTCTCACCAATCATGATTCCGACTTTGGTATGGAGAACTTGAATCATGTTTCCCTTGGTTGCTATGTTTGTTGTTTAGTGAAATTCTTTATGTGATTAAATTTGATGGTTGTCAAACAGTGTATAATAGTGTAGTCTGGGTTCAAAATAGAATGGCTTCCTGCAGAGTTGATAGAATATAACAGTTCATATTAGGTTCAGGTTTAAAGGATTTCTGTCAGTACTGTTTAGTTTGATCTGCAAACATTTCTTGTCCATTTTTAACAATAAGTAATGCGCTTAGTATGATTACCCAAGCCATGTTATAAGAACAATAATCTATTCCTTTAGAACAGTATGATCTAGGTCTCTGCAACCTGCAAGTATAAGAGACACACCTTTCAGTGACTTTTGGCCTGTTTTCCCTTTGTAGCTAGTTTTTCTATTTGACTTATTAGGATTAAACCATAGCTGAATCGACCCGTAAGTGGGATCAAAATTGCCACATCTAGTTTCGGTTTTGGATGGATTGCTTTTGTGGGCCACCCTCTGCAGTTGTGGCTTTTGCAGGGAAGGATAACAATGGAAGGTCTCCTGAGAATCTGAGATAAGTAGATAACATACTAATGGGCCTTGAATAATCTTTTTATTTTTAACAATGTGCAGCCCGAAATGGAGATGGTAGCTAATGGGCTCGAGAAACATCTGAAACTGGAACAAAGAGAATATTTGCTGAAGATGCTAATTGGCGTATCAACCGAAGAGAATCGCAGAAGTCTTGTTGAAGCTTTAGGCTTGGTATGTTTAATCATTTCCACTATTTCCCCTTCTAGAATAAGTACATTGTTAGGCTAAACGCATGACTCATAAGAAAACATGTTGAATATTAAAAATACCTGTTGGATGCAACAGATAAGATTAATGAACCAAATTTACCGTGGGCAATAAACAAAATAACAGATAAAAAGGAAAAACATCTGTTAGCCAATAATGTCTTTCCTTGTTTCAGGAAATGTCAGCTGCAAGTGTTGGTGATCAGCAAGAGAATATGCTGAGTTAGAATGATGAACGATAAAGCGGTTTGATTTAATGTCAACTTTGGCAGCATGTCAAGCTCTCGAGATCATCATTCAAATTAGAAGCTATAATTTAGTGCAAGTGATTTATAGTAATTGGTTGAAGAAAACCTTCATATGGTTCTGTAGCATTTGTTTGGTTCATAGTTTATACTTTCCCCAGCATGGTTTAGTTTAGGATATCATAGTTAGCTGCTGCTGTCAAATTCGGTCCGAGTGTTGTTCTCAAGATAATTAAGATATCTTGACCGATAATCTAGTGTTTATACAAAACCTCACCTTTTCTGCATTAATCTTGCATATCTTAGCTAATTATGCTGTCCATCTGAAGTGGTTGTCTGTATTATTATGGTGGATTAGCAAACGAAATACGAATACAGCAGTTATAATTGTTTGTTGATCAGGTGATAACTGATAAGCCTTTGAATTGGTTTGCAAAGGGTTAGACTAGAATTACACCTTGATATTAGTGTATTACGAGTAGAGGTGCACAAAAAATCCGAATATCCGATTTTGTGTAAAAACTATCCGAACCGATTTTTTATAAAACCCGATTTTTTTTCAAACCGGAGCGGATTTAACCGGTTTTAATCCGATCCGAAACCGGTTAAACCGGTTACACTTTTGTCCGAGAAAATCCGGTTTTAATCCGTACGAAACCGATTACACTTTTGTCCGAGAAAATCCGGTTACAATCCGAAAATCCGGTCCCAAAAAAACCGAAAAAATCCGGTCCGGATTTTATCCGATCCGAATCGAATTAATATCCGAAGATGTGCACCTCTAATTACGAGTCCTGCTCGTCTAGCCCAGAAGTAGCCCATGAATGAAACTAAATAGGCAATAACGGTCTTGTACTCTTGGGGGCAATTTAGATTGTTTTTTATTTTGTCTTATGCAAGTATTGTAATGGTGTTCATTCGAAATTAATGAGAAAATTTTACCTAAGTTTGTGTTTTGAATGTTTCACTAATTATAAATTAGCTTTAAGGGTGTTGTAATTATGGGGGTATTAATTTTGTTCGTGGAAGAATCATCTTGCATCTTGAACGGATTGTAACACACTGGTGAGTGATGACCGAAATTGTTTGACTTGCGAGTTGCCTTTATGATGCATTAATAAGTCACAACGTGGTACTAAGATGGAGTATTGGGTAAATAATGCAGGTGAACCCGTTATTATTTAGGGTCAATAATAAAACAGATGTGAAAACATGACTATTTTAACAGAGAAAGTTTCATATAATAGTTATCAAATTTGAAAACTGTTTAATCAAGATAATCTATTTCTTTAGTTTATATTGTGAAATTTTTTATAGGTTATTTTAATAGTATACTTTTTAAAATTGGATACTATTTTTATACAACTTGACCAACTTGACTGGACGAAAGTCAAAATAAATCTTTGATTCGTAGGGAGCTTAGAAACAAATAATACAAGGCTGAAGAGTGAAGAGAAGTAACATGTTGGTCACATGGTTATTTTCTACGTAACGTCTTTCTCATTTTTGTTAGGAAATCACAAATTCAGTCTCTTTGCGACTTTGCGTGCAAGAAATTGCTCTATTTAAGAACTTTATGAATTGAATATACACCACCTTCATATAAGCAATTAAAGGACAAATTAGTAGAGTCAATCTGTCCTCGTTTCTTATCTCTTTTAATGTTTATGAAAATCGTTCCACACTTCCACTAAGATCGCTACCTCTTTAATTCACACTATAAAATATATCATTAACAAGGCCATGAGTATTGAGTAGCATTTCACTCAACACAAATCAATCCAAATGTCACATTAGCTGTTACTTAAGTTGATCTACTTTTTCTTTTTCAACCAAATCAACCCAAAACCCAAGTAGCGTCCAACCTAAATCAACTCAAGCAATCCAAATATTTTTCTTTCTTCTTACTCTCTTCATAAAATTAAAAAAAATGAAAAAGTTGGCAATATGCTTCGATTTGACGGACCCGAGATGGAGGATTTGGGGGAACCCAAAACCCCCAGGGTGTTTCCTTTGAACCCAAATAAACCCGAAGCCAACCCGAATGCCCCTCCCGAACTATTAGACTACGCGTTGTGGTCGACTCGATCCCATCGAGTTCCAGCGAGTTCCAGCGGGAACACCATTACGCGAAATCAAGTTCAGGCAGCGAGTAGGCTAAACGGGTCGTGGTACTCGGCGAGAATTTCAATACCCACCCCCACCGCCCGCTCCCAACGTCTATTTTTTTAATTTTTTACTGTTACTGTAACATCCTCAAAATGGGCCTAGTAGTACCTAGTTGTACTTCTTGCTCAAGTGGTTGTACCTTGATTTTAAATAAGTATTTTAATGGTTGTTTTATGTTTTAGTAAGTTAAAGTGGATATATGAGGTGTCATATGAAAGTTAGCATTAAGAAGTAAAAGTGATAAAGTGTTAAACGGTTTCGCGTAATGGTTCCAAAGATATCCCCGTTAGTTGAAACGGGTTAGCGTGTGACAATTTGTAAGTTGGAAAGGGGAACGAGATACCTCGCGTCTAATTAGTTGACCCTAAGGTCGGTTCCTTAGTCTTTATCCTCTGGAGACACCACAAACACACACAAGGTACACATACATACGTACGTGAGAAGAAACACACACACACCCACACTTGCTTGATCTTGGAAGAAGGATTGAAGGGATAAATCAAGAAGGGAAACATATAGCTTCTAATTCCAGCAAGCATCCAAGTTTAGAATCTGTTCCATATCATCTTCTTGGTAAGTTTTATTAGTCAAAAACCTTGTTCTTGGAGTTTATGATGGTAATGGACTAAATTGAAGGTTTAAATGGTGTTTTCATGTGGGTTTTATGTACAAAACATGTTAGTCAACTTCTATAGATGTTAAATGAAGTGTATAAACAATTGGAATTGAGTTTTAGTCGAATTGGTGTCCAAAAACGTGAAGAACGGCAGCTGTACGCGAACAGGGACGAAGTCTGCTGTGCAGACCCTTCCTACCCCCGTAGGGAAAAGTTACTACCCCCGTAGGAAAAAGTTCCTACCCCCGTAGGGGGGTGTTTTTCAGATTTGCAGAAATTTAGTCCCTACCCCTGTAGGAGAATGTTCCTATGGCCGTAGGAGAGTGTTTTTCAGGATTATTGAAATTAAGCCTTCTGTGGCCGTAGGAAAAGGTTTCTGCGGCCGTAGGAGTGTGTTTTATGTAGTTTACCACCTACGGGTGATGGAACGAAGCCTACGGGCGTGGGTACATAACCTACGACCTTAGGAACCCAAAGAACTACTTCTGCGGGTGTAAGGGATGTTCTCTATGGCCGTAGTAGTGTTGTTTGGTCTTCTGCGGCCGTAGGCCTTATCTTCTGCGGCCGTAGGACCCTGTCCAATGTTGTTAGAATTGTGACGCGTATTTTAACGAAGGCTTTTGAATGTTAAGCGATAACCCAGTGTTGTGTGATATGTTAGGCGTTCTTGAAGAACCGGAAGGCGTTGATCGTTGTGTTAGCTAATCGTGAACTTAAGGTGAGTACCGGTTTCCCATGAGGCTCAGTAAGTGGTGCTAACCATTGTTTGTTTTAAACGTGTATTGGTGATCTTAAATATGTATGCAAAGGTATGTTATGATGTGATATCCCATGTTTATGACGAGTAGAAATGCTGTAAAAGTAAGAGAGTAATTATGATAGAAATCATGTAGTAAATATATGCTATGATAGAGTTGTACCCGCATGTTTGTTTATCAGTATGAAAGATATTAATTGGTGTGTTTATATGCGCGCATTAACGGGATCCTTACTGGATCAGCTATTTGTATTTGTTATTATGTCTGGACACTCGGGACTGTACAAACAGTTACCACCTAGAGTAAGGTCAGTCAGGTAGACGGGTGATAATATCTGGCTGGGTTCCTATGGTCCTTTGGGGCTATACGTTGGGGACTAACGGTACTCAGGAGTATACACCTGGGTAAGGTTCTGCAGACCACCGTTCCTTAATTTAACAGGGATCCTTGCTTAGGCAGGAACCAGTATGATAGACAGAGTGTACCACGTGGACTGTTATTCGCTTTCCCACTGGTGCAATTGGTTGTAGCTGATTTCCCAGCTAGGATAGTTGAGCGGGGCTCGCTACCCAGCAATATACGACTCCTGCTGGTATGATTGGTGCGCCACAATGTGATAGGATAGCCTTGTGTGCTTTCCTGGTTTTCGACTGCATGCTTATTGATACTTATGTGTAATCTGTACTCACTAGCTAGTGTAGCTAATCGGTTCATGATTTTATTTTTTTACAGGTAATGATTAGGCAGCCTGGTGAGACGGGTGCTTGTGGGTAATTGTATTTAAATCTTCTGGAACACTCTGCTGTTATTTATATCTGTGATCCGATGGTCGGTTTATAGTATGGTTCGTTTTGAGACTTGGTTTTAACGTTTATGTTTGCCAAGTCGGATGGTAACACTTTAATAATTTTAATCCGTGTTTGGTTTTTGCTGCACGTCTTTGATAAGTTTACCTAAAAAGCTTAAAATTATTCCTAATTTTAAGCTCGCGAAACCCGGTGTTACAGTTACCCCCTTTTCTTTTCTTTTTTTTATTTACTTTTTTACCTATAAATAACCCATTTCACCATTTAAAAATTACACAACTCATCTATCTCTTCTTCTCTACTCTTTTCTACTCTCAAGTTTTTATATTTTTTTACTCTACAAAGAATATGGATCCAAACGAGGTTCCTACCCCACCATCTACCGGGCGTAACCGTTCACGGGTTACGAGTTCCACCCCGACAAGGCCGGATAATCCGTTTTTCTTAAACGTTCCGCCACCACCCTACCAACCAAACCCTTTTTTCGCCCCACCCCAATTCACGTATATGGGGATGCTTAATCAACAATTCCCACTATCTCATTTCGGATACTCGATGCATCAACAATCGCCACAACAATTACCTCTCGACACTCAAGAGGAGGATGATTTTTTTGACGTAGTGCCGCAAACTCAATTTGAAACCCAACAAGAAACGCATCAACAAATGCAATCGCCGTCAACACAAAAGGAAACTCAACAAGACGCTCAACCGTCACAACGGAAGAAAACCGGAGCGTTTGCCAATCGAGCCAAAGCAATTCCGTGGACTTCCGACAAGGAAAATGCGTTAGTCACGGCGTGGGTCGATGTCTCCGAAGACCCAATTATCAGGAATTCACAAAAACAAAGTATACTTGTTTATCTTTAGTCTTTATATTATTATTATTATTATTATTATTATTATTATTATTATTATTTCGTATATATTATATTATTATTGTTATTATTATTATTATTATATTATTATTATTATTATTATTATTGTTATTATTATTATTAATCCGTATATACTATTATATATACATATATACATATTTATTATTATTATTACTATTATTATTACTCATATATTATTATTGTCGTTTGTAGATAACTTTTGGCAACGCGTCTTGACGTATTTCCAAAAAATACTTGGCAAACCCAATAGCTACCGCAACATACACCAAATTAATGCCAAGTATAAAGACATTAATATGAAGGTGTCAAAATTTGCGGGGATGTACAACAACCTCTACAATAAGAGAGGTAGTGGTACTAGCGACGCCGATATTCTATCTATCACGCTCAACCGTTACTGTGAGGATAATCACGGTGTTGCGTTTGGTCATCAAAGTTGTTGGGAAATTCTTAAGAATTCTCCCAAATGACACCAAGTTCCAAACATTGATGTTATCCCTCCTCCTTCGAAACGAACCAAAACCTCGTCATCCCATACAAACCAAGTTCCAAACACGGCCTCCTCCGACGCACATGTCCATATAGACTTGAACGAGGGCGATGATGAGGATGAGGAAGAACAAGTTAACCCAACCAAACCTCGACGACCCGCGGGTAGGGATCGGGTTAAGCGGGGCGGCGACATCGGGATCAACCGGAACGAGGTCAAAAGAGGAGAGTATCTCGTCGTTGTTGAGCGGAATGTCATCTTTACACTCCCAAGATGCCAATTTCCTCGATATGCAAGCGGAACAAAAGAAACTTAGGGCCTTCGAATTTTTAATGCAACCGACGAGTCATTTATCGGGATATGAAGGAGGAATTACGACGCAAGTACGGGTAGAGGTCTACGGATTAAATATTGTTTTTAATTTTTAAGTTTAAAATTATGTAATTTTTTTAGTAGTTTATGTTTTTAGTAATGTTTAAATTATGTAATTTATAAGTTTAAAATTATGTAATTTTTTTTAAGTTTAAAATTATGTAATTTTAATTTTTAGTAATGTTTGAATTTTAAATTAATTAATTTATGAGTTATATTATTTGTTGAAGAAAAAAGAATAAAAAAAGTGAAAAAAGATTGGGGTAGAAAAAGATAAGGTATAACTTGATATTGGGTAAATAAGAAAGGTAAGAAAGAGTAAATAATATGACGCTGATGTGGCATTAGGTAAGAAAAACCTACAGGTAACCCATAAAGCGTAGCGTTATGCATCCGCCTAATGTGGATGGAACAATAAAAGCAAAATGATACCGAGTGAACGAGTCACCGAGTTGGAGAACCCAAAAAGGAATGCTGAGGTGTCGGCAACGAGGTGTCGGTGTGATGTCATGTGACTCTTGTGTGTGGGTCATCATCTTCTTCAAAGTTACTGAACTGTTTCCTTCATGTTTAATCTTCTTCTAGCACCTTCCATCCATCACTCATATCATAATCACACACCCAACTCAATTCCATTTATTCAATCTCTACCCTCCATTTCATCTTCTTCCTCATTCCTCCACATTGATTCAAGTGCCTCACCTAATACCAATTCCTTGCTTTCTGTCCAAACCAAATTCACAACCAACAACTCAATTGCATCTCCATCAACAAGCGACATTGTATCGCAGTAAGTTACGCATTCGTTTTCCTTCAATTTTAATTCTTCTTTATATTACCCACAATCCCTCTGTTTCTTCCACTGTCTGAATTCCTCTCTTCTTCCTTCTAAAACCGTAACAGAACGAGAATCATTCGCGGGTATTCTGCTATTTTTATCATAACCTTGTAAATTTATACATTATATGTGCGTTTTAGTATCTGGGTGTCTCTTAATTTTGTGAAATTTAACCATTTTCACTAAAAAAACCCCCACAAAAGAAGCTCGATTAGTTACAGGGTATTTTAGTATCTGGGTGTCTCTTAATTCGTTGTGATTTTGTAATTAACCTACTGCAATCCTAATTTCGTAACTGAAATTTCTTTCTTTTGTACCGCAGGATGAAAATGGAAGCAAATAAGATCTGGGTTTTGCTAATTGGTATACTGTTCGTAATCGTTTCGATTGCGAATGCTGATTCATCAGCGCAAGTATTGGTGAAGAAGGTGAAGGGGAAGAAAGTATGCGATAAGGGTTGGGAATGTAAAGGGTGGTCGGAGTATTGCTGTAATCTTACGATTTCCGACTACTTCGATACGTATCAGTTTGAAGAGTTATTTGCAAAGAGGAATACTCCGGTGGCACATGCCGCCGGTTTCTGGGATTACAAGTCTTTTATCACCGCCTCCGCCCTTTATCAGCCACTTGGATTTGGTACCACCGGCAATAAGACTACTCAGATGAAGGAGATTGCTGCTTTTCTTGGTCATGTTGGCAGTCAAACTTCTTGTAAGTTTTCAATATTGTTTAAAAAAAAAGTAAAGTAACACCCAATACCGTCTTTCACGGGTTATGAATCCTAATACCGTTTGCACGGTGTATGGGGGAGGTTGAGATGTAGACACCTATACCTCTACCTATGGTAGAGAGGATGTTTCCAGTTCTACTAAATATAGAAAAGGACCTCCGGCCTTGCAAGGAGTGAGGATCGAACCCTTGACCTTTGTCTTCAGAGGCAAGGGTCCTAACCACTTGATCCAACCTTGTTTGTTAAGTTTTCAATATTGTTTGTTCATGATAAATCTACAACAAAGAAATACATTTTGATTGATAAAAATGATGAAGGTGGTTATGGAGTGGCAACCGGAGGACCAACGGCATGGGGATTATGCTACAACAAAGAAATGAGTCCGAGCCATGAATATTGTGATGATTATTACAAGTACACTTACCCTTGTGCCCCTGGAGCCGGGTACTATGGCCGAGGTGCCTTGCCCATCTATTGGTATGGTTTCTTTCATGTTGGGTCAAACATGACTGATGACTGATCATGTTCTCTCACAAAGTATGAGAGCGGGCCCTACAAAGTGTACTCATTCTTGATTAAAATAAGGGACCACTCTCATATTTGTGAAAGAACCATGACTAGTCTTGGTGTCGGTCGTTCAATTTCATATCAAAGTTATGATCTTTTTGTGTTGTTTCAGGCAATACAACTATGGGAAAATAGGTGAAGCGCTAAAAGTAGACCTGCTGAACCACCCTGAATACATTGAACAGAATGCTACCTTAGCCTTCCAGGCTGCAATCCACACATGGTTAACCCCGCAGAAAAAGGGTCAGCCCTCGGCTCACGAGGCGTTTGTTGGCACCTGGAAACCGACCAAGAACGATACTTTATCCAAGAGATTCCCGGGTTTTGGCACCACCATGAATGTCCTTTATGGCGATCGCGTGTGTGGAAAAGGTGATGTGGATGACATGAACACCATTGTCAGCCACTACTTGTATTATCTTGATCTGATGGGAGTTGGGCGTGAAGAAGGTGGGCCCCATGAGGTGCTGACGTGTTCTGAGCAGAAGCCGTTTAACCCATCGGCTTCTACTGATGCATCATCTCGGTAAGTATGTATTGAACATCATCAAGTTCATGGTTTATAAGTCGAGAAGCTATGATAGCGTGAAGCTCGTTTAAACTTGTGGAATGATTTTCTTATCGATCTTCTGTTTATAGATTCGCAATCTGATTTGTGAAGGAAGCGTGTTCTGTGTTTGTAGTTTGTGAATTTTGATGTTTTATGAACTACAGACGTCGATGTTATATATATGAGCATATATTGTTTGAACCAATCGTCATTAGTTTTCGGTTAACTTCATGACTATATATTGTTTAAACAATCTTGTGTGTAGAATTCTGATCTTGATGATAGTCTTAAGATACCGATATGATTCGATCCTATTTTTTAGAGTTAGTCAAATAAAAGTTTATAAATATGCTAATTCTGTAAACGTAACATATAAACATGAATATGTAACCTCGTAAATTGATATATAAAAGTAGTTTTCACGAGTTTATTATTCTAAATCTAAATTTATCACAATTACTAATATGAAATATTTAAAGAGTTTGTGTTCTTCTATTAATATCATTTTTAAACTTTGATTTTTCCATTAATTTATCATAAGATTTACAAATTGATATAAATTACTATACATATAAAAGAAACTAAGAAATCGTAGTAGTATTTTATGATCTCAATCCGATCTGACGATTCCAATCCTGTGATAACTCAAATGATCCATAGTAAAGTTCCGATTTGACATCCTTGTTTGAACTTGCACACCAAAATATGTGTTGTTGTAAAATAATCCATTTTATGTCTATCAAATAAAGAGCTGCAAATAATATTTGTTATTAAGCTTAATGTCGTAATCTTTAAATTAAAAAAAAAAGTTAAGATTACTGTACTACCGTTTATATAAACTAAATAGAAACAGTTCATCAAATTAAATAGTCAATCGTATAATACACGATCTTAATAATTAAAACTAAACCTTTGATAATATAAAATCTTATATAAGATATTAACTAAAAATCAAATGAAAATAACTTTAATTAAAAATAAAATTTATAAATATTTAATTTATTCATACAGCTAAAATAAAACGATAATATTTATTTACTACCTCTTACTGGTCAAGGAATATTCAAACAGAAATTACTTATTTTCCCAACATTGACATTAGTCCATTACAAAAGGTAGGTTGGACACATTATTTATTTATTTATTTTTCAACAAATGACTTGTTGACTAGTACAAAGGTGTTGAAAGATGTTCCTCATAATTTATGGTTATGAGTTTAAGTTCTAATGTGGAAAAAATATATAGATTTAAAAATAGATTAGTATGTACGTGTATTCGTCTGTTAAAAAATAATAATTATTTATTTAATTTTATTCACATCATCTTAATATTTGACAATCAAAAAGCAAATTATGTGCCTCACGAAGAAAATAAGGTTAAGTGAAGCCGCAAGTCATTATCTCATAAAAAGTTAACAGTATCAATACAAGAAAATCAAGACCTTAAAGAGAAGCAAAAACTGAACAAGCAGAAAACCTCATGCAACATAACCAAATCACCACAAAACCAAATCCCCCTCTCTATCCTTGTTATTCTCAAGACTCCATCAAACAAAAGAAAGTATCTCAAATGCAAGAATCAAACCGATAAAACCACTATATATTTATATATGTATGTATTATGTATGAAGGTGACCAGGGGCAGATAAACACATCCATGCTAGTTTCCGGTGTAACTGCAGAATTTCCAGTTACACTGATGACTAATCACCAAGACTCATTTGTTGCCGCCTACTCCTCCTCCGGTGGAGGTGGTGGTGGTGCCGCTGATGGTGGTGGGGCAGAAGCCTTCAGAAGTGGTTGAAGAGCCTTCACCACAATGCTCATGTTAGGTCTGAACTCGGACTCATATTGCACACATAACGCTGCCACAGCCGCCAACTGCATCATCAAAAACCAAAATCTAAGTTACACTTCCTGTATGTGTGTGTTTGTGTGTGTGTGTGTGTGTGTGAGAGAGAGAGAGAGAGAGAGAGAGAGAGAGAGAGAGAGACCTTTGCAACTGCTTTTGGAGGATAGTCTCCCTTGAGCTTTGGATCTACACATTGTTTAACCTTATCTTCGCTTAGTCTTGGAGTCGCCTATTTTAGCAAAATGTAACATCAAATCACAATTCTCAAGGTTCCATCAATGGAACAGATGCTACTAAACTCACCCAAGTCACAAGACTCTGCTGTCCACGAGGCATTGTATGATCAACAGGCTTCCTGCCAGTTAAAAGCTCGAGAAGAACAACTCCAAAGCTATAAACATCACTCTTCTGTGTTAACTGTCCTGTCATTGCATATCTACACACGCGTTCCATTCAAAAGATTTAAAAAAAATCATACGTAGCCATAATAAATCATATACTGGGTATGTTCGGTATAGAGCTTTTTGAAGCTTATTGGAGCTGTTAGTTTTTTATTTTGAAAGAAAAAGCTACAAGTAATGTTCGGATGAAAAAGCTGGAAGCTTTTTTAAACAAAAAAGCTTTAAAACAAAAAGTTTCTGGAAGTAGCTTTTAAAACTAGCTGAAAGCTTTTTATATACCAAATTACCTAAATACCCTCTTTAATTATTTTATAATTCCTCCTATGTTTATAATTTTTCCTTTTTTGTCATTTTACACTATTAAGCTCTAGCTACCAGCTAATTTGCCGAACACATATATAAATAAAATAAACAGCTTTCAGCTCCAGCTACCAACTTCCAACTATCAGCTAACAGCTAACAGCTAACAGCTACAAGCTACTTCCGCCAAACATACCCACTATCCTCCGCGATTCAATATAAGACGAACAACCCGCTACACTAAAAATAACAAAGAGAAGACGGTTTAGAGGTGTTACTCTGGTGCATGATAACCAAATGTGCCAAGGACACGAGTTGAATGCAAACGAGCGGCCATGTCTGGTGATTGATTTGAAAGATTGAAGTCGGCAATCTTGGCTTTTAAATCTTCAAATAAGAGCACGTTGCTAGATCTTATATCTCTGTGTATTATTGAGGGTTGAGCCTTCTCATGCAAGTACTCCAGTCCCCTTGCTGCATCAACAGCAATCCTTACCCGTTGCATCCAATCAAGTACGGGCCCCGGTTGTGCTCCTTGCACACCTTTCCTGCCTGTATGTGCACATATAGTTTTCAAAACTTCTTTTATAACTTGTTGACTTATAAATATATAAATTTAAGTTGTTACATACCATGCAAAATGTCATGTAGAGATCCCATGGTTGCAAATTCATAAGCCAAAACCCGAACATCTCCTTCAACACAGTAACCGAGCAACTCAATAAGATTTTCATGCTTCAGAGTCGAGAACATGGAGACCTTGGTTGAAAGATTACTAAAGCTGGTTAGATTATTATGCAATTTGCCATCTTTTAATCTACTTTTTAGCTGTTGGCATACCTGAGTCAAGAACTCATTATTCGATTCACCCTCTGTAGAAACATCAAGCTTCTTGACAGCCACAGTTTTTCCATTATTTAAGGTTGCAAAATAGACTCTTCCATATGACCCTTCACCAATTAGCGCCTTTGATCCAAAATCTTCAGTTTTTTCTTTTAGTTCTTCCAATGGAAGTTCAGGCACTTCCACTGGTGGTACTGCCTTCTGCACTTCAGGTTTGACAGGAGGTCCTTTTGGACCTTTTTGCTGCCCTATATTACATGAATATATAGGAAGTGTCAGAAAGTTATGTTAATAGCCACAAAATGAGGCTTGACAAAGTTTGTCGGTTCTACAAATGTCAGTCACATCTCTAAACAATGGTGGCGATTTTAGCTAACATAGCAAAATGATCAGACAGGGAAAAAGTCTCCCAAAGACGCATTAATCCTCTTAAACTTTTTTATTATACAATAATGCATACAGAGGTAATCAATCTATTCAATAGTTTTAATTCAGGTCACCCAACTAATGAAACTGTTTTAAAGGCCACAAAAAGACCCCAGTTTTATGGCGTTCTCAAGGGAATATCCCTTTTATCTAGTTACATATATCGTTGCCAAAGTTATGAAGAAATGTAGTTACAAGGGCGTACCATCCGTGTAATCTGGGAGATTCTTTACAGGTTCATTGTCATTTGACGGGTAAGACTCTTTGACTTCACAAGTACAGCACAACCACCTCCGCATCTTGTTATTTTGTTCTCAACAAAAAAATGTATCCAATTTCTTGCTTCCCCACACGTATGAAGTAAGAAGTAAGCGCATGTGCCTGCTGAACCACACAAAAATCTTTTTAAAGTGATTATGTGGTATGGAATAATCAGAATCAGCTAATCAGCTAAAACAAAAACAAGCTGCAGGAGATATTGTTTGAATCTGCTTCTATTTTTTAAAGTGGTGATTATCTAGATCATAAGCTGTCAGGATGACCTCCAAATAATCAGAAAAATAAAATTAGATTCACTATATCCAAACAAGATAAACTAGTTATTCGCTACTTGAGAACCACAATAACCAAGTAATCACTTTTCATACGCAATGACAAACACCACTAAACTGAGCTGAGAAAGTTTGTCATCTATCCTACAAGAAAACAAAATTGGGTTTTGTCTTTTAAGTTTCTTATACAATGTATACTGGCACTTCTGAATCAGATTAGAAGCAACCAAACATTCTAACAAGAATACATAAACGGAAGATAAATAAAAGATTCAATCTTTATCATACATGGATCCTGTGGGAAATGAGTAATAACATAATAAAAAATACAAAAATTAACTGCTATTGCAAGTGTATAAAAAAAGGAGACCGAATAAAGGGAAACAATGTGCATCGACTACTGACATCAAGCTTTTGCAACGTGTTATCCCATTTTGGCTAATATTAACTTTCAATATAACATATAGAACAGGACTAAAACACAAAACTTTCTTACTTTGGCCTAGCTAAAGATTGTCCTATTGGTGATAAGTCTCATGTTTCTACAATCTACACACATTATAGCAACTTATAACTTTATCCTCATATCACAGCTTAATACTAAGGGTGTGTGATGTTGTGTTTTAACAGAGATTACAAGATGTTGAAGATTCGAGTATTTAGACAATTCTGATCATTTATAGTTAAAATGCCAAAAATAATATTTCTATGGAGAAACTGGAATTGTGACTAAATGCATCTAAATTTAGCTTTTGAACATATAAAATTCTATTCAAAGTGCTGCTGCAGACTCAATGGAGCTGCTGCAGATTGCAGCTAGAGTTTTAAGTAAAGATGCATAAAGCTGTTCAAATTGTCTTTTTCTTTAATACATTTTGAGCTCATCCTATATCTTTCACTGGCAGTTTTGCACCATATGTCATAGTGTAATTGGAAAATGAAGATGCGCTTAAAATGTCACCTATATAATGATTTCTTTAGTACATATATCCTCTAAATTAGTTTGACTCGATGGTTTTCAAAATAGATTCAATAGCTATACGAATCTTTAGATGGCGGATAGATCTCGACCTTAAGATGATTTAAGAGCTAAAATTGCTTGAATATTATTTAATCACTCGACGCATATATTCAAAGATTCACAAATGACAAGACAATCAATCACAATAACACCACAACCCAAATGGGAGATCAATCAGAAGATTCAATCTTTAACGTGAACAATCGAAGATCCGGTCATATAAAAGGGATTCTTTCGATCAAGACGAATCAATAAAGCATCCATAGAAAATTCGAACGATCAGAAACTGGAAGACGAGTAATGAACCAAGACTGTTAGATTACCTGTCGTTTGTCGAACTGTGGTGATCGAGTTACTTTGAGCTAATAATGCTTTCCAGGTGGTTGAATATTGAAGAACACAGGTAAGCAAGCGACAATAAGGAAAGCGAGCTCGAAAGTTCGCTACCTGCTGCCGTAGTTGGTTCGATTCTTGAGCTTTCTCTCTCTAATAAAAGAGATGAAAAAGGGGCGGTGAAGATGATTTGGGTTTCGAGCATTTCTTTGTCGTTAAACAACGTTTTCTTCATTCGTTATTCACCTTTTCACACTTTTCACACACCAAAAAAGAAAAGAGGAAAAAAAATCTTAGAAGAGCAACCAAAACTGTACCAAAAGGCTTATAGCCTAACAGTATTTGGTGTTTAGGTGTTTCATAAGGTTGTGTGTTCAAGTCATGTTGAGAATAAAATGATGTATATTTAGTATTAGGTTAGAGAGTGTGTGTTTAGCTGTTAAAAAAAAAACAACCAAAATGGTATGTTAACGTTACTAACCAAAACAGCATACTAATTTGTGTATTTTACTGGTTCTAATTTTCAATTACCAAAAATGGAGTCGAATGCATCTACAATTTCATTATATTTATGATTATGCATTTAAATTATAATCGTGTGTCGCATTTGATGTATTTTTATATTTTCATGCATATTTATTTTATCGTTTTTTAAGTCAAACACTCTAAAAAATTTAGGAACAACTTTTGTTAAGATGCATAATCATGAACCTAACGAATTCGTAGATGCATATGACTCGATTTCTTAGTTATATATATATATATATATATATATATATATATATATATATATATATATATATATATATATATATATATATATATATATGTATACAAACACAAGCATATAGACACTAACACGCGCATACAAACATACATACATATACACACACGTGTGTACATACATACATATACACAATACACACACGCGCGCGCACACACACACATATGTTGTTTCATGCCACCTAGGGTGGGGTCTTTAACAGTATTGATCGTAGGAAAGGATAGAAAAAAAGGGGCGATTTTTGTGGCTTCAAGTTTAGTTTTTGATTCATGTAAAATACCTAAACCGTCTCCCTTTTTATCGAAAAAATAATTTTAACTAAACGCCATACCTTTATAGCAAGTTGCTCTCTAATAAGTTCTTAGGGGATCTATACTGGTGCTATTATGACTTCGGTAATTAAATCTAGTGGCACACTCAAGAAACTTTAATTGATGATATTTGCTATAAGGGTTGATTCGATCGAGTGATGCCACTAACTACTAAAATTGTATTACGAGACTTTTATCTATCGAATAATATGTTATTAATTTGTTGATAGATGGTTTTCAAGCAAACCTTTTAGGTTGTACCAACAGGAGGACATTCTTAAGCAACACAAGTCTCTTGCACAAAGCTTGGAACTTGCTTTTTTTCTTGCACAAAAGTAATGAATACTTTTTAAGGGAGATCCGGTAAAGACAATGACATTAATTAGATTACTTGAAAAAATTCCCCTTTTTGGGGACCGACGAAAGATTGTACCGATAGCCTAGGGGTGTCGAAAATAACCGTAACCCGAATAAACCGATCCGTTATTTTGGGTTTCGGTTAATTTGGGTCGGTTAGATCGGGTTTCGGGTAGTATTATTTCAGGTTTCGGTTTACCCGTTATAAATTCGGTTCAGGTAACGGGTTATTTATATAGAGTTCGGGTATACCCGAAATACCCGATTAAATTTTGTTTTTTTTGAAGATGTAGCTTTGATTCAAGATGACCAAATTGATGTTTTATTTTATTAAAAAAATTATTTTTCTTAATGTTCTTTTAAACTGATTACATTTTATTTTCAACCCAAAATATGTATGCGTAATTGTGTATATTTTGTAAGATGATTCAAAGTATAATTTGAATCCAAGATTGGGATACAATACATGAAATTGATGAAGGTATTAGTTTCTCATACATCATTTAATGTATGTTATGCTACAAATTACTTTTAAGTATTTTTCTCTTTTTTATGTTACAAATTACTTGTAAGGTATATCTAACTAAAGTTCGGATATAATAAGTACATGAAGGTAGTAACGTGAATGTGTAAGAAGAATAAATATATTTTATAAAGTTTAACACGATTCAAAGTACTATAACGTGTTGAAGTTAATGCATTAATAGTTTTTGTAAACTAGATGAAACTTGCTTATTTCAATGAATGTTTGACCAAAAAATGTAATAAAAAATGTTATACAAATATACCATTTGGATACTTGGCCAAAAAAAAATGTAACAAAAAAGTCCCTAAATCGGGTGTACCCGAAATTAACCGACCCGAATCGTACCCGAATTCTAACCGAACCCGATAACCGTAATGTTTAACGGTTCGGTTATCGGTTAAATTATCTATACCAAAATACCCAAACTACCTGACCCGAATTACTCGAAACCCGACGGGTATACCCGAAAAACACCACTACGATAGCCTATAAGTCTCTAGTTAATATTCATGAAGGTGGATTTTTTGATATAACCATGAGTTTTTTTTGTGTGTGTGTGTGTGTACAAAGCAATAAAGTCAACTCCTGGTACTTGGAAAAATTGGTTACTTTAAAGGAGCTTTTTAGAAGATATATTTTAATCTTCTCTTGATCATTACTTAGCAAGAAAAGGTGTAACTGGCTAAAAACAAACTTTTGGATGAATGTTTGGATAGGAAGAGTCCTCTTGAAAATAGTTTCCCATATGTTGTAATCAAATGAAATTTGCTTTGTCGTGAATTGTTGGTTTTCTCCCACTATAGTTCTCTATATTATCTTTCACGGATCGAAATTGATCTGGTAAATGATAATTGGCCCTGAACAATGCTTGTCCTCACTTAGGTTTGAGGTTAAAGAATGTTAACAATTTATCAAGATTTTGTTACACATTTAGCTATAACCTATGTCTGATTAAGCTCCATACTTTACATTTATATGTATATCATAATTAAAGTTTTAATAATCTTTCTAGCTAGGAGAGATTAATCGTAAATTAGTAATTTTATCCTTTTTATACATATTAATTTGTTTTTGTTACGGCCTAAAATCATTTGAGAAAAAAGAAAAAAGAGAGAACAAGAAGATTAAATCAAATATTAATAATATATTAATATATAAATACCATTATCGGCCTATTAATACATTAATAAATACAAGATGAGAAAGAAAAACAATCAATGCGACAACATTCTTGTCACCATTTCCGTTACCAACAAGCAATACTTGTTCTTCTTCCTTTTCATATGTAACTCATCAAGCTCTTCTTTATTGACATGGGATGACTCGTAATGATAAGATAGAAAATGGTCCTAATAAATAAGTTTTGTGCTCTTAAGTGCAATATCGAAGACCTTGTTAGAAAGGATGGTTGTCGATGAACTAGTTAAATTCGAACATTTTCTTGTGGTGACCTCTTTATTATGTTGATACTTGAAATAAAACCTGGGGAAGAAATATGAATTTTTCATCAATATAATGTAAAGTTGGACTAAGCATGTATATGAAATTGTAGTAAATGTTTAAGAATAAGTGTGATACTTACATAATCGTAACTTGTAAGTTATAAATTTATGGGAGCCTAATAATGAACAGGGGGTGGAGGGGAAGCATAAATGTACACAGGTTGTGGTGGAGATTTCACTGGTGGTGGAGGTGAAGTGTAGTGATAGGGTGGTGGTGGGGACTTAACTGGCGGGGGAGGTGAGGTGTAGTGGTATGGAGGTGGTGGAGATTTCACTGGTGGTGGAGGTGAAGTGTAGTGGTATGGTGGAGGAGGAGATTTAGCAGGTGGTGGAGGTGACGTATAGTGGTATGGTGGTGGAGGTGACGTATAGTGGTATGGTGGTGGTGGAGATTTCACAGGTGGTGGAGGTGAAGTGTAATGATACGGTGGTGGTGGGGACTTAACTGGCGGGGGAGGTGAGGTGTAGTGGTAAGGAGGTGGTGGAGATTTCACGGGTGGAGGAGGAGATGTGTAATGGTATGGGGGTGGGGGAGATTTAACGGGAGGTGGAGGTGATATGTAACGATATGGTGGTGGTGGAGATTTTGTTGGTGGGGGAGGTGAAGTATAGTGGTATGGTGGAGGTGGTGACTTTACTGGTGGAGGTGGTGATGTGTAATGATAAGGTGGGGGTGGAGATTTAATAGGAGGTGGTGGTGATGTGTAGTGGTATGGGGGTGGTGGTGATTTCACAGGTGGAGGAGGAGATTTGTAATAATAAGGTGGAGGTGGAGACTTCACCGGTGGAGGAGGTGAAGTGTAGTGGTATGGTGAGGGTGGGGACTTCACTGGTGGTGGAGGCGAGGTGTAGTGGTATGGTGGGGGTGGGGACTTCACAGGTGATGGAGGTGAGGTATAGTAGTATGGTGGAGGAGGAGATTTCACAGGTGGTGGAGGTGACACATAGTGGTAGGGTGGTGGTGGATATTTCACAGGTGGTGGAGGTGATGTGTAATGATAGGGTGGTGGTGGGGACTTAACGGGTGGGGGAGGTGAGGTGTAGTGGTATGGAGGTGGTGGAGACTTTATAGGTGGTGGAGGGGATGTGTAATAGTATGGTGGGGGAGGAGATTTAGTTGGTGGAGGTGGAGATTTGTAATAGTACGGGGGAGGTGGAGATTTCACAGGCGGTGGGGGTGAGGTGTAGTGGTATGGTGGAGGAGGTGACTTCTTAGGTGGAGGAGGTGAAGTGTAGTGGTATAGAGGTGGTGAGGATTTAACAGGTGGTGGTGGTGAGGTGTAGTGGTAAGGTGGTGACTTCACAGGAGGTAGAGGGGAGTTATAGTGGTACGGGGGTGGAGGTGGAGACTTATACAAGTAAGTCGGCGTCGGAGGTGGAGGAGATTTGTAGTAATAGGGAGCAGGAGTGGGCTTTGGCTTTGGCTTTTCACAAATCTTGAAAGGAGTCTTGGGAGCATATGCAAATGGTTTGGCAGAAAGTACAATCAAATGTGCATTTTTTGATTTGACCTTAAGCTTAGCACCCTTCAAACCATCATGAAGATTTGTTGGCATGTTACATTTGGTACCATTTGGTGCCATATGAAGCTTAGCAACACAAGCTTTAGCTCCTCCATATTTAGAATAATCCAAATCCTCAATCGTAATTGAAAACTTGCCATTGATCTTAGTTTTTCCATATGAAACAATTTCCTTTTCACCATGAGCTTTGCATGTGACCTCCACTACAACACCTTTAGATATCACACAAATGTAGAATAAGTCAACATAAGGTGGTTTCTTTTGGCCAATAGCTCTCATCAATTATGAAACACACACACACAGTATATCTGAATATTATATGTTTTATATAAAGTTAAAAAAAATGTGAAAGTAGATGGTTGTCATTAATGTACATACTTTGTTGAAAAACTAAGAATCAATATGCAAACATGTAAAATCAAAATATTGCAGTTGCAATAGAGTTCGAGATAATGTATACTTTTTTTGTTGTCTCTATCTTCTAATATATATTAGATACTAACTTTAAGCAATTTACAATTTAATTAGAAAATCTTGACTTTTCTTTTAAATAAAATTAAATCCTATCTATTTATTTTACCAAAATTGAAAGTCTAATTATGACTTTTAATAATTAAATTTGAAAACTCAATTTTGAAAAATTTAATTCTAATAGAAGATAAGATTATTAGTAAAAGTTATTATTTAAATTTATAATTAATGTTAATATATTTGTGTAGATAATATATTTATGTTATTAAAAATTATTATATTTGTGTATCATATAATAAGATTAAAAACACATATATACTAATTTATAATAATATCATTTAGAGTAATTTTCCAACTTAGTTTTGATTTTAAATTCAAGTTCTTTATCATTATTTAGGGTTATTATACGATACAAATATTATCATAATTAAACTTTATATTGTTTTTTGAAGTTGTCATCAATTACTTTTATATGTCAACCAATTTTAATATAAAAAAATTTTAGTTTTTGAAAAAGTTATATTATGTTTTTTTTTCATTAGTGCAACATAATTATATACTTAAATAAATAAATAAATATAAAATAATAGTTTTTATTATCTGTATATTTACACGGATATTTAAACTAGTTTATAATATATTATCAACAAAAAGCACTATAATCAGGTTTTATAGTATGAAAATAGATTTTCATCCATTGCAAAACTTATACCACGGCTAGTCTTATGGGGTTCCGGATGCGCAAAACTCAATTTGTATTGGGTCAATTGCTTATATATTCATTATTCAACAAACAATTTTTTATGTATTTGACTTTTAGTTAACACAATGTTCAATAACTTTGCTATAATTTTTATTTTATATAATTAAAAATTATAAAAGTTAATTATAATATTTTTAAATTAGAAATTTTAATGTATATAATGGTATTAAGACAAAATTAATTGTAAATTAATGCAATTAACCCTTCTTTATTAGTGGTCTAAAATTTTATCCATAGATAATCTACATATATGTACTCATTTAGCGAGATCTCTTTTTATGGTGAACTTATTCCGTCGGAAACACCGTTTTCCGACAGATTTGGTCGTGGGAAAATGACCTGTTTGTATAGTGTTTATGGGCAAAATCATTGGTTTGATAAGTTCAGTGCTCAAACATTTTTTAAATAGAAGCAAAAATAAAATTGTGTTAGGAGTATAATACGAGGTGAAAAAAAATTAGAAATTTATTTTAGATATATATATCCATATTTTATAATTTAAGGGTTATTTCACTAAATTGCAGAATATCTATGAAATCTTGAGGCCAGCACTAAATTATACCAAGAAGTTCTTCATATATAAATAATTGTTAAAACAGTTGTGTGTCAAAGAATGTTTGCTACTTGTTAATTTTTCGAATTATGCTTCCATGCCGTTTGTCAACGGGTTTATCTCTCTCTTATGGACTTGTAAAACTAGAAGGATAGATCGAACACATGGGTCAACCAATAATGAACATGTTATTATATTCTAATAAGAAGTTTTATATCATGTTATTAGTTAAACCCTCAAAAAAAAAAATTCATATATAATTAATCAGTATATTAAGGTTAAGTATTAAAATCAAGAGAGAAAATGATGTGAGGGAATTAATGGATTTTCATGTATCATGGTTTAATGGGTAGAAGGAAAAAGTTAAAGGACTTGATAGGAAAAAATTATAAAATTAATATTTTAAGTAAGCGAAGGTTTATACCTTTGAGATGGTGCTTTGCATGAGATTTGATTGGGTGTTTCCAATCATAGCAGCTGTAGCAGTATACTTTTCCAACGACCTTTATGACCACTTCGTGGTGGTAGGGATGGGGGTTATATGGGGTTGGTGGTGGTGAAGTGTAGGCGTAGTGGGGAGGTGATTTAGTTGGTGGTGGCGGGGATGTGTAGTAGTATGGTGGTGGTAGAGGCTTAACGAGTGGTGGTGGTGGTGGGGATTTGTAATAATATCGTGGCGGTGGTGAATGTACAGGTGGAGAAGGAGATTTGTAGTAGTATGTTGGTGGTGGCGACTTCACGGGTGGAGGAGGGGACTTATAGTAGTATGGCGGGGGTGGTGATTTAACAGGTGGTGGTGGAGATGTGTAGTGATATGGTGGTGGTGGTGACATCACGGGTGGAGGAGGGGACTTGTAGTAGTATGGTGGTGGTGGTGATTTAACAGGTGGTGGTGGGGATTTGTAATAGTACGGTGGTGGTGGTGACTTAACGAGTGGTGGTGGTGGGGATTTGTAGTAGTATGGTGGCGGTGGTGAATGTACTGGTGGAGGAGGAGACTTGTAGTAGTATGGTGGTGATGGTGACTTCACGGGAGGTGGAGGGGACTTGTAATAGTATGTTGGTGGTGGTGGAGACTTGTAGTAGTATGGTGGAGGTGGTGAATGTACCGGTGGTGGTGGAGACTTGTACTTATAAGGTGGTGGTGGAGAATGCACAGGTGGTGGCGGAGATTTAAACAAATAAGTTGGTGGTGGTGGTGAATGCACCGGTGGTGGTGGAGACTTGTATTCATAAGGCGGTGGTGGTGAATGCACCGGTGGTGGTGGAGACTTGTACTCATAAGGCGGTGGTGGTGAATGAACTGGTGGTGGTGGAGACTTGTACTCATAAGGCGGTGGTGGTGAATGCACCGGTGGTGGTGGAGATTTGTACTCATAAGGCGGTGGTGGTGAATGCACCGGTGGTGGTGGAGACTTGTACTCATAAGGCGGTGGTGGTGAATGAACTGGTGGCGGTGGTGGAGACTTGTACTCATAAGGAGGAGGTGGTGAAGAGTAGATGTAAGGTGGAATAGCGGATACAACCATAAGATTAGCAACACTAAATACTGAAAAAGCGAAGACCATAGACCACAGACGTGCCCTAATAGGGCCGCCGCCACCAGCGGGAGATCTCATGATTCACCGGCAATGGGGATGGAGGAGGAGTGATAGTGAGAGGTGTTCCTTTGAAGAGTAAACTAGCTAAGTATTTATAGGGAAAAAACTTCCATCAAAGACTATAGCATATGTTGTTCAGGTAATAAAAAACTTCCCTATGGTTGCTGTACACCTGGGAAAAATAGTCAAATACTAATTTTAAAGGCCTCGTTTGGGCCACTTCTGTAAATAATGGTACCAAGTCAACGTCGGAGAATCGATCATACTCACTCTCGTTATCATCTCTAACTTTTGCATGACCAGGCAATCTATATATATATATATATATATATATATATATATATATATATATATATATATATATATATATATATTGTAAGAAGCAACTAATTTTGTAGTAAAAGATTTCCAATTGGTGTCTATACAGTTGGTAGTAATCAATTGTTCAATTAACGACACGTTTAGGCCACTTTGAAGAACATGTATACAGTATACATATTACAATTGTTTAACGGCACCAATTTAAGATAAAAAAAATTTTCTTAACATCATGAGTAAATATATATGATCTATCTGATGATCGAGTTAAAACAAGATTTTGTTTTGCCCGCGGATTGCGTCGGATAAAAACAAATTAATACATTATCTTATTATGTGCAGCTAACGTATTTTCTTAAATAATCACTTAATAGTAACAAACTTTTAGTGATGAAATTTTAGTGTTGTTGTATGAAAATCATTAAAATCTTTTTCTTAAAGACTAAAACAACTTATGTTTTAATATTTTAGATTAATTACTTTAGCTACTGAATTAGTGACCCCGATACTGTTTTTAAAAATATTCCACATAAAAGTAAAGATGATTCATTTTTATTTTTATTAAATAAAATGAATAAAATAATAAATTTAATAGAAAATAACATTAAATCATTTTATTATATATTTTTCATAATATATAAATCTTTTTCTATAATAAAAAACAAAATATATCCTTTTGTTTTACTTTGCACGCTCACATTATCACCTAATATCTTAATTACCACTACATTCACCATTCTATTTAGTCGGCTTTCCTAGTAAACAAATTTAACTTTCATAAGATGCTCACCCCAAAGTTGATCTCAGTATCATTGTTTTTCCTGCCACTACTATTACAACCAACACAATTGATTCAGACACTCATTCATGACTCTCTCTCTCTCTCTCTCTCTATATATATATATATATATATATATATATATCATCTTTTAATTAAAATAAAAATAAAAATTATCTTTTATTGTAATTATGATAAACAAAAATGAAAAGAAAGAAAAAGAGAAAAAAGAGAAATGCAATGCAATATATATTAATTTAAAAATGTGTTAGCTAGGGGCACATACAAAATCTCATGATAATTTAACATCTCATGGTTTTTTGATCAATTTACTAAAATACCCTTCAAGATATCATGATAAATTGCTACTTTAGTTAACTAATTGATATATAGTATAATGGATGTTAGTTAAACGGTGTAGTAGTTAACGGATTAATTACATTTCAAATATGGTGATAAACCGTTTTAACCGTAAATCGAACCGTTCCGTTTTCATAGAAGCAAAAACTGTTTTCAAATTTGGTTTTCGGTTCGTTTTAAAAACTGAAACCGATTACCATAATCAGTTTTCGCTTCGGTTACGGTTTTTGGAATATCCAAACCGAATAAACCGCATTAGTTATTTTAGTTTTTTTTTAATTATATATCATATATATAATATTAATTATATAATTTATAAATATTTTTCATTTTTTGATAAATATTATACATTAGGTCATTTTCTCGGTTTCTAATTTCCTTTTCCCTCGGTCCCTCTCGCCTCTTGTTCTCTCAATGTCTCGTTTCCTCGTGGTGCCCTAATTAGTAATGGCCTTAACTTGTAAACCACGTTTCGTGCGATACTCTATTCTAGTGTTCCACAAAGGCACAAAGGTGTGCTTAATTCCATGAAGCAACGATTCTACAAAGGTATGATTTCACGACACACGACGACGACTGTGCGAGAATGGGCTGCTCAAAGAAACAAAATGGGCTGGCGAATTTGGTTTAAACGGTTATAACTGAAAAACGAACCGAATTGGAATTCAGTTTTCAGTTCTGTTACGGTTTTATCCATAAAAATATATAAACAAAATAAACCGAAAGAACTGAAACGAACCGATAAACACCCTTAAACATTGCACCACACTGTGGTGGTCAAGCATGTTGTTTTGATTGCGTGGAAGTGTGAGTCCTTGATAATTCTCATCATCATGGGAATGCAAAGGGATGACAAAAAAAACCAAAAACTGACAGAAAAAACCGAAAACTGACATAAATGGGGAGGGGGAAAACCTGATTATTTAAACGAGGATGGACGATGGGGAAACTTTGATGATCCCGGCCCCAATTTGAAGGGTTTTGTAGGGTATAAAAACATATAATAACATGCACAGCGGAATAAAACCCCCTCCAGTGATCTCATCTAACTCGTACAGAAACTAAAAGAGGAAGAGGGTTAGAAAGTTATACCTTTGATGTCAAAACAAAAACTTTCTTCAAGCCTCTAGACAGCTGCAGGTTATCCACCGCTACTGCACCACCTCGAACTCGCTGCTAGACCGCCTAAGGATTAAACCTTGGATCAAAAACGACGACCCTTATGTGTGTGTGTATGCGTCGCCTCCAATCACCACCCACGGTGGTTCGGTGTTGCTTGCGTTGCTGCCGACGGTCGACCGCAAGAGGAGGGAAGGGCGGCTACGGCCGCCGAGTGGAGAGAGAGAGATGAGAGCTTTAGGGTTATCTTATTATCTTGTAATTTGACTTGTATGATTAATGAGGCTTAATAAGGTTTATATAATAAACCCTTATTAGGCCTAAGCCCGTTTAATTAAAGCACAACTTTTAATTAAACTATTAATCAATTACAGAATATACCCTCGACCTTTCTTATTAATTAATAACTATTAATTAATTGGTCCTGTTAATATTTAAACTAAATATTAACTTCTCTTTTAAATAATAAATAACTTTTATTATTATTTCTCTCTTTCTCAATAATTAATTAAACTATTAATTATTGTGATACACAAACAGGCAAAATCCAACAGGTTCTATTTGGGTGTGCAGCGGTGTGATCCTTTAGTGTCACATAGTATTGGACACGATAGTACATGTTATCTATCTCTGCACATAATCTAACAGACTCCCACTTGTGCAAGATAAGTAACACTCCTTGTACATCGTTGGCCTAAGGAGGCCCCTAGCCAGACACTTAGGTTAACCAGACTATGAGATCTCTTACATCTAGAGATATAATCCAAACCTTGGATTATCTAGGCTTTTCCTTTTGCATCGCGATATTCCGTAATGTGAGTATTTGACATGGAGCAGGGATCTCATCTAATACTCAGATTTTTTCGACTCTGGTTTCGAAACTTTGCAGTTACGGTTTCCCGAATGAATAACTATTATTCTAACCGAGCGCGGCCACGCATTTTCAGTAGTCTTAATCGTCGAGGAGCTCAGAAAATATCTCTCCTAAAAAGGAGGTGCAAATCCCATCTTGACTATTTGCAATTTGAGCACATGGCTTCCGCTGCACCAAGACAAGCCCCTTATGATCACCCTGTTACGGCGTGACGTTAGAACATGCTAAAGTACAGAAGTTACCACGCCCCAAACCAAATATCTCAGGTCTAAGGACAACCTATCAAGTTTACTTATGTTAACGTTCCATGAAGTAAACTCGATGCGGATCACCCCAATATTTACCCCCTGATAAATATCTATGAATATTTGGTCACAACCTTGTGCTTTTACTCATACCTGAATAAATCATCAAATATTCATAATAGCGTTACCTTCCTAATGTAGCTCCCACTACATTAAGTAGCTACGGGAATTTAGACAATTCATAACTTGACTTGTCAAGGATAGGTTAAACATTCTAAAAAATGGACAACTACGAAACATTATGCAAATACCTCCTATTTCAATCCCATGAAATGTAGATACATAATAAAAAGTTTCAAGTTACATCCATAGTAATAATCAAAAACACGAACTAGCTGCTATGTTCCAAGTACTGCATTCCTATAGAACTCGCATGCCTCTCATGCTTAGCCCTAGCTAGCGGCTTCGTCAACGGGTCAACAACGTTGTCGTCCGTCGGTATCTTTTGCAATCTAATATCATCTCTTCCAATGATCTCTCGGATGAGGTGATATTTCCTGAGTACGTACCTAGTCCGCTGATGATCTCTAGGCTCTTTAACTTGCGCTACAGCCCCTGAGTTGTCACAGAATATATCGATCGGTCTAGAGATACTGGCAACAACTCTAAGATCCGAGATAAAATTATTCAGCCAGACAGCTTCCTTTGCCGCATCACTTGCCGCAATATACTCTGCCTCTGTAGTAGAATCTGCTATTGTATCTTGCTTTTGACTCTTCCAAGATATGGCTCCTCCGTTTAGGGTAAAGACAAATCCTGACTGAGACCTGAAGTCGTCTCTGTCGGTCTGGAAACTAGCATCAGTGTAACCAGTTACACTGAGCTCATCCATCGAACCTCCATATACTAGGAATATGTCTTTCGTCCTTCTCAGATACTTGAGAATATTCTTGACGGCTACCCAATGGGCTTCACCAGGATTTTGCTGATATCTACTCGTGACACTGATAGAATAGGCAACATCGGGTTTAGTACATAGCATGGCATACATAATTGAACCAACTGCCAAGGCATATGGTATCAATTTCATCTTGTCCTGATCTTGACTAGACACAGGACACTGAGCCTTGCTCAAAATCGTGCCAGATTGCATAGGAATAAATCCTTTCTTGGATCCATCCATCTTGAATCTTTTCACGACTTTGTCAATATAAGTACTTTGACTAAGTCCGATAAGCCGCTTAGGAATAAGTCTTTCATCTGGAAACATTTACCTAACCAGGATTTTACTCCTTGTAATACTGGTATATTGTTTCCTATTAACAGTTTGTCGTCTACATACAAGACTAGGAAGGTTACCGCGCTCCAACTGAATTTAGTGTAAACACACGACTCAAACTCACTTTTGGTAAAACCAAACTCTTTGATGCGCTCATCAAAGTGTAAGTTCCAGCTCCTAGATGCTTGCTTTAGTCCATAAATGGATTTAAGCAACTTGCATACTTTATTAGGGTTCTTTGGATCTGCAAAACCATCCGGTTGTATCATATATACATCCTCTGTCAGTTTCCCGTTAAGGAAAGCGATTTGGGATTGAGTTTATCTGTGAATGTTCGCTTGACATACACCTCACATCTCCAAACCTTTAGAAAAGATATTTTGGGCTTTTTCCCCGTCCATACCTCGAACGATGTCTTTTCAACCGATTTGGTTGGAACCCGGTTCAGCATGAACGCTGCTGTCTCGAGTGCGTGTCCCCAAAACGACAATGGTAGTGAACTTCGACTCATCATTGATCGTACCATGTCAAGCAGTGTACGATTCCTCCTTTCTGATACACCATTCATCTGAGGTGTATACGGAGGTGTGAGTTGTGAAACAATCCCACATTCCTTCAAATGATCGTCGAATTCCTGACTCAGATACTCGCCACCTCGATCCGACCGAAGTGACTTTATCTTCTTGTCAGGAGATTTTGTACCTCATTCTAAAATTGTTTGAACTTGTCAAAACTTTCAGATTTAAGTTTCATGAGGTAGACATAACCGAACCTACTGAAGTCGTCAGTAAAGGTTATGAAATACCGGTATCCTCCTCTAGCCTCCGGAGTAAAAGGTCCGTACACATCTGTGTGTATAATCCCTAATAACTCGCTGGACCTTTCATTCTCATTGTTGAAAGGCTGCTTTGTTATTTTACCAGACAAACAAGATTCGCAAACATCATATGACTCCAAGTCAAATGGTTCTAGAATTCTGTCATCTCGAAGCTTCTCTGTGCGTTTCTCGTTTATATGTCCTAAACGACAATGCCAGAGGTAAGTTTGATTCAAGTTACTCTCGGATCTCTTACTTATATGATAGATGTCTTTGTTATCTAGATTTAGCGTATATAGACCATTTTCTGGAGTAGCTTTAAAGAAGAGAATATCATTTTTAAAATATGAAATAACCTTTTCATTCATAACATAAGCAAATCCACGGTCTATTAGTAAATCAAACGAGATAACATTTTTAATTAGTCTTGGAACATAATAACAAGATTCTAGTTCTAAGACCATGCCCGAGGGCAAACTAAGACAATATGTCCCTACAGCTTCGGCACCAACCATGGAGCCTTCGCCTACCCGCAGGTCCATATCTCCTTGTCTCAGCTTCTTACTTATCTTGAATCCCTGCAAATGATTGCATATGTGATGACCACATCCGGTATCCAATACCCATGATTCATAAGAAGTAATAAGACAATCTATCATAAAGATACCTGTATCATTGGGCGAACCAATGTCCAGCTGATCTATGTCGAGTGAGTGCTCACATGAATCCTTGCTACCACAGTCTGGGCAACAAATTTCTCCAAGTTCTTCCAGCCAGTCATCCTCCTGCATAGGGTCCACAACTGTTGACTCTAGCTGCTTTGGATTCAACTCATCGCTAATGCACATAAGGATTTCATGCAACCCTGCGACAGTCATCTCAAAATCTCCGAGGACATACATTACTCTTTTCTGGTAATAGTGCGACAAGGAACCGAACAAGAGCATAACTAGCTCATGTGGTTTTGATTTTGATCCAAAACTCTCATAGCAATCTAAGAGCCTTATCATGTTAATGAGATGATCGCTAATAGGCTGACTTTCTTTCATCTTGGCTGAAAGAATTTCCCTCATCAATAGCATGCGACATATTCGTTCACTAAACTTGAACTTCTGCTCCAGTCCTTGAACAACCTCGTAAGATGACCTCTCACGGAGATTGTCCGTAAACTCGGATGATACGGTGAGAACGAGAATCGACATAACATCAAATTCGTCAGCCAGATACTGATAGTAAGTGTCATACTCACTATCCTAGGCATCTACTCCTGGTCGCTCTGGAGGCAATGTCTCAATGATGTGAAGCTTTCCCTGTGCATCCAAAACATTTTTCAGATGCATCTTCCAAACGTCAAAGTTTGGACCTGAAAGCTTCCACTTGCTAGTGATGAGACTTAGAGACTCTTTTGGTGAATAAAACGGAATAACAGATATAATAGACATCTACAGAAAAAGAAAAAGATAAAACCGATTCAGTATTGATTATATCTTCTAATAATTATTACCTTTTAACAAAAATTATTAGACTATGATCCATATTTCACATTTCCCGATGCAAGGTTTGGGCACTTCCCACCGGGACAATGCTATTTCTGGTAGGTAAGAACTATACCAATCGTATCCTAACTGGACACGACTCCTAGATCCGCGGGACATCGGTTACGAGAACCGTGCAAGTTTAGTCCCTCTAGTGCATTTTGGGCCGGGACTCCCGATTATCACCAAAATAGATCCCACCACCTAAGACAGTGTGAACTCTGGCCGGGACTGTCGATTATCGCAGAGTCTTTCACACCCTCCCCCGCAATGGTTTGAACCCGAATGCCCAAGGTTTGGTCACTTTCGACACCCGAGTACCGTTTAACAGGAAAGGTGTACCATTAGGTGGGTAGCACACTGATCTAAGATTTTTCTAAAAAGGATTTCCAAGTTTTTGACGAGAAAAACTTTAATGCCAGTTTTCTTTTTAAAACATCTGTTTTATAATTAACTATTATTAAAACCCTTGTTTTATTTCATCGTGTTAATCACAACCACGCATATATAAAATATGTAAAGAAATAAAACAACCACAAACATCTATGCCTTAGCGTTGCCCTTAACTAATGTCGGTTTCGTGAGCCACACGAAAAAAACCCGACGGTCAAAACCTAAGTGGAAAAACACAACACACCTGGCATGGCGTTCTGAAGCTCCCACTGGCTCCAGCATCCAATCCTGCTCCCTGCTCATTGGTTCTTGGTTCTTGTATCAGCTTCATATTTATTCTAATAATCTATTCTATTCTAAAAACTAAAAATTAGAAATATTATAAAATTACAAGATGATCAAAGGCACGCAGGCCCGCTAATCTAAAACTTTTACAAGATAGAATAGGGGTTATAAGTGGCACGCAGACCTCCCCACACCATAGAATAATAAATCCAAAACAACCACGATTGCAAGAAAATAAACAATCCACAAGGTCTAGGGCTCGGCTACGACATCCCAAACATGTACTAAACTAATACATGAAAGTAAAACAATTGATTTCTAATTATTCATCTTGATGAAAAATTACTGATTTTAACAAACTGTTAAAATCCCTATATTGTTTTTCTTTATTTGCAATAAATATATATTTCAAGTTTTATACTTTGATAATTAATCAAAAAACTCAAAATAATATTTAAACCTTAAATTAAAATAACAATTGTATTTCAATTTAATATTGACCAAAAAATATCTGAACCACGAGCTGGGCCAAATATTTAGACTGGGTCATTGATCGGAAACGGACCGGGAAACAAAAAACTGGGCTGAGGCCCAAATAGCCTTTAGCGCCGCTAACCCTGCCGCTAAGCCCCAACTGGGCCGCTGGCTTCCTGGGCCGTGGCTTTCTGGGCTGAAGCCCACCACGCAGTTAGCGCCGCTAACTGGGGCCGCTAACGCGACGTGGACCGCCGTAGGTTACCGTCGATCGTCACTAAACCACCGGTCACCACCACCAATTTCCGCCGCAAGCTGCCGCCCCAGCCTGAGGCCGCCGCCGGCGATGTGGTGGTCGAAAACATGGTCATCGCAAATGATAACAATAATATAAAAAAACAGATTTAATTAATATTTAAATCTAACAATCTATTTATCCAAAACTAATTAATCTAATCCAATAGAAATCATAAACTTGAATTCTATTTACTTGGATGATCAAAAAGCTTTTTTCTGTATAAAACAGAATTATATTTCATCAGAATAAAAAGAAACCTACCTAGTCTCCTACGAGGTTAGAAGTGGCTCTGATACCACTGAATGGTTTTGTAGGGTATAAAAACATATAATAACATGCACATCGAAATAAACCCCCCTCCAGTGATCTCATCTAACTCGTACAGAAACTAAAAGAGGAAGAGGGTTAGAAAGTTATACCTTTGATGTCAAAACAAAAACTTTCTTCAAGCCTCTAGACAGCTGCAGGTTATTCACCGCTACTGCACCACCTCGAACTGGCTACTAGACCGCCTAAGGATTAAACCTTGGATCAAAAACGATGACCCTTATGTGTGTGTGTATGCATCGCCTCCAATCACCACCCACGGTGGTTTGGTGTTGCTTGCGTTGCTGCCGACGGTCGACCGCAAGAGGAGGGAAGGGCGGCTACGGCCGCCGAGTGGAGAGAGAGAGAGGAGAGCTTTAGGGTTATCTTATTATCTTGTAATTTGACTTGTATGATTAATGAGGCTTAATAAGGTTTATAATAATAAACCCTTATTAGGCCTAAGCCAGTTTAATTAAAGCCCAGCTTTTAATTAAACTATTAATCAATTACAGAATATACCATCGACCTTTCTAATTAATTAATAACTATTAATTAATTGGTCCTGTTAATATTTAAACTAAATATTAACTTCTCTTTTAAATAATAAATAACTTTTATTATTATTTCTCTCTTTCTCAATAATTAATTAAACTATTAATTATTGTGATACACAAACAGGTAAAATCCAACAGGTTCTATTTGGGTGTGCAGCAGTGTGATCCTTTAGTGTCACATAGTATTGGACACGATAGTACATGTTATCTATCTCTGCACATAATCTAACACAATTACCCGACACCCGCTAACATATTATAATTCAATACTAATTAATATGCATAAAATTAATTTTAAATAGAAAATATACAAATTTTTATACACTTTCATACAACCTAAATTTAACCGTTGTATTTATTTGAATTGTTTTTTTTTGATATTTTGGATGCATTTAGATTCTTTAAGATTTTAATTTTGGTTCATATATCTTTGTATTCAATAATGTCGTATAATTTAGTATAATCGTTTCTAAACTCGTGGTATAATCTTAACGGTGATGTGAAAAATCACAGTTTTACTAATGAGTATCTCTGCAGTGAAATTACCCATCTAGTTACATGTTTTATATTAAACGGGATACCTGTTTCCTCGCTATTTTCCCCGATTACCTAACGAGGATCCACTTTTAAATCCTCACGATTTTATAAGCGGGTACGGGGACGGTTTTCTTAAACAGAAACTGGATGGATGGACTAATCCCCACTCCGAACCCGCCACATTGGCATTCCTAAAATCCGTTGGAGTTAATTTGTAGTTATTATTTCGAAATTTAATAGTTTAAACATATCTTGTGAAGCTTTAATTTGATACCAATTTGGTATTTTGGTTATAATCCTGAGTTTAGCTTGATATCTTTTACTTTGGATGATTTTGCATGTTTTTTTTTTTCGAATCAGGTTTTTTTTTAAATCTTATTAGAGTAATATTTTAAGTGTTTTTGGTTATTTGAATGTGTGATTTGCTGTACAAGGGAAGAATTTATTTCTTCGTTGGAACAATTGTGTTATGAAAAGCAGATAACTAGATAAGATATGCTTTTAGCAACACTTATCTTATGTGTTTTTACGTTCACAAACAATTAAACTGAGGGTAGCACCTTGACTATCAGACATTAATCCTTTTGGTGGAAGCACATAAGATAGGTACTTCTAACTGCATATATCATTTTTCGTAATATATATATATAGGAAGAAGTTTATTTGAGAACCGTTGTTAGTGCGAGAACCAAAACCTGAGCTGTTCAATTATCCTTACTTCAATGTTATTGCCTACCCATGAATTTCACACATTCACCTTGCCACACTCTATCCTTCCACGCTCTCCATCCATGATCTTCCCATATCCAAGGAACGACTGAGATTGGTTCTTGCGATTCTCGCGCTAACAACGGTTCTCGAATGAACCCTCCTTTATATATATATATATATATATATATATATATATATATATATATATATATATATATATATATATATATATATGTCAAGTAAGCCGCTATGCATTTTTTAAACCGTTTGGAACATGGATAAAACTATAGATATAACTTTTATCTTGAACACAACTAAAATGGTGAACATTCATTAGCAACACAACTGAATCAAATCTCAAATTTATATGAGTTCGGTAATTATCAAAAATACTTATTAAGAAGCTAATTAAAACACCCATCATCAACATCACAAATCTTTTCCCTTAAATGTTCTAGGTATATAAAAAAAAGAGTTAATTACTGATTTGGTTCCTTTGGTTTACACTTTTCTACTGGTTTAATCTTTAACTTTAAAAAAGTACATAGATGGTCCCTACTGTAGCAAACTTGTTACATAAATGGTCCTTCAAAATGTCAAACTTTCTAAAATGACCATTTTGCCCTTTTTAAGATTACAAGCTAAGTCCTTGTGGTTTTGAAATAGTTTCGCATTTAGTCCTCTAACATTTTTCTTAAATAACTTACTATATTAACCTAAATATCTATTATTATATCTTATATGATTTCATTAATAATTGACTATATATATATATATACATACATATATATATATATATATATATATATATATATATATATATATATATATTTATGTCATAGTAATTGAGAATTCAACTACATAAATTATTATTTTCTAAAAATTAAAAGAATTAAACAACACGATTAATAGTTGTGATTTTTATTGATCAGTTGCATCATTTTCAATAAATAGATGTAGTATTACTCCATACTTAAAAAAACATGTGGCTTTATTCTATTTTATAGAATTTATATATAAAACCGCATGATTCTTGATTAATTGAATTAGGATGAATGCATGTTAGTTTCTTGTATGGATTCATGTATATTATGTAATTATAAATCTTCCTGGAAACATAGATTGTTATGCATGTACATGAAATAGACCAGAATTGAAGAAAATGATACATCTGGGATTCTTGATTATGAAACATTTGGAATTTATAACTTTGAATCATGAGGAAATTGAGAAAACCGCATGAGCTATCCGGGAATGATGGAATACCGCATGAGAACATCCGGAATTCAAGAAACCGAATGAAACTGAATTATTACCTAACACTTGGAGAAAACTGAATGGATAACCGGGATTTGAGGAAAAACCGCATGTGATGCGGGAATCATGAAAACTGGATGATTTGCCTTTGTTTATACGGAATCATGAACTCATACGAAATTATGAACTTATTCGATTTTTGAGGAAATCCGAATGATATCCGGAATTTGAATAATACCGCATGTACTGCCTTGGCTATCCGAAATTTGTATAAAACCGCATGGAAGTGCCTTAACATACGGAATTGATGATTTGATCCGGTTTTATAATAAAACCGCATGACCATCCGGGATTTGGGATCTAGACATTTTCCCTAACACTTTGATCGGATTTGGACATATAATGATAAAACCTCATGATCAATAAACCGCATGATGCCTTATACGGTTTTGGATAATGATTTGGGATTTTCTAAACAATTGAGATCATAACATTTGGAATGAATATATGTATTGCCTATGCTATGGAGTTAATGGATTTTATCAAGCTTAATGAGGATACGAGATATGTAATGAAACCGCGTGTAAGCTTGATTGTACATATGTAATATATGTATTATGAATATATACATGTAATGTATGAATAAGTGTATTACTTATCTTGAATCGGTATTATGATACAATACTGACTTGTATTCATATTCTCAGGAACTGAGAAGACTCAGTGAGTTAGTCATCTGAGTGCGCTTCAGCTGAGCTGACTGTGGTGAGTGGATTTATATCTTCGGATGTGCCGGATATGATATCCTGATTGTAACTATGCTCTTTGGACTGTATGTCTTGATTTGATATGTATACATGTTGTTTTGGAGATCAGCGTGGCGGTGTTTCGGATGGGCCTGGTTTAGGGATATACAGTATTAGCTCTTTCTTGATATGCATTTGTTGTATTCAAGAGGTGTTGGTATCGTTGTCCACGTTAACCGGGCTATCGGTAAACTTATGCTTTGGCCGGTATTTGGTTGTAGGTTCTGCAGGACCGCCGACTCTCCTGGGGTTATGAGCTATGTGTTTAGGCTGTTTGCCTTGTATGTGTTTAGATATTTATTGTCTCACTTAGCTTTGTGCTAATTGCCCACTATCATATTTTGCAGATTCGTTTTGGTGAGTTTCTGAATGTGAAAGCAGGGAATATGGATAGATTGCTACTATGATGTCTAATATTTTGTATAGAGCCTGTTTTGTAAATAACACTGTAGTGGCATTTTTTTAATGAAAACCAGATGAAGATATTAATTAACTTATGTTTATATGTAATTATGTTAATTAAGCTTCCCCACGCAGTTTTAAGTTAACTAAAAAGTATAATGTTACAAATTGGTATCAGAGCACTAGTTTGAGGATTTGCATTAGTGTTTTCGTGCAATACTCGAACCAAGGCTCTGGTCAGTCCAGTATTCCCAGGGTGGGTAATTAGTAGTGTAGCTTTGAGGGTAGTTAGTGTGATTATACTAACAGATTTGAATCTAACAACTGGTGAGATGTTGTGTATGAGACAGAATATGCCTGACCACGTGAACCAGACAACTACCCCTGCATCCCTCAGAAGAAACAACAATCAGTTTTCAACGGCAGTGAATGAACAACACCACAGAGCTGGTACTTCTCACAATGGTGAATCTGATCAGCAAGACTATGTGCTTCAGTTAGAGGATACACTGCAAACTCTGAGAGATAGAATTCAGCAACTAGAACTGCAGCAACAACAAACTCAATCCTCACAACAAACACAAACCATTTATATGCCCAGAGAATCAACTGTATTTACTCAACCCATACCACCTCCTGTTTATACTGCCACTCCTTTTAGTACTGTGACAACACTTTTTGGAACTTTGCCTTATATGCCTATTCCGCAAGGTAACCAACCTCAGCAACCTCATTAGCAGAATATTTTTATTCCATGGTATCCATTTCAGGAGAGTTATAAGCCTAGGTGTCAATACAAGGATTTTATGGATTGTCAGTATTCTGGAAGCTCCGATCCTACTGTTACTTTGAATTGGCTGAGGGAAACGGTTAAGGCATTGGATGCCTGTAATTGTGAAGAGTCTGAGAGAGTAAAGTTTGCAACTCGAAGGTTGAAAGGTCAAGCAGCTACGTGGTGGGATTCTTTGACCGCACATCTATCCAGGGAAATTGTGAACTCTGTAACTTGGGAACAATTTCAGATTAAGTTTTGTGAACATTTTTGCAATGCTTATGATTTGGCAAAAGTGAAACGAGAGTTTATGGACGTGGCTCAGAATGACAAAATGACTGTTGATGAGATGATTACCAAGTTTAATGAGACTTTGAGGTTTGCAAAGTAGTGGGTGCCTGATGAACCTGCTCAGATTGAACAATTTGTTCAAGCTTTATTGCCTGAATATCGTGGTAACACCCGAATGGAAACATCTTTGATTCAGGCGTTCACTTTAGCTAGGGCTGCTGAAGGTGATGTGAGAGCTAGGGAGAGGATGAACAAAGAAAAGGGGTCGTCTCACAAGTCTGGTGGAAATCAGAATAAGGGAAAGTGGCAAAGTAACCAGAATCAGGAAGATCAGGAATCAAAGGGTTCGGGGTATAGTAAGGAAAAATAGTGGTGTGGAAATTGTAAATCTAGTCATACCGGTCCGTGCACACCGCAGTCTCGTCGTTGTTTGCGTTGTGGTGAATTTGGTCATGAACTGTCAGATTGCCGGTTTAGAACAAATGTGTGTTGGAATTGCCACGAAAAGGGTCTTGTTCAAAACCAAAGTCAACGGGGACAGGGCAAGGGGTAGTCAATATCGGGGGATCATCTTCTGCAGGTCAGAAGAGAAAGAATCCACCTTTTGCTGAAGGAAGAGCCTTTAAAATGACAGTGAATGAGGCCACCGAAAATGACGATGTCTTTACGAGTACGTTTCTGATAAACTCTGTGCATGCCCGTGTGTTATTTGATTCTGGTGCAAATAGAATTTTCATATTTGTGTCCTTATGTGATAAATTGAAATTGCCTGCTAATGTGATTGTTTCTTTCTTAGAAGTAAAAATAACAGATGGTAAGTTAATGCATGTTATCTCAGTAGTGATTAGAATACAAATAGACATAGACGGTACTAATTTTTTCAGTTGACTGTTTGCTTGTGCTTATACTGAGGATTTAACTTAGTACTAGGCATGGATTGGTTAAGTTACCATAACACTAGTATTCTGTACCAAAAGAAACTCATCACTATTTCCTTGGCTGACGGGTTGCATGTCGTGGCTCGCGGGTATTGGGCTCAATTATCTTTTCCTATCATCTCGTTTATGAAGGCTAGAAAATCACTAGTCAAAGGGTGCGTCTTATTTGACTTATGATATTGATGTGTAGAAGTCATTCTTATTTTGAGAGCGATGAGATTCTGAGGACGGAATCTTCTTAAGGGGAAGAGATTTCTAACACTCTCTTTACCGGCCTAGATTAATAAGGTAATTAAGATCTTGATTTTGAGATTTATATTAGATTATGTGAAATTAATTAATATTATTATTTGATTAATTATTATGTGTTTGTATTATGTGTATTTTTATTTAGAAAATATAAATTGATAATAAAAATAATTAAGATAGTGCTTTATGAGGTGTCCTATGATGGACACTTAAACTTCAGCAACATCTTCCACATTCACCATTTCATGCAATTGATCAAAATTAGAAAAGTGTGTGTGTGTGTGTTGCTTGATCTCGGCCGAAAGAAAGAAAGAAAGAGTCAAGAACAAAAGATTTTCATCTTCATCTTCTAGACTTGGATTAATTGAATTGAATTCTGCAATATTTGATACTCAAAGGTTAGCATAATTGAATGAAATTGTTGCTTATATTCGATTTTATAGAATTTATATATAAAACCGCATGATTCTTGATTAATTGAATTAGGATGAATGCATGTTAGTTTCTTGTATGGATTCATATATATTATGTAATTATAATGCTTCCTGGAAACATAGATTGTTATGCATGTACATGAAATAGACCATAATTGAAGAAAATGATCAAATAGGCAAGAATATGATACATCCGAGATTCTTGATTATAAAACATTCAGAATTTATAACTTTGAATCATGCGGAAATTGAGAAAACCGCATGAGCTATCCGGGAATGATGGAATACCGAATGAGAACATCCGGAATTCAAGAAACCGAATGAAACTGAATTATTACCTAACACTTGGAGAAAACTGAATGGATAACCGGGATTTGAGGAAAAACCGCATGTGATGCGGGAATCATGAAAACTGGATGATTTGCCTTTGTTTGTACGGAATCATGAACTCATACGGAATTATGAACTTACCCGGTTTTTTGAGGAAATCCGAATGATATCTGGAATTTGAATAACTTGGCTATCCGGAATTTGTATAAAACCGCATGGAAGTGCCTTAACATACGGAATTGATGATTTGATCCGGTTTTATAATAAAACCGCATGACCATCCGGGATTTGGGATCTAGACATTTTCCCTAACACTTTGATCGGATTTGGACATATAATGATAAAAACGCATGATCAAGAAACCGCATGATGCCTTATACGGTTTTGGATAATGATTTGGGATTTTCTAAACAATTAAGATCATAACATTTGGAATGAATATATGTATTGCCTATGCTATGGAGTTAATGGATTTTATCAAGCTTAATGAGGATACGAGATATGTAATGAAACCGCGTGTAAGCTTGATTGTACATATGTAATATATGTATTATGAATATATACATGTAATGTATGAATAAGTGTATTACTTATCTTGAATCGGTATTATGATACAATACTGACTTGTATTCATATTCTCAGGAACTGAGAAGACTTAGTGAGTTAGTCATCTGAGTGCGCTTCAGCTGAGCTGACTGTGGTGAGTGGATTTATATCTTCGGATGTGCCGGATATGATATCCTGATTGTAACTATGCTCTTTGGACTGTATGTCTTGATTTGATATGTATACATGTTGTTTTGGAGATCAGCGTGGCGGTGTTTCGGATGGGCCTGGTTTAGGGATATACAGTATTAGCTCTTTCTTGATATGCATTTGTTGTATTCAAGAGGTGCTGGTATCATTGTCCACGTTAACCGGGCTATTGGTAAACCTATGCTTTGGCCGGCATTTGGTTGTAGGTTTTGCAGGACCGCCGGTTCTCCTGGGGTTATGAGCTATGTGTTTAGGCTGTTTGCCTTGTATGTGCTTAGATATTTATTCCCTCACTTAGCTTTGTGCTAATTCCCCACTATCATATTTTGCAGATTCGTTTTGGTGAGTTTTTGAATGTGAAAGCAGTGAATATGGACAGACCACTACTCTGATGTCTAATATTTTGTATAGAGCATGTTTTGTATATAACACTGTAGTGGCATTTTGTAAATTAAAACCGGATGAAGATATTAATTAACTTATGTTTATATGTAATTATGTTAATTAAGCTTCCGCACACAGTTTTAAGTTAACCAAAAAGTACAGTGTTACAATATATATATATATATATATATATATATATATATATATAAATGTGCAGGTTACCCTTGTAAAAAATTTACCCGCCGTTATAGCTCGTCAAGAGGATGACGAGCACATGAAATATGAGACGTAATCACGACGTGCGTGTGAAAGAGATTATTCAGATCGTCGTCGATAACGAACTCCGGCTCCCACTATGTTGATTGTTGAAAATCAGTAAAAAAAAATTAGCGTAATATATAATATTGTATTATAAGACTAATTTATGAAAAGTTGATGCACAATAACAGGGTGACAATCCATATTAAAAATACTAAAATAAAATATGATAATAATAAATATAAATATAATAATTGACTATATATATATATATATGTGTGTGTGTGTAATAGTAATTATTATGGAAATCATATAAGATATAATAATAAATATTTAGGTTAATATATTAAATATTTTAAGAAAAATGTTAAAGGACTAAATGCGAAACTATTTTAAAACCATATTGACTTAACTTGTAATCTTAAAAAGGGCAAAATGGTTATTTCAGGAAGTTTGACACTTTGAAGGACTATTTATGTAACAAGTTTGCTATAACAGGGACCATCTATGTACTTATTTAAAGTTAAGGACTGAACCAGAAGAAAAATGTAAACCACAGGGACCAAATCAGTAATTAACTCTAAAACAATTATATAGTATGTTTGAGTAGTTTAAAATATGTACTTTTTATTAAGACATTTTATCAAACAGATAGTATGTCTATAAACATCTCACTTAAAAAATAACACCATAATATACCTATCTCACACTCGGTTTCTGTTTTCTTAGTTTAAAGGCATAGTTGTGTTCGAGTAGTACTAATATCATAAATAGCCAATTCCTTGAATGATGAAATCCATAACTAAAAGAAATAATTTGTTGGCGACCATACTAGTATACCACAATCATATGATTACATCAATTTGAACCCGTGAACAAACTAAGCTACTCAATATATAAGATATAGGTAGCGTCTTAACCACCCGTGGTAAGCGCAAAGATCCTAACAATTGGTATCAAATCGAGGGCATGCGTTATTCTGTCCAAAAAATGTTGGGAGGTGGGAGATGGATGTGTATTGTCCGCCATCTTCCTAATACCGTTCGAAGGTTGTGACGAGTTGGAATCGCATAGGTCTAAGACATTGTGGAAGATGTCGGGGAATGTTGACGACCATATCATCATACCACAATCAATTTGAACCCCTAGATGAACTAGGATACTCAATATATAAAAAAGATATAGCGCCTTAACCATGAATTTGAAACCGCAAGTAAGATTGTGTGTGTTCTCATTTATGACAAGCTAGGGTAAGTGTGTACCAAAATAAAGTCGCTAAAGTATGTGAATGTATAAAATTTTGTCACTAAATAGTCATATGTGTGTGTTGAGAACTTCGTGAGAAGCTTGGATAGTTCTAAGGACATATGAAATACAAGTGTTTGTTAACTTGTAGTCGTGTAATATATAGTTGTAAATTTTTTGTAGGTTAATCAGTGTCGGTGTAGTTTTTGGACTCTGACTAGTATTATATATTATATGTTTATGTTTGTATGTGTTTGGCATGTTGTGGATATAAAAGGACAACCATATTATCATATGAGACAAGGGAACAACCTCTTTCTAATAAGAGTTAAATAGAGAGTTTCATTCTAGTTTGGGATGATGGACACGATAAGTTCCGTTCTCTTTGAGACAGAAGACATTGATATGTCTAGATGGGAATATGTGATGCATTGTGTATGTTGTGTGTGCTCATTAAGTCTTTTGCTTACCTAGTTAGTATTTATTGACATAGATAGTACTTCGGGTACTAGAGGGGAAAGCTTCAGCGTGACTGCAAACAACTTCCACATACATCTATGATTTCTTAAAAAGTTTGTATCAATATTGCACGTTTGATTCCACTTAAAACTCAAGTACCGGATGATTAGTGATTAATTGTAATTAATAAATGGTTTTAATTAGTTTCTTTAACCAAGTTTTAATATTATTATTACTTTATGAAATCACACTAACCTACACTGGAAGCAAATATACATCACTTTAGTAGTATAGTAAGTGGTTAAGTTGAGTGCACAGGAACAAATTCAATTTATCTTTTATGATCATTCATTTTGGTTAAATTAAGAAAATTTTGAGAGGTTGTGTCGTTGTGAGTTATTAAAACCTTGTTTGCAAGTTTTGAAGTAAAAAGCTCAAGAATTAAACTAACTTGAAGAACTACATATATAGTATAGATTATTGGGAAAATTCAAAGAATAGTGATCAAGTTCGAAAATAGTTTCATCAATGTCACTCACCCTTTATTTCACATTATGAAATTTCTCATAGGCTACTTTAGTAGAATAGTTTGAAAACTGTTCCACCAAGTTCTTCGAAGATCAATATAGGGCCCTTCATAAAAGGGGGATGATTCTTCCACGAATAAAATTGATCCATACACTCTAGAAGCTAATGTACAAGTTAGTGAAACATTCATTTTCCATGGATGGATCAATTTCTTCCGTAAAAGTATCATCTCCTTTCATAAAATGATGATTATAAAGCATATCATACAGTTGCAGGTAAACCTTAATTAAACACATGATATTCTAATCACTTGGTTAAAACCTTCATCTTCATTCGAAGTTCCCTCCGTTGAATATTTAATTTGATTATGATACGATCTGAATAGGCCTCAAATTGTTCTTTTGAATATTCATATTTTTCAATAGGACTTAGCCTTGAATAGATAAATTTTACTAAGATAGAAGCATTTTAAAGCTGTTGCATGTTTTAGAACATGCAGAAATATGGTTATAACAATATTAAATTTCATTTAATAATATAGAAAGTTTATGGGTTTGCGAAAACAAATGTTTATAAAAAACAAGATTTGCATTAAATCTTCTTAATTATATTTGATATGTTGCATAAAGTAATGATTTTTGTTAACGAACTTTAAACTATACAATTATATATGCATGTTTGTATACCATAATTAAGTTTTTCTTTTAAGGAGAGATTAAACACAAGTTAGTAATTTAATCTTTTTTTATGTATACTAAATATATTGTGGCTTAAAATCAATCAAGAACTAGTAAGAAAAATGAGAGAAAAAGAAAATCAAATAAACTCAACAATCAATAATATAGTAATATATAAATACCATTATCTATCTATTTATACAGTGAAAAATACAAATTGAAAAGGTAAAAAAAATCGATGTCACAACACTCTTGTCACCCATTCAGCTACTAACAAATAATACTTTTTTTTTCTTTTTTCTCGTTCTTCATATATGAGGCTTCATATGTAACACCTCAAGTTCTTCATTAACGTAGCATGAACCGCAACGATGAAGTAAACAGGAAATGGTCCTAATAAATATATAAGATTTGTGCTCTTAAGTTCAATATTAAAGACCTTATTGAAAGGAACGGGTGTCGCTTAATTAGTAAACTTCAAACATCTCCTTGTGGAGTCTTCTTTATTTTACCGGTACTTGAAAGAAAACCTGAGAAAGAAATATGAAATTTTCATTAATTTATTGTAAAATTAGACGTATATAATTTTGTTGCAAACGATTAAGGATATATAGGAGACTTACATGATTGTAGCTTGGAAGTGATGACATTATGGGAGTCTAATAATGAATGGGGGGTGGAGGAGAAGCGTAAATGTACACAGGTGGTGGAGGTGATTTTACTGGTGGAGGAGGTGATGTGTAGTGGTATGGTGGAGGAGGAGATTTAACGGGTGGAGGAGGTGATGTATAGTGGTATGGAGGTGGAGGTGATTTTACGGGTGGAGGAGGTGAAGAGTAGTGGTACGGTGGAGGAGGAGATTTAACGGGCGGTGGAGGTGATGTGTAATGATATGGTGGAGGAGGGGATTTCACCGGTGGTGGAGGTGATGTGTAGTGGTATGGAGGAGGTGGAGATTTCTCTGGTGGTGGAGGTGATTTGTAGTGGTATGGAGGAGGTGGAGATTTCACTGGTGGTGGAGGTGATGTGTAGTGGTATGGTGGTGGTGGAGATTTCACCGGTGGTGGAGGTGAAGTGTAGTGATAGGGTGGTGGTGGGGATTTAACTGGTGGGGGAGGTGAGGTATAGTGGTATGGAGGTGGTGGAGATTTCACTGGTGGTGGAGGTGATGTGTAGTGGTATGGTGGTGGTGGAGATTTCACTGGTGGTGGTGGTGAAGTGTAATGGTATGGTGGTGGTGGAGATTTCACTGGTGGGGGAGGTGATGTGTAGTGGTATGGTGGTGGTGGAGATTTCACTGGTGGTGGAGGTGAAGAGTAGTGATAGGGTGGTGGTGGGGACTTAACTGGTGGGGGAGGTGAGGTGTAGTGGTATGGAGGTGGTGGAGATTTAACTGGTGGAGGTGGTGATGTGTAATGATAAGGTGGGGGTGGAGATTTAACTGGAGGTGGTGGTGATGTGTAGTGGTATGGGGGTGGTGGTGACTTCACTGGTGGAGGAGGAGAAATGTAGTGGTATGGTGGGGGTGGGGACTTCACCGGTGGTGGAGGTGAAGTGTAGTGGTATGGTGGGGGTGGGGACTTCACTGGTGGTGGAGGCGAGGTGTAGTGGTATGGCGGGGGAGGAGATTTTACAGGTGGTGGAGGTGACATATAGTAGTAGGGTGGTGGTGGAGATTTCACCGGTGGTGGAGGTGATGTGTAGTGATAGGGTGGTGGTGGGGACTTAACTGGTGGAGGTGGTGAGGTGTAGTGGTATGGAGGTGGTGGTGATTTCACTGGTGGTGGAGGAGATGTGTAGTGGTATGGAGGTGGTGGAGACTTTACAGGCGGTGGAGGTGATGTGTAATAGTATGGTGGGGGAGGAGATTTAGTTGGTGGGGGTGGAGATTTGTAATAGTACGGGGGAGGTGAAGATTTCACAGGCGGTGGGGGTGAGGTGTAATGATATGGAGGAGGAGGTGACTTCTTAGGTGGAGGAGGTGAGGTGTAATAGTATGGAGGTGGTGGAGACTTAACGGGTGGTGGTGGTGAGGTGTAGTGGTAAGGTGGTGGAGGTGATGCATAATGGTATTTGGGTGGAGATTTCACAGGAGGTGGAGGGGAGCTGTAGTGGTACGGGGGTGGAGGTGGAGACTTATATAAGTAAGTAGGCGTCGGAGGTGGAGGAGATTTGTAGTAATAAGGAGCAGGGGTGGGCTTCGGCTTCTCGCAAATCTTAGATGGAGTCTTTGGAGCATATGCAAATGGTTTAGCGGAAAGTACAACCAAATAAGCATCTTTTGATTTGACCTTAAGCTTAGCACCCTTTAAACCGTCATGAAGATTTGTTGGCATGTTACATTTGGTACCATTTGGTGCCATATGAAGTTTAGCAACACAAGCTTCAGCTCCTCCATATTTAGAATAATCAAGATCCTTAACAGTAATTGAAAACTTGCCATTGATCTTAGTTTTTCCATATGAAACAATTTTCTTTTCACCGTGAGCTTTACATGTGACCTCCACTACAGCACCTTTAGATATCACATAAATATAAAATAAGTGAAGGTTAGTTGGTTTCCTAGTCAACCTTCTAAAGCTCTCATCAATAATTGATATCCTTTGCAAAATTTTCAAATCGAAATATTTCAAATGGAGATATAATAATGATGTTTAATAGTAAGTAAATATCCTACAAATTAGATTAAAAATTCGAGATAAAAGTTGTTTCATCAACTCGAAAAATTATAACAATAATTCTTACTATTTATACAAAATAGTTAAACATATAATTTTAATATGTGATATATGCGCTGATTTAGAAATAATAAATATTAAATTATTAATTAACGTGAAATAAATAAAAGTTTTAAAAAATGGCGACACACAGCTTCAACATCAAGACTAATGCTGGAAGCCTCACGTGGCGACAATAAATACATAATGTCAGAAATGCGTTATCATTATAGCAAGATATAATTGTATTTACTTGTAAAAATCATTAATAGTTATTGTTACAATTATAAGGTTATAATTAAAAAGAATTTATAATGATTATAAAATATTTTAAAATGATAAAATTAGGAATTTGATTAATTTTGTTATTTTAAAACATTATAAGAGATAAGTATGATATTTATAAATTAATATGAGCAAACACGTTCTTTTAAAATTTGATAAAGACATATATAATAATATTTATACTATTTGTTATTCAAATTAAGTAACTATGACTTCTCAAATCAAAAGAAAATTAAATTTTCAACTTAAGTTAATGATTTAAATTAAATTTTATTTTACTATAATAAACGATTAGGATTTTACTATTCCTTTATTTCTATTTAGAAATTACACACAAGTAAAATATTCCGATGAACATTTAATTTCTTTTATGTTTTTTAACATTGATTTCATTTTTTTGTCTGTGTTAATGTGTCCTTTTGGACGTGGAAAACCTAAAGGATAGAACATGGGTCAACCAAGGGAGCACATGCATAATGACTAATTAATATTTTGCAAAGTGGTGCCAGAAATATATAGTATATCCTATTTTAAATGAATGTTTGTACCTTTGAGATGATGCTTTGCATGGGATTTGATCGGGTATTTCCAATCATAGCAGCTATAACAATATACTTTTCCGACGACCTTTACGATGACCTTGTGGTGGTGAGGATGGGGGTAGTAGGGAGTGGGTGGTGGTGGTGATGTGTAGTAGTAGTGGGGAGGTGATTTGGTTGGTGGTGGTGGGGATTTGTAATAGTATGGTGGTGGAGATTTAACAGGTGGTGGTGGGGATTTGTAGTAGTATGGTGGTGGTGGAGACTTAACGGGTGGTGGTGGGGATTTGTAATAGTATGGTGGTGGTGGTGAATGTACAGGTGGAGGAGGAGATTTGTAGTAGTATGGTGGTGGTGGAGACTTAACAGGTGGTGGTGGGGATTTGTAATAGTATGGTGGTGGAGGTGATTTAACAGGTGGTGGTGGAGAGGTATAATGGTATGGTGGTGGTGGTGACTTTACGGGTGGAGGAGGGGACTTGTAGTAGTATGGTGGTGGTGGTGATTTAACAGGTGGTGGTGGAGAGGTGTAGTGGTAAGGTGGCGGTGGTGACTTCACGGGTGGAGGAGGGGACTTGTAGTAGTATGGTGGGGGTGGTGAATGAACAGGAGGAGGAGGTGACTTGTAGTAATATGGTGGTGGTGGTGATTTAACCGGTGGTGGTGGAGATTTGTAGTAGTATGGTGGGGGTGGTGAATGTACCGGTGGTGGTGGAGACTTGTAGTAATATGGTGGTGGTGGTGATTTAACTGGTGGTGGTGGAGATTTGTAGTAGTATGGCGGTGGTGGAGAATGTACCGGTGGTGGTGGAGATTTGTACAAATAAGGGGGTGGTGGTGAATGTACAGGTGGTGGTGGTGACTTGTACTCATAAGGAGGTGGTGGTGAATGCACCGGTGGAGGTGGAGACTTGTACTCGTAAGGTGGTGGAGGAGAATGTACCGGTGGTGGTGGAGACTTATACTCGTAAGGTGGTGGAGGAGAATGTACCGGTGGTGGTGGAGACTTGTACTCGTAAGGTGGTGGAGGAGAATGTACCGGTGGTGGTGGAGATTTATACTCGTAAGGTGGAGGTGGTGAATGAACAGGCGGTGGTGGAGACTTGTACTCGTAAGGCGGTGGTGGTGAATGCACCGGTGGAGGTGGAGACTTGTATTCATAAGGAGGTGGTGGTGAATGCACCGGTGGAGGTGGAGACTTGTACTTATACGGCGGTGGTGGTGAATGCACCGGTGGAGGTGGAGACTTGTATTCATAAGGAGGTGGTGGTGAATGCACCGGTGGAGGTGAAGACTTGTATTCATAAGGAGGTGGTGGTGAATGAACAGGTGGAGGTGGAGACTTGTATTCATAAGGAGGTGGTGGTGAATGCACCGGTGGAGGTGGAGACTTGTACTCATACGGCGGTGGTGGTGAATGAACTGGTGGAGGAGGAGACTTATATACATACGGCGGCGGTGGTGAAGAGTACATGTAAGGCGGATCGGCAGAAACAGCCATAAGATTAGCAACACCAAATACCGTAAATGCAATAACTATAGGCCATAAACGTACCCTGAAAGGGCCGCCGCCACCGGCGGGAGTACCCATATTTTTCCGGTGAATTGGGTGGAGGATGAGATGGTGGTGGGAGGTGATGCTTTAGGGAGTAAAGTAGTGTTTATTTATAGGTAGAAGACAAAGAGAATAGTAGTTAGAGGGAAGCTGTCAGGGAAAACTCTGGTATGCAATTTCAGAAATAAAAAAAGATAGTATACAGCTGGGACATATACTACTTTTCCAAGGCCTCATTTGGGCCACTACCATATAAATTTATATACATAACTTAATATCAATTTGTACTTTGTAGCATCAAGGGATATTTTAGTAAATGGATTGAACTTTTCAGACTAAAGTAATATAAGGTAAAGCAGGGAAATTTATTCAAACTTAACGACAAAACTTGATTAATATACATCACAAATAAGGAGAAGATGTCGGAAAAAGTAGAAAAAATGTATATACTTTATATTCATATATGTGTGAATTTCTACCTATTTATGAGTAAGTTAATCAATTTAAGCTACTGTTTTTTTTAATATTTATGGGTGAAATTGGTGAAACTACTTTGCTAAAGAGAGAATATATTTTAAGGGTATGTTTGTCGTAATTACATGAAGCTGAAGTTAAATTGAAGTTTTTAGAAATCGGATTTTTATTTAGAGCTAGAAACTAAAGCCGAGTTTATGTGATTTTGTTTACAAAAGCTCTAGCAACTTTTACAAAACTTGACAAAAGTAAAAATAAGAATTGGTTACAACCCAAGGTTTAAAAAAAATTCATGCATGGTCATCTAGTCACCTCTAATTGTAATCAATATCATTGGCATTTAATATATATGATATAGAATAGCTAAAACAGAAGTATATGTAAAATGTTAATTTACTGTAATCAATGCAATTTTATAAGCTATAATATAATTGTTTTTTATAATAGATGATTTAAATATTACTTTTAAGACCGTTATTACCTGCTCCAAGTTTTTATATGTTGTGATATAGATCTGTTCAAAAAAATATATATTGTGGACTTGTGGTGATACAGACATATGCTCTGCCACTTATATACAATCCTTCTTTTGCAATACTTCCCTCTTCTATAAAACAAAAAAATATACTAGTATATATTAAAAATAAAAAAAATTCCCATTTTCTTTTTTGTCGTGCGGGAAAGAAAATTCCTATTACCCAAAGGAGAGTGAAAAACTACTATGTGTATTATGGACATAACTCTATAGTTATCATTTAATATTTTTAACTTTAAAAGATTATTCATTAAAGTATCTGAGTACAAATTCAACCCTTAGCATGTTGCATATGTATTCTGTTTATTTTTAGACTACATCAGAGTTTGATTTGCACACCATCACTTAATTTCCAATCAGTATTTTTCTTTTTAATAAACATTCATCTTCCTCTCTTCCTATTGAACAACATTCATATCTTTATCTTTAATTAATGTCTAGAACGAGATTTAAACTCTCAATCTGTTATAAAGTGACACTTTTCATCAACACCTGATACTGATAGGCTACAAATTATTTAGTCATTAAGAGATATTTGTTTATTGAAGTTGTACGTAGCAAATGGTATCAAATAAGTCGCTCGACCTTTGGGAAAACGATCTGTTGAGTGTCACCATTTATAAGTCAACATATTATTTTCACCATTAAAAGAACCTCAATAGACTGCTTAAATTTGTTTTGTATCCATATATAGAATCTACATAGTTTTAAATATTATGAGAAAAGTATGCGAGCCATTTGTTGGTCGTCCAAGGCCAGCGATCGAGCATTAAATATTATAAAATGTACATAAAATATAGCATATATATCGTATTGGCTATTAGAACCTGGACAGCATAAGAAGCCGAAGAAACTACAAAAAGTTGAGCTTCTTCCATTTGGGCCAAAATGGATATAATTAGTTATTTGAAAGTACTACCTTTTATTTAATTGTTTAATTTTGTTTTCATTTACTTTATTTTGAAACTTATAATATTCAGTTTTGTTTTTTTTGGTTTGGTCGATTTTGCGAGGCCTCTTCCTAGAATTCCATCATTTTTATATGAGATATTATTTGCCTCTTCCTAAAATTTGAGTGATAATACCCTTAATCCTGCGAATCAAAAAATTAGATAATAAACTGAAGGACATATAAATTATAATTATTATGCATGATGAAATAATAGGTAAGTTGTATGAAAATAAAATAAATTTTGCCAATATTATCATTGTATGTCATCAAATTTATTGTATACCTAAAAATACACACAACTTACAAATTGGTTCACTGTATACAAGTTACCTATGATAATAAATAATTTACTAGTAACATGGCCAAAAATAAAAGAAATAACTGGTATTTTATATCTAAAAGTACAAACAACTTACAAATTTGGTTTATTGTATAGAATTGGTAACCGGTAACCTGTTAATCATGTTACTAATCGTATACAATGACCCAAATTTGTAAGTTGTGTGTCTTTTTAGGTACCAAATAAAGTTTGTTGCATATAATGACAATACTCGCAAAATTTTTGTATTTTTATGTGTTAAACCTGAAATAATATTATGTACAAATTATCTTATATACCATGTGTATATATATATATATATATATATATATATATATATATATATATATATATATATATATATATATATATATATATATATATATATATATATATATATATATATATATATGGGAGGGTTCAAACGAGAACTGTTTTTCGTACGAGAACTACGAGAACCAATCTCAGTTTTCCTTGAATATGGGAAGTTAATGGATGGAGAGCGTGGATGGGATCAAGTGTGGCAGGGTGTATGTGAGGAATTCATGGGTGGGCGATGACATTAAAGAAGGGGGAATTGGACAGCTCAGATTGGATCTCGCAGTTCTTGTACGAAAAATAGTTCTCGTTTGAACTTTTGCCTATATATATATATATATATATATATATATATATATATATATATATATATATATATATATATATATATATATATATATATATATATATATATATATATATATATAATTGTTTTGTCCTATCAAATCAAGTTTATTATTGAATACTAGTGGCATGTGTGTTTTAGGTGGGGTATGGGCGGCTTTGCATATATTTAACACTTTAGCATATTAAAACTACTAATTTGTATATGTTTCAATACATATCTGCATATTAAAACTACTAATTTGTATATGTTCCAATACATATCTAATTTCAACATTATGTAAATATATTATTTATATTATTGAAATAACTGTTAGTAAATCCATAATGTCATAATTTTGACTAAAATAAGACTATGTATGTAAGATACATAAAGGAAATACAATGTACATTTACTACCAAAGCCTCAAAGGTGTCGACATATCAATCTAGACATCAAAACGTTATATTACATTAAGATATCGAGCTTGATATTAACTATAAAATTTTTACGATTTTACAATTTTACTTAGCTAAAACAATCTAAATTTTGGTAGGATTTTTATAGACATATGATCTTAAATAAAATCGTGATCTTCATCATATGATGTTAAGATTTAGATTTGATTCGATCCTACTTGATTATAATTAATCTAATAAAATTGTACAATTTTTCTTTTTAGAAACCATATATATATATATATATATAACCCCGCCAAATTATATATACGTGTGTTTGTGTATAGTTATATTTCATAAAGTTTTAGGCTTAACATTCTTAAATCTAAAGTTATAATATCATAACTATTACTATCTCAGTCCCATTTTTATTGTCCACTTTTGACTTTTCAACGTATTTCTTTTTCAACTTTAACCTTAAATATTTTTGTTTATGTTATATAATACTTGATAAAAATTATATCAATGAAATTACATTTAAAACAAAATGCATTCATATATATTGTATCAAATATTATGTAACACAAACAAAAATATTTAAGCCAAAGTTAAAAAAGAAAGACTTTAAAAAGTCAAAAGTGGACCATAAAAATAGGACGGAGAGAGTAATATAAATCTTTAGTTTTTATTGTTTTATTACTATCTCTAGATTAAATATCCGTCTAATACACCGGTAGGTTTAAAAATGATAAATTTCAAACATTAATAAAAAAATCAAATAATCATAAATGTGAAAGAAAAAAGAATTTAATTAAGAAACTGGTGACATATATGACGTCAACATCCATAACAGTTGTGGAAGCGTGACGTGAGGGGAGGGCATACATTGGTGCAGAAACTTGATATCATAATACAAAAAAAACATGATTGCACTTTCTTGTTACAATTTGGGGTCAATAAGGTTAAGAATTTAAAATAATTATACAATGTTCTAAAATGATTAATAATTTGGTAATATTCTTACTCATTTATAATGCATTTATCCTTAAAAACTCTTAATTTTTAAGTAAGTTGAAAATACTAAAATACCCCTATGAACTAATTAAAGTAACTATTTAGTGAAGTTAATGATAATTTAATATATTATTTTCATAACTAAACCTTCCAAAAAAAGAATATTTAAAAAATCAAATTAAGCAAATTAACATAATAATTAAAAGAATTAATAATTATAGTTTTCATAGTAAATATTCTATTATATAATAATATTTTAACTTAATTAATAAAAATTAAGTATAGTCATATAACCAAAATTTATAAAATTTCTAGATTTTTTTATGGGTATTAAAATGGTATATAGTTATAATGCTATCACACTTGTTAGATTTTATCATCCATATGAAATTTTATTGACCAATTATTATTTAAAAAAGAAACATACTACCTCTATTATAAAAACAGACAAGTTATCGAAAAAATAGTCGCCGCCGCTGCATTGCGCGGGTATGATGCTAGTATATATATATATAGGAAGAAGTTCCATTGAGAACCATTTTTAGTGCGAGAACCAATCTGAACCGTCAAATTTCCTCTCTTTCAATGTCATTGCCTACCCATGAGTTCCTCACATACACCCTGCCACACTTGATCTGTAACACTGTACTTTTTAAACATATAATTTACTGCACGCGGAAGCTAATTACATATAAATATCTTAATTACATAATAGATACAAAAAGATTTCACTTGTTTGATGTACAAAGACCGATACAGTGTTAATACAAAAAACAGGCTCTTTCAAAAACTTGACATCATAGTTTGGCTGTCCATATTCCCAGCCCAAAGCATCAAGATCACCTCAGAGGATTTGCAAAACAATCTAGTAGGGAATTAGCACAAAGCTAAGTGAGGAAACAAATATCTATACATACACAAGGCAAATATGTCCAAACCAAATAGCTCATGAATCCCAGGAGAACCGGCGGTGTTGCAAGCACCTACAACCAAGGTCGGCCAAAACCAAGGTTTACCGATAGCCTTGCTAACATGGATAACAGTACCATCCCCCTTGAGTACCTCAACGGTACTGCAAGATCAGATACTGTAATCCCCCAAGCAATAGGCCCAACATCATACTAATCTCGAAATTAACATGTATATACACTCCAAACAAGAGCATTCCAAATAGGATATTAAATCCTGTATATCCGAAGATATAAATCCACTCACCAAAGTCTTCAAAACCTTGGCACACTCAGATGACTAAATTCACCGAGTCTTCTCAGTTCCTGATATTGAAGTAACCCAAGTCAATATTCGATTCATAATACTGATCCAATAATAAATATCATATTTATTTATGATCTCATGTATATACACTTATACATATATATATTCATCATACATAAACCCCAAATAGATATACAAATCATGTTTATCTTCAAATCATCAATTCAGACTAAGTTTAAAACTGATTACAGTCGGATTCCGAGTAAATACCCAATGATGATAGAATCATATTTCAAATCCGAGCAAAGGCGGATTCCGAGTAAAAGTCCAATTCCGATAGAAATAGGGAATCCCGATTAACTCCAAATCCGAGAAAAGGCACAATCCGATAAAATACACAATCTGATAATATGCACAATCCGATAAAATCACAATCCGATAAGGTCACAATCCGATAAAAGAGTTAGGGCCAAATCCGAGTAAACTTCTATCGGATTCCGAGTCAAATGGCAATTCCGAGAGAATTGTTAAGGCATCAGTGATAATTTAATCGGATTCCGATACTTCTATCGGATTCTGAGTCCTTCAAACCTCAAATCCGACAGAATCATAACTTCATGCATAAAATCTATTTCTAGCTTAAATCTTACTGATTTCATGCATACAAGTTATATATGTTTCCAGAAATCATTCTAAACATATAATGAACATAATCTATCATCAAAATCTAACATACATTCATCCTAAGATCATCAAATCATCAAAACAATCGGTATTCATATATATATATCAAAACCGAACATATAAACAAATAACCAACTATAAATCGGTAATCTAACCTCTAGATGATTTCAAATAATCACTATAATGCAAGCAAGATGTAAGTTGATTTTCTTTTCTTCCTTTCTTTCTTTCTTCTTCTCGGCCGAGAGCAACCCAAAGAAACACACACAAACACACTTTGTTTACTTCTACAATAAATGAAGTATGTAGGGGGAGTGGTAGCTAAACCCACCAATCGGCCATACCCTCTCCAACAACCCAAATATTTATTTAAAAGAAATATTTATCTCAATCAAATAATATCACAATATAACACTATCACAACAATTAATAATTCACATAAACAAATAAAATCCCAAAATTAATTAATTACCTTAATTAATCTAGGCCGGTAAAGAGGGTGTTACAAATCTTCCCCCCTTAAGAAGATTCCGTCCTCAGAATCTCATCGCGCTTAAACAAAGAAGGATACCAGCTTCTCATATCAGCTTCAGTCTCCCAAGTCAAATCTGAACCCAAATTATGTTTCCATTTAACCAAAACCAACGGTATCTGCTTTTTTCTCAACTTTGTAATATTTCGATCTAACAGTTCAACTAGTTCTTCTACAAGTTTCTGATTTAAATCCACACGAAGATCCTTAATCGGAAGAACCTGAGTCTGATCTTCTACATTACACTTGCGCAAGTAACATACATTGAATGTATCATGAATACCCGCTAATTTATCAGGAAGATCCAAAGCAACCGCCTGATCATTAACCACTCTTCTGATTCTGAAAGGACCAATGTAACGGGGAGCCAACTTCCCGCGTTTACCAAATCTGATTACACCCTTCCAAGGAGATACTTTCAAATAAACCATTTTCCCCTCGACAAACGACACTGGTTGACGTCGCGGATCAGCATACATTTTATGTCTATCCCTTGCAGCTTTTAATTTCTCACGAGCAACAGCAACCTTATCAGCTGTCATCTGTACAATATCAGGCCCTGCAAATTGCTTTTCCACAGCTTCTAACCAACAAGTCAGAGTTCTACAAGGACAACCATATAACATCTCATACGGAGGCATACCAATACTGGAATGATAGGAATTGTTGTAAGAAAATTCAACCAAAGGCAAATGTGAATCCCATGAACCCCCAAACTCTAACACACATGCCCTAAGCATATCTTCTAGCGTCTGAATAGTTCTTTCTGATTGACCATCTGTCTGCGGATGATAAGCTGTACTCAAGTTTACCCTGGATCCCAATTCCTGTTGCAATCTGTTCCAGAAGTTAGATACAAACCTCGAATCTCTATCCGACACAATGGACAACGGAACTCCATGTCTAGATACTATCTCATCAATGTACAATTGAGCCAGTTTACTTAAAGGTGCAGTTTCAGCAGTAGCTAGAAAATATGCACTCTTGGTTAATCTGTCAACTATAACCCAAATCATATCATAACCTTTTTGAGTTCGTGGAAGTTTAGTTACAAAATCCATCGTAATGTGATCCCACTTCCACTCAGGTATATCTAATTATTTCAATGATCCGTACGGTTTCTGATGTTCAGCTTTAACTTGAGCACAAATGTGACACATCCCAACAAATTTCGCAATATCTGTTTTCATAGTTGGCCACCAATACCGAGTCTTTAAAACAAGATACATCTTTGTACTACCCGGATATATAGACAATCTAGACTTATGAGCCTCATTTAGAATTAATTCCCTCAAGCTACCAAATTTCGGTACCCACACGCGCGTATGATAAACCTTCAAACCACGCGAATCAGAAGTTAACTCATGTTGTCGTTTGATCATTAGTTCATCCCTCAATTTCTCATCTTTCAAAGCTTCAAGCTGAGCAGCCAATAGTTGATCCACTAAATCAGACTTGATTTCTAATCGCATAAATTTTACAGTATCCGAAGATCCCTTTCTGCTGAGTGCATCTGCAACCACATTAGCCTTTCCAGGATGATACTGAATATCGCAATCATAATCTTTGATCAATTCTAACCAACGACGCTGTCTCATATTCAATTCCTTCTGAGTGAACACATACTGCAGACTCTTGTGATCAGTGCAGATAATACATTTGGTTACATACAGGTAGCGTCTCCACAGTTTCAAAGAAAATACCACTGCTGCTAACTCCAAGTCATGAGTCAGGTAATTTCTTTCATTCGGTTTCAGCTGTCTCGAAGCATACGCAATTACCTTACCTCTCTGCATCAAAACACATCCCAAACCAGCGTGTGAAGCATCACAATAGACCACAAAATCTTCTGAACCCTCTGGCAACGAAAGAACAGGAGCTTGACACAACAACTGCTTCAACTTCTGAAAAGCACTCTACTGAGTTGAACCCCACTGAAACGGAACATCTTTTCGGGTCAACTTGGTCAATGGACCGGCAAGCTTAGAAAAATCTTTAATAAACCTGCGATAATAACCCGCCAATCCAAGAAAACTCTTTATCTCAGTTGGTGTTTTCGGGGCACTCCAATTCATCACTGCCTCAATCTTGGACGGATCTACTTTGATACCTCCTTGACAAATCACATGCCCTAGAAATTGAACTTCTCGCAACCAAAATTCACATTTTGAATAATTGGCATATAATTTGTTTTGTTTTAGAATCTCCAAAACCTGTCTCAGGTGCTAATCATGCTCATCCTCTGTTTTCGAATACACCAGAATATCGTCGATGAACACAATAACAAACTTATCTAGAAAAGGTCGGCACACACGATTCATCAAATCCATAAATATGGTAGGAGCATTCGTTAAACCAAATGGCATCACCAAGAACTCGTAATGACCATATCGAGTACGGAAAGCAGTCTTAGGTATATCCTCCTCTGCTACCCTGACCTGATGATAACCGGATCGCAGATCAATCTTTGAAAAGTAGGAAGCCCCTTGTAACTGATCAAACAAATCATCGATTCTGGGCAACGGGTACTTGTTCTTGATGGTTCTCTTGTTAAGATCTCTGTAATCGATACACATACGGAGAGTTCCATCTTTCGTCTTCACAAACAATACTGGTGCACCCCACGGCGAAGAACTCGGACGGATAAACCCCTTATCAAGCAAGTCTTGTATCTGAGTCATCATCTCCCGAATCTTAGATGGAGCCAAACGATACGGAGCTTTAGCAATCGGTGTGGTACCCGGTACCAATTCTATCTTATACTCAACATCCCGTATAGGTTGTAACCCTGGTAGATCATCTGGAAATACCTCTGGATATTCGGAGACAACACGAACATCGGTAACAGGTCGCTTCTCTTTCTTCACATCAATAGCGTAAGCCAGAAAAGACGCACACCCTTTGGCTAGAGATTTTCTAGCCTTCATATACGAGATGATTGGAAAAGAAGATCGAGATCTATCCCCACGAGCCACGACATGTGAACCGTCAGCCAAAGGAATAGTAATCAGTTTCCTATGGCACTGGATACTAGCTCTATGGTGACTTAACCAATCCATGCCTAGTACTAAGTCAAACCCTGGTATAGGCATCAGCAAACAGTCTACAGGCAACCTAGTACCATCAATTTCTATAGATACCCCAGTCACATAAGAAGTTACAGGAACTATCTTACCATCTGTTATCTCTACTTCTAAAGGAGTAGTAACCACAGAGGCAGGCTATTTCAATATATCACACAAAGATACTGATATAAAAGATCTATTTGCACCAGAGTCAAATAACACACGGGCCGGCACAGAGTTTACAATAAACATACCCGTGATCACATCACCGTCTTTAGCAGCCTCTGTAATAGTCATCTTAAAGGCTCTCCCTTCCGCAGAAGGTGCAACCTTTCTCTTCTGACCTGCAGAAGACGATCCCCCGACATTGGCTACCCCCTGCCCCGTCCCCTTTGACCTCGGTTTAGTGCAAGCTCCAGCTCTATGACCCTCTTCGTGACAATTCCAGCAAACATTTGTTTTAAACTGACAAGCTAATGGTTCGTGGCCAAATCCACCACAACGCAAACATCGTTTCGTCTGTGATGTGCACGGACCAGTATGACTAGTATTGCAGGGTTTACACCACGGCTTATTCTGATATAACCCTGAACCTTTCGGTTTCTGATCACCCCGATTCTGATTATTTCTCCACCTACCTTTGTTTCCACCCTGATTTCCACCGGGCCTGTGAGACGACCCTTTCTCCCGATTAATTCTCTCCCGAGCTTTCACGTCACCCTCAGCAGCTCATGCAACAGTAAACTGTTGTACCAACGATGTTGCCATCCGGGTGTTACCCCTATATTCCGGCAACAGTGCTTGCACAAAATGATCTATCTGCGATGGTTCATCGGGTACACACTGTTTAGCGAACCTCAGCTTTTCATTAAACTTTGCAATCAATTCATCCACCGACATCTTGTCATCCTAAGCTAGATCCATGAACTCCCGTTTCACCTTAGCTAGATCATAAGTATTACAGAATTGCTCGCAGAACTTGGTTTGAAATTGATCCCAAGTAACAGAATTCATCACTTTCCTGGATAGATGAGCAGTTAGAGAATCCCACCAGGTTGCAGCTTGACCCTTCAACCTCCGGGTTGCAAAACTTACCCTATCGGATTCCTCACAATTGTAGGCGTCCAAAGCCTTCACCATCTCCCTTAACCAACTCAAAGTATCAGTTGGATTTGAGCTTCCTGAATACTTAGGTGGCTAGCAAGCCATGAAATCTTTGTATTGCCCTTTCTGTTTAAAACCTCCTTGATATGGGTACCAAGGAATGAAAAAGTTCTGTTGTTGAGGTTAGTGCTGCTGTTGGGGTTGTGATACAGGTGGTAATGTAACGAATAGAAAAGAACCAAATGGTGTTGACACTGTATTGAAAGGTGCAGCAGAGTAAACAAGAGGTGGTGTCGACTGGGTAAATACAGCTGGCTCTCTGGGCAAATGAGTGGTCTGAGTTTGATAAGAGAACTGAGTTTGATGTTGCTGCTGTTCCAACTCCTGAACCCGATCTCTCAAACTTTGCAGAGTATCTTCCAATTGCAACACATAGTCTTGTTGATCAGATTCATCGTTGTGGGAAGTACCGGCTCTGTGGTGCTGCTCATTGACTGTCGTAGAGGACTGGTGATTTCTTCCGGGGGACGTAGGGGTAGTTGTCTTGTTCACGTTATCAGCCATTTGCTATGCTATACACAGCATCTCACCAATTGTTAGATATAATTCGTTAGTATAAACACTAACTACCCTCAAAGCTACACTACCAATTACCCACCCTGGAAATACTGGACTGACCAGAGCCTCGGTTCAAGTATTGCACAAATCATTCATGAAAATCCTTAAACCAGGGCTCTGATATCAATTTGTAACACTGTACTTTTTAAACATATAATTTACTGCACGCGGAAGCTAATTACACATAAATATCTTAATTACATAATAGATACAAAAAGATTTCACTTGTTTGATGTACAAAGACCGATACAGTGTTAATACAAAAACAGGCTCTTTCAAAAACTTGACATCAGAGTTTGGTCTATCCATATTCCCAGCCCAAAGCATCAAGATCACCTCAGAGGATCTGCAAAACAATCTAGTGGGGAATTAGCACAAAGCTAAGTGAGGGAACAAATATCTAAACATACACAAGGCAAATATGCCCAAACCAAATAGCTCATGAATCCCAAGAGAACCGGCGGTGTTGCAAGCACCTACAACCAAGTCGGCCAAAACCAAGGTTTACCGATAGCCTTGTTGACATGGATAACAGTACCATCCTCCTTGAGTACCTCAACGGTACTGCAAGATCAGATACTGTAATCCCCCAAGCAATAGGCCCAGCATCATACTGATCTCGAAATTAACATGTATATACACTCCAAACAAGAGCATTCCAAATAGGATATTAAATTCTGTATATCCGAAGATATAAATCCACTCACCAAAGTCTTCAAAACCTTGGCACACTCAGATGACTAAATTCACCGAGTCTTCTAAGTTCCTGAGATTGAAGTAATCCAAGTCAGTATTCAATTCATAATATTGATCCAATAATAAATATCATATTTATTCATGATCTCATGTATATACACTTATACATATATATTCATCATACATAAACCCCAAACAGATATACAAATCATGTTTATCTTCAAATCATCAATTCCGACTAAGTTTAAAACTGATTACAGTCGGATTCCGAGTAAATACCCAATGATGATAGAATCATATTTAAAATCCGAGCAAAGGCGGATTCCGAGTAAAATTCCAATTCCGATAGAAATAGGGAATCCCGATTAACTCCAAATCCGAGAAAAGGCACAATCCGATAAAATACACAATCCGATAATATGCACAATACGATAAAATCACAATCCGATAAAAGAGTTAGGGCCAAATCCGAGTAAACTTCTATCGGATTCCGAGTCAAATGGCAATTCCGAGAGAATTGTTAAGGCATCAGTGATAACTTCAAATCCGACAGAATCATAACTTAATGCATAAAATCTATTTCTAGCTTAAATCTTACTGATTTCATGCATACAAGTTATATATGTTTCCAGAAATCATTCTAAACATATAATGAACATAATCTATCATCAAAATCTAACATACATTCATCCTAAGATCATCAAATCATCAAAACAATCGGTATTCATATATATATATATCATAACCGAACATATAAACAAATAACCAACTATAAATCGGTAATCTAACCTCTAGATGATTTCAAATAATCACTATAATGCAAGCAAGATGTAAGTTGATTTTCTTTTCTTCCTTTCTTTCTTTCTTCTTCTCGGCCGAGAGCAACCCAAAGAAACACACACAAACACACTTTGTTTACTTCTACAATAAATGAAGTATGTAGGGGGAGTGGTAGCTAAACCCACCAATCAGCCATACCCTCCCCAACAACCCAAATATTTATTTAAAAGAAATATTTATCTCAATCAAATAATATCACAATATAACACTATCACAACAATTAATAATTCACATAAACAAATAAAATCCCAAAATTAATTAATTACCTTAATTAATCTAGGCCGGTAAAGAGGGTGTTACATGATCCCCCCACACTCTTCATCCATGAATTCCACTTATCAAATCAACGGCTAAGATTGTATATATATATATATATATATATATATATATATATATATAAGGGAGGGTTAATGCGAGAACCGTTGTTAGTGCGAGAACCACGAGAACCAATATCGGCCGTTCCTTGGATATGGGAAGTATCATGGATGGAGAGCGTGGAGGGATAGGGTGTGGCAGGGTGAATGTGAGGAATTCATGGGTGGGCAATGACATTGAAGGAGGGGAAATTGGACGGCTTAGATTGGTTCTCGCACTAAGAACGGTTCTCGCATGAACTTTTGTCTATATATATATATATATATATATATATATATATATATATATATATATATATATATATATATATATATATATATATATATATATATATATTATAAAGGGTAAATATGATTTTTTTAAATTATGTTGAGCAAAATTTTGTAAATTAGATTATTCAAATTTCATAATTAAAATTTTTAATTAAATGACTAGAATTGTCTAATAGATTTTATTCATATTGGTCTTTTATTTATATTAGAATATGCATGACTTTGTAACCGGTAGGTGACGCGAAGTATGCATTTGTGTAAGTTATGCTAAAGGCCCCGGCTCAAAAGATACTAGGAACAGTGTCCCGAAACCTAAATAGAAAACGATTAGGAAACATATATAGCATTCTATCAACGTGGTGAAAGTGTTCGGGAGTCTTCAATGCAAGCTTAGTTGTCATGAATGTTAAAGACGACTACTCGCTATTCTAAACGCTAAAGCCGAGTATCAAGCACGTTAAGTGATCAAGACATGTTTGCACAGTCTTACTAGAATGACAATTTCTCACTAAAGTAAGTTAAAAAAACTGTTAAATTATAACTAATTTTAACTACTATTAACGTCAAATTAAATACAACAATTAGGTGTTTATAAAAGGAAGAACAAACAAGAAATTACTACTCTATAATCCGAAAACACCAATATAGAACAAAGATGTTTGTTGCCAAATTTCTCAAAGATAACAAAGGTTACAAGCTTATGCTAAATCATAAAATTACAAAAGATTTTCTTTGTTGCTAAATCTTCAAATTTCAGTTACTAATACACTAATTTACTAACAGAAGAATGAGAATTTGTGTTACCAAAAGGTGATGAATATATTTCATATAGCAATAGATTTGTTATTGGTATGTAGCAATGGAAGTTACATTATAACTTAGAAGGTGGTGAAGATTGCAAGTGTTGATGGTACACTGTACAGTTATGTTAGTTTGTTAGTAACAATACTTTTATTGTAGGAAAAAAGTAAAAGGCCAAAAAAGTAGAAACATGCAAAAGTACAAGGGAGTGAAGTGAACTTTACTTCAAAGCACTACTCCTCCACTATATAAAGTCTTTAGATTTTTTCTTCTTTATTTTTTTGTTTTTTATTTATAATTGGATTTTTATAGTTGTCATGTTTGCTAAAATCAGAAAGAATATTATGACTGGAATGCAACTGCAAGTATTCTCATTTTGCACAGCAACAGCAGCCTCTTCTTTTTCTTCTTTTCCTTTTGGCTTCTTTGGTAGGAGGCAATTTGATTAAATGGATAATGCACATAAAAGGACAAAAAATAATTATTGTATTGTCTGTAACCTTAACAAAAAAGAAATAACCTAGTTATACATATAAAGAGTTTTAGACGAGAATAAAAAAGAAATAACCTAGTTATACATATGAAGAACTTTATACGAGAAATATTTATAATATCATTAATAACTTATTAATATAAGTATTTTAATCATTTATATTTAATAACCGGGAATTACATATAGGTGGACGAGTCATTATATAATAAATTTTGATTTTCCCTGAAATGGTTGGTGTTCGAATTCTCTTCTTATTAGATACACCTCACGAATAAGCGTTAACAGTATTAGTTATTGATTTATTTTATTGAAAAGTCGATATTGATTCTTACAGTTCTCGTATTAAAATCAATTCTCATTTAAACTCTCATTATATATATGACTCAAGAACTATAAGAACATTTATAACCATCATTAATAACTTAATAATATAGTTATGTTGATCATTTATAGGCAAGTGTATTAAAGTAAAAAGGTACTCGGGTATGTTCTTATAAATGACAAATTTGTTTTGAACATTATTTCAAGTAATTTACTTTTTATAATAAAAACTAAAGCGTTGTTATTTGAATAAAAATTTCTTCCTTCCTATTATGAGTCTTTATTTGTTAGCAAAATAAAAGGTAAAAACTTTTTAGAAATATTCAAAATGTTTGTTAAACATATATATGATTAAAATCTCTTTTAGAATAATCTTTTGGGATTCTTATAGGAAAATGACACTAATAATAGTCGTGCGATTATTCTTTTAGTAGCAAAGTCCATTTCAAACAAACCTCAATCATGTGTTTATCACATGCAATTCCCTAAATATGTGATTATATATATATATATATATATATATATATATATATATATATATATATATATATATATATATATATATATATACAAAACTTTTTACGACAATTATATGTAATTTTCTTCAAAATAAATACATTAATTGGTGTATAATGTCCACGAGATACTCAGTCGCGTGTATCGTCTTTATTTGTAACTATAGGTTTTGCCCATTTTAACCATATTTAGTTAATTCTCATTTATCAAAAGATTTGTAGTTTAACGATATTTGATATTGTGAAGTGATGTCCTTTCTATGAGGTTGTGATTTCTATTATCATTATAAATAATGGAGTAAATTTGGATGAAGGTTTAATGAATATATTTTGTTGTTAAAATAATATTCTCATCTCTTATAAATTAATTTAATACTATATACCTGATATGGGTTGTGTTCAATATAGTCCATATATAAAAAACATAGTCCTGAAATTTTAATGTTTAATCACAAGTGATTCAGTACATAATCACATGTGATTGTAAAAACATATATGTACGAAAATGTCACTCCGTCCAAAATTTTAAAATTCAATTTATACCATTGATTGGGCGGATCCAAAGACTAAAATTAGTTCTTCATAACTATGAATTAAATATAGATTATATTGAATATTTTTCTATCTAACCTTTAATACTTTGTAGCATTTTACATAGCTTGTTGTGACTTGATTGTTTATGTCATCTCTACGAACCGAAGCTTGTAATGCATGTGGTGTTATTAAGAGGTTTGTGAAAATGTTTCTGATAAGTGTGCTGGTCAACCACACGACTAGCATATATCATTATATCTTATGCAATTTATTTTACTACTTTTTATAATTTTCTTCTTTCTTTTAAAATATGTTTCTTAATTTAGTTGCGTTTATTGGTGTTAGTAACGATAGTAACGCACAGTATTATACCGGATGTTAGCGATACTAATATGATAATCAAGTGATAACTATGATGAAGCAATTTACCATAAAGGCTCAACCAAGAATCATCAATATGAGAGCTTGTCAGGCCTTTTATTTGTCACTTAACAAAAAAAAATCAATATGAGAGCTATCTTGTCAGGCCTTTTATTTATCACTAATTTTCTTAAAAATGTAAAAAAAAAAAACAATTAAACTAAATATAAGTATAGAGCATCTATTGTCGATCATCACTATTATTAATTTTAGAAGGATATAGAAGAAATTCTTTCTAATTAAAAAATTGAAAATTCTCGGTATTAGATTCATTATGATCCAAGTGATGAGTTTATTTAAGAAGTATTTGTTTTAATTGTTAGAAGTTGTAGAGTCAGGGAGAGTTAACTAGCTTTTAATAGAGTCCTTTGGTTTTCCGTCTTTTGGCTTTCTCTGTTGTGTATATATATATCATGTTGTATCATGATGTAAATAAGACATAATATAGCAGTTTTCAGTTCTTAATCTCTGATAACATGGTATCAGAGCTAGACATTCCTAGCTCCAGTCAAATATGAACGTCTACTTCCCCTGACACCATCCTGCTCACTAAATCAACCCATCAGACATTATGTTTTGATTACACCGCCCCTGTAGATGTATTCAGTGACCTCCGGCGACCTCAGCTACCGTGTCCGACTATCTGCCGCCGTCTCACGTGCCTCCCACGCGCCTCCGTCTGCCGCCACCCTCGACTCACGCGTCGGCATGTGATCCGCCGTTCAGCCACCGTCGACTTTGACGTTTCAGCTTTTTTGGTCGGTATTTCCTTTTGATTACATTTCTGGTTAGATATCATGATTTTCTTGATGTTGGTTGTGCACCATTGATTAAATTTCTGAATCTGTTGAAATCTGAACCTGTTGAAATCTGAATTATCTGAATATCCTTCTGATTTGGTTGGAGTAATCTGAAATCTGAATTTCCTTCTGAAGAAAAAAATCTGAATATGTTGAAATCTGAATATGTTGGTGCTTTCTATTGTTTTTGCCAGCCCTTGTTCATCAGATTTGGTTTCTTGGTTAGTTGATATTAATTTGAGTTGCTTAATCTGGTGAAATTTGTCTGAAATAAAATGGCTGATGATAAGCCTTCTAGTACTTTGCTTATACCAGACTTGATTCCAACAAAAGTTACTGATAACAAGCTTAATGATACTAATTACTTTGATTGGATCAAAACTATTCGAATTTATGTTCGAAGTATGGGAATGGCTTCTCATCTTGAGTCTGACCCTCCTACTGATGGTAATCGAGACCTATGGTTACAACAAGTTGCCCGTATGTTCTTGCAGATTATTAACTCTATTGAACCATCTGTTTCAACTCTAGTTAGCCACTGTGAATATGTCAAAGAGTTGATAGATTACCTTGACTTCTTGTATTCTGGACAAAGTAATATTTCACGAATTTATAATGTTTGCAAAACTTTTCATCGTGGAGAGCAACAAGACCGGTCTTTTACTTCTTATGTCATGGAATTCAAGAAAACATACGAGGAACTGAACTCCCTTCTCCCATTAAGTGCTGATGTAAAGGCTATGCAAACTCAAAGGGAACAAATAGATGTCATCAGCTTTCTATCTTGTCTACGACCAGAGTCTGAACCTATCAGATCTCAGTTTCTTAATGAATCCGTGATACCTTCTCTTCAAGAGACATTTGCTCGAGTCCTAAGAAATGAGAACCTTCAATCCACTCAACCGCTTGATCATAATACAACTTTAGCAAGTAGAGGTGGATAACGTGGTGGTTTTCGAGGGGGTCCTCGTGGAAGTTATAGGGGTGGCTATAAAGGTGGTCACAGTGGTCGAGCAGCAGACTCACGCGAGTTTAACTCTGGTGATGTTGAGTGTTACTATTGCCATGAGATGGGTCATACGAAGTTTAATTGTAAGAAACAGTTGGCTAATAATCAGAGGTTTGCATCTGCACACGCTGTAGCTATTCCTGCTGACGCAACTGTGAAGCCCAAGGATGAGCATGTTGAGAACTCTTCTGCTTTCACTGCTGCTTTTGCTGGGACAGGTAACTCTGGTAAATGCTTTGTTTCATCCTCCTCCAAATGGGTCATTGATTCAGGTGCCTCAGACCATATGACTGGTAATCCTAATCTTCTTTCTAATTTCAATAAACATGCATTCCCAACTCAAGTTATTGTGGTTGATGGATCTATGACACATGTGATTGGTTCGGGTACAATTAAACTATCACCATCTGTCTCATTACCCTCTATCCTGAGTTTACCAAACTTTTCTTTTAACTTACTTTCGGTAAGCAAAATCACCCGTACTTTAAACTGCAGTGTCTCATTCTTCCCGGATCATTGTGTCTTTTAGGATTTGCAGACGAAGAAGATTATTGGTAAAGGACGGGAATCTGATGGCCTATATATATATATATTTGAACAACATATTCCATACTCCATGGCATCCTCTAGCTCATCATCTCCGTTTGAAGTTCATTGCCGACTAGGTCATCCGTCCTTGCAAAGTCTTAAAAAGTTGTGTCCAAAATTTTCCCATTTAGTGTCTTTACAATGTGAGTCATGTCAGTTTGCCAAACATCAGCGAGTTCATTTAGGTCCTAAAGTCAACAAGCGGGCTGCGTCCCCATTTGAATTAATCTATTCTGATGCTTGGGGTCCTTGTCCTGTTACATCTAAAACCGGTGTAGAAACTAGAAGGGGGGGGGGGGGTTGAATAGTTTCTATGATCTCTTTTTGATTAATTTAAATTAAATGATTAAATATGGGACACAAGAGAAACAAACATTAGTAGATGTAAAATAATAGATATATGACTTGAAAGAAAATATGCAGAAATAAAAGATGCTTAAAATATATAAATATATATAGTAGTGCTTATATATATATATATATATATATATATATATATATATATATATATATATATATATATATATATATATATATATATATATATATGATGAATGTACCAGATGTATATATAAGATGCGTGAAATGTAAAACGCAGAAAGTATATAAATACGTATATGTAATAATATATATATATATATATATATATATATATATATATATATATCTTGATTGTAAGTACCAGATGTATATATATATAAGTGTTTATATTTATATTTATTATAAGTATATATATATATATATATATATATATATATATATATAGTAAGACAGAAATTTAAATGACAGAAATAAATAAATAAAATAAATAAGAAATAAAGTGCGGGAATATAAAATGCAAGAAATGTAAATATGCTTGCGAAAATTAAATATGCAAATGCAGATGCAGAAATTTAAAGAGTTAAGGGTTTAGAAGATGAACACCAAGATTTTTACGTGGTTCGGTTGAACTCCAACCTACATCCACGCCTTGACCTCCGTCAAGGTTTCCACTAGCAACACTTGCAACAACCTCTTAACCCGGAAGAGATCACCGTAATACAATCATCTTTACGGGTAGATGATAACCACCAAAGATCTATACTAGATCCACCACCTTGTTCTTCACCAAGAACACTTTCTTCTTAACCAAGAAGAATCACCAAGTTCTTCACCAAGAACCTCAAGAACACTAACCAAAACCCAAAACTAAGTGGGGAATAGTTAAACCCGCCAAAACACTCAAAGTGTTCTTCTCTCAAGAACACTTCACTAAGAACAACAAAACACCAACAATGGTGTTTAAACACTAACCTCTCAATACAAGAAAATTTTCGATTTCACTCAAGTGTATATCACTCAATGTATTTTTCTTGCTTCCCTTTTGCTTGATCTTGAAGTGTTGTATAACTCTTACAAATGAAGAACACAACTTCAAGAATCACCACACTCAAATGTATATATTTGAAAATGAAAGATCAAAATATGAAAGTGTGTAGAAGGAGAGAATATCAGATTGGCAAAAGGTGAATTTTGGTTGTTTATGGGGTTGTATTTATAGAGGAAGAGTGAGGAGAGGTGGGACATCTGTTGGCCGGACGGTCGATCCCCACGGTCGACCGTGGTGCTCGACCGTGGCCACAGATGTCGTCATCTCGAGTCGTTTAAAATTATTTTCTATGTTTTACGACTTCCTCTTTTAAACTGGTATTTTAGAATAAATAAATACCAAAATAAATATCGTTACATTGTGTATTTGGACTGGCTTTTAAATGAATTAGGCACATGTCAATTTAGAGGATGACACCTAAGTACTTTTTATGTACTTTGCAAGATCTCCCACGATACTCCTTCACCAATCATTGTAAACACAATATAATAATACATCTTAAGGATATTTATCTTGTATTCTAAAATACATATTTTCACATTTGCCAATTTGTAAAATTATGTTTATTCAAATTTGTTGGCAAGAAGTTATAAACACTTTGTTCCATAGACAGATATTATTTTGACGCATTATGAAACATGTTTATAAGTGAAAAATTATGTTAATAAAAAAATGACAATTTAGAATAAATTTTATTTTTAAAATTTATATTGTCATATTTTATTACAACCCCCAAGTTCCTTTTTATGAACACACAAGTATATATTTTTATACTTTGATCTTTCATCAACAGATATATTTTATTATTTTTCCAAACTTACTATTTTCATATTAACTTGGATATATATTTTTCTATCATAATAATATTATTTAAAATTGCATCATCAAAACCAGATATATTAAATATTAATCTTTTGATTGCACTAACAATCTCCCCCTTTTTGATGATGACAATTTTTATTTAATCCAAGTTAATAATTCCATAATATGTTAAGGAGAAATAATAAGTGTGATGTTTCAAGAAATTGACCTTTGATGATGAGCTTATGTCTTTATGTTTGAATCTTCAAATCAGGTCTTCTTGAAATTTGTTCACTTATTTTTATATTCGTTGTACCCTCTTCTGTTGAGTCATCACTTGGATTCTTCTCCCCCTTTGGCGTCATCAAAAAGGTTTGATCCCCCTTTTTTTTGTATCTTCAAGTGAGACGACCCTTTAAGCTTGGCTTGATTGCACTAAGATTTGCTCAAGATAAAGTTTTCAAATTTTGAACATAGGTATAAATGTTAGTCATAAAGATGATTGCAAAGTTAGAAACAGGATCCTGATTCTGTTTCACGTGATGCTAGTCACCTTATATCATCAGTCCTTATGATCTTCTCAAATTGAGTTAGCTCCCCCTTATTTTAATAATAGTGGCTCCCCATGATTTTCTTTTTCTTTTAAGAAATTATAGCTCCCCCTTTTTGTTTTAATCATTGCTCCCCCTTATTTTAGTAATAATAGTTCTCCCTTTTTTTAATAACTCCCCCTTATTTTCTTAATCATAGCTCCCCTTTATGCCTTGTACTTTTGAATAATCCTTTAATACTATTATTTTAATAGTGGTTTAATGGAGCATCTCCCTTTTTGAGTATCCACCTTGTAGGGTTGTTAGAGATAGGTGTGACATCATCTCACGTGAGTGTACCTATCAACAATTTAATAACAACAACACAAAAATTCCAATTCTTGTGGAATTGGGTTAGTAAAGTGTGTTTGGATAAATTTGGCAATCAACCATGAATTGGTTGAGCTTTAATATTTTTCAAGATATTAATATATGAACGAACTGGTATATAACATGTATTTAACCATTTGATTTAATATCCATCCAAGTGTGTAATAATGTCTAAATTTTGAATTCTTATGGCATATTAGATTAGTACACATGTAATAAATTTTTAAAATTAAAAGTTTAACTGTTGATGAACATATATGAACAAACGTAGCAAAAATTAAAACAATAGTGGATAATACGCAGAACTGGCAAACCATGGTCGACCGTGGTCAGCCGTGGTCGCGGCCAGCAGACTCAACAAAAATCCACGGTTGCAGTTGTGCAGCCGTGGTCGACCATGATCTGGTTATTTCAAATTTTTGCATTTTTAACAGATTGTAATACATAGAAATTTCATAAGAATCACATGTATTTGAGCACAACAAGTCCTAAATTACTTTATTGAATCATTCCATGAAACTACCTTACACAAGGATGTAAAGGACAATACTTAATATAACAATTACTCAAATAGATCTCCTATGTTTTGACACAATGACATTTGTGGAGGTCTTAAAAGAGCATCCTATTTTCTCTTGAAAATATAGGAAGATCTTGGTGAGCAAAGAGTTGTTTTTGGCAACCTCCTTTTTTAGAGAGGTGAACTCATCCTTTGTGATTAGCAATGTATCTCCCCTAGAGCAAGATCCAACATGAGATATCTTATCAACTTCCATGTTTGTTGAATGGATGTTGTCATGAGTGGAAGGTTCTTGTTGCCTTTTCTTCTTCTTTGGTTCAGCTAATTTCAAGTTCACAAGAGTTTGGTAACAAATAGGTATGGAAGTGTTGAGCTCAATCTTGGAGGTAGGAAGGTCTAAGAACTTAAAAAATTTGGAAAGCAATCCTCCATAAGGAAGAAGTTGCTCCGGTTGTTGTGGTATGTTGCTCATCCGATGAGCAATCATATATCCTAAGTCAAGAGGAGTGTGAGTTTTTAAGCAAAATAGAATCAAGGAGACATTTGCATGAATTTTGTCACTCCTCATCTTTTTCATAAGGATATTTGCATAGGCAATCTTTGTCCATACAAGACTATCAGGTAAGAGGTTTGAAATAAGAGGAAAAGATGAGTCTATGATTGTTCCTGGCTTACAAATGGTAAGAATGACTAGTTTTGGATCAAGATTAATAACTTGAAAAGATTCAAGTGAATAGTCATTTGAATAAAACTTGATACCTTGGTTTTGAACTCCTAAACATTCACCAAATCTAGCAACATTTAGGTTGCTATGTCTTTTGTACATGGTGATGGAAATGTTGTTTTGACCATCAAATTCAAAACCAGCATAAAATTCCCTTACATGATCAGAAAGGATTGGATTTGAGAAGTCAAGAAAAACATCCCAACCCATGTGATGAAAAAGATTATGAACACTAAAAGGCCCAAGGTCTTCATCAATGATGCTTCTTCCTCCAAGAATTGATCTATCTTTTAGTAACATTTGATTTTTGACAAAGGTAGATATGGTAGAGGGATGAAAGTTGATGGAAGGAGTAGAGTTTGAAGGCTTTCTCTTACCTTTTGAATTGGATCTAACTATGGTATCTTCCATTTTTTGAAGAGAAGAGTTTTTCTTGGAGTAGGGAAAGAGTAGTGCAGGAAATTTTGAGGGTTTGAAAGATTGTGAGGATTAGAGTAGAAGATATTAGATTAAAAGGAACAAGTCTTCATCATTATCCTATGTAGTGAATTGATGTTTAAGGTAGTCTAGGAGTAGATTTTGCTGCCAAAAAAATCCATATTTGCTATGGGAAAGACACAAAATCTGAGAATCAATAAAGTGAGTTGCAGAAAATTGCTGTTTTCTGCAGGTTTGTACCTTCACGGTCGCACTCACGGTCGACCGTGAGCAGCCGTGGGATCATTTATGAATATATATATAATTTTTTTTTAATTATTATATATATATTTTTATCTGGAATTTTTGTCTGTCTATGTTCAGATATTTAATTCCATCATACCTAGACCTATCCTTAAATATTCAAATGTTTCTCTTTTTAGTGGTTTAGTGAATATGTTAGCTATATTTTGAGAGGAATCTACTTTGTCAATAGTCACATTTCCTTTTTGTACACTATCTCTTAGAAAAAGTGATGTCTGAGTTCTATATGTTTAGTACGAGAATGTAAGACAGGATTTTTACTAAGATTGATAGTACTAGTATTATCACACATTATGGGAATTTCTGATAGTGTTACCTCGAAGTCCATTAATGTTTGTTGCATCCATAGTGCTTGAGCACATGCTCTAGCAGCTGCAACATACTCAGCTTCTGTTGTTGATAGAGCAACCAAGGTTTGTTTCTTGGAGAACCAAGAAGTTAAACAATGACCCACAAAAGCACATACTCCACTAGTGCTTTTTCTATCAACCAAGCATCCTCGAAGATCAGAGTCAGAGTAACAAGTAATATCAAAACCTCCAAATTTGGGATACCAAATACCAAGATTTATGGTTCCTTTTATATATGTGAAGATTCTTTTTACTGCTTCTAGATGAGACAATTTTGGTCTTTCTTGAAAGCGGGCACATTTACAAACACTGAACATAATGTCTGGCCTACTAGCAGTTAGATATAGTAAACTACCTATCATGCCTCTATATTTAGTGCTATCAAAGTCTTCTCCATTTTCATCAATGGATAGATCACAAGTAGTGGCCATAGGAGTAGTCATTGGCTTGATATTCTCAAGGTCAAACTTTTTCAACATATCTTTGATATATTTAGATTGATTTATAAAGATGCCATCAACCATTTGTTTAATATGTAATCCTAGAAAAAAGTTTAGTTCTCCCATCATGCTAATTTCAAATTCTTTGTTCATTAATGTTGAAAATTCATTACATAGAGTTTGATTAGTGGATCCAAATATAATATCATCTACATATATTTGTACTAATATAATGTCATTTAATTTCTTTTTCACAAACAGTGTATTATCCACTTTAGCCATTATATAGTTATTTTCAACAAGAAAGGTTTTAAGTCTATCATACCATGCCCTAGGTGCTTGTTTTAAACCATACAGTGCCTTTTTAAGTTTATACACATGTTCAGGTTTATGAGAATCTTCAAAGCCTGGTGGTTGTGCAACATACACTTCTTCATTTATAAACCCATTTAAAAAAGAACTTTTTACATCCATTTGATAGAGTTTGAAATCTTCTGCACATGCTATAGCTAAGAGAATTCTAATTGATTCAAGTCGGGCAACATGAGTAAATGTTTCATCGTAATCAATACCTTCTTGTTGATTGTACCCTTGAGCAACAAGCCTAGCCTTATTTCTAGTTACCATCCCGTTTTCATCTACTTTATTTCTAAACACCCATTTGGTTCCTATTATAGTTTGATTTAGAGGTGTTGGAACTAAGTCCCAAACTTGATTACGGGTGAATTGATTTAATTCTTCTTGCATAGCCATAACCCAATTTTCATCCTTGATAGCTTCTTTGAAGTTCTTGGGTTCTATAATTGATACAAAGGCTATAGATCCCATTTGAGTGGTTTTAGATCTTGTATTCCTTTCTTCTATGTCTCCAATAATTTGAGTTATTGGATGATCTTTCACGGTTTTAAGAGTGTTGGGATCAAAGGTTGTACTGTCAGTGGCTTGTGGAGAGTCATTGTGATAAGGTATATTAGGGATATTCTGATTATTTTTATAAAGAGATTCCTCTTCAAATAGTTCGTCAAAGGAGACATTTAAAGATTCTTCAATGATCATAGTTTTCTTGTTTAATACACGATATGCTTTGCTATTTTGAGAATATCCCAGAAATACTCCTTCATATGACTTGGGTTCAAATTTTGTAAGATGTTCCTTATTGTTTAAAATAAAACATTTGCTACCAAAGATTCTAAAATGTTTTACTGAGGGTTTTCTGCCTTTATATATTTCATACGAGGTTTTTCCTATAGATGATCTGGAAGATGTTCTATTTAGAATGTAGGTAGCTGTAGCTATAGCCTCACACCATAATTTCTTAGTAACTCTCTTTTCTTTTAGCATGACATTGCACATCTTACTCTATTTTTGAAATCTATTGTCAATGAATTCATTTTGGCAGTCATTTTTCTCGGAGAAATTGTGAGAAATATTGTTTTTGTTAAAAAAGGAGATAAACTTAGTTTTATTTTCAAAGTCATTGCTTCGGTTAGTATCTATCGTTATGATAGATTTTTCAAGTTGATTTGAATTTGTTTCCCCAGAATCTTGAATTTTTTATAAGCTTCCATTTTTTATTCTAAAAATAGTGTCCATGTAAATTTTGAAAAATCATCAATAAAGATTAAAGTGTATGAGTTACCACCATAGCTTTTAATAGGAGAGGGACCATATAATCCTATGTATAATTTTTCTAGCATTTTTGATGATTGTGTTGTTGATTTAGATTTAGCTATAGGCATATTTGTTATACAAGAATCACACATACATGTATCAAATTTTAACATTGGTAGATCTCTTACTAAGACAAATTTACTTAACTTTTGAATTGTTTTCATAGGGATATGTCCTAATCTTTTATGCCAAAGAGTATGTTGATCATTTAAACATATAAGACATGTTTGGATGGAAGTCGGATCATGTGGTTCATATACATAAATTCTATTTTTCCGTACTCCTTTAACTAGTAATTTATCATTACTTGTTACAAAACTTTGATTTTTGGTAAATTTAACTTTTAACGAATTATCACTGTTAGAACCTAGAGGGGGGTGAATATGTTCTTTAACTTAGTTTACCAATTTTTACACTTATAAAATTTGTAATTGTGTTAAAAATATTTTTCTTGAAGTTTATAACACAACAAATATATATACTTGAAATAAAGAGAGTAAGGGTAGAGAGATATCACCAATTAGTAGACAAGAGATTTATAGTAGTTCATGCAAGTGTTAACAAACTTGCACTACATCCACTCATTGGCCTCACCCACCAAGAGTTTGCTCCACTAGTTTCTCTCTTTGAAGGTAGAGATAAACCTTTTACACTTCTCTTTTTCACTTCCAAGAATTAACACTTCAAACTTGCAAGTAAGGTAAAGATAACCTTGTTTCACTCTAATTCTATAGGCTAGAGTTGATCCTTACTTCTCTCTAATTCTAAAGGCTAGAGATGATCCTTACTTCACTCTAATTTGAAAGGCTAGAGTTGATCCTTACACTATTACAAAATATATAGAAAGATGATGTAGTGTTTAAGCTTTGAAAGCTTTTCTCTTGCTTGATTCTTGATCTTGAATGATAGATGAATTATCAAAGAATATGAGCTCACAAGATAAGAATATATGTTCTGTGTTTTAGCTGTACAAGAGGTTAATAAAACACAAGACTTGAGTTGGTTTAAATAAGGAAAAAGGTGCAAATTCAAAAAGTGTCCAGACTGCCCACGGTCGACCGGTCGATCCACGGTCGACCGTGGCATCTTCCGTCAGCATTCTGGAATTTTTTTAGCCTTGCAAATAAAGACGTTGGCCTTTTACCAAAATCACACACAACCCATTTTTACCATTAAAATGCACTGAAAATGAGTCTTAGAAAAGTTGGGTTGGTGTCATACCTCTTATGTTTGAATTTAAACACCAAATAGGAAGTTTAGAAGCTAAATGCATAAAACATGTTGGAAGTTTGCTTCTTTGGGAGATTCTTTTTCCTATAAGTGGTGTTGTGTTATTTTAATGGAAGATCATGTTTGGTATTTGCCAAAATAAGAAGTCTTATACTTTTTCAACCAAGCTTGTGATTTATATAAAAAGATATTTGAATTTTTTATAAAAGTTTTTATAAAAATTATTTTGTAAAAACTTAAACTTCTTTAATTAATTATTCTTGTAAGCTCATATTTTCCGAACTCTTGTTTGTAGTTTTCTTCGCCACCGACTATCGGGTACGAGTTCGGCTGACTTGAAGAAGAACAATGTTTAAGAATAGTGAGTTGTGCAGTGACGGTTGATACACGGTCGACCGTGGGATCGACCGTGAACACTTTACGCTTTCTTCAAAACTTGTTTTCTTCATATCTTGTTGAGTTAAATTCTTTTACTTGTTTGTACTTCACTTGATCATCAATTTGAGGCTTGTTAATTTTCTTTAAGAATATAGATTTGAACATATGAATAATTTTGATAAGCAATAGTATCACATGTGTATATTTTTATCATCATCAAAACAAGGAGTGCACTTTTAAATGTATGACCATGTATGCACCAACAATCACATAGTTGTCCTACACTTAATAAATTAAATTTGAGATTGTCTACATGATTCACATTAGATATGGTTATATTTTTTAGAGAGATGGTACCTCTTCCGATCACATTTCCTTTTACGTTGCTACCAAAAATTACTTGACCTTCATTGTGTTCAGAGTAAGATGTGAACATATCTCTTTTTCCAGTCATATGTTTGGAGCAACCACTATCAAGAATCCATTCGTGTGAATGTAGATGTCCTTTGCTATCCTCTTTTGTCTTGTTGATTACAAGACACGTTTCATTCTTCTCTTTCTGATGATGAACCTCTTTTCTTTCGGAATTTGAAAGATCTTGAGATTCCTGTGTATCCTCAAGGACTTCTGATTTTACTTCCTTTTTAGGTTCATCCTTTAAGATAGTTTGAGAATTGTTGTAATCTTTAACGATATTGTCCCAAATTTCTTTTGCGTTAATACACATGAATATTTTACCAAATTCAGCTTTTGGTAGAACTTTGTAAAGTAAGAGTTTAGCTTCACTATTCTTTTTAAGAAAGGAGATGTCTTTGATAGTTGGATTTTTTGTATCAATAGGTTTAAAGTCTCCATTTTCAATAATGTGCCATAGATCATAATCAGTGGCTTTGATATACGTTTCAAATCTTAGTTTCCAGATTTGAAATGTACTTGACTCAAAAATAGGTGAGTTAGAAACTAAACATCCCTTGTAGTTTTCTTGACCCATGGATCAACTCAAAATTTGAAAAGGTTTAAACAAAAAAAAAATTTAAAAACTTTTTGAGCAACTTGCTCTGATACCAATTGTAGAAACTAGAAGGGGGGTTGAATAGTTTCTATGATCTCTTTTTTATTAATTTAAATTAAATGATTAAATATGGGACACAAGAGAAACAAACATTAGTAGATGTAAAATAATAGATATATGACTTGAAAGAAAATATGCAGAAATAAAAGATGCTTAAAATATATAAATATATATAGTAGTGCTTATATATATATATATATATATATATATATATATATATATATATATATATATATATATCTTGATGAATGTACCAGATGTATATATAAGATGCGTGAAATGTAAAACGCAGAAAGTATATAAATACGTATATGTAATAATATATATATATATATATATATATATATATATATATATATATATATATATATATATATCTTGATTGTAAGTACCATATGTATATATATATATATATATAAGTGTTTATATTTATATTTATTATAAGTAAATATATATATATATATATATATATATATATATATATATATTAATCTTGATGCGTATACCAGATAAATACATATATATATATATATAGTAAGACAGAAATTTAAATGACAGAAATAAATAAATAAAATAAATAAGAAATAAAGTGCGGGAATGTAAAATGCAAGAAATGTAATATGCTTGCGAAAATTAAATATGCAAATGCAGATGCAGAAATTTAAAGAGTTAAGGGTTTAGAAGATGAACACCAAGATTTTTACGTGGTTCGGTTGAACTCCAACCTACATCCACGCCTTGACCTCCGTCAAGGTTTCCACTAGCAACACTTCCAACAACCTCTTAACCCGGAAGAGATCACCGTAATACAATCACCTTTACGGGTAGATGATAACCACCAAAGATCTATACTAGATCCACCACCATGTTCTTCACCAAGAACACTTTCTTCTTAACCAAGAAGAATCACCAAGTTCTTCACCAAGAACCTCAAGAACACTAACCAAAACCCAAAACTAAGTGGGGAATAGTCAAACCCACCAAAACACTCAAAGTATTCTTCTCTCAAGAACACTTCACTAAGAAAAACAAAACACCAACAATGGTGTTTAAACACTAACCTCTCAATACAAGAAAATTTTCGATTTCACTCAAGTGTATATCACTCAATGTATTTTTCTTGCTTCCCTTTTGCTTGATCTTGAATTGTTGTATAACTCTTACAAATGAAGAACACAACTTCAAGAATCACCACACTCAAATGTATATATTTGAAAATGAAAGATCAAGATATGAAAGTGTGTAGAAGGAGAGAATATCAGATTGGCAAAAGGTGAATTTTGGTTGTTTATGGGGTTGTATTTATAGAGGAAGAGTGAGGAGAGGTGGGGACATCTGCTGGCCGGACGGTCGATCCCCACGGTCGACCGTGGTGCTCGACCGTGGCCACAGATGTCGTCATCTCGAGTCGTTTAAAATTATTTTCTATGTTTTACGACTTCCTCTTTTAAACTGGTATTTTAGAATAAATAAATACCAAAATAAATATCGTTACACTGTGTATTTGGACTGGCTTTTAAATGAATTAGGCACATGTCAATTTGGAGGATGACACTTAAGTACTTTTTATGTACTTTGCAAGATCTCCCAATACTCCTTAACCAATCATTGTAAACACAATATAATAATACCTCTTAAGGATATTTATCTTGTATTCTAAAATACATATTTTCACATTTGCCAATTTGTAAAATTATGTTTATTCAAATTTGTTGGCAAGAAGTTATAAACACTTTGTTCCATAGACAGATATTATTTTGACGCATTATGGAACATGTTTATAAGTGAAAAATTATGTTAATAAAAAAATGACAATTTAGAATAAATTTTATTTTTAAAATTTATATTGTCATATTTTATTACAACCCCCAAGTTCCTTTTTATGAACACACAAGTATATATTTTTATACTTTGATCTTTCATCAACAGATATATTTTATTATTTTTTCAAACTTACTATTTTCATATTAACTTGGATATATATTTTTTTATCATAATAATATTATTTAAAATTGCATCATCAAAACCAGATATATTAAATATTAATATTTTGATTGCACTAACAACTGGGTTTAGATATTTTGTTACTTTTGTTAATGATTATTCTCGAACTACTTGGTTGTATTTAATGAAAAATCGATCTGAAGTATTAAGTCACTTGTGTTCCTTTCATTCTGAAATTAAAACAAAGTTTCAAACATCCATTAAAATCTTGCGTAGTGATAATGCAAAGGAGTATTTCTCCCAATCAATTCAGTCCTATATGATTCAAAATGGTATAATTCACGAGTCTTCATGTGTTGATACTCCCGCTCAAAATGGAGTAGCTGAACGAAAGAATCTTCATCTTCTTAAGGTGGCTCGTGCCCTTCTATTTTAAATGGCCGTTCCAAAGTCTTTCTGGGTTGATGCTGTAGCAACAGCTTGTTTTCTTATCAATAGAATGCCATCTGTTGTCCTAAGTGGAGAAACTCCATTCTCAGTTTTGTTTCCTGAAAAGCCACTATTTCCTATTGAACCAAAAATCTTTGGTAGTACTTGTTTTGTTCGTGATACCCGTCCGAATATAACCAAGCTTGATCCTAAGTCCTTGAAATGTGTGTTTCTTGGTTATTCCAGACTTCAAAAGGGTTACAGGTGCTTTTCTCCCACACTCAACTAGTACATCGTATCTCGTGATGTTACCTTTCATGAAAATGTGCCATTCTTCCCTATGACCCCTTCATGTCCACAGAGAGATATGGATGATGACTTGTTACTATACACCATACCCAGTTCTGAGTCTCCTGCTTCATTTATACCTACTTCATCCTCACCTCCTCAAGAGGATACTCGACCACCCATTGTTCATGTATATCATAGGCGTCAACGATCTCCTTCAGAACCTGAACCAGTGTCACCTTCGTCTGCAGATCCTCCCTCCCCTGAGGGTGCTACATCTGAAGATCATATTCCTGATCCGGTAACCGCCGATGTGGATACTGATGTTCCCATTGCTCTTCGGAAAGGTAAACGTTCATGTACCTATCCAATTGCTTCCTTTGTTTCCTATGATAAATTATCCAGGTCATCTCGCGTTTTGGTCTCTACACTTGACTTTGTCCCTATTCCAACTACGGTTGGTGAAGCTTTGGCCCATCCTGGATGGCGGGATGCTATGGTTGATGAGCTTAACGCTCTTGATCATAATGATACATGGGACTTGGTAGAGTTACCTACTAGCAAAAAGGCAATTGGTTGTAAGTGGGTGTTTACTGTGAAAGTCAACCCTGATGGTTCAGTGGCTCGGTTAAAAGCTCGTTTAGTTGCAAAGGGGTATGCTCAGACTTACGGAATTGATTACTCTGAAACCTTTTCTCCGGTTGCAAAGCTATCGTCTATCCGACTTTTTATCTCTCTTGCTGCTACTTATGATTGGCCTCTTCATCAATTGGATGTTAAAAATGCCTTCTTACATGGAGATTTACTAGAGGAAGTTTACATGGAGCAACCTCCTGGGTTTGTTGCTCAGGGCAAGTGTGGCAAAGTTTGCAAATTGCAAAAGTCTCTATATGGCCTAAAGCAGTCTCCTCGTGCATGGTTTAGTCGGTTCAGTTCGGTAGTGACTCAGTTTGGATTACGAAGAAGCGCATGGAATTAAGAAACTAAAAGATTTTCTTGCATCTCAATTTCAAACTAAGGACCTTGGTCCATTGAAATATTTCTTGGGAATCGAGGTGTCTCGGACTCGTAAAGGAATTTGTCTGTCTCAGAGAAAATATTGTTTAGACATATTGAGTGATTCTGGTATGATTGACTCAAAACCATGTGACACGCCTATGATCCCGAATGTGAAGCTGAAGGTTGATGATGGGGATCATCTTGAGAACCCAGAAAAGTATAGAAGAGTTGTGGGAAGACTGAATTACCTAACAATCACTCGCCCTGACATTGCATTTCCTGTAAGTGTGGTAAGTCAATTTATGTCATCTCCAAGAACCGCTCATTGGGATGCTGTCTGCCATATTCTGAAATATCTGAAGGGAGCCCCTGGTTTTGGTATCAAATATCAAAATCATGGTAATCACGTTATAGAAGGCTTTACTGATGTTGACTATGGTGGTGATCCTACAAGCAGACGATCAACAACAAGATATTGTGTCTTGGTGGGAGGAAATCTGGTGTCATGGAAAAGCAAGAAACAAAATGTTGTATCAAGATCGAGTGCTGAATCTGAATATCGTGCAATGACCCAAACTACTTGTGAATTGATATGGTTACGTAACCTTCTTAGCGAGATTGGGTATAATCAAACCAAACCGATGAATTTGTGGTGTGACAACGAGGCAGCAATTCACATTGCAAATAATCCGGTATTCCATGAAAGAACTAAACATATCGAGATTGATTGTCACTTTACTCGGGAAAAGCTTGAGGATGGATCTATTTCGACTTCCCATATTAGAACGAGTAACCAATTAGCAGATGTCTTCACCAAAGCACTTCCTGGGAACCGAATCACTTCTATTTGTAACAAGCTGGGCATGATCAATATCTATACTCCAGCTTGAGGGGGAGTGTTAGAAGTTGTAGAGTCAGGGAGAGTTAACTAGCTTTTAATAGAGTCCTTTACTTTTCCGTCTTTTAGTTTTCTCTGTTTTGTATATATATATATATATATATATATATATATATATATATATATATATATATATATATATATCATGTTGTATCATGATGTAAATAAGACATAATATAGCAGTTTTCAGTTCTTAATCTCTGATAACATTAATAAATCTCAATATTAGATTCAGTATACTTTTCCAAAAAAACAAATTAGATTCATTATAAGTTTTTTTTAACTAAATAATTGTTTTAAAAAGTATATCTTTTTTTATAAAAAGTGTGCTAAATAAATTGTAAATTCTCAATATTAGATTCATTATGATCCAATTCATGAGTTTTTTTTAATCATAACTGTTTTAAAAAAAATATGTTATTTTATATTTAAAAAAGTCATAGTAACACAAATTACAAAATATCAAAAAAAGGACGTTTAAATATTGAAAATATCAAAAATAAGAATTCGTTTTTTAATGAATTATAAATAAAACATAAATACAGGAATCTTGAAATAATAAAAATTGGTATTAAACGAATTTATAGAAATGTGGTAATTTAAACTTTTTTCTTTATTATTAGTAGTTTATAGACCCATATACTCATTGATATTATAAAAGTAAATTTGTGATGTATCAAAAATTCAAAATCAAATAAAAAGTGTTAAAAGTATACATACACAAAAACTTTCAAATGCGTACCTAAGAAACCAAACGCTTTCTTGTTGTCTTCAAATAAAGCAAATAGACAAGGTCTTAAAAGATTTCAACTCAATAATCAAATGATGATCTTAAAGATAGAATAGAATAAAGAGATAAGATTGTTTTTATTTTCTTTTCCGTTTGTTTATCTTCATCTCTAATTTTTAAATTATCATAACTTTAAAATGTGTTTAGTGGAACTTAACTGAAATGTTTGAATCACTTTCATTCTAGAAATATACATAATAGCTTAAAAATTCTTACTCGAGATAATCTTGTCTCGATAACATGTGTATCAAATTTATATAATTGAAGAAATATTTGACAATTGAATCACACTAATAAAATAGTTTCATGACCATCAACTACAGTTATCTTTACATCTCTAAATTTAAATTTTTAAATATAAAATATATCATCTTTTAATGATACATTTATTTTAAACCATATTTTATAAAGGGTTACATACATCTTTCTAATAAAATTGAAATGTTTTAAAATTAATAACTAAACACTTTGAATAATATACTCAGGTTGACCAATTAGCTTATCACCATAATCCCAAAAATACTTACTTGGCTAAACAAAAAACTACCTACCCACTACTATTAATGGATAACAAAAAATTAAAAATATACTAATGTTAAAAAAGTGTCATATTACAAAAAAATTTATATTAAAACGTAGGTAAAAATGAGACGGAAGCAAATATATAATTGTTTTTTCTCTAAATAAAATATATCATAAGTTACTAATCATTATTTATAAAAAAACATATAAGTAATTAAATTAATATAATACAATTTTTATATAAACCACCTCATATTTTTTTAAAAGCCACTCACATGTTTAATAAATCACTCTCACAATTTTCATCTAGCCCCTCCCAATTCATTTAAAATTTGAATTCGATTTAAGGATATCTTTCTAAAACTGTTTTTTAAAGGGTTAAAGCCATTAAATAGATGTCTACTTTTCCCATTTTACCATTATGGCACGTCATGTTTTTTTTACACATGTGGCCAGCTAACTTATAAAAAACGTGTTAATATGCCCATTTTGGTTATTTTGATCTATTATAGCAGGTCGCCTTTCCTCCTTTTCTTTTTCACCTTAAAATCGAAACTTTATACATGAAATTCTTTATTTATACTTGATGAAAATAAATAATTCTTGAGTATATGGAAATGTAATCGAGTTGTCTATAATATAATACAAAAAACCTGACTAAAAACAAGTCTAATATGAGTTAAATAATCAAAATACTGTAATGGTGCTTAATGGGTAATACCCGACTTTAATTAACAATTTTTTGGCCTATACTTGATGAAAATTCATGAATTTGGTATCTTTTGAAAAGTAAAAAGATTATCTGTAATAACTTGTAAAAAGAATTATGTAAAACGAGTAAGAGTTGAGCGAAAAAATGGGTTTTTTTCTGCTCTGTTTTTGAACTAAAGTTGAAGAACATTCTGACACTTTAATCTCGAAATTCTCAATTAATACATTATGAAAATTTATGATTCTTGATCATATGGAAATGTAATCAAATTATCTATAAAATACTACAAAAAAAGGGCCAAAACGAGTTTAAAGTGAATCAATTCTTTAAAAAACACTAAGATGGTTTTGAATGATACATAACCGACTTTAATTAGCATATTATTGGCCTACACTTGATGAAAATTCATGAACTTTTAAATGTAAAATGATTATTTACAAGGTTATGCAAAAAGAATTAGCGAAAACGATCAAGAATTAGCGAAATCGATCGAGAAACCTACTGGAAAAGTTGCGGGTTGTTTTTTGACACATTGACACGTTTTTAATTACTTGACTAACTACATATGTAAAAAAAACATGATGTGCCACAATGGTAAAATGGGAAAAATAGACAGCTATTTAATGGCTTTAACCCTTTCTTAAAACTGAAGGATTTTAAAAGCGAAGGTTTTGATTGTTTGATATATGTTGATTTAATAAGTAAAATTAGAAATAAGGTAAGTCTTTTATATATATATATATATTTATAAATACCCAATAAGTTTTTGTACATGAATTTTATTAAGTTTTTCTTTTTTTATTTTGGTATTTGTCTTCGTCATAGAAAGATTTAGTGAATCTCTCAGTAAAATTCTAATTCTATCACGTTAAGAAGAATATGACAATTTAACTAGTAGACCATCTTTAAAATAAATTGTAACTCTTTGTAGGACTCTGTTTTTTGTTATAAGAAAAAATGTACCGACAATATTCTCGATTCTTAATTTGGCAGTATCTCAATCTCGAATTATAATACGAAGTTAGAGAAAAGTTTGTATATAATTTGAACGTATTGGTGAATTCCGTGATATCAATTACCTAGTCTGTAAGTCGCATACAGAAACAAGAAGAATAAAATATTTTTGAATAAAAAAAAACTTGTTGATCAATCGGTATCAGAATCGGATTATTAAATGGCATCTCACTTTATATGAAGAGAGACTCTTATCAATTAATTATAATTTAATCAAACATATAAATTAACTTATCTTGTTGAATGTTGATACGTCTTTCTCAGTCTTGTATCAAAGCAAAAAATAAAGTTGAAAATGAAGATTGTATTCACATTTTCCTATAGGAACATAATTTTTTTACCTATGTAACATTTACCTATTCATATCCGTTGCTTTATGTTTTTTTTATTATGTGAACCAATATAAATAGTTAAATGTTTATGATTTACTAGTTTTAAATTTCGTATATAAATACGGAAAATTATTAAAGTAAAATGTTTTTAGTGTTAAAGAGTACTAACATATATAGTAAAATAATTGTAAAACATGCTTAGAGATATAAATTTTTTTAAAAGATAGATAAATATATTAGATATAAGAAATTGATACATAAAATCATCATCAAAGTTTTTGTGGACTCTTTTTATAATAAATCTTGAATTCTTTTTTGATAATTTAATCCCAATTGATATATATGTTTACATAAATAACCACAAAAATATATAAATATGTCTAATAGATTATCTAAATAAATGTTTTTGTTAAGTCTAATTGTTAATTAACAAAATAAAATCACCTAAAATAATATCCTTTAAGAAAACAAAATCATACATAAAAAGGGGTGATTTAATATTGAAACGTTCTAAAGATAATATAATAACATCATACCCCCTTTATTAATTTTGCCAATAACTATATTTGTTAAAGGCTGCCAATAAATAAAATTGTCGTGATCACTCATTGCATCAATATAGAAACGATTTAAAGATGAGATGAAAATGAGTCATAAGCTTTCTCTTAACATTAAGGAAATGACAACTTAGTGTAGTCGATACCAAATCTAAGTTCCAACCAACCATAAATCATATGATTTTCCTCTTTTATATCGACGGTAAATTTATAGTATTAGACACTTACTGATTACACACCTTCTGACTGATATCTTTACTACTTTATAAACCATTTAGCCTATTCTTTTTAAGACTTTTTTAAGTTAAGTAGTACAACACATTTTGCATATATTACAATACATTAAAGCAATATTTTCAAACATTGAAGTTATGAAAATTAATTAATTGTAAGTTACAAAACAAACTAATTAATTACATTAATTTCAAATTATTGTAACCAATTATTATGATTTATTGCATATTAAATTGAACTCAAGTTTAGTTCAATAATTTAATGCTTTAAGGTATTGTAAGTAATCTTATGCTACTTAATTAAAATAGTTTTCAAAAATTAATAAATATTTCTTTAAGGTATTACATTTTTGTTGTGATTTAAATAATATTAAATTCAACATAAATTTTGTTAAAAAATGATTTTTTAAAGTATATCTTGATTACTTATCTTAAATTTAGTTCTTTTAAAATGGTTTTAATATACACAACATTTATTATCGATAATCACACTCTTCTTCTTTTAATTTTACTTCAAAAGTTACATATTATCCCAAAAAACATATTTTACTCCGTCGCATCGCACGGGTAAACAAAACATATATATATATATATATATATATATATATATATATATATATATATATATATATATATATATATATATATATATATATATATATAGGGTTAGGATCAATAACAACCCCCTCTTAAACAAGGACCCTTAAGTCCCGTTATCAACCATTGGATTTAAAAAATGGATGGATCAGATTAATTGTTTACCAAAATAAGGATTAGGCAAATTAATTGCTGGGATTTTAACATAAAAAGGGTATTTTTGTCCATACCCAAATAAACAAATATACGGTTTCCATTATGAAACTACCTATAATCACGGGAAAACCCACACACGATCAACACAAAATCAAAATCACGTCAAAAACCTCCGTTCTACAACCCTCGTAAAACCATTTCGCGTTCGATCAAAAGCATTTCGTTGGTGTAATCGGTGATTCCTTCATCATATTCAATACAAGTAAGCATACATTCCTTCAATATTGTAATGAAAATGCAAAAATCCATTTCGTAAACCTTCAATTTTGTATGTTACAGTGTCGAAAGTATCTGAGGGAAGGAGGAAAAGTTCGAGAATCTGCTCTATCTTTAGGAATGCACAACCTACCGATGGAAAGGTTATTGACCTAGATGAAGGAGCATCATCAGTGCGCGAAAATGCTAAACAGTTGAAGAAATCAGTAAAATCAACAAACTCTGATCAACATAATCAAGCAGATAAAGATACGACTGATTTAAGGGGTAGAAATCTGTTCTTATCTTCTACATTGCAACATTAAAAGTACAATTAGCATTTTGAGATATGATTCATATGTAAATACTCATTTTAGGTTTAAATGATGATGTTTCAGTTTGGGATACATGTTTTTAATGTAAATTTGTTTACATAATAACAATAATTTTGCTGCAAGGATGATGTATATGTTAACTTCCAATAAGATGAAAATGATTTGAAACCTGTATGAAGCATAAGAATGATTGGAATTCTTACATTTAAAAAAATCATTTTCAAAAACAGAGCAAATGACTATAATAATAATAATATTGATCTCAATATGATGATTATTGGTTAGGATTATCATCTGCTGCACAAATAAAGGGAACTCCAATTGAAAAAAATCTGAAGTACAAACTGGAAATGAAGGTACCAGTCTCTTTATATACATTGATATTTTGGAAATGCTAAAGAAATTCCTGTTACGAATCAAACATTCAAATAAATCATTTTCATAAAAATAATACTAAACTCTATATGATTATTAATGTTTAGTATTAAGTTTTTAAAATGATAAATTGGATACTGGTGTTAAACATGATGATGTGGATACTAGAATGAAAATGATGATCTTAAACTTTAAAACATGATGATGTAGAAATAGCATCATGAAAAGAAAGGAAGAATGATGATCAACTGAAGTAGGAGTTGAAAAGGAAGGTACTAGTCTTTTATATACAATGATTTTTTGGAAATGCTAAATATTAGTTGATACGAATCATAAATTCATATAATCATTTTCAAAAAAAAAAGGAATACTGATCTCAACATGATAATTATCGTTTAAGATTATCATTTTCACAACCAAATTAAACTCTAAAAAGAAAAACAAATGATGTAAGATCTGAAAATGATAATCTTAAACAATAATCATCATGTTGAGACCAGTGTTCCAAAACATGATTATGTGAAATGGTGTGCAGCCCGCGTACGGGTATTTTTTAAGATGATTAAAAGCTTTCACACTGGTGTTTTAAATTTATAAAACGGAATTACGAAAATAAATACTACACACGACTCAGGCAAGTATGACCTGGTCAGTAGTAGTATAGATAGGGTAAGACCGAGTATCGTTCCACAGGGACAGAAACTACCAATATTCTACCATCATCGTTATTTGATCAGAAAGAAACTTTGGAGAGTTGGAAAATACAAAGAAACTAAAATACATAAAGATTAATATAATACAGGGATAGAACGGATTAATACCGGGTAAATACTCACTAGGGCTTCTGATTCATCCGAACCAGTCACAACAATAAATATAACAATGAAGACTTGACATAGATGTAATTTAGGCACAGAGCATGTTGTTCTCTCTAATACTCACAAGTCATATTATCATGTAAATCATCACTCGAGTTATCAAGACTCAGATTTACAATCAAGTATAGCATGTAAACATAGAATCATAAGACAATCACATATCCACTTAACTATATTTAAATCCAGCTACGAGTCATACACTCTCGGTCAAATGATATGTCTCATAGCCTTCAAAACATAGGAAAGGTGTTAAAGTGATTTAAGAATGATTTAAACATGAGAAACAACAAACTGAAATCGAATAAAAGTGCATATGGCCGCATGTCAGTGACATGTGGTCGCAAGGGTACATGCGATCGCATGGCTTTACCCTTGCAGTCGCATGAACCCTATTTCCAGCAGAAATCATTTATGCACCAAGGATCAAGCACGTATAACCTGGACTGTCATCCAAGGTCATAAGCAGATAGAAATGAGCACTATGAATCCATGAACCCAACAAGACTCAAAACGCGTGTGTTGGATTTAAGATCGAGCCTTATGTTATTTCCTTCAGATATCATCGTGTTAAGTACTATTTCTAGTACTTAACACATGTAAAGCATGAACACGTAAGCATGCACATAGAATCGTAGAGTTCTGATTCTTAATGACATTAGGAGTTCATTTCAACCTTAACATGCTCAAGAACACCTTTTCAATCCTTTTTATTCTTTTGCAGTTGTTATAATCAAATAATATACTTAAATACTTGAAACTTTCGTTAAGATGTTAAGCATGTGTAAAACCACAATATGATGAATATGACCAACTTGTTATGACCTGGAAATAATCAAAGACAAGTCCCAAAAATGCTTTTCTGATGACAACCTTGCTTGTTATACCATTTCTAGTGATAACTACACAAGATCTTGAGATTAAACCATCATCTTTGAATATGCATCGAATGTAACCTTTATGTTTTCACATAAAAGATTACCAAAACATGAACATGAACATATTTAACATAAGAACATGATTAAACACATTTATATCAATTATCAAAACATACTTTTTATATTAATTAATCAAGAAAAGATTATATTGCCATAACTTGGCCAAGAATCATCTTGGCCTAAGTGAAATAAGATAAACTTCATCAAGTACAACAACATCTGGAATACATGATACATAATTAAGAACAGAAGATAGAATGATTATACCAAGTAACCCCAAGATTATGTGTACTTTGAAGCTTCCAAGTGTTGTTCCAAGCTCCTACCAAGCTCTCCTCTTTGGGTATCACCATAGAATGGTGTTTGAAGTGTTTAGAGGTTTAGGAGAGTGTTTGGAGGGTGAGAAATCCGGAGTCAAGGCTGGGGAAAACTCAGCCAAGCCTGGAGATACTCCGGCAGAGCCTAGGAGTCTCGCAGAGCCCCGTTTGGAAGTCTCTAGGTGAGAAAACATCGAGGGAAACCCGAAGGCACCCTCCAATGTGATCTATCAAAGTGAGAGGCTTGGTCTGCTATTTATAGGCGAAAAAGGAGATTTCTGCGCCGCGTAATGATCGGTTTCCGCGGCGCGTAAAATGCTAGCTGGCAAGATTCCTTGCAACTTGTTCTGACAAAACGGTTAGCCGAATTTTGGTGGGCGGGGTCCCTTGCGGTCGCAAGGGATTACTTGCGGCCGTAAGGACCTGTTTTTAACAAAACTTCGCTTTTTGCTTGATAATCGCGGGATTTGTCCATGTTTCTTATGTAAAGCTCTTTTAGACCTGTATGGTGAACTTTTATCATATTAGAGCATTAAATGGACATATTGCCATGGAAATGGGTTAAGAATGGGGGCGTTTGGGTATATAAAACATGTATAAAAACGCATATATCATGAAAAATGAAAATGATACTGGATCAAAACATGATGATATTAAACATGATTATGTGAAAATGAAAATGATATGAATCTGTATCTACTATCTGTTATACTATCATTTTAAGTTTAGTTAAACATGATTATGTGAATATGTGTATACTGGAAATGAAAATGATATGAATCTATTTAGTGAAACATGAAAATTAAAATGATATGAATCTGTTTCTACTATCTGTTATACTATCATTTTAAGTTTAGTTAAACATGATTATGTGAATGTGTATAATGGAAATGAAAATGATATGAATCTGTTATACTATCATTTTAAGTTTAGTTAAACATAATTATGTGAATATGTGTATAATGGAAACTGTTAAAATGAAAATGATATTAGTCTGAAAAGGAAAAACAGAGGAATTAGAATGAAAATGATATTGGATCAAAACATGATGATGTTAAACATGATTATGTGAAAATGAAAATGATATGAATCTCTATCTACTGTCTGTTATACATTTATACTATAATTTTAAGTTTAGTTAAACAAAATAGTCAATAACGTTCAAAAATAGCAATTGGTGGAATAAGAACTTCAATCGATTGCAAAATAACAGTCAAAAATCATTATGAAAAAGCATGATCGCAAAAAAAAAACGAAAAAAACCATACCGTTATAATCATCATCATAATTGACATTAGTGGAATATGAGCTTGAAGCCATTGACGATAACAGAATGAATGGACGAAAGATATACAATGCGAAAGACGATTACATTTACGCAGATCAAAAATAAGAAATCTCCTTTGTCGTCTCTGCCATCGTCGTACATCACAAAACCAACATGAACGGAAAATAAGGAAAGAATGACGTGAATGGTAACTGCCAATCCTACAAATGAACAAGATTACGATCCTACCCTTATCACAATTAAGGAGATCAACGGCCAGAAAAGGGACCTTGGGGTTTTTGTTTAAGGGGGGGGGGGGTTTATTGATCCTATATATATATATATATATATATATATAACACTGTGATAAACTAAGCCGAGGTTCTGATACCACTGTTGGGTTTTACAGGTCACAATTCATACTTAAGTTGTCATGATTCACAATTCATACTTATGTTGTCATGAATCGTACAGATATAAGACAGTTATTATTCATTAAAGCGGAAATATAACTGGCAACATTAACCGGGGAGGGCAGCATTAACTGGCAACACTAACGATGATGAGATCAACGGCTCAGATTTGGTCTCCCGTACTTTTTTTATTTCCTGGTCTCTTTTGAATCTCCCACTATATATATATATATATATATATATATATATATATATATATATATATATATATATATATGTGTGTGTGTGTGTGTGTGTGTGTGTGTGTGTGTGTGTGTGTGTGTGTGTGTATGTATATATATATAACATTAACTGAGGGGCAGCATTAAGTGGCAACATTAACATTTGGCAGCATCAATTCAGTCATGAAATATAACTGGCAGCTATCATTAACTGGGGAGGGCAGCATTAACTGGCAGCACTAACGGTGATGAGATCAACGGCTCAGATTTGGTCTCCCGTACTTTTTTTATTTCCTGGTCTCTTTTGAACCTCTCACTATATATATATATATATATATATATATATATATATATATATATATATATATATATACAAAAGTTCATGCGAGAACCGTTGTTAGCGCGAGAACCGCGAGAACCAATCTAAGCCGTCCAATTCCCCCTCCTTCAATGTCATTGCCCACCCATGAATTTCCTCACATGCACCCTGCCACACCCTATCCCTCCACTATCTCAATCCATGATACTTCCCATATCCAAGGAACGGCTGAGATTGGTTCTCGCGGTTCTCGCACTAACAACGGTTCTCGCATGAACCCTCCCCTATATATATATATATATATATATATATATATATATATAGTGTTTTACCCGTGCGATGCGGCTGGGTAAAATATGTTTTTTGGGATAATATGTATATATAGAGTGTGGTTATTGTAAATGGTGTGAAAATGTAAAAAAGGTAAGAGTCAATCCTAACCGTTGGATTGCCATAAAAAGTCAATTTCCGTCGGTCAAAATTGATGACATGGAAGGACGGTTTAATTGAGACGTGAGGAAAAATTGGAATAAAATTATCAATTTAGTTACCCTAATACCGAGAAATATGCTACGTGGCCTCTAGCAATCACGATTGTTTGGAAAACGGAATTCATATGATTAGTTAAATAGAAGAGTGTTTTATCAGAAGGAAATGATTCATGGGAAAGAAAAGGTACGCGCACTTCATTTATGTTATTAATTTAATATACAATAATATTGAAAAATGCGGAACTTCATTTATTTTAAAAATTGATGATTGCATATTAAATAATTGGTGAATTATCATATATTTCAAAAATTGAAGGATGCCCAACTTCATAATTTATTTCAAAAATTGATGATTGCGTAGTAAATAATTAATGGATTATCATATATTCAAAAATCGATGAATATATTATTTTGTTCGATTAAAATGATGAACACTGTACATATTCTTAAATCAATTTGTAAGTAGACATGAAAAATAATTAAACCAATATAAAGAAACTAGAGAGTGCTCATGAAAATCAGAAAGAATATTTGAGAAAAAGATAAAAACAGGCGGGAATACTTACCAACATAATATGGATTAGTTTGACTAATTAAATTTTTTTAAATGCATCATAAACGATATAAAAAGTCTAATTTACCTTTTTATAGTTTTTGCCACATGTAATCTTGTGAATGCCTCTTACACATTTTACATTTGTTAACTTTTTATTTCAACCAAATTCCATATGAGCTAAATTTGGGCTTGATCTATTTTAAATAAAATGGTATTTAAAATAGATTTAACTTAATTTTACCTCATAAGTTAATGAGATAGTTTAAGAAACAAGTCACAAAAAAACTCTCTTCCCTCCTCCCTATTGGTTCGCCCGACCACAAAGGAGGAAGAAATCGGGTCGGTTTTTTTCTTGTTAGACGCACACACGCATACAATCAAACAACTTGTTTTGTTTGTGGTTGCTTGAGTAACTATGATATCATATTTTTCTTTTATATGATTAGTTTTTGAGACTACTAGATCCTAACCCTCTTTCGGATTTTTAGGGTTAATTTGAGTTGATCAACTTCCAGTAACAATCTTAACACTTTTAAAATTGTACAACTCAAATAGCATTATTTACAATATGTTTAAGCAATAATCTTAAACACTTTAAATGCTTTACAAAAAACTCTTCTGAATTTAATGACACTTTAAATTATTTACCAAAAACTGTCAGAATTTAAATACACTTTTTATGTTTACAAAAAACTGTCCTGAATTTAATGACAGGAAAGGCGAGAGGTCGGAGGGAGCCAGGGAGAGGGTACTTTAAAATTTTTTAAAAACATTTATATATTATATAATATATAATTAAAAAATATTAAAATATCTAATTCGGTTTATTCGGGTTTTTCGGTTTGAAAATTCCTCAAATCGTAACCGAACCGAAAACCATTTATGGTAATCGGTTTCGGTTTTTAAACCGAACCGAAAACCGAATTTGAAAATGGTTTCGGCTTTTTCGGTTACGGAGCGGTTCGGATTACAGTTAAGACGGTCTATAACCGAATTTTGAACACCCCTATATCGACAAATAAAACTATTTTACCCCGCCGCATCGCGCGGGTAAAATACTGGTGTCTAACAAATAGATTGAAACGTTTGTTTAATATCGAAAAGTAATTGTATAATAACACGTTTTAAGTACTTAATAATGTAGAGATGTTATGTTGCTCGACAAAATTGCATTGTCTAGCTTCAACTGAACTAAAAAGTATTATAATCGATTTGATAAAAATAAAGTATATAAAAAGGAAATGTTATTTATTGCAGGCCACATTTAACTTAAGAAATATGATTTGTTCACGGTAAAAATGGATTCAATGTAAGACAAATAAATATTTCATCAGTTTGTATATTAGTTTTAAAGGTGTTGTACCACATGTAAAAAGATAAAAATCTTCTCCCTTAATATTAAGTATTGTTATTATAATTACAAACTACTTAAATAAGATATATTTAAGTTATGTCAGTTTATAAAGACGTAATATGTTAGTAAAACAACACGTATATTATGTTAAGAGTATCTATAATATTGATTGATCGATGAGTACCATAAAAGTTAATATAGAAAGAAAATGACATGTAAGGGAAATAATTAGCTTTTGGATTTTTTTTCTTAGTGCCTCAATTTTCCTCGTCACCCAGCTAACACCCAATCATTTTGTACTTCAAGAGACCCCAACACGCCATTGACCCAAACGCCATACCTACCAACTATTAATCGAGATTTAATAATCTAATAAATGATATCCACAAACCTAAGACTATTTTATTTTATTTTTATTAATTTTTATAAGTATATAATTAATCATAATATTACTGAATATATAAAACCTATTGTATAAAAGTAATGTATAATATATAGTTATTAATTAACCATAATCTTTGAAGCTTTGATTAGTTAATTTTATTTAAATGAAATCAAATATTTTTATAGCAGCAATAAAATGAAATATTACCCATAGTACTACCTTTATCCAAATATATCATATAAACACACAGTTTGATAATATGTATAGAAACATGATATAATTATTTGAGTTATAGCTTTATTTAATTATGTCAATCACGCAGTTAATTATTAATTGTCTTTTATTGAAATAAAGTCGAACCTGTCAAAATCACATAAAAATGCTTTGAATTTAAATCGGCTAATTGAAGATAAGAGATAAAAGATTTTTGTTTGTGGTTGCATTTGGTAGACAGTGTATGTGCAACTTCTAGAAACGAAGGTAGAAATACATGAGATTTCATTCTAGAATTACTAACCTATTTATTAGTAGTAAAGTTGTAGCGATAACTAGTATTACTATCATCACTAATTGTTACATCAGCATGGATTTTTTTATATATTTATTTTTTCTAAGAAACACATAATATTTTATAAACATTAGATTAATATTTTAAAAATAACTGAAATCTAATTTCTTAAGAATTAAAATATTACAATACTAAGGGCGTGTTTGGTTCATGAGATTTCGAGGGATTTCCTAGGATTTGCTTTTCAAATTCCTTGAAATGTCATGTTTGGTTGAAAATAAGAAGGAATGGATTGGGATTTCAATTCCTATAGGTGTGTGATTTCAAAATCCTTGAGGGAGGGGTGGTATTTCTAAACCCCTCTGTGGGATTTCAAAATCATGACTTTTCTAACCAACAATTCATAGTTTGTCTTCACCATATCAACCAAAGCTTCACTCTCGTTGTCGCTACCGCAATCAGTAGCCACCATAACCGTCATAGACGTCACTATTGTCGGCCACCACTGTCGCCGTAACAGTTACCCTTCACCGTCTCTGCATTTGTTGTCATCTCCTTTGTCCATTGACTTCGTCACTACCTGCCGTAACCTTCCCTGACTCGGCCGTTGCCCATTGCCATCTTCTCTGTCACCCTTTACCCGTCTCCACGCATCACCCTTTCATGTCTCTGCCGTCACCCTTCCCCGTCTCCACCGTCATCCTTCCCCCTCTCCGCCTCCACCATCATTACCATCTCCCTTCACCGACTCCATCTCTGTCGTCGCCCCTCAACTTCGCCACCGCCCCCTTCACCGCCTCCGCCGCCGCCCTTCACTACTGATGCCCTTTTCCACCTCCGCCTCCGCCTCTGCAACCGCCGCCCTTAACTGTGCCCACCTCCGTCACTATCGCCCTTCTCCTCGCCTACCTCTGTCATTGTCATCCTCACCGTTTCTACCTTCCCCGTCTCCGAGCCAGTCAAGTTGTGAAAGTGAGTCGACTTCTTCACCATCTTTGCTCTAAAAATCTCATTGTCTTTTACATAACCAAACAAGAGATTTGATTGGATTTGAAATCCCAAGAGATTTGAAATCCCATTGGATTTAGAATTCTTAGGATTTCAAGTCCATGAACCAAACACCCCCTAAAAGTTAAAAACTTAAACTAGTACGTTATCAAAAATTAAAAAACTTAAACTCAATATTGTATGAGATTGTTTTTTGTATGCTTAAGAAGGGATGTGCGACTGTAATACCCTTGGAGCAGCATGATGACTAGAAGAAGTCAAGGCATCCCGGATGGGGTTTGTCTCCGGTAAAATTACACGCTGGGTGTTCCAACTTTGTGGTTCGTACAAGGAGGTATGACTCTTCATGGAAATTGGTATGAAGGAGACAATTCTTTGGAAAATCTTTGGCGGTTGAAAATAATGCAACGTCTTGGTGGAGGACGGCTTTTCTTCGAGTATTATGTATTTGTTTTGTAAGGTGTGGCCCATTTGTCATTTACGGTTTTCAATTTTTATTATAAATATTCGTAGCTAGGGTTCCAGTCATATATATAACATTGTGAACAGTTTCAGTTAAATCAATGAAGTCTTTTTTTTTCTTGCTCGTGGACATAGATCATTGTTTTAACGATTAAACCACGTAAAATCTTCAATGTGTTGTTTATCTTATCCGAATCTTATAATGTGCGGTTCCTATATCCTCACATTTATTAATTAACATTGAGTAATAATACTTATAATAAATTTTCCGTTTATTTAAAATTGTGGTAGTTTGTTGACTCCGTCATTTATTTCATGTGATTCATGTTGTTTTCGTGCAATTCATGTTTTCTTCTAATTAACTTAACAATACTTCTTTCTATTTAGTTCTTTAGATTATATATTAGTTCTTGAAATCACTAGCAATAAGTAGTAACATTAAGTTGGATTGATTGTCAGTAGTTTGAGTAGATTCATGCCTAAAAATCAGGTAACTCAACATTACGTGGTTCGGTTTATATATTTATCAGAGTGTACAGTTCGGTTTTGGATAGTAAAACTAAGTATCCGTCTCATGACCGCAATTGACATTCTTTTAACTACTTGTTGCAATAGACGAGCAACAAGACACTCTGTAGAGTTATTGCGACATTAACTCGTGTAATATTGGTTAGAAACACAATAATCACACAAAAGCATGTTAAATAGTGTATGAATAAATACAGAAAGAGTAAATGATGCACAGTACAGTTAACATTATCTAAAATAGATGATGCTGCTCTTCCATACCACTTAAACAAATGATACTTAGTTCTTTTGAGTGCTTTAATGAAAGATAGTTACGTAATATTACATTATTACTACATGTATTATTCTCTCATACACAAAATAGTAAAAGAAAATCAAGAAATAAATTAAAGATAAAGCTGGAAAAGTAAAAGTAACTACAAAAAGGGTAGAGAGGAAGCGAGGGGTGAGCCACCAATAAGGACCATCTTCTTGAATCAAAATTGAAAAGCATGGAATTGAAATTAACCTTTGAAAATAATTGATACCCAAATGAGGTTAAAAGTGGGGTTTGGTGGCTAAGCTAACACATGGCTTTTTCACACATTTTGGACTTTTTGGTTCATGGTTTTGTTTTTTTACAGGCTGTGTAGACCACAGTAATAATAATGAGTTAAGGACTATACAACAAGCAAGCAAAGCATTTACTTTTCTTCTACCAATCACATCCCAATTTTAAAAAATTATTAATTAATTTAAAATTGCAAAGAAAACGATATTCAAGAAAAAACAGAAGAAGAAGAAAGGAAAAAAAAGAGGAAAAAAGACACCTTATATGGCTGTATCCTTTTATCCTTTATCAACACCCCACGTGTAATTTACTGTCATTCATATCGAATATTCGGATGTGTCGACTTCGATGCATATTTGGTTGATCACTTTATATTAAGATAATCCGATCTATATATAACAGTTTTTAATCATAAATAATAAGATATAAGTAATTAATATACATGATACAAGTTGATGATACATATCGATTAAGATACCTACTTGCATCTAGTCTTAAGAAGCTTTTAACCAAGAATGTTCAAAAGTGCTGAAAAAGTGCATACGCTAACAGTTAGGTGTCGTATATTTAAACAAAGGTTCGACTTCATAAAAGAGCATTAATCGGAAAAAAAAAAATTTTAAGAGAACTAGAAAAGAAAAATGTATATTTAAAGTGTAAAAATATAAGATTGAAAAGCTAGTTACAATTAAATACAATGAGAAATTTGCCACTACTAGTATATAAAAAATAAGGTGTTGAAAAGATATTTAGGTCACTATTCCAGCTGCTCCATGAATCTTCATCTTTTCTTGGACCACATTCTTGATCATCTTAACTCTTAAGAGATTGGGTTTATTTTATTAAACTTTATATTTTTAGAGAAAACATGTACTACTTATAAATACAAATATTTTTATACTTATAAATACAAACATTATTATAATTTTTTTATTTTTTTTTTCATTTTTAAAAGTATATTTTTATATTTACAAATACAAACATTAATGTTTTATAACAAACAATCGTACACAATTTCAATCAAATCCTATTTCTATTGTATGATTGCCAACCAAACCACGAAGGTTGGTTAAACCTAATCCCCATACCTAGCATTTGAAAAATCTTAATAAGGGATCCAATGATTCTTCATTATCTTAAATAATTTTTCCAGTAATTCGTACCATTTAAATATTGCCATGTTTCTTGATTTAAGTGGACGCTTTTTGCTACTTAGAGCACCCGTAACGATAATATGTATGAACTTCATCACTAACCGTTACATCAACATCACTAACTCGTTATTAACACCCTTTAACAATAACATATTTCACTACCATCATTAAGCACATAAATTTATTTATCTTACGTTTTAGTTGTTGAAAAAAATATTTTACGAGTTGGTAAACTCGTTACCAATCCACACCACAAACTCGTGGATAACTAGCCTTACATGAACTTGATGCAATGGTCAAGCTTATGAAAAGCTTATTGTAGATCCTCTCATACATAAGATTGAGCAATTTGTGACATGTAGATGATTAAAAGTAACCAGTTTCTTAAATTTGAGTAATTTTGTTATTGACTAGCTCTTCTGTGTTACCAAAGATTATGAAAACATAACTAATAGAATACTTATATTTATTTGTATGAAAGGAATACTTGTTCAAAGTCAAAGCTTTTTATGTCTAAGAATATGTATATGCATGTTACTTTAGAACAAGCATACTCTTATCAATTATTTTGATGTTTAAATCTAGTACGTATACAAAGAAGTGGGATATTAATTTTTATTCATTTATCAAGTATATATAATATAAATAGTTTGGAAAAAGTCATAATCAATAATGTCAAAGGAATAATGTAGTATATTTGGAACATTATCGATTATTGCACCATTATTTATAGTTTGATATTAAACATTTAAGGATATTCTTTTATTCCAGACTTATGTATAAGTTTAATGATCAAGGTTATGATTTCTTTTTCGACTTAACTTTAAATTAACTTATAAGATTTTTAAATCTCTGTATATGCAATGAGTTCGTATAACTTATCAACTTAATCTCTTTCTTATTCTTATATCTACATTAGAAAAGTTTTTTGTTTGTTTTTACAACTTTTCAATGGATTTATGTTTTTTGACATGAATAACAAGGTTAAATGAATTCAAAACCATTACTATTCACATGCTCAAAATTAAAAATCTCTTCAATGTATGATCATGATATATATATATATATATATATATATATATATATATATATATATATATATATATATATATATATATATATATATATATATATATATATATATTCCAGAAAATGAAGAGTTGAATTTAACCACTATTTGGCATGATCGACAGCAAACTCCTCGTTTTCATGTATTATCATTTCCACTCCCTGATATTATTAAATTGATTAATACTTGATTTTTGTAAAAAAAAAATAGCAATTATAAATTAACAAATCGAATTCAATATCCCTAGCCGGATTGGGCACTTGGTTAAAGTTGACTATCAACTTGTGATTTTAGAACAAATTATTACATACCCTCGATTCTACTATATAATATATACACACATACACACCCGTCGGTGGACATGGAACAGTTTGGAGGACTGGAGGTTGTTTTAAGCCGAAACCGAACCTAATTTACTAATTTTAGCTTTAGATATTTCTAATATGATGCTTTTGATTTCTATCCGTTTTAATTTTGACAAACTCATGTCAATAATGGTTTTGGTTTAAAAAAGTAAAAACCAAACCCACCTCTTCTTGGTCATATACTCATTTGCTTGATCCAAATATACTTTTAGGTTTAACTTTGTTGTTTTAGGACTTTATGGTATTTTTGAATTAGATATGAGAAGATTGAGATAAATGATTAACAATCAATGGGAGAAAAGATGAAGATGAATTCAATAATAGTTATACCACTACAAAAATAAAAGCTTGCTATTTTTTTTATTTTGGGTTTTTTGAAATGCTATTTTTTGCAAGGAGATTCTTGACAAATGTAATTAAATATTAAGAAAGTGCTAAAAAGTAATAATTAGTTATACATTGTAAAAAAATATAGAACATATTTCATATTAGGTAATGCGGTTTTGTTTAAAACCGTCGAATCTACTGATTTTCTCGAAACCAAAAACCAAATCATTAGTTTTGTTTCAAAATTGTTTCGATTTTCTTGACCGGTTTTAAGGTTTGGTTCAAATTTTTTAGTTTCTATACTCGCTTATCACAAAAATGTTTAAGCATAATGAGGTGATATTTTCACATACAAAAATTGATTCAGAAATTTGATTCATCCACATATAATAATCATATTACTAACTTGCAACATAGCTACACGAATATTATACATTATATAGAAGATTCAATTTGTTAAGTAAAAATATAACCTCCCTTATTCCATTGAACATTAAATTACATAATATGAACCAAACTAATACACATGACTTGGGCATTAACTAGTACAAACTTTTTCTGACACTTTTATAAAAAGCAATTGGAATATTATAACCAGTGAATATTTGGTAATAATTAGCCATGTGAAACGTGGTTAGGCTTTCGTATAACGTCACACTGGCCATGTAAAAGGTGTTGTATGCTTAGGTATGCAAAAGGCCCATAACAGTACATATCAGAAGCCCAACTTATCAAAGTAGGCCCATGTAAGTTTTTATACTTTATACCAACCTTCTATATAACGTGAGACGTGACGTGTCGGAAAGATCGAACCTCAAGCCTTGAAAGTTATGGCAAGGGCAAGGCGTTTTACAAGATACAACTTAAGACGGCAATTTTGTATATAATTCTAATTACATATATAAAATTATACAAACAAATATTCAATATACGGATTATAGGTTTATAACGTAGTTCATCCAAATTTTCCTTGTTTTTGGTATACCCAACCATCCTTATAACTGAACAACTATATATATTCAGCTTACATGATTCAATACATTTAACATGCCTAAAAAAACACGGCTTATTTATAACAAATAAAAGCATGTGGTGACCGCATGGTCAAGCATCAAGCCATGACAAAGACATAAAGAAGCCAATACGAGCTATTTAGAACCATGATTTTTACTAATCCGGTTGCTCCAATTCTTCTTTGTTGAGGCTTGAGAGCTTTATAACACGACAACAAGGGATTGATCCATATAGTTGCGACAAACATTTTCATGCTATTCAATTTCAAATTATTTTTATGTATATTACATATTTTGTATTAACAAAATACCACTATATATTATATTTTTATAATAAGTAAATATCTGTTTTGTTCCATGCTCAATACAGAGAATACCCATATTTTAATCTAATATGCGATAGTGCAAAAACAAATTCAAAGTACAATTTATTCTATTATGAACCATCTTCTAGTATAAATAAAAGTCTAATATTTATAAAATTTAGTGCAAAAACAAATTCAAAGTACAATTTATTCTATTATGAACCATATTCTAGTATAAATAAAAGTCTAGTATATATAAATTTTATTAGAAAATGTTAGCCTTTAGATAACAATTTTAAGTACTAAATCTAAACCATTCATTTGGTAAAAATAGAAATACAATTTTGATTTTTCTTTGGTTCAATATATTTTAAAATGTTATATAAAATCCAGTTTTTTAGTTTTAACATTTAAAAAAAATTATATCATTAAAATTCTTAATTATAACCAATAAACACTTAACCATATTACCCCTAATTGAAGTCATAATGATCTATTACATGTAAAATAAATACAATTACGTCTCTTCGTATCATGATACCACGTTTTTCCGTCACGTTCGTCCTCCCCCTCGAGTCAACGCTTACACTACTGGTTTGAATGCTAATGTCATTTGTCGCTTATTTCTTAAATTCTTATTTCTTTCGTATTATATAACTTTTATTTAATATACATTTATTTAGTGGTTTTTTATTTATCCTTTCTAAAACAATATATGTATCATACGAACATCTACTACATTATTATAGTTTTACCCATACTTCAAAAGTTCAATCTTATATGGTAGTAATGTTGACCAATTTGTGCAAGCAACTAAGGCTAGTGTATAAATAAGCAAACGAAAGATGCGTATGCTACAATGCCGATGGCTTCTTTGGGCCTTGTTTTAGGTACCTCTCTCTCACACAAAGATTTATTGTATTTGTATAAAAGCCCACTACTTAGACAAAGTTGAATTTTCATTGCACGACCCATTTTTCTATTTCATACGTTTAGACTGAAGGTGAACAAATAGGACCGGTCTGACCGGTCCGACAAAGACCGCCAAGACCGGACCGGTCCAGGATCGATCCAGGACCGTCATGTCACTCCTTAGTCTGGACCGGACCGGAAGACCGTCAAGGACCGGTCCGAAACGGTCTGACCGGTCCGACAAAGACCGCCAAGACCGGACCGGTCCAGGATCGATCCAGGACCGTCATGTCACTCCTTAGTCTGGACCGGACCGGAAGACCGTCAAGGACCGGTCCGAAACGGTCCGAGAGTCGGTCCGGACCGAGCCGGTCGGTCCAAGAGTCCAAACCGGAAATTCCTCACTACCTCTTCCTTTTTTCTTTACACAAAACTTCTTTTTACATATTCTCTCAACTTTTTAAGTTGTGAAAAAAATTCGAAAAGGAAACCAAAAACCGGAAATTTTAACCGAAACTTAAAATTCAAAACCGAACCGAAAGATATCCGAATGAAAACCGGACGGGTCTGGACCGAAGTCGGACCGGTCCGAAAAAAGACCGGACCGCTCAAAAACCGAATGGTCTTACGCAAGGACTGGTCCGCCGAGGACCGGACCGGACCGGCAGTGGTCCAGGACCGATTTTGTGCATCTCTAATTTAGACATTTAGCGGGTTTGACGATCAAAATTATGATCCTAGCAACCTATTTTGTTTTTAAATTTTCAATTATGTTACCGAACCCAAAAAAGTTTCGGTTAAATGCTAGTAATCTAAGTGAACATGTATACTCAAAATGACTCATTAACTTGTCCTTTACCTGTACTTTTGCAATTTCTCTTCCTATAATTCATCTGAAAATTAGTTACCGGTAGAAAGTTTTCAAACTTGATGATTAGTAACAAGTATATAACATATGTTTATATCAACTAATTTGCATATTTTAGTCTCATATGTGACTTGTATGCAGCCGACGAGCGCTGGTGGGAGGGGCGCTGATTGCACGGCTGGGATCGATTCCGAGAGGTATTCTGGGGCTGAGAATCCGTATAAAGGACGGAGGCAGCCGATGAGTGATCACCGTGGGAAGCTTGAGAAAGTCTAGGGCGTGCAAGACGCTGTTCTTCGAGAAGGAGAATGGAGCTTGGAGAAAGGTGGGCAATGGTGACCGGTGACGGAGTAACATTGCCATATTTTTATACTTGTCGGAGAGGCCATTGAGAAGATAGGTGACAAGGGTTTTCTCGGGCACCGGGGCATCGATATTTGCAAGAAGGTCGGATAAAGTCTTGATCTTTTGACAATACACGGTGATGGAGAGATCACCAATGGAGATGGTACGAAGGTCATTGTCAAGCTCGATGGCACGGGCCTCTTTGTTGTCGCGAAAGAGATTCTCAAGACTAAGCCATACGTCCCGTGTCTTTCTTCAAGATCATCGAGAGAAGGTCTTGTCACTTGTGAGATGGTACCATAGATCCAAAGTTTAACAATGGAATCAAGCTTCTTCCATTCCGCATCAGTTGGTCCGGTCGGATCGATTGGAGGTGCCATCAAGAAAACCGAGCACCCCAAACCCAATGCAATGAGTCTCGAAAAGTTCCCTCCAAGCATCATAATTGAGTTTCCCAAGATCCAAAGTGTTTGAGAGTAAACAAGATCAATGTTGAGGTTATGTAGTCTCGTAATTGTTTATGATAGAATCGAACTCAAGCGGACTTCCAAAAATTGCAACTCAAAAATTACATGGCCATGCCATTGTATAATCATCACCTTGTTGGTTCACTAGATAGTCCTCTTATCCCCATTATAGGCTAGTTTAAGTGATCGAATCTTATGGATTTCAATCAACGATTGGCATTGGTTGTTTCGAAAACAGCCAAAAGTAACACCGGTTAGACCACGTAAATAAGAATCAAATACTGCAACCTCGGAGAAAAGGGTCATGTCATTGCATATGGTCACAGTCTATGTTCATCTTTTTCATAAATGAGTTCCATATATGTTTGCTTTGGTACATGGCCTTTTTTTTTTAACATAAGATCACCCCCATTCACAAAACATCAAAAACTAAAACTAACATGCAAGGTTATTGACTCAAATAACATAACTAGCCAAGGATTCATGCTTAATAATCAACTAATGTAGCAAACTAACCAAAGGTATCAAGAATTACTTACGTGGATTGAAAAAGTCAAACTCTTAATGGTTTCCCTTGAAATCAAACACCAATTTAAGGTTTCACAAGCTTCAAGAACCCAGAATCTTCAACCCAAACTCATGTGCATACAAAATTTGCCAAGAATTTAACAAAATAGCAAAGCTTACCCTCAAGTTTCTCTTTCTTCCCTCTCTACATTTGAAGAAGGAAGGAATAAAAGAGTCTTCACACTTAATTTTTACCCAATTAGGCTAATATTGCAACCAAGAACAAATCTATTAACCATTTACTAATCTAATCATCATAAGCTTTGACAAGTTGTACATCAGCTTAATGGACTTGTAATTAAGCTTTCTAACAGATTCTACTATCTAAAAAAAATGCATTAAACCCTTATATACTGGGCTTATAAGAGAATAATACAAAGTCCCATTTGCATCATGATTATTTTAATGCTTTGAGACTTATACTTCAAGCTTAACCAAATTGTATAGTTAAGTTTTAATATATGATATTGCTATAAGATCACATAAGTCACAAAATACACTTCCATCAAATTAACTTACAACCCAATTAATTCAAATAAGAGCTGCTTTGTGCATTACCTCAATACACAATAGATGCAAGTACTAAAAACACATTATACAAGTTGATAATTAACTTATGTAGAGACAATTTTTATTGTGTATAAATCAGCACTCAATTCAATTTGTTTCCTGTTTTTCACGTATTAACTCTGTTTACTTTTGTATTGTGTAAAATGGGTATACATCAAAGGGCCTTTAATCTAGCTATATCATAATGTAATTAAGGTATCTCTACCTTCTTGAAATTAATATTGAGAGTTCAAGTTCTAGTCATACAAATAGACGAAATTATGATGTATGTGTTAGTCGTTAAATTGTGTTAAAGTTAAGCGAAAATATATTTGAATTCTCCTATTTATCAATTTGCAAACAAGAAAGGCAGTTTACAACAAGTTTTCTATTTTTTTTAAATGAAAACTCAATCATCTTTTACAGAAAAAAAAACATAAAACATAAAACGAAAAACATAATTTTTTTCTTTTTTCTCATCTATAAATTCAATTTTATTTTTACATTATGCAAAATGTTTAATAAATCATTCCATTAAATTAAACGTCATAGAACTATAGAACAAAAAAGAGTTAATTACAAAAAGTTTTCTCAATATACCCCATTTTTCACTTTTAGTCTTTTTTTTCCAAAGAGTTGCATGATTTGTCCTTTAAATGAGTTCTTAACACACTTTTGGTCCTTTTCACAAACAGACGTTAACTTAGTCTATTAGTCGAAGGGCAATTTGGTCTTTTTACTCTTTATTCTTGAAACCAAACACATATTGTCTATAATAATACCTTCCAAGCACTCACCCTCTTTAATCTAGGTACCAAACACCCATGTTTCACTTATCAATAAATCCCTCTCACACCTCACACTTCCTTCAAAGTCTCTCTCTCTCTCTCTTACTAGTGCTAGAGCCACCACCGCTCCCTCGCCGCCAGCCGCCGCCGGCGTACGGCCACCACCGTCATCACCATGGCACGACCATAACCCCCCCCCCCCACACACACACACTCTATGTTCTATCTACATTGTCACCACCAAACGACCGCCACCTTAGCCACCAGATTTGTCACCAGACCGCCACCTCCGTCGTTACACAAAATTACGTTTTCATATCTTCATCGCCTCTAAATTTACAGATGAATAAGAGATTTACATAAATGAATTTTGTTGATCTCATCGCCTCAAAAAATTAGGGTTTTCAGTATCTCGAACTCTACACAAAAATTAGGGTTTTCATATCTTCATCGCCTCTAAATTTACAGATGAATAAGAGATTTACATAAATGAAAGTTGTTCATCTCATCACCTCAAAAATTAGGGTTTTCAGTATCTCGAAATCTACACAAAAATTAAGGTTTATATATCTTCATCGCCTCTAAATTTACTGATGAATAAGAGTCTAACATAAATGAAAGCTGTTCATCTCATCGCCTCAAAAAATTAGGGTTTTTAGTATCTCGAACATTACGCAAAAATTAGGATTTTCATATCTTCATCGCCTCTAAATTTACATATGAATAAGAGATATATAGAAATGAAAGTTGTTCACTCATCACCTCAAAAAATTAGGGTTTTCAGTATCTTGAAATCTACACAAAAATTAGGGTTTTCATATCTTCATCGCCTCTAAATTTACAGATGAATAAGAGATTTACAAAGATTAGTTGTTCATCTCATCGCCTAAAAAAATTAGGGTTTTCTGTATCTCCAACTCTACAAAAAAATTAGGGTTTTCAGTATCTTGGCTTATCTATTCAAGGGTTGTTGATTGACGGTGAAGAACAAGGGACGAAATCCTCCAGTGGTCGGACGATATAGTGGCAAGAGCAGGCCTCTTTCTATTTTTTCTGAGCACCTTACCCCCCATTTTGACCCAACTCTGAGTTTGCTAATTGTATTTATAGGCAAGAGCCCTGATTCCTTTTTATCCAGTGGCAGTGGTGAAGGCGGAGGTGGGCAGTGGGTGGTGGTAGTGGTGGTTTTCTTGGTGGTTGAACTATAGAGAGTCTTGAAACTATAGAGAGAGAGAGAGAGGGAGAGAGAGAGAGAAACCAATTAATAATTATAAAATCAAGACTTAATTACAAAATTGGTCATTTTCTTACAAAAAGACGAAATTACCCCTAAATTAACGTTCCAAGTAAACGTCCGTTTAGGCAAATGACCAATTGTGTGCTAAAAACTCATTTAAAGGACTAATTATGCAACTTTTTGGAATAAAGGACTAAAAGTGAAAAAGATAGTATTCTGAAAGGACCAATTTTGTAATTAACTCAAAATATAGAAATTACAAAATTTAGGATTTTCATTAAACCACAAGATAATATCGGCACCATATTCTTCAAAAAGAGCGAATTAAGGAAAGAACACATAAAAGAAATAGCGGAGAAAAGTACGAGGAACCAAACAATAAAAACGGTCTTCAGAAGTATAAAAACCAAACCAACCTTCATACCCGAATGACAATCCCAGGTAGCACCTGGAAGAAGTTTACCTCTTCTTCTTCCCGGTTGTTTTTTTAAATAAATAAAAAAGTTACTTTTATTTTTCAGTTTTCTAATACCCTTTTCTTTATAAATCATAAAACATATACTTGTATATATATACATACACAAAACTATATATATACGTATATAGTACTCTGGGTGTCTCCGGGATTGTGAAATGGATACCCGAAACTTCTGTTTTCTCATTGTGTTGCTATGTGTTTCAACATCGCTAGTGAGGTCAGAAGATCCTTATTGGTTTTATGAATGGAAGGTGACATACGGCACAATGTCGCCTTTGGGCGTTCCGCAACAGGCTATCTTGATCAACGGGGCATACCCTGGTCCAGTGATTAACTGCACGAGTAATAATAATATTGTTGTTAACGTGTTTAATCACTTGGACGAGCCATTCCTCCTTACGTGGAACGGCATCCAGCACCGGAAGAATTCTTGGGTAGATGGGACACCTGGGACAATGTGTCCTATCCAGCCAGGAACCAACTTTACTTATAAGTTTCAGGTGAAGGATCAGATCGGGACATATTATTATTTTCCAACCACCGCCTTGCATAAGGCGGCTGGTGGTGTGGGGATTCTTCAGGTGCATAGTCGGCCGTTGATCCCGGTCCCCTTTGATAACCCAGCTGATGAGTTTGCGGTTGTTGTTGGGGATTGGTTTAACAAGGGTCATAAGTCAATGAAGAACCTTCTTGATGGCGGAAATTCTATTGGACGGCCTGATGGGGTTCATATAAATGGTAAGTCGGCTCAGGTTGGTGCACCGGCTGAACCATCGTGGACATTCGAGGCAGGAAAGACTTACAGGTTTAGGATTTGCAATGTCGGGATGAGGACTTCGGTAAATTTTAGGTTCCAGGGTCATGACATGAAGCTTGTCGAGCTCGAAGGGTCTCACCTTATGCAAAATGAATACATGTCATTGGACCTTCATGTCGGCCAGTGCTTGTCGGTTTTGGTAACAGCCGACCAACCACCTAAAGATTATTACTTTGTGGTCTCGAGCCGGTTTACCAAGCAACCGTATTCGACAGTCGCTACCGTCCGGTATAGCGGAAACAAGGCCCCTGCATCACCGGAACTCCCACCTCCTCCACCTGAGAACACCGCCGGAATCGCATGGTCCATAAACCAGTTCCGATCTTTTCGGTGGAACCTAACCGCCAGTGCAGCCCGACCTAACCCACAAGGATCTTACCATTATGGTCAAATCAACATCACTCGAACAATCAAGCTGGTCAATAGTCGGAGCTACATCGATGGTAAGCTTAGGTTTGCTTTAAATGGTGTCTCACACGTCGACCCAAAAACTCCCCTTAAACTAGCAGAGTATTACGGTGTGGCGGATAAGGAGTTCAAGTACGACATCATCCAGGACGAGCCACCAGCGGATGTCGAAAAGAATGTGAAGCTGGCACCAAACGTCTTGAACGCGACATTCAGAAACTTCGTTGAGATTATATTCGAGAACCGAGAGAACACGATTCAGACATATCATTTGGACGGATATTCATTCTTTGCGGTGGCGGTAGAGCCAGGGAGGTGGAGCCCGGAGAAGAGGAAGAACTACAACCTGGAAGACGCATTAAGCAGGCACAACGTAGCCGTGTTCCCAGGGTGTTGGGCGGCGGTGCTGACCACCTTGGATAACGCCGGAATGTGGAGCTTGAGATCAGAGATGTGGGAAAGATTCTATTTAGGACAGCAGTTATACGTCAGCGTACTGTCGCCGGAGCGTTCCCTGAGAGACGAGTATAGCCTCCCGGAAACCACACAGCTTTGTGGCATAGTGACAAATTTGCCAAAACCACCGCCGTACGTTTAGATAAAAGTTTTCTTCTTCTTTAAGTAAATTAATTAAGTTTTCCGCCATTTTTGTATGGCCAAACATTCGGGGGGCTTCTTGTAATCATCATCATCCCTTTTGACCAAATGAAATTGGCCATTGTTCAAAATCGCTTAGAAAACACAGACGAGGATTATATCTCGATCCTCTCCTTGTAAATTTGTAATCACATGAAATATTACATGTACATTTTTTGTTCTAATTCATCTTGTACGCAAACTAGATCGTCTTAATTATTGTAATACTGTATTTTTTTTTCTTAATTGATTATTCCACATAAGATACAACACCATTATAGCTATATTACAAGTTAGTAAAACTTACAAATTTTGTGAATGAATCGGTTTCTTCTGTGACACATTCTCAAAATGATTAAAAGCATCATATCACTTTAATTTTTTGATATTTATATGGTTCGTAGGATTGTAACCAATGCCACTAGTGTTACTATTTTATTTTTTATTTTTTATTAATTATATTCTATATGAGTGCTACTAGAGAATAAATGTAAACAATATATGAACATTGGAAGAAGGAAATGATAGAGTGAAACAAATATATTAACAAAAGGCCAAAAAATTGTCAAACACAATCTGTTCCAAATTCCCATTCAGGCCAACAAACATTGAAAATGCTTCAGAATATAAGAGGGGCAAGAAGGGAAGATATCCTTTAAAAATAAATAAAAAAGAAAAGAAAAGAAATTGATAGATAGCTAGCTTTGCTTGCTTATTCTGTTGCTGGTTATTCCTTATGGGGTTATATCAGGAATCAAGCTTAGCATCACCAGGATTATTCAAATTTCAATGGACGGTAAAGAGAAAGGAGAAGAAATTCAACCCTTGGCACGCACGCGGCTGGTGGTCTATACACAGGTTCACAAAACGAAAGCAGAATATCCTTGTTTTATCTTTTTTGCAATTTGGATAGTCGAAGACAAAGCGAAGACTATCTTTGAGGTGGGTCCACGTTTCGCACGTTTGCTCCAGTCATCCCTTCGATACGATCTTTGGTTATGTCCACGAAGTGGCCTACCATTTCGTGAAACTGCTTCAGCCCTGATAAAGGAAGAATGATGGAGGACCGATCAGAACCTGCAACCTGCATGTCATTCCCGTGTTGTTATCATGCCATTCATTCATGATGCATTTCATATGATTCTAAAACAGTCAACGGTTGTTCAAAAAGATTTAATTTTCATGTTTTTTAGAAACGATTATGCTCATGGAGTGTAGCATCTTTTGGACATTTACTCTAAAATTATGGTTTGTTATGCTACAAGTCAGCAAGTTAAATCACTTGATTGCTCTTTTCTTAACATTATCAAAATAGACTGAACTATGGACTATGCTAGTTTTCATGACATACTTATTATCAAAAAATAATTCATAAAAGGAGTTTTTCCTGGTTAGGGCTCCTCCGGGGCATCCCTATAGTCTAGCAAATTAAACAAGACTAATTCGAAACATATAGTCCACAAAAAACTTAGCCTGCTAGCACACAACTTTTTGTACAGTATGGTCAAAAGTAGCATAATGTTGAATGTTCTAACAGTGACTTTGATGGAATCAAACTGGCAAATTTATAATAGAAGTATAGAACTGAAGAAAACAAGAGTAAACAAAGAAAGATATAACCTACAGTTGGAGACCAAGGCCCTCCCAGTCACAACGAAAAATAATCTTTCCAAATGCCTAATTAAAACCCTTTTTTATGTCCCTTCTTCAGGGCTGTTTATAGCTATATTCTTAGCTTATCTAACAAAAGGAAATCAGTACTGATAAGGAAACTAATTAGTTAATAATAAATGATAAGTAAACCCTTGTAAAATACGCTAACCGCCTAAAGTCCTAAACCTCCCTTGACTATTTTTGGACTGCTTTGTATCATTACTCCCCTCCCGGAAACACTTGTCCACAATTATATCTCGGCTGGCACTTGATTCCGGGATCCCAAATTCTTCTTTGAATGAATGTACGACCTAGTTTGATATGAATCCCGGATCACAAATTCTCTCTTACGCCGGTTTATTAAATGAAGAGTTCTTTTAGTGAAGAAAAGAAATTTTTTCTGTGTGAAAAGTGATTTAGGCTGCGAGCAGTGTTTTCAAGGAAATTAACAGTATTTCCAGCAAAAGTTAATAGTGTTTTCGGGCATGAACAGTGACTTCTTTTTCCTTTTCCTTTCCCAAAAAAGACCATTCTCATGATACGAAACAAATTGCCGAATTTATATGAAACTGGAATAAATCAGGAACAAACAAAGAAAAGAAATCCCAGGCTCAAGACATAGGCTCTCCTAAGGCACAAGAACAAATAATCTCTCTCAATGCCTAATCTTGGTCCCCCCCCCCCCCCCCCCCCACGACCATTAACATTGTTCCAACTTGGGTAGCAAGAAACATTAATAAAAGAAGATCAACACTAATATAAGAAACTAATTATATAACGATAAATGATAACTAAAACCCCTTGTTAAAAGTGCAAATTGCCATCCCCAGACTATTCTTGGTCCTCTTGGATAGTTCTAATCAGACTTTTGTTGTACATATCAAATCACCAAAAGATTCTTACATGAAATCTAACATTCAGCTAAAGGCCGTGTTATATGGGCACAAGGAGTATATATTTCATAAAAATAAGCTCAATATATTTACAAAGTTCAATATAGAAGTCTTTAAGCAATATTTTATAGTTGATTAACAGCAGAAAGTCAAGAAAACTAGCAGACTGGATCTAACAACATGTCAGGGTAGATAAAACCGTTCAACCCACAGGTACAAATGGGTTTGGTACATACGCAGTTACGCACCTATGATACTTTTTAGTACTCAATCCACTGAGTTTTTATCAGTACCAGTTCACCACCCCATAACTTTTCCCTGTTTTGTGATATTAAAAGAAAAGAATATAATTTTAAATTATTTCACATATTAAGCAACAACAAACAGATATGATGGCATACACATTACAACTTAAAATTACAAATCTTTGAGTGAAGTATAGTTTTGTAGCACCTTGAATTGTACATAGTAACATAGAGTCAAAAGTCTACATATTTTAATAAAATCTTAAAAAGGGAAGAACAAGTTCTTATAATATAATATATTATCTTCCTTCTCATGACTACAAGTACAAAAACACCTCATGTGATATGTTGGATACATATAACTTTGCATCTTATTTTAAGCATCGGTATTGTTGTCCAGAATTTAATCTTAGCAATATCTTATAATAAGCAGATAGGAAATTTTGGAAAGAAAATTCTCCAAAAACAAATAACATGTCCTGTTTTAGTCAAATTAATGGATTCTTTCATAGTTTTTTAAGTAACCACCACTTAGTTCATTTCGGCCTTGATATAGTAACTTTACTTTTTCACGTAGGTAGTTGTCAAAACTTCGAGTCTTAGCATAAAGCGTCAAACACTAACTATCTTCTCTTAAGTCTTCATTTTGATGGTAATTGTGTCTACTACATATGATACCATAATCCCTAAAACTAAACCTTTTACAACAAAAGAAAACAAGAACAAAGAAAATTCGCACCTCAGATATTCTTAAGTAATGGCCTCGATTGTTGCTTCCAAGATCAAAAAAGAACCTCTTCTGATCAGCCCTGATCACTTTGGAGACCCCAAACCCACTAGATTCATCAGGAGGAGGCGGCAAGTCAAATGTGGATGTCCTGTCTCCTAAGTTCAGCTCAGACGATGCTGCAGGGGGAGATTGAGAACTGTTCCCAGCAATAAAGCCAGCACCTACATCATCAGAAAGACCAACTAGTCGTTCTTGGGTAATGCCTTCAGAATTTTGCTGTTTATCAGAACACAAACAAACAGAAAGAAATGACGAACAAAGGAGGGAAATGGTGGTCTGTGTTCATGAATCATGACATGTGATGGAAAATGGAACCTGATTGGGCAGAACAAAAAGCTTAGAAGCTTCATTTATTTCTTCCAAGATGTTCCTGAATGCGCTCCACCCTTCATCTCGGGTGCTTCCTGCAGGTACGATTATAGTACTGCGGTTTCTACTAACTGAAGCTTCAGATACCTACTCAATTAAAAGAAACAATAGAAAAAGATAGATGCAACACATCATAGAAAACTAAAAAAGATTTGAATAGTGTTCAGGTAAGCCTACTAGTTACTGAATTTGATATCAATAGCGAGGGAAGTTATACACTGCTACCACTTTATTATTTCTTTGAAATTAAGAACCCACAACAATTACAAATATGAAAGATAACTGGCTAGATTTCCCCTCCTGGAGTCTTTTTTTTACTTTTGGGTAGCATGAGTATAATACTTTCGATATCAGCTTAACTTACAATCTATTACTATGAAAATAACGGCACATACACCCGTGCATGCAAATATTAAGCATTTTCATATTGATTCATTCCTAGTCGGTTCAACTTTAACTGGGACAGGATATCTAGAAACAATTTTTATTGCATGGTTAATTACATAAATGTGATTGACACAATATGCTACATAAAGTTAATCCTAGGTGCAAAAGGCATCACATTGACATTTTCTCACAAAATAAAAATAAAATAAAATAATCAGCAATTGTGAGGTCATGAAAGCAATTAAAAGAAAGTTCTTGTTGTGCCACATAATTTACATTTCAACAGAATGTTCATAAAGGCCATATCCAACCAGATGCTTTTAAGTTCATATAGATAGTTACTATCTTAATTCCCACAATCATCAGAAACATGAGACCGATGACAGTGATAATTCACTGAAAAGGGGCCACATGCCTTGAATTGCTTCCACAGATGGTGATTTGTCTTGTCTCCTTCGTATACAGGTTTTTAAGATACAATCTTCTTTGATCTGGATCTTAATGAATAAATTGAAAATTTTCTTCATAGAACAATTCTTTATCCCGCTTCAAAAGTATAACCAAATTGACACCTAAACTTGCAATATCATATATATTTTGCTAGGTAAGCAGGCAAACCGCAAACGTAGTACAAAGTACAGACACTTGAAATCTGTGAAGTGTGAACTTGTGACAGGTAAACAAGGAGCAAGTAAAAGGCTCACCTGCTTCCCTAGACCCACCAATCCACTATCACATGATATATAATACTATGTCTCATTTTAGTTCATTGATCTGATCCACAATCCCCCCCCCCCCCCTTTTCCTTTCTCTCTAAAAGGCCACCTCTTTAATTTAGTTAATCCTTAGGAGTATTCTAGGGGTTGGTCTGGTTGGACTAATAGTCAAGCACCTTTCTTAAACGATTTTCACCAGTCAAAGTGTGGCTCAACTTGAAGGCAGAAGGATCATACTTATTATGAAGCGTAGTGCAGAGTTACCATTGCGGAAGTATCTCTGTTTTATAAATAAATTGCATTAAAAAGTCTTCTTAAACTAAAACTTTGGGTCAAGATGATCTCATTCTCTTTTGGTACTCTGTGACATCTCACTGAACTGCGACTAATTCCCCAAGTTGCTCCTGCTACATTTATATTTCACCGTGCATGCGAATTCTTGATAGATAATGATTATTTGCACACACAAACAGAGAAAGACCTTCATCTTTTAAAGCATGTTGAGTTCGAGAAACTTAATATAAACAATAATTACAAAAATCAATACCTTCAGAAACCGCCCCCTCCTGTTCTCCCCAATATCAAAGTAAAACACCTGCAGATATACCCATCAAAGTCACAGGTAGGAAAGTCAATTCCGCAGTATACAAAGAGAAACATTTTGAGTAATATATATCAGAGAGTGTCTATAGTATGCGTAATGTAATTGCCTTGCTATCAAGCTGAAGTTCCTTGCTTGAAACATCCTGGTCATCAGAAGTGACGTAGTAATTGAATATATCGAAGAACCAGGAGATTCCATTGAACGGTACAATTATGGTGGACCTTGTTGCCGAGGTCTTCTCCGATATCTTCAGGTAACGGCCACGTGGGTTCTCCTTGAGATCAAAGTAAAACAGCTTATGCTCCACCTGTAACGTCTTAGACAACAGCTCCACGTCATTTCCTCCGCTTCCACCACCACCACCACCGCCCGAGCTAAAGTCCATCTCCGCCTCCCCGCCGCCTTTAGATTCGAACAAGACTCGCCAAATGCCAAAATGTTACTCGAACTCTTAGCTTGCTCAACGAATTCCAATCAACTAAATCAATCAGGGCAAATAATTCATACTCACATAATGAATTCGAACATGAGACAGCAGATCTGGAACTGTTTGAGTGAGAAATTGAACTGAATTGGGATATTAGGGTTTCAAACTTGACCCAGTCTCGTCTTCCTTCGTCACATGAACAAAACCACCGCTTTTATTATATGTTCGTCGCAAAACGAATTTTACCTGTTTTACGGTTTAGGCCTCTATACTTTTAGTAAAAGTTATTATGTACCCAAAATTATTTTTATTTTTTATTTGAGCCCCTTGTACTATTGGTATTCCACATTCTACAAATTAGTTAGAAGCATAATAAAACCTCGACTTGGATGCGTAGTATAAAAAAACTATCCTATTTCTTTTATGTTAGCGGGTAGATAAACATTTCTAACTTTGTTTTAGAAGAGGTTTTTTTACATCTTTTGTTTTCAGATATTAATGTAGAACAAACTATCATTTTTGTTTAACACGTAGAACTGTTATTTTAGAAGAAGTCAATGATTTGTTTTCTTTATCATCATCATCATCGTATATGTCATATTATTCGTCATCATTGCTATTTAGGGTTCAAAGGTTTAGATTTGAAGGTCATTTTCATCCTCTTATGGTTAAGGTTCGTTAGGACTAGCCATAGCCAAGTGCAAGAACTGCTTTTGCACAGGACCCGACATTCAGTATGGCCCAATAATTTTATCCAATATGTACATGTATTAAGTTCATGGTCCAACCCAACTACTTTGGTTAAGGGTTTACTTATTTAGATGTTCAAAAATCGAAAAATTAAAACTAAAAATTAAATATATAGAAGACGGGTTTGAAGAAAGCCGACTAGGCGACTATTCCGTTTCCAAGTTTTGCATCTCGGCATAAGGATGAGGTCGATTTTTGATTCTATATTAGTCGATTTCGATTCCCTGATTCGTTTACCCATTTTAGTCTACTCTTCTTCGGTCGATTAGGTGATTCTCATCTCTCATAACCATTCGACAGTGTCGAGTGTCGACCACTGACTAGATGATCACGAAGAGTCCATGACCAACCAACCGCACCACAAACAAAATCTTAAAAAATCGTTAATCCAATGTGTGTTAAGGACCTTAAGGTTAGTGCATATTGAATCCAAAATTCCAAATCTTTGATTGTCTTTTCTATTTATATATTCCTAATTCTAATTTTTAAAGTCATGTCTAAATTTCTATCTTCTTGAACTTTACAAAAGGTGAGAATGTTGATATAATTTTCTACCTCTAAGTTCTTACGCTTCACATACTTCAAACAATTCAAAAAATTATTTTTTTCTCCTATTTTCTCTCTCCTCTTTCTCTCTCCCCTCTCTCATCTCTCTCCTTTGATAGTGACATGCCGAAAACCCATGCTTGGGCTCGGTACCGAGGTAGTGAGAGTGGTGTTTAGCTTCAGTACTGCATGACAAATCACCCCCGGCGAGTAATGCCAAAAATACTTCTTATGCTCCTAGTATTATATGACAATATATATGAACCTATAGCATCATACCAGCTGTTTGTGTAGAATCTTACCCTAACATGTTGTAGTTTAACAATATCCTGGGCATCAAACTACCCTCGATTAACAACGAGTAAAAATAGACCAATAAGTTTGTTTTATGTTTCAAAACTAAAAATAATAATATTAATAAAAAGTTACTACTGTTCACAAACCATTTCCTTATTAACTTATATTATACTACCTAACATTTGTTAGGGACATGAACAGTGGATTTTATTTTTTTTTGAAAATAACGTTATTCCTAAAAAAAGAAGAGGTAGCTTTGAAAAAACAGATCATTTCGTTGGAGTGGGTAGAGCATCTGCATATCACCTCTAAAATACTAAAACCATTTCTTTACTTGTAAAAATTAATATTAAAAAATTATCATGAATTAACACATTTAATCCTGAAGGTTTAAAAATATATTGTTTTGTTTTAAATATTTATGTTTATACGTCAGTTTTTTATATTTTGTTCACTCTATCCTAACAATTAATATAATTTTGGAAGTGAGTATTTTCTAGAATTATAAATATACTCTGTCCAATTTATATATATTTTCTAATCACATGTGATGATATAGCTTACACTCCAAATATGTGATATCGATAAATATATACATAGCTAGGAGAATTGCTTACCAAAACTTATAATTTATTTACAACGGAATTTGAGGTGTTACAAGTAAGGTTTCAATTAATCGAAACTCAAAAGATTTCAAAAAAAAAAAAAAAAACCTACCATTCCTTACATTTCGCTATATCCACAATGGAACAATCTAACTTTCGAATTATCAGCAACTTCTGGTATTACCATTTCTGCTTTAATGACTTGTCCATCCATATTTGCGTTGACGACAACGCAACATGAAGGATACTTATCCACCATCATTGTGTATATTAATTCCTTGCTTAATGGAATGCACCAATAACCTTTGCACTCTCCATTTATTCATATAGCTCAAAACAACATTTTGTGTTTTTAACAAATACAAAAGTGTACATAATTGGTAACATAAAAAAACTTAATTACTGGGGAGTTACGTTTGATATCCAAAAATTGCTCAGCAATAGTCGGACAAGTGGGGAATGTTGGAGTGAACTTGAAAAGTTTGGGTAAAGCCCTCTACGGCTCCACAATTATGAGAGGAACAAAAACACAGTCTTGTATCAGTTACCACCTTATATACACATGTTTAATTACAATCAAGGGGTCAGAATCCCATAAGATATCCAAAGTTATCATGTGTGCTTCTTTAGTGCCCTCTTATAACACCCAAGAATAAAAATAAAATAATCAGGACCAGACCAAAAAAAGTCTACCCCTTATACCACCAACCCTTTCCCCTTAACCCAAGAAAACTTGACCAAACAACACACCCACACAACCCATAATCACTAAGCCACTTTTTAAGCACTCATATTAGGGGTGTAACTGAGCTGATACAACTCGCGATCGACTCGAGATCGGTTCGAAAAATATTCGAGATCGACTCGTTGTTAACCGAGTCGAGCTCGAGCTCGAGCTACTCGAGTAGTTAGCCGAGTCGAGTTCGAGTTTCACTACACTCAGCTCGCTAGGCTCGCGAGCCTAATCGAGTATTTAGAAAAAGACTTTTTTACCCTTTAATAAATATAAGTATAAGTATTTTACATATTGGGCCATACTCCATAGTATATAAATTCAAAAAAACCCTAAATTCATTTAGCCCTAATATATTGTATCCCGCCTCCATCCTCGGTTCCTCCTTCACGTCGCTTCCAGGCTCCAGCCACGTTCTACCGGCGATTCCACGGTTCTCCCACGGCGAAGTTGTTCTTCTGATTCAGCTCTCCACCGCTAGTCCACCAATCGCATCTTCACCGGCGATTTGAGGTAATCCTGTTCGTTTTCGTTGATTCCATTTTATCGGCCACAGTTGTTCTTTAACCATTCGATTTCTCAATACGAGCTAACAGTTAACTCCATTTTCCTTCTACTATTTTAGTTGGCTTGTTCTTCCACCATTCCACATTCTAGTGGACTGCGATTTTGGGAATTTGAGGTAATTCATTTGCCCTTCCTTCACTGTGTATTTAGTTGTTTAGTTGTTTGTAATTCATTTCAGGTCATTCATATGCCCCTTGTTCACTGTGATTTTGAGGTAATCCACTTTCCTTCTACTATTGTAGTTGGCTTCTTCTATTTAATTAGTTGACACTCTTGACCTATAGAAGTTTTTTGTAATCTGGAGTAATTTTATGTAATCTGTTAAGGAAGTTTTTTGTAATTCAGTTGAGATAATTATATTGTAATTTGTTGTGGGAGTAATTCGTTTTAGATGTTTACTTGTTTGTAAATTATAATAGTGTTAGTAACTTAGTATGAGTCAGTTTTACAGTGTTAGTATGAATCTGTTTTTTTACAAACAAGTAATCTGGTTGTATGAATCTGTCTTTAATATGTTTGAATGAATATGTTTTTAATTATCATGGTTGTATGAATCTGTCTAATTATTTCTATCTATGATACTATATAGTTATTAGTTTCTAACTTGTGATCAGTTGTAGAGAATAAATCTATATACTAGCTCATATGTCGTATTGATCTGATTGGTTGTAGCCATAGCTAACTCTGAGCAAGATTGATCATATACTACTTGTCATTGTTCGTTATCAATATTTGCTAGTTGTTGCATGGTTCTTTAGCTATCTGATTCATATTTGTTTAAGAAGTTTTAAACCAACAATTAGAACTTGGATAGTGTTGGTGGAGCTGATAAAAGGCATAATAGTTATACTATAATAGTTGGAACTATAATATATTTTTGTTGTGATACTATAATAGTTTAGTTGTGATCTTTACAAATGTTTAATATATTTATATCGTTAAAGTCTATTACATGAATTTAGAAAAAAATAAACATACGAGTTTAAGTTCATTGACTTGATAATGTTGTATGAATCTGCTTTCTTCTCTATTTAGAGTATGAAATCGTTTTTTTTAATGTTTTACATTTGAGTTTGATATTTGGTGGTTACTCATTTTTATTTTATTTCATGTTTTACAGGTGTTTGTTGAGTTGTTTGCTGATGTTGCTTTCTTGTTCAAGACAAGAAGATTAAAACAAATATTATGCTTATTAGAATATGTATTTTAGACTCTTCTTCATGACTTAATGTTGTTTCTTTTTTTTCCACTTAGATTGTATCTTGTACTTTCGGTAATGTTTTACACAATATCTCAGGTCACGCACTAGTCTTGGTACTGATCGTAATGTTGTTTTTTTTTCTTTTTTTTTTCACTTAAATCTGTTTCTACTGATATATTTTACCAGAATTTATGGAGTAGTATGTGCAAATTGAAGCCTATTATTTAATTTAAAAAAGTTAAAAAAAAGTTCGAGTCGAGCCGAGTCGAGCTCGAGTATGTCGAGTACTTCATCGAGCTCGAGCTCGAGCCTAAAATGTAAAGCTCGGTCGAGCTCGAGTCGAGTTTCGAGCTCGAGTTTTAGATTGCGAGTCGAGTTCGAGCTTGTCAATACTCGGCTCGGCTCGGCTCGATTACACCCCTAACTCATATATACTCACATTACACATTTACTCAATCGGAACCCCACCTTCTAAATACCAAAACTCCTGCATAAAACATCCCAAGAATCATTTGTTCCCGAATAAAACACACTACAAGGCATATCCCTCCACCCAACTCACCCTATTTCCCTTTTCACCCGCTCCCCTGCTGAGTATACCTTTGTTAGTAGTGTACTTACTTTTGACACAACCAAAGCTAGATCCTCCTCTGAGATAAGATATGTTATTATACTATTAGCTATTATGTTGATTCTTTTCCAAACAGGAACCACCCGATTGGGTCATTTGTAACCAGAGCCATAACCGATGCTACAACATAAACTAGTGAAGTGGTAATTGTACATAAGAAGATATCAAAATAATTAATAAAAATGAAAAATTAGGGGACTGGTGAGTCATTTGCTGAGATAACAAGGGTGGTAATTGTAATTTAGCGAAATAAAAGCAGAATAATCGAAAATGAACCATCGAGTTCTTGCCAGTGATGGGGGCTTTCATTTTCCATTCTTCATGTTCCCCTTCAGAAATCAACACTCCTACTACTTGATTTTCACACGCATACAACGTAAACACACACTGATTCTCAATTATTGAAAACTTACCTGAACGTATGTTCGTTTCATTGTAGTTCTGCATCTCGAAATCCATGATTCCCTCTATTTTGATCGGCTAATTGAATCTGTGGGTTTTGAGGATTCGAAGGAGTTGAGGGTTCGTTTTATGATGCTTTGTTCTGAATTGAACACCCAGATACAGACATGGCTCCGTGATTACGACAAGATTCAATCCGTCGCCGTGCTTCTCATTTACACTCAAGTACCTTCTCTCTCTCTCTCTCTCTCTCTCTCTCTCTCTCTGTGTATATATATACATATCAAAACAAAGATAGGTATACCGTATACGTGTGAGTGTGTTTGCATTTGCGGTGAGTTTCTCTTTATACGTAGAGAATTTGAGGTAGATGGATTCATGTTAGTGTGGCAATTATTGGGGATTGACAATATCTTTGATCTATACATGTGCAGTTTCGAAATATATAATAATTGAATTCAGGGCCTATAGTTACGATATCTGTAACTTTTGGTATCAAGTTAGATTCAAATTGTGCATTTCATAATAATGTTGATTAATGGAAGTTGTATTGATGTTTGAAGATTGGGTGTGCTTTGATTGGATCATTGGGAGCATTGTACACTGGAGTTTCTCTGATTAATCTTGGGATTGCCTTATTCGCATTAGTTGCCATTGAGAGTAGCAGCCAAAGACTCGGGAGAACCTATGCTGTTCTTTTGTTATCTGCAATTTTGTTAGACTCTTTGTGGTTCGTCCTATTCAGTCATGAAATTTGGTTAGTTTTCACAGTTGCTGACTCTCTAAGCAAATTTTTTGTTTTTCAATTTTACTAATTCGGCCCTTATTCGTTGTTGACATTATAGTTTAAACAGAGTACGCGAGCAATAGAGCTTATTTACATATTTAAGTATTTAACCTCCATTGACAACACATAAAAGCAAAAGAGGATTATCTATTTGGATTGAGTCCTTGTATGGTTACATATACGTGCGTCTGTTTGTTTTTGTTTGGTTGACTGCAAGAGTTCCATTTGAAGTCATATTTCATGTTTAAAAGTTCGCTATGTGCTCTTGAAAGTGATATTTCTTGTTCTTTGCTAACGAGTTCCCATATTTACTGTTTCATCCTACCGTTCTCGTAGTAAACTAGACAAAAAGATAAATGAACAACCTTTTTTTGTTGAGAAAATGTTTAGCTGTGATATGGGTACAAGATGCTGACATAATATGTTATACCTAATACCTTTAAAGTTCTTTAAGAAGGCATGGAGATTACCAACAAGAGTAAGTGTAGGATATTGAAGAAAATTGTTTGTTTTTCAAATTTACTCCAAGTATTGCGGGACTTGGGTAGAGTTTCTTTCAAGCCTATTATATGTTCAGTTAGACTTACTAGACTCTATATAGTATATCCATTTTCGGTTTAGCTTTTACTTTGGTTGAAAACTTGAAGTCTACATGATGCATAACAGCATAACTGTACACATGAAGAGGAATTCCAAAAATTCTTTCAAAATTTATAGGTTTCGTAATGCTTAAAGTTTAGTGGCTTTTGTTCACTTCTCTATCCCTAAGCTATAACTCTACCTAAACTTGTCATTCCATGAGCTATAGTCAACATTTAGGATAGTAAGGGGTGTTTGGATGGTGTTTTCAAGGTGATTATTATGTCAATATAGAATCAAATTTTAAGACAAATAACTAGCAGCAACAAAGAAATTGAAGTTAGGGATTGTCAGATGATTCTACCGTTATTGTCAAAAACAATTTTGTGCAAACAACTACTTATCTGCTTCTCAAAATCTGATTTATTGAGGTTTGCCACAGATCCAAACACCCTACAGATTAATGTCATATTATTGTCTTTGTAGTCAACTACAAGAAATATTAGATCTCACGAACAATCCTTTATAACGACTTAATTTTGAACTTGTGAGCGTTATAGTTTTGTTCAAGAATTTTTGTAGTGAATAAATCCTGACTTGGTACTATTTAAGAGAGTCCTGCTTTCTCTTGAGTGGATGGGAAATAGTCATCCTTCCATTTTTCCAGATTTAGTGGTTGCTGTCCTTGAAGTGTTGTTTATTGGGTTTTTCATTGTTGGTGCTGTTTTTGGCCATTGATCCTTGTTGCTTTATGCTTATATATATGCTCAACGTATTATCATGGATAATACAGGTCATTGATCCATGGTGATTAAATTATAGTGATTGTTCAATGTATAATCAAGGTTAATACTAATAAGGTTACAAATAAGAAAGAGAAGACTCAAAATTGGTGTCAAAATGTAATTTTCAAGCAAACTATGAATTATGTATTGCATTATGTTAGAGGTGGAAATATTGACCTGAAGTGTTTTTTTAAATTTTAATGCTTACAACCTTTTAAACTGTTTGATTCAAATGCCATATTTTGTTTTCGTAATATATAGTTTTTATTATATTGAAAACACAAATTATATGTAAAGAATTCTAAAAAATACACAAAAAGCATTACACGTCAACCCGAATTGTACAAAAAATACCCTGTTTTGACCTCTCACCTGCCTGTATTCCTCCTCTACATAATGTGTTAGAAATTAGTGGAAAAATGAAAAGTTATAATTTGGATGAATTATCCATGCCCTTATTCATGGTAAGATTCTTGGTCCTGAACCCTTATTATGAATGCAGGTACATGTCCTCTGAGATTTATGGAAAATTCGCCAGATTTTCTGTGAAACTCACTTTATTAATGCAAATTATTGGGTTCTCAGTGAGGTCGTCATCCTTGCTATTATGGATACAAATGTATAGGTTAGGGTCTTCACAGGTAGATAGTACATATCCCCAAGATGGTGATCAGGATTTGAGGAACAGTTTTATAAATCCTGCCACCCCTGCTTTCTTTCGACCTCCTCCTGATTCTGAAGATGTATTAGGAGGTTCTATCTATGATCCAGTCTACTATTCCTCTCTTTTTTCAGATAACCAAGAAGAAGGGTCTTTACGTGAGGTATGTTTATTTACTGATTATCCTCTAACGGGTTACATGGGTAAATGAAGAATATTAGCTACAAAAAAAGTTAATGAAATGGGTATATGAGTATATCAAATAGTTAAACCTGTTTGTCACATCTCATCTTTCTCGCCCTCCCCATCATTTGAATGATTTTGTATGAAATTCATTTGTAGGGCGAAAGTCGTTTCAGTAGCTTGAGTAGGTCTACATCAGATGATCCTCAGTTGAAGCCATCTTTGAGCGGATCTTTCCAGGCTGTACATGTAAGTTCTGCTTTGGTTTTCTTACTTGTGTGATTAGTTGATTACTTGAGATAGGTAAGCCACCCAAGTTTTGTTTGACTTAATTGCTTGACAAAAATTTAGCCTTGGTTTTATCTGTTTGGCCTCCATAGTATTTACTAAAATTAGTTTTGATGGCAATAGTATCAATATTCTTTGCATGGACATTATATCTCATAAACTGAACGGCTTAAAGAAAGAAGCATAATACTCTATACCAAGATTAGACCTTGAAACAGAACCTTGTTGATCAAAAAAGCAGTATTCGGATACGAAAACGAACACTAACTGGCAAGCACAAAAAAAGGTACTCTTTTGGCCTCAGCAATCGAGGAAGGAAGCATTCCAATCGTGGAAAAGTCAGTCTTGCTATGGGGCTCATTGGCCTTTGGGATATTGGATTGAATCAAAGAATGGCGATTCTTGTTCGTGGAACAAAGGGTTGAGCAGGCCCTGATAGAAGATGGGTGGGATCGAGGTTCTATTTTAGCTCGCTACAGCGAGATACGTTCGATTATTCACTCCCCACAGGGGAGACTCGCTCTTCAAACCAATCATAGACTTTATTGAGATAGGTGCGATCCCCCCTCCGAGAACTGTATATGAGACTTTCATCTCGTATAGCTCAAGCAAAAACACCCAAATACTGGTTGGAACGGATATGTAATAGAAAGTTTGAAACTCCTTACTTTCCCCCGGAACTCTGAGAGTGCTTTCACCAGTTTATCCATATTTAATGATATTATCTTAGATTTGCCAGGGCAAATTGGGTTGGAAAATGTCTGTTTCTGAAGGATGGTAGGACCAGTCAGCCAAAGGTGATCCGAATGTATTACACATAATGACTAGCTACATGATGGCAAAACAATGACTCCCCTGTCCCAAAATTATAGTCCCATGTTACTATTTTCGTTTGTCAAGATTTATATTTTTCCTATTTTACACTTAATGAATTACCATTGTTGCAACTTTTGCAAGTCATTTGTGTCTTAAATGCAAGGTTAGAATTGACTTTTTGTTGACTAAACATTGAATTAATTACACATATCTTAAAATGTGTGTTCTTGGTTTGTAAACAATATTTCTGGGATGGAGGGATTAATTTTCTTCATGTGGCTTGTATAAACCTTAATGATCGCTAGCCATGATATGACTGGTATACCATATGAATTCATAAAAGTAAAATCATATTTTATTTTAAAAAGGATAAAAGAAAAACTGTATGCAGAAGAGTGCAATTAGAAGTCTCCCACAATTACAATAGGCATGGACAGTATGACTTGTTGCCATCTGAAGTAGGTGAAGTTTGTATCGCGTTCGTATGTCCACTGTTCTCAATAAGGATATTATATCTGGGTTTATCATGTCAATAACAATATTAACTGTTACCCGCCTACCTTGTGTGCCTTGTAATATGCAGGAAAAGAATGCAGAAGGCAGGCTTGGGAGCTTTTGATGTGTGGTGGGATAGTGACATGATACAGACCTTTTCCCAGTTTAGTGATGGAGGAATATTCGTTCGTTCATTCAAATTTACAAGCTCTGTACAGTTGCCCAGGCTTGTGCTATTTTTGCAGGGTAGATGGTATGTTACTGTTAGGTAAATGAGCTTGTGATGTGTAACAAATGGCAGAACTAAAAGAAATGACGTAGCCGTTGTTCACGACTTGTGGCAAAACATAACCGAATACCCTCCATTTTCTCTATACGGTTTGGATCCTACATTCGCATATCGTTTACTAAAATACACAGCTGGATGCATAACAAAAAGAAAAGAACTTCGATAGTGTGATTGATCGTGCCAAACCAGACCATGAAAAACTAAAACTTTTGGTTAGTTATTTTATGTTTTTCCCCTACTTTTGGTGGTCTAAATGATTTAGGTTTACTCGTATAAAGTAAATATCGATTTTGACATGACCATTATCGGATGGGACGGGTACCTGACCAGATCGAGAACTGATTGCTAAATGGAACCGAGAACTTGGCTAACTATATCGGTTTTGGTTCAGTTTTTGTTTGATTTTACAGTTAATCAAAGGTTATATCCTAAACGTTTCAAACTACTAATTAAGTGACGATGAAAATAATTACTTAAAAAATCGAGTCAGCGTCAAATATTGTCAAAAAAATATTACAAGAGTTGATATAAGACTTTACGCCTTATTAGTAAATTAGATTAGATGTCCGTTTGTAATACACGGGTTTATTTAAAAAATTATAAATATTATACATTAATAAAAATACAATAAATAATTATAAAACGTAAAATAAATGATTACTTAAAAGATGTTATTAAATGAATATATTTTTAAAATGTTATAACTTATCTATACAAATTATAAAGCATTTATCACTTTTGCTTAAACTCTTAAAAATTAAGTAAGATGAAATTACTAATACACCATCATTTAAACCTAAAAAGAAACAACTAAATGGACTTATTTATATTTTTAATTACCATTATAGTAACTAAACATTTCATAATAAATAATATTTTAAAAAGTCAAGTCTACACAAATTAATTTGACCTATAAGATATTATAACAAATAAAATAAAAATTAATAAATAGTTAAAGCAATTAGAAATTGAAAAGTAGAAAAAATATAGATATTGCGAATGAAAACTATTCAACATCATCATAGTGCGTGAATATGATACCACTACTTTATCGAAAATAGACATGTTATCGAGTGAGAACTATTTTTCGTCGCCGTATTGCGCGGGTACTATGCTAGTCTTATAAAAACCAAGATCTATGTGTTTGAATAGACGTTGGATGGTCCAACTTACCAAGTAACAATACTTATCAGGGTGCTTGGTTGCAGACATGCAACCATTTATCATTGAATGTTGAATCGTATGTTTGGTATATAGCTCGTTTGATTATCGCCTCTAAATAAAGATTATGAATGAAAAGTTAAAAATTATTGAATTATTCTATCTTAAAATATCTTCTGAGTCATTAAGCTCCCACTATTTTATATAGTACCTCTTCTTTTATACGTTGTCTTATTAAGTAATCTGATTTTATATTGTGATAAATTATTGTAAAGGTAAATAATAATTTGCATCATCTAATTAGTATGTTCATAATCAGTGTTCTAAAAGGCGCGCCATGGCGTCGCCAAGGCGTGAGGCGTGGCTCCGCCGTTAAGAAATGGCCCTAGTTGTGAGTGCTAGGCGTGGCGTGCGCCAAGGCTTGATAAGGCGCGCCTTTGCGCGTTAAATGGCAAGTTTTTTATAACGTGGCGCCGAAAAAATTATTTTTTAGAAAAAATTGAACTTTTTTGTATATATTTTGCGATCGCGTGTATATGACTTCTATAAATTTGTATTTTATAATTTGTATATGGTATTATGCTCATCATTTCTATAACTTTGTGTGATTAGTAAATTAATAATGATAAATTTGATATATATAATGATAACATATATACAAAATCGCCGCCTTAAGTCACACCTTAAAAAAAGTCACGGCTTCGGCATGGCTCCTAAAGCTTGAGGCTTGACCTCGCCGTCACTCCACGCCTTACGTTATTTAGAACCATGCTTATTAATATCACATTTTCAACCAATTTTATACAAAATATTTAAATTACTCAGAATCACAAAATCATTCACAGCTTGTTCTCGAGTTAAAGGAGAGTAAAAGAAAGAAAATGAAAGAGAATCATTTTCTTCTAAATTCTTTCATTGCTTGAGGATAAGAATTGAGGTAAAATAAATCTATACTCCCTTCAAAACTCTCAATTTTCTTCTTTAAATAAGACTCAACAACATAAATTTTTTTATTTTCTTTCAAATCCTTTATTTTCCTTTGTTACAAAAACTTGAGAAATGGATGTTAGTGCTTAGTTATTACTTATTTGTAGCAAAGATGATAAATTTAACAAAAACTTATCATACCACCATTTAAGCTAATAAAATGGTGAAGATACTCTTGGTTTGTCAACTTCATACTTTTCAAATCAACCAATCAACTAAGGGAAGAACTGCATAGATCCTAGAATCATAATCTAACTTGATATAAAAGTTCTTGATAGGTGATGTGTTGCTCGGTCCTGCCTATCCTTAAAGCCCCAAACTAGACTATTTCTCTCCTTTATAAGCATTCCGGTAAATTAGAAAAGTTCTCGTATTATTAAAGTATAATGATTCATACATAACAAAAATTGTTTGTACATAATAATTTATGTATTATCAATCTGTATAATGTGTTGTTAAATGTTTATATATATTGTGTTTGACAAATTTTGCTGTGTACATAACAAAAGAAGAGAGTTGAAGCTCGTATGCGTGCATAGTATTAACTTTGTGAGACTTTGAGTTTTATCTCTTGATCCCTAGAAAAATAAGAGAAGTGAGGCTTATCTCTGTAAGTTTGTGGGGGGTTCTAGCTTGAAACTAATTGACTATTAAAGGAGGAGCCTATGATCCTTATTAAACAGATTACAAAATCATTTTCTGTTCGATATAGGACATTACTCGACAATCCCCTAACACTAAAAAAAAGAGAAGTATGATTGTATGAAGATTCTCTCTTAAATTTTTAGAAAAGAGAGGATTGATAGCTTTATCTCTTGAAAAAAAAGAAAATCAATCAACGTTGGTGTTTCATAAATCCTAACGCGGTTTAAATATAGCTACAAAGATCATAAAAAATGTAGCTTAGTAAAAACTATCAAAATCTCTTTTTTTTATGGAACTCCATACGAATCCATCTAGTTTTGTATTCAAGAACATAAAACATGGTATAAGGTGTTAAAAACTTTCGTGATTAGTTAGAGAAAATGATGACATGTAGATGACGATCGAAGAAAATGATGATTAGATGTATGCTACTAACAAGTAACAATTTAGGTCTAGAGTTTCAATAGATAACAACATATATATTGGTAAAACATGTATGCTATTAACAAGTAATAGTATTTAAGTTAGGTGATATTATATTCACACACACTTTCTTAGTAAATAGTCCGATAATGCAGAACTGTTGATCGGCATCAACAATAGTAGTTGGCGATGCAAAAATTAGGCAATCTTACTCAAGAACCCTGGAGTGTTCACCTTATATGGTAGGTTAGATATCTAAAAATTACCTTATTAACATGTTAATTAGAAGTTTAACGAGTATAAGTGAGAAAAAAAAACTATACGTATCATATTAGAACATTTATGAAATGTATTAATCTTTTTAGCAATTTCTACCAAATAAAAAATGTTTTAATCATTTTAATATTTACTTGGTTAATGGAAATAACACAAATCCTTTGGAAATTTAAGAATTTTTTCTCATCGAATTTGAGAATAAAATTATGGGAAAATGATTCGTAATGTTAACATCACCTAACTTAGGTGATGTTGTACTCACAAACCATTTAAATGAGTAAATACTGAAATGACTAAATTACCCTTCATTAAAGTGGTTTGTGAGTGTAACATCACCTAAGTTAGGTGATGTTAACATTACGGATGATTTCTCCTAAAATTATTCCGTAAATCTAGAAACAAAATCCTTTTTCAATCTAAACCCCTAAAAATTTTACAGTGGGAAATTGACAGAAACAAGCCGATCAAAGACCACCCCACAAATTTGTTTATTACCCTTTTCAAATTTTCTCCAACAAAAACTTTATATTTTCAAGATTTGGAGACAGAATCACAACAAATCCATCTCCCTCTTTTCCTTGCTGTTTCTGGTAATTTCTCTCAATCTTTATCCTCTTCTTCTTCCTCTGAATTGGTATGAAATATGTGGCTGTTTATAGAATCTACTAGATCCAATCTGATTTCTCCTGAACCTGAAGCATTTAATTTTATATTTAATATTAGGTAGAGGTCAAACTAAGCATTCTTTATTCAATTTCGTCGTGTGCCCTCTTTATCTTGTTCTAGATTCTTCGATATTCTTCTATATTCTGTAATTTTCTTTTATTTACACCTGCTTATTTACATATATTAGTTTCTGGTATGCAAACAAAAAAGCTTCAACTTTTACATAAAACAATAGTTTAGATAATTGATCTCTGATCTGGGTGTCTTGGAAGCCTTCTCTGTAACTCTGTTGCCTTAAACATCTTTCAGAAGAAGGTTAGATGCTTTATTTAGCTTGGTTGTTTGCTTAATTTATGAGAATAATTATGTTTTTTTCTGTTTCATAATGGATGATTTTAGGGTTTTGACTATTTAAATTTCAAGAAAATATTGACGAAGGATCTCCCTAATTCTGTAAAATTTCATCAAATTTTCCTTTCAGATCAAGAGTTTTGGTTAAAATTGATAATCTTTAGCTGCTTGTGATAAGATTTTCAGGGTTCTACTCTGTGGGGTATTGATCTTTAATATCATGTTTAGGTTTAAAGATTCAAAAAGTTGCAGACTTTGCAAATAGTCTTGATCAATTATGGATTTCAATATTAGTATAATCTTCAAGATTTCTCATGGGTATTTGTTGACTTGATTAAATTTGCAGAAATCTTAATTGAAAGATAGATAGAGAGAGAGAGATGGAGGAAGAGAGAGAGTCGACAAGATATTGGTGCCATGAATGTTCTAGAATTGTTAATCCAATAATGGAGACGGAATCAATCAAATGTTCATTATGTCAAGGCGGATTTGTGGAGGAAATGGACAGTATACGGAGTGATCACCACCATCCAAACGACGGTGGCTCTGAATCTGACCGTGGAATCTCGTTATGGGCTCCAATCTTGCTTGGTATGCTGAACACCCCTCGCCACAACCAGAGATTTAGACAGCTCGGAAACGATGACGAAAACGGGGAAGAAAACCGCCGTGATTCTGATGAAATCCGCCGTGAGGGAGGAGGAGGAGGAGAGTCAGAGTTGGACCCCGATCTCGAATCATTGAGGCGGAGGAGGAGCTCCGCCACCATCCTTCACCTTCTTCAGGGGATTCGTGCCGGAATTGTGTCGGAATCCGAAAACAACGAGGGCGGAGACAACAACCGCGAACGCGTTATTCTGCTAAATCCTTTCAACCAGACTATCATTGTTCAAGGCGGCGGCGGCGGCGGCGGTGGTAATCCGTTTGATTCGAGCAATCTGTCCCAAAACCACCCGTTCGGCACCTTTGGCGATTACTTTATGGGCCCGGGTTTAGAGCAGCTCCTGCAGCATTTAGCAGAAAACGACCCGAATCGATACGGCACACCACCGGCCAAAAAGGAGGCGGTGGAGGCAATGCCGACGATCACAATCGAAGAAGACTCGATTCAATGTTCGGTTTGTTTGGAAGAATTTGAAATCGGAACCCAAGCACGACAAATGCCATGTAAGCACAGCTTTCATGGTGACTGTATCCTGCCATGGCTCGAACTCCATAGTTCTTGCCCGGTTTGCAGGTATCAATTGCCGGCCGATGAGTCAAAGATTAACCGAGAACAAGACGGGTCGAGGGGCGACCCGGGAAATCCGAACCGGGTTGCTGGCGAATCGGGAAACGAGGGGAACAACGAGGAGAGACGATTTACTGTATCTCTCCCTTGGCCTCTTAGTGGTTTATTCTCATCTAATAACTTAAATTCGAGTTCTGTGACAAGAGCAGCTTCTGGGGACTCGGGGTTATCCCCGAGAGCCCATGAAGCTGATCATCAAGAAAATGGTGATTAGATATCGAGTCAACTTAAACAGGTTTGACTCGATGTCTGTGTAACGGGTGCCATATCGAGCTTCTCTCTGTATCTTCTTCGTCTCTAATCCTATCTGCGAACATTTATAGATCCATCACAACATTCGTATTGATTGAATTTGTGTATACATTGATATGATTGTTGGATGTATATATCCTTTGAAATAATTTATACAAGTTGTTACCATCTTCTTATTACATGCTGCTAAGTTAACATTGCCAAAGTTGAGTTTTTGCGTCATTGAAACATTTTTTTAATTACTTTTAAACATATTATTCCAAAGCATATAATTAGCCGATAGAAATGAAAAATGAATATCCTCTTAATATCAACTTATTTAAGAAACGAAGTTAAGATTTTAGTATTGCAGGAGTCATGTCGGGTTTACTTTATCATAACACTAATGATACATATATATAAACGCTATAAAAAAGTTCTATTATGTGTCTAGATAAATAAATAATAAAGATCATTAGTCTTTTCACAATCGCCAATTTGCTTGTTATGTATTAATGTGTCAGAAACATAATATTAACTAAAATAATAACTTGAATTTTTTTGAAACTTCAATGGAACCAAAAAATAATGACAAGAGAATTATACTTCCGTGTTTGTAGTTAGACACGTCTTTCTTTTTTTGAATATAACTAATTTCTGTATTATCAATCTTTTTTAATGTAAACAACTCAACTGTTTTAAAGATAAACATAAACCATCCTATTAAGAAACCTAGTTTCCGTAATTTTCGTCACTGGGAAATCCCTTTCAAAAATTAGATCGCCACTTCGAGCTTTTCATCGCTTTTGTATTTTGAGCTGTATTTAAGCTATAGATTAACTTTAATTAGAGAAGAGTTAATTAATATATATATGCTGGAATTCGGCTTCTAATATACTAACAAGTTTAAGTTATTAAAGGAGATCTAACACCTTTCGCTACCCATTGTCTTACCCTTAACTCCCCTTGTCTCACCCTTAACTTATCTTTCTATTTACAATCAATGAATATCAATAAATGATATAAGGAAAAAAATTGTGGATTACATATATCTAAATAGAAAAATATATAATTTCTAATTAGTAAAGAAGGGCAAAAAGTTATGATAAACATCCTTGTTTTGTGTTTATTTGAGCTTTAGTCTTCCACGAAGGTTGCCATGTGTCATGAATAAAATATTCCATTAATGGTGAAATTAATTAATGAAAACATAATGGACACGCATTATATGCGTTTTTTTATTTCAACGATTTATTTAAACTTTTCAAGTCAAATTCTTTAAAACTGATGAGATAGTGTAAATAAGATGTATAATTATAAATTCAATAGATTTGTAGATGTATATAATTTGACATGATATCCGTATAATGCGGCGGTAACGAATAATTTTTACTTTTTAATATGTTCATTTTCAAGACGTAAAGTGTATAGTATTTATATAATACGGTGATAACGAATACTTTTCGTTTGGTGTCTTGTATATTTACTTTATCTTTTTCACTTCCTTTACTTTTCTGTTCTCTATAATCTAAAAAAAAGGTTATTTAAGTTAATTTGTATTGACTTTGACTTTTAAAAAAATTATATTGACTTTGATGTTCTCCATAATTTAAAAAAAGTTTATGAAATTTTTTTAAATAATTAAATTATTTTGTATTGGCTTTCACTTTTAAAAAAAGTGTATTGACTTTAATTTTCTTAAATATGTATAGTTTAGTATTTAAATAGAATATAAGAATCTTATTAACTATATATAATATTACTCAATTTAGTTTATATGAAGGGCAATTTAATAATTTCAAAACACTTAAAGTTTAACCAAAAGGATTAAATGCTTTATAATAGTATAGATAGTCAGTTTTCACAATTTATGTAATAAAACGGGTTTTTGATATGACCTTGATATATATATTTATATACTCCATATAGAAGAATATTAGTACTACAGAAAAAATGATTAAATTTCTATATTTTTTTATTAGGTAAATAATGATTTAATCATCAAAGTTTTAGTTCATTTCGGTTTATTCATTAAAGTTTTTTTTTCAAATGGTTTTATCATAAAATTTGAATTTTTTATCATTTAATCCTCAAACTTATACCCTTTATTTTGGTTCAAACTTTAATGTTTTTTTTTCAAACGATTTAACCCTTAAATTTTTTTAAAGAAACTGTCTAACCCTCTAAGTTTTGTTAAGTTTTTAATAAAAACAAAAATACACAATTATGTAGAGAGGTAAAATCGAAACCGTACAAAACTTAAGTGATTAATAAGGTTTTTTAACAAAACATCAAGGTTTAAACCATTTGAAAGAAACTTTAAGGTTTAAATCATATCAATTTTAAAACTTTATGGTAAAATCGTTTAGAAAAAAACTTTGATGGTTAAACCGAAAATGAACAGAAACTTTGATGGATAAACCATTATTCACCCTTTTTTTATTTTAAAAAAAGATACATAATAAACTTTAAGAGAATATAATCATATCAATCAACGTATACAAAAATTAGATGCACATGTTAGTTGTAATTAGTTATCCATCTAAGCCGAGTACTCGTTACTTCCCACCGACCGCATACCTCCCGCCTGCAACATAGCCCAAACCCGATCAGTTTCTTTGCCTTTGGCTTGACCAACCCGATGTTATCCTCTCCCCACTAGGGGTGTAAATGAGCCGAGCTACTCGTGAGCTACTCGAGCTCGGATCGTTAAAAGTTCGAAACGAGCCTAGCCTAAACGAGCTCGATCCCGAGCTCGAGCCTAGATTAAAGCTCATTTATTAAACGAGCTCGAGCTCGAGCTCGAGCCCGAGCCTGTATACAGGGCGAGCTTAAACGAGCTTTGATATAATATTTATTTTTTATTTTTTATTAAATACTTATATAATTGTATTATATATTTTTATATCATTAAATATGAAAAATATTTAAAATTCAAAATTCAAATTATTTATATATCATTAAATATGAATTTTTATAATAAAATAACAATTTAAAGTTCAGTTTCTTTTTATTTATTATTTAAATAATATAAACTATTTTTAAAAAAAATAAAAAAATAAACGAGCTTTTAACGAGCTTTTAACGAACTTTGTAAAACACTACACAAGCCGAGCTCGAGCTTTAAATCACGAGCTCGAGCTCTTCTACATTTTTAAAAGAGCTCGGCTCGATTAGTCTAAAGCTCGGCTCGGCTCGGCTCGGCTCGTTTACATCCCTACTCCCCACCCTCACCCCACTCGCCTTCTTTCTCCTCTCTCCTCTCTCCTCTCTCCTTCCTCTCTTTTTTTTTTTCGCTCTCTACATAAGATTACAAAGGATTATATAACTTTTGAGTTATGAAGGTGATGTGAAAGCTAGGTTGGACAACCCATTTAAGTAGTCCTTAAAAGATATACATATCACTACCAAGAAGGGTGATTTACACTCCAAATTAACTACCATAAGATTCATAAGGAGATGGTAAACAACATAACATTGTAATGAGTTGGGAGATATCTATGTAAATCAGAGCAACAAATCAAACCAATACTCAATACTCAAACACCAAAACTTATTAAGTCTGTTATCTTTCAAACTCAGCAACAAAAACTGCCTTAAACATGCATTAGGCATTACATATCGTTTCTCACAAAACTGTTAGACCAATTCAGTTTGTCGATCATGAAATCGACTACAGTTTTACCAATAGAATAATAATCATAAGGGCCAACAAACGGGCAAAAATCGACACAAAATACTCGTGTAAAGAATCACTTTACCGTAACAATCTTGATTATAGATGCAGTTCCAACACGATGTAGAGCAACAACAGCGTCACCAGTCTTGCACAGTCCTTTACTTTTAGCATGTTTCAGAGAGAATTCAATTGCTTCTTCTGTAGATTCATCATGAGAAGCTCTGGCAGATCCCGCAATCAAAACCGGAACCAAACCCCTAAATATTAGACTATGTCGAGCCGGGGACTCATCACTGCATGACCAATCAAACGAATCGGTTTTGATTTCAGGAACCACCACAGAAAGTATTGGCATCCCTGGGCGGTACTTGGCCACTAGTTTTGCAGTGCTTCCGCCTCTGGTCAGAACCAATATCAGACTTGCTTTGGATGAGATGGCGGTTCGAACCGCAGATGAGGCTAAACTTTCAAGTGGGCTCATGGGCACAGGTACATTTGCGGTTATCCGTTTGAAAACATCTTTATAATCTATTGTGTTTTCAGCTTCCATGCAAATCTTGGCCATGGTTTGAACCGCGAGTTCCGGGTAGGCACCGGCTGCTGTTTCTCCACTAAGCATGACACAGTCTGTGCCATCAAGAACCGCGTTTGCAACATCTGTGGCTTCAGCTCGAGTAGGCCTTGGGGACTTGATCATTGACTCCAACATTTGAGTGGCGGTTACAACTGGCTTTCCTTGTAGGTTGCACTTGTATATCATCACTTTCTGAGCTAGAAATATTTTCTCGATTGGGATTTCCATACCAAGATCACCACGCGCCACCATAAACGCATCAGAGTTGGCCAGAATCTCATCAAAGTTGGCAACCCCTTCTTGATTTTCAACCTAACAAAGTTGGCAACACCATAAAGGATTAAACTTTTTATATCATATTGATCAAGAAAATAGATTATTACTGAACAAGATACATTTTGACCCTTCTAGAAAAAACACACCTTAGACATAAGAAGGATGGTTTTTGCATGTTCTCCCAGCAGCTTGCGAACCTCAACCAAGTCTGAACCTTTTCTGACAAACGACAGAGCGATCATATCAATCTTATTAGGAACACCCCATTTCATGATATCTTCCTTATCTTTCTCAGTCAATGTAGGGAGATCTACAATCACTCCTGGAAGATTAACGTTTTTGCGTTCACCAAGAACTGCTGTGTTCTCACAACGACAACGAACTAAGCCATTTTTAGTGTCACAAGACAGAACAGTAAATGATATGGTGCCATCTGCACAGAGGATGACACTTTGTGGTTTTACATCCTGAGCCAACTTCTTGTAGCTCATGCAGATCATCTGATCGTCGCCTTTAATTGTGTAATCGGTAGAGATTGTGATCTCTTGACCTTGTTTTAGTTGAATTGGCTTGCCATCTTTCAGAAATCCGGTCCGAATCTCGGGGCCCTTGAGTAAAACAAAATTCATATCATCAATCACACAATGTATCAACAATATGTTTGAAAATACTTAAAATCAAAAAAAGAGAGTTTTTTTTATACTATTAGCTACATATCCTCTGATAATGAGAATTCACAAGTAGTTTCAACAAAAAAAAAAAGTTAACCAACTGATGACAACGTCTACTATTTACAGACAAAAAAAAATTAATCAAGATTTATACCAAATTTGAGCACCACAGTTAATTGAGAAATTGGGAGAGGTCTTGGGCCAATGGTTAAAATGTTACATACTAATATGTTCTTGTTCCAAAAAGATAAAAAATTTTAAAAAAAAATCCTTCTGATGCAGCAAGTAGTTTGATAGTGATGTTTGCTATATGATCAAACACCCAAAATGTTAATCAATACAAGTTCAAGAAATTTTCGTAACTAACTCAAATTTACTAACCTTGATGAAGATCTTTGTATATTTAAACATGAACATATAATGTAACATGTAGTTAACGTTATTTTTAGTAAACAATATGCTTAATAAATATATTTGATTAATTAAGTATGAACAATGACCGTACTAAAATTATACAGTTTTTTTGTCATTGACATGTTATAAAATTTTCAAATCTTGTTAAATGTACTTCGAGCATCACAAAGAAACCATCACGAGATGTCCTACCGGGTAAGACACTCGCTCCCCGTGGCGGAGGTTCAAGATTCTAGTCTTATGAGAGTTTCAATAAAAAACAGACCGGCAAGAAAACGTTCATGGTATTGGTTAGGCCGTATGCATTTGAGCAAATACTCGACCTCCTCCGGAGCCTAACCATAAAAAAACTCCTGAATAAATTTCAAATAGCACAAACAAACAGATTTATGTCCACCAATTAAGAATCAGCATTTGTCAGTTATTCTTCAAAGAATAAAGATGCCTATGAGAGAAAGATGGACAAAGCAAGAAACCCCACCAATAATAAATATCATCCTATATGCTATGTATAAAATATTCAATTGCCAACATATTTTTTTACACAGATTTTATTTGACTTTGCAAAATTCAAGAAGAACTAAGCAATACTTCAGGACCAGTTAGAAAAAAAAAAATCAGTTTCTACTTTTTCTTCTCATTTAAACTGTAAAATTGTTTACAATCCTTGCAACAAACCTGTATAGTTGGATCTCAAATAACGTGGATTTTGTATTTAGGTCAAACGAAGAAATTTTGTAGAAACTATGCTTGACGTGGACCATACGCAACAACCAAATAGAAACTAAATTCAAGCAATCGATTAGAGAAAAGAGCAGAAAAACATACTTTGGTGTCGAGCATGACAGCACAGAGAATACCAGTGTTATCCATAGCTGTGCGTAGATTATCTAGGGTTTCCTGGTGGTACTCAAACGATCCATGTGAGAAATTGAATCGAGCAACATTCATCCCTGCTCTCAGCAGCTTCTCAACCATCGGAATCGATCGAGAAGCCGGTCCCAAAGTACAAACAATCTTCGTCTTAGGCCTCTTCGTACCAACTAGTTGCTGGCTGTGATCAGACTTCATTTGATCCATTCGATCAACAAAATCAACTAACAGCAATCGATTCGATGAACAAAAACGAAACCAGAACTCAGAGACTTGTGAACGGAGAATTGAAGAAGAACCAAAAAACTTGGAACGGAATGAAGAATTGTGCGGCGGCTGTTGTGAAGAATCAAAGGGGGGTTGCTTGTTGAATTTATATAGAAATTAATGCGAATAATTAACCTTTAGTTTGAGTATGGTTTTAAAGAATTTGGAATGGTTTAAAGTTTATATATAATGCCATAAGATATGCTTTAATAAATATTTTAATATTAATTGATGTATTTACTTTTTCTCCCAGCTGTCTTTTCATTCTTCGAGAAGGCGATTTTTTAGTAAGAAAAATCACATTGGTTTTGACCAATTTTGAATCGATGGTTTTGATTTTGACTTTTGAATAGAAATCTTGTGATTTGGTTTTCTTTCGAAACAAAAGAACATGTATGGTGACCTCTAGTTTTAGAACCAAGAACTTTATTTTGTGCGAGTTTCTTATTTAAAATAATTTAATCTTGAAAAAACTAACCCACGTCACATTTATCTAGGAAAGATAGTTGCATCTAACAAAGATTTATATACGTAATAATTGTAGTTTATTAACTTTTATAAAATTATGAATGAATTGTTGGAAGATGATAACCATTGTTTTTATGGTTATAGATAAGAATTATAAAATTAATATTACTTTAAAATGATAGTTACAACTCATGTATAAATAATTAACTTTCCGTATTTTTTATAGTTAACTTTTAATTATTTTAGGTAGGTGAGGTAAAGACGCGTGGGGTCCATGGGGTTTTTCCTAAATAAATATCTCATTTGTTCCTAATTTATTCGTATTTTGAATTCTTGGTGGTGGCGATTGGGGCATCCTTGGCTTTTTGTTAGTCCCTGTAACTTGAATAAGTGGGCAAGGCTTTGGTTATTGCTAATTGTTTTTAGTTTTTGTTTTATGGTTTAAATTAACATTAATTAGCAAAAACCAACAAAATACTAGTTGTGTACGGATTGTCTATTATAAATTGTTAAAGTTTTGATGCCTAGCGGTTTTAGAGGGTCTACTCGGGGGTGGAATGACGCTTTTGTACAACGAGCCGAGCCAGACACTTATCGAGCCGGGCTCGTTTAGGCCTCTTTAAGCTCGAGCTCGAGCTCGGCACGTTTAAAGCTTATGATGTTGAGCTCGAGCTCGGCTCGTTTAATATTTATGAAGCTCGGGCTCGGCTCGTTTAGGCTCGTTTAAGCTAGGCTCGTTTAGGCCCGTGTATTATTTTGATATTTTTATTAAAATGATATATATAATTATTAAAAAATAAACATATAAAATATAAATTATATTATATATGGAGCTCGTTTAGGTTCGTTTAATCTCGCAAGCATACTCTTTAGAGCTCGAGCTCGGCTCGTTTATTAAATGTCTAGGAGCTCGAGCTCGTTAAGGCTCGGCTCGTTTCGAGCTTTTAACGATCCGAGCTCGAATAGCTCGCGAGTAGCTCAGCTCATTTACATACCTACGTTTTTGCCCTTGTTTTAGCATACATGAAGCATCATTGTGAAGCCATTGCCAGCCCACAGAACACTTGTGTTCTTGACTCGATGCACATGCCATTGCTTAGTACTATGTTTAAACATACGAGAGCCGGTGGTGTGTGTTGAACCTCGTGATACTTTTACTACTCCGAACATATGCTTCTTCTTTTTTTAAAATTTAAAGCATGAAATAAATTACTACTAAATAGAATTATGATAATTTAATCAAAAAGTTTTTAAATTTTAAATGAATGATAACTAAACAGGTTTATGATTATTTTATCTTAAAAATAATATATCTTAAATAGATAATTACCAGCTAGGTTATCTTAATATTCATATACAGATATGAATATAGATTTTGGAAAACGTGAGAAATATTAAAATTATATTAAGATGGTGTTTTCCATAGCTTATTTAAGCTTATTAGCTTATTAGCTTATTTAATTAAATAAGCTAAAACAAATAAAAGTGTTTCACATGACTTATTTAAAGAAGACTTATTTATGTTTTAAAATGACAAAAAAGGGCATGTCTAATAAGCTCAAGTGTTTACCATGACTTATTAACCCTAAAAATCGGAGAAGAAAAAGCAAGGAAGAAGATGAAGCATATAAAATAAAGGGTAAAGTATGTAATTTGGATAAATAAGCTCTAATAAGCCTCAAAATCTTGGCTTATTTAAAACTCATAAATAAGCTAATAAGTTCATCCTTAATAAGCTATAGGAAACACTATTTAAGGCTTATTAGCTTAAATAAGCTAATAAGCTAATAAGTCAAATAAATAAGCTATGGAAAACACCCCTAAATGGGTAATTGTGCGAAAATATTTTTCCCCGACGACTAAAACGCATCGTCTTTTTTCCTTTTGAAACAAGAAGTCAATAACCTTTCGATCGAGGAATGAGAATAAATTATTTTATTGGTCGGAGCCAAAACCGCCAATTAACTTATAAAACCATCTAAATGAATACGTCAATGGTTAAGTTTAAATTATTTAATAATAACTTTGTTTTATGACTGTTTTATTCAAGATTTAAAGACATTTAATCTTTTTATAATAATATGATGATTAAGCTTTATATTTTTCTTGTTTTATTTAATAATCTTTTTATAGTTTAGCGTTATCTGATATTAGATGTCTCGTAAATTATAAATTTAAGTCTAATTATAAACAAATATAATGTATATTTATGATTAGATAAGAGAGAGTATATATATATATATATATATATATATATATATATATATATATATATATATATAATTGTTCATTCATATTTTTTTAGATTACAAAAATTATAAACTCAAATCTTTTAATATATACAAAAGACTAATTTGAAAAAAAATATTAGATAATCTGGACCCTTTATTAAATAAAAATTTAATTCTAGCCATTAATTCCTTTGATTCTAAGATTTTGATTTTAAATTTCTAGAGTCAAACTAATGTGAAATAAATAAAGATAACCCTTAATTAAATCAATGATAAATATCAAAAAGTTGTTTTCTAATATAAATAAGGGCAAATTGCGCGAAAATACAACAAACTATGTCGAAATTGCCATTGTATACAACCAACTTCATATTTTATCAAAAAATACAAACAAGTTTCATTTTTCAGTCATTGTATACAATTGGTAACCTGATTAACAGGTTACCGGTTATTTCCTTAATTTTTGATTTTTTAAAATTGGGAAATTCATATGTTCTTGATGTTCTTTCAAGGTGTTTATCATTTGAACAAAATCAAATCTACCAGGATATTGTTTCTCTAAACATAAAAACCATAACAACATTGTATAATCAAATGTATATCAAATCTACAATTATATTGCATACCGTTGAATAATCAGACACACATCCCAGCTTATAGTTCAATGTACAACTAGAAACAGAACAACATGTTCTTGAACAAGAAAAACATAAAAACCAAAATCTTAACAATAAAAGTAACAAATATGAACAAGAACATCATAAATTCCGAACAACCAAAATCCGAAACGAATAGAACAAGAACATCAAACAGATGAAACCGGTCGCATCAGAAACTTGAATAAATTTGAAACCCAAATCGCATCAGAAAGAATCACGTATGGAACCTTAATAAAACTTGAACAAAATTTTGAATGAAAAGGTTTAGGGAACTTACTAAATACGTCGTAGATTAACTGTTTGCAAGTTCATCGGGTCCATATCACAGATCTGATAGGGGTTTTTTGCAAGAAATCCTTCAGATCTGTAAATTTGAAACCATACTCGATGCAGGTGTTGTTTGTCTGCCTCCTCATTCAAGATGAAACCTTACTCATCAGAGCTCGTTAAAGCAATCGTATAGAAACCCTTACTCGATTGCAGATCTGTAAATTTGAAACCGTACTCATCAGCCCTCGTTGAAGCAAATCATATAGAACCCTTACTTGTGTTTCATCGAGATTTTTGGGCACACCAATGGTGATGGAGAACAAGCAGATCTTGAAGCAAATCGTTTAGAAACCCTTACTCGATTGCAAATCTGTAAATCTGAAAGCCTATTCATCAACCCTTGTTGAAGCAAATCATATAGAAACCCTCACCTGTGTTTCATCGAGATTTTTGGGTACACCAATGGTGATGGAGAACAAGCAGATCTGGAAGAACTCATAAAACCGGATGGTAACCGGTAAACGAAGGTGAAATGTAAACAATGGATCAAAATTACAAGTTAATCGTATTTTTAGGTAAAAACTAAAGTTGGTTGTATACAATGGTAATATAGGCATAGTTTGTTGTATTTTCGCGCATTTTGCCATATAAATAAAAAACTAATATTCATCAAATCTATATCTATTCTATATATTATATCTATATATAATAAAAGGCATGCAAATTTTTCAAAAATAATCATCAATTGATTCTTAATTAACCAATCATAACCTTTAATTTCAAAATTATTTCATTCGCAAAACAATTTTGGAAAGATTAAAATCGTGGATAAGAAATTTTTATTTCAAATTATTCAATTTCAATTTTTGAAATACTAATTTTAAATCTATTGGGAGGGGGTTAGATGAATATTTTGAGGGGTTTTATAAAACATATAAGGAGGTTTTAAGAAAATGTGAGGGGGTTTTATAAAAATTGTATACTAATGTAATTACTTATAAGTTATTTATAAATTATTTTTAGTAACTTGTGATGTATTTTGTTTAGAGAAAAATAATTATATATTTACGACCGTCTCATTTTTATCTACGTTTTGGTATAAATTTTATCGTAATATGACACTTTTTTGAAATTAGTATATAATACACCACAAAGGTGATACTTCATTTACTGCATTATTTTTATTTAAAAATTTTAATATCTCGAATAGACTTTCGAAATACCCGTGCGTACACGGGTCAATAAACTAGTTAATTAGTAAATCCTAACCATTCGTTTAGTCAAAATTAGATCTTAACCATTCAAAATGATCAAAACTGAAACTCAATTTTAACTTGGGTTTAGTTTCAAAAAGTGTATCGAACTTGTCACTTTTTGCTATTGTGTATACCCAATTTTCAAAACTACCATTTGATGTATCAAAGTTTCTAAAACTACCGTTTAGTGTATGGTAACTTGCTATAGCAAGTTAATGCTTATGTGGCAAAGGTCATAAATGATGTGGCAATGGTCATGGATGATGTGGCTTTTCTGTATTATCATTAAATAATAATAATAATAATAATAATAATAATAATAATAATAATAATAATAATAATAATAAGAAGAAGAAGAAGAAGAAGAAGAAGAAGAAGGCTTCTTCCAGATCTGTTGAAGTTGAAGGCATCGATGAAGGCTTCTTTCAGATCTGTTGAAGATGAAGGCTTCTTTCACACCATGTCCTAGATCTGTTGAAGATGAAGGCATCGATTTCCATCACCAGGTCACCATCGATGAAGTCTTCTTTCAGATCTGTTCTTTGAAGATGAAGGCACCACACCACCACCATCGATATGCACGAGCACCACCGCCATCGATCTGTTCAGATTTGTTCTTTGGATTCCGAGCACCACCACCATCGATCTTCATCACCATCAATCTTTATGAACCCAGATGCTTCCACCACCACCACATTCGAAGGGGTTTCCAGATCTGAACCCAGATGCTTCCACCATCGATCTTCATCACCATCGAACGGGTTTCTAGATCTGATTTTCTAAACCCGAACACCGCCACCACCGACTGCACCACCATCATAGCTCCGGCCGGCTTCAACTTCATGGAGAACACCAACTTCATGGTTCGATTAGATTCGTCTCTGTTGGTTGCATTCGACTTTTTTTATGGCACAAAAATTTTGATTATCCAAGTAAGTTTCGTCTTCTGTGTCCGATTGTGAAACCCCAAATCTGAGATTTTAGGGTTCTTGTTTTTTTTTTGGGTTCTTGTTAGTAGAATTAATGTGTTGAAAATGAGGTTGTGAAGTGTTCTTGTTCGATTCATGTGTTTGATTATCAAACCCAAATATGATATTTTAGGGTTCTTGTTTTTTAAGGTTTCTTGTTAGTAGAATGGATAGGTTGAAAACGAGGTTGTGATGTGTTCTTGTTCGATTCATGTGTTCAATTATCAAACCTAGATCTGTGTTTGATTCATCTGTTCGTTTTCATTGGTGATTTCATCTGTTTTTTCATCGATCAAGTTAATCAATCATGTGCCTTCATCGAAGGCTTCATCTGTTCTTCATATTTGATATGTATTGTTCATATGTTCTTCATTAGTGTTCTTCATCTATACGCACAACCCAGATTTGTGTTCTTCATCTGTTTCTTTCTATTTAATTTCTTAAGATATTACTGATGTGGCAACTTAATAGTGATGTGGCATGGAAAATTAAAAAAAATTAAAAATTACGACCGGCTATCTGTTGAAGAGGTAACCAATTACATAAATTGGTAGTTTTAGAAACTTTGATACATCAAATGATAGTTTTGAAAATTGGGTATACACAATAACAAAAAGTGACAAATTCGATACACTTTTTGAAACTAAACCCTTTTAACTTTGATTAATCAAACTTAAAATTTAATTTTGACTTTAAACAAATAAGAGTTATTCAATTTAATTTTAATATAAGATAAGATAATAAAGTTACTTAAATTATAAAAAAAACTTTATTACTTTTAATTCCAAAACATTAAACGTAGTATTAGATTTCATTTACTTCTCTTTCTTCTTTTAATTCCAAATCAATTTTTAATAATCCTAACCTTTTATAAAATAAAAAAAATGTATTGCTAGCATTCATTTAATTATATTTTTGAACTTTTTTATCAAAATTATTAGAGAAATTTCATATACGTCCTTTTAAAATATTTAACCAATTTCTTAATTCTAATATTTTTAAAAAAAATTATAATATTTTTAAATTCTTTTTATAATCATTTGAAATTCTTTTTAATTACAACAAATACAATCATGTATCTTCTTATCATCATATGATCACGCTTCTGCCATCACGTTTGCTCTCAACATCTACGCATCCACCGTTGTTATGGGAGATGACGTCATGTGTCTTCATTTTTTAAAATTCTCATCCCGTTCGTGTTTTATAATTATTAATTATTAATATTTATTATGTTTTAAACAAATCCGTGTATCACACAGGTATATAATCTAGTAAAATAATATACAGTTAGTCAAATTTTAAACTCCATTACCAAGTTTTTTCGTAACCAAAGTATTTAGGGGGTGTTTGGTTCATTCTTTTGGGAGGATTTCAAAGGAATGGGAATTCAAATCCTCCCAAATGATGTGTTTGTTTTGCAATTGTGAGGAAGGAATCAAAATGATGGGAATGTTTAAAATCTCATGAATGGGGGATTTAGAAATCCTCCCACCCCCCCTAGTATTTCAAAATCCCATATATGTGGATTTCTTCCGGCGGCCGTCCGGCGCCCTCCGGCTAACATTCCGGCTGATAGAAACCCTAGCCACCACAAACCCTACCGTCGCTGTCTCCTTCTCCGTCAGATCTGGTGGCCTTCATCTCCGTTCGTCGTCTACCTTCGCAAACCCTAGCTTCGCAGAAACCCTACCTTCGCAAACCGTTCGTCGTCTCCTTCTCCGTCAGATCTGGTGGTGGCTGTCTTCTCCCTTCGTCGTCCCTTCGCAAACCGTTCGTCGTCTCCTTCTCCGTCAGATCTGGTGGTGGCCGTCTTCGTCCGTTCGTCGTCCCTTCGCAAACCCTAGCTTCGCAGAAACCCTACCTTCGCAAACCTACCGTTCGTCGTCGCCGTTCGTCATCCCCGTTCGTTTGCTGTCATCCTCGACGACGGAAACCCTAGCTTCGCAGAGAAGGGACGGCGGTTAGGTGGTGGCTTAGTGGTGGCTGACGTTCGCAGTGAAGGACGACAGTGAGATGGTGGCTGGCGTTCGCAGAGGTGGACGGCGGTGAGGTGGTGGCCGGCGGTTTGATGTGGGTGCCTTGGATGAGGTGAACCAAACAAGGGGGTGAGATTTTAAATCCCACCAAATGAATTCCTCCCAAATGCAAATCCCCCCTATGAATCCAAATCCTTCCAAAATCAAAGAATGAACCAAACACCCCCTTAGTTTATTTAGGGTAACCTTATAACATTTAATATGAATGGAACAAATTTTGTAACCTAAAGTCGTATTCTAGTAAACATTTAAAATGTGCATGACCAATTATCAAAAAGTATAAAATAATAATAATAATACTAAGGGTTATACACGGAATAATCCTCAAAGTTTTATTTATTTTACGGTTTAACTCTCAAAGTTTTTTTAACACATAATATCCATAATGTTCCATTTAAATAATGTTTTAATCCTCAAAGTTTAACTTGTATTTCAGTTTAAACCTCAAAGTTTTTTTTAACACGTCATAACCATAATGTTTCATTTAAATTATGTTTTTGTCCTTAAATTTTCACTTGTATTTCAATTTGATTCTCAATGTTTTAATCCTTAAGTGGAGTGAAATCGTAATTAAACTAAAACTTGAAGGATTTAAACAAAAACCAAACTAAACTTTATGGTTAAGCTATTTAAAAACAAACTTTGAGGGTTAAACCGAAATACAAGTGAAACTTTGAGGATTAAAACATAATTTAAATGAAACATTATAGTTATTACGTGTTAAAAAAAACTATGAAAATTAAACCGTAAAACAAATGAAACTTTGAGGATTATTCAGTGTTTAACCCTAATACTAATAATAAATACAAAGCATGAGCAGTTGATGTCATTTGATTTTGTATACTAGAAAGGTGATCGATTTTTTCATTTATAAGTTTGATTTACATACAAAATATACAACATTCTTAAATTTATGATACATGCTAATGAAACATATTTTCTCTAAATATCAATTTCATAAAAGGAGTATTCATCTTCCTTTTTAACCATGTCTTTTTTAAGACCCGAGTATATATGTATTTGTTATGCTTTTTGTTGGAACCTAGAGGGGGAGTGAATAGATTCTTTAACTTAGTTTACCAATTTTTACACTTATAAAAATTGTAAGTTGTGTTAAAAAGATTTTTCTTGAAGTTTATAACACAACAAATATATATACTTGAAATAAAGAGAGTAAGGGTAGAGAGATATCACCAATTAGAAGACAAGAGATTTATAGTGGTTCATGCAAGTGTTAACAAACTTGCACTACATCCACTCCTTGGCCTCACCCACCAAGAGTTTGCTCCACTAGCTTCTCTCTTTGAAGGTAGAGATAAACCTTTTACACTTCTCTTTTTCACTTGCAAGAATTAACACTTCAAACTTGCAAGTAAGGTAAAGATAAGCTTGCTTCACTCTAATTCTATAGGCTAGAGTTGTTCCTCACTTCACTCTAATTTGAAAGGCTAGAGTTGATCCTTACTTCTCTCTAATTCTAAAGGCTAGAGATGATCCTTACTTCACTCTAATTTGAAAGGCTAGAGTTGATCCTTACACTATTACAAAATATATGGAATGTAGAAGTGTTTGAACTTTGATGGCTTTCACTCTTGCTTTGATCTTGATCTTGAAAGATTGAATAATATCAAAGTATATGAGCTTACAAGATCTTGTATGTATTCTCCATATTTCAGATTGCAAGGGCTTGGTGAAATCACAAGACTTGAGTTGGTTTAAATAAGGTAAAAGGTGAAAGTTCAAAAAGTGTCCAGACAGTCCACGGTCGACCGTGGTTTCGACCGTTGGCCTGCTGGAACTTTTTGAGTATTTCAAATACAGACGTTGGCCTTTTACCAAAACCACACACAACCCATTTTTACCATTAAAATGCACTGAAAAGGAGTCCTAGAAAAGTTGGGTTGGTGACATACTTCTTATGTTTGAATTTAAACACCAAATAGGAAGTTTAGAAGCCAAATGCATAAAGCATGTTGGACTTTTACTTCTTTGAAAGATTCATTTTCCTAAATTTGGTGTTATATTGTTTCATAGGAAGATTGTGTTTAGTATTTGCCAAAATAAGAAGTCTTGTACTTATTTAACCAAGCTTGTGATTTTTATAAAAAGTTTGTTAATTTTTATAGAAGTTTTTATAAAAATAATTTTATAAAAACATAAACTTGTTTAATTGTAAGCTCATATATTTCAAACTCTTGTTTGTAGATATATTCGTCATCGGCTTTGAAGATTTCATCTTCACTTGTTGAGTACGAGTTCGGTTGACTTCGAGAAAAACAAGTTGTGGGCTGTGCAGTGACGGTTGATTCACGGTCGACCGTGATATCGACCGTGAAGGTTGAGTGTTTGCTTTTATCTTGTTTTCTTCTTTTCTTGTTGAATTGAAGTCTTCAATTATTTGTTCTTCACTTGATCATTAATTTTGGGTTTGTTAACTTTTAAAGAATGTAGCATATGAACATATGAATAAATTTGATAAGCAATAATATTACTTGTTCATATTTTTATCATCATCAAAATAAGGAGTGTATTTCTTAATGTGTGACCATGTATGCACTAACACTTTTTTTTATTACTTTAACCACATGTTATTACTTTTACACTATAACCATAGTTATATAAGTAACTTTATAACATTATTTGTACATTGCAATATTTTATTATACATACATTCTTGGCTTTTATGCACTTACAAAGTTGTTATCTATGTATTATGGTTTACAAGCATATTTTGCTATGTATAACAAATAATTATAAATAATCACCCTTCTTATAATTATTACATTGATTAATAAACATATAATATTATTTTTATTTTTATGATCCGATTAAATAATTAATAAGTTTTGCATATAAACTACAAAAATTCAAAAATACCCTGCATCTATTATTTCAAAAAGCTTATACATAAATAGACCTATTTCATGGAAAACATGAACTTAACCTTCTAGATGATCGAAATTCTAATAATACGAAGTCATCTTATAATGCCCACTTACATTATATTTAATAATTCGTTACATTAAAAGAAATTGAAGTTAACAATACAAATCTTATCTAATAACTAAATAAACATGTTTTTTAAAATAAATCTTATTTCCAATCTTGCGTTAGTTTAGAACAAGTTACAAAGGCTAATAAAAGTATAAGACTATAAAACCGTGATATTGTCTATGAAATTCGTTCAACCCAATTGGTTATGAGAGGAGTAGCTCAAGATCCTTATAAAGCTCATTACAAGTCACTCTTTGTCCGATGTGGGACATTACTCAACACGCCTCCTCAAGTGTGGCGTTCTTCTTTTGTTTTTCTCGCGCCTAACACGTGGATATTTATGGGTTACGTGGAGTGGGTGAACCTTGCTCTAATACCATGTAAGTTTGTGGGGTTCTAACTCAAAACTAATTGGTTATGAGAGGAGTAGCTCAGGATCCTTATAAAACTCATTACGAAGTCACTATTCGTCCGATGTGAGACGTTACTCAACAATAACATCCAAGTGAGGGGAATAAGCTCGGATTCTTCTCCTAAATTTTTTTTCTCCATGTCCGTTCCGCATGCGCTTCAAGCACCATTGGCGCTTTGCTTTCCTCTTATTCTTAATTGGACAGTTCGGATGGACTTCACCGTTCTTTCCCAACTAAACTAGAAAAGGTTGTATCACATCGAGATGTCAATTTGTTTTCCGCCCCCAATGAGATGGGGACTTTATAACTCCCTGGCCCTTCATCTTTCTAAATGGAGACCCTACCCGGCTCGTGTCGTTTTAACAACCAGCCGGGAACAAATAAAATGGTTTAACTAGTAAGACAATACTGACATGACATTGTGACGGGGAGTGAGATAAGTGACTACCCCTTTTCCTCTACACGAATCAAACAATAGCGGGTGTGCGTTTTATTTATTTACTTTACAATTTAGTTGATGAGCTATATAAAAGACAAATCTCAAAATTAAGTCTGATGATAAGGACACTTACTATGAGTCACATCTCTTTCGGGTGGCTCTTAGCATTTTTCTAGAATGAATGGGGCCCTAGCCTAGGGTCGAACATCATTGATCAGCGGTGACCTCCAACGAGGGGTGTACGCTTGTACGGCGAAGTATCAAAGTATCTACTTTGGTTTTCTTGTTCAAATAGAAAAAGTTTAATAAGAGAGGTCACGATTCACGCCTGGTGCTGGGACTTATAAAAAAGTGGTGGGACTTTTTGTCTTCATAAAAAGTCAAGAGGTGTATTTTCAAATGTAGGGTTACTGAGTAAAAGAAAATAATATGTAATCGCATCTTAAATGTTAAGATCACATAACTAAGGTGATATTACACCCAACAAACTATTTATATAAGTAAATACATATATGACTAAATTACTATTTATTAAAGTGGTTTGTGAGTGTAACATCAACTTATGTATTGACATTTTCTGATTATATACATGTAAGCAACCCTGCATCTGTACTACTTATAATTATTTATTTATTCGTTAGTTTAGCATTTTAGGTAACTTACCGATACCACAACCAATTTAATTTATGCATCCTAACATCTCATGAAATTAAGTGTAGCAAAAACACAGTATTCAAAATGCAAATCATCATCAAGACAAAAACAACATTTTAGAAGCATTTTCCCAACTGAATTGCAAAAGAATGGATTGGATTCCCAGCGTCTTATGCCTCTTTAAATCTTCTAATGCAAGACAAATTCCACAAATTGGGAAGTCCACCTTTCAATGCATGAGGTACAAGTTACTATAGCATTGTTCTAGAGTCGTCGAAAAACGAATTGCCTTCATATATGCCTCGCTCCACATTTCATGGAAGTGTAGTATTGATGTTTGATCCTATTTAGCAAGTTCAGTCCAAAAATTGGTAAAAAGGACAAATGGGTCACCTTTGATTCATACATTGTTAACCTGCAGAAAGAATAATCACCTTCATCAATCCACTTACATCGCTTAAGATACTAATGCAGCTTTAAATTATGCGGTTTCGTTGTCTATAAAATTTTCTGACTCCTAAGAAACAGATAATAGAAGTAAAAAAGCAAAGGTGGGAAAATATGGCAGATGAGTAGAAGTGGTAAAATAGACACAAGAGGAGGTTAAGAGATTAAGCGTGGGGTGTGAAGACGACATACCATCGGTATGCTGACATGAAGGGCCAGTATCAAAACCAACACCACCCTCCTTAGGCCGGTACCGAAAGAAACAAGAAGGAATCGGCATTTGAATGCCGAAGAGAGAGGAGAGAGAGAAAGAGAGAAAAGAGGAGAGAGGAAAAAGTAGAGAAGAGAGAGAGAGAGTTTTTTTTAAATAACAAATCTTTAAAGCATTTGAAGCGTTGGTAGTACTGGGGTTTAAGCATGCTTGAAGCATGGAATGAGTTATGCTGATGTGGCGCAAACATAGCTTGAAGAATGGGATGCCCAAAGGAGGGTACACCCCATGCTCTAATAATAATAATCTAATTTCTTAAATAAGAAGATTTTAGGTTTTTGTGCATTATCAAAACTACACTATGGGCGAGTAGGCGACTTATAACCCGTTTGGCCCGTTTCATTTTGAGCTGTTTTTTTCTATTTACCTCTTTTGACTAGTTGGATCAATTCATAAGTAATTGCCTAAATGGATCAAAATGGACACATCTGCTAAACTCATTCAATTGCTTCAGTTTCACATTGACCTTTATTAGAGAGGATAGAGAAAAGGCTGTTAACTTACTTTAAAGCAAGAGGTGTCATAAATAGTTAGGAAGGATTCAAAGCTCGTCATGACCATGAGGTTGTTCCTTGTTCACTGCTTCTAGTTTATCTTGTAGTTCCTGAAACATTTCATATGCCACCCAAATACAATCACAAGATTCAATACAAAGGAACAATAAATGGTAAAACGGGAGGTATGAATAACAGTCCACGCATGTTTTAGTCAAAACACCCTGGCTGAACCGCAAACATGTTTCAGGAGATTTTTTGCATATGAACACACTTTGGATGACTTTCGGCCCATTTGACCCGTTTCCTTTATAGTTAAGTTCTATAACTTTGCCCCTTTAACTAGTTACAGGGAGTTACACATTAAACATAACGCAACTTGACTCATTGTTAAAGGGGTTGCAATTGCCACCTCTGGTAAAAACTCAAAACAGTGAAAGAGATGTACCTTGAGTCTTTCTTCCTGGCAAAGGGCTGGAGTGGTTAACAACGCCGAGTATCTGCAATGAAATAACATTGTTCAGGGGGTAGGAATGTAGGATATTAACTTGTATCTTGGGATGTTTCATTTTTAATCTTTTTCGGGTAGAGAAAGTTCTTACTCGCAACGACTTGGTTCGTCTATATCAGCAAGTTCAACTTTTGATCCACATCTTAATCTGACCTGTTATATGTTGAAAAAGAAACCGCGTAGAATGTTAACCAAAACAATCGTTGGACTAGAAAAAGAAAATGGAACTCGTTTTGGAACATATACCAGTTCTTACCTGATGTCAATCTCTTATTTATCTAATTCTAAACAGTAAAATGATATTTACACAACTTAAGGGACTGAAGACTTATATTTATAATTATATATGACTGACTTTATACACAATGGATGAGCTTGAAAGAGATTCGGGCTCAAAACTTCGATAAATTTACAGCATCAAAGAGTGATAATGTAACACGATGGAGTTAGATACCGTTAAGCTTCTATAAGGCCCATTCCAGCATTTGTCACCGTTTGAAAAGAGCATGACTCTGTGTGACTCATCAAATTTCTCCCATTGTCTACACAGTTGAATGGAGGAAATCATACAGGTTAAAATAATCCCAGAAAAAGAAAAAGATTCAGGAACTATTTCATATCAGGTTCCAAGTGAAAGTTTATGGGAAACACCTACCCCAAATTAGTTGTGCTGTGGCCCTCCACTTGGGAGGCTTCCTTAAAAGGACAGACTTTGTAAACATACCTGAATGGGTTAAAAGCAAAACAGCCAATAAAAAGATTAAACAAAACACACAAGAAGATCATTAAAGAAAGACGCAACAAAGAATAGGGATTTGAAGTTTTTAACTTGTTTTCTTTTATCTCAAAACATTGACCATATAATGAATAGAACTCTTTATCTGGTCCTGTAAGATCAAACAAAGATCATTATATAGGTACTATAGAAGATAAGCTAATTACATTTAGGTGCAGTATAGAAAAAAGGTAAAGCTTACCAAAGTCATGTCCTAGCTTTTTCGTTAAACTCGATATCCTTGACTGAATTTTAGATAGTTTACCACTCGCATCATCATATTCTTTCCGCACATTTTCGGCCTCTGCAATTTAAACAAATAAAGAACAATTCATGTAAGTTTTAAGCATGTCTTTATAAGTTAAAAAAAAAACACCTTTACCAGATGTATCCACTAGAGTCTGAAATGGGTTAACAGCCTCTAGAAACTTCCGCACAGTTTGTTGAATCTTCTCCAACCATGATGGATTTGTTGTGCTTTCCATATCTTAATCATGTAAATTCAGGAAACCCACGATCAGGAAGTTCTATACTATGCAACTTGTTAACAAACTACAAAATCAAACATTTTTAGTAAACCAATTTAGGAGATTTTTATACATTTCAATACACTTGAAGTGACTTTCATCCTGTTTGACCCATTTAATCAGTTTTCTTTTTGGTTAATTCATTTAGCTTATATAGCTGATTTAACCCATATTAGAGATATAACATAGCCTAAATCGACAAATTTATATATCATAAAGAACTATTATGCACCTGACATGTCTGTTTCATCATCTGACTCGTATTTGTGGGAATCACTGGAATCATCATCATCAGCTCCATTCCCAACACCATCCATGTGGTCATCATCCTCATATTTTGGATGGTTTTCCTCAGTTTCAGTATCATAGCCACTGTACTCTTCATCATGTGCATGATCAGATGCATCGTCATACTCATCTTCACCATCATCATCATCTTCATCATAATTCCTAGCAGGAGTACCTGCATCTTCATCTTGCTGCTCAGTTTTTTTACCTGTCCAACGTGAACCAATGACACGACCTAATTCTTCCCTCGATAATGAATTGGTATCTTCAGATGGATCTTCTTCCTGAACAGACAACAGTAAATTAAGGTTGCAGGGAAAAATGAATGACATGATATGTAGATCGCTTAATATTTGTCAGAAAATTCACTGTAATATGTGTAAAAGGTTAACTCTAATTAACCAAAGGTGTTAAACATAGAAGATGGTGTGATGTATGTTTGTCTTTTAATTGAAGCAATAAGAAAGTTCCAAAAGAATATGCCCCTCCAACAAAAAAAATAGTATTTGATTCTTTTGAATCATGTGTGTCTCCTAAACCAAAAGTTGTAAGTTCAAACCTCGTCAGAGGCATGTATGAGTTATTTGCCAAAGACACAAAAATATTTAAAAAAAACTAAAGAGTTCAATAATTTCCACAATTTCTCAAATTAACAACCAATGTACCTCACTTCCAGGCATATGAGAAGGATCATATTCATGTGCAACCTGAGATGGTTCCTCACTCTTTTTAGCATGCTATACAAAGAAGAGGAAATGTTTGATACATGTGAATGGTAGACCCACAAAATAGAAAGAAGAAAATGATTGGTGAAGAATAAGATGAATGTACAAATACCTCTTCTATATTGTCAACTGATGCATCCCTGTTATCAGCATCGTTATGCATCACTTCATCCCCAAGGTCATCAGGGCCCTTGTTTAGATCCTAATAGAAGAACCTCAGTGAGTGTAAGAAACTAGGAGAAATTGAATAGCAAAGAAGAAATAAGCATCAAAAGATGCATGAAATTTAAAAATATCATGATTTATAGAACCAGTCTAACCTGACCCAAGGGAGAGTGATCATGAATCCCTGCTTCATTGTCAGAGTTACTTCTTCCTATAGATTCTTTCTCCTCAACAATCACTTTCTCTTCAAATTTTTCTTCCTTCAATTTTGCTTCTTCCACTTCCTTTTTCCGATTCTCCTCTTTTTCTTTCTGGATTCGTTCTTTCTCCTCTGCCTTCTCTATTTGTTCCTTACGTTCTGGAAAATAGGTGACATGATCCAACATAAAAATAAAATATATGAACAACAAGCAGACAAACAAGAGTGCACCATCAAAATTGTCAAAAATATAGAGTTGACGAAAGAAAGATATAATTTTGCAGAAAGAGGCACCCTTAAGCTGCTGGACAAGCCCCTTTAGAATGTTTTCCTCATTCTTTAACCTAGATAATTCTGCCTCGTCTTTTTGTGCTGAAAGTTTTGTCTGTTCAACTTCATGATTTCTTATAGTAACACCTTCCTGGAAAGTTGCAATCTTCTTCCTTAATCTATCTCGTGCTACTTTACCAGCTTCCCAGCAAGTATTTTTGCACTTGATTTTTCCATTATATTCATCACTTCCATCACAGCAATCTGCTCAATAAAACCAGTTAATATCTAATGACATATGCAAGAAAAACAAGTTAATATTTCATTACAGAAATCTGCTCAATTAATAATTAGTTAACAACTATAGTAATACAGTTTACATGATTCACATCTATGGAATTCTAACAGCAACAGGAACTTAAACATATGTTATTCAACAAGCTAATCTGTATTAACATGCATCAGCATCATTTAACTATGACTTATAATTATTCTATCAAACAGGCAAAAATACATTAGTCCATAAATTCAAATGCGTGTTAAGTAGACTAGAAGCACCTGAAGAGGGAGAAACCATGCTTTGATGGAGATTTCCAAAATCTCAAAGATAGACTTCTCAAACACAAAGCAAGAAGAAAACTCAAGATTGCCCAATGGCCCATAACATTTTAATCCACAAAGTTACATGTAGCACCTTAACATGAATATATTGCATCTCTCATAGATGTGTGTCTATATTTGAAGCTTCTTAGTCGATCATTAACTCAAGGAATATACTTCCTAAAAGATTATGATTCGCAATTCAAATCAATTCATGAACCATACTACCATAGCTTTATATTGGAATAGAAAATGCATTTGTGTTGTCTTGTAGACTCTAGTATATATTTTATAGATCCTAAACAATAACCAAATGAACGGAAATATCTTTCTAAATTATGAACTCTTGGTATGCTTTCATTCTATTTCCATCTCCAGTTCCCTAACTTAAATGCCACATTTGAGAAGATAAACACTTCAAAAAAATTTAAAGAAGTAACTGAGAAGTTCAGACTTCAAAAAATATCCAATGCAGATAATACGGATACAGTAAAAAAGATAGTGAATGGAAACGTTGCTTACCGCATATTCCATCATTAACCCTCGAAGAATATATAGAAAGTGGACTATGCCCCGCGTTTCGGCAGTAAAACTTCCCGCTAGGACATGCTGACGTTCCTGAAATGCCAAAAGTTTCGCTAGTTCAAGATTTACTAAAATTATACTTCAAAAGTAGTCATCAACAACTTCTTTGCTAAAAAACGCTTCAATAAATAATTTCCGATGCGCTCTCTAATTGTGAGCAAGTACTATGATTATCAACAATCTTGTTCTTAAGTATTTACATCTATCAAAGAGACTCAAGCTCTAAGAAAAATAAAAGCAAAACGTGATGATCGTATGTTTCAACAACTTGAACTTGTGGTCTTAAGTTACTTCTAGTGAATAAAAAAACAGTCATCAATGCTCAATAAGAAATAAAACATCAATGGTTCACAATTTCCATTGCCCTCTCTAAATGTGAGCAGGTGTGTGTTACGTCAATCAAAGAGACTCAAGCTCTTAGAGACCTAAAAGCGCAATATGATGATCATATGTTTTCAACAACTTGAAGTTGTTGCCATACACTCTTGAGTTACTTCTAGTGAACAAAAAAACAGTCATCAATGCGCTATAAAAGATAAAACATCGGTGATTAACAATTACATATCTGATTCAAGTTGTGAATTTCACGATATAACTTTATTTCTACAGAAAAATAGCTAGTAGACCTGGCTCGTCGGTGCCATCAGAGCAATCACAAAAATCGTCATTAAGTTGTGTCTTCGTGAATGTTTTAGATCCATCTTTGCATTTAATCTCTCCTGACGAAAATAAACCCTTGTAGTATTCCTCGTCTGTTCAACAAAAGTAAGACGAAACTCAGATTGAAATTAACGAAACAATCCTTCATTCGGTCAATAATCTACAACATCAGAGTAGAAATTACACCTTGCGGAGCAACTCCGAGAAGGTTTTCTGTTAGAACAACGGTCGATCTGAGAACTAACATCGAACAAAACACGAACAGCAGGAAGGATTGCGTATGTATCTTCATTTATGATCTTCTATTACTAATTTATGGTCCTACTTGGTAACAGAAATTGGATGCCTTTATCTCAAAATTCACAGGAACTGAACTCGAAAGCTATGTAAGGCAGCTCCGATTATTCGACGCAATTCTCAGATCATATACTCGCGCATTTCAATCCCTAAAACAACAGCGTTTACCTACACAATACACTACACTCCGTTGCAGGGGTGATAAGCGAGAAGCAGACGGGGTTTAACTTGAACCATACTAAACGACGACGTTGCTTCAGTATTTCATCCCCTTGCTCTTTTCGGTTTTTCACCAATTGGGAAATTGCAACATAGGTAACTTGACTTGGTCATGCGTATAGCTAATAGCTTTCTACCTTTTCTTTTACTTAAATGTTAGTATTTTCTTCTCTTTTCTATTTCTTGTTTAGCCTAACTAAATATTTTCTTTACTTTTTTTAATTTATTTTATTACTAAAACTAGCCTTAAAAAAAAAACGTTCGGTCGTGTATGAGAAGCCGAGTGAACTACCCGAAGAAGGTTGTGTAGCGGTGTTTCACGATGACCCGAGGAAGCCGATTTGCTATTGGAGCCCTTCGGCTTGACTCGTATTCCTAGAGATTTCCATGTTTGGTTCACATTTGATCAATGTAACTGGAATCTTGGATATGAAAAACTTTCCTTCAAACAAGGGAAGGTAGAATCCTTCCACTTATCTAATGAATTGAAATTCATTCATTCATGCTCACCATCTAAAGACGATTCTGGCAATCGGCGACCGGCGAGTGGCGAATGATGATTGGTGAGTGGTGAGCGCTAACCGGCAATAACGAGCGGCGACAGTGGGGAGGCGTTGATTAGGGCTTCGACGGATTCGATGGCTTCATGTGGCGAGTGGCGCTTCGATGGCTTCAACTGGTGACAATGGGGCAGTGGCGACGATCAGGCTTCGATGGTGGGCGACATTGGGGCGGTCGTGGAGGTGGCGATGGTGGCGGGATGGTGGTGACAGGTCTGATTAGGGTAGGTAGTGGCGGGGAAGTGAATTCCGATTCATGGGACTACCAAACACATTGAGCTAAGGATGTAGATTAATTCCTTAAGAATAACAATCCGTGAACCAAACGCCACCCTAGTCTTTGGCGCTGATGTGTGTTTTAATGTTTTATGTACCGATTTTTAATTTATAAATCCTAATTATTTAGCATGACTACAACACAAATAGGCAAGAGACCTAACCGTATCGTAGTATAGTAAATTAAGTATAGGTGTCGAACACTCAAAGAACGAGTATGATTTTAATATAAGTCTACTAATTAAATTTAAACTAAATTAAACTACTAAATAGACAAATAAAGCAAATAAAAGCAACAAAGGGGATTTTGGAATTTTGCACTCTCAATCAACTTTAACCACTAACAAACCTAGAAAACACTTTTAGCAAATTAAAGAATGCAAAAAGCAAGAAACTTGATTGATTTGGATTATGGAATGAAGACTTCTATCCGTAGATTCGATTTTACATTTTTCAAGTTTAATGATTTTGATTAAAGATGTGCAATGGATAACTCAATATCATATAGCGATTATATAACCCTATAATCATGCAATGAACTAACCTTTATGGTGATGAGATTAATTTAAAGCATACTTAGTCTATTTGGTTTGTATCAAGGAAGACTTACTTTTTTGTGATTGTTTTAATTAAGAAGTTATTTAATTAACATATAAAAGTCATTATATGTCAAGCATACACATTAAAGTTTCTATCTTTAATTGTTTAAGTCTGAGATTAGTCATTTACTAGTCAAAATTACCTATTGATACTAAATAAATAAGATTCGAGTTACATATATAGATTGGTCTTCTAATTTATGAAAACTTAGATTATAAACACCAAAAAACAAATCCTACGACATACATGGATCTTTGATTAAGCTTTCAAGATAAATATATGATAAAAAGTATCCAACTTTATTAAAATTAAACAACTTTCAAAGTTACATCTACTTTAGGGAGGAAAAGAGAAGTTCTAACCTAACATATTCATACTAAATATTCTAGAATCATTGACAAAAAGGACATGAGAGTGGAATGAAAAACCCGAAGAAAGTATGATGCAAAGCCTTGACTCTAAGCTCGAATCCTCAAGATTAAACTCCAAACTGCTTCGAGACACTTCTAGGATGTTTTTAGAGGTATAGTGGTGGTAAAATTCGGGTGGTCACCTCTCCTGCAGATATGAGACTGGACATATATAAATAAGCTAAAACAGAGGGATCGTATCGCGGTCCATCACTGGACGCGTCACGATCTTCAGATTTATCAGGTAATCTGAACTTTTTTTGAACTTTTGAAATTCGGTTGTAATCCACTTCGTCGTGTTGCGATGTGTATTCTGTAACATCGCGATCTTCACAAACTTTTTTATATTTTTCTTGTCTTCTCTCGTTTAAACTTCAATCGACTTCGCCTTGTATCTCTTTAGCCTGAAAACATTAAACAAAGATAAAAGTACTGTTTTAAACTATTTCGCATAATATTTAACTAAATATACCTGGATATCGTATAAGATATATAACTAATTACACATTTAACTTTTGACCTCAGCGTGCCACAAAAACCCTATAAAAAGTAGAATTCAAAAACCCTTGTTTTTCTTATCCATACCTCTTCTTCATCCTCTATTCCCCAAACCTCAAGCAGAAGAGGTCATTCAACTGCTACAATGGACGCAAGCTCTTTCATAATCTATGCGCCATTATCATGCTCATATTCATCATCTTCTAAACCTAAAATCACTCTAAATTCTTCATGTTATCCTTTTGTGAAATGCCTCCGGTGGAATTTCCTCCCGCCAACAACCACCGTGCTTTTCTCTTCGCCTCAAGCATCACTCTTCCGCACATCCGCGCTCGCCGTCGGGGAAATACTGGAGAAATCTTCTTTGCAGGACTCAGTTTCGTCGTTTTCTAAAGAACCGATGCCAAAAATCGATAAAAGTGGGAGGTTTTGCAGTCCTAGAGCCGCCAGAGAGCTTGCGTTGTACGTTATTTTTATCTCAAAGACTCAAAACAGTTATAATTTTATTGAATTATGAAGTTTGGTTACCTGAATTGGATTACACGTAACAACAGCATAACTTCGATGTAGCTTAATTACTGATCTACTTTATTTTTTGTTTGTTTGACCCGAATTTTATCTTGCTGAATGTTAGGTCGATCATATATGCTGCTTGTTTAGAAGGATCTGATCCGGTACGTCTCTTTGAGAGGCGAATGAATGCCCGAAGAGGTTAGTATATACATGTGATTTGTGAATTTAGTCATTTCTCGATGAGTTTGTGCTTACAATATCTGCTTAATGTCTTAATAACTGAGAAATTCTGGAGATGTTTATAAGAAGTTAAATATTAGCATAGTCATTGAGCAATGAAGATCTGAGGTTGATCCGGTGTTATATGGCTAAAAATGGCAGATCTTTTAGGACATAAAGTGTTCTACACAGTTTTTAAATATCATACAAAACTCACCCTGAATTGAATTATGTTTGGAAATTCAAGAAATAGGGTATGAGTTTGATAAAGAGACATTGATGGAATACAATCACATGAGCTTTGGAGGACCTCCTGTCAAGACCGAGACAGCTGAAGAAGCTGATGAGCTTATGCGAATAGATGAGAAGGCATCTGAAGTTGGTAATACTTGATGCACTTGAATTCACATTACAGTGAAGTATGTTTGTAAACCTCCTTTTCGAAGCTTGAAATCGTTTTGGTTTTGTATTCCAGAGGCAGAAGTACTTTCAGCCCCTCCAAAGTTGGTTTACAGTAAATTAATCTTGCGGTAAGCATATACAACACAAGTGCCCTCAAAAATGATAAAAGTTCTGGCTCTAGCAGATCCCTGACTGAGTTATGATTTGTTTCTTGTCAAACTGCAGCTTCACAAGAAAATTATTGGTGGCTGTAGCAGAGAAGTGGGATAGTCATGTTCTGGTTATTGACAAAGTTGCACCACAAAATTGGAAGGTATGAACCACATTCTTGCTTATTGTTTTCAGAGATTTATAGTTTATTATTTCAAAATTGTTGGGTGTTTTTATTCATAGTTAGTCGATTATTTATCTTTAAAACTACTTTTAAAAATCGTCAAGATTGTGCTTGTGGATCAACCCATACTAAAAACTGACCTGTTTTAACATGTTACATTATCAATCTAACCTACCCATTCCACCACCTCTAGCTGTATAGTTAGATATCACTACTTGAATTGCTGTATTATGTGTAATCACATTTGCATTATACTTTGGTCAGAACGAACCAGCAGGCAGAATCTTGGAGCTCTCAATTCTTCGCTTGGCCATGTCTGAAATTGATGTGCTTGGAACACGTCACCAAATTGTCATTAACGAGGTTCATTTCTTTATACCATTATAAACTCTTAATTCTTTTTGACATGTGAATCCTTGTACTGAATACTGATAACCATAACATCCAACGTATTAAAATAGTTTTTATCACATTTGTAAAGGCAGTAGACCTTGCAAAACGATTTTGTGACGGATCAGCCCCAAGAATAGTCAATGGCTGCCTCAGGACATTCATTAAAGACGTTAAAGGAAATAGTGCGACTGTGACCCCTGCACAGCAAACCGAAACCCAAAAAGAAACAATTTCAACTGACCCGTAAATTTTCTTTCTTTAACACCCCCACTTTCCTGTTTGGGCATGGTGAATGCCAGAATACCGAGTCAAGAAGGAAGAGTTGACCAAACTTTTGCATAGACAAGTTCAGACGAAACTGGATTTTGTGCACTTGTTTCTGTAAGTAGTGCCTGGAATGTGAAGAGAATACTGTGTTCCTGTGGCATTGTAAATCTACTAGATTTGCAAGGTTATTAAAGTAAATGTTCATTTAACGACGTAATCTTGTAAGATATTGTTATTAGCTTGGAACTAGACATTCCTATGTTTAAAGAAACTTGCATTTGGCTTTGTACTAAATATGTATAACTTCTGTTTTTTTTCCTTTTCAAATTAGCGGTCTCTGATCTTATTATGCATTGATTTTGGAGGTATCATTAAATTACTTCACTTATAATACCCATGAGTTACTCGTTCCACAAATTTTTAAACAAGCTTAAAAGTTAGAAAACATATCTTATCTTTTGTTCAACAACTTCAAACCGGCTTAAAAGGTAACATTATCTGGTATTCTTGGTGTTCAACAAGGTTGTGAGAAAAATTAGATATACTAATAATCTGATATAGTAGCATAAATGTCAACATTATATTATAGAAATATCAAAACAGGTGTTGGTTTCTAATGTTGGGAAAAAAATTTAGTGTTGTGGTTACTACAAGATCCAAATGCATGGGCAACAAGGCAAGAAGCTTTCTTGATTACATTGATATTGCAACTTAGAAACAATGATTTTAAATACAAGACATCGATAAACATTAATATGTTTAATTTGATGATGATGACTTGATGACAAAAGCAAATGAGGCTATTTTACGGTTTTTACTACCTAGGAGGTCTTCTTCCATTGCACTATTACACTGTGTCATGTAGGTCTTTTGTTCTTTCAATCATACTATCTATCACAGAAAACTGTTCTTCCACATACTATCACACTCACTTACCAACTCATATTTATACAAATAGAACCAAAACACAAAAAATTAACACACTTTACCAATATCAAATCTCTTATGATGGAGCATCACTCTTGCTTATCACTCAACTAGCGACAGTGCTGCAATGTTACCTACCTCTTTAGTCTTCTAACCGCTCACACATACTAAACCCGCGCCAACCAGTTTCAAGTTTGAGATCCTGCCTAACAACATTTATATCTAGTTGAAATCAATCATGGTGGTTATGAACTTATGATGAACTAATGCAAGCATATCTTGTGTTTGGGTCTAAAAAAATTGGATTGTGACAGCTAGAGAAAAAATAAGAGAGAAAAAGATAAAAACAATTCTCATGATCCCATCCAAGAAACACTTGGAATGAATTTAAAGAAAAAAGAGAAATGGAGAAAGAAGAAAGATGTCGATTTAATCACTATTGGCCAATTGGTGGGAAGATGAACACAACCACATTAACATAACTCACTTAAGCTGGGGAAGTTCAAATATATTGTATCATGAACCGAAACGGCTAAGCATATTCAAAGAACTTTCTTTCAAGGACTTTTACATGGAACGATAATCGACGAGGATTTTTGGGTAAGAGTGATACAAAATATTAGTAATTTTGACGAGTATAGCATGGTTATGGTGTCAATAGAATAATACAAGAGCGCCTTAGCTAAAATCCTACCACCAAGTGCCAAGTCGGGGTCAAGTGTATGTACCTTAATAGATTAGCCAAGATACAAAGATAGATCGAAAATGGTTATCATGTCGTAGATTAAATCTTTTGAGATAATTTCATTTATATCTTTTTAAACTTTCTTTATTAACTCCCAATCTCCCATAGGGCCAAATTGAAGTCCATTTTAACAGCAAGCCCACAGCCTCATAAGAAAATAAGTACACTAAGTGGGCCTGGCCTTTTTAGAAAAAGCCCACAAGAAAATATAACAGAAAGCCCACAGCCTGATTAAACTAGGGTTTTCGTTTTTCATCTCCTATATAAAACACAAGCACCTTGAACCCTAAACAACCCAAGCAAGGCGTCGTGCATATTCTCCACGTTCCGATTCCTCGTCTTCTTCCAATCGGTTCCGACTACGATCCAATCGTGCTCTCTTAGGTTAGATCGATCTTTTCTTCGTATGAATCTGTTGAGTAGTTGTATCAGGAGTTAAGCCTAATATTGCAAATCTCTTGATCGTAGTTTCGGTGGATTAAGGGATCTATCGTTAGGCGAAATGAAATATTTCGATCACATATACTTTGAATTCTATATGTGGCTATCTTTAGCTCCGGATTCTTCCATTGCTAGGGGATCCCGGTGACGAGGTAGATACATTTGTGAATTAGGTATTAATTTTAATTTATCTCTTTTATGCTGTTTTTGAATTGATGCTATCGAATATCGATGATTGTGAGGATGATGAAAAAAATCATTCGGATTCCCAATGATTTTCTCTTTATAATAGTTTTTATTTGAAGAGGAAGGTGATCTTACATCTTCATTTCTGACTCGCGATCAATATAATTTTTTTTATTTTGAAATTGTTTTTTTTTCATTTTTTAAAAATAAATTTGTTGGTGGCCGGTGATGTAAGAAAGATATTTGCTACTCTTGATGGGATTAACATTTCATTTGATGATTCATTATCCACCAAGATCTCTGAGGCCTCTAGTTATTTTTTATTAGTTTTGTAATTTATTTTGAATTTATTCGATTTTAATATACAAATACCGCTATTTTGTAAAAAAATATTGACAAGTAAAGAAATAGAATTTGTTTATTTCTATTGGATTCTTTTATTTTCTGTTTAAACTAATCTTACTTTCTACTTAACTCTAGTGTTTTTTATAATAAATTTTGATTGATATGTAAGAAGTAATAAAAATAGGAAAAATTTAGAATTTATTTGATTTTTTTTTAAAATTAAAATTACTAAAAGAAGGTAAATTTTATAAATATTTTTAAGTATCAAGTATCATTATTGTTCTACGAATTAAGATTTAGTTATGATTAAATATATGGTTAATTTTAACATCAAGATTAATTACTCAAGTCTAATTCCTGCACAAATAAATTAGCATTTATTTATGTATAAATAAAATAAAGACTCAAATTAAAGGATGGTAAATAACTATATGTGTATAAATAAAAAAAAGGTTTTATATATAATAAATACTTGAAAAAAAGGGTTATAAAGAAAGTATGAAACCATGTAATAAAAAGGGTTATTGTAGCTATGAGATTCTCATATAGTTATGAAACTGTGATTGATTAATTGATAATTTTAAATTCAAATCATAAACTACTTGAAAAAACTTTTATTTTGGGGGTTTATGATTTTAATAATTTTCACATCTAACCGAGGCTAGGACATGTGATTATAAAAGCTAGAATCTCAAGTCCTTATAAACCTGTTGCCAAATATACTCTCAATCCGAACTATGGCGCTGGAAATTATTTTACGAATGTGTGGGTGTTAGACCTTTAAGTACTATAACGGATTTGTTTCTGGAATAAGTGGCTGCCCTCATGTTTTAGTTTGCTTTATCTGGAGAGTGTTATTGAATCGTAAACCCACACGAGTCAATCTTACTATTCGAGGAGTTTCGATTCCTACAGCGATATGCCCGATATATGAAACAGAATTGGAGATAGAGGCTTACACCAGTCAATCTTACTATTCAAGGAGTTTCGATTCCTACAGCGATGTGCCCGATATGTGAAACAGAATTGGAGATAGAGAGACATCTTTTGTACTCATGTCTGGCTGTTCAAGAAGTATTGATATGGCTTTTAAAGTGGTGGAACATAATTGTGGATCACCATACCTCATTAAAGCAGCTTTGGTGAAACAATATGGTGTTTAAGAGAGCATTTTGCTTTAGGTTCATTTGTCTTTAGTCCATCTTTAGTGACTACTAATGTGCAAGTATGCAAGTTTGCAATTTGCAAGTTAGCAACACATTAACTTAGATCTTTGGTAAACTTTTGTTTTTATTTCATTCGACTCTAGATTCATAATAGGTCACTTGTTCTGTCTTGATGGAGTCTAAAGACTCTAATGGTTGCAATCCTATACCTCTCTCTTACAAATTTTGAGAGAATAAGAAGAAATTTCACACATCACACAATTTTGTATTATGCAAATCACGAAGGGACCATAGTCATATTCGTCGGATTTTGTTGTAATCCTCTAGACATATCTGTACCATGGAAATTTCTATCATAGGACACTACAAAACATACGTGATTTCTGTTTCTAAACAAATTCAAGTATGTTTTCTTATAATTTATCTATAATAATGTAATTTTACATCTGTTGTTTTCGTCTGATATTAGAATTTCGTTTGTTTGTAACGTTTGTCTTAACATCTCTTACGGTGAATGAGTCCATATTATGAAAATCAATAGCTTGTTATTACCAAAATATGTGATTTGATTAATTTGATGATTGCATGTAAGATTTTACTCTATTTATAAAATATACAATGGATAAGTATTAAGAAAATAAATTTCTAACATATAGTAATACATATTTCTAATAATTATTATGATTATCTAACCATAATTAGTGTATGGTATGCAAATCATCACAATGGTCCTAGACCAAGTGGTCCAAGTCCAAGGTAGTGTCTCTTACAAAACATATTACTTCCTATTTTTATTGTTCACTAAAGTTTTTTTTTTATTTTGACCTTAAATATTTTTGTTTATGTTATATAATATTTGATACAAAATATATGAATGTATTATATTTTAAATGTATTTTTATTGATATAATTTTTATCAAGTATTATATAAATCAACAAAAATATTTAAGATCAAAGTTGAAAAAGAAACACTTTGAAAAAGTCAAAAGTGGACAATAAAAATGAGACGGAGGTAGTACAAGTTTCCATAAAAAAAACTAGTGTTATACCCGTGCGTTGCCCGGGTACGTAAATATTTTTTTATATTTAGTACTTTTTATACGTACTATTTTAAAAAAATATAAAATTATATTTCATATCTAAAAATTTAGTGTAATCTTATGTGTATCGTGTTTACTATTGTTAATAAAAAAACATTTATGTAATAGATAAATGAAAAACCATCCTTGTCACGTTAAAACACGTGTATGTATACGGATGCATGACAATTATGAATTTCAAACACACACATACAACACACACACGCGCACACACACACACACACACACACACACACACATATATATATATATATATATATATATATATATATATATATATATATAAGGGTTCCTTAAGTTCTTTATATAAGGGAGATTTTGCTTTGATCCTACACACACACACACACACACACATATGTATATATATATATATATATATATGATTCTTTAATTTTTATATTGATTGATGTTTATTATTCGGATTGAGTTATATTATGATTAGAATTTTTAATTTTAAGTTGGTACATTTACATTTTTTTAGTTTTCTTAGATAAATTTTTAAATATTTAATAACATCATGTTATTAAACCTTAAGAAACCATTATGAACCATTAGATCTACCCATTAAGTATGGACTATATTGAACATTTCTCATATATGAGTTGTGCTCAATATAGTAGAAGTTTAATGATTCTCTCTTTATTTTTCAACCACTATATAATCTATTGCGTGATCCAAAAATTTTAAGTCGGTATATTTACATTTATCTAGTACTTTTAAAGATAATTTTTTAGATATTTAATAACATCAGGTTATTAAACCATGACATATCAATATAATATATTCTTAATAATATTTTGAATGAATCAACTATGTAACATACACATTTATTTATTATAAATCTTATCTATTTTTTATATAAATTTTGTTTAATAAAACATATATTTAAAAAATAATATATTTAGAATTCTTTTATGGAAAGACCAAGAAATCATTATTATATCGACAATGATACGTAGATAAAATGAATATAAAAACATATAAATTGTTTCAAGAGTTACCTACCCACTGTTATTAATTAATAGAGCTAAGATCCTCTCATGTTGTGATCAAACATGAGCTATCGTGTTCTCTCACAAACATGAGAGTGAGTCTCTTATTTTAAATCAAGAAGTGGTCTTTTTTGTAGGTCTCGCTATAATGTTGGTGAGAGAACATGTTTGATTATAACTAGGGGTGAGCATGGTACCGGACCGGTACCGGTTTTACCGAATACCGAATTTGATTTAAAGATGGTACCGAATACCGTACCGAATTATTCATATACGGTACCGGTACCGGTACCGAGTACCTATTTTAACTAGTTAGTTCGGTACTAGTCCCGAATACCGAAAATACCGAGTCCCGAATACCGATTTAGCAATAATTCAAGTACCGAATACCGGACCGAAAACTCTAATTCGGTACCGGTACCGGTACGGTGCCGGTACGGTTCGGTATTTCCGGTACACATGCTCACCCCTAATTATAACATAAGATGATTTTAACCCTAATAGATAACAGAAAATTAAGAATATACTAATTTTAAAAAAGTGTCATATTACAATAAAATTTATACCAAAACGTAGATAAAAATAAGACGGTCGCAAATATATAATCATTTTTTCTTTAAAAAGAATATATCAAAAGTTATTAAACATAATTTATAAACACCTATAATTAATTAAAACTAAATACAATTTTTATAAAAGCCCCTTACATTTTCATTAAAGTCACTCAAATGTTTCATAAAACCCCCTAAAATTTACATCCAGCCCCCTTCCACTTCATTTAAAACTGAATCAAATTTGACAGTTTCGACACTTTCATCCAATCACAATACATCAATTGTCCATGTCACATTTCCACATCATCATTGACGTGGAATTTTGTTCACTTTCTCTCTGCTCTGTCAACCATATATATATATTTAATTATTACATGCTTTCTAGACCAACCTTGGTAAAGGGTGAGGTTTGCTACTGTAAGGAGATGTAGTTGATTAATTATGTTATCATTCTCTTAATTAAGGAACATCTTGTATTCAAATTTGAAGGTTACAATGTGTTTATTGCAAGAAAATCAATACTACAACATTCTCTCTCCTTTCTATTATTTGCTAGTTCTTGAACGCTGAAATCCAACCATAACAACGTTTAGAAATTAACGGTGTCTTTGATTGCATCAAGTATCTGCACACAACTTTCAACATCAGTCTCGGCAACAATCTAATAACCTTTTAAGTACTCATTCACATATCAGCAAAGCAATAACACGAGCATTCTAACCTTGTTCTTTGTCGGCATGTAAAACGGCTCAAAAACATGAGGGAATGGAGTGTCTAAACCGCAAACTCTTGCTACAGGCGCTTCCAACTGCAAAAATTTTTAAATTTTCTAGTTTTATAACAAATAATTTTAACTAATGCAGTAGGTAATAATACGACTTACCCTCAAGAAGCAACGTTCAACGATTGATGCTGAGATTTCGGCGCCAAATCCTCCGGTAACGGGAGCTTCATGACTAATCTGCACAAATGATCAAAGAAAACAAAGTGGGAAATGAGAATGAGAAGCAAATGGTTTTTAAAGTTGTTTTTTTTTAATGAAAGTATGAATCTTGTACCAGTAGTCTTCCTGTCTTCCTCACTGAGGCTTCTACTGTCTCTCTGTCCCAAGGTAACAGAGTTTTTAGATCTATAAGTTCACAAGAAATTCCTTCCTGCAAATATAACATAAAGTTATACCTTTTTTCCATTTAAATATTAACAAATTTGAAATCTGAAAATAAAAGGTTCCTTGCCTTTTGAGCATCAACACAAGCTTGTTCCATGACAGTGAGCTGAGCTCCCCAGCCAACAAGAGTTATGTCACTACCTTCTCTAATAACCTAATGTTCAAGCAAATTTTTTTTAAAGATTAGGTGTTAAAAGTTGGAACTGATAAAAAAATAGAGGGCTTTATAATTATTAATACCTCTGCCTCAGATAGAGGCAATGTGTAATCCCCTTCTGGAACCTCCTCTACAGCTAAGCGGTATAGCCCCTAAAAGTCCAAAAGAAATAAATAATAAAGAAAAGATAGAAATTTAGTTCATGTGGATAAAGCAGGAAGAAAATAACAACTCAGCAAAGATGATGACGACCAAATATGACAATTTCAAGAGTATTTTACTACTGAAAAGATTGATTTCGGTTGGGTTTATCACAAATATGCCAAATAAGCAAAATAATCTAAAAAAGGAACGAGTCTAACGGGTTGAAGCAGTTAAAAGTTGCCAACTATTTCAGTATTTGTAATGCATACAACCTATTAAATTGCCTTAATATAAGCTATTGTGTCGATAATTATGATTAACACATTATAAATGTATACAAAGAAGGGACAAAAAAGTGTTTTCAGGCCAACCCAACCAAAATCTAAACCAATTCAACCGTCTGACTTGTTTAGACCCATTAACCAACCCATACATACAATAACTTAGACTCGAGCAAAAGAAAGAAAAGACCTTTGGTTCAAAAAACAAAACGGGGTTTGGATCACGTATACTGGCAAGCAACAATCCTTTTGCTTCCTTGGGACTTCGAGGTATAACCACCTAAGGAAAGAATTTATTTGTAAGAGGGAAACAGAGAAATATGTATGGGGTCCACAAATAGAGCTCGTGAACTCGATACCTTGAGACCAGGAACATGGCAAAAAAATGCTTCAGGAGATTGTGAATGATAAAGTGCCCCATGACCCACTGCCCCATAAGGTGCTCTTATTGTCAAACCTAGCAAACCACAAAGAAATATTATGATAATTGATAAATGACTTATGAAACTTTATAGTAAAGTCAAGAAAATGTTTTTAAGTTACCTCCACAGTTGAATTCGTTACCACTTCGATATCTAAATTTAGCAGCCTCATTGACAATCTACACCAAGAAATAGAACCATGGAAATAACTGCTGAACGTTCAGATTTTATATAAACTAGCATAGTGGAGATATATACCTGATCAAAAGCAGGAAAAATATAATCTGCAAATTGAATTTCTGCTATAGCTCGATTCCCCTGTCACAGTAATATAGATGATAAGCCATGGCTATAAAATATGCAACAAGATCGTTTGTAGAAAATCTTTAGAAACTTACCATTGCAGCCAGACCAATAGCAAATCCAACAATGCCCTGTTGTCAATAAACATTAGTTTAAGTAAACTAAATGAAGAATTGGATTTCAAGAAGGAAAAAGATACAATAAATCATGAATATCCTGTATCAGAATAAAGATGTGGAAATGAAGAATCTTGAATCAGGAACACCATCTTTTTCTCTCCTTTTTTAGTAAAATTGTCATACATATGATTCTCAAACTTCTTAAGGGATTAAAGACTTCATTTCAAATTCGGTTAGCTTCAAAAACCATAATGTTGGATTTTTCTTTGCAACTGCAGAATATGGATTTATATATATTTTACCTGCTCACAGAGAGGAGTATTGAAAACTCTATGTTTACCAAATTGATCAGCCAATCCACTTGTGCAACGGAACACACCGCCAAATCCCACATCTTCTCCAAAAATATATGAACTGTGAATTGATCAGAGCACATACTCAGCACACACACACACACACACATAAGGGAAATTCCATATCTATGCAAGATTCATTTCTCAATTTGTGCAATCTTTTTTCAATTTTTCTAATTGGGTACACAGCTCTACTATAAAATTCCATGTAGTAGTACAAGAAAATACTTAGAATCAACGATAATTTACAATTAAAAGTAGGGGTTTCAACTAGGGCAAACTATAGCTTTTTGATCTTCCTGTCCCACATGTACAAAATCAAAAAGGGAATCAAGGAACTGGCAATAGTTCATGCAATTCTTAATAATAATAACAGAGAATATACCTAGATTCAAAGACATAATTTTAATCAAAAGGGGTATGTAAAAAGTACCGAGGATCAGAATCTAAAGCTATATGAAGTGCTTGATTGATTGCAGTGTAAAGGTTTATCGATTTCCCCATTCCACCACCCGGTTGAAGAATCTGGCCGTCAACAGAACCCAAAACGCCGGGAGACGACGGGGTTGAAGACAATCTTCGGAGGTGATCGGATTGATTCTTGAAGATCGAACCAAATCGCTTATATCTCCCAAGATTCGTGGCCATTTTTCTGGGTGTTTGTGTTCGATAACACACAGTGGAGAATCTTGTTGGGTTGATCTTTAAGATGATTAGGTGAGATCAGAAGAATTCAGCAGCTGCATGCTCTGATTGCTTCTTCTGGTTGGGTTGCTAAGTTGGTTTCTCTTGGAGAATGTATTTTTGTAGATAGAGTAGAGTAGGAAGTTGGGGGAAGTCAACTAAAGGAGATTGTGATAATTGATGTCAATAATAAATATGAGATAAAGATGGGAGATGTAACACATGTGTATTATTATATTCTATTTCAAGTTAATGTAAAACTGTTTGCTAATTGCCACCCTCTAAGTCAAAATTTAGAGGAGAAGATATGTATATTTTAGAGATCTTTTTGATATTTGCTGTAAATCTAATATTATATTTAAGAATCTCAATTCCAATTCCTTTTGGATTAAATTAATAGATATGTTCATATTCATAGATGGCCAATTTGAAAACATATAATATAAATTCTTATTTTTATTGATGCATGTAACAGTTTTTACTTTTATCTCTTTTTTATTCTTGTTTACGTATTGACTAACGCTACAAGCAACTTTCTTAGTCATGTCAACAATAATCTCACTTTCACTCTTTTCTTTTTCATAAGTTTAGATTTGCTAGTGTGCGTGTGCAAGAGAGAGATTGATATGCATCGCTCAACACTACAAGTAACTTTCTTATTCATATCAATAAAAATCTCACTCTTCTCTCACTTTCTCTTCTTCTCTTTTTTATAAATTTGGATTCGCTTTTGTGTGTGTATGTGAGAAAGATTTGATATTGTGTGTGTTTTGTGTTTGATTTCACATATTTGTGTTTCATCATGATTACGATCTAGGTTTTTAGTCCTGAAATTATAACCAAATAGTGTGTATGTGTAAATCTTTCTGCATGTGTTTTTGTGTCAGATAGATCTCAAATCTCTACTATGTGTGTGTATTAATGTGTTTGTTGATGTCAGATCTTATATTATGGATTATGAATGTGTGTTCGTTGCAATGGTAATATGGTTAACTATTATTTCAGATCTCGTATGTTTCTCAGAATTGGAAATAATGAGATGGAACCGAAATAAAATTATGTGTTATATTGTATTTGATAAACTTATTTTTAATATAAGCTTATTCTTTAAATTGTTTACATTCAACCAAGTAATAAAAAAATATATTCCATATATAAGCCGGATAAAATTTAAATCAATTCAGTTTTTTTAAATTCTACAAAACAAACATAAGTCTAGGGTTAGATGTATTGCTTATTTTGCAATTTTATAATTTATTGTGTAGGTTCATTAGTTTATTTATATCCATTCAGATTGTGAGTTATTGACTTCTTGTTGCAGTCAACGTTGATGGTGAGTGGTGTTCAACAAATTTGATGGTTGGTCAAGGGTGATGAACATGAAGATAAATATGAAATATCAATCTTCAAAAAAAGTTATAGATAATCTATAAAACTCAAAAACAAGATACAATAATAGGAATATTTAAACTCTAGTTCATCTTTTTTTCAAGGGTTAATCAAGATTAATTCTTATTTTACATACAAATGTATTTTTTGTTTTTTTGGTTTCTCTAACATAAAAAGTTTAATAAATAATTATATTATATTTTTGTTTCTATTTTTGAAAATGTTAGGAAATGTCCATTGCATGAAGAGTTAGTGATATTGCTATGATACATGAACTTATCGGGTCACATACACAAATATGGCAAACATGGTTGTTGGTGTATGCTAGCCACTAAAATGACGTGTTTGTATAATATTGCGTTTTATACTTAGAAATTTGAAGATTTTGTGTGTCAAGTTAAGGTAGTCAGCTTAAGTTAATTTGACAACCAGTTTTAATTCATTAGTTCAGTTATATTAAGAACTCTCTCTAAAGCTTATCTAAGAATCCGTTTCAATGATAAGAAGACCAAGACGAAGTTCAATATTAAAAAACAAGCCCTGTCTTCTAAAAAGAGGATATGGTAAAGTTTGTTCTATCTTTCTAGTTAAGAGTTAGTTTTCTAATTGTATCCAAACATATGTTGTTGTATATATAGTTCTTGAATTAGTTTGTATTTAGCTATTCTTTTTATAGTATCTTTAACTGATTGTTTGGTGATACTAAATTGATGTGTAGATTGGTTCTCGCAGTTCTCGTACGAAAAACAGTTCTCGTTTGAACCATCCCCTATATATTCTTGCTTATCTTAAAATATAATAATAATAATAAGTGTTTTATTTAAATTTGTTTTGATAAAGTTTTTAAGTTTTAGTCTATAAAATTACAGTGGTTTTACTATTAGAAAAAAGTTTTAACAGATTTTATGTAAAGATATTAAGACTCACTTACAGTTGTAACATATAAAAGACATGTGTTATAAGTAAATGCAGGGGCGGACCTGCCCTATACTCGGCGGTGGCACGGACTCTAATCAATTTTATGCGTGTAGTGTATTTTGATTTTTTTAAGGCGGTGCTACCATCTCGTAGTGTAAATTTTGATTTTTTCGAGACGGTGCTACCACCCCATTCAAATCCTGGCCGCCCCTAAGTAAATGTATTAAGTTGTTTTACTTAGCGTGTGGTCTATACAATTACTCGTTTGATCAGTATGCATAACCATTCTAAAGTTGATTATACAGACCGGATGGATGGGTATACATGGACTAGGATATAATATTGGAAAAAGTCGTGTTACCAAAAGGTATTTAGTCTGGCGAACTTCCATTACTATCTTAGGACATACAAGGTTAGCCCAAGCGTGTTGTTCGTAATGGAAAGAAAGAGACCACTAGACCACTACTTCGCTTTTTTGTTGGATCGCCAGCATGGTATAATATAGGCCAGTTAATGTGTTTCTTACATGTTTTCAAGTTTAAGAATAAGATAAATCTTTTCATTTATTAAAAAGATAGATTTAATAGTACATTTAGGCTTAACCCTCTTCAAATCTTTCCTTCTTCCCTATTATCAAATGAAATTCTAGAATATAAATTTTACGATTTTTTTTTAAAACTAACACATATTAAAGAAAAACTTTCAAAAGTAACGTGTTATTTTAAAAGTTTAATATGTGTTAGTTTTGAAAAAAAATTCATATTAGGGTATGTTCGGTATGGAGCTTTTTGAAGCTTATTGGAGCTGGTAGCTTTTTGTTTTGAAATAAAAAGCTACAAGTCATGTTCGGATAAAAAAGCTGGAAGCTTTTTTTAAATAAAAAAACTCTAAAACAAAAAGCTTCTTGAAGTAGCTTTTAAAACTAGCTGGAGCTTTTTATATACCAAATTACCTAAATACTCTCTTTAATTATTTTATAAATCCTCCTATTTTTGTAATTTGTCATTTTTTGTCATTTTACAATATTAAGCTCCAGCTATCAGCTAATTTGCCGAACACATATAAATAAAATAAACAGCTTCCAACTCCAGCTATCAGCTAATAGCTTCCAGCTACAGTACCAGCTACTTCCGCCAAACATACCCTAAATTTCATTCTTTGGGAAACAAAGGTTAATCTGTTTTTGGTTATGTATGAACATTGCCAGTGACTACGTTCGGTCAAGCATTTTGTCGAACATTTGTATTGCAAAGATAAAAAACAAAAGTTTACGATAATGACATGAATCACAAAAAAGATGTAGTCATGTAGAATACTGCAACTAAAAACTGACAATGTAAGTGGCGGGAAACTCCATTGTTGCTATCTTGTTATTCACTTTTAGGGGTCAAATTCAACCGGATGAAAAGGGTTGACACATGGGGAAACGCCATTTGCAGACTAGGTTTTTCTAAGTACGGGCAAGAGCCAAGCCTTGATCAAGAGCTTGAGAAGATTCATGAACGGTGGTCGCAAGAGTTGCAGTATCAACACACACAACTAATGGACTTCTAACGGTATGGAACCCATCTGACCAAACAATCTCACCATAATCATATCTCCCTTGTGACACCTTTTGTGGTTTGAGAGTCACATAGTACGAGATTTCATCACTGAAATATGAGAAAAACAAGATTCTTGGCCAAACTGTAACCTCCACACCCGGAGGACTAAGAATGCTGGCAAAGTATATGACTATTTTCGTGGGACCCACATTTCGAACTGTCCTTTTTACAGTCATTGTGGACTGGAGACTCGAAACTGTAATCGATGGATAGTTTAGATTCGTGTTTGTTGTGTGTTCTTTTGGGCAGTTTAAGCTAGTCCCAGGAGGGAGGATGATGATTCTTTTGATTTGATCTTTTGTGTAGCCATTGTTGCAGAGGAAAAGAATGTAATCATCTGCCTTCATGTCATAAACTAAGCCAGGATCTATAGCTTTTAAGGGGTTAAGGTGGCCTGCTCCTATGTCAAATGGACTAGATTCTTCATTTGTTCCCCCTGATAAGATGGTATCATGATTGCTGTCCCTGTTGTATGCTGTTGACATAAACCTTAACAATGTTTCATGGTTTGTTTATTTAGAAGAAAATAAAGTATAAGCATCTTGTTAATTACCTGTTGTCATAAGAGCAGATTTAATGGCTGCTGGAGACCAATCAGGATGTATTGATTTAAGGAGAGCAACTACACCAGATACATGAGGGCATGACATTGATGTTCCTGACAGAAAATTCCATTCTGTAGATCTTTGATCAATATCTGTTGAAGTTGGAGATATTATAGGAGGCCATGCTGCTAATATGCTGATTCCTGGAGCACTTATATCTGGCTGGATATTGATATAATTTCTTGTTAAACTTTCCTTTTTTCTAGTTAATTATCTTGTTTATACATATATAGTTAAATAGCAAAGTGGTTAACTTTACACCTTGAGGATATCTGGTGAAATCGAGCTTGGTCCTCTTGATGAAAACTCTGCAACAACAGGTGCTGGTGATCCTTTTATATTCGTTTTACTTGGAAATATGTGCACCTTAGTCCTACATTTTGTAAAAAAATCAATTTCTTAACTATACAACAACTAAAAGTGATTACAAACTCTTACATGTTTTGAGACAGATAATTGTTTATTTTGGAGCCTTGAATCATGTCAATGCGGATGGTGGGAATTATATCCACTTCAACATACTGACGAGTTGGCGAGTCTACAAAGATCAATCCTGTGGCATTTGCCATCCAAGCTGCTACTTCTGCCTCTTCAATCTGCACTCGTCCTTGTGTTGAGAAGCACAGGATCACTGACCCAGCCGCACTTATAGTTCTCCACCTATTCATTCTGCATATCCTGTAAGATATATATCTTAATTAACTTCTGATTTAACTATATTGTCATCTCATCATAGTCCCATTGTCTTACATTTTCCTAATTTGCATTCTGACTATTATTTGTTAGTCATCAAATTTGACATATAGCTCAATTCCCTATTCAAATCCATTTATTGTAATTCATATTTTGTAAATGACACAATATGTACATAAGAGAGAGCGCACCCTCCACGGAAATAATTCTGAGCTCTAACCAGATTTGCTTTAATATGTTTAGTATTGAAGCTTTCTCCCTGCAGAGAGTAAGTTAATAATAATGTTAGTATGAGAACTGGTAACGTGTTTTTTTCCTTCAACATTTTTTTATATGCATTGTGTTATGGAGCATGCATGTTTAGAAGAATACATTAATCAAGTTAGCTAGTTACCGTAAAAGTGAGACTATTATCCAATAATATTTGTGTTGGAAAATTTCGATCAATAGATGAAGCAGCAACACAAGTACTCCAAGGTGCAACATTTTGGACCAGAGATGGATCTGGTCCGTTATTTCCAGCTGAGAAAATGACACTAATACCTTTCTGCATAGCATGGAAAGAGCCGATATCAGAAGCCGAGTTGTAGAAACGAGGCAGTGGTGGTGGTGAACCAAAAGAGGCAGATATCACATTAACTCCATCATGAATTGCTTCATCGAAAGCTGCAAGAATATCAGCATCACTACATTTCCCGTCATCCCAACACACTTTATACACTGCTAATCTTGCTCTAGGTGCTCCTCCTCTAGCAACACCCTGTCCAATCCCAAAAAAGCTCGCCATTTTAACAGTCGACCCCACTGCTATTGAAGCCGTGTGGGTCCCATGGCCATTAGCATCACGTGGTGACTGATATTCTGAGGTTGTTCCACTTGTATTCAGTGGGCCATGTTCTTGCTCGTATCCTTTGAGGTAATAACGGGCTCCTATGAGCTTTAGGTTACAAGCTGTTTGAGGATCAAAATTTTCTCCACGGATACATTTTCCTCTCCAAGTTCTTGGAATTGGATGTATGTTAGGCTCTTCATGGAAACTTTTAGATTCTGGCCAGATGCCTGTTTCATGAATAATAATTATAATATAATTTGCATTGAATGTATCTAATTTATTATATATTAATGTGTTTTACCAGTATCAAATAAGCCAACAATGGTGTCATCTCCATGAGTTAGTTGCAGTGGAGTTGCTTGATCAGCAGTAGGGTTTAAGCTGAGACCCATGAAATCCCAACTTCTAGTTGTGTGCAACTGCAGTATCTGGCTCTTGAATACTGATATCACTTGTTCCGTTCCTGAAATACAGTTTCTCTTGCGTTAATAATAATAATAATAATAATAATAATAATAATAATAATAATAATAATAATAACAATAATAATAATAAATACTTATATATCTATATATTTGAGATAAGATTACTATTTCACATACTGGCTAAGGTGGCTGCTTGTGTTGAATTAATATTTGCAGAAAATCCTGAGAAACTATGTTTGTAGCTATAAAGCATGGATTGCCTTGCATCTTCTTTGCTATGAGGAAGAAAAGGTAATAAAACAGGATCAGTAGTGAAAATGTCTTAGGAAGTATTGAGACGAAAAAACATAATGAGACCTGTGAAAGACACCAGAAAGGAGGTGAAGATGGTAATTTGAAGTGAGGAGAGGATCTTGATCATCTTTAAGCCCTAAATAGACGATGTAAACCTGTGTAAAACAACGACAACAAGAAAACAAGATGACAGATGTGAGAATTACATCAAAGGGTGGACCAAAACACGAAAAAGTTGGCACTTTTGGTGGTAAAGTTACATCTGAAGTGGATGCTGAGTGAATAAAATAAAGTGATATAAACCCCAGTCCCAGAAAGGAGTGGTAACCACTGGTCATTGTTCTTGATATGGAAAAAGCAACACCGTGAGTAACACTTAAATACTGAAACAAAAGGATGAAATGTTATTTTCTAAAGAAGGTGGCTGCTAAGAGATTCAATGGTCGACGAACTGCGTGTAGTCGAAGATAATAAAGAAGCTAATTAGAGCCCTTCTGACATAGAATCATGATGGTATAGTTTATTATGCTATCTACTGTTATAGTCTTGTCTCTTAGGTGACAAACAATCAAATGCCACTTCTTAAAGCTCTATCATAGATGCTATGGATACCACCAAAGAGTAATGCATATGCTCTTCATCATTCCTGAGTTAATAAAGTAGAGCATCACTTTTTATCCTTCATCTGGTTCATATTTTTGATTAATAAAGTAACATAACTACATTTCGATAATACTAACCCAGATTTTACTTATCACATTAGTTTTGCATTATTTCTTGTTTTAGACACTATTCTTTAAGGATATACGGTGTCCAAGCGTGTGAGAATTGAATTCACTTAAGGGTCTGGATTGTATAAGATCATAAAACATTATGCTGTATCTCAAATGCGCTTTGGAGCTCTAGTTAGTAATATATTCGATACATAAACTAGCAATTATTCATGCAACTTTCTTAGTATAGGCCACATTATAACATATATATAGCCAATAAAATTCTACTTCTATAATAAAGTCCATGTGACTTGAACAAGAGCAACTCAAATATTTAAAAAAAAAGGCAATTTTGATTGTTTATATCTCGAAGGCTCATTATGCACTAACGACCTATTGCTCAATGTATATATATAGGTTACTGGTAGATATGGAGGACCATCCTGTGGTACAAAGATGCTTAACTTGAAAATGATTATGCTATGAACAGAATCATTGCTTAGGCAAAATCCTGCTCAACAAATTAAAGTTGCGTAACATGCGGTCAAACGTCTTGCGTAGAATGCAGGATTATTAGCAAGGCTTGCAGCTTTTGAAACACGCAAAATTGGCATACAAAAAAGATCTGAATGATGAAGCACTATACACATGCTTGGTTAGTAGGTGTCTGATGACAGGTCATAACTTGGTCTGAAAAAAGAAACTTATTTGCTTTTGTTAAGAGAAACTTTATGTGTAAATTCAAGTACAATCGCTCAATGGGAACGTTTCCTATAAACAGTTTACACTAAGTTCATTTAGTTTTGGTGAAATCGTAATTATATTTGCTGAAGCAGTTAAAAGAGGAAGGAAAATTCAATAATTATCATCAATATTATTTTAGATAGTTGGATAGAAGAAATTTCTGCAATTATCTCTCATCACTTCATACCTTGCATGTGCATGTTATCTTCCATGTAAATTCTATTTATTTGTTTGTTTGTTTCAGGAATGGTATAAACAATGCCTGGAGGGAAAGCTGGTTTACTATACTAAAAGGTCGATAAGATTCAGAAGTCATGAAAGTAAAAAAAGGTACATGTTAGTATGATTAATTCAGTGAACGGACATTAAGTATCATGATTAATCTTAAACCTTTTTATTTATTATGATTAGATAATCTAAATATGATTGCTAATACTTTTTACAAATACGCCGCCTGTTTTTCTCTCTGTGGTCCAGACATCAGTCTAATTAAGAAGACTAATTAGCAACAGCTAGAAAAGATTAGGCCCATTGCCCAATGGACTGATAATTTAGTTGTAAGAAACTATAAGCTGCCTTAAAAGGAAATTGAGAATATGAAAAACTATCAACCAAATATGTGTCATTTCTGTTATTACTAAGACAACCCATTATTAGACTTGTAATTCTCTCCACTTTTCTCTCTAAGGGAGCCCAAAACATGTACCAGTACTATTTGAATCTACAAACAATGAACAATCTGCATTTCCTATATCAAAAGCTACCAAAAAGGGCACTTAATCTTGTCTGCTACTTTATATTTTCAACTCAAACCACTTAAGGACAGATTATCTTGTTCCCTGGATAATCTTTCCTTTATGTATGGTATAATTGATTGATAGAATACATTTCTATGAAAACGTGTCATAACTTACTATCTTCTTATCAAGCATGAACATGATCATAACCATTTACATAATCATAATCATGTTAACACGATTTTATCAGTTAATGTCAACCACACATTAAATAATCATGTACAAATTCGCATAATTACCACGATATTTCACTTCTTATTGCTGGTCAATTATCTTGTCACTATTAACATAAATTTAATTGGTGATTTGGTAACAAGTGGTTGATGCACTTAATTTCATCATGTTCACATTGCATTTAATCCATCCTTTTATTTGCAAGAGTATTATAAAGTTGCAGATGCCTTAAGGACCACTTCAAAATAAATAAATCTGATGATAGCATGTGCCTTTCCATGTAGATTATCATTGTTATTTTGGTGATACTTGCCAAATGATTTCCTTTTCCTCTCATTTTTATAAGCTAACTTGTGACACACTTTTAAATATATAACAAAACTCAGATAATTAAATAATCTAGAATTCTGGAATTGATAATGATAACTCAGATAATGAAAAAATAGGCAAGAGCTTGCTACTCATGAACAGTATGACAGAGAATTAGCACCAACTTGAATATTTATAATTTCATTACTGCTGCTTTTTATTGGGCCTAAAATTAATTGCACGTGCTATTAAAAGGAGTAGATTAAATAAATTGGTAGGTAATATAGTTGCCAAAGTTTGGAAAAAAATAGGTCCTTGTAGGAACAAGAGGCCCATTGATGCACTATTGAGGGAATCTAAATCTGTATGAACAGAATGATAAAAAAGGTTCAGGCGCAGGCTTATAGACAATGACTGATGGCTACTAAAATGCTCCAGGGGCGCACTAACACACACAAGTCCAAACACTAAAATGAAACAGCACACACAGCACAATTTAGAAATCAAAAACAAAGCAAAGGCATCATTCATGCCTATGGAAAACAGCCCCCACCACTTCAACACTCCACCTCATCATTACAATCAAGAAAGATGGTTGGTTCCCACAACAATTTTCCCCACAAACCTCTTCAAACGCTTTTAATCAACTATTGGTTTTCTTAAAGATTCAAACTTTGAAGAGTGCCCATATTCTTTTTCTTTTAATGGGTTATTTTTCTTGTTTATGTTATTGGTAATCTTGTTTTTTATTTTCCTTTAGAGTAAAAGAAAGAGCGAGTGAGGTTTTCTTCGGCTATCTCTGTTTTTCTAGGGATGGGTAGCTGCTGGTGTAAGTGGAAACCCTCGATATACAGAGTTTCATCCAATTCAAAATCAGGTTTGTTTTCTGATAAGCTTCATAGTATTAATCTTCTTGAGTGAATTGGTTTCATAATGTGCAGTTTGATACAAAATATGTGGACTGGAAGAGCGATTGAGTTTTTGAACTTCTTTTTCTGAAAATTATATTGTTGTTAAAGAAAAGGTTGATTAAAATAAAACCTAGGGATCATCATGCTCTGTTTTCTCCTCCTCCTTTAACTTTGTTGCTTCAAGATGCATCTTCCTAGGTATGTTTCTAAATTGGCATCTTCTGTACTGATGAAAAAGAAAAAGAAAAAGGTGGCGTTTCTGAATATGCTTTAATCCAAAATATATATATATATATATATATATATATATATATATATATATATATATATATATTTGATTTTTTTTTCTTTATTATAATTGCTTTTTACCTTTCTTTACTTAATTTCCTTGCAAGTCTATCCATTTTTTTGGGTACTGATTACAGAATAGAGTACCTTATGAACAGAAATAAGGCAATGCCATCCTTCCACTCTTTTTAATGGGTGTTTGAGTTAGCTTATTTACAGAACTTATTAGCTTATGACATTATCGGACCACAGTATACTGTTTTGATTTTTGAGTATCCAAACTGCGTCTTGCTAACAGCTTATTTGGCCGACATATAAGAAGCCGTAATTTGAGTTGCTTTTTGTAAATAGCTTATTATTTGCACTTGTAAGCTGATAATATATAAGTACAAGCATATTTCCAATTTACCTTTCGGTTTATGAACTTTTACAGACCCAAGTCACCATTGATGTTATGGGTAAGATAATGCAAGACCGTTGGTACAATAAGACAAGAAAAAAAAGTTAAAGTAGAATGATCTTTTAAGGAAATAAGAAATGAAATGAAAGTAGGATGCTGGTTCTTACTTTTAATCCTAAATTGTCTTTTATATACTAATTTTGTAAGAAGTCACTAGGAATATGAATTAGACTTTTACTTTTATTACTTGCTTCATTGCCTTTGCATGGACTTTGTTTCCAGAGTTGCCCAAGGATGAAGGATCAATGGTTAAAAAAAAGGAGGACGAAAACGATAGGTTGCCATCAAATCCTGAAGAAGTAGAAGACCTGAGACGTAGTTCTGCTACTAATCCATTAATCGTGTTCACGTTTGATGAACTTAGAAAAATCACTGATAACTTTAGACAGGATCACATGCTTGGTGGAGGAGGATTTGGTAGTGTTTACAAAGGTTTCCTTTATGATGATCTTAAAGAGACTTTTCCGCCTGTTCCAGTTGCTGTTAAAGTTCATGATGGAGATAACAGTTATCAAGGCCATAGAGAATGGCTGGTGATTACAACTCCTTTCCCTATGTAGACATGCATACATATATGTTATGTATGTATACTTTCTGTTAGAAGGGGCAAGATGGGTGGGATGCGAGTTATGTAACTCATGCGGATTTAAACAGGTCATTTCAATACACGGGTTGAAACAGGCAAGATGGGTTGTCCTGCTAACATATTTTTGTCCGTTTTTTAAAATAATAATTAATGAAAGTATATATGATTACAAAAACAGTACTATTGCCATATTAATTAAAATCTTTAAATAAAATGGGCTTTGAGCGACCTTCAATCTGTTTGACATGTCCTCCTTTTAGCTAAATTCTATGACTTGACCCGTTTGAGATAAAACACAACCCGAATCAGCCCATCATTAAGTAAGTGGGTTGGTCTTGCCAACTCTGCTTTCAGTATATCATCTTCAGTCACTTTCCAATTAATCATAGCTCTTGTGTGCATTGTAGGCTGAGGTCATATTTTTGGGGCAGCTCTCTCATCCAAATTTGGTGAAACTTATTGGATATTGTTGTGAAGACGAGCACAGAGTTCTGATATACGAGTATATGGCACGTGGGAGTGTGGAGAATAATTTGTTTTCAAGTAAGTAATCCTATGATTTCACTTGGAAAATGTAGTCACGTTACATAGTGTTCTTTCATTCAATATTCCCCTCCCAATAGATTGAGTAATTAGTTTCAACAATCAATATAAAATTCTTCTGAAATTCAGAAGAAATTTAAAGATTACATCAAACTTCATAACAAACATGTTATAGTTTCATGAGGCGAGTGATTTAGCATCTACAAAAGTTATTTTGTTGCAGGGGTGTTGCTTCCTCTTCCATGGTCAACCAGAATGAAGATTGCTTTTGGTGCTGCAAAAGGACTTGCCTTCCTCCATGATGCAGAAAAGCCTGTCATATATCGTGATTTCAAAACTTCAAATATTTTACTAGACCCGGTTAGTCCATGAAATCATACACATATTCTATCATCTTAGTACCTTTTGTTGATAATTTAAGAAGCATAAGAGTTTAACATGTTCTAATGAAAGTTTGTTCATAAACCATTCAACATTTTCATTCTGTGGGTTCTATTTATATGATATGAGGAGATGAAAAGATGTGTACGGGTCCATTTTCTGAAAAGAAAAGTGTTGATTGGACCCATAAAATGGTAAATGTAAATAATAAAGTAAGACAATATAACTAGACTTGCTATTTTAATGGACAGGACTACAATGCAAAACTTTCTGACTTTGGCCTTGCTAAAGATGGTCCAGTTGGTGATAAATCACATGTTTCTACTCGCATAATGGGAACATATGGTTATGCAGCACCCGAGTATATTATGACAGGTTTGTTAACGTTCCCCACTTGATTTCATATTCGCACAATTAGAACATAATAAGACATGGATATTCAGATTAGATTTATTTGTTAAAAGAGATTACATGACATTGAATAACTAGAATAAGAGGACTAGTTTTAAAGAAATTAATAGTCGAACAAAAAATGTCATTTTTGTGAAAATCTGAAAGACTTTGTGACAAACGACTCTAAATATTCAGATAGTTAACTAGAAATCGCAAATTTAGATGATCAATTTGAAAAAAGCAATTCTAGACACCCTGTAATTCATTGGTAATGGGTCCATTGTATCTTGCTAATGTAATGTTTCTCTTATTTTCTAGGCCATTTGACTCCAAGAAGTGATGTTTATAGCTACGGTATTGTTCTTCTTGAGCTTCTAACGGGAAGAAAATCATTGGACAAATCAAGACCACCCCGAGAACAGAACCTTGCAGACTGGGCACTCCCATTGCTTAAAGAAAAGAAGAAATTGCTAGACATTGCAGATCCTAGGCTAGGAGATTATCCGGTTAAAGGGTTCCAAAAGGCAGCCATGCTAGCTTATCATTGCTTGAACCGTAATCCTAAAGCCAGACCTCTTATGCGCGATATAGTAGACTCACTCGAGCCACTACAGATCGCACCTGAGGTTTTAACAGAGAGGACTACCTTGACTTTGATTGCTGATAAGTAAACACACTAGAGTTTGAAGTAAAGATGCAGACTGTTTTTCAAACTTCTTTTTGTCTAAAATATATTGTCAAGCTTAAATTTTCTACCTTCATGGGCAGTTTTGCGCCATATGTCATAGCTTATATGGAAATTTAAAATAGGTCACTGGCATGTGCTTGTATTAGGTTACTAGTCCTAAAAGTTCACTAATATAATGTTTTCTTGAGTATGTCGTCTAAACTAGGGCCATAAATTAGCCGAGCTGACTAGCTTGAGTTCATTCGATGGAATTCGGTTACATTTATTTTGATAGGTTGATGATTTTATCTAGATATAATCTATGGGAGAGGACTTGAAGTGCTAAAAATATTTATCAAGTTTCGAAAAACCATGCTTAGCAATGACATCTTTTACTTTTATGGTAGCCATAACCCCCCTCGTTGAATAAGCTTCACGGTGGAGTGAAAACTTATGTTGTTGTGGGTCGTGATGGCGCACTTTGAATAAGCTTCAACTTCGTCGAATTTGAACTATTCAAAAGGTTGAACTTGGTAACTCTAAAGAGTCTCACTTCTTTCTTTATAGGCCAATCTTTTGTCTTTGTTTTTAACTTTTTATCTCCTAAAGGAACTTGAGAAGCTTCATTGTGAATATTAAGTTTGACTTTATACAACAGAATAATATGATGTACGAAGGTGCAAGAAAGTTGTGTATTATTATATATAATATGATACAAGAAACGGTAAAATATGGTTTAATTTTTAGACTTTTTATTTCGAAACTGTTTAACTTTTAAATTTTTTATTGAACGCTTTAATCCCCAAATTACATTTAGTAACTATCTCAACCCACAAACTTTGGTTCATTTTTTCCCCAAAATTAACATTATTTTCTTGTAACCGGTTAAATTAGTTTTCGTTCATATTTACGGAATAGGGTGTTTCATCAAGCTTATACTTTAAAACATACTAAACTTTTTTATGAGTGCCTTAGCCAGAAAGTTTCATTTTAACATGTTTTAACCACAAAGTTTCATGTATGTAGATATTATGAGCATATGAAAGTGATTAAAGTTTTAGCCTCAAGATTATTCTTGATCCTTACAATAAAGAAAGTACTGTATGTCTGTTGACTTGTTCTTAATCAACATATTGGGGCTTTGATGTTTAGATTTTTATAATCATTTGAATCAAGTGATCAATACAAAATTCCTTATTTACTCAAAGTGTTATTCCCCAAACTTCTTTGTTTTATTCTTGGGTTGTTATTTGTTCTTGTGTGTGTTTGATTTATTAAATCCGATCTTAACAGTGAGTGTTTGCGTAACATCCCCATCCCAAAAGAAACCAAAAGTTGTGTCAAATGCGAAATATGTATTAAATCACCAATAAATGTGAAAAAGATTCTTATATAAGCAACGTAATAAAATCAAAACAAAGTACAAACTCCAAGAAAAAAAAACAAATACCAAAGTATAAAGTTTTATTTAAAAAGAAAATTAAATAAGGTCTCTTATCATGCGATCACAATAAACATATAACAGTACATAAAGAACTTTGAATTCAAACTACATACGAACATAATAAAAGAATATTTTATTTGTTTGCAAAACACCCCATGAAGTAACTCCATTAATACATGTGTAGAAACAAAGATGTAAGATAGAGGCAACGATGAGTTGAGAATTATTTTAGATATAGTAACCTATAAATAAATATCCAAAATGCATACTCATGGTGCCAAAATCACATCATAACATACTTCACTTGCAAACATATACACTGGATTCATGACTCCAAGTGTATCCCAAAAATCTAAAGACCCCATGATTCATAATAATCGTTACTTATTGTATCCTAGGATGCATTCATATGTCTCCTAAATTAAAAGTCAAAGGTTCTCCCGTGAGTATAATTAGATAATGAAGCAAAAGTGGAGATCCCGCTAACCAATCACACTACCACAAATGGTGTCATGATATTGGTGTTTACTATACACATCTAGACTACTATGAGTGCATGAGTGAGCATATAAGAGTAATTGAAATGGTTAAAGAATGGTGTAAGTGGTGAGGGACAACACTATGGTCAGTAGAAAATAGAAATCCCCACCTCCATTTGCGCATGGGTGAAGGTTAGATATGTGGTTGTTGCTATGATAGACGGTAGTTGGTTAGTAGGTGAGTCATATAATTTGATCTAGTATGAAGTGACCACTACAGGGTTGTAATGTAGGATACAAAAAACTAGCCCAACGGCTTAGTCAAAGTGGTGGAACGTAAGGGTCGCTACAAACTTTAATTTCACGTTATGCGTGAGTACATCCACCGTGTATATATGAACCCTAAATAAAAGAAAACATATACGGATAGTACAAAAAGAAAATTTCAAGGTTTTTTAACTTGTCACTTTATACATAATTTTCTCGATGTTTATTAAACATATATTTCTAAAGAAAATCGTGAATACCTAATAACATATAAATTTGTTATTAGGAATAAAGAAGTGAATGTAGCAAATATTACACAAGAATACGTTGGAGTAAAGGAAAATAACATCAAATAAAATACGGTACAGAGTAAATCTCTAATAACTTGTAAAGTAAATACTATACATCGGAAGTCTTTGAAAAAGATGATTTTTTTCACTTCTAAAATTGATTTATAAAAGTAAAACATATGTTTAATTAATTTAAACAAGAAAAACATATGTTTAACAAATTTACTACATAATTTATCACCCTTTCTTAAAATTGTTGCTTGTAAATTTGAAGTAAAAATGAAAATTAAGATGATACGATTATGAAGCTCTTCTAGAGGATTCTGTATAACGACAAATCCAATCAGATTAATCCAACGGTCCCAATCCATCGGAACCTTCAAGACGAGAGTGGAGCCGTTTATCTTGCTATACATATTATATAAGCTACTATACCCTCACTTCTATCAATCACTGCACTAACCTAACTCGATAAACCTCATCGTCACTCGCACCAGTCTACGCCTCCAACCTTCTTCAAACTCCCTCTACAATCTCTTATCCGGTAAGTTCTTCAACTTAAAATCGCATCAGTTTTCTTGTATTGTATGGTAGTCATGTTATTGCTGCTTATAGATGTCTAACAGTGGCCTCCATCGAGTCCAAAAACTCGAGTGAGTGGATTTTGTGGTTGTAATTTGACTTGGGTTTCAGTCTTTTTGAGGACTAGGTTAGTTGCTTATTGCTAGTGGCAGCGTGATGACTGATGATAGCGTTGGATTTATGTTACTGTTCATATTGACTTTGCATTTTAGGATTAGGTTTTGCATTCGAAGTAAAAGTTTGACTTTTGATATGAAACAGTAGAAATAGATTGGTTCATTTATTCTTTATGTTGTAGATGGATTCCTTTTCTGTTTAGTGGCTCTTATTACAGTGGAGTTTAAAGTTTATGCCTTTTGTGGTTAAGAGTTTAATCCTCAATTTTAAGTAATTTCATGTTTTTGGAGACAATTTTTGCAGTGATATATGTAAAAGTGCATTTTGAAGTAGAAGTAGATTATGGTAGTATGGTAGGAGCTGATGGTTTTGAGGTTACATTTGATAGATACACATATGTAGAGGCAATGAAGTATAAATACAGTGTGTGATTCTGAGTTATTTGAATGATATTCTTTTTGTGGAACAGATGGCTTCGACTCTTGCTGGAGTTACAGCAGTTGGATCATTGGCTTCTTGCAGTAACAGGGTGATGGATAAAAGTCTCCCAACTTCCTCTAATAAATTATCATCTTTTGCTTCAATATCTTCTAGCTCATTGGGCAGGAGACAGAATCTTGCACTCCGAAGAACTCCTCAAACTTCCCAAATTAAAGCCGCTGCAAAGGAATTGTACTTTAACAAGGATGGGTCAGCCACAAAAAAGATGCAAGTGAGTCAACAACAGCGTTAATCATTGCTCGAATGTATTCCAGCTGTGTTCTTACTTCATCTTCTAATATTTCAATCTTTTTCTGTGGCAGATTGGTGTAAACAAACTTGCAGATCTAGTTGGGGTTACTCTTGGTCCTAAGGGCAGAAATGTGGTTCTAGAAAGCAAGTATGGTTCTCCCAAAATTGTGAATGATGGGGTTACTGTTGCCAAAGAGGTGCTCTTCATAACCAAAGATACTTCCTTTAGTTGCAAGATTTGAAAGTGTTACTAATATGTGATGTTGGTAAATCTAGAAGATCATGTCAAATATTGTTTTGTGCTTGTAGGTTGACTTGGAAGACCCGGTGGAGAACATTGGTGCAAAACTGGTTAGACAAGCAGCTGCCAAAACTAATGACTTGGCTGGAGATGGAACAACAACATCAGTAGTGCTTGCACAGGGTCTTATTACAGAGGGTGTCAAGGTCTGTGAAAATCCTTACATATCTAAATTCTTTCAGGGTCCTTTTATTTCTGTTTCAATTTTTTTATCTAATGAAGTTGTTCTTATTAGGTTGTGGCAGCTGGTGCAAATCCTGTTCTTATTACCAGAGGTATTGAGAAGACAACTAAAGCTTTGGTGGCTGAGCTCAAGTTGATCTCAAAAGAGGTTATTCATTAATCTACAATGATTGTATATAGGATTGTTAGTATCATTACTACTATCTGGAGTCTGGACCACATTGATTTTTATGTTTAAATTTGTTGCTGTAGGTGGAAGATAGTGAACTAGCTGATGTTGCTGCAGTCAGTGCTGGGAACAATTATGAAGTCGGAAACATGATAGCTGAAGCAATGAGTAAAGTGGGACGTAAAGGTGTGGTGACACTTGAAGAGGGTAAAAGTGCTGAAAACTTTCTTTATGTTGTTGAAGGCATGCAGTTTGACCGTGGTTACATCTCACCTTACTTTGTAACCGATAGTGAGAAAATGGTTGCTGAATACGAGAACTGCAAGGTAGAGTTATATATATTTTTTGAGAAGTAGGTAATTTTTGAAGGTGTCTGACTAAATTACAATTGGTTATGCTTGTACAGTTACTATTGGTAGACAAGAAAGTAACAAATGCAAGGGATCTCATTAGTGTGTTGGAAGATGCTATAAAGAATGGCTACCCGATACTCATAATTGCTGAGGATATTGAACAAGAAGCTTTAGCAACTCTTGTTGTAAATAGACTTAGAGGGGCGTTAAAGATTGCTGCATTGAAAGCTCCTGGTTTTGGAGAGCGAAAAAGCCAGTATCTTGATGATATTGCTATCTTGACCGGAGGTTATTTCTAGTCTTTTGGTTTATTTTTATTAAAAAGCCATGTAGGGATTTTTATCTTCATTTTGATAGGTACTTATTTAATTGTTTTGAAAAAAAATATAGCAACTGTTATTAGAGATGAATTGGGGCTCACCTTAGACAAGGCTGATAGTTCTGTTCTGGGGCATGCTGCCAAGGTTGTACTGTCTAAGGATTCTACTACAATAGTCGGTGATGGGAGCGCTCAAGCAGCTGTAGAAAAGCGTGTAGCACAAATTAGAAACCTTATTGAGGTTAAGACTTGAGACATATCTTTTATATTCACTAGCATATGCACAAAATGTTATTAATGTGTTAATTAATTGTGGTTATGTATGTTTGTATTGACTATTGACAGGCAGCAGAGCAGGATTATGAAAAGGAAAAGCTTAATGAGAGAATTGCAAAACTCTCTGGTGGTGTTGCTGTCATTCAGGTGAGCAATTAAGGGATACAGGCAGAGGTGGTAAGATGGGCTGGTCGGGTGGGTTGGGTTGAATTGGGTTGGGTCGGGTTTTAACTAAACACGTTTTGGTAAATGATTAATGTGCTAACTATGATTAAGAAAACCTTGGTGATGCAACAACAATCTAAATCCATGAATGAAAAGGTTTTGGGAGGTAATAATCAATAGCAACTAAAACCAGTCTTTTCTATCGATTATACCTGTTTTAGATGGAACTCAACCAAAATCGCTCCTCTCACTTAACTGATTTCAAATTATGTTCTTTAATTACAAGGTTAAATTTGCTTATTCCATTATAAACTGTACACTGTAGGTGGGAGCACAAACTGAAACAGAGCTAAAGGAGAAGAAACTTAGAGTAGAAGATGCTCTTAATGCAACAAAGGTGAGCCGTCACTAAATCTATCTTGAGATGTGTTAATTCTTTCAAATCCCATCTTCAACATGCGATAACTGTATTATGTTTTCGGTTTGCAGGCGGCTGTTGAGGAAGGTATCGTTGTTGGTGGTGGATGCACACTGTTGAGGCTTGCAGCTAAAGTAGATGCTATCAAGGAGACCCTTGATAATGATGAAGAAAAGGTATGTATTTTATATATATTTTTTGTTTCAATATATATATTTGTCATTTAACTAATTCTGCGCTCGCATTGATATAATTGCAGGTTGGAGCTGATATTGTTAAGAGAGCATTGAGTTACCCTCTTAAGTTGATTGCAAAAAATGCAGGTGTTAATGGAAGTGTTGTTAGTGAGAGGGTTTTGGCTAATGACAATCCCCGATTCGGATATAATGCTGCCACTGATAAATATGAAGATTTAATGTCAGCTGGAATCATTGATCCCACAAAGGTTTGCAACAGTCATATCCGTTTCTGTAAAAAATATAGTCCTAAAATTTTAATATGCAATCACACGTGATTTAGTATACAATCACATGTGATTTGTAAAAACATCACATATGAATTACGAAAATCCCCCTCTGCCCAAAATTTTAAAATGCAATATGGACGATTGATGCCATTGATCCAAAGGCTAAAATTAGTCCCTTAGAACTATGAATTAAGTATGGATTATATTGAACATTCTTCATAATGATTATTCACGAGAGAGTTTTATATGTGGGGATAAATTTCAGGTGGTGAGATGTTGTCTGGAGCATGCTTCATCAGTTGCAAAAACATTCTTGATGTCGGATTGTGTAGTTGTAGAGATCAAGGAGCCTGAGCCTGTTACTACTGGAACCCCTATGGACAATTCTGGTGAGTGATTCGTTCCAACTTCACACTTATAAGATCACGTATTAATCGTCTTAAATGTTGGTTTTTTTTTCTATAGCTTAAGTTGCTGAGACGATTGATATTTTGATTGTTCAGGTTATGGATACTAAGAAGAATGTGGGTAATAAAGAGAAATTGAGTTGTGGAAATTTACATGTAGGAAATCCTGTGGTTTAGTTTATATTTCCAGGATGCGGCGAGGCATGTATGATGACTTTTTCGAGTATAAAATGAAAAAGAAGGTTTCATGGCTGTTTTCTAGTTTAATAATCTGTTCATTTATTGTTCAACCATAGTGTAGCATAAGGGGGTATAATCGAGCCGAGTTCTATTAAGCTCAAGCTTCGCTCGAACTCTAAAACTTGAGCTCTACCAAGCCTCGATTTTCAAGCTCAAGCCACTTCACTAATCAAAGAAGAAAATATAATCATAAAATCCAATTAAATTTATCACTTGTATTGATGTACTTCATAGATTTTCATTAAACAACGAATCACAACAGCAGCACTAGGATTTTAATATAGTTTATGTGACAAAGTAAGTCAGTATGGTTGGATAATAAATCACAATAGTGTTCTGTTACGGGTCTAAAACATTTAGCATGATATGGATCAAGATAAAATACCGAAACATAATATCCAAAACAATCTTCTTACTATTGATTCCACTGATAATTCAAGGCTCATGGAAAAAAATATGAGCAGCCCACTTTGATATGTTGGAGTGCAATTTTAAATTTGAGGGTGGTCCATAAGAAAGTATACGTATATGTATATGATAAAAACAAACATTTAATTGGGGTTCGCACTTCACACACCCTATTTACTTGCACTTGGGTTTGACTCTAGCTCCAAACTTTTAATGTGATATATGTGTGTAGGAATCAATTCTTTTTTCTCACTGTTATCATTTGAGTTCATATTTCTGTTAACTCAATATTTGATGTGTAATACACTAAGACTCTTAAAGAAATAAACGACTAACAATCGACGCAATCGGATTTTGTGTGTAGGAATCAATTCTTTTTTCTCACTGTTATCATTTGAGTTCATATTTCTGTTAACTCAATATTTGATGTGTAATACACTAAGACTCTTAAAGAAATAAACGACTAACAATCGACGCAATCGGATTTTGTGTGTAGGAATCAATTCTTTTTTCTCACTGTTATCATTTGAGTTCATATTTCTGTTAACTCAATATTTGATGTGTAATACACTAAGACTCTTAAAGAAATAAACGACTAACAATCGACGCAATGGGATTTTGTGTGGATGTAGCATTTGTATATAAAAACTAATTTGTGGAGATACAAACTCATGAATTGATAAATTGATTCCATATCGATTTAAAAAAAACCAAGTTATTAGAACTCAAACACATTATACATTCTATTAACGCTAATACACATATTGCTGAACCTAGAACAAGCAAGGTTGGATCAGGTTATCACCATTGCCTTTGGAGACAGAGGTCAAGGGTTTGATCCTCACTCCTTGTAAGGCCGGAGGTCCTTTTCTATATTTAGTAGAACTGGAAGCATTCTCTCTACCATAGGTAGAGGTATGGGTGTCTACATCTTAACCTCCCCCATACACCGTGCAAACGGTATTGGGACCCATAACCAGTGGAGGACGGTATTAGGTGTTACTTTTTTTTTTTTACACATATTGCTGAACCTCAAACCAACACATTAGTAACCGGAATAAAAAAAAGGATCCAGAGCTAAATAGTAAGTAGTTAAAAGACAAATAAATCAACCAGAAACAAGAACGTTCAAACTCATATCAAACCAAGGGCTTGTAGCCAAAATATAATAGTTGTTTCCTATAGGAGTTCTAAGCAGTCGGTGACTACTTTTTTCTCACAATGTTTATTTTTTAATCTTTTTGTACGTCTTAGTGAATCTTCTTTATCCGTATATCATAAAGACAATTAAGGTGACTAATTATGTAATATGTAAAGCTGCATATATGAACAAATTGTATGGATATGAGGATTTATCCTAGTTGTTGATGATAATGTGACTATAATAACACCTAATTTAAGTACTTAAATGATTCTTATAGGTCCCACCGTTTGCTCAATATTCAAAAGGGGTCAAACTATAATCAATATTGTGAGACAAGAATTTATCTGATATGAACTTAAGAGGCAAAGGCATAGAAATTATACCAGTCATACATAGTAAAATGTCCAAACTAAAATTGGGTACCTATATAACATATAATCATCCTAATTCATTATGTTTATCATTATCTATCATCTTATGGCAATGTTTCCATGTTAACTTAGGAATCTTGAAGATTCATTACAATGAACCTTCTTGGATTCATTCTAAGATTCATCAAACTCGATGAGGGTGGAGACGAATCGGAAGCCCTTTAGCAGGGGTAGCCATTGGATCGTATACGATTTTCTCATCTGGTATCAACAAATCCCATTTGAAATTGGTGACAATGTTGTGAAGAAAAGCAAGTACTTCCAATCGCGCGAATTCTTTCCCTAAACACATCCTTGGACCCCCTCCAAACGGCACAAATGTGAATGGAGCTGGTCCTGCATCTTCAAACCTCGATGGATTAAATCGCGACACATCTTCAAAGTTAGCCTCATCTTTCTGTGTTGCTACAGCGCTCCAATATAGCTGATTATTCAACACCAATCCAACACAAGTTTAGATACTTATTAAGCTTATTACTCTAATAATTCAACTAAATCATATACAATTTACTAGAATGGACTTATTAAGTTTCTTGATTACCTTCCATCCTTTCGGGATGGTATAACCCGCGTACTCGAAATCCCCCAACGCCTCTCGGAATGATCCCCCGACGGGTGGACTTAGTCTCATGACTTCACATACAACATCCCAAGAGTATCTCATCTTTTGTATGTCTTCCCAATTCAGCAACTTCCCTGCTTCTTTTGCCTTTGAAATCTCCAATTGCTCTGGAAACCATGAGTCAGTTTGTAGGATCCGTGGTATCAAGTATCAATCAATAAACGAAGCAATCAACAATGATTATGATGAAATGCATCATATTTAGACAAAATTTTTACAAATAATGATTGCAACTGACCTTTTAAAACCTTATCATAAACATCAGGGTGTTCACCAAGTCTCTTCATGAGTAATGTAATGGAAACAGTGGAGGTGTCATGACCAGCAAAGAGCAGTAGCAAGATGTTGTTCGCAATCTCCATCTCGGTTAAATACCTGCCATTTTCGTCCGAAGATGTAAGCAAATGTGACAAGAGATCTTGTGAAGATGACGCCTTTTGTTCTTGTAATGCCACTCTTCTTGCTTTTATGAGGGTGAAAAGTTCGGTTCGAATAGCTGCTGCTGCTTTTTTAGAGCTATAAAATCGTGTTCCTGGGAAGTCGATAGGTAGCCCGATCATGCCTTTTAAGAAGGTGTTGAATAAGGAGCCAAGTTTCGAAACATGGTTTGGCTCCTCAAGGCTTAGAAATAACCGACACGCGAGCTCAAAAGCATATAACTTAACGGTTTCGAAAACGTTCACTTCTTCCTTCCCTTCGCCCACACAAAGTATTTCAAACATGCAGATACAAAAAAACAATAAGATTCGATATTACCATCACCATCAACTAGTGCGCGAAGATGCTTCTAGCAACATGCTAGATAAAAGAGTTAAAATACAACTTTTATTAACTATTATTTATTTATTATTATTTTTTTGGTTCAGTTGTATAGAAAAGAGAGATTGATTTTCACTTATAAAACTGATTTATTCACGTTGATACAACATCTTTAAAGCTATGTTACAAATTATTATCAATTTTGCAAGTATAAATATACCTCGCCAGTAAATTTCGATGTGGCGACGGGTGACGACGTCAATGGTTGCCGCGTAGTGACTTGCGAAAGCATCAGGGCCTAAATACGATAACAGCATCTTCCTCATCCACTTGGCTTCTCCGCCACGAATCGTAATCAAACACCTGCCAAAAAGCTTCCTGATCCCCGACGGCCACCACACCGCCACCAGCTTATTCTCGTTACCAAACAGGAATTTGTTACCGGCGGGACCGCATAGTACCGCCATACGGTTGCCGAGCAACGATGTTTTAAACACCAGAGGACTGCCGTGTTTCTCAATCCGTTCCCGGACGAATCTCTCCGGGACTCCATCCCTAGCTGCACGAAGCAGTGATAGAGTTTCTCCGATTAATGGCCATCCGAAGCTTCCTGGTGGAAGATTTATTCTGCTTTTTCTTCCAGATTTCTGGTTTCTAAAGAAGATGTATGAAATTATTACAAGGAGAAATATTGGTGTTAAAAATTGAATCATGATTTGTGTGAGACTGAATCCGAAGGTGATTATCAAGTCCTCATACACAAATAAAGTTTTTAGTGGGTTAGGTGATTGTTGATTAAAAAAACCGAAAATAATAATATAATCTTGCAGGTGTTTTTGTTTACATACTGTTTGGAAAATTATAAATTTCCTTTCTCCGGTGGACGCTCCATGCCTATACAGATAAATAAATAAAAGTTGAGATACCTTTTAAGTTTAAAGTTGTAGATTACAAATATCTTTTATCATAGTTTTTAGTTGATTTTGAAATTATTAAGCTAGTCTGGTAGCTTTAAAGTTTAAATTATGGTGTGTTACATGGTGTTTCAATTTATTTAGGAATGAAAATCGTGAATAATCGCGGGATTTAGGAATAAAAATACATTGGGTTAAATGGTGTCGCAATCCTTTGATGCGATTTATATGTTAAAATTGCAGCTGTTAAAAAGAAGTTTATTAATAATAATAAAGAGAATCTTGCAGTTGACTGTGGATGCAGCAGATCCAACAAGAAGGAGGTCAACCACTGGTTTTCTATACCTTTTTGTCGTTTCCTGAGTTCCAGCAATGTCAAGTTGGTCGAGGATTAAAATCACAGAATGATTTTTAACATGCGTTCATATTATCTCATATTTAGTTTAAATATAATTTATGACGTTCTATTACAAGCATGGAAGTAAACTTTACTGAAGGATCCATTCTTGACTTAAATAAGAGATCAACATAAAAGAATATTTTTTTGATGATTTATAATAAAAGAGTACATATATGTTATAACGACGTGTGTTATAGTGTATTTTAAAAACTGAAAAAACTATTTAAAGAAAAATACATTTAAGACTAATTAAATTAAGTATATTTCATTACATTTTTTAAAATGTAGAACAACTTTTCGATTATGCAATATATATTAACGTATACTTTAATTGCCATGTAGTTGATATCGAGTGAGTCGATTTACTCACATATGATATATTACAGTGTTAAGAATAGGTTGTACGAGGTAAGAATTTTAAACGAGTGTTGTATAGAAAGAGAGCAAGAAGTCAACATTCCACATAGATTGCAACATTTAGAGCCCCCAAAGGATATGATGGACGACGAAGGTCCAAATGGTCGGCCCGTACGTGTGCTGCTAACCATTTCCGTCGTTGCAAATAGATTTAAATGGGGATGGAGCGAGTCAAGTTACCAAATTGACCCAAAGATCAAAGTCTGGTCCTACTCCCAGTGACCCATGATTGTTGGTGACTGCGTGATCCGACCAATGTGATCCTGGTTGTTGAGTAATGTCCCACATAGGACGGAGAGTGACTTTGTAATGAGCTTATAAGAGTCATGAGTTACTCCTCTCATAACCAATTGGTTTTGAGTTGGAACTCCACAACTTACACCGGTCAAGTGCGTTATAACCAATTAGCTTCTATAATAGTTGTCTAGTTATAAGTTTTTTGTAACTCGTGAGTGTATCCATACAAGCTCACTAGCTTAAAGCCCATATATTAGATATGAATAATATAACTAGAATATGAAAAACCTTTAACACAAGTTACGAGACTTTCGGCTAATTTAATTTTGTTGTATTACGACGTGTAATGATAGTTATGTGTGCCCGTAAATTACAAAGGCTTTTTTTTAATCTAATGACATGATGTGCAATAAATGAACTAACCATAAGCAGGATCCACGTGGTACGAGGTTCTTTAACGCAAAACTTACACAAGAGAAAAACAGTTTAAACAGGTTTTGTTCATATCTTAGATATACATGTTAGAGTTTGAAATCCTTATATTATTATACAAACGCATTTTGTTTATATTATATGTTTTTAACCAGCTAATCCGAACATACGACATAATTGTCATCCTTACTAGAATCTATAAATAATACTACTATAGTACTTATTATTGTATAATTACTTCCAACTAATTTCAACATTCGCATAATACATGAATCTATAAATAATACTACTATAGTACTTATTATTGTATAGACCATTTATTATAGACTATGTATCTTTAGTACTCAACCACTGATACATATACTTATCTAGTTGATATTCAATACAACATAACCTCTTCGATTCATGAGAACTGATGAGGATGGAGACGAATCGGAAGTCCTTTTGCAGGGGTAACCAGGGGATCGTACTCGATTTTCTCATCGGGTATCAGCAAATCCCATTTGAAATTGATGACAATGTTGTGAAGAAACGCAAGCACTTCCAATCGGGAAAATTCTTTCCCTAAACACATCCTTGGACCCCCTCCAAACGCAACAAACGTGTATGGAGTGGGTCCTGCATTTTCAAACCTCGATGGATCAAATCGTGTTGCGTCTTCAAAGTTAGCCTCGTCCTTATGTGTATTTGAAATGTGCCAGTATAGCTAAAGATGCAACATGAAAACAAGAGGTCAGAATAGTTTTATTCGACTCGATCATCTTTCAAATTGGTATAATGACTTAACCTTCGAAACTCATTAAATAAAAAAGAATTTTCGCTACCTTCCATCCTTTGGGGATGGTATAACCAGCATACTCGAAATCCACTAGGGCCTCTCTAAAGGCCCCACCGATGGGTGGATATAGTCTCAAGACTTCTGTTACGACATTCCAAGAGTATCTCATCTTCCGTATGTCGTCCCATGCAAGCAATTCCCCTGCTTCTTTACCCTTACAAATCTCCAATTGCTCTAGAAATAATGTCACATTTGTCATTAATCTTTGATCCACAACATAGAACAAATAAAGATTAATCAACATCCTTTAAAACGAGGCTCGCGTTTGATTAAAATTAGTGGTCCCCACTTTCATGTTTTTTAGAAAACATGATTTTATTCGAAAAACTTCGAGAGGTTTCTAAATCTTAATTCAACCGATAAGAGTGAATGGAATGGATAAGTGGTGAATGGAGAAATGATATATCCTCCTACTTCATTCTCCTACTTATCCTCTTAGTCACAAGATCAAAACAAGTGTCAAAATTAATGGATGAGATGAAGAAAGAGAATTAGTGGACTCCACATATCATTTTGTGGTGAGTAGGAGGATGAAGTAGGAAAAAAAAAAGAAGGATATATCATTTTTGGTGGTGAATGCCGTGGTTGCTTCATCCAATGCTTAAAAATCAAGTTTTCCACTCCTCCAATACGTGGTGGAGAGAAGTAAGTGGTATTTTCCACATTTCCAAAGGCTGTGTGGTAACATTAGGTGGGATCCATATTTACTTCCCTCGTCTCTTCTTTATTTCTTATTTTTAATTTTTAATATTTATTAATTATTTATTAAGCGGGTCCCGAAATTTGATGCGGTAAGTAGTGTTCATTACGAGGCTAAGTGGTGAGTTTAGTGGTTGAAGAAAAAGCTGAAGTGACAATGTGGTGGGTCTGAGGGTTGCAAATACTCTAAAGATTATATTTACATAACTCACCTTTCAAAACCTTATCATAAACATCAGGATGCTCGCCGAGAGTCTTCATGAGCAATGTGATCGTAACAGTGGAGGTGTCATGACCAGAAAACAGTAGTAACAAGATGTTGTTTGAAATCTCCTTTTCAGTTAAATAAGTACCATTTTCATCTGAAGATGTAAGCAAATGTGATAAAAGGTCTTGTGAAGAGGATGCCTTTCCTTGTTCCAGTTCCACTCTTCTTTCTTTGATAAGTGCCATAATTTCGATCCGAATAGCATCTGCTGCTTTTTTTGAGTTATAGAACCGTGTTCCTGGGATGTCGATAGGAAGCTCCATGACGCCTTTTAAGAAAATGTTGAACAGGGAACTGAGCTTTGCAATGCGATCAGGTTCTTCAAGGCTCATAAATAAACGACAAACAAGCTCAAAGGCGTATAGTTTAACGGTTTGGAATACATTCACCTCTTCCTTGCCTTCATACAAGCAGGAACAAGAGAAGATTAATTGTATAGAATATTTGCATTAATTCAATGTGGAAATTCAAAATGAAGCAAACTGCAAGAAAATCCAGCTATCAAACTTTAATTATACGTTTGTTTGGTATCATATATTGATATGATATATTCATACTCAAGTGGTCTGTATAAACAGTTTCTATGAACATGTAAAAACACATCTGATTTGTGATTATTTGTTGTGCGTATGCACTGTTTAGTTCACTGGTAATTCGATTTGAGCCAAATTTCCTGTTATTTTGGACAAATTAAGGGCACAATTAGAACAGAAGCTAGTCAGATTCACACAATTATGCATTAAGTTGATTTTCATATTCAACTTTGTTTTTCCGTTTTTAAATCTCTGGTTGATAGTTCTCGAGGGGGTGTTTTTTCGTGTTATATGTGTTTTGTGAACATGAGTGGGTCTGATGATGGGATCACTCAAGTCAGTAAACTCGACTTTGGTGATCCTTAATATCTACATCCTAGTGATATCTCGGGCATCTCACTGATTTCCTTTAAATTGGTGGGAACTAAAAATTATAATGTTTGGAGTTGTGCAATGAAACTTGCCTTAGAAACCAAAAAAATAAAGTTTGTTTTATAGATGCTACTAGTATCAAGCCTGATGATGATGATGATGAAGTTTTGGAAAAACAATGAGATAGGTGTAATTCAGTTGTCCTATCTTGGATTTTGGGTCAATATCTCAGGATTTATGGGGCAAATTTTTTTAAAAGATGTTGCCACTGTATGGCAAGAATTGAAAGAAACTTATGTAAAGGTAGATGGTTCTATTATGTTTAATCTTCATCATAAAATTAACTCTTTAAGTCAAAATGGATCTTCTATTTCTGATTATTAGCATAAGTTGAATTCTTTTTGGAAACAATTTGATGCTTTGGTTAGGTTGCCTCAATGTACTTGTAATGCTAATAAAGGGTATAAGGATCATAACAAATCGATAAAGTTAATGCAGTTTTAATGGGTTTGGATGATGTGTACTTACCTATTAGAAGCAATATCCTTACTAGAGATCTTTTACCTAATGTTAAGACTGCTTTTGCTATAAAATCAAGAGAAGAATCTCACAAAGGGGTTTCTTCTAGTCAATCAATTGTGAAAGGTCAAAATTCTGCGTTTGTTGCTATTACTAGTGACAACAAGTCAAAAGGTAGAAGAAAAATGTCAAATTCCATTTTAGTTTGTAAACATTGTGGCATTAAAAGACATTTAATAGAAAGGTGTTATAAACTAATTGGTTATCCAGATAATTTTATGAGGAAAAACAATACTAATAATTTTAAAAAAGGATTTTCTAACAACAATAGTTTTTTTGATACAACCCTAGATGTTGTTGGTACTTTGTCAGTGAATGGTTCTAATTCTGATCCCTCGGTTTTACCATTTACTAGTGAGCAAATTTCTGTGTTGCTGAATCTGATAGTTGTTGCAAAGATCTCTTCTTTTTCAGGGCAAAATACCACTTAACATGTGGAGTGAATGCGTCTTGACTGCTACTTATCTTATAATAGAACTTCTTCCTCTGTGTTGAATGGAAAAACACCTTTCGAGTTAATTTTTGATTATGAACCGGTTCTAAATCATTTGAGAAGTTTTGGGTGTTTGTGTTTTGCCACAAGATTAAATAATTCTTATAAAGTTGGTTCATGAGTTGAAAAATGTGTTCTAATTGGTTACTCCAATCTAAAGAAAGGTTATAAGCTTTATAGTCTTGAAAATAAAACATTTTTGTTTTCTAGGGATGTAAAATTTTACGAAGATATTTTCCCTCTTGCTGTGAACCAACAACAATCTTCTGAGTATGTTTCACCCAAGTCTGAAAATTCTTTGAATCACTTAATTTTTTTGTTTCGCCTTATTTTGACGTTGAGTTTTTCCATTTAAAAAATCCCAATGATGAAGGGTAAGGGATTTCTCAGGGTGATGGCAGTTCTGTTGAGTCTCTTGGCAGCTCAAGTAGAGTTACTAGAATCAAAATAGAACTGAAACACCTTGTGATGATACTAACCATGAGAATGATTATCCTAAGGGTAATAATCAAACAAAATTTTTTAGCGGTCATCATGCTACCTCTATCCGTGCTCAATTAGAGACGGATGATAGTCTTAGGAGGTCATATAGAGTCACTAGTCTTCCAAAAAGACTTGATGATTTTGTTATAGAAGGGAAGGTTGGATATGGGATGACAAAGTAGTAAACTATTCTAGATTGAGCCCTCTGTTTAATTTTGCTACTAAATTGAATAAAAGTGTTGAACATAGGAATTTTTTTATGCGTCTAGATCAAAACTGGGTGGATGCTATGAATCTTGAAATGGAGGCGCTTTATAGAAATAATACTTGGGAATTGACAGATTTGCGTCCGGGTAGAAAGAATACATGTTGTAAATGGGTGTATAAAATAAAATATAAATCAACGGGAGAGATTGAGAGATATAAGGTTCGACTAGTCGCAAATGGCTATAGTCAGAGAAGGTATTGATTTCGGAGATACTTTTTCTCCATTTGTAAAAATGGTAACAGTAAGATGTCTAATTACCCTAGCTGTCAATAATAGTTGGCCTTTGTATCAACTTGATGTTAATAATGCCTTCTTATATGGGAACTTTGAAAGAAGTTTATATGGAGTTGTCTCAAGGTTACCTTGATAAAAGTGATAAAAGAGTTTGCAAACTAATTAAATCGTTGTATGGTTTGAAACAAACGTCTAGACAATGGAATGAAATGTTAACCAAGTGTTTGACTGAAAACGGATTTTCTTAAAGCAAATCTGATTACTCTTTGTTTGTTAAAAAATCTGAAAATTATTTTGTTGCTTTACTAGTTTATGTTGATGATATTGTTGTTACTGGTAGTGATTAGGGATGGCAAAAAACCCCGTATCCGATGGGGACCCCGTTCTCCGACCCTGATTTGACCGGGGAATCCTCGAGTTGACCGGGGATGGGGATGGGGATTCCCCGAACTTAGAAACGGGGATGGGGATACCTCAGTTCCCCGACCCCGACCCCGAACCCGATCAAGTTTTATATATATATATATATATATATATATATATATATATATATATATATATATATATATATATATATATATATATATATATATATATAAATATATATATATATATGCATTTGTGTCGAATCTAGCATTTTTTTTACATTAATATGCATATTAATAAGATTGTCTACGATTTATAAAACATAGAGAACGAAAAAACTAATATGATGAAATTACTAATATAGTTTTTGTAGAATCATCAAAGAAAGTATTATAAGCATCTTTCATTAACATATATGTTAGAGAAATTATCTATTTGATCTATATTGTTATGTGTATTATAGAACGAATAAGTAAAAATATATGATGTCTTTTATCAAGAACATTGCATATCTAACGAAACTATTATAATATTTGATTGATTACATTTTGATAACCCGTTGGGAGGGTTAAGTTAGATTTGTAAGTCTAGTTTTGTATAAAAATTCTGATGTATATTTATTTAGAAAAATCGATTTTGTAGATGGAGAAAATCCCCGATTCCCCGCGGGGATCTCCGAAACCCGACGGGGATGGGGATGCAAGTCAATTCCCCGGCGGGGATGGGGACTGGGGTGGGGAACGGGGATGGGGATAGGAAAAGCGATCCCCGACACCCACGACCTCGTTGCCATCCCTACTAGTGATATTGGTGAAATCAACAAAGTAAAGTCTTTGTTGAAGTTGAATTTTTTGATTAAAGATTTGGGAGAGTTAAAGTATTTTTTTGGGATTGAAGTTTTAAACACTGATTTTGGTGTCTATTTGTCTCAAAGAAAATATTCTGTTAAGTTTTTGTATGATTTTGGCTCATTATGTAGCAAGCCTATGAACACCCTAATGGAAATGAATGCTACCATTCCACCTTCTAGAGATCATGAAAAGTTATTGGATAATATAAGTGTTTATCAGCAATTGATTGGGAAATTAATTTATCTTACGCTCACTACACTTGATATTATTCTGTTCATGTGCTTAGTCAGTTTATGCACGCACCAACTCAGGCCCATCTTAATTTGGCGTTTCGGGTTTTGAGATATCTAAAAGGTGCTCTTGGTAAGGGTGTTCATATTCTGATTGGGGTAGATGTCACCCGCAGGTCGGTCACTAGTTTTTGTATTTTTTTGGAAACTTCGTTAGTGTCTTGGAAAAGTAAAAAACAACAAACAGTTTCCCGTTTTTCTGCTGAAGCAGAATATAGAGCGATGGTAGCGGTAACATGTGAAGTCATGTGGGTGTTAAATTTATTCAATGATTTGAACTTAAAAAATTTGGCTTCAGTAAGTGTTTACTGCGACAAAAAAACAGCTATGCAGATAGCTGCTAATCCAGTGTTGCATGAATGAACTAAACACTTGGAAATTGATTTGCATTTAGTTCGAGAAAAAGTATGTGCAGGAGTTATAAAATCTATAAAAAATAGACTCTGCTCTCAACATCGTTGATTTGTTTACGAAGAGTCTAAGTTCAAATCAACATTTTCTTTTCTTTGTGAGAAATTGAATTTGTTAAATCTTTTTCAGGCTAAAACTGAGGGGGAATGTTTAAACATAATGAGTCCAGTTTTAGTCCGGAAATCATGTCATTATTTTAAAGTTGGTTTGCTTGTTGCTTGTAGGCTTAAGTTTATAGCTTGGTTGGCTGTAAGGGTTGAAGTTGGTATTGTTGAAAGTAGTGTAGTTGCTGTGAAAATCTTGTTGGAGAGCAGAGAGTGTAACAAAAATTGGAGTAAAAGAAAAAGGGTGTAGAGTGTAATATTTGAAAAGAGAATAGGTACAATATCTCTTTGAAAATAGATATATATCTAGAAGATCAAGTCAAAAAAAAGAAAAAAAAAACAACTCTCTCTGACATCAAATTAAAAAGTTGATTTTTATATTCAACTTCGTTTTTCCATTTTTTAGATCTCTGCTTGATAATTCTTGAGGCTTAAAAGTTTGTAACTACGATTGTTTGAATATTTAGTATAGTTTCGTTGTTACGACAACTACTTGTGATTATTTGTAACTACGATTGTTTGATCTCAGATCAGGAGTTGTGCACCGTTAGAATTTTTCACAAGTTTCATCGAGCATCATAAACAATAGCTAAATCACCGAGATGTTTAATTACCAGTCCAGTGAACTTGGATATGGCGACGGGTAACTGAATCCATGGTGACAGCATAGTGAGTGGCGAAAGCATCAGGGCCTAGATACGATAACAGCATCTTCCTCATCCATTTAGCTTCGTCACCACGAATCGTAACCAAACACCTCCCGAAAAGCTTCCTCACCGAAAACGGCCACCACACCGCAACCAGCTTGTTCTCGTTTCCAAACAGAAATTTGTTACCGGCAGGACCACAGAGCACCGCCATACGGTCACCGAACAACGACGTCTTAAACACTAGAGGATTGCCGTGTTTCTCGATCCGTTCACGAACAAATCTCTCCGGAACTCCATCCCAACCTGCACGAAGCAGCGAGAGAGATTCTCCAATAAACGGCCATCCAAAGCTTCCTGGTGGAAGATTGATTTTGCTTCTTCCTGAGTTGTGGTTTCTGTAAACAGTCCAGAAAATGTATGAACCGATAAGAAGGAGAAGAATTGACGCTAGAATTTGAATCATGATTATGATTTGCTTGTGCCACTCAATTGTAGAGTTTAGAAGACTTAAATGCCCAAAACTTCATACATTTTCACCATATGACGGTTATTATGTGAACTTAAAATAATGGTGACAATTGTTGACCAGATCTGAGTGGGTGTTCAATCAAAATCGATTTGAATTTTCGTAATTATATATATAGAGAGAGAGAGAGAGAGAAGAGATCAAATAAACAGAGTTTTAAGGTACAAAGTGTAAGGATGAATCCTGGCATGCCACGTGTCTTTACTGAATAAAGGATATTTTTGGAACTAGAAAAAATATCAATTTCTCTCTCCCTAATTAGTGACCCACGTTCTATATCCCACGTCCAAACCCTAGTCCCGTTTTTAATCTTTCCGCCTCCACTCCCTGGCCTTCCCGAGCGACTCTCCTCCATGCTTTCCTACCTTCGCCGTTCATCGGTAAATCGAAGGTATTCGCCGCCATTGTGAATCAGCAGCGAAGTACATGAATCGATAGTGCATCTGACGACGAGATCTGCAATGCTTCGTCCATCATCGATTTGATGCCCTGCTTCGTCCATTGTCGCCCGCGATTTGATGCCCTGCTTCTGTCCGTCGTGTGCTGTTTATCCAACATCGCCGCCGCTGGTTTTGATTCGCCACCGTTGCAGGTTTGATTCTTCGCCGTCGCCGCCGTCGCAGGTTTGATTCGCCACCGTTGCAGGTTTAATTCTAGGGTTGTGCATCTTGTTATTTGTGCATCTGGTTACATCTGTGGTCTCTGATTCATCAAAGGATTGCTCAAAAAAAGATTTTGGTGAGGAAAAAACCTCGAAGGGTTCAGTTGGTTCGTTGCCGCCGCTGTTTTCTTCAAATGCTCCCAAGCCTGTTGATGTTAGGGGCCATGGTATGGATCAAAATTATCGTCTTGATGTTAGACAGGTTCGTGTTGCTTCAAAAATAACTATTTTTGGTTCTACTTTGGCCGATTTTGGTTCTTTCACGACGATTGCGGCGGGTTGAGAGTGGTGGTGGTGCATCAGTTTTGTAGAAGTTTATTTTTGTCCCCCTGATATCGTTTGCTTCCTGTTTAAGAGTTCATCAATCTATGGATGAATTATGTTCATCAATTACTTTGAATGATCGTCTTTAATCATATTTTTCATTTTTTTTCTCTGTATATATGAATATTGCGAATCAATTTTTATGTTGTGTATATATGAATATTGTGAATCAATTTTTATGTTGTGTATTGGATGAATATTTTCTACATTGTTTTGAATCAGTTTGATTCACTAATCGATTTGATGCATTTTGATTTGTTCATCATCTGTTCATAAAATTGTTTATAATTTTATTAAAACTGTGCATCAATTTATTTTTTGATGAGTTAATGCACTAGTTGTGCACCAGAATAATTCTGGAGAGATGATGTTTAAAATTTATTCCTAAATATCAGGAACCAAATTGTTAAAAGACTACTATACCCTTTTTGTAATTTTTTTTAATTAAAACAAAAAGAAAAAAGCCAATATTATAGGAGCGGTTACAGGAAAAATGAATGGCTGTGATTTCTCTTTACTCTTTGTACCTTAATTCTCTTTTTACAGGATCCCTACCATATATATATATATATATATATATAGAATAATGATCAAATAAAAAAAGTTTTAAGATAAAAAGGTTAAGAAGAAATGTGGGATTGACATGTGGCATAACCAATAAAAACCATCAAAAGGGTAAATTAGGAACTTAATTAATTCTCTCTCCTTTTAAAGCCTGAAAACGCTCTCTCTCTCTCTCTCTCTCTCTCTCTCTCTCTCTCTCTCTCGTACATAGACCATCGCCTACCAACAAAAAACCTTAAATAAAAAACCCTAAAAATGTTCCAGCCGTTTTCGTCGCCCCGTCTGTAATGTTTTCGTGAAGCACCGCACCTGTGAAACGTAGATCGCCGCCGCTCATGTTGTCTTTCTCGAACGCCAACCTCTGAGAATCACCGCACCTGAACTCTCTCTCTATCTCGTACGTAGATCGCCGGAAAAATTACGGCTTGATGTAAACGTAGATCACTCAAGTTGAAGATCTTGGTGATCGACAGTTTGTTGATAATGCTGCTGAGACTGAGGAGATAAGTTCACCTCAGGAATCTCAACATCACTCAGATTCTGAACCAGACTCTCTGACTACAACATTCAAATTCCTCAAAGATCATCCTCAAGACCAGATTATTGGAAATGTCCAAGAAAAGGTCATGACCAAATCTAAGGCTACAGCTAACTATGCTGCTTTCTTTGGTTTCCTATCTCAAATGGAACCAAAGAAGACTGAAGAAGCCTTAGAGGATGAGGATTGGATTGAAGCTATGCAAGAGGAATTAAATGAGTTTGAGAGAAATAAGGTCTAGAACCTTGTCCCTGCCCCCAAAGATCATTCAATTATAGGCACTAAGTGGGTCTATAGAAATAAAATGGACAAGGATGGAGTGATAGTTAGGAACAAATCCAGGCTGGTAGCACAAGGGTATAAGCAAGAGGAAGGAATCGATTATGATGAGACCTTTGCCCCTGTTGCTAGAATTGAAGCCATTAGGCTGTTCCTGACTTATGCAACATATAAAGACTTCAAAGTCTATCAAATGGATGTGAAAAGTGATTTCCTAAATGGAAAACTTCAGGAGGAAGTCTATGTGAAACAACCTCCTGACTTTGTAAGTTCAAAGTTTCCACATCATGTCTATAAGTTGGACAAGGCTTTGTATGGTCTTAAACAAGCTCCAAGAGCTTGGTATGATACTCTGTCCACTTATCTACTATCAATGGGCTTCACCAGAGGTAGTATAGATAAGACACTCTTCATTAAAAAGAGTAAAGGACATGTGATTCTTGTACAAATCTATGTGGATGATATTATCTTTGGTTCTACCAATGAATCTCTGTGTAAGTGGTTCTCCAAGATAATGTCAAAAAAGTACAAGATGAGTATGATGGGTGAGATGACTTATTTCCTAGGCCTACAAATACATCAAAAGCCTGATGGAATTTTCATCAATCAAAGCAAGTATGTTCTTGATTTGATAAAGAAATATAGTTTTGATTCTAGTTCAACCATGAGAACACCCATGTCACCAACTGTCAAGCTGAGTAAAGACTCAGATGGTAAGTCTGTGTGTCAGTCTACCTATAGAGGAATGATAGGTTCATTACTCTATTTGACAGCTAGTAGACCTGATATTATGTTTGCTACATGTGTTTGTGCACGATATCAAGCAGATCCTAAAGAATCACATCTTCAAGCTGTGAAAATGATCTTTAGGTACCTTAAAGGTACACCAAATCTAGGTCTTTGGTATCCAAAAGACTCTGGATTTGAATTAGTTGGTTTTTCTGATGCTGACTATGCTGGGTGCAAGTTAGATAGAAAATCAACAACTGGAGGATGTCAATTGCTTGGAGGTAAACTAGTAAGCTGGATATTTGGTATGTTGCAGCAGGGAGCTGTTGTGCTCAAATCTTGTGGATGCAGCATCAGCTTCAGGACTTTGGTATGTGTTTCAAGAAAACTCCCATCTTCTGTGATAACCAAAGTGCAATAGCCATCACTTACAATCCAGTATTTCACTCAAGAACCAAGCACATTGAAATTAGACATCACTTCATAAGGGACATCGTGGAAAAAGGTAAAGTTAAAATTAAATTTATTTCCACTGATGACCAGTTAGCAGATATTTTCACTAAACCCCTTGATGAAAAGAGGTTTATGTATCTGCTAAGTAAATTGGGTATGCTCAACCCCTAGCTAAGTGTCTAGAATCTGAGTTTTTCAGCTTGACAAAGACTAAGTGTCTTAAGCTGAGTACACAGTTTATAAATAAGTTTTCATAAACTGTATAACAAGTCAAGCTGAATGATGAGTTCACACGTTTGGTGAGTTCCAAACATATTCTAACTACTTAGTGTAGTTATGATACAGGTTGAGTCAGTCTCCAACATAGCTGACTAAGTGTCATTGAGTCTGAGCTAGGTGCTTCACTCAAGCTGAGTGATATGTTCACACATTTGGTAAGTTCCAAACAAGTTTTAAACTACTCAGTGTAGTTAGAAACAAGTTTGAGTCAGTCTCAAACAACAATTGACTCAGTGTCTGATAACGGCGTATTTATACATGTTTTATATACCGAAAACGCCGCATTCTTAACCCATTTCCATGGTGATATGTCCAATTTATGATCTAATATGTTAATAATTCACCATGCAGGCTTAAAAGAGCTTAACATAAGAAACATGGACGAATCCCGCAAGAAATCGAGCAAGTAACCAAATTCATTAATTGCGTTGTCATGCCTCGAGAACCAAATTCAGCGCGGAATCTTTGACTTTGAGGTTCCTTGCTGCCGCAAGGGATTGGTTACGGCCGCAAGTAACCCCGTGCAGTTGTGTATTTAAACAGAATTCTGCCATAATTAGAAAAGTTGGACATAAATGGACTGAGGCTTGGCTGGGTTTCTCCCAGCTTTGGTCCCGGATTCTCACCCTCTAAACACTCTCCCTTGATCCTTAAACATTCCATCACCATTCCATGGTGAAATCCAAAGGAGGAGAGCTTGCTAGGAGCTTGGAACAACACTTGGAAGCTTGGATTTTGAAGCTAAAAGTGCATAAACTTCTGGAATTGCTTGGTATAATCATTTTATCTTCTGTTCTAATTCGTGTATCATGTAATGCAGATGTTGTTGTACTTATATTTGATGTAGCTTGACTTATTTCACTTGGGCCAAGATGATTCTTGGCTAGTTATGACAATATATTTGACTTTTATGTTGACTTGATGATATCAAGCTTGTTTCATTCATAATCAAAGTGTGTTTAATCATATTTGGTATGTTCTTTATGCTCATGTGTATGTGTAGAAATATGTTAGGATAACTCCTTCATAGATTTGCATGTGGATATCCAAGAATGTATGCTAAAATTATAAAATACCATGTTAATTTGATATTAGAAATGATACAAACTTGCATGGTTGGGTGTGGAAAGCATTCTTTGGGACATGTTTCGGATTAATTTAGATCTGTCCATGTTGAGTATTTTGTTAATATTGTGGTTTTATGCATGTCTTAGTATCTTGGATGAAAATCTAGTTACTTTGAGTTTATTTACGGGTCAAACAAGCTATAAATTGCATGATTAATTCATAATCTGGTTCTTGGGTATGTTAATTGTGGAAATGAAATCATAAATGCCATGTAGATTCTGTCCTAAGAGTCCATAGTGCACACTCATATGTGTTATGCTTGAAATGTGTTAATCCGACTAGAAATGGTGGTAAACATGATTATATGTGTGGAAACACATGTGACTACATCTTGAATCCTATTGAGTGGTTTAAGTGTTATTGAGTTCATGACTTCATAGTGCCCATTTACAGATATCTATGGTCTTAGATGAAAGTCTAGGTTGTATGTGTTGTTGGATTAGTTTGTGCAAAGATGAAACAGACTGTCAGAAAAGGCTTACAGCCGCAAGCAGAAATGCTTGCGGCCGCAAGCCTTGTTTCTAATAATCAGTACTTGCGGCCGCAAGTAGAAATGCTTGCGACCGCAAGCACCCCTGTGACAGTCAGTGTGCTGTTTTTGTTCGTATGCGCTGTTTTTAACCATTTTGACACCTTTTTGTGTTCTGATAACTTCTGGATATATCATTTGAAAAGATGTATGTTTATGTAGTTGACGTTTACTTAACTTGGTGAATTTATGGTTGAATTATAGTCTTATTATGTATTCTAAAGTGAAAACGTGGATACATATTACTTGCTTTATTGTGTTTAAATGCTTAGCTCACCATCTTGATAACTCGAGTGTTGGTTTATTGCATGATAATATGATTTAGCTTAGAGGTAAAACAACATGCTTCGTGCTTAATTATTGTCATGTCTTTATGTTATTATTGTATTTATTGCCGTGACCGGTTCGGATGAATCAAAAGCCCAAGTGAATATTTGTCCTTATGTTCCATCCGGTGTTAATCCGTTCTATCCCTGTATATATTCGTTTTTCTTGCCTAGCTGTAATGTAGTTGTAGTTTGTCCTATCTATTCCCTGCGTTATTATCAGATCAAACAAAAACGACGGTAGAGTAAGGTATCCTGTCCTGGCGGAACGACACCCGGTCTTGCCGAGCCTATACTGCTAACGACCAGGTCATACTTGCCTGGGACGTGTGTGGTGTACCGCTTTGTAATATCAGGTTTTTATAAATTTAAAATGAGGTTGTGGTCAATAAAACACGCACACGAAACGACACACCAGTGTCATTAAGTCTGAGTTGTGTGCTCTACTCAAGCTGAGTATCAAACTCAAGTTGAGTACTCAACTCAAGCTGAGTGCTTGAATCAAGCTGAGTGCTTGACATAAACTGAGTAATCAGTTTACATAGACTTGGTGTGTCCAAAACCGGCTTTTCATTACTAAGTGTTATTGATTCATGTGATTCTGCGTATTTGAATAAGTTTCAAATCGCGTATTATACTAATTTGGTATTGGTGTAATACAACAGTGTTAATAGTATTTGTGTAGGTCACTAATATTATTTTACAATTGTATCCGTTGGAAGAAGATGTGTTTCTACCTTCTTACTGTTACATCAAGCTGTAATTTTTCCGGCGTAACGGATAAAAAGGGATTCTAATGGTAACTTTTTCTCTCTCCTAAGAAAGGTATATATATCGATCATAACCGGTGTAGAGAAGTTTACTCTTAAAACTCTGACTTCTCATATTCTAATATACCTTTTGCAAACACTTCTATTGCTCAGTGCAATCTTTCGTTCATCCTCAAAACCCTAACTTGCTAAGTGCAGTTTTCAACCCGCTCAGTGCGAATTTTATTTTGCTCGGTGCAACTTCCACATATTACTTTGTGTGATTATACGATGGACGGAACCATTCTTATTCTTGGTGATCGAATGGTCAGGGGAGCTGCGTTCAAAAATAATGGTATTCCGTTGATTAAGATCAACAATCAACGTGCTTGTCTAGCCATTCCGGAACGAAAAAGGAACAAAGGCTATGAAGTCTGGGTGGACTACATACGAAAATGCCCGCTGGCATTCCTCTTCACTGGAGCACCACTCCACATAGTTCCTCAGCATCTGTTGGAGTTTTGGTACACTTGCTCCATCAACCAAAACAGGGGAGAGATTATAGGCACTATTCTGAATGGGAATAGAACAGTGGTCATCACTATGCAGCGGCTCAGGGAGGTTCTTCAACTCCCTGCCAATGATGTGTTCGAGGCTGCTGTAACAAGATTAGTAGCGAGGTCAGTCCTACCCCAAATGGGTCACCCACAGACTGAGGGTGTAATAAAGAAAGCTACTTTTCCAACCGGATGGGGTTTCATGGTGTACACAGTGATCCGTTCACTTGGAACCAAGGTTGGAGGCTTGGATCAAGTCAATGAGTTCGAGATGCAGCTGCTCTACAACATGTATCATGCCAGAAATCTGGACTATGTATAGCTCATCTTCAACGAGCTCCAGACCCAAGTGTTGAAAACACCAAGGGATCTACATGTACCATTCATCAGGTACTTATCCTTGGTGATTGAAGCTAAGTTGGGAGACCAACTATATGAAGCTGGACAGGATTTGTTCCCTACTCCAGTACTCAGCCCCAAGATGTTCAACAATGACATCTTCCCGGAGCAAGAGGGTCTGAGTGAGCCCATGCTACTGATAGCTGAGGCAGCTTCATCTGAAAGTGAAGAAGAGGGATCAAATCAAGGGGGAGCTTCCCAAGCTGACACGGAGGTTCAAGCTGAGCACTCTGCTCAAGCTGAACCAGCACAAACTGAAGCTGCTTCTGGTAAGACCTCTCCACTTTCTCTCTCTTCTCATTATTCTCCATCTGTTTCTAGAGATAAGGTTGTGGTAAGCCCAACCCAGCCTAACCCATCTCCTCCACCTTCATTCCATTTAACATCCCACTATGAAGCCACCCCTAGTATGCCCACAGCTGCTAGGGAGAATATCCAAAACTACCAAAGAAAAAGTGCCAAAGGTGGTGCCACTCCTAAAGGCATCACTGGAGCTGAGATCACATTGAACCCTCCACCGGCAGGAGTTGAGGGGGAGACGCCTACTCTTAAGGTGTCAACCTCAAGGCTCATATAAACCCAACAACTAATACCGGGTGTGGTGTCTACTCAGCCCACACTTACTCGAGCCATGTGAGAGCCTGTTACTGTGCCTGAGCAGACACACTCAGGTTACATTGAAAGAATGACCAATCCCCAGGGTCAATCACCCCCTTCCAAACCATTTAGCCGACCACCAACCCATACACTTCACATCTCGAGAATTTGTTCGACATGCCTGTAGGAGTAGAATTCAGAGAAAATCAAAGTATCAACACTCCTATTCAAGGTTTCATGTTTAAGGATCAGGCAGGTATTCCCAGTTTTATTAAGCTAAATGAGGTTTGCTATCTAAAAGCTGAGGATGCCTTGAGAATAAAAAACTGTTGTGGTAATGAGGAGTCAAATCAGTTAATAAAGTATAGGTTGAACAAACTCATTAGAGTACAACAGAAGGAACTTCAGGGAAACGATGAAGCTGAAAGATTGCTAGATTAGATCAATAAAGAGATCATCATCTGGGAGCTTCTACATCCTGAGTTCATCAGATAAATTAGATTAGTTCTAATATTTTTGTAAGCACTTAGTGTGCATGATCTATGTGATCAACATTTTGTATTATGATAAGTTCAATTAATACAAGTATAAAGTTTGATATGTTCAACTGTGTTGTGATGTGTTAATATTTATAAGCCTGATAAGTTCAGCTTAATGAATAAATGATAAGTTCTTATTCATTAATATGTTTGGTTGGTGTGTTCAACTAAAAGTTGGTAAGTTCCAATTTAAATTGATAAGTTCAATTACAATTGATAAGTTCAATTAAAATTTGATTAGTTCAAATTTAAAATCTTGATAAGTTTAAGATTTACAACATAATTCTGTTAAACAAACTTAAGAACTGTTTGATGGTTTTGTCATCATCAAATAGGGGGAGTTTGTTGGGAAAATGATCTCATCAGTTTAGATTTGATGAGACAAAGTTAAGTTTGTTAGATGTGTTCTAAATATAACTTAAACAGAATTATGAAGCTTAGTCAGACTGAACACTTATAGTGATTCAGACTGAGTGTAGGCTAAATATAAGCCGAGCATATGTTTGATCAGCTTAGACTATATCTTAGTAAGATTATCAATATGTTTGATAAGCTGTGTGCGTAAACTAAGATATACATATTGAGTTTCAGCTTGATGAGTTTCAAGCTGAGCGACTCAGCGTGAAGACTGAGTCAGCTCAATAGAGTTACTAAATATGTTTTAGTTAATTCTTTAGACTTCTAAGGATGAGTTAATAATTATACATGTTAGTCCATGTTTGTTTTCGAGTGTGTTCTCGAAGAACTCAGCTTGATGAGTTTCAAGCTGAGTAACTCAGCCTGACTAAAGAAGTCAGTTTAAAAGAATTTAAATGTGTTTTAAATTCTGTTTTAACTCTCTATATCTACGGCAAGGATAAGAAGATTCCAGAATCAAGATTGAAGATTGAAGACTCAAGATAAGAAGATTCAAGATTCTGAATTATTCGATAGTTAGTTAGCAAATTAGGATTAGTCCAGTTTGTTAGGAACCGTAGCAACAAGATTATAAATACTTATCTACTGATAAGTTTAGAGGTACGATTCTGAAACAAGTAACAGAGCCAAAACCTCACCTCACCGTATGTGTTACGATTCTTGAATCACTGTTTGTAAGTTCAACGTGATCAAGAAACTCACAGATTGCCAAATCATTCGTGTGTTCAAATTGTCACATCAGTTGTGATATTGGTAAGTAATCATTAGTTGATTCAATCTGTGTAAATCCTGTTTAGAGAGTCGTCAGTATCTATAATCATAAGTTGATTATAGATAGCTAAGTTTGAGAGATTGAGAGATTTATATTAGGTGATTATATATCAAGAGTTGCTTACTTGATAGTTACTGTAATCATCTTCTTATTTAAAGCATTGTAATCATTTTCATATGAATAAAAGCGTTTGACTAATTGTGGTTTGATTTACTGTGTGTAACACTTTTATTTGATTTGTTCAATTTCCGCAGAAAGTGTATTCAACCCCCCTTCTACACTCCTGTTGCTTGTTGTTATTCTCACCAAGGGACCAACAGAGTAAAATTTGCAACAAAGAGACTAAAGGGTCAAGCTGCGACATGGTGGGATTCCTTAACTGCTCATCTATCCAGGGAAGTGGTAAACTCTATAACATGGGATCAATTCCAGGGCAAATTCTTTGAACAGTTCTGCAATACTTACGATTTGTCTAAAGTAAAGCGGGAATTTTTAGATCTGGCTCAGGATGACAGGATGTCCGTAGATGAATTAATTTCCAAGTTTAATGAGAAGTTAAGGTTTGCCAAACAGTGGGTTCCCGATGAGCTTTCTCAAATTGATCATTTTGTTCAAGATTTGCTACCTGAGTATCGGGGTAACACCCGAATGGCAACTTCGTTGGTACAAGCTTTTACTCTTGCTAGAGCTGCAGAGGGTGATGTGAGAGCTCGGGAGAAAATGAATCGTGAGAAAGGGTCGTCTCACAAATCTGGAGGGAATCAGAGTGGGAGCAATGGTAAATGGCAGGGAAATCAGAACCGAGGGGATCAGAAATCAAAAGGTTCGGGGTCTTATCAGAACAATTCGTGGTGTAAACCATGCAACTCTAGTCACACTGGTCCTTGCACATCACAGACGAAACGATGTCTGCGTTGTGGTGAATTTGGCCACGAACCATCAGTCTGTCGGTTTAAAACAATTGTTTGCTGGAACTGCCATGAAGAGGGTCATAGAGTTGGGGCTTGCACAAAACCGAGGCTGAAGGGGACGGGGCAGGGGGTAGCCAATGTCGGGGGATCGTCTGCAGGTCAAAAGCGGAAAGCTGCACCTTCTGCTGAAGGGAGAGCTTTTAAGATGACTGTCACTGAGGCTGCAGAAAACAGTGATGTTATCACGGGTATGTTTATAGTAAACTCTATACCTGCTCGTGTGTTATTTGATTCTGGTGCAAATAGATCTTTCATGTCAATAGCTTTATGTGACAAATTGAAACTGCCTGTTACTGTGATTGCTTCTCCTTTAGAAGTAGAGGTAACAGATGGTAAATTAGTGCCTGTAACTTCTTCTGTGACTGGGGTAACCATAGACATTGATGGAACTAGCTTATCTATAGACTGCTTGCTTATGCCTATATCGGGGTTTGGTTTAGTATTAGGCATGGATTGGTTAAGTCACCATAGAGCTTGTATCCAGTGTCACAAGAAACTGATTACTATTCCTTTGGCTGACGGGTCGCATGTCGTGGCTCGTGGGGATAGCTCTTCTTCTTCCTTTCCAATTATCTCGTATATGAAGGCTAGAAAATGTCTAGCCAAAGGGTGTGCGTCTTTCCTGGCCTATGCAATTGATGCAAAGAAAGAGAAGAAAGAAGTTACCGATGTTCGGGTTGTGTCAGAATATCCGGAAGTATTTCCAGATGATTTACCGGGATTGCCATCTGTGCGGGATGTTGAATACAAGATAGATTTGATGCCTGGTACTTCACCGAATGCAAAAGCTCCGTATCGGTTAGCTCAATCTGAGATACGAGAGATGATGACACAGATTCAAGAGCTGCTAGATAAGGGATTTATCCGTCCGAGTTCTTCTCCGTGGGGTGCACCGGTTTTGTTTGTAAAGAAGAACGACGGGACTCTTCGTATGTGTATTGAGTACAGAGGTCTGAACAAAAGAACAGTCAAGAATAAATATCCATTGCTCAGAATTGATGATTTGTTTGATCAATTACAAGGGGCTTCTTACTTCTCAAAGATAGATCTAAGATCGGGTTATCACCAAGTCAGAGTAGCAGAAGAAGATATACCTAAGACTGCTTTTCGTACTCGGTATGGTCATTACGAATTTCTTGTGATGCCGTTTGGTTTGACTAATGTGCCTGCAGTGTTTATGGATCTAATGAATCGTGTCTGCCGGCCCTTCCTAGAAAAGTTTGTCATTGTGTTTATCGATGATATTTTGGTATATTCGAAGAGAGAAGGTGAGCATGATCTGCATTTGAGACAGGTTTTGGAGATTCTTAAACAACACAAGTTATATGCCAAGTTTTCGAAGTGCGAATTTTGGTTACGCGAAGTTCAGTTTCTGGGGCATGTAATTTGCCAAGAAGGTATCAAAGTGGATCCGACCAAGATTGAAGCTGTGATGAACTGGAGTGCTCCGAAGACACCTAAAGAGATAAAGAGTTTTCTTGGATTGGCAGGTTATTACTGCAGGTTCATCAAAGACTTCTCTAAGCTGGTTGGTCCGTTAACTAAGTTAACCCGAAAAGATGTTCCGTTCCAGTGGGGTTCAGCTCAGGAAGATGCTTTTCAGAAGTTGAAACAGTTGTTGTGCCAAGCTCCCATTCTTTCGTTGCCTGAGGGTTCAGAGGATTTTGTTGTGTATTGCGATGCTTCTCACGCCGGTTTGGGATGTGTTTTGATGCAGAGAGGTAAGGTAATTGCTTATGCTTCTAGACAGTTGAAACCAAATGAACGAAACTACCCAACTCATGATTTGGAGTTAGCCGCCGTGGTGTTTGCATAAAAACTGTGGAGACACTACTTGTTTGGAACGAAATGCACTGATCATAAGAGTCTTCAATACGTGTTTACTCAGAAAGAACTGAATATGAGACAACGTCGTTGGTTAGAATTGATCAAGGATTATGATTGCGACATTCAGTATCATCCGGGTAAAGCGAACGTAGTTGTTGATGCACTAAGCCTGAAGGGATCGTCAGAAACTGTGAAATTTATGCGGTTGGAAATTAAGTCTGATTTAGTGGATCAACTTTTGGCTGCTTAACTTAAAGCTTTGAAAGATGAGAATCTGAAATATTAACTGATGATTAAACGACAACAAGAGTTAACTACTGACTCGCGTGGTTTGAGGGTTTATCATGCACGCGTTTGGGTACCGAAGGTTAGTGATTTGAGGGAATTGATTCTAAATAAGGCTTATAAGTCTAGATTGTCAATACATCCGGGTAGTACAAAGATGTACCATGATTTAAAGACTCGTTATTGGTGGCCGACAATGAAAACAGATATAGCTAAGTTTGTTGAGATGTGCCACATTTGTGCTCAGGTTAAAGCTGAACATCAGAAACCGTATGGATCATTAAAACAGTTAGAAATACCTGAGTGGAAATGGGATAATATTACGATGGATTTTGTAACCAAACTTCCACGAACTCAGAAGGGTCATGATATGATATGGGTAATAGTTGACAGGTTGACCAAGAGTGCACATTTCCTTGCTACAGCTGAAACTGCTTCTTTGAGTAGATTGGCGCAACTGTATATTGATGAAATAGTATCAAGACATGGTGTTCCGTTATCTATTGTTTCAGACATAGATTCGAGGTTTGTATCTAACTTCTGGAACAGATTACAACAGGAATTGGGGTCCAGAGTAAATTTGAGTACAGCTTATCATCCACAAACAGATGGTCAGTCAGAGAGAACCATCCAGACTTTAGAAGATATGCTTCGGGCGTGTGTATTAGAATTTGGGGTTCATGGGATTCACATCTACCATTAGTAGAGTTTGCCTACAACAATTCCTATCACAGCAGTATCGGTATGCCTCCATATGAGATGTTATATGGTCGTCCTTGTAGAACTATAACTTTTTGGTTAGAAGCTGGGGAAAAGCAATTTGCAGGGCCTGATATTGTACAGATGACAGCTGATAAGGTCGCAATTGCTCGAGAGAAATTAAAAGCTGCAAGGGATAGACAGAAAATGTATGCTGATCCACGTCGTCGACCGGTATCGTTTGTCGAAGGGGAGTTGGTCTACTTAAAAGTATCACCTTGGAAGGGTGTTATTAGATTTGGTAAACGCGGGAAGTTGGCTCCCCGTTACATTGGTCCTTTCAGAATCAAACGAGCTGTAAATGATCAGACAGTTGTATTGGATCTACCAGACGAATTGACAGGTATTCATGACACTTTCAATGTGTGTTACCTTTGCAAGTGCAATATAGAGGATCAGACATAGGTTCTACCAATATAGGATCTTCGGGTGGATACTAATCAGAGGTTGATCGAGGAACCAGTTGAATTACTTGATCGTAAAGTCACAAAGTTAAGGAAGAAACAGATACCGATGGTAATGGCTAAATGGAAGCACAACTTGGGATCTGATTTAACATGGGAAACTGAAGCTGACATGAGAAGCCGATACCCTTCCTTGTTTTAGAGCGAAGAGATTCCGAGAACGGAATCTTCTTAAGGGGGTAGATTTGTAACACCCTCTTAACCGGCCTAGATTAATTAAGGTAATTAATTAAGTTAAGTTGAGATTTAATTTAATTATGTGGATTAATTGATGATTAAATGTTTAATATTATTAGGTAATTAATATTTAAATTAAACATTTTAATAAGTTAGTGGGGGGAATGAGGTGGCCGGTTTGGTAGATTAGTCACCAACACCACCATTTTCATTCTCACAATTACATGCAAGGGGTGTGTGTGTGTGTGTGTATTTTAATTACTCTCGGCCGAGAATCAAAAGAAGGAAAAGAATACAACATTTGTTCTTCAATCTTGCATGCAATTAGGTCTCTGAATTCATAACATCATTGAGGTTAGAATACTGGATTCAAGTTTAATGATTGTTAATTGTATTTGAATTTGAATATTTATATGAATTCCGATTGTTCTTGGTAAATTGTTGGATTTAGGATGTATGTGTTGGAGTATTCCCACTGCCACACGCATATTAGTAATGCTACTGATGATACACGAGCCTATTGGATCACACGCCAAGGATTGATCCCGACAGCACGCAACAAGGAACGAGAGAAACTGAGATCTGGAAAACAGGCCTTACGGCCGCAAGCATTGTGCTTGCACATGGCTTGCGACCGCAAGGGCTGTCCAAGGTATAGTCAATCTGGGAGAGGCCTTGTGGCCGCAAGTGTTTTGGCTTGCGACCGCAAGGGTTGTCTGACAGATTGCAGTTAATGTTTTGTCATTTTCTGCACATGGCTCAAACAGGAAATTATTGGTGTCACCTTGGGGGCTGCATGGACGACCTAAATGGCAGTCTATGCTTGGGAGGCTGCTCATAAAAGTCCAATATGGGTTTCTCTTTGAGGCTAGACAAAAAGATTAATTCATGGAATTAATCATTTGCTCTCTCTCACTTTTCTCTCTTACTTGCACACTCCTTTGTGAGTTCTTGAGTGAAGTCCAGAAATCATCCATGTTTCTGGAGTGATTCTGGATATTGTGGGTTGTACCAAGGAATGATTTCAAGGCTTTGAAGATCATAACTTGGCATACTAGCATTTGGGGATCAAGTAAACTTGGTGTGGACTAGCAATAGAGAGTTGCTCTCTTGGTGGCTTAGAGTTCATCCCAACAACATCATGTATTCAGAAGCTGGAGCCTGGTATATTTCATATCCCATCTCTTTTATTTTGGTTGCTTTATCTTTATGTAGAGTATTTCCACTTTGGGTCTTGATGGCATCATGTTTTATACCCGAAAAATTTGTTTTTCACGCTTCCGCCTCGCGGGTATGATGGCCACCGAAACCCAACAGTGGTATCAGAGCCATCTCTACATAGGTATTGCACCTTGGTGGCTTGAAAATCGAAAACGAAAATTTTCCAGCTGTTGCAGACAGCCTTACGGCCGCAAGTCTTTTGGCTTGCGACCGCAAGGAATGTTCTGGCTTGCGACCGCAAGTATATTTGCTTGCGGCCGAAAGGAACTTTTTGACAGTTTTATGTTTTTTAACTCGTTTTCGGTTTTGGCTCGTTTTATAGGTTCTGGATTTTTCCAGAATTTATATTTATGATAATATGAAAGTGTCTTATATCTTGGTTGGTGTATTTATATGTAAATTAGCATTTTGGCATGAAAATAGTTAATTACATATACTTACATTATGTATATGACTATGGAATTTCAAAGTGTTTGAGGTTCCTAATGCATATGTACACGGGATTATTAGTGCCTTGAGTGTTTAGATAATCTTAACCAAGATACATAAGATTTACATGGTTTAGTGTGGCACGCCATGTGGTTTAGTGGTTGTGATAAAATCCGGTAACAAAAGAGCCTTTGTTTGACCTATGTGATGTGTTTGGTTGTTTAAATTAATTAATTCATTCATTTGGTGGTTTGTACCGCATATGGTTTGTAATATTTAATTTAATTTATTCGGTTTGTAACATTTATGGCTTGCATGCCAATTTGCTATTCTTTGTAATTTTGTAATTAGCTTAGAATAGATTTTGTGGCTTGCATGCCATTTCCTTTTAAATTTGTAAATTGTAAAAGGAGAACCGAAGACAAACAACGAGGACCTAGGAGAGGTGCCTTGGCTTAACTTGGATCCGGAGGTCGGTAGGAGACGCAATGGATCAAGTGGGAGGAGCACACATCAAGTCAATCGGTTTTGTCCTTAGTTGACTTAGTCTTGTTCATTGGCTCATGGACAAGACGCATAGGGTTATAATTATGGCTTGTTACCGGATATTTGTTACATGCGTGGTTGGTTTTTATTTTGTATATTTATTGCATGGATGTTTAGGATCTTCACATGCTAGAAAACTTTTCAAAATAATAAAACCAAAGAGTTTTAAATTAGTTTAACAAACTCCGCGCGCCACATGATTAACAAATTGGTAATAAAGTGTTTATTTCCATATAAGTGAAAACGGCGTTTTTGTCACTTTTTGTTAATCAAAATAGATAAGAGGTTTTTAAAAACCAGAAAAACTAAATCCCGTTTTTCTAAAAAGGTAAATCTCACCCGTAAGATGACACCACCCGAATCTAGTGAAACGAGATCGGTCGTCGAGCTATAGCCGAGCTCGGTTTTGCGTAACTGTGTGGAAGGTGCGTGTGGAAACTCGCAAGGTTGATTGTCGAGCTCTAGCCGAGTCAATCGTTGGACGAGAGTACCACCGTGTATCTTGACGGTCGATTTACAATTCCAAGAGTTAACACGCTTTGGTAGTTGTCGAGCTCTAGCCGAGCTATCAAAGTGGATTAATGAGGAATGGTGTGAAAGGGATCAAACATGCCAAATGGGTGCTATGAGTACCTAGGATCCCGCAAGTGTCTAAGAGTTGTAATCACGGATTGCAATTGGTAAAAAGTTTTCCGGCCTAAAATAGTTCCATGAAGTGATCCGCGGCAAACCCGTCATGGATTGGGATATTTTTGAGGTTCTTAGCCCTTGTTAAAATTTTGATATTATAAATCAAATGGGTAAAATATTTTAACGAGGATCATATCAATATTAACTAAAACGTGTACTCTAATTTAAGACGATAAACGTTAACAACACCACATTAAAATTAGTACTCCGTTAGTTCCTAATAAAGGATAGACTCATACATGTAAACTTAATTGTCTAACATAAGTGGTTGAAACAAAGTTGTACATTATTGAGTAAACCTTTTAAAGCCACTTACTACCAACGCGAACTAGGTCATTAGATACGTATAGCACGTATCATAGACACAAAAGAAGTTTCTTATTTTATATTGTTCGACTTAAAGACTCTAAGTTGCGAAACCAATTTAAGAAATTAATTGCGTACAATATAAATTAACCGAGCTGAAGGATGAGATCCATCAGCATGCTAAAAAGGAGAAACTCTACTAGTGTGTCTAGACCTTAGTCGGTTGACGGATGCAAGAAGATAGGAATACAAGTATCTATGTCCTTATTATTAAGGAGTACATGGATCACGCTTGAAAGGGCTTCAGGGTATGATTAGAGACTGTAAAGTCTAGCATGACCAATGAAGATCACTTCACATATTCCCAATTAGGCTACTAAGGAACAAATAATCAAGAAATAGAAACTGACCTGTGATGGAAGTTTTGTTCAAACCTTCCATTATATTGGAGTTAGAGGGCAATGTGATTGCGCCTATAGACTATACTCCATGAAGGGTAGTTTGCTACTTCAAGATAAGATTAGAAATTTGCGCCGCCATTTTGTCTAAATGAGCTGAAACTCTTTTAGCCTTTATGACTCCAGGTAAATTCATGATTAAACTTCATTGCTTTAATACTACTTCTAAGGGCTAGTTTTTATGAACGCTAGCTATAATATTTAATTTTGTTGCAAATTTATTTGCTGCAAAATGTAAGTATTAAAAGAGAAGTAAATATGTAAGGCATGGAGAGCTGGAATTCAAATAGAAAAACAAGATAGTTGTTTCTATTGAAAAGATTGGAAGTTTGAAACTTGCTTATCCCTCTAGCTAATATATTACTTCATTAGATATTTGTTTTACAATCTTCGTGGCTAGAAACAATATATCTATTATGCCTTTGTTAGACGATGTATATTATTTTGAATCATGTATTTGTTTCAAAGTTTATACATGTCATGGCATTTATATTAAGCATATGCTTAAGAAGTAATAACATGATCATGAATAATTTGGATAAGTTAACCTTATAACATAATTGACTTAACCAAAAAGACAAGACTTGTATCGCCAAAATCCATGTGGTTAGGAATTTGGAATCGTTTGACCATGGGTAAAATGTTGAATACAAATCTTATTTATTAGGTTAATTTACTTATGCATCCTTCACTTGTGTATGTGAGAGGATTAATAGCTTGTTGGATTACGTACACAAAGATTGATTGTCAAGCTTTAGCCGAATTAATCCTTGTGTAGACCATTCAAGCAAATCATAAGGTATAAAATCCAAAGATTTCGTTACCTTTACCGATGATGGTAGAAGGAATGGGTATGTCTATTTGTCCATAGACTTGTGTTTGAAACCATGGAGATGTTCAAGACACACCATAACGAAGTGCCTGATTGAAAATAGATAAAGGAATATGATACTCGAATCTAGTTATACAAAGGTTAATTGTCGAGCTTTAGCCGAGTTAATCCTTGTGTAGACTGTGTAGATTGAGTAAACATTTCTAAAATTTTATAACCATCAAATGAATTATGGATTTATCTCATAATTCACTCCTCCTAGGACACATTGTGAAATGGGGTCGTATAGTGGAGGAACCGGACATTCTTGATATGATCTGGCAATTGATGTGTTACACTTTAGTATTCAATTGTTTGAAGTATACTAAAGTAGTGGCGGGCTATGTTCTTAATCTTAAACCAACAAAGATGGTTAAGACTACACCTTAGGAGGTGAGACTAGAAAGAGTTTCTTTTTTTGTCTATCTCAAAGTCTGGATTGTCTAAACCTGCGTTTTGTTCGTGAGGAGAAGGAATCCGGAAACTAAAGGTGTTACTCCATTAGGTATTCTTCTAAGACCATGGGATATTTGTTTTATAAAAACAAAGTGTTTTTAGAAAATGTTTCTTTTAAACTAATATCCGTGGATGTTTGTAGAAGTAAAAGTAGACCTTGAATGGAATAACCTGATGTTGGCACTAGCATATAATCAGAAATGATTAAAATCCAGCATAAGAAGGCTGGAGAACCTGACATATAGTCGTTTTCTCTTAGACTGGTATATGTCGTCATAAGACCAGAAAGATATATTTTCTTATATCTGAGGAAGACGACTTGATGATAAGTCATCAACCACTTGAAGCGTAGTGGGCCTAGTGTCTGCTAGAAGAAAAGAGGAAATGAAAGCGAGATGTAATCCATGAAGGATATTAAAGTTTGAAACTTGTTTTATCCTACACGTGGGTGGAAACCCGTAGAGTGTATATGGTTCTTTATTGAAAGAAACCAGCATGGATTTGCTTACAACTTTGAATACCGACTAATAGAAAGATTTTCATGATGATTAACCATGTGGGAGGTATCATCTAAAATCTTCTCTTAGTGGTAATGTCAAAGAGTAAATTTGTAGACCACTTTGAATACCGACTGATTGGAAAGGTTTTCTTGATGATTGACCAAGTGGAAGGTATCATCTAGAAACTTTCTTTCAGTGGCTATGTCAAATGTAGTTTTGTAGACAACTTCAAATATCGCATGGTTGAGAAGTGTTCTCGATGATTGACCATGAGGATGGTATCATCTTGAAACTTTATCCCAATGATTATGTTGAAGTTTATGCAGATACTCATAAAATATCACTGCATTTTATGGCTATGATAAATTGATATAAAGACTCCATTCCTTAACAGGAATTTTTATAAGGAAGTGCTTAAGACACTATCCGGAGGTCTCTTACATCAAAAGTATCCTTGTAAAGTCTACAAGCACAAGCATCCTTGTGAAGTCTAAGAGCACAAGTATTCTTGTAAAGTCTACAAATTCAAGGAAGTTCATTGATGAACTTGAATATACATCTCAAGGTTGGAACCTTTGCATTGATATGAAAATCATAAGAGTGAGTTTTCAAAAGCAAAGATTAAACCTGTTTGAATGTCAGGGCTAGTGGGAGCTTTGTTATAATCATATACTTGTATGCCTAGTACATACATTGTATTGGAGAAAATGTCCCAACTATGCTTTCGTAAGCTTAGTTGTGGAGTTATTCGTTCATAATGATTATGACATATATAAAATTGATTATGGAGTACAAGAAATATTGAGATATGTTCTTGATGAATTTATGGAAAGATAAAGCTTAGATTAATTTATTACTCTAATGCTAACTTCCAAAAAGGATAAACTGCCGATTAAGTTCGGAGTTAGAAATCCTATTCAGTAAGGATAACTGCCGATTTAGATCGGAGTAAAAGATCCTATTTTATGTGGAGTTGTTAATAAGAATGGTTCTAGAAGCATTTGTGACCCTATTTGAATCTTGAGATATAATAAGGGTATAATGGCTTTTGCACAAACGAATCCATTGTCCTTAGTGTCACTTACCTTATTGAGTTCATTTGAAGCAATGAAGGTACACGGACTTGGACAAAGGACCATAGTCTCGTCAACAAACACTTTATGAGTTTGGTTGTGTATGGAGATATGGTCATCATTGTAAGAGTACATATGGATAGTATTATGGCTGATCCGTTTATTAAGTTGTAGTCGTAGGCTGATGATGGTAGTCATACTAGCGCCTACATGCAAATCTGTTTGCAAGAGACTTGGCTTAATTTTATTTTAGTTATACATATTGATATACTAAATTTATGGGAACATTAAGCAGTATTGTAATTCATACTATATCGATTATTAAATATGATTTAATAATGCGCCGAGGGCGGATATTTTCATGAATCCTTACTGTGTTCCATCTTAGCATGTTTAACACTTCCCAGAATGCTTTTTCATTCTAAATATCCACAGTCGGTCATTCTTCATGGGAAGGAAGTCTGAATAAAGACTGAGGGAAGTGATTGGTCATGTGTCCAATGGGGATTGAGACACGGGGACGCAATACTTCACCTGTACTTGAAAGGGTTTCAAGTGACTGGACGACCCACACCTGAATTTACTTCATGATTTATGTCACGAGTAAATCAGGATGATAATATCATTTCGTCCTTAGACTGGAGATACATGTGTTTCAAAGCATGGACCTGCTTTGCTTTAATTGCTTTCAAACGCAGTTCGTAACTGGCTGTTATAAAGGAAGCTTTTAGGTAAAGTATGGTGTATGTAGCGGAGCAATGTAGTCAAAGGAATTCGTTCCTCTAGTTTTAGAGAGATATCCATGGGCCCCTCGATGATTGAGCGCTGACGTAAAATGTACGGCCGTACTCGAGTTGCAATGATATTTGATCGATTGCAATTAGATTTTGGGTCACCATCAATCGAGATCGAGAAACATAATCGTGAACGATCTAGAGATTGACATTTAATCATGCCTCGTGTTCACACGGATATCGCAAACGAAAGGATGATTGATCACTTATCTATAGGGCCATACCAAACCTATAGGGTTGTGATTTGGTACTTGTCTTGGGATGACATAACTCGCGTTGACTTGGGTGGCAGAGATGCCTTGCTAGAGGCCGCTCTTTGTCTGTGTTACTTCTTGATACGCTGTGTCATGTGCAAGTGGTAGTCTGTTGGAGTATGCCCACTGCCACACGTATATTAGTAATGCTACTGATGATACACGAGCCTATTGGGTCACACGCCAAGGATTGATCCGGACAGCACGCAACAAGGAACGAGAGAAACTGAGATCTGGAAAACAGGCCTTACGGCCGCAAGCATTGTGCTTGCACATGGCTTGCGACCGCAAGGGCTGTCCAAGGTATAGTCAATCTGGGAGAGGCCTTACGGCCGCAAGTGTTTTGGCTTGCGACCGCAAGGGTTGTCTGACAGACTGCAGTTAATGTTTTGTCATTTTCTGCACATGGCTCAAACAGGAAATTATTGGTGTCACCTTGGGGGCTGCATGGACGACCTAAATGGCAGTCTATGCTTGGGAGGCTGCTCATAAAAGTCCAATATGGGTTTCTCTTTGAGGCTAGACAAAAATATTAATTCATGGAATTAATCATATGCTCTCTCTCACTTTTCTCTCTTACTTGCACACTCCTTTGTGAGTTCTTGAGTGAAGTCCAGAAATCATCCATGTTTCTGGAGTGATTCAGGATATTGTGGGCTGTACCAAGGAATGATTTCAAGGCTTTGAAGATCATAACTTGGCATACTAGCATTTGGGGATCAAGTAAACTTGGTGTGGACTAGCAATAGAGAGTTGCTCTCTTGGTGGCTTAGAGTTCATCCCAACAACATCATGTATTCAGAAGCTAGAGCCTGGTATATTTCATATCCCATCTCTTTTATTTTGGTTGCTTTATCTTTATGTAGAGTATTTCCACTTTGGGTCTTGATGGCATCATGTTTTATACCCGAAAAATTTGTTTTTCACGCTTCCGCCGCGCGGGTATGATGGCCACCGAAACCCAATAGTATGCATGTTAGATTTTATAAACAATATATGTTGTTTATATGTTTAGAATGATTCTGGAAAACATAGAACAATTGCATGCTTAAATTCAGTGAGAATTTGTATTAGAAACCGAAATTGGGGAAGAACACATGAATCTATCGGAATTAGGTGAATTCCGATAGAATTTAATCGGAATTAGGCGAATACCGACAGATTTGATCGGAAATTGATGAATCCCGATAGGTTTTATCGGAATGGGATGAAATCCGACAAAATATCTACGGATTGCCCTAACTATTTTATAGGAATTGCCTATCTCTCGGATTTGGACGCTCTCTCGGTATTTGACTAAATGACCTAACATTATATCGGAATCTTACTTATATCGGAATTCTATTTCGTCGGAATTCAGTTTGATCGGATTGTACCTTTTCTCGGAATGAACATTTACTCAGATTGTACCCTTGCTCGGAATTGGATAATATATCGGAATATGCTATTCCCAGAATTGATAACTTCCTTAACACTTTTGTCGGAATTCAACTCTATCGGATTTTGCATATTCTCGGATTGTGCCTTATCTCGGATTGTACGCATTATCGGATTGTGCATTTTCTCGGAATTTGGCCCTTTACTCGGAATTCAATTCAATCGGATTTGAACATAGTCGGATTTGAAGATTTAAAGATAAACATGAATTTGTATATCTATTTGGGTTTGTGTATGATGAATAAATATGTATATGTGCATATACATGAGAATCATGAATAAATATGATATCTATTTTGGATCAGTATTATGAATTGAATACTGACTTATGTTACCTTAATCTCAGGAACTGAGAAGACTCAGTGAATTTAGTCAACTGAGTGGGATTCAGCGGTGCTGACTGTGGTGAGTGGATCTATATCTTTTGATATACAGGATATGATATCCTATTTGGAATGCTCTTGTTTGGATTGTATATACATGTTATTTGGAGATCAGTTTTAGTCTGGGCCTGTTGCTTGGGGAATTACCGTATCAGATCTTGATGTGCATTTGTTGTACACAAGAAGGCTGGTATTGTAATCCATGTTAGCAGGGCTACCGGTAAACCTTGGTTTTGGGCGACCTTGGTTGTAGGTGGTTGCAACACCGCCGGTTCTCCTGAGATTCATGAGCTATTTGGGTTTAGGCATGTTTGCCTTGTTTAAGATTAGATATTGGTTCCCTCACTTAGCTTTGTGCTAATTCCCCACTAGATTGTTTTGCAAATTCTCTTTGGTGAGCTTGATGCTTTTGGGTTGGGAATATGGACGGACCAATACTCTGATGCTAGAATCTTTGATAGAGCCTGTTTTTGTATTAACACTGTAAAAGTCTTTGTTCATCAAACAAGTTAAATATTTTGTATCTATTATGTAATTAAGATAATTATATGTAATTAGCTTCCGCGTGCAGTAAATTATATGTTTAAAAAGTACAGTGTTACAAGTCGCCAGTCGTAGTCGCCGGTTGTCAACCCTTGACTACCTTCATGGATCTAAAGTTGCTGAAGGCGATGAACATGGGTTAAACCTAGTTTTGCATATCTGAAAAGCCACGAACCACCTCCTCATATGGGTTTGATTTTTTTTAAAGTTATGTTTTTTTAATTTATGTATTTCTGCTTTATTAAAATTTTTGTTTTTGTGTTTTCTTCTTTGTTTTCAATAAACGATGGAAGCTTTAAAGGAGAAAGAAATTTTTTGCTGGAAATGAAAGGAGTTAATTATTATCTTGTCGCTGCTGAATTGGTGGAATTTGGGAAGCAGATTGTATTGAACAACACCCATCATATTATAATCTTGAAGAATTTATAAACACAGTCAATTAATTAAAAAAATTGGGGAATCGTTTTTGAAGCATTTTTGTTGGTTGGTAGGGGTGAATTGTTGAGACTGCTTCATCTGTTGTTCAATAGTGTTTCCTTTTTTTCGTTTGGTGTTCCATAGTGTTCATAACCTTTTTCTATTTTTTTTTGTCATTTTTCTATAGTACTAGTGTTATTAAATAGATGTTTAAAACTATTGGTGTTTTTTTTAAATGATTACTATTTCTAATTTCATGCTCTTTACTTGTTCTATACCATTCTTTTTTATTTGTCGAGATTTTAAAATTTATGTTTTATTTTTGGCTCACTAATAAAACTAGTTTTATTTATGAATTTTAAGTGAAATCATGTATTTAATAGTGAACACACGTTCACATGTCCAAGTATAAAAAAGTGCATCGTAAGTTGTGTTCGATAGTGAGCACCGTATTTATAGTAGTGAGCACCGTATTTATAGTTTTTTATATGTTAATCGGAGCTTAATATAATTTGGAGTTTTGGTACATACTGTTGAACATCATTTAGTTTTGTTAGACATAGAGGTTTTTGAATCTAAGTCTGGTGAATAACCATAGGAAATTGGTCGCGTGCAATATTGCATACTGTTCATTATCAAACTAGTATATAATTCGATTTATTCAATATTGAATGTTGTAAATTTATCTAAAACCGGTATAATTTTGAGTGTGTTCATTATCAAACACATAATTTAAACAAGAAGCAATAAAGAATTGCAATAGCACAAATTTTGTAAATCGGTGCATTCATTAATAAACACAATACACCTAACGAAAATTTGTACGTTGTGTTCAGCAATGTATGTATTTAATGGTAAAATAGAAGTAAATTCTATTAATTTGGGAAAAAATTAATTAGAAAAAGAAAAAATTAATAAGGAGAGATAAGGATGATTATTTTAAAAAAAATCTTGGAGAAAATAAGGAGGAGAAAAAATAGGGGTTGGTTAATTAAAATTAAATTAAAAAATAAAGAAATTGTTAAAAGACCTTATTACCCTTTTGAATTAAAAAATAAATAACAAAAAACTAGTGGCCTAGAACGCTTCTCGCACTTTTCGCAAATAAAACACTTTTCGCATGAACCCTCCCCTATATATATATATATATAATGGAGATCAAATAAAAAGGAAATTAAGGTAAAAAGTGTAAGGTGAAATTCTGTGTTGACACGTGTCCCTTGAATTTAAAAAATTAAAAAGGGTATAATAGGTAGTTTGATTTATTTTATCTCTCCTCCCAAATTTATAGCCCCTCACGTTTAATACCTTTTCTCTCTCTCTCTCTCTCTCTCTCTCTCTCTCTTCATTTACCGTCTCCCTCCCTCCCCCATCGAGAACTCCCTCCCCCATCGAGAACCCTAATCGTCCCATGAACTTCCACTGTCGCCGTCTCCTCCGGTGAAGACACCAACGACGTGAAGCCACCGTTCTCGAAAACCCATGCCTCCCGTAGCCCGCTGCAACCTAACGTTTTCAGAAACCACCGCCTCCCGTAGCCCCCTGCAACCGCCGCCTCCGTAACCCTCTGAAACCTCCGTTCCCACCGTACCCTAGCGGCGCCATCGTGGTCTCCATGTTTCATTTCTCCCCAGCCGCATGGATCTCGATCTCCCTCACGCTCTGCCCCCTTGTGAAGACCTTGCTGACGGAAACAAACAGCACCCATGAGTCGCCTGTCACACTCGCCGTTCGCAACCTTGTGCTGCACAGTCGGTGCCGTCCTCTGCGATGCACATTCGATTATTTGTGAAGCATCAAAACCCTAATTCTTGCTTCGGTGCAGATTTGTGACTCAGAAGCACTTCGTTAACGGTTCTTCAAGGTTCTTCGCTGATCTGGTGCATCTGTTTTTTTCATCAGTTCATTTTTATTGTAATTGTGCATCAAATTGTTTCAGTTGTTACATATTTTATGCACAATCTTCTGAGAATCTGGTTATTGTTCTTCTTCTGAAACTGAACTTTTTAGAGCATCGGTGAATGGGTATGTTCTAAATTTTGTGTTATTTGTTGTTGTAAAGCACATCGTTGTGCATCTAGTTACTGTTCTTCTTCTGGAACTGAATTTTTGAGTTATTTGTTGTTATAAACACATTGCTGTGCATTTGTTTGATTTTGTGCATCTGGTTGCTGTTCATCAGAGACTGATTTGTGCATCTGGTTTCTGTTCATCAGAGACTGATTTGTGCATCTGGTTGCTGTTCATCAGAGACTAATTTGTGCATCTGGTCGGTGTTCATTTTTGAAATTTTTTGATGGGTAGAAACCCCGTTTTTCTCTCTCCTGTAATTATATTTTTCCAATTTTGCTCTTGAACTGTACGTTATTGGCAGTTACAAATCTCCAAGTTTGACTGTTTTTCATTGACTTTTGATGAAAATGGGTGGCTGAGATTTCTCCCTACCCTTTGTACCTTTATTCTATTTTTACAATATCCCTACCCTATATATATATATATATATATATATCACTTATTACATCCCACGTTCTTTAACATATTTTAAATTAAACTTCAACTTTAAAACAAGGGAGGGAGGGATGCTAAATGAAAATAATGAGGGTGTTTTAAGAAAAAAATAGGGGGTTTTATTAAAATTTTATATTAATGTAATTAATTATAGGTTGTTTATAAATAAGGTTTAATAACTTGTGATATATTTTGTTTAAAGAAAAAATAATTATATATTTCGATCGTCTTATTTTTATCTACGTTTTGGTATAAATTTTATCGTATTATGATATTTTTAAAAAAATTAGTATATTCTTAATTTGTTCAAACATTCACTCAAACTCTTTAAAAACAAGGATATTTGTTAGGAACCTAATTTGTTCAATATCGAAGAACTAGATAAAGATAGAGAGTAGAGTGGAGTAGAGGAGCGGGACACAGTGGAGTTCGGAGGAGGTTGTTTAAAATTAAACCCACAAATCCGAGGGGGCAGCGACGAGATATATGTTGATTGAGGCCGGCGGGACGAGATCTCTACCAATGGAGGTCGGTGGCAACGAATTTTTTTTTGGTAGATGTCGGCGTCGACAGGATCACTGTTGTGAAGGCTGGCGACGAGATCTTTGTAGGTAGAGGCCAACTCCAGCGAGATTCCAGGTGGTGAAGGCAGCGATGTTATCCTGATGGTGGAGTCTAGCAGATGTGGTGTGGGATGGATGGAAGGTGGAGATAGGATTATTATGTACTATTTATAATTTGAGGTTTCTTTTTCAATTATATGGTTACCACTAACTAACATTTTGTAAATATGAATCATTAATTTTAAAAGATGTACCCGGATACCGTCCGGTGTTACACTAGTTTTGCTGGATTCTAAAACGCATTATAAAACATGCTAACAAAATATATGGTTAAAAATGAAATTTCAAATGGAAACGTGATATAGGGCACCTGCTTTATTTGACTTTATCATTTTGTTTCTTCTTATTTAAAAATATATTCATTTTCTGTTTTAGAAAAAATTAAAATATATCAAAAATAATCAAAAATAAGTAATTTAAAGTAGTGCCTATACTTTTTTTTAAATTGCGCTTTTTTATTCTTTCATAATTCATATTCAATTGTGAATATATTTTGCTTGTATGTTATTATTGTATTTTTTTATATTTCAAATATGGATCAATGATAACTTATCTTTTATTGTTTTACTTTTTATTTGATATTTCAGATATGAACTAGTAATATATATATATATATATATATATATATATATATATATATATATATATATATATATATATATATATATATATATATATATATATATATATATGAAAAAGTTCATTCGAGACCATTCTTAATGCGAGAACCACGACAACCAATCTGAGTCATCCAATTCCCCCTCCTTCAATGTCATTGCCCACCCATAAATTCCTAACATACACCCTGCCACACTTTATCCCTCCACGTTTTCTATCCATGAACCCTCCCATATCCAAGGAACGGCCGAGATTGGTTCGCGCGGTTCTCGCACTAACAACGGTTCTCGCATGAACCATCCCCTATATATATATATATATATAGGTAAAAGTTCAAACGAGAACTGTTTTTCGTACGAGAACTGCGAGAACCAATCTGAGCCGTCCAATTCCCCCTCCTTTAATGTCATTGTCCACCCATGAATTTCTCACATGCACCCTGCTACACTTGATCCCCTCCAAGCTCTCCATCCATGAACTTCCCATATTCAAGGAACGGCTGAGATTGGTTCTCGCAGTTCTCATACGAAAAACAGTTCTCGTTTGAACCCTCCCCTATATATATATATATATATATATATATCCTTTACTCTTTCATTTGGTTTTTTTTTATATTTCAGATATGGACTAATATGTATGCTTGTGCTTGTTTCTCTTTTTATTTGATATTTCATACATGAACTAGTGATATATATATATATATATATATATATATATATATATATATATATATATATATATATATATATAGAGAGAGAAAAAAGTTCATGCGAGAATTGTTGTTAGCGCGAGAACCAATCTAAGCCGTCCAATTCCCCCTCCTTCAATGTCATTGCCCACCCATGAATTCCTCACATGCACTCTGCCACACTCTATCCCTCCACGCTCTCCATCCATGATACTTCTCATATCCTAGGAACGGCTGAGATTGGTTCTCGCGGTTCTCGCACTAACAACGGTTCTCGCTTGAACCCTCCCCTATATATATATATACTATTTTATTTTGTTTCTTTGATATACATATATGAATTAGTGATATGTATGCTTGTGCTCTGTTGCTTTACTTTTTTTCTTTGATATTTCAGATACAAACTAGTGATACGTTTGCTTCTACTTTACTGCTTCAGTTTTTTACTTTGATAGTTCATATATGAATATATGATACATATATTACATTTTTATTATTTTGATATTTTGAATATTAATCAGTACACTTAAAAGATATAAAAGGATCAATCAAATATACTTTTTTACAACCTGTCCAAAGTTCTCCAAAAATCACGATCCAAGCTCCAGAATCATTTTTCATCAATAAGTACACATTTCAGATCTGAAATACAGGTATTAACTCGAGTATTTCATATCTGAATTAAATGTGCCTAAAATCACCCAAAAACCGATCTTGAATCTCATCCGAACAAAATCAAACAGATAATCAATTTATTGAATGTGTATATACCACAAACTGATTACAGAGAATCGCAAATCATGAACAACACATATATGAAATCAAACAAAACACATCTGGATATGGCATCGTAGGCGGCGGTGGTTGGTGGTTGCAAGATCTGAATTTCAGATCTGAAATCCGGAACGGCGTCGTAGGCGGCGGTGGTTGTGAGATCTGAGCCCGGAACGGTGTCGTAGGCGGCGGTGGTAGCAAGATCTGAATTTCAGCTCTGAAATCCGAAATAGCGTCGTATGGCGGTGGCTGGAGAGCGGCAGTGGTTGCCAGAGGACTGTGAGGCGAATGTGAGGGTAGGTGGTCATTGTTATGATGGCGGAGGCAGGGCGGTGGCTGTGGCTGTGAGGCGGAGGTAGGGAGGTGGCTATGAGGAAGATGCATGGTGTAGGCTGTGAGGCAGAGGCGATTTTGGGTGCAGGTGGGGGGGATGGATCTATTATGGAAGAGAGATTAGAGAGGTGTTGTGTTGAGTTCTATGTATTAAATAATATGTTAAAATTACACTCATATCCTTGAAAAATGGATGGTCCAGATTTGGTCTCACATTATCAAATATATCTAGACCATCCGCATCCGCTCGGGATGGGATGGTGGTTCCCCTCGGTTCATGATCCCAAACCATCGTCCCTCTCTTGGGCTATCTCGGGCTATCTCTCTCTCGGGCTCTCCATCTAGCTCGATTCCATCTTTTTTTTTTGCCTTTTTACTTTTTTAATAAATGATGTGGGATGGCTCAAAATGGATGCTGGTGTTTGTGGGATGGGAAGAAAAAATGATGTGGCGTTTGAACTCTCCCATATATATATATACTAGGTAATAGGCCCGCATAAATGCGGGTTTATGTTTTAAATTTTATTTCATCAGTTAACATTAAAGTTTGTTACTATGTTATCTGATTTCTTGCACCTAATCGGACCACATTAAGCATAGTAGAATAGAAAGTGTCTTATTTGCATATACATCACTAAGCACTCCCTTTGAACGTTTACTCATATCCCAATATTTGATGGAGAAATCATCACGGGTAGCCAAAAAACGATTTATAGTTGTATCAAATTGCACAACGCCTAAAGATCTTTTACAGAATCCTAGCTATGTTCTTCCACGGCTCCTTCACTTTCATCCCATTCTACTGTGTGTGACTCCCCTTCTTTGCTGGTCCCACGTGAAAAAAGCCTGATATAATCACCAAAAAAATTAAGTTTACAAACTTTGAACATTTTGAAAATGATAATAACCGTTAGAGGTGGAAATATAGACCTATTTACCAATGACCCACCCATTTTCCACTGTTACTATGTGCACTAATCTAGTTGCATGCAACTAACCTTGTTCTGTTAAAAACTCAACTGCACATTGTTTACATGAGAATTACAGCAACAACACACATATTAATACATCAAGAACCATCAAGAAGTTGATCTTTTAACTACAAGCTCTAAAGGCATATGAAAGAAGGAAATAAGATCTGTTATTCACACACAATCAACGATTCACCAAGTGTTTCCAGTTCTTCTTGAGTTCCTGAATCTACCAGTCGATGCTTTTTATATGAAATTGGAAGATCCCAAATCTCTTTTATTCAAACAGCAGAGGAACTCCCAACAATAAACCCTCAAGAATAGAAACTTTCACACTTTAAGCAGAACGTCTATGAGCCTTACATTACTGCTCCTTTAGCTTTCCTTTTGCTTCTCTTTATATCCTCCAAGCTACAAGGCTACACAATTAAACCCACAAACTTTGTAAATAATTAGTTCCCAAAATATGTTCCATGTAAAGATTGATATCTCAACACCGCCCCTCAATCTAAACATGGAACGCATCAAACATTTTAAGACAATTACACAACTCATTGTGTTGCACACTTGTCAACCCATTGGTAAATATATCAGCAACATTATTTTCTTAACTTATTTAACCGTTTGAATTAAACCTTGTAGCAAAAGAAGCATCTTATGACTTTATTCGAAGTATTACAAATGAATATTAGATGAAGGCAACATAAGTTTTCAAGTCTTACAAATTAGCCATACCTAAACATTAACAAACACATCCATATACAAATTCTGATAATGTCAATTTCTGTAAAAGTAAACTAAGAAAATATAGCCATATAGGAGACTTCCCTGTAGCAACATTGGTTCACCTGGCACAACGCAGAAGACCATAAGCTTTAACTAACCCCTGCACTATGAAACAATAACAGTTCCCAACACAAATATTGATGAAACAATAACAGTTCCCAACACAAATATTGATGCCACAACTGTTAAAACTTTCTTAACCACACTGTTATTTGGGAATGTAACATTAAGACAAAAACAACTTCTTTACCGATAACACACGAACAAGATCCTTTTTTCAAACATTCTGCTTATACATAAAAAATTCTGTTGATAACATATTCATCAAAAAAATATTAAAGTTTATATAACTCTCCTTACATAGACATCTGAAGAAGACATAAACATTTAATATGCAAACACGGTTACAGAAAATCTTTATGTAAGCGTAAGAATACTTTTGTTCCCAACCAAATTTCAAATCTAGAACTCAAAACTTGTTTCAAACAAAGTTAGTCCTATTGTGAAAAAACTTGAAAATACAACTTTGTGATCATTGAAAAAATTATTGCAACACCACCATTCAGTAACAAATTTCCAATCTTAACTAGACAAAATTGTAACATAATTCCGATAACAATATCAGAAAACAACCATTTAAGAAGAATAAATTCTTCACTAAACAAAATATATGCCATCAAGAAACTCAGAGACAAAAAAATCTTTGACAAAACAACTTCTATTAAACTCAGCATCACACAATTCTTGAAAACACCTCATAAAATATATTCTGATTAAAGAAAGAATCACAAAATTCTTTAAAACATACCTGATACAAATCCACTTAGAATCTCAAGATTCTAAACAAAACACACGTCTGACAAACCAAACCAGACAACAAACTTATAGGCTTAATACAACACTATCCGATTGACTCAAAACCAGATAATAACACAATAAGGTACTTTTGTCAAACAAAGAATAATCAATCCTCTAAGACAAAGAACAATTAATGAGGTTAACCTCACGGCAAAGAACTCTTGAACACTAAATTTGATTAGATTTAATATCCAAAACATTTTCAACAAAAAAATGACTTGTTGATTCCACATGAAACACATTTAAACAAAAAACTACGAAACCAACCAAATCGATAATATCAATAGAGATACATGCCTCTATTAATGATGTATGATTGATCAATAAGCCAAACAAAGACAAAGAAGACAATATTCTGCCTTATCCAAATACTGATGGTACAAAACCTTTTTCCAAAATGAAAATCACTTGAAAACACATCGCAAAACTTCTAGATCAAACCACCCCAACAAGGATTACAAAAACTTGCATGATCAAGACTAAACAAGGAGTTTACCTAGTAACAAATGGTAGAAGACGAGAAAGAAACCGAATAAGAAACACACACCATAAGTGACTCATATAAAAAATATTAAAGAAATACAAATGGTTCTTGCTTATAGGCCAAGTATCACAACGGTGGGCAGTTTACTCTTGTCCAACACAAGAGCTCACCGAGGAGTAACTTGCTACAAGTCAAGATAGGTAAGAAATTCTTACAGACTAGTCTTCGTAGGTAGACCAACTCCTTTCAATAGGCCTAGTTGTAGCAGCGGAAGTAAAAAATCCCAATATCCAGGAAAGCAGGAAGTTGAACAACTTTCACATATTAGTCTCAACAACAGAACCTAGAAATAATCAACTTGCTGAATTCGATAAACACAACCCCACAAAAAAATCTCAGAACTGCTCTAACACAGTAAGAACTACAAAGATCATAATCGTGAATCTGAGTTCAAAACCACAAATCAAGTTCAGAACTCGCGCGAGAACATTTGGTTAACCGAGAAAAAACTGAGATCCCTGGACTTTAGGTAAACAAGTACAATCTTAGACACAATTAATTAATCTGAGACACCCGCAACCAAATGCAATACCAGTACGTGGATGAACAAATGCACGATAAGCGTAGTTCTAGAAGACTGTATCAAGAGCCCTTGCAGGCTTTATTTGAGGGTTGAGAATCGACCATTGGCCACCAGAAGAAGCAAATAAAGAGAACAATCTTAGGTAGACATAGAAATTGAAACCTCATCAGATGCATCGAACTATTGCAAATCAACAAATGGAAAATAGTCTCAATGGCAAGAACCTGATTCTTCGTGTGTACACCAGAGTTATGCAGCTTCTTTGATACTTGAAAAATGTGAATTATATACGGAAAATCGTATAAATGAAAGAAATCCAGAGCGAAGCATCAACGATTCTAACAGAGATACTTGATATCCTTGAACTTAGAATTAACACTTCGAATGTTCAGAAGAGACCGATGTACAATAGTCTTGATCAATTTAATCAGGTAGAAACACCACACAAAACCTTGTTAGAAACCAGCATTTACTTCACATTTAAAGCAGATTTGCAAGAAATCAGAATCTGAAAACCAAGATCAAGAATGACATGCCTTTACTCTATACAAGTTCATCATGAGCATCCAAAAGGAACTCAACATTCGTCCGTTACCTAGCAATGAAGGATCTGTGACAGATTCGATTTCATGAAAGTCAAGATGGTACACACCAGACTGCTTCAACCTGATGAAAAACACAATAACAATCCAACCCAACAAAGAAACTGCCCAGTAGTTGTTCATTCCATGGATCAAACCCCAGGCAATTGAATACCCAACAGTTATCCCAGATAACAAAGAAACTTGCTTGTGGAACAATGATTGAAGTGAATATAAGTGACTCAGATGGTGCAAAAGTGATGTGAAGTGAAAGAAACCCGAAAAGATTCAATTTCGAAGACGGTTGCTTCACTGAAAGAATCGCCATCCATCTGAAAACAACACAAGAATAGCCAACAGCAGTAACCCTTCTAAAATAATCAATCTTGAATCTGTTAATGAAGACATGGTAACTTCCCAGAACCAGTAAACCAGTAACACTACCAACACAAGTGAGAAAAAACAGAGGTTATAACCTCCAATGGTGACCTTCAATGGTGGTTTCATAACTCAAAACACCTGGGAATACCCAATATTTTTCTTCTGTATATAAAACCAAATTAAACTGTATAATCCTATGAGACAACTAGTAGCGGGTTTCGCAAAAATCTCGTAGAACAAAGGTTTCCCCATTTACAAAACAATCTTTATAACCATAAACAGAGATCTAGGGTTTACCTTGATAGATAATTTTAGTGGTAACTAAAGCTCCAAAACTGTGCAGACAGATACAAAGATGACAAATTACCACAATCATATATGGTATCATTGGTTCTCAAAATATCCCCTCCTTCAAAAGCCTGATCACGCATGATATATATATATATATATATATATATATATATATATATATATATATATATATATATATATATGTATATATATATACTAGAATCTCCATCATTTTTTATCACTTCACCACTGGCATTTACAACCTTTAGAACTTTATCTGAGAAGGTATATTCTGCAACGCCCGGTGGAACAAGTATCAAACAGATTCGCCATTAGTAATGCGTGTTACACTCGTTCTTTCATGGAAGCTGAGAATCCGGACTAGGGCAGTGTAACCTTTAGAACTTTATCTGAGAAGGTATATTCTGCAACGCCCGGTGGAACAAGTATCAAACAGATTCGCCATTAGTAATGCGTGTTACACTCGTTCTTTCATGGAAGCTGAGAATCCGGACTAGGGCAGTGTGTCGAACAACCCAACTCCAAGCTTTTCACTCTTGTGCGAACAGCCCTCTAAGAAGAAGGAAACAAAAGAACTAAACCTCTAACTTCATGTCTTACCAAAAATATACAAGAACTCTACCATTAAAATTCCATTGAGAGAGTGGAGAGATGAGAACGAAAAAAACCAGAGAAAGAGGAAAAATACAGCAGCCCTCATTTCCAGAAGTGTAAACCCACGAGAAAATATATGTTGATTTATATCCCAAGATCTAGCCCAAACACAGTGTAGGTCTGTCGATTCAAGAATTAATATCAAGAAATGTGTACCGTGAAAACCCTACGGCAGAGAGCCTTCGACTAGCAAATCAATGATGAACAGGGAGACCGGTCATGATATGAGCCCTATGGCAAAAACACCCAGCGGCACAACACAATAGGTAGACCAATCACGATATGAGCCCTAATGGCTCTGATACCATGTTAAAAACTCAACTGCACATTGTTTACATGAGAATTACAGCAACAACACACATATTAATACATCAAGAACCATCAAGAAGTTGATCTTTTAACTACAAGCTCTAAAGGCATATGAAAGAAGGAAATAAGATCTGTTATTCACACACAATCAACGATTCACCAAGTGTTTCCAGTTCTTCTTGAGTTCCTGAATCTACCAGTCGATGCTTTTTATATGAAATTGGAAGATCCCAAATCTCTTTTATTCAAACAGCAGAGGAACTCCCAACAATAAACCCTCAAGAATAGAAACTTTCACACTTTAAGCAGAACGTCTATGAGCCTTACATTACTGCTCCTTTAGCTTTCCTTTTGCTTCTCTTTATATCCTCCAAGCTACAAGGCTACACAATTAAACCCACAAACTTTGTAAATAATTAGTTCCCAAAATATGTTCCATGTAAAGATTGATATCTCAACATGTTCCATCAGCACTATATGCCATTGTTGTACACCACCGACCAGGAGCCTCATAATCATAAAGCCACGCTTTTAACTTCCCATCAAGAGCCGTTGAGAATATGAACTGAGGCCAGATAAATAGCGCAAATGAAGTTGAGAAAAAAGTCTGAATATAAATTCAATGACACATACAGAATTTTAGACCAAAAATATAGAATAAAAGCTAAGAAGATGTACTGGAATAAGGAAAACTGATTATTATAGCACTACAAATTGTTTATTCAAAGTATACACATGCATGCCTAGGCTTCGATCTCATGGCCAGCTTGCAAAAGCTAATTAGAGGTGGCAATTTCAACTCATTTACTTATGAATGAGTCTATCTACTTGGCCCGTGTTCGGTTTCTAATAGGTCATACAAAAGTACATTTGACCAATCAATTTTGTAGTGAGGGCAGACAGAATACACGGGGGCATCATGACCTTCAAAAGTGTACTGTTTCATACCAGTTGCTGCATCCCAGACCTAAAACCACCGGACACCAGAAAATAAATAAACAATACATATCATTACAAACCATTGACCAGAGGGTTCATGCGAGAACCGTTGTTAGTGCGAGAACTGCGAGAACCAATCTCAGCCGTTCCTTGGATATGGGAAGTATCATGGATGGAGAGCGTGGAAGGATAGGGTGTGGCAGAGTGCATGTGAAGGAATTCATTGGTGGGCAATGACATTGAAGGAGGGGGAATTGGACGGCTTAGATTGGATCTCGCGGTTCTCGCGCTAACAACGGTTCTCGCATAAACTTTTGTCTATATATATATACTAGTATAGTACCCGCGCAAAGCTGCGGCAATGAATAGTTTTGTCTCATAGTATGTTCCTTTATAGTATTATGTCATCGTGCAACCAATATAAAGGGAGAAATGTATGTTGCAAGATATCGTCTTTTGATTGAACAAAATAAGAAATATATTTTGTACTAAGATTTAGCTTGTTTTCATAAGAATTTAATGACTTTCTATATTTGATTTCTTAATTACCAAAATCGTTAGATCCAAGGACTATTTAAGTGGATTTATTTATGGGAGATATATGATGGGCATTATAGACATTTTAACTTACTTAAAAATTAAGAGATTAAAGGATGTAAATACTTTATAATATAGTATATATATATATATATATATTCTAAGCAAACCTTGATGGTCTTATCATCCATTCATCGCCACAAGTTATCACACAAAGCTGCTTATTCGGATGAGAGAATGCAAAATTATTTACTCCGCCAACATGAGCATCAATCTATAAATTACATAACCAATGTTATTTACTAATATTTATCATTTTCAATGAAAAAATGGTCAGCAGAATAAAACCTCATTACCTCTAGATGATGTCTCACATCATCGCCTCCATGATATGAATATATTTGTACAATGTGCCTCGAATAAGCAACTCATGTTTGCATAGAAGTATTAAATGTACCAATTTTGATCCAATTACTTATAAACTGGGTTGTGTTTTATCTCAAAGAAGAGAGATAACAAAAACTATAATTCTACTTATAAACTGGGTTGTAACCATCTCCTAATGCCCTAGTGGGTAAGACACTTGCTCCCCATAGGGGAGGTCAAGGGTTCAAGTCCCACTAGGTTTCAATTAGGGATGGCCACGGGGTTGCTTCGGAAACGGCCACGGGTAAAACCGGTTAGACCGCGTACATCTGAGTCAAAAAGGCTCGGCACCCCGGGAGGAGCCCTAACCAGGAAAACTCTTTAAAAAAAAAAAAAAAAAAAAAATGCTATAATTAGGTTGGCAGCACTTACCAAAGAAGGAACCATCTGGACTCCAAATTACACGATTTACTTACACCACGGGATCTTCTACAAGAGCGGCCTAAAAATATGTAAAATGATTGAGACTTTGAGATAGTGTGAAACTTTAGTAAGTGATTAATTAAGCATAAAACATATATATATATATATACCTGCAAAGGCATTGAACATGCACTAAGATCCCAGACTTTGAAATTTTTAAGAACCAATTTATCTCTTGAACCAACTTCCCACAATCCAATGTCACCCACGTTTGTTCCAACTAATGCACCAGATTTATGGAGCCACATAAACGGGGATATCTTGTATTAATGTATTATGAGTTGCCCTAATTGAATGAGGAGCAAGAAAAAACCGACCCTTCATTAAACTGAGAAAACAAAATGTCTACTTCAATAAGGGCCGGTCCTAAGTTGTTTGATGCTCCGGGCGAAACGGTAAAAAGACGCCCCTTTGAATTTTTAAGCAAATAATATACCGACTTTTAGACCATGACTTATCAACGAAATGGTGGTGCTATTAAAATATAGAATAGCATAAACGACACCTTAGGAGATTAATATAGAAAACGAACACATGCATACAAATAAAATAATAGAATTAAAAGATAATCAACATAGCAAGTAGCAACATGAAAATTTCAACCAATTTAAACTCATATAAAATGCTAGAATTCATGATGAAATAACAAACCTGACAACCCAGTTTACAAACTTCGATCGAAAACCCAGTAACCTGGATAACTTCTAACAATATTTTCATTAAACCAAATATAAATAAGTGAAATAATAAACCATAAAAATTTATATTCTAATACAAATAGCATACAAATAACAAACAAATACAGATTACAAAACTGTTAACTAACAGCAGCAAGTTAATTATTTTTTAAGAAATATTCAAGGTTCTATAACTCCTATCAGCACAATTTCAGAAGCAATATCAACATGCTAACATGAAGAATTAAAGCTTGCAACAGACCTACAATTAACATGCTTTAAAAGAGCAGTTAACGGAGCAATAGTTGGATAAAATTTTACATTTACATACTTGCATAATAATTAACAAAGCAAAGTTCAAACCTGAGGTTGTGCCGCTGTGAGCATGACTGAAGAACTGAGGGTTGAAGGTCATCGATCAAACGTAGAAGTTGAGAGTGGCAGAAATTGATAATGGAGAACCAAAAGGTCAAACAACGAATGTCATGTTCCTGAGGATGCTCACCATCGCCTACCACCTCTTCTCATCCACTAACTAAAGATTGCTAAACCTTTAATACGCTTCAGCCAAAAAATGATGCCCCTACTGGGCTTGAGCAATTGTTAAAAGAAATGGAAAGGCGGAAAGCAATTCTAAAAGAAACGGAAAGGCCATTAATAAAGATTGCAATTAAACGCCCCTAATTCATTCAATTAATTCACTGGGAGTTACCAAAGGGGCCATTTTAAAAAAATAAGAAAAAAGCCAAAACTTGTAATTATGCCACGTCACTATACCCCCTTAACTAATTCACTTCAATTACAAAAATCCTATCTTCTAAGCATTGCCACCTAGGATAGAAAGGTTCTTAAATTATATAAGATATAGATAGACAAAAGTTCATTTGAGAACCATTGTTAATGCGAGAACCGCAAGAACCAATCTGAGACGTTCAATTTCCCCTCCTTCAATGTTATCAGTCATCACCTATTCATGAACTCCTCACACGCTGCCACACTTGACACCCCCACGCTCTCCATCCATGAATTCCACTTACTAAATCAATGGTTAAGATTGATTCTCCCGGTTCTTGCACTATATATATATATATATATATATATATATATATATATATATATATATATATATATATATATATATATATATAGGGGAAGGTTCAAATGAGAATGAGAAATTAATTGAGAATGAGAGACTAAATCTCAGCCGTTCATTTTGTAAGTGGAATTCATGGATGGAAAGCGTGGGGGAATCGAGTGTGGCAGGGTGCATGTGAGGAATTCATGGGTGGGCAATGACATTGAAGGAGGGGGAATTGGACGGCTGGGATTGAGTCTCCATTCTAAAAAATATTTAAGTTCTCATTTGAACCTCCCACTATATATATATAGGAAGAAGTTCATTTGAGAACCATTATTAATACGAGAACCGTGGAAACCAATTTTAGCCGTTAATTTGATAAGTGAAATTTACGGATGTAGAGCGTGGGGGATCATGTGTGGTAGGGTGCATGGTAATAAATTCATGGCTGAGTGATGATATTGAAAGAAGGAAAATTGGACGGCTCAGATTAGTTCTCGCGATATTAATAGTTTTCAAATAAACTTCTTTATATATATAGTTATTAAAGATTCATCTGTTTGCTTCAAAAATAAAAAATGTTGTACACATATGGAAGGATTAATTTTTGTTGTCAAAAATCAACTTCTGTTTTAAAACCAACTTCCATATAATATGGACTATGGACTTCTATAGCTACTGAATTGTAATAATAGTGACTAAAACTAAACATCTTTAAGCGTATCAATCAATATCCTTTTTAAATAAGATCTATTTAAAATGGTTATTAAGCCTCATATTAAAGTATATTTTTTTTTGAACGGCAAAAGTTACAAGACCGGAGCTTCGGCATTGCCATCACCCCGAGCAAGCAACCAATCAATTAACAATCCAGCAAGATGCTGAAAAAAAAATTACAAGGGATTACAGGAAACAAGTTTGAGGACTACAGCACCAATCCAACCATCTATTATCTAAATTACAGTTCTTACTCCTATTCTTAATCCAAAAGAAAGAGAAAGCTTGAATTTGACTGATAATTAATTGACCATTTGCCCGTGCCATTCTTTGAAAGATCTGCTCATTCCTCAGTCGCCAAACAAACCATAAATACGAGTAGATTACAGCCGTAAACGCCTTCAGTGTATCACCAGTGAGCCCCGAATCAGATCCCCATTTTAGAAGCAGGGTAATATCTTGGATACAATGACTATCCAATCCCCACCAAGCTGCTAAGTTACAGATGATGCCTTTTGCGATAGAACATGTGGTGAACAAATGATCCTCTGTTTCTTCACTTTCATTGCAAAGTGCACAGTTGGTAGACAATAAAATGACTCCCCTTTTCTGCAAATTAGATTTCGTGGCCATTCTCCTGTGATTTACTCTCCATGCATTTATTGATACTTTACTTGGAACCCAATTAGTCCAGAGAAAGTTCCAATTATTTGTTCCAATTAAACTCCGATTATCAAAGACTTTCCTTAGGGAAGAAACAGTAAACATACCAGATGGTTCAAGGGCCCAAGATATGGTTCGAGAATTTGGAGGATCATTCTGTTGGGATTGGAACCAGGTTGCTAGCGGGATGTTAAACCTATCAAACTGTTTATGAATTTTAGCTATGTTTCTCCACAGCCCCGTGGTTTTACCGTTTGGATTTGCCTTCTCTAAATCACCATCAGCTCCATGTATGGCTTGTATGACATTCTTCCACAGTGAGCCTTGTTCAAATTTAAATCTCCACCACCATTTTGCGAGGAGTGCCAAGTTAAGGGACTTTAGACTACCGATATCTAAACCACCATGTTGTTTCTCGTTAAGTATTTGATTCCACGAAACCCAAGTGATTTTGTTTGTGTCCCCGTAAGAGCCCCAAAAAAATTTCGATCTTTTACTCTCCAGTTTTTTTAACACCTTTTCTGGTACTTTAAACAAGGAAAAGAAGTATGTCCCTAGACTTCCAAGGACAGATTTAGACAAGGTTAATCTACCACCAATGGAGAGATTTCTAGCTTTCCATTTCGATAATTTAGAATCAAATTTATCAAGAATAGGAGCCCATGTCTCATATCTATTAGTGGACGCCCCTATTGGCAGACCAAGATACGAAAATGGAAAAGCACCAGAATTACATTTGTACTTTGCAGCAAGGAACTCCACTTCTTCTCGAGAAACACCAACACCCAAAAGAGTACTTTTTGTTAGATTAATTTTCAGGCCAGACGAAAGGTAGAAGCATCGTAGTATTCGAATGAGGTTTTTGATGTTAGAATCAGCCCAGTCTCCCATAAATATGACATCATCAGCGTATTGCAAGTGAGAAATTGTGGGGCCGTTACCAGGTAATTTAATTCCATTGAAAACACCTTTGGAGATAGCTTCTTTCATAGCAATGTTCAAGGCTTCCGCGGCAATGATAAAGAGAAATGGGGCCATCGGGTCACCTTGCCTGACCCCTCTCTTCATAATAAATTCTTTCGAAGGAGATCCATTGATTAAAATAGAGATGGAAGCCGATGTCAAACATCCTTCTATCCACTTCCTCCATTTGGCACCAAAGTTCATTTGAGCGAGGACCTCGTCAATAAATGACCACTCAATAGAGTCGAAAGCTTTTTCAAAATCCACTTTGAAGACCATCGCATGCCTCTTGGATTTATTTAACCAAGAAATAACCTCACTAACGATCATTGGACCATCCAAAATGCTTCTACCTTCGATATATGCAGTTTGCTCTTGGCCAATGACCTCTCCAATTACCAACCGTAGCCGATTAGCTAATAGTTTGGCAATAATTTTGTAAAAACTATTCAAGAGACTAATGGGCCTGTAGTCTCCGAACGAGAGAGGAGTGCTCGATTTAGGAATGAGACAGAAGAAGGAGGAGTTACAACCTCTATCAATACAACCCGAGACTTCAAAATTTTTTACAGCCGAGAAGATATCTTCCTTAAGAAAGTCCCAAAACTTCTTAAAAAAACCGAATGTAAAACCGTCCGGTCCCGGGGCTTTCTCTGAACCAATATCCCAAACTGCTCGCTTAATTTCCTCCCTAGAGAAATCCATCTCTAACGATTCAGATTGTGATTGTGAAAGTTTTTTGAATAAGCTGCTACGAAATGAGGGTCTCCTACCAGGTGAGCTTGAGAATTTCCTAGAAAAGAAATCGAGCGCTTCTTGTTTGATCGAGACTGGGTCAGTAATCCATGTGCAATTTTTTGAGATGCCATGGATGAAATTATTACGGTTGTGGTGATTTATGATGCCGTGGAAGAAGCTTGAATTCTCGTCACCTTCAATCTACCATCTAATTCTCGATTTTTGTTTAAGGTCAAGTCTATCCTTCTTCTCCAGTTCCTTAATGACGAGAATGTGGTCTTGCCTTGCTTTTATTTCTGCAGGGGATAGGCTTGTAGCTTCTGCTTTTGATTCCAATTCATCCACTTTCTTTTTAAGATTGATAAGAATTCCTTTTTTGTTTATATCCTCTTCTTTTCTCCACGCTTTGATTTCTTGCTTTAATTGTCTTAGCTTCCACATAAGATGTTTAATTGACACATCAGCCCCCTGTGAACTACCACACGACCATTTATCTTCAACCAGCTTAATCAGCTTTTTATCCTGCAGCCAAGAGTTGAAAAATCGAAAGTATGTAGGTCCAAAGTCTACCGCTGATGCTTTAAGGCAGATTGGACTATGATCAGAATGTATTTTTGGAAAGATAACGACACTAGGATTGGGCCACCAGTCAAAGAAGTTAGCTGTCACTAGAAATCTATCTAGTTTGCTAAACTTGGTTCCATCCTTATTCATTCTAGTGTATTTTTTTCCCCCACTTTTAACTTCTATCAGTCCTGAGTTTGATATAAATTCATTGAAAATTTGTGCACCATGGAATGAGAAGTTCGTTCCCTTTCTTTCTTCCCGAGACCGAACTTCATTAAAGTCTCCGAAGACTATCCATTTAAAATCTGAGTTTACTTCTATTAATTTCGAGACATTGTCCCACAGAATCTTCTTTTTGCTCAAGTCTTGTGGTGCATAAATGTTAACAAAACCACATCTTGTGTTCCCACCAGCCCAATTTCCCCACACAGCAAGGTAATCACTACCTTTACAAGAATTAGTTTTTGAGAAAAAAGTTGGGTCCCATATTGATATAATGCCGCCCGATCTACCCCTAACGTTTACGTGATCAAAATTGAAAGGTTTATTGCCCCAAATTGCTTTTATAAGATTAAGTTCAGGATCTGAGATGAAGGTTTCCAGAAGCCCAAGAAAATGGATTTTATTTTTGAAACACATTTCTTTCGCCCAATCTTGCTTCTCTTCTGAAGCAACGCCTCTAATATTCAAGGAGATAATATTCATTGAATAACGACAACATCACCTGACTTGGAGACTAGTTTTCTGACATCAGCCTCACATCCTTCCATGTTGAATCCAATTAAATTGCCGATCTCCATGGTGTCTCTAACCTCAATTGATGTATCTGTAGAATTCGAGTTTCTAGGGCTCTTACGAGTGGAGTTTCTTTCAACCGATCCATTAGCATCACCATCTTCATTGATCCTTTTATTAAGATCAATCGAATCCTTGGAAATGGAAGTCGAAGGACCTGCTGAGTTTGACTTTGATCTCATAGATGCACTAATGAAGTTCTCACCTGTTTCTTTCTGATCCCACGGAGAAGGAATTTTGATTTTAATGGGAAAGGGGCTTTATGGAACTGGGAGATTTTAGGGCCCGATTTGGCTTTAGATGGATTCTCAAAATTATAGGTGGAGGGAGGTCTAACAACTGAGGGAGAGCCCAGGTTAGAGACCAAATTTTGGGCCACGGATGGGCTAATAGGAGGAGGTTGGGATGGGCCACCATTTAGTGGCTGGAGTGGAATACCAAATGAATGGGAAGGGGTCTCACAGCCGACATAATGACCTATGGTGGGATAAAGTTGGTTCCCAATGGGCTGATTATGGGGAAGTGAATTTGCCGCCCTGGAGACTTCTGCCGAGTCAGCCACGAACTCGTCATTCGAGGTGGAGTGACCCTCCAGGTTCTTCTCATCCGATGAGTTTTGATCATGCAACTTTTCGACTACCCTTTCTTCCACGTCGTCGATTTCGTCCCCCTCCGATCGTGAACCATCTTGTTCATTCAGCTCATCATCACTCTGGTAATGATCGGAGAGGGATTTCTGATCTAAGGAGACCTTGTGCGAAATTGAGTTGATAATTTTAATTTAGTCACTATAATCTTCAATTACCGAAATATGATATATAACGTCGTCAATGAGGATTTTGCTACGACAGTTAATAATGTTGAGATGCTTTGTAAGAACCACCACCTTCCCAAAGGAAAGGTTGAGTTCATCACCGCTACATTCATCTGAGTTTAGGATTGTACCCCACCTCTTTGCAACCTCTTCGAATGCCTGAGTAGACCATGCATGTGGAGGAATACCAATGATGGTAAGTGATGCAATTCTTTCCTCTGTTCTGTAGTTGTTGTCACCGAACCTGAGGCTATCAAACCATTGTATCCATGTATCCTTGGCTTCTGAAAGAAACTCAGCAGCCATTGCCTCTGAATCAAATTCAAGCATGATGTTTAGTCCTCCCAGATATCTGATAGTAGCACTCAGCCCCCCTTCATTATCCATTGCATTCGAGAGGCCATGTAGAGTTGATAAGTTCTTCACTTTCCCAATGAGGTTTTCTTTTACCCAGATTCTTGTCTCTCTTGCTGTGATGATTGTGGATATAGTCTCCTCTCTACTAATGATATCCTTCTTAGAATTTTTCACTACGTCGGCAAATGATCTTGAGTTAGAAACCCAATTGTTGCTTCTAAAGTTGACTGAGATTGGCCTATTTGGGGCGATGGGGGGTATTTTTACATTCATGTATTTCCTATTGTATTTAGCTAAGTTGATATTAAGTCTGAAACTCCCAATGCAAACGTTCCTCATTTTCATTTCCATTTCATTTGTCGATTGTACGTCGATAAATCGAGCAAATCCGAAATTCAGTTTGGCCTTATTTTTCTTTTTGGCGATATAGATATCGGCGACCTTTCCGTACTTCATCATAATTTTCCATAAATCTTCGACCTTCGTGTCGTTGGGGAAGTTTGACAGGTAGTAAGTTGTTTCCGATCCAACAAGGTTGCTGCAGTTGTCTGTCTGGCGAGGTGCTCTTTTCTTTGCTACTACCTGTCTCCATTCTCCTGCAGTGCCAGACTCCATCTTAGCACTCCGTATCCTTTTTTTAGTACCTACCAATTGAAGTATATAATATATTGATTTGTCATAATTTGGATGATTTGAGTTTGTATTGTAAACGCGTCTATTCTTAAATATCAATCAATTCTATTAGGGCATCTAATGAGGGTTATTTTCCTGCAAAAATCATTTAATGTTATCTCTTTTTGTTTTCTTTGCCTCATTCAATTAAACCGCTTTTCATTTAATTAGCCGGAACTCTATCTAATTCAATTAGGACATTCATGGAGGGAAAATAATATAATGGGTGAATGGTTTCACCGAATCTCATCTTCACAAATCATTCAATATTGTCCCTTACTTTTCTTCTAGTTCAGTTAAGCCGCTTCTTATTTAATTAGGTGATTGTTCATTTTCTTTCCTATATATCATTTAATGTAGCCGCTTCTCATTTAATTAGGCAATTGTTCTTTTTTCTTTCTTTTTTTTTTCTTTTTTTTTTTTTTGAACTGCAGTATTATATTAATTCCACACAAGAAGTTTTACGTGTGTCCATCATTTTACAGCCCACAACAAGGAACACCTCAAGGAGATACTTTACAACTTAACTTGATGATTCCACACAAAAAGCTCATAATTTGCACACTTTTGAAATAGACAGCGGCTAAAGTGGACAGCGACTGTGGTAGCACACCATTAGGATACTGATTTAGAAAATTTTCCACAGCACTCAATTATTATGTATCTCATATTCCATTTCCTACTCTGTTTTGCTTCGGTTACCACCACCACACAACACTTTATTCACTCAGCTGCAGCTTACGGCTATTACTGCATGCTTTCGTTATGAACATAGAAAACATAGCAGCCACTTCACCATTCGGGCAGTGTCCAGCACGGAAGCACAGCGACTTCCTTACAGCGACAGTCTCAGAGCAGCGTGTATAACACAACATATTTGGACAGCATCAAAAACGTCAACACCATATCCCAACAGCGCGAGGTAATGGATCCATCAGCATATCACAGCAGATTTTCATGTTGTTTAGAACAGTAAGCAACAGCTGATCACAACATCCTACATTAACAGCAACAAAGCATTTGTCCTACAGGAAGTGTCCTTCCTCCAACCTCGCAATTTGTTGTTTCACTTCATCATACCAGCCATCGAATTGATTCACACATTACTAACACCCACTCACTAACCAAACAAATATACCTGTACCACACTTTAGGACTAATCCACTTGGATAGTATCACAAAAGACTACCACTGCTTAAAAGGTTTTAAAACTCTAAAACAGCTCATCTTGACCAAACAATACACATCACCGTTCCACTGTGCAAACTCATAACATGCAGCAGGCTTATTAACCGAACAACATCGCCCAGACGACACTTAAGCACATGAAGGCGTCGTATTCAGGATAAAGCGCCGTAAGACTTCACTACAGGACTATGATCTGCCATAGTTATAAGATCATGCACCAGGTCAATAGTTACTTAATAATAACATGACAAAGGAATTAAGTAACAAGTGACCGAAATGACTCTGTGGCTCAACAGGGATAACTGTAACAACTCACATGGAATAAGATTGAATCTCCCCCCACTCTAAATCACTCAATAATACCTCATTGTACCGGCACCCTCACACACAGAAAAGATTCAGGGGCTCAACAGGTTTGATAAGGTAAAATGAAACACCCGACACAACCACCACCTCCTTCCCTCCAACATCCAAATATTCCGTACCACACCCCTTATAACCCCACAACCTAGATTGGTCCCCACACGTCTGACCTCTACCAAAGAAACCAGCCAATACTCCAGCCCAACCCACAAGCTCCCCACCCAACTCGACACCAGGGTGTGACCCCACTCACTCAGCACCACACCCCATGCTGATTTGAACAACAGCAACCCAAAACACCTATCACAGTGACCACTCACGCCAAAACAAACACTTGAGTCCACATGACCAGCACTCTATCATAGAAAACGATGGCTCATATGACAGTGACCACTACCCAATACCCAAAACACACCTTCTACACCATTCAACCCTCAACCAACTGTTTAAGACATGAGTACTCATTACTATACCCAGAGACACCCTCTGGAAATACCACAAAACAGACACAATATAAGAGAGAAGAAACTATCACAGTGACCACTCACCCTAACCTATCAATTGTATCCACTCACACAAAACAATCACATATGACAGTGACCCAACCCTGACACTCATATAACCGAGACCATTATACTCAAATCCCAACCAAACACCATGGTACCGCTAAGATCTCAACCATATTATAATAGAGCACATGGCTCTACTATCATGCGTAGTACCCCTGAACAAGGTACCAAAACAACTCTATTTATTCCAATACACAACCGAGACTGCTTATGTAACTCATAATACAAGGGAAAGAACCGGCTCCCAACACACCAACTCGAGAGTTCTACCTTCTACCATAACTTGCAAAAACATCCGAACGAACGAAACAAAAACAAAACAAAACCCCTCCAACCAGAACCCACCAAAGACCCACCCACCCAGCCCTTGAAACCGTAAAAACATGCCCTCCCACCCACCCAGGAACCATTATAAGAATTGCTCCAAACTTGACCTCCTGAAAGCTATCATCGGCCATACTCATAACCATCTGTACCTGTCAAAACCACAGCCTCACCCAACCGTTAAAGTAAAAATCTGTATGGATAGCTGACATAAAACACAACCACGCCCTTTATCTACAACCACCTATCCCCATAATACCAACGGACTCACCCTACATGACCCTTTTTTAGCCAGCTCATCAGCCGCGTAATTCAGTTCTCTAGGAATAGCTCTAATCTCAAAATCTGCGCACGCCGCAGCAAGACTTTTAACTCTACCAGCAACCTCCCGCACTTCTTGAGCCGGTTCGATAATGTCATTCACAATCTTATCCACTAACACTGAATCGACGCACACCACTATCTCCTCATTGCACAACTTCCTATTGCTCCTAAATACCAATAGTCCATAATACACTGCTTCCAACTCAGCAACTATCGGACTGCATGCCCAAATTGATTTTGAAAAGGCACCAATGGTATCACCTTCCGGCCCTCTTTTAAAAACACCCCCTACACCCGCAGCACCTTCCACCGTATTTACTGACCCGTCCGTAAACAGCACTATCCGCTCCAGCTCCAGCTCCTTAACACCACTACCCAAACCTGACATCAGAATATCCCCCTTTAACACTTCAATCGGCCTAATACACATGTCCAAGGTAGACCCAGCCACCATGGGCCACTTTGCAAAGCACCACTGACCTACCCTAATCCAAACCAAGTCAATCAACTTTTCTACACTCACACTCTTATTATTGAATACCACATTATTTCTTTCTAACCAAACTGACCATATCACACTATAAAGGACCACCATCCACACCTTTTTAATCCACTGTTTCTTGCATAGATTAGGCCACATCTCTACCAGCTCACCAACACTACCTGGTACGACCCAAGAAATACCTACTAAAGACAAGACACTCGACCATACCGCCCATGATTTACTACACTGAAGGAGTAGGTGACCTGTAGACTCACTAACCCTACTACACAAAGGACAAACCGCATCAGCTGACGACAACAAGCCCCTTTTAACAAGTTCCAACCTAGTTGGAATGCTATTCCATACTGCTTGCCATACAAAGAGACGTACTTTTGGGGGTCCCCAAAACTCCCAGATCTTATCAAAACCTTGACTCCCCGACCCCTCATTAAGAATACTTACCACACTCTTGACTGAGAACTCCCCACTAGACTCGAACCTCCACCGGATCCTATCACTCCTGAACTTTTGAACATTCTGCGAATTAAGGGCTTCCATAAATTCATTATAAATCTCAACTTCCTAGTCGAACACCCTTCTTCTAAACTTTATATCCCATACCCAACACTCACCCCTCCAAAAACCAAAACTCTCAACCTTGCCTACCTTTTTAATAGCCAGAGCAAACATTCTAGGGAATCTACTTTTCATATCAAAATCCCCTACCCATCTATCATTCCAAAAATCAAACATATCACCCTTCCCAAGAACCGCTACAAAACCAGACCTAATGACTTCTGCTACTCTATCCTCTGCCGCAGATAACCTAGAAATGTTCTTCCAAATACTAGACATCTTAGCAGGTGCAGGACATAGCACACTAGAACCAAAGGAAAAATCCCCATATTTACACTTGACAACCTTTTGCCACGCCGCATCCTCCTCATTCCAAAACCTCCAGATCCACTTTGATAGCAACGCTTGGTTTTTTTGACGCAGGTCTCCAACACCTAGTCCACCTTACCGTTTAGGCCTCTGAATCTTATTCCACGCAACCATACACATGCCCTTCTTATCCCCATCTCTAGACCAAAGAAATTGTCTTCTCAAACTTTCTAACTCCTTATACACCCCACTTGGCATACGGAACAGGTACATAAAGTACATTGGTAAGTAGAACGGATTTAATCAGTGTGATCTTACCTGCTTTAGATAAAAATCTGGCTTTCCACCCCTCCAGCCGCCTTCTGATCTTCTGAATTACAGGATCCCAGAAAGATTTACTCCTAGAGTTCCCTCCAATAGGTAGACCCAGATACGTGCAAGGAAACTTATCCACCTGACAACCCAGAATATTCCTAATCTCCTCTAAGCTACCCTCACCTACATTAACCCCATATACTACACTCTTACTCATATTCAGTTTCATACCAGACATCAAATAGAACATCTTAAGTACTAAACTCATATTCCTGATTTGATCCACATCCATTTTATTACACAACATTGTGTCATCTGCAAATTGAATGTGTGAAATGTTCAATGATGAATGACCATCCAACTTGATTCCCTCAAAGAGACCCATCTCCACTCCTTTACAAAACAAAGCATTAATACCTTCTGCCGCAATATTAAACAGCATTGGAGATAACGGGTCCCCCTGCTTAAGCCCTCTTCTCATTAAGAACTTGCGTGTTGGTGACCCGTTCACCAGTACTGACAACGATGATATAGTAAGACACCCCATCATCCAAGATATCCATCTCTTACCAAAATTCATCTCTCTAAGCACCTCACCCAGGTAACTCCACTCTATGGAGTCGTATGCCTTTTCGAAATCAAGTTTTAACAGGACCCCTTCCTCTTTCCTGCTCTTCAGCGAATGAATGATTTCTTCCACTATCATCACACAGTCAAGTATTTGCCTACCCTTAGTAAAAGCAAACTGGAAACTACCAATTACCTCATGGATCACTAACCCTAATCTCCTAGCCAACACCTTTGCTACAATTTTATATAAACTGCCCACCAGAGATATTGGCCTATATTTTTTAATCGACCTAGGGGCCTTAACTTTCGGAATTAATGTAATGAAAGCCTCACCCAGCTCCCTTGGTAAAACGCCATCTTCATAGAATTCACTAATTAGCTTAAACAAATCTTCCCCTAACAGGTCCCAATGATCTTTAAAAAACTGCAAATTAAAACCATCCGGACCTGGTGCTTTCTCTCCATTACAGCACCATACGGCTTTCTTCACTTCATCTTTCTCAAACCCCCTTTCCAACCAGCTCCTGCTCTCCACTGATAATTTCTTAACCCCTAACCCAGTAGCACTGATACAACACCTTCTACTTTCAAATTGGTGTTCAAAGTACCCCGCAATACCTTCTTTTACACTAATCGGATCCGAGAGTACTTTACCCTCACATTCTATATTGTTAACTTTATTTACTCTGATCCTAGAATTAGCCATAACATGGAAAAACTTTGAGTTACAATCACCTTTCTGTAACCACAACAACCTCAACTTTTGTCTGGCTTTATCAAAATCTCTTTGTCTCCAGTGCCACAACAAGTCTTTCTGTTCCTTCCATAACCTCCATAAACCTTCATCACTTGGATCGGCTAACCTACGTGCCTCTAACACCACCAACTCACACTCACACTTCTTAATTCTATTAGCTATTGTGTCCTTTTTGAATTTAAAACCCCTCTTTATAGCTAACTTGACACTCCTCAACCTAATAGCCATATTACATTTGCTACTAGACCCCCATGCTTTTGACACACAATCTTTAAAACCCTCCTCCTTTGACCACCAATTAAACAATCTAAATGGAGTAGGGCCCCAATCTTCAACCTGCTTTCCTAAAACAACTGGAATATGATTAGAAACCCGATCCGCCGTAACCCATTGAGTAATAGACGGGATTAGTTCTAATAATTCTATATCGAACAAAAACCTGTCTAACCTACTAGATACCAACTGCAACTGATTATTACTCCAGGTAAACCTACCGTTAGATAACGGAATGTTTACCAGACATTCTGAAGTAATGAACTCACTAAAGTCTCTCATACCCCTATCCCTACGACTGCACGATGATCTTTCCTCAATTTCAACAATCTCATTCCAATCCCCACCCATAACCCAACAGACCCTATGTAGATTCCTCAGTACTTTTAATTCTTCAAACAGTTCACTCCTCCTACTCCTATCGTTAGATGCATATATATTGCACAACACTACCTCCACATTAAATTGATTACAAAAGCCTTTTAAACATAATCCACCGCTACATCTAAAGACAGATTTCACGTCAAAAAAACTCTCATCCCATAGTGTCATAACCCCACCCGCTTTTCCAATCGCATCAGACCACTCCATTCCTACATTTTTTTCCCCTTCATAAACCCTTTCCTACATCACTACTATGATTAGAGATCTTTGTCTCTTTAAGAAACACAACACTAGGGCAGGGTTTTTAGATAACCCTAGCTATAGCCCTCCTTTTCGGACCCTTACCCACCCCATTAACATTAATTGACAGAAACATTTAAAACTATAACTACAGACACACACAAAAACAAAGTCAGAGAAACTTACAAGCCTTGTAGCACACAAGTTTCCGACTTCAGTCTCTTCTTGACCTCTTCTCTCGATGCTGAAATCTGAAAACCCATTTCCGCCACGATCTTTAAAACCCTGTCAGTTTCTTCATCAGAATTTATCTGGTTCCCTTGCATCTTATTCTGGACCTCATAATCCCCTTCATTATTCTTTACTGATTTTTTCGCACCCCTCCCCCCAACTTTCTTCGATTTTGTCTTTATTTTCTGTTTACGACCTCCGCCCCTCCTACTACGATCAAACGCTATATCAATCCAATCTGCAGTTGATAAACTCCTATCCTGCAGTAGCTCTAATCGCCTCGATTCATATTCCCCGTCCGAGCTAACCTTCTCTGTTCTGATGTCTCCACAATATATACCTTCATCGACACCCCCTTGTAAGATCTCGACACTATATAACCTATCCTCACTCCCCGAATTGATTCTTGAAAACACGTTAGTGTCTTGTACCTTCGGAGCATCCTCTATTTGATCATCGACCATCTCAATTCCATCTCCAAACCCACCTATCGTATTTTCCTCTACAATAATATCACCGGCATCTGTTTGCACATTACTCTTCTTGGGCCTGAGATTACTTTTGCTGCACACCCCATCTACTATACTTGCTTGTCCATCAGGTTTAAGCCCACCAGAAAAAACCCCCATGTGGTCCACATTATAGTCCAGCCCATCAATTATATTGTCATTTGATACCCTTCCTTTATTATTTAGAAGCCCACACAGAGAGTCAGGCCCACCAGAGGAAACTTCCTTATTCCCAATACATGCATGTGATGCACTCTGCCCTACCACGATCTCATTACCTATCTCATATTTCCCATCTTCCCCATGCAGACCGTTGCCACCCGCCCCCTCGTCTTCTCCATATACAGACCTAGACCTCGATTTTCTCTCCTCCATAATTGGTCTATTTTTAATGGCGGCTTTTTCCGGCGGTACGTCGACTGACCCCCACCCCCGTTTGACGTTTTTCGATTAAGCCCTGCCGACGAACAATCCGAACTTTCCAACCTAAATTCACTTCGTGTAGGAAGAAAACCATTGTTCCCATCATCAAAAACAAAGATCTTGTACACTTTTCCATCTACCTTCGCATTAAAATATTTCGGTATATCTGTTCTATAAGCTCTGATTAAGATCTTCCCAACGTCCAATCTTCGCCTATGTCGCGTATCATCATCCATTGTAATGAAAGTACCCCATCTGTTACCTATTGTTTTAAAGAAAACCTCTCCATAGAGATGTATAGGGATGCACTCTATTCTTATCCATCTCAAAGTGGTAGCATCAACATCCGTATCTTCCCACCCTTTAATCCACTCAAACACTTCACAAATTTCTGCTACATCATCCTTCGCCCTTTTTACAAACAGTTCCCTCTTATCTTCATAATCGAACTGTAACAAGAAATGTTTTCCTCCCATCACCTTAGGACTAAAGCCATAAACTAACGCTAACTTGCTCATCCGATCAATAATACCCGAGATGTCACCCGCATCCTCCATGTACACCTCCCCCACTAACGCCCACTCAAGCCATCTCCTGTCTTCTACAGAGGTATTAAAGTAAAAACTGATCGCATTAGAATTGATCTTCCCCGACTGTTCTGTCGACGTAACTCTTCTTCTCACAATGAGAAAAAAATAAAATTAACGGGAGAAAAGAAAAGAAAAGAATGGATAATTATTTAATTTTTTATGTTCTCGAGTTGGAAAGAAATGAAATGAAATTGAAGAGAAAAGACATAGGTTTGTGTTCTCGAGTTAGAAAAGAAGGAAAAAAAAGTCATTTTACAGTACTATGCTTACTTTTTAAAATTATTTATTGTGATTAATAGTAATTTAGTCAATTAAGAAAAATTATAAAAAAAATTCTTTCATTTTCTTCCAAATCCTTACACTTTTGGAAGGAAAGTTTAGGAGAGAAAGTTAAACAAATTTCCTTTTAAATCCTTTCTTTTCTTCATTAAAAAACATTCGGAACACAAAACTTTTTTGATAATGGATGATTGGTTCCATCAAAAGAGTCTCTTCTTCACAAATCATTCAATGTTGTCCGTTTAATTTTCTTCGTCTCATTCAATTAAGCCGCTTCTCATTTAATATGGCAAATGCTCATTTTCTTTCACTACAAGAAAAGTTACTTTTAGAGAGAAAACTTTTAAAGACCACATGTGTCGTCTCTAAAAGTAAGGCTTTTGAGACGACTTGTCATCTCAAAATCTGTTTTAAAATAAATATATATTTTTTAAGATTCTGAGACCATAAGTGGTCTCTAAAAGTCCCTAAAAGTTTAGCGGAAAATTTCCCTCCACGAGAAAGTATGAGCGCCAATATCCTTAAATAATTAGAGACAACATGTGGTCTCTAAAAATATTAAAAAAACAATAATTTATTTATTTTTCTAATTCCTACTCTTTAGAAACAACATATGGTCTCTAAATCTAAATTAATTAAACAATTATATTTTAAACTAATATATTTTAACTATATCAAAACTCCACCCATTCTTTTTACTTTTTAGATTTACTCCTCTTCTTCCTCCCAGACCTACGTTTCCCAAAAACCCTAATCAAACTTCATGAACTCCATGTATCTCTCTGCTGCAATGGAAGTCTTTCTTCTCTAGGTCTCTCAAAACTCGACTTTTTAAAAGGCTGAAACTTCAAAATCCCTAAATCTCCGGTTGGGAAACATCATTTGTGTTCGATCGTAAACTCTCCCTACTCACAATCGACCTCCAGGCAACATCATTTTGTAGATTTCTGGTCAAAATCGGTACTACTCGACTTTCCCGTCTCTATCTCTCTGTTTACTAAGCTTTATTTTCACCATTTGGTTTCCTAATTTGCAGAAATATTGCTCTTTTGGGGAAAGAATCATAGTACTCAGGTATGTATAATTTATAACTTTATGTTGTCCTTGGAGATATGATACTATAACACCGGGAGAGAAGGGTTACATCAATTTATGGGTGTCTTTTAATGACTGTCTTCAAGGCTGTAGTCTCAGAAGTTGGGTAGAGTCAAATAATAAATGACATATCTGTAATATTACTCTTTTGGTTCTTTTATGTTTCCAGTGTTTTATTTATTTAGTTATAGTTGACATGGTGGCATTGTTTATTTAATAATCTGAGTCATCGTTTAGGGTTTAGGGTTTAGGGTTTAGGGTTTAGGGTTTAGGGTTTAGGGTGTTGGGTCTTTTTTTAATAATTATTCATTATTGGTGGTGATATTTTATTAGCTAGATAATGTTTGTGGATCTGATCATTTCTTGAATTCTTAAATTTATGGTTTGAATGGTTGTCATGGGTAAATTGATTAGTAAAGTTCTAAGAATTAAATATTTTCATATCTAGACCAACGCTAATGGTTTGAATAGTTGGTAAATTAATTAGTAAAGTTCTAAGTAGGACCGGCTGGGGAACGGGGTTCTAAACTAAACTAAAACACCCTAATGCTAGGACTGATCTAGGATGAGAAATATCGCGGAATTATATTTCCCAAACCTCCTAAGGATACTAGGATCTACTTAGGTGTCCGGCACACAGTGACTCACACAGAAAGGTAGAAGACAAACACACAGTACTCACACAGAGATGCTTAAGACTGCCCCTTGGATTCGGATTTATCACTAAGATTGCGAATTAGTAGGCTTAAGGTCAGATAAGGTCGAGTTTCGTGGCTAACTCTTCTCGAATATGCGAATTAAGCACTATTTATAGGCCCAGACTAGTCACTACGTGCGAAGTGCCAGTCACTACGCACGTAGTGACCTCAATTCGCACGAAGTGGAATTGTAATTTAATCCATTTTGACCAACATACTCACCACGTGCGAAGTGGTACTCACTACGCACGTAGTGAGGTCATTTCGTGCGTGGTGAACCTGATCACCAAAGTGGTGATTTTTCCACGCAGACTTAAACTTCCAAACTCACACCAACACATGGTTAAGTACTTGTAAGCTTAAGATAATCACATAGAATTACTAAGAATATATACACATGCAAACAATTTATCAAAACACATTTGAATTAATATTTCATGTATATACTTTATTGATACGAACTAGGGATTCATAAAATATGCACCAACATACTCCCCCTAAGACCTAGTTCTATCAATAACCATTTCACTAAGTAAACATTCACAAAGCAAAGTTCACTAAGCAAAAAAAATTCACACAGTAAATTTCACTAAGCAGAATTTTAAACGAATACCTTTCGTCATGCCCTTACCTGTACTACGCACGATGTGAGCTGTAACTCGTGCTTAGTGGGGTTCCATCTCACATGTAATGAGTTTCTCATCTGTGAACCTTAATTACTGTTAGTACTGCATTCAGCAATAAACTGTCAGTAACTTCAAGATCACTTATAGACATTTAAACAAAACACATCAAAGTAAGATGAAGGAAATGTAAACAGAACAAACTCCCCCTAATCAAAACACTAAGAATGATTAAGAACATACTAGAACTCTTTTTGTATTTTTCTGATAAAAAGGAAAATGAAAATGCAGAAATAAACTATTAACGAATTAAATCCTAAAGAACAGAATTTAAAATACTAAGAAAATTGCAGGAATAAAATTACTGAAATTAAATCTTTTTGTGAGAAGGTTCCAGGATGGAATCAGTACCAGCACATCTATACTTAGTAGTCATTCATTTCAGAACCTTGGGCATAAACATATTCTCTTAAACTCTGTCTGTCAACCTATCTTTCTTCAGATAATAACAGATTTTGTTTCAACATTTTCAGATTGTCTAGACTGGATACATGATTAAGACTATCTCTTTTAAAATCTCACAATGTTTTGACTTACTCAGTAGAATGCACAACTTGATTACCCAACCACCATGCTTATGTGCTTTGTGATTTTGTCAACGCATTTTATGCTCTTTGACATGGAGGTCAATTTTTCACCTCTCTAGACATTTTTCTTGCTGAGCTTTTGTCAATGCATTTTATGCTCTTTGACAATTTAACATTTAGATCGATAAGTCTAAATTCTTTTGACATAAACAAGGTTTGGGGTCAAATTTTCACCCTCTTTTAGCTCAATGTCATTTATCACATTTGGCATGGTAACAGATGTGTGCATCAAACTAAGCTAGTCTCAACTGTTTTTGACCTATAGACTTGGAATGTCTCGATAGCTTAAATCTTATGAGATTTTCACAGCATAACCATCTATCTGTCTAGACTTTCCTTATATGTCTTACACACTATCTGTTTCTTATCTGATTCAGCTATGTTTTCAGACATTTTTCTCAGGATTATGTATATGCCTTCAGTCCTAATTTTACTAAGACATACTTTGACAGCCAGTGTGCCATCACTCTCCATCTAGGTTGGATCAACTTCTCATTTTTATATATATATTTTTTTTGTATTTTCTAAGCTTTCTGATTTTTTTTTTATTTTAAGTTTTCTGAACTAACTATCTCCCCCTAAAATACTAAACAATCTAAAAAACTAAGAAAATAAAAACGCAGAAGCACACAGGAAATAAACACAAAGACAAAAGAACAATTTAGTCACACAGAAAATAGACACACAGTCACAAATACCTCACACTTGATTATAGCGGTTTACCCCCTTCACATAGAAGAAAGAATTAGAGAGCGTTAGGAACCCAAGCCCGAATAGTCATGGGTTTCCCGTCTTCTCCAATCACTGGAAGTTTCATCCAAGTTCCAGTCTTCTCAGCAGCATTGCTGAACCTGTCACTTGAATCCTTAGACATTTGAACACACAGTTTGTTAGTCCACTTAGAACTCTGATTGAGCGAAGATTTTCTTTTGCTAACAACTTCGGGATTTTTAAATTTTCTTATGGTAACCCCGTTTGTCTTTTGATGCTGAACTGGAAGAGTTGAGTTTTGATTGTTTTTAGTAAACGTTTTATTCTTTTGAAAAGTCTCAACTTTCCTGTTACAGCGCTGATGTGGCTGCTGATCACACTCGGAACTGAGGTGACCAGGTCTCCTGCACACATAGCAAATCCTGTCTGGATATTGCTTTACCGAACCTTTTGACATCCTTTGAGATCGATACCCTAACCCTTGATGTTTGGGTAATAGTTTGACCTCTTGATACGGACGGGTATCAGAAGACTTTACACCTTCCTTTTCAAGTTTCCGAAGGGCATCGCGGATACGATGCATCAACGGATCTTTGACATTAGAACTTGCCAACAGTTCTCTCATTCCTGGTTCAGCCTTTTTAATTTTTTCTTGCTGAACCTCATTCTTCTGAGACTCACCCACATTCTTGTGTAACTTTAAATCCTCTTTTGGGGTTGATGCAGAAGATTCATCAACCTTTGTGAGAAGTGGGTCAGATTCAGAGTGAACATCATCATTCACCAGTTGATTTAACACTGGTGGTGGACATTTAGAGTATAACTTCTTGTTCTTTTCTGAATCAGTACCTTGACCTCTCTGATCGATTATGTACTCAAATAAGTAAGAAGACGTGGAATAACTTTTGAGTTTTTGACTCAGAGTCTCATAATCAACCTTTGAGGTAGCAAGATCTCGTTTCAACTTATCAATCTCATTTATGTAAAACACGATAGCATCTTGTTTATTTAACAGAGCCACACCTAGTTCATTAACCTGTTTACCTAGACTTTCATTCTTTTCTTTTAATTGATTTTCTCTTCCTTTGATCAACAGGTTATTATCTAACTTAGATGTGAGATCTGAAATAGTAGACTTTAAGAACACTATCTGTTTTACATATTCATCACACGAACCACAAGGTAATCCAAAGGTACATACCTGATCCGCAGACGGTTGACCACAGCTGCACACCTTTTGATTTGACTCTTTGGCACGGACATTCACTGGTGTCTCTTCTGCAGCTGGTGTCGAGGTTGGTTCATCATCATTGCTGGCACTTGATTCTTCTTCACTTGAATAGCTTTCGGTCTCGGATGAAGAATCTTCGTTCAACACATGAACGTTCGCCAAGTTGATGTCAGCATCAGCATTCCCGAACTGTACAGACCAATCCACTCCCTCATCTCTTTGAACAACCGCCATAGCCTTAGTCGGTGTTGGAGTTGCTTCAGATTTTATGGTTGTGGAGGTAGATGATCTGCTGCCAGAACCAGTTTTGAATGGATACCTCGGTCCCGAATTCTTCGGCTTTTCACATTCACGCGCGAAGTGACCCTTTTCACCACAGTTATAGCAGGTCACAGCAGATTTATCAAAGCCGAGTTTGGTATCCTTGGTTGCTGATATTGACTTTCCCGTTCTTCGCTCATAAGCTTTTGCCCTTCTCACTAAGTTGGCATACGACCAGAGGATATCTTGTCTCTCCATCTCATCCTCGTCGATCTGGTCATAGTCCTCTTGAGTCATATGAGCATTACCAATCTTCCCCTTCAGTAGATCATCATAAGAGGAAACTAGTGCACTTAGCATGCTCATATGTGTCTTAACCTCATCTGTACTTCCATACTTGAAGTGTTCGACATTAAGTCCGGAGGAAGATGCAGTATAAGATGGCCCAGAGGATGAAGCATCAGAGGTAGATCTGCCCGATTCATTCACGTTGGTCACATAGGCAGACTGTAGGGAGGCATGTGACGAGGTGGACGACGAAACAGGTGTTCCGGAGTAGTAGAGTGAGGGGTTCTGTTGATAACTAGACATAGAATCCAGATTTAGTTCCTCCTGCTCCTGCTCCTTCAACTTGGTGATGAAGTCATTAAGGTCCATCCCGTCAAAGCCGTTACCATTCTTCAGAATCATGATGAATGGCCTCCAACTCTTTGGCAAAGCTTTCGCCAAGATCTCTACTTGCTGCTTTTCTGGAACAGTGACACCCAGACTGTCCAGTTCACTTAGAAGGTGGTTGTATCTTGTAATAAGGGAAGGAATCTTCTCATCTCTTGTAGCCATGAAATGGTCTAATTCCTTCCTTAATTGACTTGCTTTAAGTTCCTTCAGAGCAGCGTTTCCCTCGTTCCTCTTCTCAAGGGCTCTCCATAGACTGTAGGAAGTTCGATACCTCCTAAATTGGTGGAAAATCTCATTGGGAATCGCCTGAATTAGTTGAGCATATGCCTTCTTTTCGGCATTGTAATTTGTCTGCTGTTCTACAGTCATCTTGTCGTAAGGGGTTTCAATGTTTCCCTCCCCTTTCGGAACCATATACTCAACGTTCATGGCTCGCCGCAATCTACAGTCAACCCCATCTAGAAAGATTTCGAACCTGGGCTTCCACATAGGATAGTCCTCCATGATTAGCAATTTCGGCACTTTGTTTATACTGCCCATTTCTGTTTCTAGTAAAAGGTTGTTTAAGGCAGTGGTTTGTTTAGAGGCCATTTAGATTGACTTTGAGAACCAAGGCAGTAAGCACACAGAGTACAAATTGATTTTGAGAGACCACACATAAAGCACGGATTAAAGTTTGATTAGAAAGATCACACAGGACAGCACAGAAATGCACAACGCACGAAGGTTCTAGACGCACACACAGTCCAGTACGTGCGAACTGGCTTCACCACGCACGTACTGGAGAACCACTACGCACGGAGAAGAAAACGAAGGTTCTAGACGCACACACAGACAGTTCGTGCGAACTGGGCCCACTACGCACGGAGTGGAAGTCCACTTCGCACGGACGGAATTCAAGAAACTAATCGCTAAAATTTTGACCTTTTAAATGCAAAAGACCCTAATTTTGACCTATTGACCGATTAAAAACCGACAAAAGAGGGCACACACAGGCCTAAGGGGACACCTAGATCGACAAATCCTAAGGAAAAGTGATCAATCAAAGCACAAGGCTCTGATACCACTTTGTAGGACCGACTGGGGGACGGGGTTCTAAACTAAACTAAAACACCCTAATGCTAGGACTGATCTAGGATGAGAAATAGCGCGGAATTCTATTTCCCAAACCTCCTAAGGATACTATGATCTGCTTAGCTGTCCGGCACACAGTAACACACACAGAAAGAGTAGAAGAACAAACACACAGTACTCACACAGAGATGCCTAGGCTGCCCTTGGTTTTCGTATTTATCACTTAGATTTCGGTTTTCGAGGGCTAGTTTGCGTTAATCGAGGCTTAAGGTCGTAAAGGTCGAGTTTCGTGGCTCACTATATCCGAATATGCGAATTAAGCACTATTTATAGGCCCAGACTAGTCACTACGTGCTAAGTGCCAGTCACTACGCACGTAGTGACCTCAATTCGCACGAAGTGGAATTGTAATTTAATCCATTTTGACCAACATACTCACCACGTGCGAAGTGGTACTCACTACGCACGTAGTGAGGTCATTTCGTGCGTGGTGAACCTGATCACCAAAGTGGTGATTTTTCCACGCAGACTTAAACTTCCAAACTCACACCAACACATGGTTAAGTACTTGTAAGCTTAAGATAATCACATAGAATTACTAAGAATATATACACATGCAAACAATTTATCAAAACACATTTGAATTAATATTTCATGTATATACTTTATTGATACGAACTAGGGATTCATAAAATATGCACCAACATAAGAATTACAGGTGGGTTTGGGGGGGGGGTGTTCTATTGCTGTTTAGATGTTGATGATTCTAAAGACCATAACACTCTCTTCTCAAATTTTAGGGGTTCTATTGCTGTTGATGATTTTAAAGACCATAACACTCTCTTCTCAAATTTTAGACCTACAGATGGTTTCTCTATTGCTATATTTTTTAAAAGAGAAAAAAGGGATGGAAGAAAACATAAGTTAGTGGACAAACCGTAACAAATGTTGTAGTTACCTCGGTCTTAGATATCACAAAAATTAGAAACCAAACGTACCAGCTAATAAGTAGCATAAGTAATAGAACATAGCAAAAGTCATTGATTGAACAACTCTTAGAAACACATGTATGATAACTAAAAACATCTAAACATCAGATAAATTGTGACATGAAACTGAGACGATCAGGTTGAACAGACCATGGAAACAAACTTAGCAAATCATGTTGGCTTAAAATGCAAAGAAAACACAGTATCACATAATAACAGGCATCATTTCAGAAATGAGAACAACCCATTATACTTAATAATTTTAAGAATCAATACCAGAAAAGAATGTAAGAGATTAGAATTTCCTTTCATATTTGAGTGGATTTAAGAGGAACTAAAATGAACCGCCTTTTGAAACATGAAACTTACTCATTTCATTCTGCTGTGTTACATAGTCAGCGTATGATATCCTAACATCTACTCTTTTGTAGCAGATCGCTCTCATTCATTTCTTCCCAAATATTTATCTATAGTCGACCGGTTTCTCCTGTATAAACCGTTTCTACAAAGTCTATACTATCTTCTAGGTAACGTATTCTTTTTATTTATCATTCTATATATTTTTTTCCTCATTTTGCTCTTTAAATGTTACTCAAGTTGCAACTTTATTTAAATAGACAACCTTTATAGTCGACCGGTTTATCCTGTATCAACCATTTAGTCTTTCCTCATTCTGCATTTTAACATATGATTTTTAGACAACCTTTAACATAGATATCTAAAATAGGTGCTTTAAAATGTTGCTATAGTAATGCTTTATCATGTGTGAGTGAGTTATATAAGTTTATATTTGGAGTTTCAGCTTGTGAGATGTAAAAACCAACATTAATATACATATGATATATGTTTTTATGCATGTCAAGTAAGAAATTGTAAAGTTTGATTCTATGAATGTGTTTAACATATATGTGATCTTTTAATAATCAGTTATGGCAATTGATAAAAGTTGGACTACATTGAGAAATCGTAACTCTAATGAGTTTTGGGATGGCCTTAACAACTTTATGGAGATTGCAAAGGCACATGCCAACAGTGAAGGGTTGGTGAGATGTCCGTGTATGAATTGTTTGAATATGTTATGTCACACACCAGATACCGTACATGCTCACATATATAGCAAAGGGTTTCAACAGTCATATAAGCGGTGGATTTTTCATGGTGAAGTAGACCCTCCAATTGTAGAAGAAGTAGCTCCAGCAACAGATGAGATGGTTGATGTCCTTAATGACCTTATTGGAGAGCAAAATACAAATGAAGCTACTATAGATGAAGGAAATTCAGATACAAGGGGAAGTAGTATGGATCAAGAATTTTTTGAATTATTTGAGGAGATCGAATCAGAGTTATACCCTGGTTGTACTTGGTTGTCATCCTTAAATTTCTTAGCAAAACTACTTCACATGAAAGTCATGAATAAATGGACTGATAGTTCATTTAACCAATTGTTAGAGTTCTTGAAGTTTGCATTCCCTAAAGATAACAAGATTTCAGCTACATATTATGAAGCAAAAAAGAAAATGAGAAAGATTGGGTTAGGGTACGAAGTGATCCATGTTTGCAAAAATGATTGTTGTTTGTTTTGGAAAGAGAATGAGTCACAGGATAGTTGTCCGGTGTGTGGTGATAGTAGATGGTTTGATGACAAGACAACGGGGAAAAAAGTTCCTCATAAAGTGTTGCGCTACTTTCCCTTGACTTCCAGGCTTAGGCATATGTATAGTTCCAGACACACTGCTAAAGATATGACTTGGCATAGTAATGGAAGGTCGGAAGAGGGTATGATGCGTCACCCAGTCGATGGGGCAGCCTGGAAAGAGTTTGACATGAAATATCCGGCGTTTGCCAAAGAACCTAGAAATGTTAGATTAGGTTTGGCGGCTGATGGTTTTAATCCGTACGGTAGCCTAACTCACCCTTACAGCATGTGGCCGGTTATATTGACTACGTACAATACTCCTCCATGGCTATGTATGAAAGAGTCTTCTTTCATGTTGACAGTATTAATACCTGGTCCTAAATCACCAGGAAAGGACATGGATGTATTTTTACGGCCTTTAGTGGATGAGTTAAAAATGTTGTGGGACGGAGTCCAAACGAGAGACGCCTCAACTAACACCATCTTCGTAATGCGTGCCGCACTATTGTGGACTATCAATGACTTTCCTGCGCGTAGTAGTTTATCCGGTTGGAGTGGTCAAGGATATAAAGCATGTCCTACGTGTAATGAAGACACCCCTTCATGTCGTGTTAATGGGAAGACGACTTATGTTGGTCATAGAAGATGGTTGTCCACTAGGCATCCTTGGAGATCAAGTCTCCTGTTTGATGGTAAATCCGAGAGAAGACGACCTCCTAAACGATTCAACACCGAGGCTATATTACGACAACTAGCTCATGTACCAATTTGTAAGCCAGGAAAACATCCGCGTGTCGGTGGTGTGAAAAGAACACGTGATCCCAAACAGTTGAATTGGTTCAAGCGTAGTATTTTCTACGAGCTTGAGTATTGGCCTTCTCTTGTACTTAAACATAATTTAGATGTTATGCATATAGAGAAGAATGTTTGTGAGAGTTTGCTAAATACATTGTTGATGAACGATAAATCTAAAGACACACAAAATGCAAGAAATGACTTAAGAGAGTTGAATATTCGAGAAGAATTATGGCTTCAAGAGAGAAACAATAAGATGATAAAACCACATCCTAAGTACTCTTTCACTACAGAAGATAGACGGAGGTTCTGTCAATTTATAAAAGGAGTCAAGATACCATATGGCTTCGGATCAAAATTTCAAGAAGAAAGTTTGTGAGAATGAAACCAACATAACAGGGTTGAAATCTCATGATTGTCGCATTCTTATGCAACGCTTGCTACCAATAGGGGTTCGAGGGTACTTAGACAAGGATATTGCAACCACTATTTGTGAACTTTGCACGTTTTTTAAACAACTTTGTGCACGAACTTTGGCGGTAGAAGATATGATGAAAGCCGAAAAAGAGTTAATTAACATCTTATGCAAATTAGAAATGATATTTCCTCCGGCCTTTTTTGACATAATGATTCACTTGGTTCTTCATTTGCCAGAAGAAGCTATTCTTGGAGGACCTGTTTATTTCAAATGGATGTATCCCTTTGAAAGATACATGAAGAAGTTGAAAAATTATGTGAGAAATAAAGCTAGGCCTGAGGGCTCAATAGCGGAGGGTTATGTAGCAGATGAAGCTTTGACCTTTTGTTCCATGTATCTTAAGGGTGTACAAACTAAGTTTAATCATCCTGACAGGAATGAGGATATTGTCATTCCCGAAAAGCAATTATCTGTGTTTCAATCACAATGTCGACCAACAAGCAAAAATACAATTGTTTTTCTTGAAGAGAGGATTCGAAAAGTACTCGAGTGGTATGTGCTCAACAATTGCCTTGAAATTCAAGTTTACATGGAGTAAGTATCTCTAACTATAAGCTATCTTAAACTAAGTTATATATTTCTAATTGTTTATTATAATAATACAGCCAATTTACCTTTGAAAAGCCCGAAGGAAATCTGCAAACCGACTTTGCTTCATGGTTTTACTCGAAGGTAATTACATTTTACAAATATTATACTATTTAATAAAAGAATATTACTTGAACTTATCACATTCATTGTTCTCTAGATGTATCAATTGCGAGAAGTTGGGTCTCCCGAGTGTACAGACGAATTACATGCTTTATCATATGGTTCACATATCAACGCAAACTATTACACCTCTTGTGTAGTCAATGGTGTGAGATTTGTGACACACACTCGTGACATTCGACGCACCACTCAAAATAGTGGTGTGGCAGTTCCGGGAGAAGACGGTTCTACATTTTATGGTCAATTGGAAGATATTATAGAGTTACGAATTTACATGGTAATTTGGTTGTGCTTTTTCGTTGTAAGTGGTTTAACACTAATAGAAGATAGGGTCGATGTGTTACTAAAAATAATATCACTAGCATCAATGTGAGTTCAGAATCATATAGAGATGACCAGTTCATTCTTGCTACACAAGCAAAACAAGTGTTCTACATTGAAGATCCTTCTCAAAACCGTCATTGGAGGGTTGTGGAAGATGTTAATCATAGAAAGATATGGGATCTTCCAACCATCACGGATGTTAATGAAATAGACGTAGTACACAACAACAACTCGTCTAATCTTGTGTTGAGTGTGGACTTAGGAGAATTGCCTTATGTGAGTTCGGAAAAAGTTGGTCAATCGAGTGTAGTTGATGATTTCCCTGCTACTGATCCAATTTTGGACAATGATATTATCATGACCAACGAAGATGAAGAAGATGAAGAAACTGATTTAGATGATTTAGATGATGATGATCTAGATGATGTTGATGGTGAATTTCTAGTCGAATATTGTTCTAGTGATGGTCCTGATTGATATTTTGCCTGTACTGATTGATATTATGTGAGTTGATATTTTGTAATTTGTCTTTCTTCATTGTAATTTGCCTGTATTGATTCTATTGATGCAAAATTATATCAACTATCATTATTTTAACTCTTGTTCCTTGTTCGGCGTTGTTGAAATTCATTGTGCATGAAGAAGCTGATTTAGATGATTTAGTTGTAGTTTCTTAATTTTTTTTTGAAAGCCGTATTACTTATATGATTATCCATTTTATAATACTTGATGTTGTAAAGCCATGTGTGTTGCCGTTGCTCGCGGACATGGTGGAGATTGCGGTGGTGGTGGTGATCCTCCTTATCGCCGTTTCGGTAGGATACCTGCTTCATGTGAAATCTGTAAGTGATTTCTCTTTTGTATGTTTTTTATATTCTTGTTATGTTGTTATTTTCTAATATCTATGTTATGTAGCGAAACCAAAAAAAAACGAGGCTTGTCAAAAGGAATGAATATCGAGGCTGCTTGGAAGGCCAATGGCGAAAGGCCTTTACCTGTTATGTTCGATAAAAGTCATGAGAACACATATAGTCCTATTGGAGACAATGGGAGGATGATGAACAGCTTGATAGGAACCCTAATACGTTCTCACATCCCTCCACACTACATGAATTGGGATTCTGTTCCTAGTGAGGACAAAATGAAGATACTCCCACGAATTGAGGTAATACCTACCGAGTGTTTGCTTACACTTTTTGATTTTTCTTTGAATATGCTAACTTTAGCTATGAACATAATGTCTCTAATATTTAATATGCTGCTAGCCTTAGACTTTTTTATGTTCAGTTCTGTTGAATATATATAAAGCCCATTCTGGAAAACTGCATCAGAAGAATAGTTACCTGGCCCGTTATAAAGTTTGTTTTATATTGTAGCGTTAGGCTTTTTTATGTCTCTATTATTTAATATTCTGCTAGCCTTGGGCTTTTTTTTATCTTATGTTGTAGTCTTCTTTAGACATGTGCTCACAGCTATATGTTTTATATTGTAGTCTTTTTTCGACATTGGTCGCAACACACCCGATTGGCCCTCCATTGAAAATGGCCTCAGCCTATATTGTTTTATAAGATATGCTGGTGCAAAAAATAAATTTCATGCACGTTTCAGAGACGAGGATACTGAGACGGAACTTTTAGAGACGACAGTCGTCTCTAAAACTCTTCTGAGACGACTTTTGTGGTCTCTAAAAGTCATTTTTCTTGTAGTGTTTCCTACATATCATTCAATTAGGACATTCAATGAGGGGTGATTTGATAACGGATTATTGGTTTCATCGAAAGAGTCACTTGTTCACAAAGTTATCCAACGTTGTCCGTTTGTTTTCTTCGTCTCATTTAATTAAGAGCTGATAGCTAGTGGTCCTTCCAGTGTTACGATGATCAATTCTTTATTGTAATAAATATCCATGTAATACCCGGCTTCTTGTTAAATAAAAGATTATTTCTAAAAAATTTATCATATTATTAGCATTGTTGTTTAATTATATTGGGTCACTATTAAACTTATGAGATAACCATATTAAAAGTTAATAGGCTAAGATAATAAGTGATATTTGGGCTTAGGTCTTAGAATGAGAAGTATAAATGAGGAGATTAGGGCTCAGCCTCCAAGAGCGAACAATTTCTACCTTTACTTGTGTTATTAGCATACTGTGAGAGTGTGTGTTGTGTGTTCTTTAGGAAGAAACCAAAGGACATCAACCAGTACATCATAACAAGGAATCTGAAGGAAAATCATCAGGTAAAGTTTTCTAAACTAGTATAGTCTTGAAGAAACAGATTTTTACAGTAATTTAGCATGTTTGAAAGGTTTGAATGGAGTCAGGGGTGTGTGTTTTCGAGAGGAAGAACAGAAAGATAGTAAGATCATATTTAATCCATTAAACCTTGTTTAATTGCAAATTTATCCAAGAGATATCATTTTTAAGGGTGGGGAAATGAGTTGCAATTGGAAAGTTTAATTTGCTTATGTGGACTAGCAAAGGCATCCGACTTGAATGTAAGCATAACCACGGGAGTGATCCGACTTGCGAATGTATGAGTAATGGGAACCTATATAATATAGACACAAATACTCTTGGTGCGACTTATATGTCCGACTTACCACCCTTGGTGCGACCCAAAAGGGGGGTCCAACTTGTTCTGATGCGACTTAAGTCCATTGACTTGCAAAACGTGTAGTTGGGTGCGACTTAAGTCCATTCGACTTACGAAACATGTAGGTGCATGCGACTTACAACTGATCAACCTATGGTCAGACTTACATCATAACACATGCAACGTAGAGGGGTCCGACTTGAACAAGTCCGACCGACCTGCACGCATGAGACTTATAACTCGATATATATATATATATATACATATACTCGTCCGACTTGGGACTGAACTAGGGTTCGACCTAACATGGTCCGGCCTAAGTAGGTATGACTTAGAGATTATGTTAACTGTTTGCCCGACTCAAATAAGGAACCATACTCTTTAATAATTCGGTAAGACATGTTGTAGGTGATTGTTGTTTGATGAGTACCACAAGTAGTTGTGAAGCTATTATCGCGTGACTGGAGTAGTAACACGTGAGTATTCTTACTTACAATCTAACTTAGTGTCATATGTGATCGAGACATGCTTGTGTGTGTATGATACTACTGTTATGCCATGATTGTATGATGGGACCGTTCACTTCAGTGAGGAGAATGTGGGACCGTTCACTTCGGTGAGGGGAATGATGGGACCGTTAACTTTAGTGATGGAAATGATGGGACCGTTCACTTCGGTGAGGGGAATGATGGGACCGTTAACTTTAGTGATGGAAATGATGGGACCGTCTACTATGGCAGTGGGAATGGTTCATGCTGAAAAGGTGTAACAAGTGTCTAATGAGATGAACTGAATTATTTTGTAAGTAGTGTACTCGCTAAGCTTTATGCTTACGATTGTTGTTTAAAATTATTTTCAGGTGATGACTACGGTGGGGCTCCAACACGAAATTGATAGCTCATCATCAACTTGCTTCCCATTCTTAAATTGTTTTGAGTTCATAGTTACCAGTTTAACCATTCTACTTGATTAATAATTAATACTCGACAGTGCTTATTTCTAAGTTCAATTATTTACAATTTGAATCTGTTGCGTTGTTACTCATAATTTTTTGGGACGTTACAATCCCAATGATTGGTGAATTCCTTACATTAGCCAACAGTCCTGATGGGTATCATATTCAATTGGTAAGTTGAAGAAGCCTCGAATATGATGTTGAACGCGAGTATGCTAAAGGGTTCGTTCAAGAATTCCCGAGGGGGGGGGGGGGGGGGGGGGGGGGGTGTTTATTTTCTGTCGATTTGTAAGGTAGGTAGGATTGTATGAAGGCATTGACAAGCCCTGAATGAGTTTCATAGGCATACAATTATGATGATTATTAAAGGTATATTTTTCTTTCTTCTCGAATGTATTTTTAACTTCTGTTGAAATTAAACGTGATTGAGTTGATTACTAAGAAATATTATAATTTCACAATTTGATGTTATAATTGCATAATTAACATGCAAGACAAAAAAAAAGTTAGTTTTTCTTAATAACATCACATTCTTATGATTTTATGATATTTTTTTTATATTTAATTTTGATTAGTTTGATTGTTTTCATTAGTTTTATACTTAATTTAGATTATATTATTACTCGAAATTGATTAGAGTGTACAATAGAATTTTCATATTTGTTACATTGGATTTCTGCTACAATAATTCGTGCTATGTGCTGTTGTCAATTGCTCCAACATCCTAAAATTCAATAGAATTGCTTATTGATCTATAGATTCTTTGTTGTTGATGTCTATGAGACTATGAGCCCCGTCTCAATCGTTTCTATTGCGATGATATTTAATTTATCTCAATTGTTTTTGTTGTAATGATTATTGATTTATTTTGTTTTAGTTATATCGTTACTAATAAATATCAGATTAATACATATAATTACACTAAAAGATTTGTAAGAGGAGACAAGTCTAAACAAAATTTGAAATTTTGTGATTCGAATCTTTTTATATAGACCAATGTCATGGAGTGGAAATTACATTCGCAATGTTTTAAGTCTTTTTGTAACTTGTGAGTGTATATTGATATCGCGGTTTTTATATATAAATTATATGCGATATTTAATTGTTTTTGAATAAAAATCATTAATTTATGTTTTATATATGTTTAATATCTTTAAATATTCTTTATCATATTAAAAATCGGATATATGGTGATAAGGATGAAGAAAAATGGTTCAAAATCGAGATAAACATCAAAAGACTGACGCTAGCACCGCTAAACTCGACGCGGTCGCGGCGCGAAACCCCCAGGGCAGGATCTATAAATTTCGTTTTTGTTTCATTCGGGATCTAGGCTTTCATTCCGACTTTTCACCATCTTCAACCTCTGGAAACTCCATAAAAACACCATGTAGCATATAGGAGCATAGCTCGGAGCATTGGGGCTTGGATTGAAGATATAATTGAAGATCAAATCCCGGAACATTCGGCTTTTACGGTTTTATTCATTCTAGTTCATCTTGTTTCTTTGTTTGAATAATTTCCAGAGCTTTGGCATGTTTGTTCTAGACTAGACTTCTGATTTTCCTCCTAGAGGAGATGAACTTTAATTATGGTTGATTTAATTCATGGTTTTGATGCTTAATTCATGTTTGTTCTTAGTTTAGCCTAATCTATGTTTATCCATGCTTATGAATCTGTTTTGATTGCTTAGAATCTGATTTTTATGTTTTGAGAGGTCACTTGAATCATAAAGTTTGAATCTTGATTGTCTAGGACCAATAGATTATTAAGGAATAGTGATTGACCAAATCCTATGTTTTGAGCAATTAAAGTTAGAGTCTTTTGCATGTGATGTCCATATAATGACCATTTATATGTTAGTTTGATGTTTTGTTGATCATACAAGCATTAAGATTAGGGTTGAACTTGTTAAATCGAATTAATTGGCTAATTATATTTCTTAATCGCGCTTTTGACCATAAAGGTTATTAAGTAGTATAATTAGACGGTTATAACCGGACCAAGGTTTTAACTATTATAGAAATCGATGCATGAATGTTTAAGTATCTTTAGTTCTTTTTACCATGAATCTAATTACCATGAGAAAAGTGTAATCGAATCTAGAGAGGGAAAGCTAGCTTTATTTTATCTGATTTCTATGTTCCTTGTTCATTCGCTCTCTGTGTTTCTTTGGTTGTTTTAGGTGTTTTCCAGGGGTGTTGGTAGTGTTAGATTGGTTGATTGCTCATTTATCCAAAATTTCCCTCTTTATTTTATCGTTAGTTTAATATTTAAATTAATATAATTTTATCAAATCATACCCGTTCCCCTTGAGTTCGACACCCGTACTTATTTTCTATACTACTATACGATTAGGTCCTCTTGCCTATTTGTGTTGTAGTCGTACTAAATAATCACGGTTTTTATAAATAAAAAACTGGTACGCTTTACGCACATCAAGTTTTTGGCGCCGTTGCCGGGGAACGGTTTTATTTGATTTAATTATATTAATTTTAGTATTAAACGATCCTTCCCGCGAGTTTCGGCTCAAAGGAAGTTATTTTAGTTTTTTTTTTTAGTTGTTTCCCTTTCCGTTTCAACTTTGTGGGTGTGTTGTCTAAAAACCCTCACGAGACTACAACTCGTCCACTCGGGCAACCGAGGGGTTTAAAGGCTTGTTGCATACGCTAAATGCAACCGTGATTCCTACGAAAGTGAGTTAGGTTTGTTTGTTTTCTTTTTGTTTGGTTAGTTGTTAGCTGTTTTGGTTCTTAGACTTGATCTATTTTAACCTTTGCTCCGAGTTTTTTTCTTGCAGGTGGTTATGGAGTGCGTGCTTATGCTGGCTTTTTGCTCAGCCTTAACTCTTATTGTTCCATGTGAATACCCGAAGAGAGTTTTCTCTAACCTTTTTCTACCCTTGTTTTGATTTTGTCATTATGTACAATGGAGACATTGTACGATTTAAGTGTGGGGTAGGGGGTTAGAAAAAGATTCCTAGCTTGAACTTAATTTGTCCTTGATTAAATCATGATGGTATTTGGGCTATAATTTTTAAATTTTTAATGTCATTCAAGTAAGTGTTAAATATTGGTTGAAGGTGCCAAATGTTTGATTTGTGAACAAGTTCAGAGGTTATACTTGGTATTTATGCATAGTATTTAGTGGCTTTTCACCGTCCCAGAGAAAGTTCCATTTATGGTAACCAACTTTTAATTTTTGAATTTAAATAAATGGTTAAGCCCTTTCTGAATCTAAGCTCGACAAAAATAGGCTGAGTTTGAATTTCCTCTTTTATTAATCATATGCTTCTATATTGAAAGATAATAAATTGAGAAAATCAGAAAAAATCAAAAAAAATAGAATAAAGCCAAAAGGCTAATCTATAAGTCAAACAAGTGGCCTTTGGAACTCGAACAAGTAAACTCTGAGGGGTGTTTTACACCTAATCACCTAAAGCCAACTGGTTTGGGATCGGTTGGGTTGAAAGTTCGCTACATGGGTTCCATCGAAAGTCATAGACTTATATGGAATAATAAGAGCTCAAAAAGATCAAAAGCATATGTTAAATAAAATTGAGAAATATGCGATAAGTCTTGAGGTTGGGGGGTTCTTAAGGGGTAAATTATCCATAAAAGATTCATTAATTAAGTGTTGGTTATTGATAAAAAGAGAATGCATTTGGAATGGTGAGAAGTTAGAGAGGACCACAACACGGGTATATGCATAAATCTGGGGGTAATTGATGAGTTGTTTCTAATCAAACATTTGACATTTTTCAGTGATATTTGATGTTTATGAGAATTATATTATTTATTTGAATGCCTTAGCCTGGATAAAGTTGTGATTTGCTTGAGGACAAGCAAAGTTCAAGTGTGGGGTATTTTGATATCGCGGTTTTTATATATAAATTATATGCGATATTTAATTGTTTTTGAATAAAAATCATTAATTTATGTTTTATATATGTTTAATATCTTTACATATTCTTTTTCAGGATAAAAATCGGATATATGGTGATAAGGATGAAGAAAAATGGTTCAAAATCGAGATAAACATCAAAAGATGAAAAAAAGTCAAATTTCTGCCGAATCTGACGCTAGCGCCGCTAAACTCGACGCGGTCGCGGCGTGAAACCCCCAGGGCAGCATCTATAAATTTCGTTTTTGTTTCATTCGGGATCTAGGCTTTCATTCCGACTTTTCACCATCTTCAACCTCTGGAAACTCCATAAAAACACCATGTAGCATATGGGAGCATAGCTCGGAGCATTGGGGCTTGGATTGAAGATATAATTGAAGATCAAATCCCGGAACATTCGGCTTTTACGGTTTTATTCATTCTAGTTCATCTTGTTTCTTTGTTTGAATAATTTCCAGAGCTTTGGCATGTTTGTTCTAGACTAGACTTCTGATTTTCCATCCTATAGGAGATGAACTTTAATTATGGTTGATTTAATTCATGGTTTTGATGCTTAATTCATGTTTGTTCTTAGTTTAGTCTAATCTATGTTTATCCATGCTTATGAATTTGTTTTGATTGCTTAGAATCTGATTTTTATGTTTTGAGAGGCCACTTGAATCATAAAGTTTGAATCTTGATTGTCTAGGACCAATAGATTATTAAGGAATAGTGATTGACCAAATCCTATGTTTTGAGCAATTAAAGTTAGAGTCTTTTGCATGTGATGTCCATATAATGACCATTTATATGTTAGTTTGATGTTTTGTTGATCATACAAGCATTAAGATTAGGGTTGAACTTGTTAAATCGAATTAATTGGCTAATTATATTTCTTAATCGCGCTTTTGACCATAAAGGTTATTAAGTAGTATAATTAGACGGTTATAACCGGACCAAGGTTTTAACTATTATAGAAATCGATGCATGAATGTTTAAATATCTTTAGTTCTTTTTACCATGAATCTAATTGTCATGAGAAAAGTGTAATCGAATCTAGAGAGGGAAAACTAGCTTTATATTATCTGATTTCCATGTTCCTTGCTCATTCGCTCTCTGTGTTTCTTTGGTTGTTTTAGGTGTTTTCCAGGGGTGTTGGTAGTGTTAGATTGGTTGATTGCTCATTTATCCAAAATTCCCCCCTTTATTTTATCGTTAGTTTAATATTTAAATTAATATAATTTTATCAAATCATACCCGTCCCCCTTGAGTTCGACACCCGTACTTATTTTCTATACTACTATACGATTAGGTCCTCTTGCCTATTTGTGTTGTAGTCGTACTAAATAATCACGGTTTTTATAAATAAAAAACTGGTACGCTTTACGCACATCATATATATACGCACTCACTAGCTTAAAGCCCGCGTAAACATATGTATTAAGAGATGAATGATGTAACTAGAATATGAAGGTTGTGAGAATTTCGGCTAATATTTTTTTGTGTGCACGTAAATTAGAAAAGCCTTTTTGATTGATGAATCTAGTGGCTAGCACGCAAAATAAACATAACTAACAATTAGAGAACACTAGATTTCATTTCCTTTTCTTTCATGGGTTTAAGTCTTTAAGATTCTAATAACATGATGTGCAATGTGTGAAAAGCACGATCCATGTGGTACAAGGTTCTTTAAAGCATAATTTACACTGAGAAAAAACTGTTTATACGGGATTTGTTCGGCTCTTATATGTACATGTTAGAATTTGAAATCCTTATATAAGTATACAAACGCATTGTGTTTAAATCATATGTTTTTAACCCGTTGATCCAAACACACGCAATGATTGTCAGCCCTACTAGATCCCTACTAAATCTAGTGGTCCTAATCAATCTTTTTTTGTCGTATTATTAAATAGTTCAAACTAATTTCAATTAATCATATTCATGAATGACAATTTTGTCACATGACACATTAATCTATAAAGTATAGACCATTTATATTGCGATATTCGGTTGCTAGTTAAAATGATAACATGTATTTGAAATTTGATACTTGAAAATCAAATAACTTGTATAATTATACTATATGCATCTTATCTTTAGTACTGATACATATACTTATTCAACGTGCGGACATCCTAGTTGGTCATGTTTCATCGTATGTCATTTTTTCCATGATAAACTGGAAATCATGGGTATTCATTACAACATAACCTCATCGATTCATGAAAATTGATGAGGATGGAGACGAATCGGAAGCCCTTTTGCAGGGGTAGCCATGGGATCGTACTCGATTTTCTCATCGGGTATCAACAATTCCCATTTGAAATTGATGACAATGTTGTGAAGAAATGCAAGTACTTCCAATCGGGAAAATTCTTTCCCTAAACACATCCTTGGACCCCCTCCAAATGGAACAAACGTGTATGGAGTGGGTCCTGCATTTTCAAACCTCGATGGATCAAATCGTGTTACGTCTTCAAAGTTAGCCTCATCCCTATGTGTATATGCAACATGCCAGTATAGCTAAAGATGCAACATGAAAACAACAAGAGGTGAGAAAGTTAATTCAACTCAGATCATTTCGCAATTGGTTTAATGACTTAACTTTCAAACTCGATAAATAAACTGAAAAATTCGCTACCTTCCATCCTTTGGGGATGGTATAACCAGCGTACTCGAAATCCACCAGCGCCTCTCTAAAGGCTCCAACGACGGGTGGATTTAGCCTAAGGACTTCTGATACGACATTCCAAGAGTATCTCATCTTCCGTATGTCGTCCCATTTAAGCAATTCCCCTGCTTCTTTACCCTTACAAATCTCCAATTGCTCTAGAAATAATGTCACATTCGTCATTAATATTTGATCAACAACATATAAAAAACAACGATTAATCAAGATTCTTTAAAGTTAATGTCAAACATTACTAATCATGTTACCCACATGGAGACTCAAGTTTGATTTAAAGTAGTGGCACCACTCATGCTTTTTTTAACATGAGTGAGTATATTTGACCATTACATTAAAGGTTTCTAAATCCTAATCTTACCAATCTTCTAATATATATAAAAGATTAATTAGAAAAAAATTATTAGATGATCGTGACCATTCATTTAATAAAATATTTTATCTTAACCGTTCATTCTTATAATCTGAAATTTTTGATTTTGACTTTTTAGAGTCAAACTATTGTGACTAATCAATGTGAATTTAAGATAACTATAACATTTAAATTATATTTAAGATTTAAATTATAATTAGAAATTAAGATACGAAAGTGGCATGAATCCTATGGGATATCTAATACCTATAGTTTTCGATGTAAATCTTTTAACAATAATTTAGGAATTTAATATAAATAGTTTAATGTGTTTTAAAGTTATATATTTAATTTAAATTTTGTATCCACTATAATGATTTAGAAATTTTAAGATTAAACACCATCTATCTATATTATCTATATATAAAAGACATACACATTTTTCAAAAATAATCATTATATCAATCTTAATTAACCAATAGGAACCCTCAATTGCAAAATTAATCCATTATCAAAAACAATTTTGGCAAGATTTGGAATTTTAAATCAATTGTAAAATTGATCGATTCAATTTTAAAACAATTGGAGGGAGTTTGATGAAAATTGTGAGGGGGAATTTATAAAACATGTGAGGGACTTTTAAGAAAATATGAGAGTGTTATATAAAAACTGTAAATTAATGTAATTAATTATGGGCTGTTTATAAATTATGTTTAATAGCTTGTGATGTAATTTGTTTAGATAAAAAATAATTATATATTTACGACCGTCTCATTTTTATCTACGTTTTGGTGTAAATTTTATTGTAAAATGACACTTTTTTAAAATTAGTATATTCTTAATTTTTTGTTATCCATTAATAGTAGTGAGTATTCCTAAATGAAAATGATTTCATCATATACAAAACTTTCGGTTAAGTTTCAAAGAAGAAAATTTCCTCTAATGTTGTGTTTTGCTATGATGATTAACAAAAGTCAAGTACAGTCACTTTCAGAAGTCGGTTTATTCCTCAGGAAACCTGTGGTCAATTATATATTGCCGTTGCACGTGTTAGAAGTAAAAAAATATTAAAAATTTTCGGTGATTTTTCATTTATTGCATTATTTTTATTTAAAAAATTTTAATATCTCAAATTTTAATATCTCAATAAAGATAATATATGACTCACCTTTCAAAACCTTGTCATAAACATCAGGGTGCTCGCCGAGACTCTTCATGAGCAATGTGATCGTAACAGCGGAGGTGTCATGACCAGCAAACAGTAGTAACAAGATGTTGTTTGAAATCTCCTTTTCAGTTAAATAAGTACCATTTTCATCTGAAGATGTAAGCAAATGTGATAAAAGGTCTTGTGAAGAGGATGCCTTTCCTTCCTCTAGTTCCACTCTTCTTTCTTTAATAAGTGCCATAATTTCGATCCGAATGGCATCTGCTGCTTTTTTTGACTTATAAAACCGCGTGCCTGGGATGTCGATTGGAAGCTCGATGATACCTTTTAAGAAAACGTTGAACAGGGAACTGAGTTTGGCAATGCGACCAGGTTCCTCAAGGCTCATAAATAAACGACATGCAAGCTCAAAGGCGTATAGTTTAACGGTTTGGTATACATTCAGCTCTTCCTTGCCTTCATACAAGCATGAACAAAAGATTAATTTTATAAAATATTTGCAGGAATTCAGTGTGGAAATTCAAAATGAAGCAAACTGCAGATAATCCAGATATCAAACTTCAAATCATATATTCATATTCAAGTAATCTGTATAAATTTCCATATTCATGAGAACGAAGAAGTGGATCTAGGTGTGGATATCGATGAATCCAAAACAAATTCTATCAACATGTAAAATCACATCTGATTTGTGATTGTTTGTGGTGCGTATGCATCGTTTAGTTCACTTAGTAATTCGATTTGAGCCCCATTTCCTGTTATTTTGGGCAAATTAAGGGCACAATTAAAACAGAAGCTAGTCAGATTCACAGATCGAATCATGCATTTAGTTTCATCGAACAACATACACAACAGCTAAATCACTGAGATATGTAATTACCTCTCCAGTGAACTTGGATATGGCGACGGGTAACTGAATCCATGGTGACAGCATAGTGAGTGGCGAAAGCATCAGGGCCTAGATACGATAACAGCATCTTCCTCATCCATTTAGCTTCGTCACCACGAATCGTAATCAAACACCTCCCGAAAAGCTTCCTCACCGGCAAGGGCCACCACGCCGCAACCAGCTTGTTCTCGTTCCCAAACAGAAATTTGTTACCGGCAGGACCACAGAGCACCGCCATACGGTCGCCGAGCAACGACGTCTTAAACACTAGAGGATTGCCGTGTTTCTCGATCCGTTCACGAACAAATCTCTCCGGAACTCCTTCCCAACCTGCACGAAGCAGCGAGAGAGATTCTCCAAGAAACGGCCATCCAAAGCTTCCCGGCGGAAGATTGATTTTGCTTCTTCGTGAGCTGTAAACAGTCCAGAAAATGTATGAACCGATAAGGAGGAGAAGAATCGACGCGAGAATTTGAATCATGATTATGATTATGATTTGGTTGTGCGACTGAATTGTAGAGTTAGAAGATTTAAATGCCCAAACCGACATACATTTCATCACCATACGTTATATTTCACCACTGTATTGGATATAAATAATTATTATAAATCAACTTGTGTATAGTATCGACTTTGGACTTCTATAGCAACTGAACTAATCAATATCCTCTTTAAAATAAGATCTATTAAAAGAAGTAATTATATATACGAATTTTTTTCTTTTTTTTTTCCGGTTTTGTCTTTTTCCTGCTAAAAATTTATTCTCTTTATATATAAGAAAACATATTTTAAATAACAAATATGAGCGGGCAGAGTTGATAAGAGAATTCCATGCTGGGAGAAGTAACCGTTGCCCAAATATTTTTGTAACTATTATTTTTTTTTTTGCGCTCTTAAGATCGTGTTTAAGAATATAAATGGTAAATTATATATATATATCACAATTTTCTTTTTGTCCTTTTCTGCTTATATCAATATATATATTTGCCAATCTAGATAAAAACCATAAGTGGTTGTTGGCAAAGTGGTAAAATACTGTGTTATGGAGTGGAGGGAACTAGGAAGTGGTCATGGGTTCGACCCTTACAGCATGCAAATTGTAGTTTTTTTTACTTATTTTGCATTTTATCATGGTTGTGAATTTTCATTTTCTTTATTTTTTTTAAAGATTTTGAGATTTTTTTTTAATTAGTAATTTCATCCTCTACAAATTTTTTTTGCTTTTCCAACCTTTTAGAGTTATTTATATATGTTTTTAAAAGTTAATTTATTATATAGCTTTTTTCTATTATTTAGTATTTTTACTTGATTTTAGATTTTATTGTTGTGTTCAATTTATATTGTAAAATTTAATTTAAAACCGCTCTATAAGTTTAATAGAAACCCGCCGCAACGCGCGGGTTAAGGACAAACTCGTTTACTTTTAAAAATGAAGATTAAATATCATGTCTTCATAATTAACTTTTCATACATTTCATAATTACATTTTAATTAGTTTCAACTTTTCATACACGAAATAAGATTACCATTTTTAAAAATTAAAAATTAATTTATTTTATTCTTATCCAGGACTGTGGTTATCAAAATCTTTTTTTTATAAGAATTTTTAATTCCTATTAGTTTTCTAATGGACCTTAGACGTAGCATTTTATAAATTAAATTTAATGCTTTTAATTCTTATTATTGTATAACTAATTTTTTTTTGCTATCTCTTTTTTGATGTATTTTTATTCTTTTGGGGTTTTAACAGTTTTACTGTTCTACTTTAAAGTTATAATATTTATATTATTTGAGAGATTAATGTTAAAGTTTTAATTTTTTTATTATTTTATGAATTAAATTTCTTGTACAATATTTTTAAACAATGTTAGTTTTTATATATAAAAATTTGGACTTCTATAGCAACTGAACTAATCAATATCCTCTTTAAAATAAGATCTATTAAAAGAAGTAATTATATATACGAATTTTTTTCTTTTTTTTTTCCGGTTTTGTCTTTTTCCTGCTAAAAATTTATTCTCTTTATATATAAGAAAACATATTTTAAATAACAAATATGAGCGGGCAGAGTTGATAAGAGAATTCCATGCTGGGAGAAGTAACCGTTGCCCAAATATTTTTGTAACTATTATTTTTTTTTTTGCGCTCTTAAGATCGTGTTTAAGAATATAAATGGTAAATTATATATATATATCACAATTTTCTTTTTGTCCTTTTCTGCTTATATCAATATATATATTTGCCAATCTAGATAAAAACCATAAGTGGTTGTTGGCAAAGTGGTAAAATACTGTGTTATGGAGTGGAGGGAACTAGGAAGTGGTCATGGGTTCGACCCTTACAGCATGCAAATTGTAGTTTTTTTTACTTATTTTGCATTTTATCATGGTTGTGAATTTTCATTTTCTTTATTTTTTTTAAAGATTTTGAGATTTTTTTTTAATTAGTAATTTCATCCTCTACAAATTTTTTTTGCTTTTCCAACCTTTTAGAGTTATTTATATATGTTTTTAAAAGTTAATTTATTATATAGCTTTTTTCTATTATTTAGTATTTTTACTTGATTTTAGATTTTATTGTTGTGTTCAATTTATATTGTAAAATTTAATTTAAAACCGCTCTATAAGTTTAATAGAAACCCGCCGCAACGCGCGGGTTAAGGACAAACTCGTTTACTTTTAAAAATGAAGATTAAATATCATGTCTTCATAATTAACTTTTCATACATTTCATAATTACATTTTAATTAGTTTCAACTTTTCATACACGAAATAAGATTACCATTTTTAAAAATTAAAAATTAATTTATTTTATTCTTATCCAGGACTGTGGTTATCAAAATCTTTTTTTTATAAGAATTTTTAATTCCTATTAGTTTTCTAATGGACCTTAGACGTAGCATTTTATAAATTAAATTTAATGCTTTTAATTCTTATTATTGTATAACTAATTTTTTTTTGCTATCTCTTTTTTGATGTATTTTTATTCTTTTGGGGTTTTAACAGTTTTACTGTTCTACTTTAAAGTTATAATATTTATATTATTTGAGAGATTAATGTTAAAGTTTTAATTTTTTTATTATTTTATGAATTAAATTTCTTGTACAATATTTTTAAACAATGTTAGTTTTTATATATAAAAATTTGGACTTCTATAGCAACTGAACTAATCAATATCCTCTTTAAAATAAGATCTATTAAAAGAAGTAATTATATATACGAATTTTTTTCTTTTTTTTTTCCGGTTTTGTCTTTTTCCTGCTAAAAATTTATTCTCTTTATATATAAGAAAACATATTTTAAATAACAAATATGAGCGGGCAGAGTTGATAAGAGAATTCCATGCTGGGAGAAGTAACCGTTGCCCAAATATTTTTGTAACTATTATTTTTTTTTTTGCGCTCTTAAGATCGTGTTTAAGAATATAAATGGTAAATTATATATATATATCACAATTTTCTTTTTGTCCTTTTCTGCTTATATCAATATATATATTTGCCAATCTAGATAAAAACCATAAGTGGTTGTTGGCAAAGTGGTAAAATACTGTGTTATGGAGTGGAGGGAACTAGGAAGTGGTCATGGGTTCGACCCTTACAGCATGCAAATTGTAGTTTTTTTTACTTATTTTGCATTTTATCATGGTTGTGAATTTTCATTTTCTTTATTTTTTTTAAAGATTTTGAGATTTTTTTTTAATTAGTAATTTCATCCTCTACAAATTTTTTTTGCTTTTCCAACCTTTTAGAGTTATTTATATATGTTTTTAAAAGTTAATTTATTATATAGCTTTTTTCTATTATTTAGTATTTTTACTTGATTTTAGATTTTATTGTTGTGTTCAATTTATATTGTAAAATTTAATTTAAAACCGCTCTATAAGTTTAATAGAAACCCGCCGCAACGCGCGGGTTAAGGACAAACTCGTTTACTTTTAAAAATGAAGATTAAATATCATGTCTTCATAATTAACTTTTCATACATTTCATAATTACATTTTAATTAGTTTCAACTTTTCATACACGAAATAAGATTACCATTTTTAAAAATTAAAAATTAATTTATTTTATTCTTATCCAGGACTGTGGTTATCAAAATCTTTTTTTTATAAGAATTTTTAATTCCTATTAGTTTTCTAATGGACCTTAGACGTAGCATTTTATAAATTAAATTTAATGCTTTTAATTCTTATTATTGTATAACTAATTTTTTTTTGCTATCTCTTTTTTGATGTATTTTTATTCTTTTGGGGTTTTAACAGTTTTACTGTTCTACTTTAAAGTTATAATATTTATATTATTTGAGAGATTAATGTTAAAGTTTTAATTTTTTTATTATTTTATGAATTAAATTTCTTGTACAATATTTTTAAACAATGTTAGTTTTTATATATAAAAATTTAGAGTTAGTTACACTATTCGTCCTTTTAGATTAGGGCCTTTTGCACTATTGGTCCTTTAGCCAAAATTCTTGCAATTTTAGTCCTTTAGTTGAGAATTTGTTACACTATTGGTCCTTTAGGCTAACAACGTTAGTTTTGACCGTTAGTCCAGGGGTAATTTGGTCTTTTTTCCGGTAAAGAACCAATTTTGTAATTAAATCTTGACTTTATAATTTTTTTTACCATTTTTAATTTATAATTGATTGTTTAATAATTGTTAATGTGCATTAATTACAAATTAATGTTTTTTTAATTACAAACAAAACACACGCATTCTCTCTCTCTCATCTTTCTCTCTACCACCTCCACAGCCACCTCTGCCATCGCACCTCCTAGGTTTTCCCTAGCCACCACCACCACATACTTTCAGATCTAAAGAACAAGAAGAAGAATTAAGTGGGTGTTTGATTTTCTGATTCAAAACCAAGAGGCACCTCCACCACAACACACACACACACACACACACTCCATCTCTCACTCTCCCTCTCCATCTCCCTCTCCTAACAGGGACCTCCACAACAATCCGCCGCCGCCGCCATCCACCGTCACGACCACCACCACCACCACATCCTTTTCATGAACCACCACTGTCTTTTCATTCCACCACCTACCTCGCCGCCACCTCTCTGTTCTTCACCGTCAATAACAACCCTGTTCCATATTTGCAGATCTGAGCCTATCGACCAAAACCAACGCTATGTTCTCGAGTATTTTTATTGTTCTTGGTTGTGATGGTAGATGTTGATGGTGGTCGTAGTCACCCGAAGAAAACCCTAACAAAACCCTTCCTTCTCGGGTATTTTTATTGTTCTCGTTGCTAGTGGTGATGGAAGATGTTGATGTTGGTAATGGCAGACCTGAGCCTATCGACCACAAGAAAACCCTAAGAAAACCCTGCCTTTTCATCAACCACGCCTCCGCCGCCACCTCCTCCTCCTTCGTCTTCAAGAACGACCATCGCCACGTCGATCTTTGGGTTTTAGATTTAGGGTTTTAAAACCTAGAAGGAGGAAAACCCTAGATTGTTGTTTCTATTTCTGATTCCCTTCATAGGAGTCGAAAAACCTTAATTTGGGAATTCCGGCGAGATCTCTGGTGAGGCAGCCGGCGGCAAGGGTGGTGATCATGATGGGCGGTGGCAGTGGTGGTGTTATTGGGCGGTGTTATTGGTGGCTGTGATGATTTGAAAGACTTGGAGAGAGAGATTGAGAAATGGGTGGTGGTTGAGTGACCGAGAAAAAGGGAAAGATGGAGAGAGTGTGTGTATGTGTGTGTTGTGTTTGTAGTGTGAGAGAGAGATACATTAATTATGTAATTAACTCTAAAACTAATTAATAATGATAAAAGCAATAAATTAATAATTAAAAAATGGTAAAAATGGTAAAAATATTACTTTAACTATTTGAATTACAAAATTGGTCCTTTACCCTCAAAAAGACCATATTACCCCTCAAACTAACGGTAGAAACCAACGGCGTAAGGGAAAAGGACCAATAGTGTAACAAATTCTCAAATAAAGGACTAAAATTGCAAGAATTTTGGCTAAAGGACCAATAGTGCAAAAGACCCTAATCTAAAAGGACGAACAGTGTAATTAACTCAAAATTTTATATTAAAAATAATTTAGTTTAATTTAATAGTTATTAATATTAACATTATGACTGAAGTTGAGGGCTTGAGGCTAAAATTTTGAAGCCTTTTAAATTATTTTTATATAGTTATTTTTATATCCAACATAATTTTAAAGTAGACGATATACTATTTTTACCCCGCCACGTAGCGCGGGTAAATTGTTAAACTTTGTTTTCAATATGTCATATTTGAATGATTTGGGTTTGTATTGGATATCAGCATATTCTTCTTAAATCTCGATCAATTAAATTAGAGCATTCAGTGAGTGTTGATTTGTTAATGGATTATTAGTTTCATCGAAAAAGTCTCTTCTTCACAAATCATTCAATGCCGTCCCTTTATTTTCTCTGTCTTATTCAATTAAGCCGCTTCTCATATAATTAGGCGAATGTTCTTTTTCTTTCCTATATATCATTCAATTAGGACATTCAATGAGAGCAAAATTGATAAGGATGAATAGTTTCATAAAAAGAGTCTCTTCTTCACAAATCATTCAACGTTGTCCATTTGTTTTCTTCGTCTATTTCAGTTAAGCCGCTTCTCATTTAATTAGGCGGTCGTTTATTTTTTTGCCTACAATATCATTCAATTAATACACTTCTTATCTAATTAGGCAATTGTTCATTCTCCTTCCTACATATCATTCAATTAGGACATTCAATGAGGGCTAATTTGATAATGGATGAATGCTCTCCTCTTTAAAAATCATTCAATGTTGTCCCTTTTATTTTCTTTGTCTCATTCAAACAGCTAATCATTTAATTAGGCCATTGTTCATTTTCATTCCTACATATCATTGAATTAGACGATTGTCTATTTTCTTTCCTAAATTCTTGTCACATCTAGTATTATTTCTAGACAAAATATATCACTAACTAATTATTTAATTCTAAATAGACACGCATCCTAAAAAATACATATGGTTTCATCTTCATATACTAATTATATTTTAAGAAAAATATAGTAACATAAGGAAAGTAAAATTAGTGAGCAAAAACCAAAAGATATTATAAATTAATGTGTTTTATTTATTAGTTTCAAGTAACATAATGCATCTACAATTAAAGTAACTCAAAATGTGTTTCTTATATACCACAACATAAAACCTAATCTAGGGTTTTTGGTATGGTCGACATATGGTTTGAAAACGGTCCGTGACCAAACCTAACTTTTTAATAATATTGCATTGGTTAGAGATTCTTTAGTTTCGGCTTTGGTCAGATCCGGGTTTGGACCATCTTGTTTCTGATTTCCGCCCACGCCTAATTTTAGCAGTGCATTTGACAGAGTTGGGCTAGAAAAATAACACATTACGGGGAAAAAAAGGTATGATGATCGCCTGATATTTATTAAGCAAGTCGGTTTATACACATTTTGATCGAGTTAAAGGTACTTTAAGTGTTTGAATGATTGGAAAATTTCTTTTGACTTTAACATATAAATCAGTAAAACTTAATTGTTTTTAAACATCTATCTATCTATCTATATCTATATCTATATATAAAAGGCATGCAAATTTTCCAAAAATAATCATAAATTGAATCTCAATTAACCAATCACAACCTTCAATTTCAAAATTATTCCATTCTCAAAACAATTTTGGAAAGATTAAAAATCGTGGATAGGAGAAATTTGAATTCAATTTTAAATCTATTGGGAGGGGGTTTTATAAAAGATATGAGGGGTTTTAAGAAAATATGAGGGGGGTTTTATAAAAATTGTATACAAAATTAATTAATTATAAGTTGTTTATAAATTATGTTTAGTAATTTGTGATATATTTTGTTTAGAGAAAAAATAATTATATATTTACGACCGTCTCATTTTTATCTACATTTTGGTATAAATTTTATTGTAATATGACACTTTGTTGAAATTAGTATATTCTCATCACAAAGGTGATATTTCATTTACTGTATTATTTTTATTTGAAAATTTTAATATTTCAAATACACTTTCGAAATATCCGTACGTGTACGGATCAATAAACTAGTTAACTTTATATTGTAGTAGCTATGATTTTCGATAAAACAAAAAAGAAATTTATAAGATCTTACAAAGAATTTGATTTTATGTATATCTTTTAATCAAAAAATAAATTACCGATTTACTCGTATCAAATTGAATGAAAATCATTGGCCAAATTGAATAATTTTTTTATAAACTAAACCTTCTATAGTAAAATATGAGTTGTTTTCACTGTAAAATAAAGTCAATATAAAAAACATAGTTCTGAAATTTTAATATTCAATCATGTGATTGTAAGATTACCATATATTAATTACGAAAATAACACTTTGTCCAAATTTTTAAAATTCAATCTGGACCATGGATGAGTCTGATTAAAAGAATAAAATTAGTTCCTTAAGACTATATTGAACATTGATCAGTAAAGTATTTGTAGAAAATCAAATCGATTAAACTAGATTACAATCTATAAAAATATTACATATACAAACTAAATTTTTTTATCAAATATTATAATTATAAATAAATTAATATATACTATAATTAAAATAAAATAATAGAATTTATTTAGTTATTAGGATAAGTAAAAACTCAACGAACTGAACGAAGATATTGCAATGGATAACACAGCAAGCTATGGACGAAGAACATCAATCCTTATCCAACATGAACTCTACTTCTATAATGAAATTCTCAACTATTAATTCTACACACCAATCAATACCGGAGATTTATAGAAAAATCGAGATCGAGATGGTATTCAACAGTGCGTTAATTGCATTGGCGGCCACCGTCTCCGCCGACGTATGGCAATCTGGTCCGGATCGAATCCGCGACGAAGAATTGCTGAATCTCGTGATTTGCTTTCCGCTTCAACAACTTGGCCGACTTGCGCTTTATATCTGGTCATGTTTCTGTGTGCCTCCGTTTCCTGATGAATCTTATCTTGATTCTTATGCTTATGTTAATGATGTTTCGGATTAAGTAAAACTCGGATCTGGAGTACCTTCACGGCCGTCGGAGTTCATACTCCGATTCGCATTCCGACTGAATTTTTTAAGTATTCAGTAATTGAGTTGTCGATTTTTTTGATCAGATATAGTAATCCTAGGGCTTGTTCTTAGTCATGATTTGGGGGTTTCGTATCCTCAAGTGAAATTTTATCGATTAGATTCCGAATTGTAAATATATACACTGATATTGCAGCTTGTTTGATGAACGTTGGATATAATGTTTATTTATAAACATGTTGATTTGTGTTGATTCATTCATTCATAATTTTTCTATTTTTTTCTTCGCTTTCAATCAAAAAATGTATTATCGAGTTTTAATTTGAGAAGAAGAGGAAGAAGAGACGAGATTCGGAAAGAATCCGAGCACCAATTCTATCAAAATCACGTCTCTGAACATTCCAAATGTAACCTCAAAACTTGCTTCATCAATTTCTTTGAACACAATGATATATATTAAATTAAATAAAATTAATAAGTCTAAAAAATTTAAATAAAACTTTAAAATCTAAATATGTTAGTATTAGAACTATATATAAATAAAATATATAAATGGTTGAGAGTCAAGTAAGCGGGTAATTGGATGGATATTGATTAAAACTATAACTGTCTCAAATCTGTAAATTTTTTTAAAAAGAAATCTCATACATTATCCCATAACAACTTACCCGTTCCAAAATTTCGAATTCAAAATAAACAATTAGGTTCGAGTATTTTTATCATCCATGTTAATTATACACAAAATAAATAAGGCACAATTTCGTTTATATCCTTATAAACTCCCCTAATTACGTATATATCCTTGTAAAAATCAGAATTACGTATATATTCTTACAAAACCTATAAATTCACATATATACCCAAACACCTTATTTAATAATAATTTTTCAATTTAAATAATAAAAACAGACTTGGTTCGAAAAAGCGTAAAGCGCCCTGAAGCGCTAAGGGTCCCAAAAACCAAAGCGCTAAGCGAAAGCGCTCGCTTTAAGCACATGAAGCGCCCAAAAGTCACAAATATATAATACTTATATATTACATAACTTCTACATATACATATGCATATATTCAAAACCACAAGTAGTTAAACACCAAAATATATTTCTAATTTACTTATAATTATAAATACTTATATGCCATTTCTTATATTTCTAATTTACAAATAAATATAAATACTTATATACTTAAACTTAAACACCAAAATATATTAATGAAGTTACAACTCACAATCACCGGAGAAGATTATTCTTGAACAGCAGAATATGATTCATCAACAGCAGCAGTTACGACTTACAATCACAAGTTGATTTCGAGACAGTCTCTTGCGCTTCAGTACAGTCGATTGATCGAATGAGGATGATAATGGGATGTTACGACTTACGACTAGGAGGGATTCAAAGTCGAGTCTTCGACTTTTACCGCTCAAAGAAAGACCATTTCTGCCGCTTTGATTTGCTAACCTAAATATTTACTACCGCTATTTTTTTAAAGCCCGTTAGACTTAATTAAAAGCCCAAACTAACTAAGCCTACCTAAAGCACGCTTAAGCGCTGCTTAGCGCTTCTTCTAAAGCGGCAAAAAGCGAGCGCTTTTTAGCGATTCAGGTAATCGTAGCGCATCTGTACACTCAAAGCGACAGCCTCTTACGCTTCAGCGCTTAGCGCTTTAAGCGGCGCTTTTTTGCTCTTTTTTTAACCAAGAAAACAAATATTAAAATTAATCTCAAGTTAATTTCTTACTAAAATTACAAAAATACCCATTTGAATTCCTTCCAAATTACTATCGACATTTCCTTCGACTGCCATTTAGTGTTCTCAGGGGATAGACATATTCAGTATCACGTTACCCTTAAATCGATTCCTTCAACAGTTCAACTGCCATTGCAAAGCTATCGTACAGTGGATCACATATTTCATTCCCTCTTCAATTTTCGATATGTAAATCTTTTGAGACTATCTTCTGTAAGCTGCCCTTCAATCGATACCTTACATATTCAGTCAATCGATCATATGCTTCATCTATTACAGTTGAGACTAGATCAGTCGAATACATAGGTTCATTCTGGGTTTTAGTTATGTTTTTCCTCTAATTTTGGTAAGAATGAACCAGCAGATCTGTTAGAATCGAATTGAACCAACAGTCGAACCAACAAACAGCTATCAAACTGTTTGAATCAAACCGACCACAATCTCACCACAATCGAACCAACAGACAAATGCGAACCAATAGCAATATACGAAAATAAATCGCAATAGACACATCGTAATGAACGAACAGATGCGAACCAACAACAATGTTCGAAAATTAATCGCAATAAACACATTGTAATGAACCAACAGATGCGAACCTCTGTTGAATTGAATCAATCGCAAAAGACGACAGTTTGTTCGAAAATTAGGGTTTTTGAAACAAATCCGATGATGGCGTGACCTAAATTCAACCACTTGTCATCGATTATGGTCTGTGTTGTTGAAAACAAATTAGATAATGGCGTGGCTTGTGGAAAACGAATTCGAGAATGGTACAAGTACTTAAACGATGGTGGGTGGTGTTTGAACACTGTGTGTGTGAATGAGGGATATGGGAAGTTTGATTTTAATTTAGAAGAGGGTAAACTTGTAATATCATAAAGTAATTAGTTTTTTAATAATAATAAATCTATTTTAATTTTAGTTTTTATTATTTAAATTGAAAAATTATTATTAAATAAGGTGTTTGGGTATATATGTGAATTTATAGGTTTTGTAAGGATATATACGTAATTCTGATTTTTACAAGGATATATACGTAATTAGGGGAGTTTATAAGGATATAAACGAAATTATGCCAATAAATAAATATCCATCTTGGATAAACAGTGTGAGAAGTGAGAACTGATTAAAACTTAATGCTTTTTGGGACCATTAGTCAATTACTACTCACTGAAAATTCTTTTAATGCAAGTCTCACTTTCAGCCCATCATGTTCTACTAGATGCAGTAGTCACTTTTTAAGTGATAATAAAGATTTCATCATGATGCTTTAGCATAATTTTCTTACCATACTTGGCAAGACTTTAATTGAAACATTCTTCTTTCTTCTTTGTGTGTGTGTGTGTAACATAAGCAATTAGAGACAACTTACATTACATTACATATATATTAAAAGAACTATTACCACTAGCTGCTGTCTGGCTACCAAGTACATCATATGATATGGACTTTGTTAAATATCTAAGGATCACATAATGTGGTGTGCTTGACTATTATGCTGTCAATGTAGAGCCATGGTTGGCTAGATTTCATCTCATCTTACTGCACTTCCATTACATTTTTGCACACCGGGCAAGCGTTCAATTACCACGATCTTTTGTTGTTGCCGAATGTGATGTATAAAAACCAATTTTTTGTTAATTTTGTTACTGTTGAAAATTAAACTACTGTAAAATTGAGAAGTTTTCATCTAGTTTTATATAAAGGAAAACAACAAGATTATTGTTAGAAATATAGCTTTTTGGCAAAAAAATTAAGTTTATAATTGAGAAAACTTTTAAATTTTAATAAGTTTTGTTTAATCTTGAAATTTGATTATTTTTATTATTATTTTATGTCAACAATTAAAAATGTTAGTGTCTGCCCGTGATAATGTGTATGTATTTATTTTGGTCCAAACTTTTTCCATAAAGTGGCCTGTTTCACAAGATGATCAATATACACAGTTTCTTAGAATAGGCAAGACTCTCAAGTTAGCAAGTCTGTAAAAGAAACGAACAAATATGAACATGTTTTGTTCGTGTTTGTTCATATGACAAACATATAAACGAACGACAAACATATAAATGAACACGAAGAAGGTTTTGTGTTCGATCGTTTTATTAGTTTAGTTCGTGTATATTTTTATTTGTTCCTTTTCGACTTTGACTTTATATATTTTTTTTTTGTGTTATATAATACTTGATGAAACTTATATCAATGAAAATACAATTAAAACACAATCTATTCATATATTGTGCATCAAGTATAATATAACACAAACGAAAAATATCTAAGGTGGAAGTTGAAAAAGAAAGACGTCAAAAAGTTAAAACTAAACAATATTGTTTAGGTAGAGGGAGTATGTATATATATAGGCAAAAGTTCAAACGAGAACTGTTTTTCGTACGAGAACTGCGAGAACCAATCTGAACCGTCCAATTCCCCCTCCTTTATTGTCATTGCCCACCCATGAATTCCTCACATGCACCCTGCCACACTTGATCCCCTCCACGCTCTCCATCCATTAACTTCCCATATCCAATGAACGGCTGAGATTGGTTCTCGTACGAAAAACAGTTCTCGTTATTGATTAAAACTAGTTCTTCATCGATTTCTTTTTTATGGATCCAACATATACATCACTTTTTAGATGAAAGCATTTTGTTCATCACCAAATTATTCCAAAATTTTGGTTTCAAAATTTGTATTTGAAAATCTCTTTTGCTGTGTAAAAAGTGATGAATATCTTGGATTCATAAAAAAGAAATCGATGAAGAACTAGTTTTAATCAATAAAAAGGATTTTTTATTGACTCTTACCATTTTTACGTTAATATATCTTTTACTTTATCCTCACCCTATATATATATATATATATATATATATATATATATATATATATATATATATATAGAGAGAGAGAGAGAGAGAGAGGGAGAGAGAGAGAGAGAGTTCAAACGAGAACTAACTTTGGTGCGAGAATCATTGTAACACCATTAATGATTCATTATTAGGGGTATTTCAGCCGTTTAAATCTATACCAAACCTTGAATTACATCCGGGTGGTCCGTTCTTGATGAGAATTATTCAAAGAGTCTTAATATGTCTAAAATACATCTCACTAATGAGTCATCAATGGTGGTAGTGATATTTGATTTCTTATTTAAAATTATTTTATTAATATTCTTATCCGTTAATTTATTTTTATCAAGGGTCAAAATTGGATCTCGCACCAATATTTGTTTTCATTTGAACTCACCCCTACACATAGACATATATAAACGAACGTTTAGGAACATAAATAAACGAATCGGCTATTGTTCTATTTATTCATTAACTAAGAAATCTTGTTCATATTCATTCATTCGTAGATAAACAAACTTTCTATCAAATGATTTACGAATAATTTGTTAAATGTTCGATTCGTTACATCCCTATCGGTAAACTCGAAGATCGAGATCCTCCTATAAGAGAAGAGTGGCCCATTTTGAAAGAAGAAACAAGATGAATTTATGGTTTAATCGAAGAGGCCGGAAGAATATAAAAGGGCTTTGAGTGAGTCCATGACTCCAAGATGGATAATGTGAGTGGCCCATTTAAAAAGAAGTTAAAAAATGAGTATGTATTTTCCGACTTTCTCAACAACAAATGGGATTTTTCTCCATTTGGTGAAAATATTAAAAATTTATGATATACATACGATCATTTTTTGACCATTTTTGTGTATTACAGAATAGAATAATCGTATACTAGGGGTAAATACAACCCAAACTATCAAAAACCGAAACCATTTTCAAACAGATGGTTTGATTTCAAATTATGTCAAAATAGATGGTTTGACTCGGTTTAGGTTTTAACCAAAAACTAAACGTTTAAAAAACCGAACCACCAACTATTTACGAATTATATTAAGAATTCTAACATAGTGGTTTTATGATTTGAGTGAGGGTTTTAAGGTTACTCTTTATTTGGTCGAGGGTTTATTTTTTTTGGTTATAGAAAAATATATTTTACTTGTTAAACCAAAATGATGGATAATAATTTCTTTTTAGTCATGACTCATCAACACATAAAAATCAAGCAAATGAGTCTATTAGGTCGAGAAGAGGTAGGTTCGGTTTATAAACCGAAAGCATTAATGATACAAACCTACCAAACTAAAACCGATAGAAACCGAACATATTATATTTAAATATTCTAAAATAAAAGTTTAGGGATTTGAGTTCGGTTAAGAGTTAAAATTATCCCATGCTTACCTCCATATATACCCTTTTTGGAACTTTTAGAAGCTAGTTTTTTATTAAAAAAATAAAAGTTTTTAGTCATGTTCAAATATGAAGCCAAAACTTTTATTTTGCAAAAGGAAAAAAAAACTCAAGAATGAAACATTAAAACGGTACTCGAAATAGCTTTTTGACACTTTTAATACGTAAATTTACATAGAAAAATCTGTATGAATTGTTTTGTTAATTCTTTTATAACCTAACTTTTTTAAGTGTGTTATTTTATAACAAATTTTACTTTTTAGCTTCAAAAGGTCAATCTTGTAAACATGTGTATATAAATCGAAGCGATAGCTTCTAGTTATGAGCTACTAATATTCAACTTTCAGCTACTAATATTTAGCATACTATAAATTATCTGACCGAACACACTCTTAATATAAATAATGAATAGATAAACAAGATTATTACAATAATACTTTGAAACTTAGAATATATGAATAAATAATATGGGAGGTTATATGCATTAACTATAGTTTTTTTAGTTGAAGTTCCAACTTTCATCCAATTTGACCCGTTCTAACTTCTACGATACTTTTGGTTAACATAATTTGACATACTAGTATAAGATAAAACACAACCTAAATCAACATATGTTGGAAGTATATGAGTTGAAATTGACATATCTATTTCTTGTGCTAAAAGATGACTATCCGTTGTTCTTTGTCTTTGCTAGATTTTGGAACAAAATATCAATTAACAACTTGGATGACCCTGTTGCACGGGGTATCATGATACTATATATGGATAATCCAAGAATAAGAAATCTTGATTCAGACAAAATCCAAGATTACAAACACATAATACCTTGTATGTTTTATGTTCTTTGAGACAAAAAACTGGCATAGCAACGTTCCAGAAGAGAATCTTATCTTATATAGCTATTGACATTTTAAGTCAATTTAAATCTAATTTCGACTTTATGTCAATTTAAACCTGATCATACATACCGAATAACTTGATAATACTAAAATTAACAATTGACATTCATTTATCTTCTGTTTTTCTATGCGCATGATAGTTTTCCTTAGGAATTATTATATGCCATCACTAATTGACTTTCATACCCATTCCATTACCTTCACTATGTTGTAAGCACTTGACTTTCTACATCAATTATATTTGCCACAACCTCTCGAAACAATCATCCTACTTGCAAAATATGCACAAAAGATGACGAATTAAACATCGTACTACATAAATTATGGTTTCTGAACCTTTTTCTTTTCCAGAAGCTACAAAAATGTGCCCATAATTCATAATTTGTAGCTACCTTTAAACGATCTAAATTTATGTGGAATTACATTATAATGATTTTGCTGCTGTTGGTTTTTTTTTTTTTTTTTTTTTTTTTGTAACTTGTTTCATATTTTGCACCTACAAACATTTAGATGCTTTAAAGGAAACAAACGGTGGTTATTGTTGTATATAACGCCCGTTTAGTAAGATAACCTAGCGTGTTGTAAGTTACCAAGTATCAACAGAGATTAATAAGAGAAAAACAGATAAACAAGTTATCTGACGTTGATATGATAAAAAAAAGTAAGGGTTAATGAAAAACCCACTGAGCATAATATCTTAAACTATATGAATTAATTATACAAACTAGTGGGGATATAATAGGTGGTCTATGATTGTGCATATATAATACATGTGAAATGAAGGCACTAATGATATAGTATATTGTATTTGACATAGCTCTATATACTTTATAGAGTATGGGTGGGGCTATGCTTCAATATGTCCATCAAAAAGGTCTCTACTCATTTTTTTCTACCATGGAATTATTTGCATATCAAAAAAGGTGGTATGGGTGTTGCTTATATAAATGGCACAACCATGGAGTGATACTCAAAAGCTAAAATTTCATAGTTTGTTGTTGTCATGATCACAATAAACCCCCAATCAACTCCTTTATGATAGAAAACTGGTTTCCAACTGATTTTGATTTCAATGATTATATATGAATCATTTTTTGTAAGTTAGACCAAACATCTCCCTTAAGAAAACAAGTTGGTTGTTGAAGAGTGAAAGTGAATTTGTTTAATTTACCAACAAGTCACAATGTTTGTGACTTATTATAAATTGTCAAAAAAATACACAATATAAATATCAAATGATGTTAAAAAAATAACGTGTAATTTTTATTATCGAGAAAATACTATAAACTCTAATTTGTTATGTAAAAAGAATTTCAAATTTTAATCTTTGGGTAAAATATATTTTAACCCCTAAAGTTTAGGTTTAAAAATGGTTTAACCTCTAAACTTTTTAAATGAATAATTTAATCCTTAAACTTTTTTAATGAATGTTTTAACCCCTAAACTTGTTACAATTCATCGTTTTAGCCACATGATCTTCTATAGCAACTTACCAAGCTTTTAAAGAGCATTTTAGTCACTAAGCTTGTGAATATAATCAAGCCGAACCAAACCTAGTCAAACTCTAACTCGAATAGTTGCACTAGTTTAATGATTGCACATCTTCGATTTCCTATATCTCTATCTTTGTTTTCTAGTTTATTTGGGAATCCATGAGATGGTGATTCGTGACTCTGTAGATTGTCGAACACCGGTTAATCGGTTCTTCAATCTTCACCGGCTCAAGTTTTAGAGGTAGTGCTGAGTTAGAGTTTGACTAGGTTTGGTTCGGCTTGATTAGATTACACCCCCAATTTTAGTGATTAAAATGCTCTTTAAAAGCTTGGTAACTTGCTGTAGAAGGTTAAGTGGCTAAAACGATAAATTCTAACAAGTTTAAGGGTTAAAACATTCACTAAAAAAGTTTAGGGATTAAATCGTTCATTTAAAAAGTTTAGGGGTTAAACCATTTTCAAATCTAAAGTTTAGGGATTAAAACATATTTTACCCTTAATCTTTATATGAAAAAATTATGAATTATGAATTTATTTTTAAAAAGAGTATCATGATAAATTGAACTTGTTACATCAAAATTCGTTTTCTATAACAAATTAAAATTTACAACTTTTTAAAATAAAAAAGTAAAGTATTATTTTTATTGACAGTTACAATTTATCATGTACTTTACTTGTTTGTATCTAGTTACCTGTGTAAATAGATTATTGAACTACAAGTAAAATATAGCAATGTATGGCTTAGGCTTGTTATGATTGGATATGAATTTAACTTTAGAAAACTTGGTTATGTTTAATGTATGATGAATGGGCAACCATGTTTCTATTTTGATATTATGAGATATTGAAGAGTGGGAGTGTCTCCAAACATGACTTTACACCTCATGTGAGTTGTTTGACAAGGAACTCTTTTGGTTTGGGAATAATCATACATTATATCATGGAAATTAAAGATAGTAAAAGTTTCTATTCAAATAAAATAAAAGACTAGTTTTAATACCCGTGTAAATATACGGGTCAAATATAATTATTTATGTAACAGTCGCTTAATTAAATATATGATTGTTTTGTACGAACAAAAGAATAGACTGATCGTAAAAAAGTTTATTTTAATTTCCGTCTAATTAGAAAAGTAAAAGATAACAATATTAAATAAAACTATTGAGAGATTGATATTAGTTTTAAATTTATACAAAATATTATTTAATTTTTATTTACAAAATATTAATTTTATCACCTTCTAATACGCATGCTATATTGCTATCTAGAAATTAATTTAATATGTAATTTAATTAAAGATTAATTTTAGCTAATTCAAATTAGTTTGACTCTAAAAAGTTAAAATCAAAATTTTAGAATTAAAGTAATTAACGGTTAAGATTAAATCTTTTCTTAAATGAAGGGTTCTGATCATTTAATTATTTTTTTCAAATTAATTTTTTATATATATTAGAAGATTATAATCCCAAACCCTGTTTTGTTTTCATCATTGCCATGGTTGAATTGATTGAACATCTTAGGCAACATAATTCACATGTTTGTATATTGTGTTTAGTGGTGTATCGTATATCAACAAAAGAACATAAGAATCAGAATAACAACCACACTTGTTCCTTACATTAATCACGTATATATAGTGTTTGTACATAACATTTTTTGGCGGTTTTGTTGGCGCCATTTCAAACTGACTAACAGCAGGAAAATGGTGTTAACATCACCGTTTTCTTATTCGAATATAATACTTATAGTAAGTGCTACATAATACATCTATAATGTATAATATACTTAACTACACGGCTTTAATGTTTGCCTAATCAAAGCATTAGTGCTAACATTCACCCCCCTAATGGTTGGATGGCAAACAAAATGTTATCTTATACTTAGTCATCATTGTTCACTGCTTCATCTCTGCAGTCTTCATGTTCTGTTGATCCTTCGCTGCTGATCTCTTTGACTCCACTGGGTAACTCATCTTCCCTTGGTAGTCCTATGGCCATACTCAAATCTGCACCCTCTTCAATCCTTGGTGCTGCATTCTTCCTCTCTCCACCAATGAATGCAAGTTCTTTCTTTGAGTATCTCCTTGCCATATCAACATAAGGTATCAACAATCCAAGATAAGTAGTATAACATTCTTGTACACTATTTGCACATTATTTGGGTATTGAAATCACCTCGGCCACCAAGTCCCATTTGTCATGTATGTAGACACACTGGTAACCCCCAAAACGTTTCACAGCCATGTACAGTTCTAGTATATCAACCTCATGTCCTTCAATCTTGATGGGAAATGATTTTTCCTCATCATTAACAAACTTCTTATAAAACCACACTATTAAATTCTCAAAGTGTTTTTTGATCAACTCTTTGCAACCTTCATTGATCTCTTGATCATGAAGCATATTCATAAATCCAATTAGACTATTAAAATCATTTTTTGAAGGCAAAGCCATTTCAAAAGTACTTTCATCACAGGATAGGTCATAAAAATAAGTGAAATGTTTCAGCAATAAACTTACAGCCCTATCCCTCAATTCGTATGCAATCTGATCCCCCTTAACATCTGTTTTGTCATAGTTGTTCACTGAAGCACTTGTTTCTTCTTCATCACTCGTTTCATTTTAGTCGAGTTCACTGTTGAATGTTTTTTATAGATACGCCTTTGAACCTTTAATCTGAATGTTGAAGCCTTGTGCAAACAACTGATGCATGCTTAGAACATTCAAGGCACATCTAGGTACATAGTAAACTCCCGGTATCAAGTAGGTTTTGAATTCTGTTGATACCAAAACATCTCCATATCCTTCTATTTTGATTCCTTTTTCTCCCATTTCACTTGTACTGATTGAACCCTCTCTGTAGTATTTGAATAAATCAAAGTTTCCACTCATATGTTACTCATCTGATATATACCAGATGACGTTCCAATTATGTTCGTCCGACCCAACAATTGTCCACTTCGTTGATGGCACAATAATGTCATCAAATGGTCTTCTAAACGCTTCATTCACCAAACATGGATTATCGATGTCCATGTAATCTTCTCTTCTATGTTTCCCATATCGTGAGTAATTCTGGTTTGAGCGGAAAAATCTTGAGCGTTTATTTGGACAGTTCCAAAACGCATGACCTCGTTGTAAGCACACATAACATCTCGATCGTTTTAACTTTGGGCATGTGTAAGCATTTCGAAATTTAGGACTTACTGCACATTCGAATCTCTGAATTCCCAAGTCGTTCAATTTCTGCAACACTTCCCTCTACCTTTGTTATCCACAGATCGTTCCCAAAATGGTTCCAAGTCTCGTTTACTGCTCTCTGATTCACAGACCTCCTTTGATCGTCATTCACAGTGGATCGTCTGAGCCATAAGCTCTGATACCATGTTTTGGTTTCATCATTGTCATGGTTGAATCGATTGAACATCTTAGGCAACATAATTCACAGGTTTGTATATTGTGTTTAGTGTGTGTATCGTATATCAACAAAAGAACATAAGAATCAGAATAACAACCACACTTGTTCCTTACATTAATCACGTATATATAGTATTTGTACATAACTGTTTTTGCGGTTTTGTTGGCGCCATTTCAAACTGACTAACAGCAGGAAAACGGTGTTAACATCACCGTTTTCTTATTCGAATATAATACTTATAGTAAGTGCTACATAATACATCTATAATGTATACTATACTTAACTACACGGCTTTAATGTTTGCCTAATCAAACCATTAGTGCTAACAAACCCTAATGCGCCTTTTTTTAATTTTTTAACAAAACGGAAGGGAGTATAGTGGTCAATATGTTTGATGTGATTAGCTTTGTTTTTGTTATATGTGTGCGTTTATGTTCGTGTTTGTTAGGGGTTTGTAAAATCGATTCAAACTCGGTTAACTTGAGTAACATAACGGGTTTTGGACCAAAACCAAGCAAAATAGGACTCATATATACAATTGATTTATACGTGCGTGTAAAATTGATTTATATGAGTATTCGATCTATTTTTTGTGTGAAATTGTTACAGCCTGATTATTTAAACCCAATTGTCAATCCGATCATAGGATGAACAGGTACTTTTCGGATCTAGGATTGAAATAGAACATAAATTTTCAAACTGGATGTCTGGCAATTCTAAACTTGCAGTTCAAGCCGGTTCAATCGGTATTTAAACCTAGCACGACCCTATGTAAGTGTTCCAAGTTGGATTTAAATGAACCATTTATATTTCAAATTTTGTTATATCTTTTAAGACAATGTGTTCTAAAATTAATATACTTTACTTTTCCAAAAATTCCATGCCCTTTCTTTAATTTGTTGTTGTTTAAACACAAACCCCACTCCAATTAAGAATGGCAAAAAGAAGAATGTACTATTATTCTTCTTGGTAGTTGTTTAGATAACAATGGAGTGATTGGTGGGGAATTTTGACTTTTTGGTAAGATGAAATTGCATAGAGACTTCCTACTATTTAATTCTCTACTTAGTGAAAGAACTTTCTTCCATAAATGAAAAGGCAAAAGGTTTATTTTCATTTTTAAGCAAGTTAGATATATCCATGGAATTTAAAAAAATGTAACCAATCTTTTTTAGAGTCTTTATTGACCAGATTAAGATAAAAAAGAGTAAATCACATAATATAACACAAAAGAATATATACCAGAATTTGATTATAAATCTTATATCTGTTCAATGTATGAAATTGCCATCTTGAGTTAAGTTATGATGAATACATAGAGATACCAAAATCAAGTGAATAAAGTTTTATAGTTCATCAATAGTCCGAGTAGGACATGTGCTCCAAGTTTGTACAAACTCAAAATACATATGGTTTCTGAGTAAGTAGTAAATGCTTTACATCTAAATAACTTGTAAGTTAATTTGGAAGTAAAAGCTAGCATAAAAATTAGTGTTGTTAATTTGTGTTGTTTTTTAATTGACAGGTTTGAGTTAACCTACAGGTTTATATATTTTGAGTATGTTTGGTGGGAGTTTTTCAGAGTTTTTAGTTATTTGAAAATAAGTTTTACTAGCTTTGTTTTGTTGTAAAAGCTTGATCTTCTATTTTTTTAATTAATAAAAGCTCGTAAAAACTCTAAAATGAAAATTTATAAAAGTTTTAAAATAAAAAGCTAATACAATTAGCTTTTAGGAGTTGTTGGTAACTTTTAAAGTTACATAAATTATCTTTGATCTTCTATTTTAAACTATAATTCCAGCTTTCACAGTTATGATTGACCCTCGGTATGTTTGGTTAGTATAAAGAAATAACATTTATAATGATTTATTTGAACATGATTTATTAACTCTAGCCCAATTCAATCGTTCTATCAATCGACTCAAAAGGTGAACCATAACTATGATACGTTTATTATAGAGGTTAGATGTGTCATCCCAATTATCACTCAAACTATAATCAAAGGTTACATAATTACTTTAGAACTTAATTAAAAGGTGGGTGTCCGAATTCTCTAAAGTAAATAGTTAGTATTAAGGTATGTTTATAAGCAATAATTTAATAATTTAGATTTCTATAGAAAAAATAAATATAATGTGTATTTCTTCATGTTTAACATCTTGATTATAATTTTAAATGGGTTGACTGAACAGCACGAACCAAATTGGTTTATTAAACGTGTCAATCGTGTTGATTCGTTTACGACCTAACTTGTTTAATTCAACTAAAACTCGGTTTATTTTAAGTCATGTTGTCGTGTCTATCATATATCGTCGTCCCAAATAAAGACGATCTTCTAAAAATATATATTTGACATTCAAACAAGAAACAACTAATTAAGTTAACTAACAAAATAAAACGTAAATTATACATTATATTAAAATTTACTTGTAGCAAACTTGTGTAAACTATTGCCTTAGATAATTGGGTGTGGGTGTGGAGAATATTTGCATACCTGACGTGGCATGTGGTACCGAGTGTACTCACACCACCCCAGTACTCTCGGTACTGATGAAATTTGATAATCATATGGTTTCTTAACTATCATTTTTTTCACAGTAAGAATAGAACTCATGACTGTAAAAGCATGGGTGTACTCTTTTTTGAGCATCTCATGCTTCAAGCCACGTCAGCGCTGCCTAATTCATGCTTTAAGTTTAAACCCCCGTATTACCTAAGCTTCGACGCTTCAAGATTTTTTTATTAAATAAAAATACTCTATCTTATGTCCTCTCTTCCCTCTCTCCTCTTCTCTCTATCTCTCATCTCTCTCACTCACTCTCTCTCTCTCTCTCCTCTATCTTCGACATTCAGTTATCGATTCTTATTTTTTCAGTCCCGCTCTAAGAGGGGTGGTGTGCCCCTCGGTACCTCCCCTCCACGTAGACAATACCGAAACTTTGCCATTACCACACCGGATGCTCTAAGAAACATCTTATATAGAGGGACTTGAACTTATATATTCTCATTCGGTCATAACTTAAGTCTTAATACGAAAATAAAACAACAAATCCTAAACCTATTCATAAACTACATCTTTTATTCATAGTGAGACTAGAACTCATAATCATATGAAACATTTTCCAAACACCTTTGTACCGTCACGTATACCGGTTTCAGTTTACATTTAAACAAAAGGGATGGATCAACAAATAAAGTACCAAACAAATGGTATGCAGATGTATGTCCAAAATATCAAAAAGCAAACGAAATGAAGCATGCATATGTGTACGTACATACACATGCATACCCTACACGGCTACACGCCTACACCTGCATTTGTGTGGCTCATATGATTGCATGTAAATCCAATTCTAAATCACGAGAGCCCCCCTTATCATCATCATGCGTCTTCTTTGCTTTTTAACCATAGATCACCTCGATAATTCCAAGGTCATTATTTGCATCTCATTATATTACAACCCTGAGAAAAAATAATACTATCTTTGTTGTTAATACAAGTTGAGGATGTATCATGTTGTTATGTATGACTAATATTATTATGTATAAACCATTATTCAAACTGAAATTCGTAGTAGAAATCGGAAATATTAAACTTTCTCGTACAAATTTTTTTTTTTTGTAAGTTTGTGGGGTTCCAACTCAAAACTAATTGGTTTTGAATTGAAAACCCATAAACTTACATGTGAGTAATCTCCATCGGACGAATATTGAATTTGTAATGTGCTTAATCGAACGAAAAGTGACTTACATATTGGTTTTGGATACCATGTAAGTTTGTAGAGTTCCAACTCAAGAACAATTGGTTATGAGACGAGTAGTACATGACTCTTATTAAATACTTTACTAAGTTACTTTAGTCCGATAACAAACTTTACTCAACACTTATATTTACTAAGTTATGGCATATAAAATTCACTAATTTTTTTTCCTTGTTTTCTCGTTTAATTTTAACAATTATCATAATGAGTAAACAACTATTTTTAAACACATGAATTGGAAGATTTAATATACGGATATAAAATCTTTCATAAAAGTATTATCTTTGCATGTGATATTGAAAACCCCATAAAAATACCATAATATATATTCTTAAACATGTGATTAAAATAGACTAATAGAGTATGTTTATAGCATCTTAAAGCTCAAATTGTTATGTATGATTTGCACAAAACACAATAATTATAATGCTTATATCCTTATATATAATTAAACCAACTTTTCATTTTTCTTATTTATATAATAGAGAACATTCAAACGAGAACTGTTTTTCGTACGGAAACTGTAAGAAAACGGTTTTTAACGTCATTAATGACTCATTAATAGGGATATTTTGGTAATTTATATATTTACCCAACCATAAATTGTGTCCGGGTGAGCCGTCATTAATTTGCGATGCTTGATTTTTCCAAAATAACCCTCATTAATGAAGCATTAATGAGCCGTCAAAAAAATTAACAATTGATTAATTTAATCAAAGACTAAGATTGATACACGAATCATCTCTCTTAGTTTACTCTTTGAAATCAAGAGTTAAAAAGTCATACCTTGAATATATGTATAGATAATCTAACATAACCTTTCATGTCCTATCACATAGTGAGTAAGTTCTTTATAATTAAGTAAATAATTAGTTCATTTGTAAGTTTGTAAGCCTGAAAGTTTATGTAAAAACATGATTAGATTATATTTTACTAACATAAGAGAACTTAAACCGTATAAACTATAATGTGTGTGTTTGTAGTTTAAAAAAATGTAAGTTACAAATTTACTATCAGAGTACAAGTCATGAAAGCAGGGATGGTCAAAATGCATGTCTGTTAATGAGCACGCCCCCACCACCATGTGAAATATGCCGATACAGACAAAGGTTCAACAGGGACAAGCCATCTCCCTCGTTCATAATTATTTGTACGTTTCAAATCCAATCATGTCCTTTTTTAACTCCGAAATCGGCTAAATTTACCGTCACGAATCTTCTCTCCTTATACTTTTACAGGTCCCTCGTGAATCGTGATCATCATCGATCACTGTAATTCAGACTTCGATCACCATCAACGCCGTACACGTGATTCCGGCTGATCTACGGATAGTTCACGACGGTTGCCGGAGGTAACGGCGTTTGATGGCAAACGGTGGTCTCCGTTTTTCTTCCTCGGTACTAGCGCTGATCGGCCGTATTACTGCATTCTGACAGATAGTGAGATTAATAGGCCTCACCTTATTATATCTACATACGACCGTTTAAAAGCTGATTGGAAATTACTAAATAAACCCTCTCGTTTGAATTCAATCGAAAAAATTGAACTTATTGTCACACACTTAAAAAGTCTTTTTGCATATTTGTTTGTTTGTGCCTGGGTAGTGTAAAAATTTTATTTATTTTTTTTTCATTTTATATCTTAAAGAAATAATACATTTTTTTTACTGGCAAATTGTGACACTTTCCGCCTCTTCAGTATGGGTTCGAATTGCTTAGTGGCGGTTTTCAATCACCCCTCGTTATTTAGTTTTAACTAAGGTTCGAGTACCACACCTTCACCCCATGAAACAAACCCCTAAAGGAAAAACTCTCAACCCACTGTATGTAGCAGGATTTGATCCCCTACCTTTTGCGAGGAAGGGAGATGCCTTACCAAATGGGCTAAACCCCGTTGGCAAAGAAATAATACATTACGTGTAACTTTTTTTAAAGCAAACAATTTTATTATAGAGAGGTTTATACTTTAATAATAAATCTTTTTATTTATCCTACAACATACTAGATTAATACATATATCAAAATTAACAAAGAGATAAAGAAAAAGTAATTAAGGAGTATTTTGTTTGCAAAATTTTGTAGGAGCTTCATATGATTTGCATTTTAAATCTTATACTTAGTTAGACATTGGAAAGTGAGATTTGCATTTAAGTTCATTAAAATCCAATGGTTGTGGGATGGTAAAGGGTAATTCTCCAACTTCTGTCACCCCATGGCAGCTGACTTCTCCTTCACCTCAAGTCATAGCATTACTAATTAACGTCGCCTCCTAACCGAACTTATTTTTTTTTTTTGAAAGGCAATATATTATATAAAATAAACACTAGCAAGATGCTAGTCGATACAACCAACAAACAAGAAATACAAACACGAGCACATAACCGATTCATAATATCCACCTCAAACATACGAATCCGGTCAACCTATCTAAAACACGTAAACCACAAAGGGCCTAACCGACCTTATTGATTTGGGAAACTACAATCCACCTCTCTACTAATCTCGTTGATTTGAGGAACTAGAATATCATCCCATGTTAATTGAGTTGGCCCGAACCAGGATAAAGAGATGTAAATCAACTCAAAATCGAACCCTAAATTCGGGTTTTTCGAGTCAAGCAGATTAAGCATTTTAGACTCTAACAAATTCTACCCTAATAAGCTTATTCGGGTATTCATTGGGCCGGCTTCAAGTATTTTTAACATCCCTAGTCCTCACATATTCACTCGGTAATTTGACAAATAACTCGTCAAATAAATAAATTGTACAAAAAAATAAGTGATTGTAAATTTCTCATTTATCAGGAAAATATTTTAATTCCTTTGACTATTTTACAAAACAAACAGGATTTTATATATGCAAATCCTAACATGTTATATCAAACAAACACAATACATGATTTAGAATCCTGTAAACATGAAGAAATCCGAGAACGATACCCTTTAATGAATTGATTGCACATGTTATCTTTTAGTAAGTTGAAAAATGTGTAAATGGATTAGTAATATAAGAAATAATTTATATTATTAAAATAAAAAAAAAGAGGAACCAAACTACCAAAGTTACAACTAAAAGCTACAAAGTAGGACTTTTTCTAGTGGTACCAGGGATTTTGTCCCATTGTGAGGGGTCAAGTTCGAGCTTCATAATGGGGGTTTTCGAAAATAAGGGAGGAGAGTTTAATCGCACATGGCACATGGTTTAGAACTCTCATACTGCCCATTTGAATATTACTGCAAATCCGACCCACTAACATAACTTCGTTGTTTAAAAAAAAAATTAACAACAACAACGTAGTAAAAGCTCCTTCGTAACACCTATATGTGCTGATGATGTAACATAATTGGATGAGATTTTCGAGTCCTCCAACCCGACACATTCATCTTCTTTTTTATACGGCTAGATTAATAAAAAGAAGATGTAGTTTTTTTATTTTCCCCTCTTCCTATAAATACACCATTCCATACTTTAAAATTTTCATCCCTAAATATATATTTTTCTTTATCCCTTTCTACTACAAAAATATTTATTTCATATATAATATGAATTCACCATAATCCATTTTATCAACCGGATCATCATTATCATCCATATATCTATATGATTTAACAGACAAATTAATAACTCTAGAAGGAGGTGATGACAATTTTTATCTTGATAAAGATAGACATTAATCCTAAAACTCTCTTTCTAGTAGTCTTATATTTTGCTGTTAAAAAATAGAGAAAGAGCCTCTCATTGTAATTAAGCTAGCTTATAAGTTCTTATCACATTCTTCTAATTCTTTGTTTTTGTCAATCGTATTAATTAAATTTGTTCATTATTTTTTTCTCCCAAAATGAAACCATATTTAAATACTCCGTATCAATCAATTTTATTAATATATTAAAACTCGTTTCCATTTAAATGTTGACCAGTCAGTACGTGACCAGTATATATATATATATATATATAGGGGAGGGTTCATGCGAGAACCGTTGTTAGTGCGAGAACCGCGAGAACCAATCTCGGCCGTTCCTTAGATATGGAAAGTATCATGGATGGAGAGCGTGGAGGGATAGAGTGTGGCAGGGTACATGTGAGGAATTCATTGGTGGGCAATGACATTGAAGAAGGGGGAATTGGATGGCTTAGATTGGTTCTCGCGGTTCTCGCGCTAACAACGGTTCTCGCATGAACTTTGTCTATATATATATATATATATATATAGAAAATAGATCAATAAATAACCATGTTTTAAACAAAGAACCTAAAGAACTAATCTGGACCACTGGATCATCAAAATCAATGGATGAGTGTAACATCCTCAAACGGACCTAGTCGCGTATAATTTCGGTACGTTCTAATCTCGAATTTAGTAGTGGGTATTAGAGTTGTTTAATTAAATTAGTATAAAATTATTATTAAAAATAATTTAAGAAATCATGATATTAAATATTATAACGAAAATAGATAAGTTTAATAAAATGTTAAACGGTTTTGAATAAGGATTCCGGAAACATCCCCGTTAGTTGAAACGGGCAAGTGGGTATTAAGTTGTAAGTTGAGAAGGGGAACAAAATACCCCATTTGGATAAAATTGGAGACCTTAAATCGGCCTCCCCTTCTCAAACACACAGACACGCATGTACACACACTACACTTCTCACTCTCTTTTGTTCTTGGACCGTGAAGGAGAAATCAAGGGGAGAAATCACCAAGATTAATTCCAGCAACAAATTCAAGCAATAATCTGTTCATAATCTCAGCTCAATCATCATCTCCTTCCTTCCTTTGTAAGTTCCTTCTTCCATAGCTTCATGTTCTTGAGTTCTAGGTTAAAATGGCAAAACTCAAATTAGCCATTCGTAATTGATTCCGAGTGTTCCCAATCTGTTCTTGTATAGTTTCTAAGTGAATAGAAACCATTATCATGAATTGAAATGATGATTTGAATTAGATTTCATGAAATTCATTAAATGGGTCAAAATTGAAGAATTTGATCATATACCTTCAATCTTTGGTTTGATGTTGTTGTATGTATGTTTTTGGATTCATTTGGATGTCAAAAATCATATGGAAACACTGGAAATTGGATTGAGATTGCTGGAATTGGTTTTGGGATGAAAATGGACTGAACAAGGGCTGTTTCTCGCACACTGTCTGCAGGATGTTTCCTACGGCCGTAGTAGGTGCCCCTACGGCCGTAAAAGGGTGTTCAAAGATAGTCCTACGGCCGTAGGGCCTTTTTCATACGGCTGTAGGGCTGGTGTTTATGAACAGTGCACTGTTGTACTGTTTTTCGACGTTTTGTTTCACGGGACAATTGTTTAGGGTTCTAAGTAATTTGAGGACATTATTAGGGGTATCATATGAGTTATATTAGTTAATGTACTTGTGTGAAGTGACTAAACATGAGTATTATCTTATAGGTAAACTGTACGACTCCGAAGAAGAACGAGACGATCACGATATTTGTTTGCTTTAGCCTTTAGCCTCTCAGGTGAGTATAGGATATCATACGAATTAATATAAACATGTTACATGTTACTAGTATGTGCAAGTAGTTCCATGAAATGTAATTAACACTGTTGTATGCTTGAAATGCGTACTGTATGCTATATTTATGCATGACATACGTAACTGTTGAATCATGATTGTAATATGATATGTATGCGCGCTATGGGGCCCGGAATGGGTCAGTTTTGTGTTTATGAACGGATCCGAGATATGGGGGCTAGTTATAGTCCTTGATCAAGGCCAGACTGCGGTCTGGGATGCCTTGAGGCCTGCGGGTCGATGATAGCGTCAACGGTACCTGGTTAGGTATTTAGGGTTTGGCTAACCCAATGTTCCTCGTGCGATTAGGGGATCAGTTACCCACTGTACCCCATGGAGTCTTTGGCTTCATAACGCAACGGTGGACCGCTACCCGCTCACCCACCCGCGCGGTTGATGTGTCTGGTTTCCCCAGTTAGGAGTGTTGAGCCGGGCTCGCTACCCTGCAAGATTATGCTTCCTTCTGGCTGTGCCAGCTCATCTCGAGATGCTAGGATAGCACTGTTTGATATATTGATGATATGTGATATGTTTGTATTACTGATTATGCTATCTTATGCTCACTAGCTTTAATTAGCTAACATATACTCTTCCCATGACTGCAGGTGACACTTAGGCGTGCGAGCTTTAGGTACCTGCTGGATGTTATTTATCTTTTGGAGGAACACTTGTCTTGGTTACTTTTATTACTGTTTATGTTTGTATAAATTTGTTTGTGTGGTCGGTGAACAATTTAAGTAACACCAACGAATCTTTTGTATACTGTGGCTGATTTTGATTGTAATTAATAGCCACTTTTATATTTCCGCTGCTATTATTGAGTTTTGAAAAACAGGTTTGGCTTAAGTTCAGTTTACAAATGGATCCACGCAGTTTGGATTCTTGAATTTCTATTATTAAAATGAAAAATCTAGTTTTCAAAAGCACGGTGTTACAAGTTGGTATCAGAGCCTAGGTTTGAGTGAATTGGGTACTTGTAAGAGTATTCAGTCTCAAACACAGGCCCGACCATTTATTAGTATTCCTCGGGGGGGTCGTGGGGTGTGTAAGAGAGTGTTATGTTTGTAATATGCCATTGTTTGTTGCTTCTTGTGCTAGTAATATTTGATAAAAGTACAAAGTATGTTATCTATGTTTTGTTTGGGCAGATTGTTTAAAAGAATAACATGGCTGAACATAGAGATAGAGAAGCTTACATAAGAGACTTAGAGGCTCGTTTGAAAGCTTCGGAGGAAAGAGTACTTGTACAACCAGTGGCAGAACCCAAGATGTCACCAGATCTTAAAATTTTCCTATCTTGCCAGCCACCTACCTTTGAGGGTAGCATGGATCCAAGTGTTACTGAGAGGTGGATCCGCGAGATGGAGTTAGCTTTCGACAACAACAGTTGTAAGGAATCCAACAAAGTGGGATTTGCTCGGAAGCAGTTAAGGGGTAATGCACTGACATGGTATGACACCGTGATCTCATCCACGCCAGCAGAGGTGAGAGCTACATATACTTGGGCAGATTTTGTGACAATCCTCCGAAGTAAGTATTGTTCAGATCAAGTGATGGATAGATTGGAGGAGGAGTTCATGGCATTGAAAAAAGGGGATAAACCGGTCGAAGACTTAATCGAGCGGTTTTCTGATAAAATGAGGTTTGTGAATCACTTGCTGCCAGATGAAAGTCAAAGATAAAAAGGTTTGCCAAAACTCTTCCACCGGATTATCGAGCTTCAGTTAGGAGTGCTCTGTCTTTGGATACTTTTATTACTGTTTATGTTTGTATAAATTTGTTTGTGTGGTCGGTGAACAATTTAAGTAACACCAACGAATCTTTTGTATACTGTGGCTGATTTTGATTGTAATTAATAGCCACTTTTATATTTCCGCTGCTATTATTGAGTTTTGAAAAACAGGTTTGGCTTAAGTTCAGTTTACAAACGGATCCACGCAGTTTGGATTCTTGAATTTCTATTATTAAAATGAAAAATCTGGTTTTCAAAAGCACGGTGTTACAATGAGATTGAACGATGGCAAAACTGTAATTATTATGTATTAAATTATAAAAAAAGGGTAAATATGGAAAATGCCCCCCCCCCCCCCCCCCCCCCAACAACCTAGGAATTAAAAAAAAACCTCAAAAACTTTAAGAGGGTGTTTGGTTCGTGGGATTTTGTGGATTTCAAGTGAATGGGATTTGAAATCCCTCTAAATCAAGTGTTTGGTTTGCAAAATAGACATGGGATTCAAATTCCCAGGATTCTAAACAATCCCACATATGAAGGATTTTTCAATCCCTCCACCCCACATGGTATTTTGAAATCCCACGTCTGAAGCATTTACTCCGGCGACCTCTCCGGCGACCCCTTTGCCTTCACCACAGAAACCTTCGCCTCCGGCGACCCCTAGCCGTCGCCTGTAACCCGTCGCCGTTCTATGTAACTCTGGCGACCCACGAAGAAAACCCGTCGAAAACCCTAGCCAAGATGAAAACCCGTCGCCGTTTGCCTTCGTCATTCGGTGCAACCCTTCGAAAACCCTAGCCACGAAGAAAACCCTAGCCAGGAAGAAAAGGGGTTGCCGTTCGCCTTCGTCGTTCTCTGTAACTCCGGCGACCCACGAAGAAAACCCGTCGAAACCGTCGAGAAACCGTAACCCTTCCGTCGAACCGTCGAACATCAACCGTCGAGAAACCCTAGGGCGGCGGTGTTCGCATAGCAGCGAGGTGGTGGCCCTGTCGTGCGCAGATCTGTCAAACCCTAGATTGGTGATGGTTTCTGTCTGCGTAAGGTGGCGGCGGCGAGATGAGAGAGGGGGACGATGAGATCTGGCAGATCTGTGGTTTGGTGGTGGCCGGAGTTTTGGTGGGTGGTGAGGATGAGAAGATATGTGGTTTGTGTTTTGGTGAACCAAACATGGATTGGGATTTTAAAACCCACCAAATCCCAATCCCACCAAATCCTAATTTCACTACAAATCTCATTCCTCCCAAAATCAATACTTGAACTAAACGCCCCCTAAATTGTCATAACTTTTTAAGTTTTGTGAATTTAAACAAAAAAATTATACCAATCTTTTAGTTTTTTAATCTTTTTCAAACAAGATCACTCTTCCTATAATTTTCTAAAATAAATTTTATCATGAAAATTTTGTTTGTATTTGGGCAGCAGGTAGTGTTTCTGTCGGATTTTGCATTTTGGAAGCATTTTGCATTTTGCGTTTTTATATTTTGCATTTTGGAAGCATCTGGATAACCTGCATGATGATATTTTGCATTTTTCGATTTTTTGCATTTTGCATTTAGTATGAACAGAACTCAAAATGCAAAATTTGCATTTCAAAAAAAAAAGTTCAAGCACGGTCTTGTTTGAAAGAGGACGAAAAACTGAATCTAACGGTATAATTTTTTGATTAAAATTGTTAAAAACGAACGAGTTATGATCATTTAAATTAAGTGAGAGTTTTTTTAAAAGTTTGTTGGGGGTTGCTTCGGGGGTGGGCTGTGAGACGCAGATTTTTCTTTTTTTTTTATTTTCTTTTTTGCCCTTAAACTATGTGCCACGTGTTATTACCTGAGAAGGTTCTTTAGGTTCAATGTTTAAGGGAGGTTCTTTATATAACCTTACCATATATATATATATATATATATATATAGGTATTTAATATTTGATACACCATATTTATTATAAGAGATTTGTACGAAAGTGTCAAGACGTCATCGCGAGGCTTTGATGTAACATAATATAAAATCACACACGTAGATTAATAGCACATAACACGTACTTATATGTTATATGAATTTCACTATTGCTGAAACATCGTAGTAATAAGTGCATGTTATCTCCAAGTCTCTATAAAGTAAATATTTTATTATATTTAATGTAGTTGTTACACTGTTAACAATCGTTACTCTAGTAATAAATAAATTGTATGTCACTTAGGTTATAGTATAATGGTAAACTCTTAAGGTGATTTGGTGTGGTGTTGTCTATTAATCAAGTTCATGAATTCAAGTTCTGTTAAAAATAAATTAGACAGATTTGGAAGTTGTTAAAAAAATTAAAGAAATTGTGTAATGTAATAGATGGTGTATTTTATTTATAATGTGTAAAGTAGGATGAACGGTTAAACGTGCAAATTTTTATATTTATTTTGTGTTCATACTTAAGATCTTAGGTTAAGTAATAATATAATAACAGATCAACTACCTACTAGATTGTTAATATAATAATTACTTTTATTTTGATAATAATAGTGCTCTGACTACTATCTTTATGCTTATGGGTTGCCTTGTATTTTATGTAGTTTTCTAACACTGCAAAGTTGGCATTTTAAGAAAAATTATAATAATAGGGGTGCATTTTCTTACTATTATAAATCCGAGGTTACAATGCACTTACGCAGAATCTTTGTCTAAGAATATAAACATGGAAATTATTATTCTAGATTTCTAGCCTCATACGAGAATATGTTCGTTCCGAGTGAATTATTATTATTATTATTATTATTATTATTATTATTATTATTATTAGACTAAATGCCCGTGTGATACACGGGTTGTTTTAAAAGATAATAAATATTAATAAAAACATATTAAATAATAATAGAACGCGAATTAAATGAGAATTTTAGAAAATGACGATGTAAGACATCAACACTCTAACTAGCGGTGGAAACATCGAAGCAAACGGGAAGACATACTTGACGGCAGAAACATAATAGAATTGAAATGATTATAAAATATTTCATAAAGGGTTAATATGATATTTTGAAATATTATAAAGGGTTAATATGATATTTGTAAATTAATGTGGGCAAATATGATTTTGTATGATTTAATAAGGCATATAAGAAATTATCTCTATTAAATTTGACTTTAAAAAGTTTTTTAATTTTAAGTGAATAAACGGTCAAGATTTAATATGTTTTTTAAATGAATGGTTAAGATCGTCGGTAAATTTTATCAAATTAGTCTTTTATATATATATTATAAGATGAGATTATTACAACAACAACAAAAACACAAAAACTACTACTACTACAACGACTATTATCGTTAAATACTCGTGTGATTTACGGGTTAAGTATAAAATAATGTTAAACATTAATAAGATTAAACGATTATAAAAATCGAAAAATGAGAATTTAAGAAAAAAGTGACAGACGGCATCAACTCCTAAACCAGCGATGAAAGCGTCGACGCGAGGTTGAGGGTGACACGATGACAAAAACTTGATATCATGATACGAAAAGACATTATTGTATTTTTTGTATAAACCTCAATCGTTGTTGTTACAATTATGAAATAAGGTCAGATTTCTATTGGTTATAGTTAAAGAAAATTTAAATATTATAAAAAGACAAAATCATAAAGTTGGTTAACGATGATATTCTAAACTATTATAAAGATCAAATATTATATTTGTAAATAAGTATAAATAAATATGATATTTAAAGTTTTAAGAGGGGCATTGAAACCCATATAATAATTTTGTTTCAATTTTGACTAACAAAAGTCAAAATTGAAATTCCAATTTCGATAATATGGATGATAAAGAGTGACTAATTGAGCAGTTAATTTTATTTTATTAAATGTAAGATTATATAATATATTTGATGTATGTTAATTAGTCTTTATTTTTATTATTATTATTATTATTATTATTATTATTATTTTGAAATACATTATTATTGTACTACTACTTATTTTTTGAAAATCCATTATTATTATTATTATTATTATTATTATTATTATTATTATTATTATAATTATTATTATTACATAAAAATCGACTTACCATTATAATACATTTTTTCTTAAATTCATTTTATTCACACATTTCACATCTTTCTCAATTATTATAATACACTATAAATTCCAACATTTTTATACCCTCTTCTCTCAATCACTAATGGCTCCTAACCACAATCATTAGAACATCGTCTCATACAAAATCATATAAGTGTTTTATAAATGACAAATTGTCGAGAAAAATAACCTAAATATCAAAATTTGCTAATAAAGATAACGTTTATTTTTTTTGTCAAAAAATGATTATAAATTTCAATTTTTAACAAAAAAAATATGGTGACCTCTTAGACCTGCTCACCGCCTAGTCACCAGGTTACCAAAGACGTGGCAATACACATGGCAGAACACTCAACGCCATGTCAGTAGGGGTCATCAGGTTACCAAAGACATGACAATACACGTGACACTCCAGTCAACGCCATGTCATGTGTGATGCTGACGTGGTTACTCAGTATAGTGTATGACAATCTTTTTTTAATATCTTTACCTTTTTAAATTTTTAGACACATGAAATAATCATCTTTTAATATCTTTTACTTTTTACATTTTTTAATAATAATATGTTTATGTTTATAAAGTTATTATATTGATGCTCTTGAAGGTTTGAAGATCCTCCACCGTTGACCACCATCCTCCCCCGTTGACCATCATCCTCCACCGAACCACCGCCACCATGAAGATTTGTGTTCTTGAGTCCTCAAACACCAACAAACACACACACACACACACACATATTCAAATTCAACCTAGGGTTTTCTCGATGGCCATCATTCAAAGTGAATATGTCGATCTAGGGTTTTCTCGATCGCGTCAGTGTGGGGAACAAGGAGCCATCATAGAGAGAGACAGATCTGGAACTCGAATAACAAAAAGAAAGAGAGAGAGAGAGAGAGAGATCTCAAACAGATTAAAACTTGAAAGAGAGAGAGAGAGATTTGAACTCGTTCAAACGAAGATCTGGAACATACCCACCATCGTAGACAACATACGAACACAAATCTGAAAACCCTAAGTGATAACCACTGACGCCGCAGATGTAAGAGAAAACCCTAAGATCTGAAAACCCTAAGTGAAAGCGACCGTGGCGGTGGTGCGATGGTAGTAAAGCGAGGGTGGAGAGCGACGGGGGACCGACGGTGCAGTGAAACGATGGTGGTGGGAACACAACCGTGGCGGTGGTGCGATAGTAGTGAACACAACCGTTCAAACAAGGTACATGTTCCCTTTTTTGTCAAAAATTAAAATTTATAATCCTTTATTGGCCCAAATTAATGAACGTTATCTTTATTGGCAAATTCGGATATTTTAGTTACCTTTCTCGGAAATTTTCCCTTTTACAAATACCGACATAATCTCAAAATCCATTCCATTAAAATTGTTCATCAACAAATTTAAGTTTGAATTTATACACATTAATTATATATGCATATATGTTTCATGAAAAATTTGATCGACACAAAACATGAATCAAACATAACATGAATTGAACATACCAACGACACAAAATTAGTCTACACAAAATCTGGATTCATATAAAAATAAATCGACCAACGAAAGATATGATGTTTCAACCCACAAATGATCTAAATTACCATGCTTAAATAAGTTGTCACTTATATAAGTAATTGAACAAAACCTATTGTATCTACATAAAGGTTTTTCAGCAAATTGAACAATAAACATGTTAAAAATTATTACCATTTGAGCCAACTTTTGTATAATCATCATATGAGTAAAATTTCTCTAAAAAATACTACATTTTTTTTATCTAATACCTTTCAAAATCACCAAATCTCAAAAGATCAACAAAATCTCATCAGGACTAGAAAGTTATCAGTGTTGATTGGTGGTTTTCTTACATGTTAGTGATATGGCATTTCGCGGTTTAAACTCTTATTCGTATTCTTTTTTGGCATCTTTAATATAATTTTTTCTTCAACTTCTCCTTAATACTGATGTTCTTCAACTTCTTCTCAAACCTATGTCTCACAAGTGTGATCAACTACTTAGTTAGGAGCTTTAACCGGTTCCAACAATCAACTTTTAGCCAGAATCCTTCTCCGGCCTCCTACTATCCTCCTGTTTAAATCTGTATCAAAACATGAACGATAACTTATGAGTCACTGACTCAGTCATTTCACTTCCTACATAACAATGTTTCAATCTTTTTATCCACAATATATATGCATTCATTTTGATGTTGAAAACAAAAGGCCATTGTCTTTTTCATAGTTTTGATTTCTACCTTGACCTTTATGGTATCATAATTGTTCAATCTTTTAATGGGTACTTCTTTGCTCGCTCGATTAAGGAAACCAACGTCCTTGTAAATACTTAGTATTTAATCCAACCAAACAATTAAATTCAAAAGTGCTAAGAAAAGGAAACAAAAAACCTAAATATGGGTCGGGTGGTTTTAAATGCTCAACATCTTGTAGAGAGCTAGAGCTATTTAATTATTCGTTACATGTGATGTATCTTTTGCTGTATGTGTTGTAAGTTCAAAATAATTATTCTATATAAAAATTTTATGGCTTTTAAAAAAAGTTAAATATGTAACACGTTAACATAAAACCAGACCTTGTTCATATTGCAGAAATAAAATAGAACCGCTAAGTAGCTTTGACGATTTTCTTTCGACATGGTAACATTGTCTTTTTGAATTCAATGATTCTAAGAGTTATTAGGTAAAAATGTGGATTTTATTGACAAAATTCTTGCTAAAATTGATATTTTTATAAACTAAAGATCCCTAAAGTTATAAATATTTTAGAAAAATCTTAATATTATAAATATTAAACAAGAAGGGAAAATGATGTTGTTAAGAGCATATTAGTTAAATGTTATTGTATTCATAAATAGCTTAGAAGAAGAATATATACATTATTTGACTTTTTATTTGGAATAACTTGTACTCACACACCCTTTAAATTTACACTATTATTCGCGCTGGGACTTAAACCCACAACCTTTAGACAGAGAGCACCACCTTACATCATCAGATATCGTGGCTATAAGCCCTTTGGTGGCTGTTAAAAGTGTTAATGACATGAATCTAAAAAAAAAAAAAGGAGACAAAAGATAATTAGAAAAACGAGGGTAGTATCGTCAAATGGTAAAATGGTATTTAAAATGTGGTAAGGGCAAAATCGTAAAAGCAAGTCCAAAACGACAAAAACGCTATTGGGTGACCGCTGCTGGCTAAATTCATCCTCGCCCATTTTCTCCGGCCGTACCCCTTCACACCCACACACACTCCTTTCTTTTTCAGCATTCTCTCTTTTCCCCCTCGTGGTTATAAACCCAAAAATAATCCGAAATCCAATCTAGAGAGAGAGAATCTCTGTGTGTGAGTTAGTGTGTGAGCGAGAGGATTCTCAACCAAATGTCTTGGAGTTTAAGGGGTGGTGCGTAGGATAAGCAGTTCGTGTGTGTTTCTTGGTTTTGCTTGGTCATGGTGGTGGATTTGATTATCAGCGAGATCTTCTAGCTGGGAAATTGAAAATCTTTTCTCTTTGCTTCTGGGTTTTCCCCCTTCTTATTACAGCTTTTGAAAATGGCAATTGCGTATTTTAGCGGAAGCCGGAAGAGAATAGGGGCTAATGGTGTTTTCTTGTTCATTTTCATCGTTTTGGGTGTTGCTTCGCTAACTTGCGCTGCTAGGCAGCCAGCAGCTTCTAGACAGAAGCTTCAAGTTCATAAACACTTAAAGCGCCTCAATAAAACCCCTGTCAAGACCATTCAGGTTTGCAAAATTGCAAATTATTGTGTTATTTTCAATTAATTAATTGAAATTTGGAAATAATTAAGAAATAAAGATATCCATTTGTGTTCCAAATAAAGAAAATCCCTAATTTGTGTTGATTTTTATCATTTTATGGTAATTTGAAGTTTTCTTGTATGATTTTACAGAGCCCAGATGGGGATATTATTGACTGTGTACACATCTCTCACCAGCCAGCTTTTGATCATCCATTTCTAAAAGACCACAAAATCCAGGTCACTTTTAGAACCATGCATTGATGAGTTTGTAACTTTTGTTCAATCATTTATTATTATTTTTTAAATATTAATTTTAGTTTGTTTTTGGTTTGATTTAGATGAGGCCTAATTATCATCCAGAAGGGCTTTATGATGTGAACACAGAGTCCAAAGAAAAAGAACATACAATCAAGCAGCTGTGGCACGTGAATGGCATGTGCCCTGAAGATACAATACCCATAAGAAGAACAAAAGAAGATGATGTTTTGAGAGCAAGCTCTGTTAAAAGATATGGGAAGAAGAAACAGATAAGCATTCCTGTGCCTAGGAATACCATCCCTAAGTCTGCAGATCCTGATCTTGTTAATGAAAGTGGGCATCAGGTGAGCAAGACAAACATTAGTCCAAAATTGTAAAAAAAAAAGATACAATTTCATATATTATTGTTAGCAAATAAAAAAGAAATTACCCATGTTTATGTATGTATTTTTTTTTAAATTTTAATGCAACCCCTTAGTGGGCACATGTGGTGTGTTTCTGAGCTCAAATGTGCTAATGAGTATCTTTTAAGAAAGACCCATGTTTATTTGCACTAATTACTTACTGTTTGAGCTAAATTGGTTGGTAAAAAGCCTAACTTGCCATCATATGATTCATGGTCTCAAATGCATATTTGTAGTTTCTTTATGTGTAATAATGTAATAAGTTACATATTTCCTTGCATTTTTAATTGACTTTTGTCTTACTTTATTATGAAATGTATTATTTTCTGTTAGCTGATTATTACAAATTGGTTGTATTTGTTATTTGTTTTGACATGTAGCATGCAATAGCTTATGTGGAAGGAGACAAGTTCTATGGAGCAAAAGCAACCATGAATGTTTGGGAACCAAAGATACAACAACCAAATGAGTTTAGCTTGTCTCAAATTTGGATTTTGGGTGGTTCTTTTGGTGAAGATCTCAACAGCATCGAGGCCGGTTGGCAGGTACTTCCTCAAAAACAAAACACACACACACACACACACACACATAAACACAAAGTATGAAGCTTTTGTAGCTAAAAGCCTAAAACAGTTGATTGTGATACTAAAATGTGCATAATTTTTTCAGGTTAGTCCAGACCTTTATGGTGATAATAACACAAGACTCTTCACATACTGGACTGTAAGTATAACCTCTTGTGTATTTCTTAGTATGCTTATTTGTATCTAATATCATATCCTGCTGTAGCGGAATTGGGTACTGTTATTGTTGTATAATTTTCTTGAAATTTTTTATGAGAATTTGTTTTTGTATGCTTATATATATTAATTTTTAATATTTTTTTTGATTTGATTGTTTTTATAGAGTGATGCATATCAAGCAACAGGTTGCTACAATCTACTGTGCTCAGGCTTCATTCAAATCAACAACAACATTGCAATGGGTGCAAGCATCTCCCCTGTTTCTGGATATAGGAATTCACAATATGATATCAGTATCCTTGTCTGGAAGGTAACTTCCAAATTCAACCCACTGACTTTGGTCTGGACCTCAAAGGCCACTAATATTTTTTTATTAGTTGAAGATAGCACTAAGTGTGAAATGGGCTCACTTATCTTGATTTCCCTCATTATTATAATAAATTCACCCTACAAGAAAAGGTGGCACCTTTTTCATACATACATATATTTTTTCCATTTTCTTGATTTAATAAATAAATGGTCATTGAATAAGCAAAGAAAATAATAAAAATTGGAACAAATGCTGAGAATCTTTGGCATCTTCGTTGGGTTCCACACCGACAGAAGTAGTGGTGTCTGTATGATTAATCGAATCTGCTGCCAAGGAACACAAGTTTTAAAAATGGGCAACAATTGATTGTAAAATATGCATATGCAAACATCTTTTTTGCTCACTTTATAAACAATTGTTGCGTAAAATTTCAAGAATATGTTACGACTTATGGCTAAAAATGAACTATTAAAGAAAATACAGTATTAAGACTTTCAATGTGTTGACCCGTTCGACCCATTTTATCTGTCAAGGATTGACCATAACCCGAAAGAATAATTCTTTTTAATGTTTTCAGGATCAAAAAGAGGGAAATTGGTGGATGCAGTTTGGAAATGGTTATGTGTTAGGCTACTGGCCATCTTTCTTGTTTTCATACTTGGCTGACAGTGCTTCGATGATCGAATGGGGAGGTGAGGTGGTTAACTCAGAGCCAGACGGGCAGCACACTTCGACTCAAATGGGCAGCGGGCGGTTCCCTGAAGAAGGGTTCGGGAAAGCTAGCTACTTCAGAAACATTCAAGTTGTTGATAAAGAAAATAATCTCAGAGCTCCTAAAGATCTTGGCACTTTCACAGAGCAATCCAACTGTTATGATGTCCAAACTGGGAGCAATAGTGATTGGGGTCACTACTTTTACTATGGTGGCCCTGGTAAAAACCCAAATTGCCCTTAACCTCCTTTCTTTAACCCTAAATCTGAATTCTATGTTATATAATTTTCCTTTTATCTTTTTTTTTGTTTGGTCAATTTGTAGGATTTAGATGGTACATGTGACTTTTTTTTCTTCTTAATTTTAAATCCTTTTCTAGGAAATTTTGGGTCTTTTTTTTTGTTGGTTGTATTTGAAATGTTCCCTCTTGACTAAGTGAATGGAGGGGAATGTAGCAAAGTTTCTTGAAATTATGGGTTTTTGCTCTTTGTGGACTAGTTTGTTAGTCAGAAAGTGGAATTGGCTTCTGAACATGGTTTCACCAAAGTTGAGGGGTTGAATTGTAACTTTGCAAAAGTACAAGGTCTTTTCTTTCCATCCTTCAAACTTCGGGGCTCTTTGACAAAAGATATTTTGGTCCTTTGAGCTGCACGTGAATACATGACTGATGACACACTGCCTTTTATCATTTCTGGACTTTGTTCAACTACCGAGTCAGAAAATATTCAAAACTAGCCCTCCAAGTTTTAACTAATGATATATCTCACCCTGTGTTTTTTGTCCTTCACCTTTGTATATTTGTGATTCATGTGTGATTCTCTCATAGTCTCGTGTGTTATTTTTGGCTCCACTTGTCTCTCTAAAGTTATATGTCAATCCTGTGATGAGTGTTTTTATCACGTGAAAAGAAAAGAGTATGATTGTGCATCTCATTTTTCATCTTTTGATTAAGAAATTATGGTCATCTAATTACTAATCACTTTTTTAGTCAAATAATTAATCTTGAATAATAAGATTCATATATAACTAAAATATACAACTATAAAACTTGTGATTAAAGTTAAAACTTTGGCATTGAAAGCTAAAAAGTGCTAGCTTAGTTAGGTGAGGTGACTTGTACTATCACAAAAATGAGATGACCATACTGTGGATTAATAATGTGAGTTCTAATCACTTTGGTTGTTCATAGATCACATCATATAAGTTTTAGACATGATTTATATTATTTTTTAATTTTTTTGTACTATTTTACTTATTAATTATATTGAATACATGTTTGTATTTCATTATGGTATAGATTAAGGGGTGTTTTGATGTACACCACAGAAGACTCGCAATAACATACCGACATTATCCAATCTCATATGAGCGACGTATCTGAGGCGTAATATGCTCACAATAACCACATAATTTATTGTACAAGTAAAAATAGTAAATATTCATCTCAAAACTTTGTGGAATAAATAAAGAAGTTCTAGTGGCAGTAGTCATGACATAAATTTAACTTCTTGATGGGTTAATATATATATGGTAAAGTGGTAGTGTTAGTGGGGATAATGAACAAGACAAATCAAGTATAAAAGACAATTATTAATGCTTAAAGTACAATTTATTGAATGATATCTAACTTTGAAACTGCAAATTCTAGAAATGGATATGTCACAGTTATGGTGGATGAGAAATTTTTTCTGTTTCTCCATGAAATAATGATTAATGCATACAAGATACAACATACATAACTCCTGGGCCCATGGGTTATGGTATCCAAGGCTAGTTAATATTGGACCTCTTTTCAAACCATATCATTTCATTTCATATACATTTCAATATTTCATTTCATTTTATTTGTCTTTCATTTGGGTTAGATTTCGCCTTTCGGTTTCTCCAACCCGACTAACCCGGGTGATTTCCCTTTTTTTACACTTCAATGGTAACTTTGTAAATTTTTTAAAAAAATTCATCTTTTTCCATAAATACATCACTTTACACTTTAGAAATTTTCACCCCAATTTCATTTTACAAATACAAAAATTTATATATTTTCTTTTCAATTTTTTTCATCATGGATTTAAACATACCTACTTCATGTCGCAACCAAGTTTGAAACCCGGATTCAAACACATCAACGACCCCTCGGGTTTCAACCCGGGTTCCAACAATTATCCCAACAAGCGTATATCTCGCAACAAGATTTGCCATTACAAATATTTATATAGTTTATAAATATTTTATTTTGTTTAATAGTTAAATGTATAGTACTATAATTTAAAAAAATGAGAAAAAGATTAAGTTGGTATTGGATAGGCTATAGTTGAGTTTTAGGTAAGAAAGAGAAAAAAATTATACCACATGTGAATATCTATCATTATATTATATTAAATTCATACAAGTACAATAAATATAACACATGTACAGCATCACTAAAAAAATTAAATTTACATGCATGTTTTGCATTTTATAAAACAGATTGGTTAACACTTTTTACTGTAATCATACTAGTTATAAATATTTAAAAAGTAATGCATTAACTAATGAACAATAAACAAACACCTATACGTTAAATGAACTACATGAAATAATTAAAAAAGTATCCCCTAATAAAAAGTAAAGGTTGAAGATCTTAAGACGCTATCTAATCTAAATATAAGAGTGTTTGGATTACATATTTTTCTAATATAGTTCCTATTTAATTTATAGAGAACACGAATTTCATATCTAACACTTCTCATAAACCATATATAATAGACTTGATCAACATATGTGACCCAATTCAAACAAATAGTGTTAATGCTATTTACCTATGAGTCTATGACCATTAACATACAAAGTAGATATAGATATAGATGGTAACAAAACGTTCACAAATCATTTGTTAAAATTGCTTGACGGAAGTTCGCTAATGTTTGTTTGTTTAATAGACGAATGAACATGAACAAAATTTTTCGTTCGTTTAATTAAACGAACAAACACGAACAAAGCTATCATTCGTTCTTTTATGTTTGTGAACGTTCGGTTATCCATTTGTTTATGTTTTTTATATACGTGTGTGTTTACATATATAATGTTTATTTGCGTTTAGTAATGTTGGATTTGCATTATAGTTCGTTTACAATAACACACAAAAACTCATCCGTTTATCGTCCGTGTTCGTTTATGTGTTTGGCTAAAGTTAAAAGAACGAACACGAACACAGAAATTCGTTCGTTTATTCATTCATGTTCGTTTATTCGTTCGGCTAAAGTTAAAAGAACGAACACGAACAAACCCCATTTGTATTCGTTCGGTTCGTTTACGGCCTTAATACCAACGCTATCAAACACGCCATCAACTTATCCAAAAGAAAGTTCCAAACATCTAACTATCTAATAGGACACTGAAGCACATATCTGTTGGGTGTGATTTGACTAGCGGTTTGGTATTTGGAACTAGAATGGTTGCTCGACGATAAACGGTTTGGATTTCGGAAATTAACGTATGCATGGATTTACATGGGATTATGGTGCATGGATTAAATCATCATGGATGGATTTAATGCATGGCATAGAATTAATTGTAATTCATGTAACACGTGGAGAGTCATGGAGCATGCCGTGGGTTGATAATTTGAATTCAAATTGGTTTATGTTTATCCATTAGAGCTTATCCATTTATTATCATTGTACGTAAATTTGAATGGGATGTTTATCTCACGTTAGTTACGGTCGAGTGGTAGGATTGGATTAGAATTTGATTTCTAGTTTGTTGCATATAAATACCAAGGCTAGGGTAAGTCATATGTATATCGAAATATCTCTGGAGTCATAATAAAGAAGTCTCTGTTCCTGCCCGTGAACGTAGGTCGTGCTTGGACCGAACCACGTTATATCTCGTGTTCGTTTATTTTCTGTTTCCGCATTATTCTAACGCTGGTTTTAGGTGTCTCAATCCTAACAAGTGGTATCAGAGCCATGTTTCTGTTCACCGGGCTCGCGTATTTGTTGATTATAAAGATGTCATCTTTGAAGTTTGATTTGGAGAAATTCAATGGCTCAAACGATTTCATGTTGTGGAAGGTAAAGATGAAGGCTCTTCTGGTTCAGCAGGGTTGCGCGGTGGCGTTAGAAGGAGAAGATAAACTTCCGAAGGAGATGAAGGAGGATGTTAAGAGAGACGTTCTAGCAAAAACGTATTCGGCGATTTTGCTGTGTTTGGCTGATGAGGTATTGAGGGAGGTGGTGGATGAAACAACGGCTGCAGGTCTGTGGGAGAAGCTGTGTGAGAAGTATCAGAAAAGTACCCTCACGAATAGGCTTTATCAGAAGCAGAGGTTGTATACCCTCCGGATGTCAGAAGGTACCCAGGTAAAAGATCATTTGGATAATTTTAACCGTATTACCCTTGATTTGAAGGCTGTGGGTGTTAAAATTGATGATGAAGATCTTGCCCTGATTTTGATGTGTTCACTACCGCATTCGTATGAGAACTTTGTTGATACCATGATGTATGGTAGGTCAACAATTTATGTTGCTGAAGTAAAGGATGCCTTGTTGTCGAAGGAACTCAAGCTTAGGGTTTCTTGTAATGAGGGGGAGTCCGGTTCAGGTTTATACGTGGGTAGGGGAAGGGCACATGGTGGAATGGGTGGACTTGGGGAGTCGCGTTCAAAAACAAAATCCACAAGAAAAGTAACGTGTTATTACTGTAAGGAGATTGGTCACGTCAGGAGAAACTGTCGTAAGAGGAATGGAGATGGTAATGTGGTTCAGGAAGATGACGACATAGGCGATGCTTTGACTGTATGCACGGATAGTCCTGCAGATACCTGGATCTTTGATACGGGTGCATCTCATCACATGGCGTTCTCACGTGATATGTTTACTTCTTTTAAGAAGTGGAACAGTAAGGTGAAGCTGGGGGACGATGGGATTTTGAGTGTCAAAGGTAGTGGTACGGTGCAGATAAAGTTGCATGATGGGGTGGTCAAGCGGTTTAATTGCTGGTATGTCCCGGATCTTCGGAAAAATCTGATTTCTCTTGGTACTTTGGCCAGGAATGGATATGTATATTCTGGTAAAGGGGGTGGACTGAAGGTTTCTCGGGATGCTCGAGTGATAATGCGGGGCAGGCTGCGACGTGGTATTTACGTTCTGGAGGGCAGTTCTGCGAGTGGAACGACGGCTGTACCGAACTTGGAGCGGAAAATTGACCTGACGAAGTCGAGACGACACGGGTGGAGTTGGTCTCCGGTTAAGTCGCGCGACGCGGTGTCGGACTTCGTGGCTCGGACAAGGAGGTAGTCCCTTCGGGGTGGTTGGCAGATGAGAGACGGTTCTTTGGTGTTGACGGTTGACGGTTGAGGACTTGGGTCATGGGAGATTGTCTTATCTCGGTTGACTGTTGAAGGGTACTCAAGTCAAGGAGGAGATTGTTGGGTGTGACTTGACTAGCGGTTTGGTATTTGGAACTAGAATGGTTGCTCAGCGATAAACGGTTTGGATTTCAGAAATTAACGTATGCATGGTTTTACATGGGATTATGGTGCATGGATTAAATCATCATGGATGGATTTAATGCATGGCATGGAATTAATTGTAATTCATGTAACACGTGGAGAGTCATGGAGCATGCCGTGGGTTGATAATTTGAATTCAAATTGGTTTATGTTTATCCATTAGAGCTTATCCATTTATTATCATTGTACGTAAATTTGAATGGGATGTTTATCTCATGTTAGTTACGGTCGAGTGGTAGGATTGGATTAGAATTTGATTTCTAGTTTGTTGCCTATAAATACCAAGGCTAGGGTAAGTCATATGTACATCGAAATATCTCTGGAGTTATAATAAAGAAGTCTCTGTTCCTGCCCGTGGACGTAGGTCGTGTTTGGACCGAACCACGTTATATCTCGTGTTCGTTTATTTTCTGTTTCCGCATTATTCTAACGCTGGTTTTAGGTGTCTCGATCCTAACAAGGATACAAAGATACTTGACCAAACATGGCTAGCTTAAACAGCTAGTGAGTGTACCGTAGGTAAATGAAGTATATAAAAAGAAGTCCTCTTCTTATAATTTTCAGTAAAACTCTTCTCATTTTTTCCCCATATCTTGTATTCATCAAATTATAAAACACTTCTCTATTGATGCTTTTAAAACTAAAAGGTCCAAATGTGTTTGTAAAATCAAAATTCCTATTTACCTCCATTCTTTATCTTAAACATAACTTCAGTAATGATTTTAAAACTCACCGATTATCATCGTAGAAAAGTGGTTTCTGACTGGGTTTATATCAAATAATAGTAACCAAGTTTGAAAACTGTTTCACCAAAGTCATCCATGAGAAATTCCACATTTCAAACTTGGTTACTATTCTGTGAATTTTCCTCTTTCTGCTAATGAAGCTAGCTAACAACTATAGACGCCATACAAACATATATTAAATTACCAGAAGCCAAAATACACACTAGAATTTAGGTATTCCCTAATGAAAATCCCTTTTATTCACTTGATTACAATTAAATTTCAGCATTGATTCAAAGTTTTAATATTTTGAAAATGAACACAAAAGAAGAAAAATGGATTGAAGAATTGCAGATATACATGTTATATATATTACATAAGTTGTTTACCTCAAGTCTAATGTATTATAACAAAAAAAGTTTTAAGGGTTTTATCATTGTGCATTTATACCCTACATATTAACCTCTATACTCACCTCCATTTTTTCATTATGCTTTTGCTGATGAAGATGTTTCTCCCAAAGATACAGATGCTAGAGACGATGCCAACGCACGAGCACTTCTTGCTCCATTATGAAACTTCCGGCTTTTGCTAAGCTTCAACTTACTAAAAGCAGACTTTACATCAAACAGTTGGAGCGCGTGTGCCAAAAGCTGTTTTGATTCCCCAAAGATTGCTAGATTCAACCGAGGAATATATGTAACCCACAAAGCTATCACATTTGATACAATCTCAGGCCATAAAAATAATAGCGCCTTCAATAACACGAATAGCAAGGAAAACACCAGATAGGGTTCATCTAGGTTCCATGAATGACTGTTTTCAAAAGAAGGGTCCAGATGATCTTCTTCAGTGAAGTTGAAAACATGCTCAAGTCCTGACAATGAAAAGCATATGTGGTGTTAGTGTTGGAATTTGTCAATCATAAATATTAAAATGATAATAGCTTGACCGATGATTATATAATATAATAAAATGTTACCTGTAGTGATTTGATAGAAGTCTAAAAGGGAGTGTAAATCTTTTGGACCGTGATACTGAACACGAGAAGTTCTGTTTGCTATTAAAATTGTGGGGACACTGCGAATTCTATGTCTCGAGAAAACACTGCATAAAACATATGGAGTTATCAATAAGGAAAGAATATTAACACTCCCTTCCGAATTTTGGTATCAGAGCCATGTTAAATGGTTCTTACCCAGAAAATAAATTTTTATAATTTATTTAAAAGATTTTATTAATGACTGAAATAGAATCTCAGGTTTCTAACTCTTCAGAGGAAGAAACACAGGTTGTCTTTCAAGACACCCAGCAAGGTTTTAATGGAGAATTATGCATTCCAAATAGTTCTTTAATTAAATCAATTAGCAAACTAAAACTAGATCTTAAAAATGATAAAGTTTTTAGTTTACCTAATGTAGCAAGTAAACTTTTAAAAGGTTTAACTCGCCAGAACAACATCTATTACTTTGTCAAAACTATGGAAACATCAGTTGACATAAAAGATGTTGAAGGATCTGTCTATTTACCTCTTCTCACGAGAATGAAAATTAGGCAAGATCTAGAAAAGATCCCTAGAGGACAAAGAGAGACTATCAGCAACCTACACCTTGGTGCAGTACAGATACTCCTCGAAGGACACTTCCGTGCAGGGATCAACAGTCCAATAAAAATGGCTCTTCTTGATAATAGAATCAAGAATAGACAGGATTGTATCCTAGGATGTGCTAAAGGCAACTTAGCACTTCAGAGATTTATGTTTACCGTTTACCCAAAGTTTGCGTTAAACATAAATGATCAGAATCTAGACAAGGTTCTATCTTTCGTACACAAATTCGAAAGAACAGGCTTTATGGAGCCAGGAAGTAAGGTTCTCTCCCTTACATACTGTATTTCTTATGCTTTGACTAACAATCATCATAGTATCAGATACAGAAATCAGAAAAGTATTGAGCTTGCCTCAATATTTGAAGATATTGGTAGAGTCGAACAATGCTCTTTTGCAGAAATCGACAATGAAGACCAAAGCTGGGCTATTGACATAGCCAGAAACAAAAGTATTCTTGGAAGAAAGCCCTCACAACGGGTTACAGGAAATACTCTTGAAGTTGGAAGCTCTTCCAGACTCTCCAAAGAATCTGAACCAGCATCCAAAAGAGACCTTTTACAGCTCTCTCAAAAGGTTGAAGCTTACATTACAGAACTCAAAGGAACAGAATGAGTCTCGTAGATAAGCCTCACATCTACAAAAAGGGTAAAATCCTAAAGTTTAAACTCTTAAACGATGGGACTGATAAAAACCCTAAGAAGTACGTCTTTTCAGTTGGGGGGATGAATATCACCTCAATCTGTAATAGCTGTAACAACATTAATCAAATTGTTGGCAGAAATTGGCTAATGCTTTCTAAGTTACATTCGTATCTTGGACTTAGTCAAGATCTCAGTGATAAACATTCTAAATCAGAATCGGTTTGGAATAATTACTGGAGCAAGATTCCTAAATATCTTGGAAATGATCAAACTAGAGTCATTAAACTCTTAAATGAACTATCCGCCAAGATTGGGAACAACGAAGACCTTAAAGATACCCTTAAAAGTATCGATAACAGGTTGAGTAAGCTGGAGGATCAACACAAAGAACCCCAGATTACCAAAGATGAAATCAAAGATTTCACAAAAGCTCTCAACAAGATTCAGGAAGATCTCAAGCACATTCTTGGTACTTGATGGCATCCCTTAAAGAAGTTGAAGCTAAACTTATTGACCTAAACTCTAAGATTGACAAAATCTTAGAAATACTCAATAAGAAAACTAGACCAGATGAAAGTCTAGAACAAGCTGCGGCAAAGATCATTAAAGACCTTTCCAACAAAATTGAAGAATGTCCCTGCAACAAGGAAATTCTCAAAAAACTCGATAATCTCATCTCAGGTACACCTAAGAAAGAAGACGAGGAAAAGAAGATCATTCCGTATGGAGGAAATCCAGATTCTCCATGGGGAAGATTATACAGCTATCCCAATGATTTGGTGGGAAACGCTGAATTAGGAACTTCTAAAAATCCTAATGCTATATCTTGGCCACCCAAATGACCTATTTGGAGAAGATTGAAAACATCTTCTGGGAAGATTACAGCGAGGCGTCATTACAAGCAGTAATTGACAACACAGTTAGACTTCTCAACATTGCGGAAACCCAAGGAAGAGAAGTTGCTGAGAAAGAAATTGCTGAAAGTCCTGAACTACAGCATCTTTTCAAGATACAAGAATTGGAGCACCATTCTTTTGTCATTGAAACAGAATCAGAAATATCTTCTGAACCTCAAGAAGAAGTTCAGTACGAAGATTCTGAAGAAGAACAAGTTGAAAATGCTTTCATGGACAACAAGTTCTCTACCTTTGAGCTAGGAGAAAGTTCCAGAAGAGGATCTAATCCTAGAAAGAGAAGACAGGATTCAAATCCTGAAGGAGAAGATTTCTATGGAAACCCTCCTAATCCAAATTATAACTGGAAGCCTCACAGCTCGGGTTTATTTGGAAAAGACATCTTAAACTTTGATTGTCTCCCCAGAGATAGAATCAAAAGTTTAATTGACGACTGGGCAACTGAATTACTTCTCATAATTCAGACAGATCCAGCAAAGTACCCAGATGGACAAACCATCTTACTACTTCTTGATCATAAAACTAAAGGTACTGCCAATAGTTTTATTAAAAATACCTTTTGGAACATCGAAGGGATGAACCCGGTAGAAGTATATAACCTAGTTATATCAAGCATCTACACGATATTCACAGGTAAAAGTTTCTCAGATCTTAACGACAGAGAAATCAAGAAAGAACAATCAAAAATTGTTCTAAGACTCACAAACTTAACCCTTTGTGACATCTGCTATCTTCATAAGTTCACTTGTGATTATGAGCAGAATCTTTATAAAATCAAGGATCAAAGCCTGATTCCTGGATTTATAAAACAGTATCTTCTAAAAATACCTATTGTGGGAGAAGAATCCCATAAAAGATTTTTGGTTGAAAAGAATGATCAAACGATGTATTCTTTAGCCTTTGCTAACAACATAGTTTTAGAAGAAATATCTAAACATTGCGAATTAGCAAAGAAACAAAAAAGATTGAAGAAATTCAATAAAAACTGTTGTAACAATCTGTTACAAGAGAAACCTCTTGAGTACGGCTGTAAACCTAATTACAGCAAGAAAAAGAAAAGCAAAAAGAAGTTTAAAAATCTTCCAAAAAAGATTAATAAACGTTTTACGAAAAAGAAAAGAAAACCCTTTAAACCGGGAAAATATTTTCTTAAAAAGGACAAGAAAAATAACAAGTTCTGTCCAAAAGATAAGAAAAACTGCAGATGTTGGGTTTGCAGTGAAGAAGGGCATTATGCAAATGAATGTCCCAACAGAAAGGACTTTAGCCACAAGGTCAAAGTTCTTGAGTTAGCCTACCAGCTAGATTTCATACCAATTGAAGATTCGTATGAAGGATACCTCGAAAATCTCTACGAGATAAGCAGTGATGAAGATCCGCCCGATGAATCATCGACTAGCTCATCTACAGAGTCAAGCTCAGACTCAGAGTGAAGAAATCATGGTTAATATAACCAATCCCAGCTCCATTTATATCAAAGGAACTTTCAAGTTCGCAGGATATAAAAGGATTGATCTACATTGCTATGTAGACACAGGTGCAAGCCTTTGTATCGCCAGTAAATGGGTGATACCTGAAGAACACTGGCAGAACGCTGCTAGACCCATAAAGGTCAAAACAGCCAATGGAACCATTACCATTGACAAAGTCTGCAAAGACCTACAAGTACTACTTGGTGGAAGAGTATTCCATATTCCTACGGTTTACCAACAGGAATCTGGAATCGACTTTATTTTAGGTAACAATTTCTTATTACTGTATGGCCCTTTCACACAGTATGTTGACAAAATTGTTATCTACAAAGACGAAGAAGGAGTGAATATTCCGATTCACATCCCCAAAGTAAGCAAAGCTAACAGCATTGCTAAACAAGAATTTCTTCCTTCCATGAAGAAAAATTCAAAGCTTCCAAAGCCAAGTCCAGTCAACATCTCCACCAATAAAATTAGTGAATCTGATTTTCAGGAGGGGGGAGATGAGGAAATTGAAGAAAGAATTTTTCTGATTAATCAGGAAAAATTCAGAAAGATCACAGAAATGCTTGACAAAGTATGTTCTGAAAATCCAATAGACCCGGAGAAATCCAAATATTGGATGACTGCTACCATAAAACTTATTGATCCTAAAGCTGTCATTAAGGTTAAACCAATGAAGTATAGCCCTATGGACCAACAAGAATTTAAGGTACAAATCGAAGAATTGCTAAAAATGAAAATCATCATTCCCAGCAAAAGCCCACATATGTCTCCTGCATTCCTCGTCGAAAACGAAGCAGAAAGGAGAAGAGGCAAGAAAAGGATGGTTGTTAACTATAAAGCTATCAACCAAGCCACAGTTGGAGATGCTCATAATCTTCCCAACAAAGAAGGTCTTCTTACACTCATCAGAGGAAAAAAGATCTTCAGCTCATTCGACTGTAAATCCGGCTTCTGGCAGGTTTTACTCGATAAAGAAAGTCAGCTCCTAACAGCATTCACATGCCCACAAGGACACTTTCAATGGACCGTAGTCCCCTTCGGTCTAAAACAAGCCCCGTCTATTTTCCAGAGACACATGCAGAATGCATTCAGAGGGTTTGAATCCTATTGTTGCATATATGTGGATGATATCCTCGTATTCAGCGACAATGAAGAAAAACACCTACTTCATGTAGGAATGGTTTTAAAAAGATGTCAACAACTTGGAATAATCCTTTCCAAGAAAAAGGCACAGCTTTTCAAAACAAAGATTAATTTCTTAGGTCTAGAAATAGATCAAGGCACACACTGCCCACAGGGTCATATCTTAGAACACATTCAAAAGTTCCCAGATAGACTTGAGGATAAAAAGCAGTTGCAAAGATTCCTTGGAATTCTTACATATGCTTCTGACTACATTCTTAAGCTAGCTGCCCTTAGACAACCTTTTCAGGTTAAACTAAAAAAGGACGTCCCTTGGTCTTGGACTGAGGAAGACACCAATAGAATGATCAAAGTAAAGAAAGGACTTACTACCCTTCCTAAACTTTATCATCCTAATCCAGAAGATCCGTTAGTCATTGAAACGGACGCTTCTGATGAATACTGGGGAGGAATCCTCAAAGCACAAGTTGATTCGAAAGAATTAATTTGCAAGTTCACTTCTGGATCTTTTAAAAATGCAGAAAAGAACTACCACTCTAATGAGAAAGAGATACTTGCTGCAAAGCGAGTTATCGAAAAGTTTTCAATATATCTAACTCCTATTAAATTTTTAATAAGAACTGATAATAAAAACTTTACTCATTTCCTTCGAACTAAAATTCAAGGAGACAATAAACAAGGTCGTCTTGTTAGATGGCAAATGTGGTTTTCCAGATACTCGTTCACTACTGAACATCTAGCTGGAGAAAAGAATGTCTTCGCAGACTTCTTAACACGAGAATATCAGCAAAGGTAATACAGGTACTTATCATGCTTTACTTTACTTTTGCAGATATTAAAAGGGAGGTTATTCGCTCCTGGAACTTAGAGCTTAACCGCTCAAGTGTATTCATCTAACGAATACACAGTCTCGGTTTGAGACCAGTAAAAGTTCGCAAGAACTAATTAGTCCATTCCATGGATAAACTCAAGGAACTTGAGTTACAGGAAGCCATGCTTCTAATGGATCTAGATAGCATTCGTGCTAAGATTCAATTTATGAAACAGGCGTTAAACCCTGAACAAAAGGCTACTGAATTGCCTTCGACTTCACAATCGAAAAGTTCAGCTATTCCAGAGCAAACGGCTCTTGGTAAAGAATCAACAAATCCGTTGATGGCTGATAGTTTGCCAAAAACTATGACTGAGGTACAAACCTCCAGAACATTGGTAACTCCCGCAGACATTTTTAGTCTACGGCCCAATGGGGGAATTCAAATCCCTACAAACCTAAAGGATTCTCCTTTAGTTGACCTTCCAAAGGTTATAGCTCAAAGAGCTGAAAATACCCGTTATTATTACGTTGTCTACAACGGACCTAATGCAGGTATTTATGAAAGTTGGGAACTTGCTAAGCTCGCAACTAATGGCATTCCTAATGTCCAGCATAAGAAGTTTAGAACTCTTCTTGAAGCTAAAGTAGCTGCAGATCAGTTCACCAAGCCGCTTATGAAAGAGCCTCTTCAGCTAGTTGACAAGGCAGAGTTTCTAAAACCTAACACGTTTTCTCAAGCTCTAAAGTCAGCCAAAAAGAAACAAGTTTCTCTTGGAAAACTTCCTCAGAAGATTTCCAACAGCAGCAACAGCTCAAATGAAGATCCAAAGGATGTCAGCATTCAAGATCTTCATAGAGATGACTTCGAGCATTTATATCTAAATGCCAGAAGTGCAGGTGAAAATATGTTCATCAATGAACATTACTTTACCACAGACAAGGCGAATTTGTCCTATTACAACTTCGTCCAGAATGCAAATCCGATCCAGGTTTATGAAGCATTCCAGAATGGGTTAATCAATCAGATCTACCCCAGCAGCAATCTTCAGGAACTCAGTTGTTTTCCCAAAGAATTCACTGCTGCAATCAAGAATTTCAGAAAGAAATGTATTTCTAAACCAAATACAGAAATCTTTTTGAAAATCACAAGCTCTATTCCTTTTTGGAATAAGCAAGGCGACGTAATCCGTATGCCGCAACACCTTATCCATATTGGTATATGCAAGGAAGTTCCTTATCTTCCTAGTAAACCAATGGAAGCAAAAATCCAGGAAGAAGATCTCTTCAACCTTGGAATCCAGAAGTTAAGCCAACTTCTAGACAAAGTGTTCAGCTTCCATGACGAGTCCAAAGTCTTCGTCAACATGCAGAACAGTAATTTTATTATTTACTCAACCACTGTATTTCACCAGCGGATCAAGGTAAAATAATTTCCTTCCAGAAGGCATTGATTAGCAGACAACTCATTGGCTCCCACCATAAAGAATTGTGTGCTATCATCAAGAAACACGACAGAGACTACAGCTGTAAAGACTGCATCAACCACGTGGCGGACCCCTCCACAATTGAAAAAGCAGACTCTACAGAAAAGCTTGTCGACGAAGTAAAGCAAAAGATTCCACTTTAATCAGTGACCTTTGCTTTACAGCTACGCCTCCAATCATGCTTTGAGTGCGTTAGTAGGTCAGCAGTGACGTAAAATACTGCCTATCCCGACCCTCCCTTGCCTATATAAGGGAGTTCATTTCATTTGTTTAGGCATCGAATCTTCAGAGAGCAATCCTTAGAAAACTCTCTCAATATTTGTAATGTGTGAGTAACTCCCTATAAGGGAATAATAGAGTGTTGTATGCTCTTCGGAGCTATGTTTGGAAATCAATAAAAGAATATTATGTTTGCAAAATACTCTATATCATTCCTGTTTCTTTGAATCTTCGTATAACCTGGAGGCTAGTCTATACAACGACCGAAAGTACCGCTAGGCAGGAGGCCGTAGGGAAGAAAGGTGTTGTGACGTTGCTTGGTTGAAGACTCAGAAGAAAGTCATTAGGATCTCCTTAAGAGCTTGAAGATATAGCAGGTATGTTTGCATTCATGATATTTTTGATTAAACATATGGATACACACTATATTATTCTCTTTATCTAATAATTTTATTTACAAAAAATTATTTAGAAATCTATGCTTCAAAGGTTTAAGCATATTAATTCACGAAGACGTTTTAATCGTCAAATTATCCAGGAGGATATTTATCATGTCCAAATGGAAATTGATCATCTTAATTCAGAAATTGACAAAGTTAATTTCTTAATTAAGCAGAGAGAATCTCTCAGAATTCTAGGAACTAATAAATCTACCTTAGATTTATCTATTCTTAAAAAGAACTTTGAAGAAGGATTAGCTCAAGCTGAGGCTAATCTCATCGAACTGGTTAACCAGTATAAAGAAAATAGTTCCCTTACTATTTTCTAAATGTTAAGATATAAAAACCTTAACAAACAAAAACTTAACATGATTCATGAACTTGAAGCATCGTTAGAGTACCACGAAGAGTTATTTGAGCAAAGAAAAGTTACTATTACTCAACTTAACCAAAGAATTACAGAAGCCATGACTCCTGGTGGTTATGAATCTGTATTTAAATTACGACTTTGTTTACACAATGTTAAAAATAGTCGTGATAATTTAGCAAGTTTTATTAACCATCATAAAACTCAGATAAGACAGTTAAGAGAAAGCTTATACTCATCTTAACTTTCCCAAAAATTCGGACGTAATGAACCCGAATTCAGTCGTTCCGCGTTTTGGGTTTAGGGTTTAGATGAATTCGGGTTCATTACGTCCGAATTTTTGGGAAAGTTAAGATGAGTATAAGCTTTCTCTTAACTGTCTTATCTGAGTTTTATGATGGTTAATAAAACTTGCTAAATTATCACGACTATTTTTAACATTGTGTAAACAAAGTCGTAATTTAAATACAGATTCATAACCACCAGGAGTCATGGCTTCTGTAATTCTTTGGTTAAGTTGAGTAATAGTAACTTTTCTTTGCTCAAATAACTCTTCGTGGTACTCTAACGATGCTTCAAGTTCATGAATCATGTTAAGTTTTTGTTTGTTAAGGTTTTTATATCTTAACATTTAGAAAATAGTAAGGGAACTATTTTCTTTATACTGGTTAACCAGTTCGATGAGATTAGCCTCAGCTTGAGCTAATCCTTCTTCAAAGTTCTTTTTAAGAATAGATAAATCTAAGGTAGATTTATTAGTTCCTAGAATTCTGAGAGATTCTCTCTGCTTAATTAAGAAATTAACTTTGTCAATTTCTGAATTAAGATGATCAATTTCCATTTGGACATGATAAATATCCTCCTGGATAATTTGACGATTAAAACGTCTTCGTGAATTAATATGCTTAAACCTTTGAAGCATAGATTTCTAAATAATTTTTTGTAAATAAAATTATTAGATAAAGAGAATAATATAGTGTGTATCCATATGTTTAATCAAAAATATCATGAATGCAAACATACCTGCTATATCTTCAAGCTCTTAAGGAGATCCTAATGACTTTCTTCTGAGTCTTCAACCAAGCAACGTCACAACACCTTTCTTCCCTACGGCCTCCTGCCTAGCGGTACTTTCGGTCGTTGTATAGACTAGCCTCCAGGTTATACGAAGATTCAAAGAAACAGGAATGATATAGAGTATTTTGCAAACATAATATTCTTTTATTGATTTCCAAACATAGCTCCGAAGAGCATACAACACTCTATTATTCCCTTATAGGGAGTTACTCACACATTACAAATATTGAGAGAGTTTTCTAAGGATTGCTCTCTGAAGATTCGATGCCTAAACAAATGAAATGAACTCCCTTATATAGGCAAGGGAGGGTCGGGATAGGCAGTATTTTACGTCACTGCTGACCTACTAACGCACTCAAAGCATGATTGGAGGCGTAGCTGTAAAGCAAAGGTCACTGATTAAAGTGGAATCTTTTGCTTTACTTCGTCGACAAGCTTTTCTGTAGAGTCTGCTTTTTCAATTGTGGAGGGGTCCGCCACGTGGTTGATGCAGTCTTTACAGCTGTAGTCTCTGTCGTGTTTCTTGATGATAGCACACAATTCTTTATGGTGGGAGCCAATGAGTTGTCTGCTAATCAATGCCTTCTGGAAGGAAATTATTTTACCTTGATCCGCTGGTGAAATACAGTGGTTGAGTAAATAATAAAATTACTGTTCTGCATGTTGACGAAGACTTTGGACTCGTCATGGAAGCTGAACACTTTGTCTAGAAGTTGGCTTAACTTCTGGATTCCAAGGTTGAAGAGATCTTCTTCCTGGATTTTTGCTTCCATTGGTTTACTAGGAAGATAAGGAACTTCCTTGCATATACCAATATGGATAAGGTGTTGCGGCATACGGATTACGTCGCCTTGCTTATTCCAAAAAGGAATAGAGCTTGTGATTTTCAAAAAGATTTCTGTATTTGGTTTAGAAATACATTTCTTTCTGAAATTCTTGATTGCAGCAGTGAATTCTTTGGGAAAACAACTGAGTTCCTGAAGATTGCTGCTGGGGTAGATCTGATTGATTAACCCATTCTGGAATGCTTCATAAACCTGGATCGGATTTGCATTCTGGACGAAGTTGTAATAGGACAAATTCGCCTTGTCTGTGGTAAAGTAATGTTCATTGATGAACATATTTTCACCTGCACTTCTGGCATTTAGATATAAATGCTCGAAGTCATCTCTATGAAGATCTTGAATGCTGACATCCTTTGGATCTTCATTTGAGCTGTTGCTGCTGTTGGAAATCTTCTGAGGAAGTTTTCCAAGAGAAACTTGTTTCTTTTTGGCTGACTTTAGAGCTTGAGAAAACGTGTTAGGTTTTAGAAACTCTGCCTTGTCAACTAGCTGAAGAGGCTCTTTCATAAGCGGCTTGGTGAACTGATCTGCAGCTACTTTAGCTTCAAGAAGAGTTCTAAACTTCTTATGCTGGACATTAGGAATGCCATTAGTTGCGAGCTTAGCAAGTTCCCAACTTTCATAAATACCTGCATTAGGTCCGTTGTAGACAACGTAATAATAACGGGTATTTTCAGCTCTTTGAGCTATAACCTTTGGAAGGTCAACTAAAGGAGAATCCTTTAGGTTTGTAGGGATTTGAATTCCCCCATTGGGCCGTAGACTAAAAATGTCTGCGGGAGTTACCAATGTTCTGGAGGTTTGTACCTCAGTCATAGTTTTTGGCAAACTATCAGCCATCAACGGATTTGTTGATTCTTTACCAAGAGCCGTTTGCTCTGGAATAGCTGAACTTTTCGATTGTGAAGTCGAAGGCAATTCAGTAGCCTTTTGTTCAGGGTTTAACGCCTGTTTCATAAATTGAATCTTAGCACGAATGCTATCTAGATCCATTAGAAGCATGGCTTCCTGTAACTCAAGTTCCTTGAGTTTATCCATGGAATGGACTAATTAGTTCTTGCGAACTTTTACTGGTCTCAAACCGAGACTGTGTATTCGTTAGATGAATACACTTGAGCGGTTAAGCTCTAAGTTCCAGGAGCGAATAACCTCCCTTTTAATATCTGCAAAAGTAAAGTAAAGCATGATAAGTACCTGTATTACCTTTGCTGATATTCTCGTGTTAAGAAGTCTGCGAAGACATTCTTTTCTCCAGCTAGATGTTCAGTAGTGAACGAGTATCTGGAAAACCACATTTGCCATCTAACAAGACGACCTTGTTTATTGTCTCCTTGAATTTTAGTTCGAAGGAAATGAGTAAAGTTTTTATTATCAGTTCTTATTAAAAATTTAATAGGAGTTAGATATATTGAAAACTTTTCGATAACTCGCTTTGCAGCAAGTATCTCTTTCTCATTAGAGTGGTAGTTCTTTTCTGCATTTTTAAAAGATCCAGAAGTGAACTTGCAAATTAATTCTTTCGAATCAACTTGTGCTTTGAGGATTCCTCCCCAGTATTCATCAGAAGCGTCCGTTTCAATGACTAACGGATCTTCTGGATTAGGATGATAAAGTTTAGGAAGGGTAGTAAGTCCTTTCTTTACTTTGATCATTCTATTGGTGTCTTCCTCAGTCCAAGACCAAGGGACGTCCTTTTTTAGTTTAACCTGAAAAGGTTGTCTAAGGGCAGCTAGCTTAAGAATGTAGTCAGAAGCATATGTAAGAATTCCAAGGAATCTTTGCAACTGCTTTTTATCCTCAAGTCTATCTGGGAACTTTTGAATGTGTTCTAAGATATGACCCTGTGGGCAGTGTGTGCCTTGATCTATTTCTAGACCTAAGAAATTAATCTTTGTTTTGAAAAGCTGTGCCTTTTTCTTGGAAAGGATTATTCCAAGTTGTTGACATCTTTTTAAAACCATTCCTACATGAAGTAGGTGTTTTTCTTCATTGTCGCTGAATACGAGGATATCATCCACATATATGCAACAATAGGATTCAAACCCTCTGAATGCATTCTGCATGTGTCTCTGGAAAATAGACGGGGCTTGTTTTAGACCGAAGGGGACTACGGTCCATTGAAAGTGTCCTTGTGGGCATGTGAATGCTGTTAGGAGCTGACTTTCTTTATCGAGTAAAACCTGCCAGAAGCCGGATTTACAGTCGAATGAGCTGAAGATCTTTTTTCCTCTGATGAGTGTAAGAAGACCTTCTTTGTTGGGAAGATTATGAGCATCTCCAACTGTGGCTTGGTTGATAGCTTTATAGTTAACAACCATCCTTTTCTTGCCTCTTCTCCTTTCTGCTTCGTTTTCGACGAGGAATGCAGGAGACATATGTGGGCTTTTGCTGGGAATGATGATTTTCATTTTTAGCAATTCTTCGATTTGTACCTTAAATTCTTGTTGGTCCATAGGGCTATACTTCATTGGTTTAACCTTAATGACAGCTTTAGGATCAATAAGTTTTATGGTAGCAGTCATCCAATATTTGGATTTCTCCGGGTCTATTGGATTTTCAGAACATACTTTGTCAAGCATTTCTGTGATCTTTCTGAATTTTTCCTGATTAATCAGAAAAATTCTTTCTTCAATTTCCTCATCTCCCCCCTCCTGAAAATCAGATTCACTAATTTTATTGGTGGAGATGTTGACTGGACTTGGCTTTGGAAGCTTTGAATTTTTCTTCATGGAAGGAAGAAATTCTTGTTTAGCAATGCTGTTAGCTTTGCTTACTTTGGGGATGTGAATCGGAATATTCACTCCTTCTTCGTCTTTGTAGATAACAATTTTGTCAACATACTGTGTGAAAGGGCCATACAGTAATAAGAAATTGTTACCTAAAATAAAGTCGATTCCAGATTCCTGTTGGTAAACCGTAGGAATATGGAATACTCTTCCACCAAGTAGTACTTGTAGGTCTTTGCAGACTTTGTCAATGGTAATGGTTCCATTGGCTGTTTTGACCTTTATGGGTCTAGCAGCGTTCTGCCAGTGTTCTTCAGGTATCACCCATTTACTGGCGATACAAAGGCTTGCACCTGTGTCTACATAGCAATGTAGATCAATCCTTTTATATCCTGCGAACTTGAAAGTTCCTTTGATATAAATGGAGCTGGGATTGGTTATATTAACCATGATTTCTTCACTCTGAGTCTGAGCTTGACTCTGTAGATGAGCTAGTCGATGATTCATCGGGCGGATCTTCATCACTGCTTATCTCGTAGAGATTTTCGAGGTATCCTTCATACGAATCTTCAATTGGTATGAAATCTAGCTGGTAGGCTAACTCAAGAACTTTGACCTTGTGGCTAAAGTCCTTTCTGTTGGGACATTCATTTGCATAATGCCCTTCTTCACTGCAAACCCAACATCTGCAGTTTTTCTTATCTTTTGGACAGAACTTGTTATTTTTCTTGTCCTTTTTAAGAAAATATTTTCCCGGTTTAAAGGGTTTTCTTTTCTTTTTCGTAAAACGTTTATTAATCTTTTTTGGAAGATTTTTAAACTTCTTTTTGCTTTTCTTTTTCTTGCTGTAATTAGGTTTACAGCCGTACTCAAGAGGTTTCTCTTGTAACAGATTGTTACAACAGTTTTTATTGAATTTCTTCAATCTTTTTTGTTTCTTTGCTAATTCGCAATGTTTAGATATTTCTTCTAAAACTATGTTGTTAGCAAAGGCTAAAGAATACATCGTTTGATCATTCTTTTCAACCAAAAATCTTTTATGGGATTCTTCTCCCACAATAGGTATTTTTAGAAGATACTGTTTTATAAATCCAGGAATCAGGCTTTGATCCTTGATTTTATAAAGATTCTGCTCATAATCACAAGTGAACTTATGAAGATAGCAGATGTCACAAAGGGTTAAGTTTGTGAGTCTTAGAACAATTTTTGATTGTTCTTTCTTGATTTCTCTGTCGTTAAGATCTGAGAAACTTTTACCTGTGAATATCGTGTAGAGGCTTGATATAACTAGGTTATATACTTCTACCGGGTTCATCCCTTCGATGTTCCAAAAGGTATTTTTAATAAAACTATTGGCAGTACCTTTAGTTTTATGATCAAGAAGTAGTAAGATGGTTTGTCCATCTGGGTACTTTGCTGGATCTGTCTGAATTATGAGAAGTAATTCAGTTGCCCAGTCGTCAATTAAACTTTTGATCTATCTCTGGGGAGACAATCAAAGTTTAAGATGTCTTTTCCAAATAAACCCGAGCTTGTGAGGCTTCAGTTATAATTTGGATTAGGAGGGTTTCCATAGAAATCTTCTCCTTCAGGATTTGAATCCTGTCTTCTCTTTCTAGGATTAGATCCTCTTCTGGAACTTTCTCCTAGGCTCAAAGGTAGAGAACTTGTTGTCCATGAAAGCATTTTCAACTGTTCTTCTTCAGAATCTTCGTACTGAACTTCTTCTTGAGGTTCAGAAGATATTTCTGATTCTGTTTCAATGACAAAAGAATGGTGCTCCAATTCTTGTATCTTGAAAAGATGCTGTAGTTCAGGACTTTCAGCAATTTCTTTCTCAGCAACTTCTCTTCCTTGGGTTTTCCGCAATGTTGAGAAGTCTAACTGTGTTGTCAATTACTGCTTGTAATGACGCCTCGCTGTAATCTTCCCAGAAGATGTTTTCAATCTTCTCCAAATAGGTCATTTGGGTGGCCAAGATATAGCATTAGGATTTTTAGAAGTTCCTAATTCAGCGTTTCCCACCAAATCATTGGGATAGCTGTATAATCTTCCCATGGAGAATCTGGATTTCCTCCATACGGAATGATCTTCTTTTCCTCGTCTTCTTTCTTAGGTGTACCTGAGATGAGATTATCGAGTTTTTTGAGAATTCCTTGTTGCAGGGACATTCTTCAATTTTGTTGGAAAGGTCTTTAATGATCTTTGCCGCAGCTTGTTCTAGACTTTCATCTGGTCTAGTTTTCTTATTGAGTATTCTAAGATTTTGTCAATCTTAGAGTTTAGGTCAATAAGTTTAGCTTCAACTTCTTTAAGGGATGCCATCAAGTACCAAGAATGTGCTTGAGATCTTCCTGAATCTTGTTGAGAGCTTTTTGTGAAATCTTTGATTTCATCTTTGGTAATCTGGGGTTCTTTGTGTTGATCCTCCAGCTTACTCAACCTGTTATCGATACGTTTAAGGGTATCTTTAGGTCTTCGTTGTTCCCAATCTTGGCGGATAGTTCATTTAAGAGTTTAATGGACTCTAGTTTGATCATTTCCAAGATATTTAGGAATCTTGCTCCAGTAATTATTCCAAACCGATTCTGATTTAGAATGTTTCTCACTGAGATCTTGACTAAGTCCAAGATACGAATGTAACTTAGAAAGCATTAGCCAATTTCTGCAACAATTTGATTAATGTTGTTACAGCTATTACAGATTGAGGTGATATCATCCCCCCAACTGAAAAGACGTACTTCTTAGGGTTTTTATCAGTCCCATCGTTTAAGAGTTTAAACTTTAGGATTTTACCCTTTTTGTAGATGTGAGGCTTATCTACGAGACTCATTCTGTTCCTTTGAGTTCTGTAATGTAGCTTCAACCTTTTGAGAGAGCTGTAAAAGGTCTCTTTTGGATGCTGGTTCAGATTCTTTGGAGAGTCTGGAAGAGCTTCCAACTTCAAGAGTATTTCCTGTAAACCCGTTGTGAGGGCTTTCTTCCAAGAATACTTTTGTTTCTGGCTATGTCAATAGCCCAGCTTTGGTCTTCATTGTCGATTTCTGCAAAAGAGCATTGTTCGACTCTACCAATATCTTCAAATATTGAGGCAAGCTCAATACTTTTCTGATTTCTGTATCTGATACTATGATGACTGTTAGTCAAAGCATAAGAAATACAGTATGTAAGGAGAGAACCTTACTTCCTGGCTCCATAAAGCCTGTTCTTTCGAATTTGTGTACGAAAGATAGAACCTTGTCTAGATTCTGATCATTTATGTTTAACGCAAACTTTGGGTAAACGGTAAACATAAATCTCTGAAGTGCTAAGGTTGCCTTTAGCACATC